>CM054184.1:23087700-24442700 GCA_028829895.1 Sinotaia quadrata
GACAACCGATCTGGTATGGTTTGAGATAAAGTTATCATTTCATGTGGTGTCTTGGACAAATGAACATGGCAGAGCCCATCCCTCTCCAGGCTGTTGACCACAGCCAAAACTCCACATTACTAGTGGCTCGCCTTGGTCCTGGACACATGGCCGTTGAGTCCTTCTTGGGACTCCTCTGCCCTGGGTGGTGATCTCAGTGAGGAAGTTCATACACCCAATCAGGCACTGTGCCAACTGCCCTAATGCACTTGAATCCTTAATATATCCAAAAATATATGTGGTGGCAGTGTGTAGAGTGCATGCATGTGATTTCTTCTTCTGTGTGAAAATATATACAGTGAATGTATGCATACAAAATATATTCCTTGATGATGAATAAATTAATTGGTCACCAGAAAGGGGTTTGTTTACCGAACTATATTTGCATAATAAAATACCCGTCTCAGCTGACAAGGAATTTAATTCATTGATTTGATGTTCCAATATTATCAAATATTAAGGTTAACAAATTTAATTTAAATTTAAATAAATGGAAACAGTAAACATGATTATTTTTTTAATATCTGTAAATTCATTCACCCATCCATCCATCCATTCATCCATCTATGTATCCATCCATCCATCCATCCATCCTATCCATCCATTCATCCTTCCATCCATCCATCTAAATAAAATATAGACCTTAAAACATAATATAAGCACCAAATATACTAATATACAGCAATACAATGAACAAAACTTAAAATATATTATTCTTTGAAAATAACTAACAGGCTGCACAGTACTATGTCACAAATATACTGTAAACAACACAAAGAATATAAAGAACTAATGTTACTTGTAAACAGCAAAACCAGAATATAAAGATCAAATACACTGTAAACAACAACACAGAATATAAACAACAAATTTACTGTCAACAACAAAAGCACAGAATATAAAAAGTAAATAGTCTATATATAACATATAACAAATAGTCTATATATTACAAATAACAAATAGGCTACACACAAATGTAACAAAATCACTAGGCTATAAATAACAAATAGCGTTTGAACAGAAAATGACAAATGTAGTTAATAAACAAACAAACAAACAAAACAAATAACAAATAAAGTATAAATAACAAATAACGAATTGAGTATACAAAACACATCACAGCTGCTCATATTTCTATAAAAGTAAGAAATAAGAAATAGATTATCCACTCTGACAAAAATAATTTCATAAGAAAAGAGGGTTCGAATTTACTGCATATCAATAAGTTTGAACATAATTTGAGTACTAACAAAATAGTTATTCGTACACTGTTAGCATTCACCTCACAGTTATTTCGTACAACATTAGTTATTCGTATACTGTTAGCATTCACATCACAGTTTTACTTTGTACACTGTTAGCATTCACATCACAGTTTTACTTTGTACACTGTTAGCATTCACATCACAGTTTTACTTTGTACACTGTTACCATTCACATCACAGTTTTACTTTGTACTCTGTTAGCATTCACATCACAGTTTTACTTTGTACACTGTTACCATTCACATCACAGTTTTACTTTGTACACTTTTAGCATTCACATCACAGTTTTACTTTGTACACTGTTAACATTCACATCACAGTTATTTTGTACAACGTTAATTATTTTGTACACTGTTAGCATCCACATCACAGTTTTACTTTGTACTCTGTTAGCATTCACATCACAGTTTTACTTTGTACACTGTTAGCATTCACACCACATTTATTTTTTTGCAACGTTAGTTATTTTGTAAACTGTTAGCACCCATATCACAGTTTTACTTTGTACACTGTTAGCATTCACATCACAGTTTTACTTTGTACATTGTTAACACACGCACTATTTATTTTGTACACTGTTAACACCCATACCACTGTTATTTTGTACACTGTTTTAGCACCTAAACATCACATTAGTCAGAAAGAAGTTGTAAATAAATTTGTGGGTAAATAACCTGTACCCAGAAAGAGCCATTGTGAACACTATAACACGAAGTCAACATTGCGTTAGGAACACAACTACACATATCTTTATTACGTATCAAAATCGGTTTAGGAACACTCACACTTTATTATGTCAACAAAACGATATGCAACATGTCATCTTACTAACAGGAAATACTTTCCGTTTGATAAACAGACATACTTCCACGGTGACAGAAGACGCAGATCGTGATAGATTTCAGCGCATGGTTGACCTCATACCGCCTACCAGTGGCGCTCTAATCACAGAGTGGAGAAACTGCTGACATCCCTAGAATGTTAAGTACTGCTCACGTGTAAAATTTACATATCATGCGCACACGCTAACGATCCGATGATTGGGATCTGATTTAGAAATGGGACTTGTCAAATAATGTTAAATTCTATGCTACTCTTAAACCTAGCAAACTACAGAAACGAAGTTTAAATCACGTGATATGCTGCAGACGAACACAGGAGCAATCAACAGAAGAACTATGTGACAGGGGCGGAATTTCATTTGGTCGTTAAATATGCGCGACTGCTTGTGCTCGAGCCATTTTAGAATGTAGCAGGTCGACATTGAGCAACAACACGAACACACATAAACAGCATTCGCGTTACTGCGTGTGCTTGTGTGCATCTGTGTATGCTTTAACTGAACGTATGCTTGGCATTTTGTAGATATGCGTTCCGGTGCTTACTACTGCATTGTATATATGCGTTTACGTTACTTGTGTTTGGGAAGATTGCATAGAGTTATTTAACAGCACAGACATACGCACACAGGCAGAGTTTATGATTAACATTAAGATAGTTTCACATATCATGCCAAAAAGCCCAACGCCTTAAAGCGGGAGTTGTTGCTATTGTACAACGGTTGAAGAGGCTCAGATGGATATAGGGCAGCATTTCCCAACTAAAATTCCGCAGGCCATCTTCAGGGGTTCTCCGAGACATCGTGGAATAATAATTACAAAAAATTAAATTGCCACCCATCTCCTTTATAAATTTGAGTTCTCACCAAATTAAAAACAAATTATTCAGTCCTCAAGATGAAGTAACTGAATAACAGTGCGATCGAACTGTGAAGAAAAAAAAATCGATGCGTCACGTGATGTGTTTGGATTGCAATAAAAAGAGACTAATGTCCTTGATCTCAGAAAAAGAAGTGAGCACCATATTCCACTGTACAACTTCTTACGTCTGTGAACAAGCTTTCTAGCAACTCTGTGAACAAGCTTTCGCTTTCTAGCGTCTGTGGACAAGCAGATAACTTCTTTGCTTTTACTGTTTGACAGACAAGAGAAAGCTTGTTCAATAAATAAGGAAGGCCAAGAATTGCGAAGGTGTTTGTAAATAATGAAGGCAAAACATTGCTAGTGTTTGTAAATAATGAAGGCAAAACATTGCTAGTGTTTGTAAATAATGAAGGCCAAACATTGCTAGAGTTTGTAAATAATGAAGGCCAGGAATTGCGAGTGTTTGTAAATAATGAAGGCCAAACATTGTAGTGTTTGCAAATAATGAAGGCCAAACATTGCTAGTGTTTGTAAATAATGAAGGCCAAACATTGCTAGTGTTTGTAAATAATGAAGGCCAAACATTTCTAGCGTTTGTAAATAATGAAGGCCAAACATTGCTAGTGTTTGTACATACTGAAGGCCAAACATTTATAGTGTTTGTAAATAATGAAGGCAAAATATTGGGCGAGTGTTTGTAAATAATGAAGGCCAGTCATTGCTAGTGTATTTGTAAATAATGAAGGCACAACAAGAAAACAAGCTCATGATGTGCCAGACTGAAATTAACTTCATAATCTCTTTGGATATGAGCTGTGTTTACTTGGTATTTTGATATTGGAAAATAAACAACGATAATATGCAAATAAGATAGGAAAAATGTTTGTTTTTTTGTACAATGCAAGTTCTCTCTCTCTTTCTCACACATCTGTGCGCACACACATTTAGGTTCTTTACAGTAAATGTTCTCTCTCTCCCCCCCCCCACACACACACATTTGTGCACGCACACATATAAGTTCTTGCACAGTAAATGTTCTCTCTCTCTCTCTCTCTCTCTCTCTCTCTCTCTCTCTCTCACATCTATGCACACACACACATATAAGTTCTTCACAGTAAATGTTCTCTCTCTCTCTCTCTACACACACACACACACACGCACACATATAAGTTCTTCACAGTAAATGTCCTCTCTCTCTCTCACATATCTGTGCACGCACACATAAACTCTTCACAGTAAATGTTCTCTCTCTCTCTCTCTCTCTCTCTCTCTCTCTCTCTCTCTCTCTCTCTCTCTCTCTCATCTGTGCACACGCACACATAAACTCTTCACAGTAAATGTTCTCTCTCTCTCTCTCTCTCTCACACACACACACACACACAAACATATATGTGCACACGCACACATAAACTCTTCACAGTAAACGTTCTCCCGGCAGCTGAAGCGCATTCTGCTCTCCAAGCACATTCTGGCCTGGATACGTTTTCACATACTGTGCTTCCTCGGGATATGGAAGATTATTTTAGAGATTCCTCCAAATGAGTAAAAGATTGGGGAGCACTGATATAGGGCCAATCTATATTTGATCAGTTTCTATTGGATATATGGTAACATTGTGAAGAAATACAACATAGTCTAGATCGATACAGGGTTCACGTTTTGATAAATTTAGGGTTCACATTTTGAAGGAAATACAATCTAGATATTTAAGTATGTTACTTGTGCATAAAAATAAATGACGTTGTAAACAGGTTACCCCAAGCAACATCTTTATTTCAAAATGATTAAAACTTTATAGGAAAGCCAGATTAATTCAAAACAAAGAGAAATATAAAACAACATTTCAAATACAACAAAACATTAAACATCTATTCAAAGTAGGAGAAAACATTGAAAAATACAATAAAACATTAACAGCTATTCAAAACAGGGGAAAACATTGCTGAAACAATTCAAAACGACGAAATTCAAGAACAAACCCCCAACACGATAGGAACCAACAATTAAACAAATAAAATTAATAGTTCAAATTAAGCAAAGCGACAATTCAGAATGATGGAAAACAACAAAACAAACAAATCTAAACGAAGGGGAAAACTAAAAGAAAATCAACAATTGAAAATAACGGAAGCTATAAAGTCGATAATAGAGTAATAATTACGTCTCACTAGAGTGCCTAATCTTTAGGGTAAAGCTGTAAATTAGCATAAAATGACAAGCAAAGGGAGATAAACATGAAGAGCTAGTAACACGAAAGGAAGACTTTTGCAAATCTAACAAAGAGAATCCTTAGCGATGAACCAGCAGAGCAAGAAAGAAACTGCCAGAGAACATAGTGAGAGCGGAGTATTATGTCTGGATGGCCTTCTTTGAAGATACGAGTTGACTGGGCTTCATAGAAGAAGGAATGGCTCTGTTTCCAGAATTTTGGTTTTCATGTCATTATGACCATTATAAAAAGACGGCAAATGTTGAGGTGGAGTGTATGATTGGATGAGGTATGAGAGTCATAAGAAAACTTGAGATAGGACCACTCTTTTGCAGTATTACCAGTCCTAGTTGAAAAGCTATCTAAGGACCACTCTTTTGATAGTATTACCCAGTTATGAGTTGAAAATATGTGTGGGGACCACTCCTTTGGCAGTATTACTCAGGTATGAGTTTAAAAAAATATGAAGGGAACACATGACCTGCTTAGTAAGATCTTGCATCAGCACAAATGTAAAAAAAAAATATTCCACAAGCACTTGTCAAACTTTTTCTGACCTACTTTTCTAATCTTGTTGATGACGTGCAAGTCGGGAGCTCTCAGAATGAAAATATTAAGATAAAAACACGAATCATTTTGTGCACTGTCTGCTCAGTGTTATAAAACTAGAGCAAAATATTTTCAATTTGTTCTAACTGGGGGGGAAAGGTATTAGGTGGTGGTAAAGACACGGGTTTTTTTTGTGAGTCAGTAAATAAAATCTCGAGTTACGAACAAACATGGACTCTCATGTCTTCCACCAGACTCTCAAGTGCAAGAGTACACGTTTGCACCCAGCAACCTTAAACTGAATAACCTTAAACTTGACTGGCTATTGATACGTTGAAAACAACTTGTAAAAGTTGATAAGACCTGAGGAAGCGGTTTGTACCGGTCAACCTGAAATTCCAACGTCGATTGATAAGATAACCGTTTGAACGAAATGGGGTACTCGCACGGTGCACAAATCTCATACAATTCGCTTGTTATCACCAGCAGATGACGCAAAACGCACCCCGATACTTTTAAGACGCATGTACACACCCACTCCACACAAACATGCACGTATGCATACACAAACATTTGCATTCACACAAATACACACGGGCCCTATCAACCGTTTGCACATAATATTCTATTTCATACACGAATACATAAACATAATAATTAAAATAAATATATATAAACTAAGTTACATACACACGCTCTCTCACATGCATACACAGTTTGATCAAGGGGCACATAATGATTATGAAACTTTTCTTCAATTGGTCAAAGTTAAGTAGAAAACCCATACATTTCTTTATAAACGCGTACCAAACGAAACCATGCAAACACCAACTAAAATGAAACACCCAACACCAGAAAGTCCAAACGAAACCAAGACAACACCAACTAAAATGAAACACCTAACACCAGAAAGCCCAAACGAAACCAAGAAAGCACTAACTAAAATTAAACACCCAACACCAGAAAGTCCAAACGAAACCAAGACAACACCAATTAAAGTGAAACACCCAGCACCAGAAAGTCCAAACGAAACCAAGACAACATCAAATAAAATGAAACACCCAACATCAGAAAGCCACACGGGCAGCAAGACAATAAATATATTGAGAATTTATTTAACAATCAAACAGCACTGGATGAATTGAACATTTATTTAACAATCAAACAGCACTGGATGAATTGAGAATGTATTTAATAATCAAACAGCACTGGATGAACTGAGAATTTATTTAACAATCAAACAGCTCTGAAATGCGTTCTGAAGAGAAAGGAAAGATAGAAATACGACATAATATAATAATGATGATAATAATAACAGTATTGTTAAGAATAATGACAGTAATAATATACTCATTGAAAGAGCCCCCAGTGCCTATAACTGTGACCACTAAGACAACAGTATCTGCGAGCTGGTCAGTGATCTGACAGGTAATTCACTTTTCAAATTCTGTTAAGCGCAGGTCTCTGTTAGTATTAAGAACTTTTATCTCAACCAGTAATAGAAGTTTGGATGAGAAAGAACAACGAACTTTTATCTCAACTAGTAATAGAAGTATGGATGAGAAAGAACAACGAACTTTTATCTCAACTAGTAATAGAAGTTTGTATTAAGAAGAAGTTTAGCTCAACCAGTAGAACAGGTTTGTAAGGAAGAATTATTAGTTCATATCAGATAAATATTATTTCATGTTTCTACCCATATTACATTAAGTTTGTACCAGTATTATGTCTTGTATGTCTAGTTTGTATAAGTATTATGTCTTGTATGTCTAGTTTGTACCTGTATTATGTCTTGTATGTCTAGTTTGTACCAGAAATATGTCTTGTATGTCTAGGTTGTATCAGAATTATGTCTTGTATGTCTAGTTTCTACCAGAATTATGTCTTGTGTGTCTTGTTTGTACCGGAATTATGTCTTGTACGTCTAGTTTGTCCGGAATTATGTCTTGTATGTCTAGTTTGTACTAGAATTATGTCTTGTATGTCTAGTTTGCACCAGAATTATGTCTTGTATGTCTATGTATCCTTTCCGGGTAAGTGGCACGCAAAATAAATGTCCGCCACAAAGCAACCAATGAACTTTGACTCCATCAATGACACCCCATCACTTTCTTTAAGGACACGAATCTTTTAAATCTGGGAAATAAGGCAGTCAAAGGTCGTCACAGCTCGTTTCATTTATGCCACAGAAGCTTTAAACACTAATGTAAATAGGCGTCATAAAGCAGTAAACAATAATGTACAAAAGCGTCACAAAGCAGTCCACAATAATGTACAAAGGCGTCACAAAGCAGTAAACAATAATATACAAAAGCGTCACAAAGCAGTCCACAATAATGTATAAAGGCGTCATAGAGCAGTCCACAATAATGTACAAAGGCATCACAAAGCAGCCCACAATAATGTACAAAGCGTCACAAAGCAGTCCACAGTAATGTACAAAGCGTCACAAAGCAGTCCACAATAATGTACAAAACGTCACAAAGCAGTCAACAAAAATGTACAATGCGTCACAAAGCATTAAACTACAATGTACATAGGCATCACAACGCAGTCCACATTAATGCATAAAAGTCACGAAGTAGTCCACAATAATGTACAAAGGCGTTACAAAGCAGTAAACGCCGGCGTACATATTTCTCGCTTCACAGAGAAGTCAATACTCGGTTAAGTGTTCGAACAATAATGTAAAAATACATCACTTAAAAACTCGAACACATTACACGCACACACACTCTCTCTCTCTCTCTCTCTCTCTCTCTCTCTCTCTCTCTCTCTCTCTCTCTCTCTCTCTCTCTCTCTCTCTCTCTCTCTCTCTCTCTCTCTCTCTCTCTCTCTCTCTCTCTCTCTCAAACAAGAATTGGATTGGTCCAGTTCACGCTAAATCTCGCGTATAATGCTTGCCACTTCTTAGATTAAAATGTATAAGTGGAGTTGAATTGTTCAATGTATTTAAAGTTGATTATAAGGATTCCATCCATCCATCTAATACAATTTGCAAAATGTACCATTTGGCTAGAACTAATATTGCTAGTAAAATTTTGACATTGTTTGGCTAGTACTGTTACAACTAATAATATCACTTTGATAGTAATACTACACCATAGCTAGTTAGACTTTGTTTGGGTAGCATAAATAACTAGCAAAGAAAAATCTGTTTGGCTAGTACTTCTATAACTAGCAAAGAATACCTTGTTTGGCTAGCACTGCTATAAGCAGGCCTGAGGAGAGGGGGTGCAGCCAGTACAAGGAGGCCCATGAAGGGGAAATTTTTAAAAAAAACATTTTTTTTTTTAAAAGAAAAGCAATATTGGATATATACTTCATACTTTGTGTGTATAGGAAAACTGCCTTGCAGCCTTGTTTGACATAACCTATGAAAAAAAATAAATGTGTGTATAAGGGCCCACACACCTTCTTTGTATCGGGGCCCGGACTTTCTCTCGGCGGCCCTGACTATAAGTAGCATAAACCTGACTGTTTCGCTAGCGCTTCTTTAACTAGAAAAGAACACTTCTTCTGTCTAGCACTAATATAGCTAGCCAGAAACAGTTTGTTTGGTTAAAGATGGCACGACTAGTGAACATATGATTTTATTTTGCTAGCATTACTAGTATTCGTAAAAGCTTGATTTTGTTTTTGGCAGTTCATTAATAGTAAAGCCTTAAAGTTTTGCGGCTAGCATATTGTAATTATCTTAATTTTGTTTGGCTAATATACTCTAACTAGCTAACTTAACTTTGTTTGGTTTGCATATTGTAAGTAGCTAACTTAAACTTTGTTCGGCTAGCTATAATGTAACTACCCACCTTAGCTTTGTTTGGCCAGTTATACTGTAACTAACTAACTTCACTTTGTTTGGGTAGTTACATGTAACTATCTAACATAACTTTGATTGACTAGCATACTCTAACTAGCCAATTTAACTTTGTTTGGCTAGCTATATTGTAACTAGCTACTTTAACTTTGTTTGACTAGCTATACTGTAACTCATTAACGTAACTTTGTGTAACTATATTGTAACTAGCTAACTAAACTTTGTTTGGATAGCTATATTATAACTCCCTAACTTGACTTTGATTAGTTATGCTGTAACTAAGAACTTAACTTTGTGCAGCTATACTGTACATAGCTAACTGAACTTTGACTAGCTATATTGTAGCAGGCTAACTTAACTTTGTTTGACTAACTATACTGTAACTAACTGAACTTTGTATAGCTATACTGTAACTAGCTAGCAGAACTTTGGCTAGCCAATTGTAACTAACTTAATTTACCATGATTTTATCTGGTCGTTGTGTGCGCCACCCACAAGTATGACAACAGAACTCTGTTGAAAACATTGTGCATGAGTCAAGACGGAACATAAAATTTTAGTAACTGGACAGTGAATGAGTATTTTTTTTTAATGAAACGTTGTTCAAGTTTGCATTAGAAAAACAACAGTATGAATCAAAGGAAAACCCAGTAAGGAAAAGTGTCCTTTCCTTAGTGTTAACAGTCTCGACATTTTAGGAATGTGGATGTGAATGGAATTTCATTCTGTCTTTTAGAGACATATAGTTAGTCATAGATATTGGTCCCAGTAATCACGTTTTAGTTAGTTACGACATATAGCAGGTCATAGCTATTGGTCTCAGTAATCACGTTTTCAGCGACGAGACCTTTTAATGACAACCCTGGTGACTATCGCTTCTAAGTATAGATATTGTGGCATGTTCCAAGTTCCTGATTAATTAACTGTCAATCTCTATCTGAATAATTATCTTTAAATTACACACAGATAAGATTCTTTCACTCAGCCAATCAATCAGTCAACGACAGGGTCTTGGTCTTGCGGTCGAGAGTGACTAAGTCAGACCTTGAAAATTCTACCTACTGGTTATCTCCCCTCTCAAGCGTTACTTGTCTTAGAATAACAGATTCTACAGCTCTATCTTGTCTGTGATCTGTCTTCTAGCCCCTCACAAATCTCTCATTCCGATAGTAGGAACTATAATAAAGCATATATGCAACCGACTTTCAATACGTCATTACGTCATCTGGCTATCCCCACCTGCTACCTATATATGCCCTCTCTTCCTCAATAAGAAGAGTGACTAGTTTTTAAAATTTAACAAATTTTATTAAAGAAATAAAATAATAAAATTAACTTGTTTTCAATGTTGATAAAACCACACCAAGGTACTAATACAGATTTCAGAATTCAAATACTTCTCTCATAAATTCAACAATTAGAAAGAATAAGAAAATTTGTCATTTAAAATATCTCCTAAAGCAATTATTAGAAAGATATACACAAATTAATATCAATACTTTTCCTAGAGTAATTACTAGGTTTTACACATCAAGCATTAATATTTCTATGCTCTAAACAGTTAGAATAAGAAAAAGAATAAACATAAGAATTTACATAAATCACTGAACGAATACAGGTTTTACATATGAGACAATATGGTTTACGGTTCACCTGATGTTTGTGTGCATCGTTCCTGGCCAGTTATCTCAGCCACTTCTTATCAGCTTCAGTCTGGAACAGTTCTTTTGATGTAATGTTCATGTCCATAAAGTTCACAGTTTGTTTTTAATTTAACACATACACTTTTCTGAAATAACAGAGTATCCAGTGATATTCAGTCTTGAAACATAGACAAGTAAACTCTCTGTGGAATACTCCAAATTCACTGTCAGTCACTTTACTTCCCAAGTTGATACCTCCGACATAGCCTTTCCAATAAATAGTATGCCTAATCATATGAACATTCCCATAGCGACTAACACAATATAGCACACTCCTTTAGGAAACAGTCACCTGATGCAATGTTCAATTGTGGCTCATACAATCTGGTCTGGTCTCCTATCTTCTCAGTAAATGGTATGCGGTACCTTCAGTGACAGCAGACTTCTGACCCAGCCAACATCAGCCCCAAGATCTTCAGTCAAGATGAATTTGCTTTGCTTGTTCGTCATGTGTTCCCTTGCCTTTTAGATGGTTATCCAGTTAGACAAGTGTTCAGTTAGACAGGTGTCCCTCGAAGCTGTGAAATATATAAGGATTTTGCATATCAGTCTCATGTTTTCTCAACTAACTAAACCTGTAATTCCATTCTTGGTTCTCATCTTAATTCTTTTCACATTAGTTATTTACTTTCCGTTTCCTAGTACCAAGACTACATTACAGTTAAAAAAAAATCATTTAAAAATACAATATTAGCAAAAGGAAAAATATACAATTTGCAATAAGTATAAAAATAATTCAATCTTTACAAAATCGAGTTTTTACCATCTCAGACAATTCCTAGTCTTGCTCTTTCCTGCTTCACTCACCATGGAAGGACGACACAGGAAACGAAAGATTCGAGTGAGAGTCCAGCCCGATGGGTGGGGTATTTATGCTAAAGTTGGGTTCTACGCTCTAATCTCCCCCCTGGACATAATCCCTCTCTTGTTTTACCCATTGTGCTATAGTCTCCGTTGGGTGACTCTACTCAAAGGCTGCCCTGTGAGCGAAAGTCTGGTGCCTTTAGAAGATGCCAGACCCTCAGTCTCAGATGTGTCGTGTCTCTTTGATGCGCGTATTGTTATGTAACCTACGCATTCTCCTCCGTGTGTCTGCTTCGAGCACCTGGCCATGCAGTTGTTTCTGTCGCCTCAACTCACTTTGAATATCTAATCCTACGTCGAGAAAGTTCAATTGTCTAAATTATGATTTTCTATTTTCTACACGGTAAAATATAAGAATGGCTTTTGCATTGGCTTACAATTAAAGTTAAAGCATCAAAGAATTTCGTGTGTTGTTCATCTTTAATTAATATTTTCAGTGTGTCTGTTTGCATTTTCTGTCCCACACTATGCTTTCCCAGTATAATTAGGTCTCTCAATGCTTCCCCAATATAACTAGGTCGCTATCTCTATGCTTCCCCAATATAACTAGGTCTCTCTCTCTCTCTCTCTATGCTTCCCCAATATAACTAGGTCTCTCTCTCTATATATATATATACTTCCCCAGTATAACTAGCTCTCTCTCCCCACTTCCCCAATATAACTAGTCTCTCTCAATATATGCTTCCCCAGTATATCTGGGTCTCTCTATGCTTCCCCAAATATAACTAGGTCTCTCTCTATGCTTCCCCAATATAACTAGGTCTCTCTCTATGCTTCCCCAATATAATTAGGTCTCTATGCTTCCCCAATATAACTAGGTCTCTCTCTATGCTTCCCCAATATAACTAGGTCTCTCTCTCTATGCTTCCCCAACATAACTAGGTCTCTCTCTATGCTTCCCCAATATAACTAGGTCTCTCTCTATGCTTCCCCAACATAACTAGGTCTCTCTCTATGCTTCCCCAATATAACTAGGTCTCTCTCTCTATGCTTCCCCAACATAACTAGATCTCTCTCGATGCTTCCCCCAATATAACTAGGTCTCTCTCTATATATATATATGTTTCCCCAATATAACATCTCTCTCTCTTACCTTCAATAGCTGCTTGCAGTGCCACTTTAATAACTATCATTTTTAATCTCTTTAGTCTGATATAAATGTGTATTAATTCTCTCTTTCTACTAATTTCTCCCCGCTTCCCCGTCACTGTATGCAGACAGTTAACATAAATTGTATTACTTTCAAAACAGTATGCATACAATTTGCAAAAGATTATCTCACAATAACTGTATACAGTATATTTTCTTTTGGTCATTTCCTTTGGTACCTTATTTTAAAACATACTTCAAAGGACCATTCTTAGAATTTCAATACATTTTTACAAATTTATCTAATTTATCTCAAATGTTTATTAAATTTTACAAAAGACACTCAGTGCATATAAAAAATTTACTATACATTGGCACAGACTTTATTAAAGCATTTCAAGAGTTCACTCTCTTTGTCAGCAATTTCAACAATAAACAATTGTGCACATAAGCAAATAATCATGAAAAATTCATTTGTTTATATTTACTTGTAGTTTATAGGGATACCAGCAAAGTGATATTTTTGTTAAAACTAAGGAAGGGTTAAATTATAATTTAGAACTATAATGCAAGTTTGAGAAAAGTAAAGAGAGACTTTTGAGAAGCACAAGAATTATAGTTTAAAATATAATGCAAGATAGAAAAAAGTATAAAGACTTTTGATAAAAACAAGAAATATATGCACGATTGAGAAAAGTACAAAGACTTTTGTTAATACTAAGAAATTATAGTTTAAAATATAATGCAATATGTAGAAAAGTAAAGAGAGGCTGGTGTTAAGACTAAGAAATTTATAATTTAGAAATATAATGTAAGAAAGAGAAGAGAAAAGAGTCTTTTGCTAAGACTAAGAAATTAAAGTTTAGAATGTAATGCAAGAATGACAACAGGTAGGTAGGTAAGTCAATTCACTGATGCTGTTAGAATGCTATTAGGCTTGAGTAGACTTGAGTAGTAAGCCAGTTTACTGAGGCTCAATTAGACTTGAGTAGTAAGTCAACTCATAGAGGCTGCGTTAGACATGAGTAGTAAGTCAGCTCACTGAGGCTGTGTTAGACTTGAGTAGTAAGTCAGCTCACTCAAAGTAAATAATAACAGCTAAGCTTCTTCCTTTTGTGATTCTGTTTTTGTTTTTGTTTTGTTTTTTTTGGAATTCCTTGCTCATAATTTGACAAGCTAGTTTGAAATCAACAGTTGTCATCAAAATTATTTCGTAGAGGAAATAAAGTTTGTTTCATGAAGTTAAATTAGTAAACGAATTAAGAAACATCTTTTATATTTTATTATATTCAATTATAATCATTTTTTTAAGCAATGGGCCAAGAACTTTTCCCTATGCATCTTTAACGAGAGGGCGACCCGCAATTCTAGGTCAAAGCTGCATCTTCCGGGTTGTGAGCCGATAGAGGCTGAGAGGATTTGTGGGTTATGTACGCACATGCATACTTTATCACTGATAAATACAAACTCAGTCTCTCTCTCGCTCTCTCTTTCTCTGCATTTTTTCTTTATCAGTCACTAGCGCGCACTCTCAGGATGTCTCTCCCCAACCCCCTCTCTCTAAATCTCTTCTTCTTTCTCTCACAAGTCTTTCTCTGCATCTTCCTCATTCTTTATCTCTTGCTTTCTTTCTCTCTTATTCTCTCTGCTACTCATTAAATATTCTCTCTCTCTATATATATATATATCTTTCTATCTATCTACCTACCTACCTACCTACCCATCTCTCACTATCTCATTCTCCCCTGCATTAAGAACTAAATGTTCAATACTAAAAAGTCTCTAGTCAGTGAAATGTTTAATACTGAGACCTCTATCCAGTAGCCAGTGAAATGTTTAATACTGAGACCTCTATCCAGTAGCCAGTGAAATGTTTAATACTGAGACCTCTATCCAGTAGCCAGTGAAATGTTTAATACTGAGACCTCTATCCAGTAGTCAGTGAAATGTTTAATACTGAGACCCCTATCCACTAGTCAGTGACATGTTTAATATTGGGACCCATTGAAATGTGTAATATTGATACATCTACCCAGTAGTCAGTGAAATGTTTAATACTGAGACCTGTATCCAGTAGTTAAAAACTGAGACCCAGTGAAATGTTTAATATTGAGATCTAGTGAAATGTATAATATTATTACTATTATGATTATTCAATTGTTAATCATGTATACAATAAACCAGTATTCAATAAATGTTGTAAATAATACTGGTTTACTATAGCTAGAATTCAGTGACAGTCTTATTCGTTTCTTGTTGATTTAACTCCCTTGGTGAAATCCTAATGTTGGTTTTGTGTACCTCTTAAACAATGAACTAGAGCCATGATACCAGAAACCAATGAAAAATTTCACTACCTTCTGTTGGTTTGTTGTAACATTAGTGAACGACTGATTAACTATAACTGTGGCCTAGTAAGTGAAATGTACACTAGTGGTTGATTGTACTTATTACAGTATCATATTAAATGCTTTAGAATGGTTCACTATTTTTATTACAGTATCATATTAAATGCTTTAGAATGGTTCACTATGTTTCTATTGAGATTAATCACGTCACAGTATTAGTGAGTGAAATTGTTAACTCTTATCTACTTTACATTTCCATTCCTAGTAAATCATGCACCCTTGTTCAATAATGGACTTAGTCTGAAACTAAATGACAATAAATATTTAATTTGCCTCTTACTAATTTGGAGGTCACCAGAAAGGTCAATTGCCTCCAAAAGTCATTCGTACTTTCGATGGAAATGACACGTGCACTTAGGAGCAGGCCCCACTTTCCGGTATATTAAGTCGTGGCAAACCGTGTCAGGCTCCAAATTGTGCGACTCGTTTTGGCCTACATTTTTCTGACGTCTATTCCTTTTAGGATAATGAGCCAATCAACGCAGAGATCCTTACAAAACCCGAGTCGTCCAATCGGTGGAAAGACATCATGAGAGATTATTTGCCAAGGACTCTTTTAAGAATTGAACTCATACCGGAAGAACTTTTCCAGGTCTCATTTGTTTCTCACTGCTGTTAAAGAGGAAATTACTCACTTATCATCCCGCCGTACATTCTATCACTGTTATCGCCTGAATTATCCAAGAATTTGTTTTCTCTGTATTATCCCAGGAAAAAATGTTACAATTGTAAGAGTGTTGTGATGCAATATGCTGCAGTTGCAGTTCTGCATTTTTAGTTCAGATGCGTTTAAGAGGATTTAGTCTATCGCTTTTCTGCAGTTAAAATTCAAATATTTTTTTGGTAAATTTAGTCCCATCCATTTACTTCATGGGTTTCTCAGTTCGCCACAAACTTTTGGGGAATTCCCCAGAGTCCAACGTAACTGTTCACAACTGTTAACCGTCTTTAACTTCACCAGACGTACTAAACACGCTAAGTTTTCACTCTACTTTTTTTTAACTTCACCAAACATCTCACATGCCTATTTACTTTCTTTACTTCATGAGACGTATTGCTCAAGTTGTGTTCAAAAATCTCACCTTCTTTACTTCATGTGATTTACTGCTCATGTTGTGTTCAAAAAGCTCACTTTCTTTACTTTATGTGACGTACTGCTCACGTTATGTTTAAAAAAAAGCTCACTTTCTTTACTTCACCAGACATATTGCATACATTGTTTTTCACTGTTTAATTTTTTTACTTCATTAATACTTAATACTTCAGGCACAATATTATGAATGCATTGGTCATAATAATAGGCCCATATACTAATTGCTCACTATAGTGCGTAATATTTGGTTCGCAAATTTTATAATACTTTGGTCGTAATACTTCGATCATAATAATACGTCATTCCGCAATAATAACTAGGTACTTTAGTGGTAATAATACCTCTTTTTCGCAGTAATGATAGTACTTTAGTGGTAATAATACCTCTTTTTCGCAGTAATGATAGTACTTTAGTGGTAATAATACCTCTTTTTCGCAGTAATGATAGTACTTTGGTAAAAGCTAAAGAATATAGTAAAGTGTAATCCCTTTAGTTCAATCTAACATCTATCTATCTATCTTTCTCTTAGTCTTTTCGCACAATATTTGTCTACTATACTTCACAATATTTGTCTCCTCTAATCCTCCACAATACTTGTCTACTATATCACTCCACAATATTTGTCTACTATACCACTCCACAATATTTGTCCACTATATTTCTCTGCAATATTTGCTACTATAGATCTCCAAAATATGTGTCTACTTTAATACTCCACAATATTTGTCTGCCTTTGGTCACCACAATAGTATATAAATTAATATTTTAAATCGAAATCAACAGTACTAAATAGATAATAAATAACATATAACATCTATCTATCTGTCTATATATCTATCTATCTATCCCTTAGTCTTGTCGACCGTTGGGGCAGCACTGCTGACCTGACAACCATTTTCCTCCATTCCATTTTGTCTCTGCTAATCTTATTGTATTGCTCAGTTTCAGTCTTGTCCACTCTGAGATATTATCCTCCCATCTTTTCCTCTGTGTTCCTCTCCTTCGCGCTCTTTGCACAATACCTTGCATGATTGTCCTGGCAAGCCCTGTTGATCGTGTGACATGCCCATACCATTTCATTTTGTTTGTGTTTTTTTCACAATGGCCAATAGCTCTTCATAGGGCCCAATGACTTGCCTAATTCCCCTCATTCGTGACATGATCTCTATACGAAATGCCAAGCAACCTTCGAAAGCATCGCATTTCAGTAGCTTGTATCCTCCTTTCGAGATCCACTGTGAGGGTCCATGACTCACAGGCATATAAAAACACAGATACAACCAAGGATCGCATCAGTCTGATCTTTGAGCTGACTGAGATGTTTCTGTCTTTCCAAAGTGTCTTCAGCTTGCCATTGCTGTTATTGTCATCGCAGTCCTGGACAATATGCGGTGTGGCTTTCAACCTGCAACAAAGAAGCATTTCTCTTCATGTAACATCAAGTTTTTGTAACAGCAACTTTGTCGAAGTATACAATCTTTTTGATAGAAGGAAGAAGATTTTCTATTTGTTTGATGAACATGGGAAACATATATTCGATGCTATTAAATTCAATTATGTGGTAAAGTCTCATTACGTATACAAAGATTTACTGAGGAGAGTTGGAAATATCTCTCTCCACCCATCTTTCATCTCGTCGACTCCCTTGTATTAAGCATCAAGGTAACTTGCTTACATACTACCTGGCAGGATGATCAGTTCAGTCTTCTAGACAGCTCAAGTATGCAATGGAGTTGCATGCGTTAATGATACGAGAGGCCATAAACTGAGATTCGTCTGAATTCTCTATCCTGCGGTCGAGGATTTCTACACTCAATAGGACGCAATGACACACTTCACTAGACGAATCATCAGGTAATGTTAAATGTAATTGGGTTTTCAGTCATCATGGCAACCAAGCAGAAACAACAATTACCAAGTTGGCAGCAGCCAAAGCATCTATCTACCTACCTATGGAGATCTAAGACAGCGCCTTGATCTGCAGTCATCCCTGTAAAGACGTTATGAGGCGTCTACATCTTCTCGACAAAGCATCCAAACGAGCGATGCATCCTCTTCTCTGCATCTCTATGAGTGACACAACAGAGTAAGTCAGAGCATTCTGATGAACAACACTATGAGGAGCCATCTTTCATCACATCTTCTTAAGCAACCCTTATGAGTGACGCGACAGATTACGTCACCTCTCTTGAAGCATCTTGTGAACCAAGCTAGATGCATCTTCTCTCCAAAACATCTCTTCGTGTGATGTCACCACTCTTCAAAACATCTCTTATGAGTGACACGTGAGATTTCGTCACTGACCTTCGAACTTTGACAGTACTGTCAGTAGTTATAAAATTTGAAGGCAAAAGCGCACCTAGAACTGTTAGGTATAAAAATATTTAAAACCTTAGCACATCTAGAACTTTAAAATCGTACTTTTTTGATCGATCAGAAATTGTTATTGTAATATCATTTTTGTGTAATATGAATCTCAACATGATGGCTAATGTAGGCCTATGGCAATTTACCGCATGATAATTGTATGATTAAGTTTTATTTTTACGTTTTTGAATATTATCATTTTCTTCTCCCTCTTATTTCACACAGGGTGTATGACATTGGAAAGTTGAATGTATCACTAATCATTGTATGAAAGAATTAGATAATAAATTAATAAAGATCAAATTCTTCACCCCTAAACAAACTTGTTACTTTTAGTTTTTGAGAGGGGTGAAAGATTTGTATTTGTATCGTTTTATTCGTTCGTCTGTTCGTCCGTTTATTCACTTTCATGATACTCACTCATCTGCATACACAGACAATAAAACGTTCCTTTGCATGACATAATAAAACTGGGCCCCACCCAAACATCAATGGCGTATGTCATGTGTGTCTTTGTAACATCTTGACACGACGTATTACTGGCACATCACAACGAGCTTTTCTTGGAGATACATTGGAACAAGCCAAACCCGACTTCACTCCTCCTGTGTGTCTCTACACATTAGCCCGTTCATGATGTCGTCTACTACAGATGACTGTGTTTGTGACAACATTCAATGTGTCTGTGTCTGTGTTCTCTGCACTAAGAAGTAACAGTGGTGCAAATTTTCCTCCTATCTTTGCTTGAAAGGTTTCCAATACCTCTGGGTCTTTTAGTTTGTGAAGGCTGAACTTGGATTCTTGTGGGGCCTTCTTGTTGACTTTCATTAGAAGTAGCCGGAGGGTCATCATCGCTAATTCATGGTCACTTCCAATGTCTGCTCCTGGGAAGCTTCTTGTCTTGGCAATTTTTACACTGATATGGAAACGCCTCTTCACCATTGTATAATCAATCTTGTTGTGGTCTTCTCCATTCGGACTATGCCACGTTCATCTTATGAATGTTTTATGTGGACCAAACGTGTTATCAGCTTCAGATCATTAAAGCTGGCAAATTCCAGGAGCCTTAAGACTCTGTCATTTGTCTCTGTATTGCAGTAGCATCCACATGTGCCTTTCCAGTTCTCAATGGCATCCTCTCCTATTTTAGCATTCCAGTCTCCTTGCACCATAAAAATGTCTTTCTTTGTGGTCTGGTCCAGGACTTCTTGCAGTTGGTCGTAGAAGTCCTCTATTTCTTCATCATCATGGTGTGTAGTTGGAGCGTAAGCTTGCACAATGGTGATATTAAGTGGGGTTGCCTTCAAGCGTATGGTGATAAGCCTGCTGGAGACTAGCCGACAACACATGGCAGTGTTCATGATGTCTTTGTGGACAAGAAATCCCACACCATGTTTATGTTTATCATTTCTGCCAGAGTAGTATAGTTTATGGCCATTCTGTGTTGATGTTTCCCCAAAGTTTTTCCATTGTACTTCGCATAGTCCCAGAATGGTCCAATGGTATCATGTGTCATTTCATGTGTCAGCTCCTCTACCTTTCCAGGCGTTCTTAATGTTCTGATGTTCCACATACCAATGCTGATGTTGTTTCTGGCACAGAGTTTTGATGGTGATGGTGCACCAGTAGCACACTTAATACCTCTGCCCTGGTGCAAGACAGAAGACGCAGTCCTTGTTCCAGGTGATGACCGATCCGGTATGGTTTGAGGTAAAGTTATCATTTCATGTGGTGTGTCTTGGGCAAATGAACCTGGCAGAGCCCATCTTCTCCAGGCTGTCGACCACAGCCGAAATTCCACATTACTAGTGGCTCGCCTTGGTCCTGGACATATGGCCGTTGAGTCCTTGAGACTCCTCCGCCCTGGGCAGTGACCTCAGTGAGGAAATTCATACGCCCATTCAGGTACTGTGTCAGCACCCTAGCCTTTGGATTATTCAAAACCTAACCTTAAGGGCAGCAGGGGGGCTCGTGGAGGGCGGGGTCGTCTATATCCCTTGCAAATGTGAACATCTGCCCACTGCCCCTAATACATTTGATTGCTTAAACAAAAATACAAAAATGTGGTGTTAATATGTAGAGTGCATGCATGTGATTTATTTTCCTTGTTTAAATAAGAATATATGTGTGAAAATGTATAAAGTTAATATATGCATACAAAATGTATTCCTTGATGATGAGTAAATGAATAGGTCACCAAAAAGGGGGCTTGTTTACCTGAACTATGTTTGCATAATAAAAGACCCATCTCAGCTGTCAAGGAATTTTATTGATTTGATGTTCCAATATTATCCAAAGTCAAGGTTAACAGATTTAATTTTTAAAAGGAAACAGTAAACATGAATTTTTTATACCTATCCATCTATCCACCATCCGTCCACCATACATCCACCATACATACATCCACCCATACATCCACTCACCCATCCTTCCTTCTGTTTATTTTGAAGGTTATTGGTCAGAAACTTAGCTTTCTTCTTATTTATAGCTTTTGAATGCTATAATTCTTTATTCTTGTTTTTATTGATGACGGGCAAACATTTGAAAGGAGCTGGCAGTCTTGATGACGACAAATGTGTAAATATTCACGTAGTCTTTATGACGTTGAAAGATTTGAATATGCAGAATGACGTAGTAAGATATAGGAAGCAGTCTTTATGTCGAACGGAAGTAAAATATAAACATACCAACAGTTTTGATGCTATTAACACTCCACATGTATACAGTCCCTCTTGATAATGTCCTAAAATCCAAAAATCATCCAGACGACATGAAAATATCTCAAATCAAAACAAATCTTTACGAAGTAAAGCTATTCATATGCACAATGGCAGACTTGATGACAATATGTATCCCACTGTACAATATACAAGTTCAATATACATGCTAAACAAGTATTATGTGTCCAGAAAGTTAGAAATTAAGCATTAAACAAAATTTATTTTTAAGAGAAAACTTATAATTAGTTAACTTATTTAAATGAAAGGAGAAATGGAATGTTGTGTATATAATTTGACTAGAGTAAAATAATGTAAATAATCAGTTTTTCTTTAAGTTTGGTACAAAGAATGCAATGCATAATCAATTTTATTACAGTAAGGGAGAAAACTATTCAAAGCATTTAATTATTATTTTTACATTGATCATAATTACTCTAACCAATAGGTTTACAGAGCTGCTCCTCAAGATAGAAACATCTGTCACCGCAAGACTCCTTTTGTCAGCATGTCTTTCTTTTAGCTACATTGACACGGCAGATAGATCAAAAGGTTCATTATGTGCAGGTATAATTATTGCACTTTGTAGTCTTCCAAAGTGATCCTTATTACAAGAGAGAAAAACACAATTTAATATAATAAGAATACAATTTTCCTGCTATGAAATATATCGCTGTTTTATACGTTCTTAAAGCAAGCAAAAAAATTAAAACCCCATTTTGATATTAACACTGATCTGCACACTTACACTGATGCTTAAAGAAAAATAATTTATTAATCGATATTTTCTTTACCTTTTGCAGCTGTTTCCATGACCGACAAACTTAATGATTATAACTGCACAAATCATAAAAATAAAGAGTGATTAAGTGTTATGAGTAATATATGCACAGTCCTAAAGAAAGAAGGTGTAATTCGGTGTTATGAGCAATGTATACACAATCCTAAAACTAAAGTATTATTTGATGTTATGAACTATGTATGCAAAGTCCTAAAAATAAAGTGTGATTCAGTGTTATGAGCGATGTATGTACAGTCCTAAAAATAAAGTGTGATTCAGTGTTATGAGCGGTGTATGCACAGTTCTAAAAATAAAGTGTGATTTAGTGTTATGAGCGATGTACTCACAAAGTCCTAAAAATAAAGTGTGATTTGGTGTTATGAGTGGTATATGCACAGTTCTAAAAATAAAGTGTGATTCAGTGTTATGAGCGGTGTACTCACAAAGTCCTAAAATTAAAGTGTGATTCAGTGTTATGAGCGATGTACTCACAAAGTCCTAAAATTAAAGTGTGATTCAGTGTTATAAGCGGTGTACTCACAAAATCCTAAAAATAAAGTGTGATTCAGAGTTATGAGCGGTGTACTCACAAAGTCCTAAAAATAAAGTGTGATTCAGTGTTATAAGCGGTGTACTCACAAAAACCTAAAAATAAAGTGTGATTCAGAGTTATGAGCGGTGTACTCACAAAGTCGTAAAAATAAAACGTGGTTCAGTGTTATGAGCGGTGTATCTAAGTTGATGTATTACTATTAATTTGTTTATTTGTCCGGTGAATGGTGAAAAAATTCTAGAAGTGCTTAATGTCTTCTCGAAATGAGCAACAGGCGAGGGAAATGACTACAAAGCCAGCATTGTAGATCACAAGTTCACTGGACCCACTCCCTCTTGTCTGTACCTAGCGCTTAGCGACTGAATCATTCTCTTGCATCAGACGCGACTTCCATCGTGAAAAAAACAAACAAAAACATTCAGTTTAAAACATGACTGATGTTTCACATACACATCATCTCTCTCTCTCTCTCTCTCTCTCTCTCTCTCTCTCTCTCTCTCACACACACACACACACACACTCATATATGTCAGATGACTTTCTTTTTGTCTATTTAATTATCTATTTATCTATATGTATAAATGTATGTATGACATTCGCTCTGTCTGTCTTGATAAGAATTTATTTATCATTTATCTGTCTTTTATCTGTCTGTGTACATTTGTATTTATTTTTCTATAAAAGAATACTAACGCAACAAATAGATTAAATTTTGAATATATTTATTTATTATTAATTAATTAATGACTAAGCTTTAAGTATCGTATTTCCCTGAAATCAAACTATACGCAAGTAAAACAGCTACATCTTCGCTAGGTATGATAAAACAACAACATAGAGAGGCGATAGGATTTTCTTTATTATTAAAAAATTATTAAAGTACTATTTGTACTGTAATTGAATGTTTGCTATTCATTATTTGTCTTAATTATTATTATTTATTTATTATTTAATAGTTTCTTAATTTTTGAATATATATAATCATTTGCGAGTTTCCCATTCACAGTGTATTTTGTGACTTGCTTACTTTGTAGAAAGAGTACTCCTTTTTTCTATTAACTTGATGAATTGTTTATCTATTTTAGTTCAGTAAATTGTTACTTTAACATTCACAGTTCTAAATTCATTAAATCATAAGGCTTGTATGTTACCTGGCGGGTGAGGGCGATTATATAATTTTAAAATCGAACAAGAAACAATTTCAGTGTCTATCTTACCAATGAAATAATAATGTGAATGGAAAAAATATATGTCGACACTTTGTAATAAATAGACATACCTAGTTTGTACCCGGTAATATATAGGTGTGTCATAATATTATTATCAAGAGATGTACTGAGGATTATAGAAGATTTCTGAACACGTCACAAAAACCTTGACAATATGGTGCTAGGTGTATTCATTGATTAGTTAGGGTATTAATTTCTGTACACGTCACAAAAACCTTGACAGTATGGAGCTAGGTGGGTTCATTGATTAGTTAGGGTATTAATTTCTGTACACGTCACAAAAACCTTGACGGTATGGGTTAGGTGGGTTCATTGATTAGTTAAAGTATTAATTTATGTACACGTCACAAAACCTTGACAGTATGGTGCTAGGTGTATTCATTGATTAGTTAGGGTATTAATTTCTGTACACGTCACAAAAACCTTGACGGTATGGGTTAGGTGGGTTCATTGATTAGTTAAAGTATTAATTTATGTACACGTCACAAAACCTTGACAGTATGGTGCTAGGTGTATTCATTGATTAGTTAGGGTATTAATTTCTGTACACGTCACAAAAACCTTGACAGTATGGAGCTAGGTGGGTTCATTGATTAGTTAGGGTATTAATTTCTGTACACGTCACAAAAACCTTGACGGTATGGTGTTAGGTGGGTTCATTGATTAGTTAAAGTATTAATTTATGTACACGTCACAAAACCTTGACAGTATGGTGCTAGGTGTATTCATTGATTAGTTAGGGTATTAATTTCTGTACACGTCACAAAAACCTTGACAGTATGGAGCTAGGTGTATTCATTGATTAGTTAGGGTATTAATTTCTGTACACCTTTCATCGCATTCTGCATCTGGCGTGTGTATATCTGTGCGTACGTGCGCACGCGTGCAATTAATGACAGCTGGTGAAGATTTAGTAAGTAATGTATGATGTTGTAAAGTTTAAAAAAAAACTTGTTTAAAAAGCTTGAAAGAAGACATGGTGTGACTGTCTAACCAGTAAAGGCCATTGGCTGTAGCTAACAGGAATCTGAAATTAGAAAGAACACTGACTATTTTTAACTTTCGTAAGTTTTCAATCAATTTTACAAGTGAAATAAGAAGACCGCCAGTTTTGAGATGGAGTGAACCAGTGTGAAAAAGAGTGCAGAGGTCTTGTGTTTGATTTTGTAGTGAACCAGTGTGAAAAAGAGTGCAGAGGCCTTGTGTTTGATTTTGTAGTGAACCAGTGTGAAAAGGAGTGCAGAGGACTTGTGTTTGATTTTGTGTGAACCGGCAGCCAGTGTAGGGACTATAGCGAACAGTAGCTAGTGTAGGGACTATAGTGAACGTGCAGCTAGTGTAGGGACTATATGAACGGGCAGCTAGTGTAGGGACTATAGTCAACAGCAGCTAAGGTATGGACTCTAGTAAAGAGAGAGCTAGTTAAGGGACTATAGTGAACAACCAGCCAATATAGGGACTATAGTGAAAAGGACGCCAGTTTAGAAACTATAGTGAACAGGAAGCTAGATTGTGACTATAATGAACAATAACTAGGTTGGTGACTTTAGTGAAAAAGGAGCCAATGTAGAGCCTATTGTGAACAGGAAGCCAATGTAGGGACTATAGTGAACAGCAGCTAGTGTCGGGACTATAGTGAACAGGGGGTCAGTGTAGGGACTATAGTGAACAGGCAGCCAATGTAGGCAGTGTAGTTAACAGTCAACCAGTATAGGCACTATGGTGAACAGGCAACCAGTGTAGGAAGTATAGTGAACAGACAGGCAGTTTAGGGAGTGTAGTTGATTAGCTATTATAGGAACTGGAGAGAGGATTATTAGTTGTGTGGATTCTGACAGTAAATATTCCAAGCAACAATGTTTTATCTTTCTCAAGTTTCTGTCATAGCCAGTAAGATGAACCAGAAATTGCATTAATCAAGTGTTCACAGTACTAGTGAATACATGCGAGTTTTGTGTCTTTGACTGGAAAAAAGGGAGATTATTCGCCTTACTCAATACAGTGTGTTCTCCATGGGTTCATATTTAATAAGAGTAGTGTTGAGTACGACACCCAGAAATTAATCTGGATCAATAAGTATTGATGACACTCTTATTACATTTATCAGTCATTGTTGACTACTCCGGACACACCAACTGATTTCTACTGCTTACAGAGTTTATATCGAGCCGAGATGAATGAATATGAACAAAACACTTGTGTTCACTGGTACTCTCTCGTTTTTCACTGACTGCTCATGCTATCAAAAGACTTGTGTTCACTGGTGCTCTCTCGTTTCTCACAGTTCATCCTATCAAAACACTTGTGTCACTGGTACTCTCTCGTTTCTCACAGTTCATGCTATCAAAACATTTGTGTCACTGGTACTCTCTCGTTTCGATTACTTCAACTCTCTAGTCTACTAACGTACCTTGTAAAGAAATTTCACAAAGTTAAAAACAGTGCAGCTAGGATTATTATCAGAGTTCTCCAAAACCAATCATCTCATTCCACTTTACAGTCCACTGGCTACCTGTTCTAGTATAGTACAGCACAAGATTTCTTCTCTTTGTTACACGTTATAGTCCACAAGCTTCCTGTTCCAGTATAATAGCCTTTCGTTTTGCATTATAATTATTTTATTTTTTTGCTTTGTTAACCGAAATATGTTTTATCTATTTTATCTATGTGTATTTCAATAATGTGGAAATCTATTTCTTTGAATCGAAAGATCTATTATAATCCGAACTGCACTGTGTGTATTTCAATAATAGGGTTATCTGTTTCTTTGATTCCTAAGATCTATTAATACCCGAAATGCTCTATTATACAGTCAAGGAAGTAGAGACGTCATTCAAGGGATAATTCTGACCATACTAGAAAGAGAAAAATCAATGTATCGGTTTGTTTGGTTGGCTTACTTTACTTTACCAATAGCTGAAAAGGAGCACAAATGAAAGTGCCGAGTGCCTAGTCCGCCAGGTGGGACGTCAAATCAGATCCCGTGTTACCATGTTCTATAGGGTCACGAACATTAAAGATCACTTATCAGTTAAACATTTGAAAGAGTAGGCCATTAACCGTTATCGGGTAAAATGGCGTGGGTACCTGGTGGACTTTCTAACTGTTCTACTATTGCATATTTCTCACTTCCAAAAAAACTCTCTACACTACTACAGTATATCACTCAAAACTAACGACTGATCAAATAGAAAACATGTACTACTCATTATTTTGGCATAAAGGGGTGGTGACCAAGTCTACGCTGACGGTTATAATCAAAGGGCAAACGACAACACTAAATAATGGATGTAGTACATGAGTCACTTCGACAACCAAACATCAGTAATGAGAGGTTCGAGCCTAACTGCGGGTGACAAATTCAAATGAACTTTCCTCTGGCTCAAAGGAAGTGTGGTGAGGGGTGGGGGAGGCAGTTTTATGTCTAGAATACAGAGATGAAGCAGATTCAGTTTGTTATAAGGCTAAAGTTTTTGGAGTGCTGGAAATCGAAAAATGTAGAACGCGGGCGGGAGATTTTGTACACAATTTATTTCAGTTAAATCTTTGAAATTTTCATTTTTACTCATAGTATATTAAGTATCTTTCCTTGCCAGAACTTAAAGTTGTGTTTAAAGAGTTGATTATGGCTGTGAAAGTTGTGTTTAAACAGTTGATTATGGCTGTGAAAGTTGGAAGTTTATATGTAACAACAAATCAAACCAAATCATTAAATTATTTCTGACACGCACAAATGAAGACAATCCTTTCTGTCTTGCAAACAACATAATGCAATGCTTGCTGACTGCAAGCAACAGAAGACACTGCTTGCTGTGTGCAAACATCAGAAGACACTGCTTGTTGTACGCAAACAACAGAAAACAGAAGACACTGTTTGCTATATGCAAACAACAGAAGACAGTGCTTGTTGTACGTAAGCAACAGAAGACACTGCTGGCTGTTGAAGAAACAGAAGACACTGCGGGTTGTAAACAGAAGACACTTCTGGCTGTCTGCAACCAACAGAAAAATAGTGCTTGTTGTGTACAAACAACAGAGACAGGGCTTGCTGTGTTGAAAGAACAGAAATTGGTGCTTGTTGTGTGCAAGCAAAAGAAGATATTGCTGGCTCTGTACAAACAACAGAAGATAGTGCTTGGTGTGTGCAAACAACAGAAGTTAGTGCTTGGTGTGTGCAAACAACAGAAGACACTGCTCGGTGTGTGCAAACAACAAAAGTTAGTGCTTGGTGTGTGCAAACAACAGAAGACATTGCTTGGTGTGTGCAAACAATATTAAATAGTGTTTGCGGTGTGCATATAACTTTAGGTAGTGCTTGTTGTGTGAAAACAACAGAAGATAGAACTTTCTATGTGCAAACAAACGCCTAAATTAAAGTTGCGTTGTATACAGCCACCAGACGACTAAATGCACGACACATAAATGAAAAATAGTTTCGATAAGCAGCAACTCATTAATTGATGACGTGCTGTAAAGTTTGGCTGCAGGTCAACAACACTGAAAGTTTCATTTACAAAATCTTAAGTCGTACTCTGTGGAGATATTTTGAAAGCTATCATACACAGCAAATCACTAAATTACTCTAAAATTAATATTTTGAAAGCATACCATACACAGCAACACGCTAAATTAATCTAAAATTAATATTTTGAAAACGGTACTATATAGCAACACACACACACAAAATCATCTTCAGCCAACAAGACTTTTGCTAAAAGTTCTGCTGTATGCAACACCCCAATAAATGAAAGTACTTTATAGTATACAACAAGCCTGTCGCTAAAAGTTTTGCTAATGCAACACCCCTTAAGTAACAGAACCATGCAATATTACAATAAGCGTACACTGAAAAGGGCGTGTACAACCACACGTATGAATGTTGCGCTATTTATAGAAGCATGTAAAATAAAATCGAGTTATGTTAAAGTTCCGCGAATGAACACCACTCAGTGTGAAGCAACAATTTGAAAGTCGTGATACATACAACAAACGCATGAATAAATATAGTCCTTTATTTAGCCGTTGTGATGTGTATGTAAATAAGATGCAAAAATCGTGCTCTGTGCAAAGACAAGAAAAGCCTGCGAATATTTTCAGCAGTAGATCTGCCTTGTAAATGTGCCAGCAGTAGACCTGCCCTGTGAGTGTTGTTAGCTTTAGATCTGCCCTGTGAGTGTTGTTAACAGTGGACCTGTCCTATGAGTGTTGTCAGAAGCAGACCTACCCTTTGAGTGTTGTTAGCTTTAGATCTGCCCTGAGAGTGTTGTTAGCAGTAGCCCTGCTCCTTGGGTGTTATCATCAGTAGGTCTGCTTACCCTTTGAGTGTTGTTGTTGTTTTAGATCTGCCCTGAGAGTGTTGTTAGCAGTAGCCCTGCTCCTTGGGTATTATCAGCAGTAGGCCTGCTTACCCTGTGAGTGTTGTTAGTAGTAGACTTCCCTTTGAGTGTTGTCAGCAATAGACCTGCCTGCCCTGTAAGTGTTGTTAGTTGACCTCTCCAGTTAATGTTGTCCACAATAGACCTACCCTCTGCATGTTGTTAAAAGTAGACCCGCCCAGTGAGTGTTGTTAGCACCCGTAGACCTGTCCTGTTCATGTTGTTAGCAGTAGACTCCCTGTGAATGTTGTCCATACTAGACCTGTCCTTTGATGTTTGAATGTTGTCAGCAGTAGGTTTATCCTGTCCATATTCAGCGAAGGTAGACATTTGAACATAGTGCACAGTGCAGACAATATACCATTCAAGAAAACGAGACACAGCTATGCACAAATCACATAAATCAAAATGTATAACGTGATTAAAATAGTTTTTTAATGGACATAAAAATGTTGTTTTTCCTTTTTTAATCTTTTTTTCCGGGGGGGGGGGGGGAGGGAAGGAGGAAAAGACGTAAAAAGAAACCGAAGGACACACTGCTTAGAACTCATCTCATTGCACAAGGCCGGAATTAATTAAACTTCCCCATTTGGGGGAAATAGGAGTTTGGTTATCCATTTTAAGGCCAGAATTAATTAAAGTTCCCCATTTGTGGGAAATAGGAGTTTGGTTATCCATTTTAAGGCCAGAATTAATTAAACTTCCCCATTTGGGAGAATTAGGACTTTGGTTATTCATTTTAAGGCCAGAATTAATTAAAATTCCCCATTTGGGGGAAATAGGAGTTTGGTTATCTATTTTTACGCGTACTAAATGGTAATTTCGATAATTCTACAATTACATTGACTACATTGACTAATTGACTACATTGACTCAGCAACGAATATAAGAAGAAGAAAGGCAATTTAAAATTTAAAATATAGAGAAGCAGCCCATTATTTTTGCTATTACTGATTATTTTTCCAACATTGATTTGATAGAAATTATTATTCAAACGTTCGTTGTTTTTCAAGCGTCGTTACTTTACTGCCAATTTATTTTTGCATGTTTACGAAATGTCAACTAGATATAACGCGAGGTTTAACAAGACACACTGGACACTTCAAATACACCTAGAGATTTTAACTAGACATACACGAGACAATCCAGCTGACATAACGCAAGATTTTAGCCAAACAATCTCCATTCATGCTAGATAACATGAGATTTCAACTAGATAATTTCAAAACATATAAAACGAGATTTCATAATAGATATAATGCAAGGTAACACATTCTTCTTTATTAAATAAACAAAAGGATAGATATTACACTAAATGACGATATTTGAAGAAGCTAAAAAAAAATATGTTTTACTAACTGTAACGGGCTGGACAAAGCAAAAGTGTATGTTAATGTACAGGTACCGGTATGCATATTTTCTACAGCATTTTTTTATTTTCGTAACGTAAAAACTGATAAAACAAATTATCTCTCGAGTTCTAAAAAGTTTTTAACTGTGGCAATACTTTGGATGCCGGATTGGTGATAAGATGGCAAGACACTGGGTGCCGGGTTGGTGTTTGGTTGTCGGGTGAATAATATGATGGCAACACAATGGGGACGGGAGGATGATAAGATGGAAGCGTATAGGGTGCTTGGTGGATCATAAGATGTCAACACACGGGTGCCAGGTGAGTGATAAGATGGCAACATTTTGGTAGCGGGATGAGTGATATGATGGTAACACATTGGGTGCTGGGTGGGTGATAGGAGGGCCAATATATGGGTGCTGGGTTGGTGATACGATGGCAATGCATTGGACCATTGGATATCGGGTGAGCGGTAACAGTAGCAGCATATTGGGTGTCGGGTGGGTGATAAGAGTGGCAGCACATTATCACAATGATTGCCGGGTGGGTGATAAGAGTGGCAACACATTACCACATTGATTGCCGGGTGATAAGAGTGACAGCACATTAGGTACCGGGGATGTGATAAGATTGGCATCACATTATCACACTGAGTACGGGTAGGTGATAAGAGTAGCAGCACATCGGATGCAACGTGCGAATAATATATTTGAAATAGGTAATCGTATGCTGATTGACTGTACTATCATTATTAGTTATCAGATTTGTACATTTTATACAATGACACTTCGTTATAATGGATAATTATTTGACATTTTATACAATGACACATCGTTATAATGGATAATTATTGATAGCAACATGCTATACTGTCAGATTTCTTATTTCCATGATTATTATTATTTCCATTATTATTATTTAAATTAGATTTTTTTTTTGTTTGGTTTGGGTTGTTTATATTATCCAGCTGTCAAAATGTGGATATAGAAAATTGTTAAATTGTTCGCACTCCATGAAGATATATTCTACTAGCCGTCCTGATGATAGCGACACCTATTTCCGTCTTCAACATTAACTTTAATGATGAGGTACGTAACTCTTGATCACGTTATCGACGCAAGATCTTAATGCTCGAGATTTAATATTCAGTCTGATTAAAAGATTACTTCCACTTCAATCTGGATTGTTAAATAAGTATTTTATTTAATAATCAATTGAGTGACCTATGTCTGTAGGCATTGCGCCTTTAATCAGTCATACTTTTCTTTAAAATTATTTAGTGCAGTCAAAATTTTATTCGATATATAACATTAACATGTCTTCGTTTTGTCTGATGACAGTTCTCTTTGTTGCGCTTGTGGCCACTCGGAATGCATCGCTCTAGTCGTATCAGTACTGAGTAACTTTAGAAGCTATCCATAAAACATTACTATCTATCTTGGCAGCAATATTAAATGACTACAGGCTAATCAGATTGCATTACTATCGTGAAGCAATACTAAATGACTTCAGGCTATTCGGAATAGTTTGATTTGCATAATATCAACACCATGTGACTCACTTGGCTAACCCATGAGCGTATTATTTTGATGACAACAAAAATGGAAAGATTATGAATATTTCTTTTAATAAAATGACTTCTTTAACATAGGCAAGATTTAAAGTCATGAAAAAGTTTTGTTTATGTACAAAGCCTTATTTGTTCTTTAATACGCTTACGTCGATAGCTATTAATCAGTAGTTAGCAGTCATCAGTTATTAATCAGTAGTTAGCAGTCCTCAGTTATTAATCAGTAGTTAGCAGTCCTCAGTTATTAATCAGTAGTTAGCAGTCATCAGTTATTAATCAGTAGTTAGCAATCACCAGTTATTAATCAGTAGTTAGCAATCAGCAGTTATTAATCAGTAGTTAGCAATCAGCAGTTATTAATCAGTAGTCAGCAATCATCAGCTTTCAATCAGTAGTTAGCAGTCACCAGTTATTAATCAGTAGTTAGCAGTCGCCAGTTATTAATCGGTAGTCAGCAATCAGTAGTTAGCAGACACCAGTTATTAATCATTAGTCAGCAATCATCAGTTATTAATCAGTAGTCAGCAATTAGCAGTTATTAATCAGTTGTCAGCAATCATCAGTTATCAATCAGTAGTCAGCAATCAGTAGTAAATAATCAATAGTCAACAGTCAGTATTCAGCAGTCAGTAGGCAACAATAAGTAATTATTAGTCAACAGTTAACAAGTAGTCAGCAACCAGCAGTCTGTAGTAATCAGTCATTAATCAGCGGTCAGTAGCCAGTAGTCGGCGACCAGTAGGCAGCAGCCAGAAGGCAGCAATCAGTAATAAGTAGTCAATAGTTAACAACAAGTAGGCTGAATCCAGCAGTATGTAGTAATCTGTCCTTAATCATTAGCCAGTAGTCAGCGACCAGCAGTCAGTAGCCAGTAGTAAGCGACCAGTAGTCAGAAGTTAGTAATAATAAGTAGTCTATAGTTAACAAGTAGGCTGCAACCAGTAGTTTGTAGTAATCAATCATTAATCATTAGCCAGTAGTCAGCATTCAGTAGTCTAGATTGCAAATCATGTAGCATGCATACAGAGGTTTAAAAACCACTTATTTCCAATATATATCACAAACACCATTTCGTTTCGACCTTGACTGATAAAAAAAATCTTATTGACTCAAACGTTGGTTAACCTGCCTTGTAGACACATAAAAAGCACGATTGGTTTTGAACTGTAGGTTTATGCATTTTGCCATCTGAACTTAAAACTAAAGACTTTCGTTTTTACCCTTGGTAACCTGTTGTTACCTTCACTTAAAACTGTCAAATACCGCTTTAAACCTTTTAAGTGCACATTCAACTGTCTTTGTGTGTCCTAGGCAAAGTGCTGCCTGGACCTGTTTAATTTGCTTTTACCTGTTTATGTGTCGGTTTCATGAGCAAACGCACCCGTCATTTGCTGTATGTTCAGTGCAAGTTTGATTGGCATTGCGAATGTCAATCTTACAAACGTGGAGGGTTTTTCCCAGTGTGTCCTCCATTCTTACCGTTTCTTTATTCTCGAAGAATTTTCAACTTAAAACCCTCACCTCTTGAGGGTGTAGTGTTTTTTATTATCAAAATATTAGTAAATCATTGATATAGCTGCAGAGAAAGACAGTAGGAATTATTAGGGCAAGATCGGGATAGTTACCACTGACTGACTATCTTTGCTTTATTTTGGATCTAGAAGGCAACTAAAAGAAAAAGAGGACAGAGTGCCGGAAGGAAATGAGGTTAAGCAAAAGATTTTCTATTTCAAGAAAATCCTTCTTTCCGAGTTTGGCCTAATTTTGCAGGTGAATACGAATTTAAACATAACTAACTAAAATTCCCTGACTCTTATCTTCAGAACTGTCACTTGTATATCCTCACAACTTAATATATGACATAAGCAAGCAAAGTTTGGCTGTGCCGTTTGAGAATTATTTTTGTACACGTTCACATTAAGACTCGCATATAGTCTATAAGTGTTATTGGAGAATGGTACTCATTAAATTTAAAAATTACTTCATATTATGTACTTGTGGTCTAAGAATGATACAGGTTCATAGGGAGATTGGCACGTAGTCTGTAAAAAGAATTGTTTGGGAATTGTACGATTTCATCACCCAAATTTGCACGAGATCTAAATGGACTGTGTGGGAATTGTACGAGTTCATCAGATAGATTAGCACGAGATCTAAACAGATAGTTTGAAAATTGTAACGAGTTCATCAGATAGATTAGCACAAGATCTAAACAGATAGTTTGAAAATTGTAACGAGTCATCAGATAGATTAGCACGAGATCTAAACAGATAGTTTGAAAATTGTAACGAGTCATCAGATAGATTAGCACGAGATCTAAACAGATAGTTTGAAAATTGTACGAGTTCATCACTCAGATTTGCACTTTATCTATGCGGACTGTTTAAGAATTGTACTTAGATTAGCACATAGTTTAAAAGTACTTTTTGAGGCGTGTATGAGTTAATCACTCAAAAGATAAACATGTGGTCTAAAAGAACTGTCTCCGAATTGAGTCTTTACTCTAAAAATAGCTTATGGCCTAAACAAAGATTTGAAAATGGGACAGGTTGACACTAAATAAAGACTAACATAGTTTATAAGTAAACTGATATGGCTATAGTTTGATGTTGTGATGTTTTACTGCCCGTGTTACTGTTCGATCATGTGACTTACAAGATCCAGTTTTGTCAATTATGCATTTTAATTTTCTAATTAGTCAAACTGAAAGCGTAGAATTCATTGTAGACATGTGCTTTGTTATCATATTAGGTATTGTGTGTTATATAACCTAGCCTTTGTGTACTTGTTCATAAATCAGGTAATTGAGTGTTACATAGGCTAGCCATTGTGTGCTTGTTCATAAGTCAGGTATTGAGTGTTGCAAATGCTAGCCACTGTGTACGTGTTCATAAGTCACGTATTGAGTGTTACATAGGGTAGCTACTATGTGCTTTGCTCATGACGTCAGATATTTTGTGTTATATAAGCTAGACACTATGTGTTGGTTCATTAAAATTTATCGTTATAAAAAAAACAATTACAACAAATAAGATAACTTTTTATTCTTTTTTTTCCTTCTAAATAATGCGATCCTTGAAAAGTTTATTGCAAAAGGCATAAATTCAACTTTGACGAATCGATAAGTGAGAACATGTGCACAGCGTGCATATGTATGTGATGTAGATAGATAGATAGATAGATAGATAGATAGATAGATAGATAGATAGATAGATAGATAGATAGATAGATAGATAGATAGATAGATAGATAGATAGATAGATAGATAGATAGATAGATAGATAGATAGGTGAATGGATGGATGATAGATAGATAGATAGAAAAAACTTCGTAAAATGCCCGCGTAAAGGAGAGCGTAACTTGAATAGATAGGTAGTCAGATCTATAGACTGATCGACAAGAATGTAAGTAACTTGAATAGATAGGTAGTCAGATCTATAGACTGATCGACAAGAATGTAAGTAAATTGATGTGCGTGTGCGCGTCACTATCCATGACAGCCATGCACAAAAATTAATATTATTTCTATTCTCTAGTTTATTTCAAGGTGTGATTATACTTGATCATTATAAATGACAATGCTGCCAAATATGTGTAGTGGTGATCGAAAAGAATTAGTCAACTCAAATTGAACTTTTCCCAGAGAAGGGTGAGGAGAGGAGGAGAATGATGCCAGGCAGCCGTTTTGTTGTGGAAAACAAATTTACTGTGATAAAGGAGCTTCCTATTATCAGGGAGAACGGATCCCCATCGTTGAATAGCTAGCTGACACTAACCTTCCGTCCACTTATTATTTTTATTTTATTAAATTGCTAACCCATATTTTCAAAGTGGTCTGCTTGTTTGCTTTAGTACTCTTGATCCCTTACAATCCGTGTGCAACGGTCAACTGGAGTTATCTAACTTTACATCACCTTTCAAGGCCGTTAAAAAAATCACCTCAATAGACAATAAAAATATCAAAATGTATTGCATTAAAAACATAATAAAATAAATTTGTAAAGAACTAAAATGATTTCAGAGTCCTCTAGGAGCAATCCCCCAAAAATAGGAAACAAGGAAAAGGAAGTGCTTCGGATTGTGAACGAGGAAATAATCATTGAACCAATACAAGTTATCTTCCTTCCTATAATGATGTTTTGAGTGAATGAAACAAATGAATGGGTAGGAGCTGATAACGGCTGAAACAGTTTAACTGGCGGTTGACGACCAATCATAACTTGTTAGATTGAGTAGCTCTGTTCAGAGATGGTGTTAGGAATAAATATTTCCAAGTGTGACTTTTCAGATTTATTTACTTTTTTTTCCCCCTTTCTCATGTGCACTACCGGCGCTGCTGGTGTTGTGGCAATATACTTATGAAAGAGCGCTGCCGTTGTTGTGGCAATATACTTATGGAAGAGCGCTGCTGGTTTTGTGGCAATATACTTATGGAAGAGCGCTGCTGGTGTTGTGGCAATATACTTATGGAAGAGCGCTGCTGGTATTGTGACAATATACTTATGGAAGAGCGCTGCCGTTTTCATTATCAAAACTTTGTAAATCTTGCATTTATAATTTTGTAAGTCTGTCCCTGAGTATGCTCCTTTGTTTTATTTTATAAAACTATTGCCACTCTGTATAAATGGACGAAACCCTTTGGTATACATGAACACAAACACCTGATGTACATGTACATACACAGATACCTAACCATACACATATGCAGATACATACTTATGAGTACAGACACACACACAAACAGATACATCACACAAAACAGATACATATACATACAAACAAACAGAATTATACACAAATCAGGTACACACATACATATAAAGATACAAAAACAAATAGATACACCAACATATCCACACACACACACACACACACACATAAACACATACACATTCAAAAGACACACACGTGCAGATGCACTGAGACACACATACCGAGGCGAAATGATGCTACACATTAAATATTAGCAGTCGAGTTGAAATGGCACATTTACGCAGGTTTATAGCCACAACAAAAATACTCAAAAGTGCTATACTTGATCTACGGGGACACAAATCCCACAAGGCAAAAATTATGAGGGTCTCTGTGGTGGAGTAAATTTGCCTATCCCTATTTTAATACTTAATTGCTATCTATATTGTTAAAGTGTCAGAGTAATTGACCTTGGGCACTCCTTATGATGGTATTTTAGTTGGAGTAAACAGTCGAGAATATACTAGAAATTGCTGATGTAATGCAAACTAATCCCAGCTGGGTGAGTAGTTTTATTATCTAATGATTGTCATTTATGAGAACGAGACCAGCCAATGGGCTAAGATTTAAAAGTTTACCTGCTTTAGAGAATTCTATTGTGTGGTCATTGAATTTCTTCGGCAAGAAGTCTGGTCACGAAAGGCAGCCATTAGCTTAATGGTGAATTAACTGACTGGTTAAGAGAGAATGGACTTAGAAATATTTCGTGCATTTTTGCTATTGGTATGTTATATTTGCATTATAGAGATGTATTATGTGAGTAGACAATTGTTTCTACAAATGTTTGAACTATGATGCTGATATGTAGTGTGCTAACACTAGACATTGTTCTAGTGAAATCACTCATAAAATTATAACGCTGTATTTATTATGCTGTAAGCATGTGTCGGGCTAATAAATACTGTTGCAGGAAATTGTAAGTTGAGACTTGAATGTAAGAAAGAATGGAGTTATAAAGTGATAAACTGGAAATTTAGCATTTGTTTCCTGATTGTGTGTTACAGCGTCAAGCAGCCTTTCATTTTGTGATATGAATTTCTGGTTTATTGATTTTAAGCCACCATGACCGGGTTGTGAAAGAATACACTACACTTCTTTGATGTATGGTGGTAAAGTATGCTGACTACACTGAACGATTTCTGGTACAGAGGAGTTACTAGAAATAGCTACAATTTTTGTTATGCTTGAAGGAACTGGTACTGCAAACGAAAGGCGCCCAGGTTGGCTTTGAGAGAACAAGCGATGAATCTGTTTTCAACTGATGAGAAAAACACTGGAAATTGAACTGAACTGTAACTTGTGACATTGCTGCAAAAGTGCGCTAAAGACTACTGAGACAATGCCTAATTCACGTTATGTAAAACTATTATTGATTATCTCTAATAACTCCATTTCTGTTCTCTGATAACAACTATCATGCGATTTGTATTGATACTAAAGACAGACAGTATTGATGAACACTCCCTCAATAAAGACAGTCTCGATGAACACTCCCACAATAAACTATAAAGACAGACAGGCTTTAGTGATGCTCAATAAGAAGTGTGTAACCCATTGGACAGGACGATAAAGGGGGTTTATTTGGGTTGTAGGCTGCGCACACTAAAAAACTCTGCCGAAAGAGTTGTTGTGATTAAATGGTTGGTTGGTTGATTAAAACTACAGTGCCGTGAACAAGCACTTCTAAATCTTTTATGTCGTATTGCTGGCTGGTCGATGGGTGATTTGAGCTTTTCGTCTGCCGTCAACTTTTGTCGATTTGTCCATCATTGGTCATCCAGATGGACATTTGTTGGCTAGCTGTTGGCTTACATCCAGATGGACATGTGTTGGCTAGCTGTTGGCTTACTCCAGATGGACATCTGTTGGCTAGCTGTTGGCTTACAGCTAGATGGACATCTGTTGGCTAGCTGTTGGCTTACATTCAGATGTCATCTTGACCTATCTATCCTGCATACTTATGCAGAACGATGACGTTCACATGACAAAATTGACGTTAGTGTTCAGATACATAGTTAAGTACCTACAATGTGGTCAAAACAAACAATCGTCAGTAACCCCAACAACAACAACAAAAATAAAAAAATCACAACAAATCTGACAATGGAGAGAAGAAAATGTTTGTCCGAGAAGAAGAAAAAGTATTAATTTTGAGCAGTCCAAATGAAATGAAGTTATGTCACTTTAAAACAATAAGAAAAAGAGGAAAAGCCTTGACCCGAATCCCATGCATCTCAAACTAATAATCTTCCTTTCCTGTGTTTTTGTTTGTTTTCTCGTTTGCCTCGTTCTGCTATTTTTCCTTCTGTATAAACGTCAACAAACATGCTCCCTACTAAATTAAAGTGTCACCTTGAACTTGGATCCTTCTTTCCTGGTTTTCCCAGGGCAGTTATTTGCCCTTGTAATCGCTCGCCAACCAGCGACAGAAAATATCTCAAACCTACTTCCATATGCGACCCTTGACGGTCAGCATTAGTAACATATCGCTGCGTTATGTAAATTCACAGAAATTAACTATTTTTCCTCTTTTCTTTTACGTCTCATCGCATCCTTTGTACAAATTTGTGGGCTTATAATTTAGTTGCCGACATCGGGAAAAGCTAGTTGATGAATCGTGACGGGACGCACCATGCTGTTGGACCGTTTCAATTTGAAATTCCCGTATGTGGTGGGTCTTCACGGCATCACGCGGTTGGAAAAGTAATGGTTGAAAAACTAGATATGGAAGTGTATGGAACTAAAGCAGTAGGCTATAATGTTTGTTATATAGTTGGGGTTATTTCCCCTCTTAAGATATGGACTTTTTTACGTTGTAGAAAGTAGTTGACTCCATACTTCTGTTTATAGCTGAGATGGCGGTAAATAGTTAAAATAGTTTAACTCGTCACTTCTTGTACAGGAAGCGTTGTTTTACAGCGATCTTGCCTTGCCTGTATTAGCTGCCAGTAAAGGATTTTGAGGAAATTTGCCTGTATTACCTGCCAGTAAAGGATTTTGAGCAAATTTGCCTGTATTAGCTGCCAATAAAGGATTTTGAGCAAATTTGCATGTATTAATTGCCAGTACATAATTTTGAGCAAATTTGCATGTATTAATTGCCAGTAAATGATTTTGAGCAAATTTGCATGTATTAATTGCCAGTAAATGATTTTGAGCAAATTTGCATGTTTAACTGCCAGTAAATCATTTTGAGCAAATTTGCATGTATTAGCTGCCAGTAAATGATTTTGAGCAAATTTGCATGTATTAACTGCCAATAAAGGATTTTGAGCAAATTTGCATGTATTAACTGCCAGTAAATTATTTCGAGCAAATTTGCCTGTATTAGCTGCCAGTAAAGGATTTGAACCTAAGCCACTAAGCCCATCACCTTCTGCTAGGGAGAAGTTATGAATCAGCCGCAGACTTTTTTACCCCGAACGGGAACCAAACTAGTATTACTTTGGACAGCTTAATGTCATACCCTCACTTCTCAACTACTATCTATCAAATCAGTAAGCCACTGGTCAGTATAGTTATAGAATAGCCATAGTTCCTCACCAGTAAACCATTGGCCAATTTAAATTATGAAACGACCATTGTCCCTTAAACATTAGTAAATTACTAGTCAGTTTAAATAATGGAATAACCATTGTCCCTCACACCAGTGAGCCATTGGTCAGTTTAAATTAAGGAATAACCATTGTTCCTCATACCAGTGAGCCATTGGTAAGTTTACATTATGAAATTACCATTGTCCCTCACATCAGTAAATTACTGGTCAGTTTAAATTATGAATTAACCATTGTTCCTTACATCAGTAAGTTAATGGTCAGTTTAAATTGTGATGAGTGGCTTGTTAGAAGTGATATAGCCACTGTCAATCACACCAGTAAATCATTAGTCAATTGAAACTGGTTTCCCTCAAGCTAGTTAGCCATTAGTCAGTTAAATTTTGAAATAGCCATTGTCCTTCACATCGGTAAGTTATTAGTTTAAATTATGAAATTGCCATTGTCCCTCATATTGGTAAGTCATTAATCGGTTTAAATTATGAAATTGCCATTGCCCTTCTCATCAGTAATCATTAGTCAGTTTAAATTATTAAATTGCCATTGTCCCTTACATCGGTCAGTCATTAGTCAGTTTAATTGTGAAGAATAACTTGTTTATAGTGAAATAGCCACTATAACATAAGTAAAATATTGGTTCGATTTACATTGTGAAAGATGACTTGCTTAGAGTGAAATAGCCATTGTCCCTAATTTCAATTGTTGTTAACTCTCTGAATGATGATCTTAAGTACTTAAATTACTGTCGAAGCACTATGGGAAGCCAAGCAATCAAATTTATTTTTGGTTGGGGTCATTACCAAGTAGTCATTGCACTCACTACTAGGCAGTCATTATGGCACTCACTACTAGGCAGTCATTATGTAGATCACTACCAAGCAGTGTTTATGGAATTCACTGCCAAACAGTCATAATGGAGCTCATTGCCAAACAGTCATTATGGAGCTCACTGCCAAACAGTCATTATAGAGCTCACTGCCAAACAGACATTATGGAGCTCACTGCTAAACAGTCATTATGGAACTTATTGCCAAACAGACATTATGGAGCTCACTGCCAAACAGTCATTATGGAGCTCATTGCCAAACAGTCATTATGGAGCTCACTGCCAAACAATCATTATGGAGCTCACTGCCAAACAGTCATTATGGAATTTACTGCCAAACTGTCATTATGGAGTTCACTGCCAAACAATCATTATAGAGCTCAATACCAACCAATTACTTAGGGTTTCTCGGCCAAGCAATCATATTAGGTGTCTTATACCAAGCAATCATTAGGGGTTTCTCTGCCAAGAGGTCATTGACGTAAATACCAGCCTCAAAATCAAGTGACAATTTGTATTATTATCACTGACCACCATACATGACAAGACAAGCTGTTCGCTTTCATATGGTGGTCAGTGATAATAGTACAAATTCTTCTACTTCATATCCTTTTTCTTCTACCTCATCCTGTCATTTCTTCAGCGATGATAAAAAGACAAAGTGACATTTTAATAAAATGAAATTCACTACACTGCATTCAGATGCAATATGTTGTCTGTGTTTCCATGTTTTCTTACACGTTCTCAGCAGTGTGTCGAGGTAAGTTTATTAAGCAGCGCCACGCGAACTACAACCTGCCAGCCAGAGTTAACGTTTCTTGGGTAGTGGAACAATGACTTGGGTAGCGGAACAGTGAATTGGTAGCGGAATAATGACTTGGGTAGCGGAACAATGACTCGGGTAGTGGAACAATGATTTGGGTAGTGGAACAATGACTCGGGTAGCGGAGCAATGACTGGGTAGTGGAACAATGACCTGGGTAGTGGAACATTGACTTGGGTAGTGGAGCAGCGATTTGAGTAGTGGAGCAAAGATTTAAAATATTATGTTTATCCGTCCATCCTTCTATATTTCTCTCTATTTATATTACATCTTTCTCTCTAAATGTCGATCTGTATATCCCGATTATTTATCTCGTTGTCTATCTTATGTAAGTCCATCTGTCTATATACCTATTGCTTGATCTGTCTGCCTATCATTCGATCCAACCATCTAAACATCTATTTCTATTTCCACCTAATCACTGTACAATGTCAGTATACGTACATGTACTTGTTCATAAATGTTAGTATTCATCACTTTAAACGATATGCATCAATTTAATGAATGCATCACTTTAAACGACATATATAACTGTAACCACATTCATCACTTTAAACGACATATATAACTGTAACCACATTCATCACTTTAAACGACATATATAACTGTAACCACATTCATCACTTTAAACGACATATATAACTGTAACCACATTCATCACTTTAAACGACATATATAACTGTAACCACATTCATCACTTTAAACGACATATATAACTGTAACCACATTCATCACTTTAAACGACATATATAACTGTAACAACATTCATCACTTTAAATGACATTTATAATTTTAACTACATTTATCACTAACTACATTAATCACCTTAAAGACACGCATCACCTTAACGATATGCATCATTTTAACTATATGCATCACTTTAACATGTATCACTTTAACGACATACATCACATTATGACGTGCATTACCTTAACGACATGCATCACTTTAATTATTTTCACACACTAATCACAATCGCCACTTGTCCGCTAACTCGACTGTAAAATGAAAAACTGAAATACTATGGCTGCAGTTAGGGTCAATGTTACTTTCAGTCTTACTATGAAGTCGATCTCTATTGTGCACCACCTGGCAGGATCCCCGAACACCATATAGTGTATGACGAGTGGTGAGTGGGAGACCTTGAGAACACCGTGTGACATATATAATGAGTAGTGAGTGTGAGACCTCGAGAACACTGTGTGACATATAATGAGTAATGAGTGTGAGACCTCGAGAACACTGTGTGACATATAATGAGTAGTGAGTGGGAGACCTCGAGAACACCGTGTGAGTGGGAATGAGTGTTGTCATAACGGCTGACAATTATTTTTTTTTTGTATCATCACAAACTTGATACTACTTTCGCGACATTCATTGCAGTAGACATTCTTTGTGCTCTTGAGTACTGGCCTTCTGGGCTGGACGGAATTATTGCCACTGGTCTGAGATTGAATATTTAACAGCAGGCTCAATTACATCTTGTAGAACATGACATTGATTTAACATATGTCGACACTACTTTGTGGGTAGCTGTTAAAACATCAGCGGTTGGAGTCAGTGAAAATACATATACTTGACTTTACAAAATCTGTGAAGTTTAATTGTACTCATTGTATAAATGTACCTCAGTACACAGTCAGTGAAGTAAATATGTACCTCAGTGCACTGTCAATGAAGTAAACATATACCTCAGACAACCTCAATGAAGTAAACATGTACCTCAGTAGAGTCAAGGAAGTAAATATGTATCTCACTGCACGGTCAAGGAAATAAACATGTACCACAGTGTATACGGTCAGTAGAGTGGATATTCGATTAATCCACCAGTGATATGCATCTGTGCATCAGTGTACTGTTTTGAAATGTATGTGATATTATTAGTGCATCAGGGTACAGTTAAGAAAATTGCATGTACATCAGGGTAATAGTAGTGAAAAATTACTTGCATTGCGGTGTACAGTAGTGAAAATTACGTGTACTGCAGTGTACATTAGCAAACCTTACGTGTACTGCAGTGTACAGTAGTGAAAAGTATGTGTACTGCAGTGTACATTAGTAAAAATTACGTGTATTGCAGTGTACATTAGTGAAAGTATGTGTACTGCATTGTACATTAGTGAAATTTACGTGTAGTGCAGTGTACATTAGCGAAAATTATGTGTATTGCAGTGTACGTTATTGAAAATTACGTGTAGTGCAGTGTACAGCATTGGAAATGTACGTATACATCATACTGCAGCGAGTGAAATGTGTGTACATGAAGGAATACAGCCAGAGGAATGAATCTACATGCAAATCAGTATAGAGCCGGTACAAGAAGTCGCTGACTCAAATATACATCTGCAAAGCCAGAATGTATGTTTCCGTCAGTAACAAGTCAGTGTAATTCCTACACATTGTTTGAAAATATAGGGACTTATAGTTTCATCGAAAACTCTGCTAGAACTCACATCACATCAAAAAAAGAGCAATCGGTGATGTGACTCGTATCAATAAACGCAATTGCACTCCCCCCCCCCCCCCAATTAACATATATATATTTACATTAAATGGGCATTCCATAGACAAACAGTGACGTAACAAGTTTAGCTTTGATATCTGAACTGACCTTTCCCGTCTTAACTTTTAAAAAGGACAAATTCTGCTAAAGCGGCCCAGTTTCCGAGAATCCCGGCTGCCAGGGAAATCCGCTCATCCGCCAACACTCGCTGAGGCTGATGGAGAGGTTAGTTGTGCGCTGTTGACATATACTGTACTGTATGTGCCTAGTTACAGCCAGGAAGTGAAGTCATGATGACGTATGAGCAGAGGTGACTTACATAATTAAAGCCACGCAGTGGAGACTGACTATCTTGCATTTGTGTGCACTATTTCAGACTGATTAATTCGAGGTTTTGGATGATTGGTTGTTCGTTATTGTTTGTGTTGATTTTTTTATACTAACTATAACTCACGGCATAACTCTCTTACTAGGGTAGAGAGAATATCATACTGATATCTTTGAAGTATTAACTGGTGGAACAATTTCAGACATCATCAGTGGCGTACACCCACTGTCCAAACTGCAATTATTTGCAAGTCTTGTCTAGGTTAAAATTAAAATAATTACTTTTTCATTAGTTTATTATGATTATAGTTTTGAAAGTCGGCGCATGTTTGCCCAATCAATGATGGTCTATTTCTAGTCACAACAAGACTATGGCAAATTATTTGTTTGGCTTCCAATAGGAGATTTGTGGTTTGATACTGTTGTCATTATTCAGTGTTTGTAGGTAGGTGGGGATGAGGTTGCGTTTTCCTTTTGTCGGAGAGATGATTTTCTGGGAGATATGTTTTGGGAGAGATGATTTTCTTTTTAGAAATTTGATTTTGGTGTCTTATTCATTGCTTTTCATTGTTTGTTATCTAGCTGGTTGGTTGTGGATTGTAGAGGTTTATGGTTTGTGTAACCCACTCCAGGTCTGGTACCCAATTAATTGTACTGTGGAGGAGACAATCCACGCTAAACCACTCTGAATATAGGGCATGATACTGAAAACAAAAGTTACATTTATCGCTTTGCCCTGGGGTTGCGAGTTGCATGACTACGTTTTTGGGGGTAGTTCACGTCCTCACTACTCTATGCCCCCACCCCAAAACGCCCCTGGCGTGCGCCTCAGCAGTACAAGATAAATAAATAACAGTTTATTTAATACCAACTATAATTAAATGTTTCACACATTAATAACAAAACAAATATTCTATTGCACACTAAATTAATGTTGTTGTAAACTTGAACAAAATATTAATTACAGGCATTGCTCGTTCACATAAATCATGTCTTTAATTCATCTATACACTACCATAGAAGAAAAAAAAGAAACAAAATAAATACTAACCAGATTTATCCAGCAAAAGTTCATCTATGTGGCCTCCAAAATTCACCCAATTAACACTCTGGGCTACTATAATCTTATTATATTCAAATAATTCATTGAGTTAGAGAGAGAGAGAATAGAACAATAGTTTAAATAGTAGTCATATGTACTTCCATTTAGTAACATAGTTGTCTTCTCCTGAAACTGAGCAAGCATTGTTACAGATCTGCTTCTCTCATGCCATTCTGGAGTGATTGCTGATATCTCACAGTTTGTCTTCCTAAGGTTACACTGACCTATTTCCGCATACGAACTCGGCAATCGTTACTTTGTAAAGACTCGGAGATTTTGTACCAACCAAACTTTCTTTATATTTAAGCAAAACTCAAGACTTTGTACCAACCAAACTTTCTCTATATTTAAGCAAAACTCAAGATTTTGTACCAACCAAACTTTCTTTATATTTAAGCAAAACTCAAGACTTTGTACCAACCAAACTTTCTCTATATTTAAGCAAAACTCAAGATTTTGTACCAACCAAACTTTCTCTATATTTAAGCAAAACTCAAGATTTTGTACCAACCAAACTTTCTTTATATTTAAGCAAAACTCAAGACTTTGTACCAACCAAACTTTCTCTCTATTTAAGCAAGACTTTGTGAGAACAAACTTTCTCTATATTTAAGCAAAACTCAAGACTTTTTGAGAACCAAACTTTCTCTATATTTAAGCAAAACTCAAGACTTTGTGCCAACCAAATGTTCTCTATATTTAAGCAAAACTCAGCAATGGTTCTGACAAGAAATTAAATAGATAAACAGGCTGCAAGAAAACTTTATTCAAAGATAGAAACAATCCACACAGTTACTAAAAAATGACGAACAATCTTCAAAAATATATATTCAAAAAGAAATATCTTCATAGTTCTTAAAAGGACTATAAAAACAAAGACGTTTCCTTTAACAACTAACAATTTCCTTTAACCAGAAACACTCGTCATTTAAAGTCAAAGACATTCGATAAACGGAAAAACTCAACTTTTCAACTCACAGACTTATCTATAAACCACAATGATTCACCCTTTAAGCACAAAAACTCGCCCTTTAGCACAAAATCTAGTTTTTGAACATAACGAATCGTCCTTTAAACAAAAATTTGTCCTTTAAACTCAATGATTCGTCGTTTGACCACAAAAACACATTTTTAACTAGAAATAATCGCACTTTAATCACAAAACTCGTCCTTTAAGTTCCAAGAATAAAGTCCAACGTTTCTTGCATGGAACAACAGCTCCAAAGAAAAAGAACACCGGACGTGGTCGTTTTAATATGATTATTTGAAATTAAATGTCCTCTTCAGTCTAAAGATGTTTCCGTTGCTGCAAAAATATTTCCAATTTACATAAGTTGGATGTGCCCACTCCAGTAATGACGAACAATGGCACAGAGGTAGAAGGTAGCCACTTGTTCAATTTAGTGGTTCGATCCTAGGCTGAAGTGAAAAACTTACCGATGGCTCAACCGTACTTTACTTCAAGGTGGTGGATTAAGGGACTTGAGTCTTATAATACTGTAAAGCGGCCACGTGTGCAACAGGCGTCAAAAGTTAAAATTCTTTCACTAGTTGTCCGGGCAAACTATAAATATTTTACTCCACCTCTCTACAATACACACACACACACACACACACACACACACACACATATCATTTTTTTGTGACCTAATATGTCCCTCCCAGAATTAAAATGTCTCCCTTGGTGCTTGTATACTTTTGCCAAATCATTCAAAGTTGACAGCTGATGTGAAACCACAACCGAATAACAAATAAAATGTGTGCCTTACATCGCTGAATATGTTCAGTGTGTAGATCATATTTAACTGGAAATATGGGTACCATTTAACCTGGATATATGGGTCACATTTAATCTGAATATATGTGTCACGTTTAACATGGAAATATGGATACCATTAAACTTGGATATATGGGTCACATTTTGTCACCGCTATACCCTGGGGTGACTTTGTAATAATGAATTATATCAAATATGTGTAATTAGTTAAGATACAAGACATCTACAAGTGCCGATGCAGAGTATGGGTCACTGGTTAGATATGTATATATGCAACTGTTACGCCGATATACTAGTACGTCGCCAATTTGGCTCCGCCCCCCCTCAGATCTCAGCTGAGAATCAATGTTTATGAGTAAAGATATATATATGTAACGATTATAAATAGACGAACAAAGGACAAGACGTAATCATTAGATTGTACGAAAACAAACAGAAATTACCACTAACAAATACCATTTAAAATAATAACAAGAAATTTAATAAAAGAAAAATTAACAAGATTTAGAAAAACAAGTTTATCCTAAGCCAGTTCACTACATACAGGAAGTATATGTAAAGTAAGTGAACTGATCTACACTGTTGTTATTTCATTGTGGGGAGGGTTTATAAAAGGGTACAGGTCTTGGATACCACCATAATGAACACTAAACTTTAGAAGAGATTAAAATTAAACAAAAATAACTAAATTCACAACTCGGTGAAACATGCGGCAAGTTGTTTGTGAAGCGTGCTTGAAGCGTTGTGATGTATGCGTGGAAATAGGGATGGCAGGAAGAGGGGTCTCGGGGTAGGGTCGGAGATGGGGAGAGGGAATAAAGGCGACTCGGTATGCGAAAGGCAATAACAGCAGTCTCAGCCAATAACGTGGCGGCGCTTGTAAGAGGGGAATCCCCTATCGTCAGCTCCTCTGCCAAGGAGCGGCATAGAATGTCGGTTTGTCTCGAGCTAACAAGGTCAAGGCCGTGTTCAGTGCGCTCATCTCAAACGGAGTGTGATTTGCACTTTTGCTAAACAAGTGTAAAGAATAATTTTAATAAATAAATACAGTTAAAGGACATAATGTAAAATACTCACAGACAATAGCAATAAGTGTTTGTTTGGTTTTGTGATTTTCTCACAAAGAGGATCCAGTAATAATCAACTCCTATCATCAAGTGTTGACTGAATGTTGAATACTGGGCCGGCCATTCAACCCAAACAGTCGACCGTATTTTAAATGAATAGCTAAATAAATTTTATAACTTTGTTACTGATTAGCCAGTACTTAGCCTGTAGTTTTTATAGCCTGATTAAAGTCAATGTTATAATACGGTTAAAATATTTTAGCATGTGGAATAAATGAATTTTTGAAATACGTCTATTAATTTTGACTTGAATTTTCGTGCTATAAACTGTCTTGTTAAAAATTATGTATGCAAAAATATAATCTTTAGAGATTCTTTTCTTTTTAAGATTTCTTCTTCAAATTAAACAGGAGACGCTTCCGAATTATGCTGATTTTGCTCCTGAGTAGGTCACGGGCGGGGGGAACTGTGGGATGGAGGTGAGCGGGAAAAAAGTCACAGGAAAAAAAGTCACGGAAAAGAGTCACAGAAAAAAAGTCATAGGAAATAAAGTCACAAGAAAAAAAGTCACAGAAAGAGACGGCTCGTTGGGATCGTGGTTAAATGTGTGTGTGTGTGTGTGTGTGTGTGTGTGTGTGTGTGTGTGTGTGTGTGTGTGTGTGTGTGATTTGTATATCGTGTACAAATAATAATTCATATTATAATTCACACATTTAATTATATGATTTATTCATACTTAGTTATGATGTTATGCTTGTGTCCATTAACACGTATATTATAGATTGAATAACAGTAAATGGAAGTAAGTGATTGTGCAGAAATTATTAACCTCTCGATCGTGGTGTGATTCTCGCTCGGAGTAAAAGATGTTTTTGTTTGTGAGTGTGTGTGTGTGTGTGTGTGTGTGTGTGTGTGTGTGTGTGTGTGTGTGTGTGTGTGTGTGTGTGTGTGAGTGATTGTAATTTAAAAGAATCTGCCTCTTATCTCTCCGATAAAACCCACATAGTAAATAAGATTTAAACTATAGCTACGTATGACCCAATTCTACAAGTGTAATTCAAATGAACGCCAAAGAACTACGCTAACATAATTTTGATTCAAAGGAAAGTAGGGCGCATTGTATTGTGGTACTAGTTTAGTGAAAACACTATTCAGACAAAGCATCAATGAGATCAATTACAATAGCCGTAGCAGACCAGCAGCGTTGTATCCTTTCTATGTTTTTTATTTTTACTTTTAGGAACTTCCTGCATTGTTCCACAACTCTTTTCTTGTTTAATACCTACAGCTGGTAACTGTAGAATGAAATGTTCTTTAAAAAATCACCTAACATACATTACCAGCAAATGTTTAGTGTGTTGTGACTGCTTGAAACGTGATTTAATTGATGACTTTTTATTTAGTTTCCTTTTATGTCAATACGCCAGTTTCTTTTCACTTCTGGAAATTATTTCCGATCGAGATTAAAAAATTGAACTGTATTAGCTGTTAAATATATTAAAAAATATTAATAGTGTTCTATTGTTCTTGTACTACTCGGCGATTATAAAGTTTAAATATGGTACTAATTAATCAAAACGGTCGGCATATCTTAAAGTTCTAATAAACTATAAATTTGAACGGTGGCATGCAATAGTAATAAAACTCACCTACCATACAACTATCTAAAAATGTTTATATTGCACTTAATGCTATAATCATATGATTGCAATGGTGTCTTATTTTATGTTTAGTTTAGTTCCCAAAATTATTGCATGTAGTAAACATTTAAACTAATTTTAGTTTATTTTGTGATTTTTCTCTTGATATGAAAAGAACGCAAAATTATTTTTTAAATTTAATTTATTTATGTGATACTCATATATGCTTAGATGTGTTAATGCGTACTTGTTTAGTGATAACACGTCAGATTCATACACATTTTTCTGTGACCTTTTTCCCGTGACTTTTTTTCCTGTGACTTTTTTCCCGCCAATCGGGATGGAGGGGAGGAGCTGAATTAAGAGTTAGCCGTATGTGACACCTTTATTCGATTTTTATTTATGGATTTATTTATTTTAATTTTGGGTGAGGTGAAAATTTTATATTAGTATCTTTTACTTTGTTTTCTTTATTATTTTTGTTCTAATCACTAGTTTTATTATTATTACCACAATTACTTTTATTATTTAATTTTTCCTAATCACTAGCGTTGTTATTATTATTATTACCACAATTACTGTCGTAATTGTCTTCTAATAAATTTTCCTTTACCTGTTTCACCTATTGTTAGTCTATTTTATTTTATCTTGTCTTTAAAGTACTTTTTATTATTAATAGTAAGTAAATTATAATAAGTGGTCTCGCTAAAAAGCTCATTTTTCTTAGTAGAATGGTGCTCGTGCTACCGTCTAACATCTTAGTGTAACTAAATATACTTTCATGTTGTTGTTGTAGCGTTTTCTTCACTCCTGGTAGAGCGTGGTTGAAGGCTTTCATCTACGATGTTCTCGCCTTTGGAGGCGCTCAACCAGGGCTTCGCATCCTTCACTTCGTCCAGTGCGCGGGTGGGGTCGTCTGGCGTTTTTCGTCTTGTCGGGTGGTTTTGTTTTTTGTTTTGTTTTTTTTTTCCTCTTATCTTTTTTACGGAGCTACTCTCCCACTGGTATGCCTAATGTGTGGTGGGTGCTGTGATGGATTTCGTCATCTTGGGTCTGGTATTGCATTTGATTGTGTGAAGTGTTTTTTGTTTTTTTTTCATATATTATATATAGCCCATGGTATTTGTAAACTGACAGAACTATATAAACAAACAGGACAACTAACGGTTCGTTGTTGCTTGTATTTGTACATCGTAACCCCATACACACTCCTGTGCTCGCTACATCACGTGAACTCAGTGACACTTCGTTGTCAAAAGGTGTCCGCTGTCATCTACTTATTTCTAATTTGTCACAAATGCTGGTGACTTTCTGCTATGCCCACCCCTGCCCGTGCTGAAGACAATTCCGTGTGTGTGTGTGTGTGTGTGTGTGTGTGTGTGTGTGTGTGTGTGTGTGTGTGTGTGTGTGTGTGTGTGTGTGTGTGTGTGTGTGTGTGTGTTACATGTCCAGCATTTATTTTAAGACCCTGCTCGAGAATTTCCAGAATTCTAATTTAGTAATTTAAATTTAATTCTCTTCTTAATTTCGAACAGACTGGCTGCTCAAGCTATCCTTCGTTTCTTATGAAAATTGTGCCTTGTAGTTAGAGACAAACAAATTCACGAACGAATAACTTGCGTACAAAAGCTCGGTTTGGAAACATTTTAGCTCCTTTCGCCCCCATCCAAACCGCTTAGAGAATTGGTCTATATCATGCATAAATTAACTACGATAAGAAGTTCTTAACAAATAAAAATAAGATTTAATAGGTTAACACTTCATAACAATAACAAATTAATTATTACGAGACAACGCAGGTCTCAAAATCTACGTCACTGTTACGCGTGTTAAGAATTCCACAAATGCTGATGATAACTATCGAAATGTCCTCAGAGCTATTTACTTAGCTGTTTCTGAGTAATCGTTGCCAACAATATTCCCCACAGTTCAATGCGGTTTCAGGAGTACAGTTCTATGCAACAAGGATTCACTGCATACTGGTCTCAGACTTTGGTTATGCCGGTCATCAGTTGACTTTCAGGCGGTTACGTACCACGTGACTTTCGTTGTTTTGTTTCTGTGATTAAGATGATAGTGAGTACACTCAGTAGAGTGTGTGAAAGCTTATTTAGACTACGACACTGGCACAAAAGGTGGGTAATTAGGCATTAATTAATTATTTACATATCCTTTAATTATAATTAGCTGCCTCGTCTCATCCACAATGCTACAGCTAGTTCAAGGTCATGGTGGCAAACTCATCCTACACTTTGGAGATCCGAACTTAAACAGGCCATGTTGCCACAGAAGTAAAATAAATCATGACAATCCAGACGGAATTAAAAATCAGAAACTCTACAAGACAAAGGGGGAGGGGTGGAAAAAGAAAAAAGAAGTACTCAAGTGTTAATGTACATTTACCAGCAACTACCTTTAGTACCAATGGTGTGTGTATGAAAACGTCTATTCCTTAGCCGGACATACTCTGTTTATATTAACTTAGAAATGTTCACGCAATCACCATCCGCAAAACTGCATATAACTATGACCGGCATGCGAAATGTATGTCTGGCGTACAGAATCGCGCATTGTACGTAATCACGAAAAAGTTAAAACAAACTACGTCTAGCGTACAGAATCGCGCATTGTACGTAATCACGAAAGAGCTAAAACAAGCTACGTCTGGCGTACAGAATCGCGCATTGTGCAGGTGGTGAGACATGATGACGCGTCTCTTCAGACAAAGCCACAGGCCGAAATTCGAGTAATTTTGTCTCTCTTGAGCTATAACAAGAATCGTATGACCCACGTCAATAAATAATTGCTAGATGCAGGCAGATGAAAGATAAATGGACTAACAGCCAACAGTCCCGCCTTACCGCTTCATGCGATGACTCGTCTTGGAAAACCCGTTGCACTAGCCTTGCGTCCAGAGTACATTATTCACATAATTTAAGAATCATTTTAAAAGACAGCTTTTTATATTTTTTCAATCTGTTGCTCAGTATTTTGGAAACCAAAGATCGCAAATTAATTTCTGACGTAATTAGGTGGGTTACTTAATAATCAAAATGTAAATAATAGCTGATATTGGAATTCCCAACAGCGGGGTAAGGAGAGAGATAGAAATATCACTTGCTCTTGTCTCCGGCATAACCATATTTGTCTAACAGTAACCAAGGGTACAACTCACAAATAATGGAAGTACAATAGCATGAGCTGGTCATGCTGTCATGTGGTTTGAGATTGCCAGTCCGGAAACTGTGGATGACAAGTACTTTTGTAGAAAGTAATGATCAAAAAGATTTCTTATAGAGTTGTCTTCTTTGTCTTTCGAGTGACTAAAGCACATTCCACTCTTCCAATATCCATTTGACCCAAATGGACATGTCATCGGACTGATGAAGTCAAGTGGTTTACACTGAACATTCAGAAATTTACGATGACTGTCTCAATACCTTCACACTACCTACACAAGGTGTTCACACGGATCAATTCAAGGAGCTCACAATGGCCAGCTCAAGTGTTCACATTAACCAACTCAAGGATTCACGCTGCCCAAGTCAAAAGATATGCACTGGCTAACTCAAGTGTTCACATGACCAACTCAAGTTCTCACAATGAACAACTGAATGGGCTCACACTGACCAATACAAGTAAATGACACTGACCAACAAAAGTTTTCACAATGAACAGCTGGATGGGTTCATACTGACCAACACAAGGCATTAAGTTCAGATGGAACAATTCAAATGTTCACATTGAACAGCTCTAAGGTTCACACTGGCCAGTGCAAGCGCTGGGCACTGAACAAAAAGGATTAACAGTGAGCAACTCAAGGGTTTGCATTAACATACTTAGAAAGAAAATAGTAAGCTCATAAGTTGTCTCAGAGTGTCATGAAAGGAGTTTTCATTTTTGTTTGAACAATTTAAATTGGAAGTAAACAATTAAATAAAGTATTCAGTGTGAATGTGTCCGTACTCGGAAGTGCAAACTTCCGGGAAGAGTAGAGACGGGTGGGGGTTGTTGGGACTTTGCGTGGGCGTACAACGAAACATCTAGGTGCAGTGCGGAGAATCAAAGGAGCTGCGTAAGCAGGGTCAAGTTATCTGATTTTTAAGAAAGATGCATGGGTGTTTTGATGGTATAATTATATTTCTGCGCCATTGACCATTACCAAAAAAGGGTTACGTAATGGCCCGGAGCTCGCCTTACTACACGCGGCAGCGATCGAGAAACTGAGCAGCGGTGGCGGTGCATGAACTCGAAGGGTCGCACCTACAAACCTAAAATCAGCACACGAAAAGACAAGGGATGAGGAAGGGGAAGACAGGGCAAGAAAGGTAAGCCTTCGCCAACAGACCACACCCACCCTCCCCACCACACACACAGTAACTGAATCAGAAGTAGAAGAGTGTAGAAAAGTCAACAATTAATTTCATGACCTTGTGTCCAGCTAGCTGATAGCAGTTAGCACGCCAGCCTCACGTTCTGTCACAAGTTGTTGGTTGGATGTTGGCTAACGTGCGCCTCTTGCACGCTATCTAACTTCTAAAGCAATTCTGCCTGACGTTCCTCAGTTCCAAACTCCAAGTTCCACTGCATTGGTTTCTCACACGGGTACCTGTACGGATGCAATTCACGTGGTGTACCATAGATAACAAGCAAATAGTGGACTGCTTATGTGTGGAGGACCAGGACAACTAGAACAGGCCAGGAAACCAGGAAAAACAACAAGGCCAGGAGATCCAACAAGGCGAGCTTCTGAAAGAGTAAATCCCAAGCACAGCGCTAAAATCTTTGCCTACAGTATTGCTATACTTCCATCCTTTCCTGCAAGCATCCTCAACTTACATCTCTGCAATAAAATTGTTAGCCCTTCATTCATACACACAGCATAAAAGGACATAACCATAATTAAATTCAGATTAACATTTCATTGCAATGCCATCCTATATCCCATAATAATAATAATAATATTATATGGAATTCTTCTAATTATAAATCATAAAAATCAATGATTCAAATGTACAGAACATTTCTAAGCCCATTCTTTCTTCTATTAACCAGATAACTTACCACAGCTCTCGGCTCGCCAGGCCGGACTTGACTATGGAAACGTGTGGAAGTGCCGAGAATTTTTTTTTTCTCGATGACTTTTCTCCAGCCTTTTATCAGAGATATTCTCAGCTTTGGAGGTCCTCAGGAGAAAAACTTCCTCTCCTTACTTGTTTCTGGAGAGGGCGGGGAGTGGTTGTGTGTTGAGTAGATGTAGTGTGTGTGTCGGTGCATGTTGTCTTGTGAGTGTCTGAAAGTGTGTGTGAATGAGTGTGTGTGAGTGAAGTGAGTGAGTGGGCAAGTGCCGAGAATAGTGTTACGCTATTTTCACTCCTGGTAGAGCGTGGTTTAAGGCTTTCATCAGTGATGTTCTTACCTTTGGAGGCGCTCTACCAGGGCTTCGCATCCTTCACTTTTTTCCAGGGTACGGGCAGGCCGTCGTGTTCGTCTTGTGATGCGTTGGGTGTTTATTTGAAGTTTGTGCGTGGTAATTTTTTTTTTCTTTTTCCTCTTCCTCTCTTAGGGTCGTTTCATAGCCACGTGTGCATGCTGGTGTTCATACCACAAACACTCGCTCAGCAAGTTTGAGACTCACCAAGCTTGGTGCCCATGGATTCCGCTGCTCTTTTGTGTATTATATTTTAGTAGAGTCGTGATTTGCAGAGTGTTGAGAAGTTAAATAGTCGGTGTAATTTTGTCATCTTTTGTGCGTCTTACCGCCATTGGCTTCCAATCTGGCGAAGTGAAGTATGTTGTCTGTATTTTGTAGTTAGTGGTGACTGTAGAGCTGGCGGTTATAGTCCGTGTTTTTACTTGTTGTTTATTTTGTTGGTGTCTGTCCTCACTCTCTGGCCGCCTCCATTGTCATGGAACCGTGCCGTGGTCTGGCTTGCCTGTGGTGAGCATGCGAAGTGCGTGTACGTGCTAGCATGTTGTCGTTTGTCCATCCGTCCTCCAACTTTTATAATTTGCTGGTGTCTGTCCTCACTCTTTGGTCGCCTCCATCATCGGGGAACCATGCTGTGGAATTGCTTTCCTGTGAGCACACGAGGCGCGTGAACGCGCGAGCGTGTTTACAGTATGTCCGTCTCCGTCGCTGGTCTGTGTACGCTATACCTGGCTAGCTGTGTGAATGCATGAATGTGCCGAGAATAGTAGTAGTACCGCTAACAGTGCAAAAATTATGCATTATGTGCCGAGAATAAATTTTGCTGGGTATTTAAGGATCTGTTGGCTTGGTGGATGGGAACTGGACACATGGGTGTAAATTACCCTCTCCCCCGCTCTGTACTTGACCAAAGATAATGCCCCACTACAACCACCCCACTACAAGGAGCTGAGGTCTTCCCCCTTTACCTTCGCTCTGCCTCTTATAAGACAAGCCTTAAGGGCATTTCCGGGTCCATGAGCGATTATGCAAGATCTCTGACAGCCTGGTCAGTTCGGCCAGTGATGTGGCTCAACAACTAAAGTTATGGCATTAAGAACTTCGCCACATAATTCCAATTTAATATTGAAAATTATTCTGTGGGTTAGTTTGCATTTTCCAGGTTACAATATGATTAGAGCATTCAATGCATTATAAACATTTTCAGATAGTTGTATGGTAGGTGAGATTTGTGTCGGAGAGATAAGAGGCAGATTCTTTTAAATTACAATCACACACACACACACACACACACACACACACACACACACACTAAAAACATTTTACTCCGAGCGAGAATCACACCACGATCCTCTTAGGCGAGAGGTTAATAATTTCTGCACAATCACTTACTTCCATTTACTGTTATTCAGTCTAATATATACGTGTTTATGGACACAATCATAACAACATATCTAAGTATGAATGAAATATATAATTAAATGTGTACGATATACAAGTCACACTCACACACACACACACACACACACACACACACACACACACACACACCACACACACACATTTAACCACGATCGAGAATCGAACCACGATCCTAATGAGCCGTCTCTTACTTCCACTTAAACATATATTGTGACTTTCTTTCCTGTGACTTTTTTCCGCTCAAAAGTCACAATCAAAATGATTTCAGCGTAGTTCTTTGGCGTTCCTTTGAATTACACTTGTAGCACTGGGTCACACGAAGCTATAGTTTAATTCTTATTTACTGTGTGAGTTGTCAGAGAGATAAGAGGCAGATTCTGTTAAATAACAATCACCCACATACACTCAAACAAAATTAAAACATCTTTCTCAGAGCGAGAATCACACCACGATCCTCTGGGGCGAGAAGTTAATCTCTGCACAATCAATTACTTCCACTTACTGTTATTCAGTCTATAATATAAGTGTTTATGGACAAAAGCATAACAACATAACTAAGTATGAATAAATCATATAATTAAATGTGTGAATTATAATATGAATTATTATATGTAAACGATATACAAATCACACACACACACACACACACACACATTTAATCACGATCGTAATGAGCCGTCGCTTTCTGTGACTTTTCTTCCGTGACTTTTTTTCCTGTGGCTTTTTTTTCTTGTGACTTTATTTCCTGTGACTTTTTTCCCGTGACTTTTCTCCGCTCACCAAAACCCTCACATACAAACACAAATGTTGCTTGCAATCAACTCAACTAAGAATATGCGAAAACTGTCATCAAATAGGACACAAACAGCAGGAATGTGTGGACGAAACAGTTTGCCCCTGCTGCCCCAACCCACACCACTACAGTGATTGTCCAAGGAAAAGAACAGCAGAAAAACCATGCACTCGATGCCACTCCCATACGCATAACTCACTAAGCATACACTGCACTCAGATCACAACCCACTATTACAACTTACTGAAACAACAAGCAAACAAACAGCAAGAAACACAAGTTAAATCCCCCTGGAAACAAACCAACTCACCCCCCAACCCCCTCAACGACAGAAAGCGTTAAAGTCCCCGCCCATACCCCTACAAAGAAAACCCCAAACCCGAGCCTAGATCAACCTACACACACACACTAGACGACCGGATGGACGAGACACCCCCTCCCCCACACCAAGACAAAGAAATAGCACTGAACACGCAAAAACAAACATCACCCAGCTAGACAACACACCCTCAACCAAACTCAATCCGCCCCCCCCCCCACTCTTTGCCCCACGCTCCACACAAACACAAATAACAAAACAAACATCGAACCACCAAGCAACCCAACACACTACACACAACAAACACAATACACCAAATCCCACCCCAACACTTAACCCACAATTTGGCCAAAACAGTACACACAACAAACGCGAACCAATACTTCTCACCCACCCAGCAGAGACAACCCCTACACGCATAACTACAACAACGACGACACACAAATAACAAAACAAACATCGAACCACCAAACAACCCAACACACTACACACAACGAACACACAATGCTAAATCCCACCCCAACAGTGAACCCACAATTTGGCCAATACAGTACACACAACAAATGCGAACCAATACTTCTCACCCCACCCATCAAAGAAAACCCCTACACGCATAAATACAACAACAACGACAGACACCTTCCCTCCCCCAATAAACCACCAAGCAACCCGACATCTGAAAAACTACACACGAAAAACACTACTCCCCACCCCACCCAGCCCCCCAGACACAAGACACCCAAACTATAAACACCAACTCCTACCCTCGTACACCTACACACATCCGGAATACATATACCAAATACTACCATCACAATGGCCACAAATAAAAAGACAAAACAACGCCACAAACACGTGTAGGCAACAGATAAAAATAATATCATGGAACTGCAACAGCATACAAAACAAAATACCACTGCTACACTGCATAATAAAAGAACACAAACCAGACTTGATATGTCTCCAAGACACCAGAGCACCAGACAACAAACAAATAAAAATACAACAATACAACACAGTACAAACGGGAGCCACAGTAAAAAATAAGCAGTTTAGTCGGGGACTAATTAAAGACAACATAAACTACATCAAGGTAGAAAGCACAGCCTCTCACTTAACAATAGCACTTACATACACCACAGAAAAAACAACTCGACATAACAAATGCATACTTTCTACCAAACTCGCTTAAAACAACTAAAACCATGAAAAGATTACACTCTTACATCACCATATTATTATAGGGCACCTAAATGCGCTACACCCCTGCTGGTCCAAGGGAAGCAACAACAGACAAGGACAAATACTACTAGACTGGGTGACGGGGGAAAACCTAACGTATGCAGCCCCCCCCCCCCCAAAAAAAAAAAAAAAAAACCAGCCAGACATCAAAACACCTTCGATATTGTACTGATGCCCCCCCCCCCCTCACTCTAAACACCACCATCACAGTAGATGAAGACAACAACACCAGCGACCACCACCCCATCATCTTAGAACTCGACACTCAACACAAATACGACACAAACACACAAACAACCCCGACATGGACACTATCAAAGGGTAACTGGGAAACATTCAAACTCAACCTAGAACAAACAACAGAAGAGAAATTAACACACGAAGACGCAAACACATGGGCCACCAACATAACAACGCCATCACCCAAGCAGCCAATCTAGCCTTCCCACTCAACCAACCACGACAAGCCACCTCCCGCCCCCTCACACCGTGGTGGAACCAAAAACTGGAAAAAATGAAACAACAAAGAAAAAAAAGCACTACGACAATTCGGAAGACAACCTAACAACTTAAACCTCAAAAACGCATACCACAGAATCAACAAAAACTTCATAACGAAAATCAAAATAGCAAAACAAAAAGCCTGGCAAAAAACATGTAACAGCCTAAACGGAACCAACACAACCAAACAAATATGAAGCACAATAAAACAAATGGCGGGAAAGGGCAAGACCAAACACACAATCTTCCCCCCCCCCCCCATTATAGACCCACAAACAAAAACACACGCCACCTCACAAGAAGAAAAAGCAGAAACGCTAGCAGATTCATTCCAATCGAACACAACACAAACCCACAAAAAAGCAAACACATCAAGAAAGTCATAAAACAACTCACAATAGTGGAAGAAAATAAACTCAACGAAAGCAAGCAGCTCCAAGAATCAAACTCACCCATCACAGAAGCAGAAGTCAAACACATAATCAAGACTAAAAAGAACACAGCCCAAGGCCAAGCTAAAATTCCTTATCAATTCCTAAGACGAATGCCAGACAAAAACTTTTCAACAAAATATGGCAAACAGGCGAAATTCCGAACCACCGGAAGCAAGCAATCATAATACCCATACCTAAACCAGACAAAGACAACACCCAGCCAAGCTCATACAGACCATTATTCCTTCTACCCACACTAGCAAAAACACTCGAAACAATAGTGAACAAAAGATTAACACACTTCCTAGTAACAAACACCCTCCTTTCGCCTGTACAACACGGATTCAGACCGAAACGCTCCACCATAGACACTACAAATAGACTAACAGACAACATAATGATAGATAAACCACAGGAAAAACACTCGATAGCAATATTCATAGACATTTCCAAAGCTTTCGATACTGTATGGCACCCATACTACTCAAAGCGCTCCAACTAGGAATAAGGGGAAACATATACAAATACATCAAAAACCGCACATTCAAAGTACAGATAGAAAATACATTTTCCACCATAAGAGAAACAACACATGGCACCCCCCAGGGGAGCGCGCTTAGCCCCACCCTCTTCAATATAGCCACCTACGATCTAAACACAACCATCACAAAACCCAACACACAGTTACACAATTCGCTGATGACTCATCACTCTACAGCGCACACAGAGACCACGGGAGACTGATAGACAACATGCAACTAACTCTAGAAGACTGGACAGACAAGTGGGGACTGGAACTAGCACCTGACAAAACAACAGCCATAGACTTCTCAGCCCCTAAATAAAAAAATATATATCAAACACTACACATAAAACAAACTAAAATAAAATACTCCAAAACACACAGATTTTTAGGAATCACGTTTGACGAAAACATCAGATTCAGCAAACACATAGATAATACATTAACCAAAGTCAACAAAACAATAAACATCCTCAAAGCAACAAAGGGGAAAGAATGGGGTGCAGACACCCAAACATTATTAACATTCACCAGAGCTCTAATCTACGATTAGATTACGGCAGCGCAACGTACACAGCCATAGACGACCCAAAAATAAAAGCGTTAGAAACAGTACAAGACAAAGCCCTAAGAATAAGCACGTACGCACTCCCAAACACAAAAAATGAAGACCTATACCACCAAACAGGGCACCTAACGTTAAAAGAAAGAAGAGACTAGAGAAAACAGGTGTAAAAACAACACTACTCTGGATCCCCAGTCACATCAACATTACTGGAAATGAAACAGCAGACAAGGGAGCCAAATATGGAAGAACAAGGCAAGCAACTAACCACACCAATACACACATCAGAAATACACACACAAATCAAAAGCATGTACAAAAGTAAGACCCCCATCCCATTCTCCCCCCCCCCCCAACTCACAAACATAGCCACATTAGAGCAATATACAGATTAAGATACAATAACACACGATATGCACATAAAACAAGCAACAAAACAAAAGCATGTACGTTCTGCAGAACAGACAACACAATCGAACACTTCCTACTCCAGTGCAATAAATACACTGAGGAAAGAAAAATCATCAGAGAAACAACAGACCTATTAAACTTACCATTCTCCACCCAAGCACTCCTATACCCCAAGGAACACAACCAAAGCCATGTGCACCTAGCATTTATCACATACCTCTTAGAGACAAACACACTCCACCTACTATAAAAAAATTTAAAAAATTAAATAAAAAATTATTAAAAAATAAAAAAATAAAATTATAAATTAAAAATGTATTTTAAAATTATTAAAAAATATTTTAAAAACCAACAACATACACAAACACACTAACGACAGTCGTAATAACGAGCAGACATGGAAATACAACACACAAACCAAACAATGCATGAACATCCCACCTCACCCTCCCTGAATACCAGTGAAAGGAGGAAGGTCTCACAGGAATCCACCAAAAACTGAAAACATCGCCAAGATGAAGTTTTACAGCAATTCCTGCGGGGCAAATAGAGAGCGGTATCATCATCATTGACCATTACACATATGCCTACTAGACGAAGCTAGGAGATTGGTCGTGTCCCCATCAGGCTTGGGAGAAAGCTGGAATAGAAGACCCTTTTTGAAGGTAAATAAGTGACTGGTGAATGTGAGAAGATTTTAAAGTATACATTTTTATTGTAGTGATGTAATATTGAAATGATAGAGATCGGTATGTTTAAATAGGATAAATATATCTAGTCTTGAAGAAAAGACTTAGGGCTGGTTAATTGTATAATTTCAGGGACCTAGTGAACAAGTACGACTTGAACAAATGCAATTCGCTTTGAAGCTTGGAGGACATTGATGCGCGCAATCTGGGCGTGGCCAAAGCTTAATTGAACGAAGCTGAGTTTAAACAAACGAGGAATTGTGGTCTTGTCTTCCAAAAGTCTTCCTTGGTTTTTTTCTAGATCTTCCTAGATCAAAGAAACAATGAGTTTTGAACAGTTTACTAGAGATGATTTGGACAAATCCGATCAATGAAGAGAGACTGTAGCTGTCCTAAGAAAAACAGGTGTTAATAATTTTTATGCCTTATAATTACTTCTTTTCTTTCTTTTAAAGTTTCATTGTTAATTGTTCACACTTCTTCCACATCTTATTTAATACTACTGTAGCTGTTGATGTAATGTAAATCTGCGTCATAATTGTAGAGTAGTGTCTCTTATAAGTTAGCGTCATTGTTGTTATTAATTTCTTTTATATATGCTGTCGTTCTGCTGGGGGCTGGGAGTCAAGTAAATAGATCAGATCGTCGCCCCTTAGTCTTGTTGTTTGTATAGGCATTTGTAGATAGGTTAGTGTGCCAGCTGAATAGATTCGAACTAATCAGCATTAATAAGAGTCACCCAAGCAACATACGACACAGAGCATCTGCATATCATGTGACTGTAGGTTTGAAGATAACTCTGCAAGTAACTGAAAATTGGGGTCTACCTACGAGTTGAATGCTTGACGACATAGTTACAGCGCAGTTTTGCTGGTATCTAGCTACAAAAAAATCACGTGCGCTCTCTGTATAAACTAAATAAATTTTCATCGTTTATATCTAATTACAAAAAATCACATGCACTCTCTAAATAAATTTTCATTGCTTTTATTTAGCTTTATATATTGTTCAGGTGTAGTTTAGATACATGTTATGTAAATATATTTATTGTTAGTAAACTGGATAAAAATTCCCACTTAGACAAATTTATTCTGTTCTTCTTCTTTCTTCTTCACGATGACTTCTTTTCCCCACAGGAATTGCGTGGAAACTTTTCATCTTCTTATTAATGTTCTCAGTTTCTGTAGAGTTCCTGTGGGGTCTTCCTCCTTTCTCTGTTCTAGGAGGGTAGTAATTTTTTAAAAAATTTAAAAATTAAAAAAATAAAAATTAGAAGATATATGGAAGATATGGAATTAGCTTTCCACTTGCCTGTCATTGTTTACATTTTTCTTGCATGCTTTATTCTTGTGTCAGTTATTGTATGCATTGTTTTTCCTAGGAATTTTAATAAATTTATAGAAATTATTATTATTTATTTATTTTATTATTTTTTTTAATTTTATTTGATGAATCTATTTGTAACTTCCTCTAAGTTTGTGGTTTTCTTTTTTTATTACTTATTGTGTAATGGTGTGTGTGTGTGTTGTGTTTAATTAATATTTATTTTTATATAAGGTGAAGTGTGTTTGTGTGTATGAGATATGTGATAATGGCTTGGTGTGTATGATTTTGGTGATATTTATTTGGAAAGAGTAGTGTTTGTGTGGTAACTGGTAAATGTAATAGTCTCATTGTGTCAGTCAAGCATTTTCTTTCATCTCTGTATTTGTAACAATGTAGTAGAAAGTGTTCTATTGTGTTGTATGTTCGACAGTGATTGCATGATTTTGGTTCATTGTTTTGGTTATGTGTAAATCTTGTGGAGTTGTATCTTAATCTATATATTGCTCTGTTGTGTGTTAAATTCTTTAAACATGGGTGGGGCGGGGAACTTGTTTTTAAAGATTTGTTTTATTTGTGCTTGCAGTTCTGGTATATGTATTGGGGTGTTTAGTGGTATTCCATGTTTACTTCCATATTTTGCTCCTTTATCTGCTGTTTCATTTCATGGTGAAGTTAGTCAATTCGCGGTATAGTACTTAATAATACAGTTACTCAATTCGCGGTAAAGTGTTTAATAATGAAGTTACTCAATTCGCTGTAGAGTACTTAATAATACAGTTACTCAATTCATGGTAAAGCGTTTAATGATGAAGTTACTCAATTCGATGTAAAGTCTTAAATACTTAATGATGAAGTTACTCAATTCGCTGTAGAATCTGTAAAATACATAATGATGAAGGTACTCTATTCGCTGTAAAGTACTTAATGATGAACTTACATACCATTTTACTTTCGATATAAAGCTGTCATAATGCACTCCTTTCGAAAGAAATAAACATGAACGGTAAACATTCTTCTCTTTCCAAATAAAGTTTTATAAAAGAGTTTGAAAAATAGTCTGCCATTGAACAACAAACTCACTTAAGGCCAATTGTTTTTCTTCTGTTAATGATCTGTTGCATTCACCAGAGTTTTCAACCAGCCAACATATTGCTCATTACTCATAGATATTTATTTTATCTTTTAGTCAACCAACATATTGCTCATTAATCATAGACATTTTTTATCTTTCAAAGTCAACTGACATATTGCTCATTACTCATAGATATTTATTTTATCTTTTAGTCAACCGACATATTGCTCATTAATCATAGACATTTTTTATCTTTCAAAGTCAACTGACATATTGCTCATTAATCATAGACTGTAACAGGAGTCAAATTATCTTGACCTCCTAACCCGCCTTCACTTAACATTCGTTATTTTTGTTTCGTGGACACAGTTCTTACATAAGAGTGATGTAATCGTCATACTCTGAAGGGAGAGAGAACTCACCCCGTTATGCAATATTCTGGACAATAGCTGATTGTAGGTCATACCCATAAACATCACATGATTAATAGGTTCGCGCCTTAGATTCACACGACTCTTTATATATGGCATGCCTCAGCCAATGCACTATTCATGAGGAAACCAACGGACCGATAGCAAGCATCTAGTCATCTGCAATATTGCCATGATTCACCAGGCCGCTGTTGAGTCAGTAGTCATTATTGAGCAAGGTAACACGTCGATTTCCTTAAATACTATTTATTTTATTTAAGATGTGATTGTGCTGAATTTGCATGCCTATTATTGTTAAATTGAATTATTGCAAATTCTCTAAACACGTGGTTGAATAACAGTGTGGCTAAGTTCGAATATTGCATTCTCTAAATTAATTGTTGAATTGAAGATGATAATTTATAACTCAAATAACTGAATTGTGATGGCAGAACATTTGTGCACGTTCATTTGTAAATCTATTGTAACAATTTTAAATTCATTTGCGTGTATAATATTATTGAAATTGTAAGGTGCATATATGTGATTTTAAATTATATTTGATTCCTTCTAATTCAATTTTCATTTGTAAAGTATAAAAGTTTTTGAAATATTTCTAAGCTTTTGCGTACGCTAATTGTAACATGCATGAGCGTGACCGAAACTGTATCTTTATTATATATATACTAAAATGGTCGAGGAATAACTATGCTATTGTTCACACCATGTGCTAAGATTGTAAATCTATAAGAACTATCGCTCATAGGAATTCATTTATTTCCAGAGCAGGTCTACGTCTTTGTCGACGAGTTTTCGTTCATGTCCACGCTTCTATGACTTGCTTCTTACGTTTACGAATTACGTCGATGCTTCTTGTCATTTTGACTGCTTGTCACTTGGCAAGTGTTCTATGCAACTTCGTGCCCATTTTGCTCAACCTGTTGACTTGGTCGTGAGCGAGTTTTGGACAACTCAGACGAGGGGTAACGATGTGCGAAGTGTTGAACAGAAACTGACAGATCGCGTCTCCTGTAACCAACCACGACAGTTGGGGATTCAGCGTGTGTCGTTTCATCACAATAAGGATGTCCAGCTAAGTACCAGAGTCTGGTAAACTTGAACTGTATATGGAACATTTGCAATCTCGTGTATCAAATAATTAGCATAGTGTGGCAGACTTCCAAGTTTCTCATTAATTGACCATCAATCTCTTCTGAATAATTAACCTTAAATTATGTACAGATAAGATTCTCTCATACAGACAATTAATTAGTCACCAACAGGGTCTTTGTCTTGCGGTCAAGAGTGACTAAGTCAGACCTTGAGAGTTCTATCTACAGATAACCTCCTCTCTAAGCGTTACTTGTCTCAGGACAATAGATTCTGCAGCTCTATTCTTGTCTGTCAATCTATTTCCTGGCCCCCCACATCTCTCATTCTGGTAGCAGGAAAACTATCCTAAAGCATATGTGTGACCGACTTTCATTACGTCATTACGTCATTAGCTCAGCCCCCACCCACTACTTACATACACCCCTCTATAGTGAATAGCTTATAAAATTTAACAAATTTTATTAAAAGAATAAAATAATAAAATTCAAATTATTCAATGTTAATAAACCACACCAGAAAATAATACAAGATTCAAGATTCAAATACTTCTCTCTCAAAGTCATGAATTGGAAGAATAAGAAATTAAGAATTTAACAGTTCTCAAATCAGTAATTAGAATAAATAAGAAATTCATCCTTCACAATTTTCTCTCAAAAAACAATTATTAGAAATGTTCCCAAATTAATATTAATACTCTGCCTAGAACAATTACTAGGTTCATACATTCAGCATTAATAATTCCACTCAAAAGAAGATATCAGAATAAGAAAGATAGGAAGAAGTAAAACACAAGAATTTACACAATCACCGAACAAATACAGGTTTACAATGAGACAAATATGGATTGCAGTCACCTGGTGTTTGTGTGCGTTGTTCCTGGCCAGTTATCGCAGCCAACTGTTACAGCTTCACTTGGAACAGTTCTTGATATAATGTTCAGGTCCATAAGATTCACAATTAATTTCGCATACATCCTTGAATCACAAAATCCAGTGATATTCAGTTCTTTACTCATGTAGCAGAGTCAAGATAAATTATACTTCACCTCTTAACCCGCTTTCGTTTACATTCGTTATTTTTCTTGTTTGGATGCAGTTCTTTGTAAGAGTGACGTAATCGTCATGCTCTGATATTAACGCCTTATTCATAGGGAGAGAGAGAACTCACTCCAGTTATGTAATATTTAAGACAATGGCCGATTGTAGGTCAAACCAAGTGTCATCATGTGACTAATAATTCGCGCCATAAATTTGTATATTCCTTTAAATACTCTGATCACGCTATAGACCCATATTCACGAGGAAAAGGACAGACCGATGCGAGCGTCTAAGACTCTAAGTCATCTGAAATTCCGTGAATCACACGAGGGCCCGCTGCTGATCATACTGTTGTATAGAACAAGGTAACACATCGATTTCTTAAAATATTGTTTGTATTTCCATTTAAGTTATCATTGTGCGAATTTGTGCATTTTATTGTTACAGGAGTTGTATTATTGCAATTTTCTCCAAAACACATGGCTTGATAAAAGTGTGGCTAAGATGAAATGTTACATCCTTTAAATTAATTGTTAAATTGAGAAACAATAATTTTGTAAACTAAAAATAACTGAATTGTATCACAGAACGTCTGTGCACGTTTTTGTAAATTTCTTGTTAACAATTTAAATTCATTTTGCATGTATTATATTGTTGTAATTGTAAAGCGCATATGCGTGATTTTAAATTGGATTTTTGATTTTTTTCTTATTGAATTTCATTTGTAAAATGTAATGCTTCCTTGAAATTCATACGTCTCATGCGTACGTTAATGGTAAAAATGCACGTGTGACCGCATTGTATCTTTTATTATATATTTAAATATTAATGTAAAGATACTAAAATGGTCGAGGAATAAGCTATGCTATTGTCAACCACATGTATTGGATTGCGAAACTAAGAGAACTATCGCTCATAGGAATTCATTTATTTCCAGAGCGGGTTTCTTGTTCTCTCGATCTTGGTCTTTGTCTGACATATTCCGTCTGACGTCTTGGTCTTTCTTCATTGTCGTAAAATTCACCTGTATATTGCTTTAATTGGTGTCTAGCAATTGGCTGAGTCTGAACTCCTGATGCGATTCAGAAGAGGGGTGTAATTAATGAAAGACTGTCAACCAAGTTGGTGATAACTAGGCCGTTGAGTCCAGTAATCCAACAGGAATTTCGTTGGGGACTAAGTGCTTCATTTATCGTCACTATTTGGATAACCAGCTAAGTGCAAGGATTGGTGTACTTGAACTAAATAAACTCTATCTGCAATTTATTCGAACACTTTGTGTGTTAGACAAATGGCATATTATTAGGAGACTTAATGTCGTCTGAATCTTGAATATCTTTTGTTATTTGTTAAATTTTATTACATTCAATTTTACCTTGTTAATTAATTATTGTAGTTGGTTATTTATGCAAATAGACTGATAGGATTTGGTAGGGGTGAATGAGTCGAGAAAAAGGAGATTGAATGCATAATTAACTATAATTGTTTAACGTTTCCCAGTCCATGCTTTGTACACAAATTTGCCTGTCTATAAATTTGTTGGCTTAAACTACAAGTGTTAAATTTGATCAGACTGAAGGGTGAATTTGAGCAGCCAGTCTGTTTTCAGAATAGGAGAACAAATTTTAATTAACATAAATTCTAAATTCTGAAACAGGGTCTATAAATAAATACTGGACACGTAACAACTCAAGACAGATATTTCCTCATGAATATCCCAAATTCACTGTCAGTCCAATAAACGGTATGCGATACCTTTAATGACAACCAACTTTGATTCAGTTAACATCACACCAAATCTTCAGTCACAGTGACTTCGCCTAGTTTAGTCCGTCGTGAGCCCTCTTGCCTTTTAATAGCTCAGTTAAACAACCGTACTTGCATCGTCCAGACAGTTCTGCCTTTCGTCCTTCAGACCAGTGTTCTTAGACCAGCATCCTTAGATCAGCATCTTTAGACAGCATCCCTCAAAGCATCTCAGACAATCCAGTCTATGTTTTTAACTGTAGAGGGACGAGATATGGGAAACGACCATTCGAATGAGCGCTCTCACTCAACAGCGGTCTATTTAGAGTTGGGTTCTTCCTTCTAATCCCCCCGTTCTGGACATAATCCGCCCCTTGTTTCGCATATTGTATTTTAGTCTCGGTTGAGTGACTCTACTCAAAGACTGCTCTGCTAGTGCAAGGCTGGTGTCCCTTAGAAACTGCCCGACTGAGTTTCAATGGCTTCTATCCCCCTTTGCCGGTGTGTACTATTACATAATGCATGCGTTCCTCTCAGCGTGTTTGTCTGAGCACCTGGCTGTGTGACTGCATCGGTCGCTTGGTTCAACTTTGAATCTCTAATCCTACTGTGAGATCAAAGTTTTACTGCCTAAAAGGTTGAATATGATTTTCTACACCCTTTCTACCCCGCAAAATACTTGACTGGCTTTGCAGTGGCTCACAATTAAAGTTAAAGCATCAAAAGAATTGTACGTGTGTTTCAACTTTAATTAAAGAAATATTTTCTGTGTGTCTGTTTGCATTTTCAACTCCACACATAATATATGAGACCTAGTATCATTGTGAATCTCTAAATACTTTGTTATTTGTTAAATTGAATCGATTTGATTGAATGTAGGGGACGCTTCCAGCTTCCGCCGCTTTCGCACATTTGTTAAACTTTTATTAAGTTCTTTTTATTTGTTTATCAATTATCTTAGTTGACTCTTTATGCAAGATAAAACAAAAGAGTTGGGTGGGGGCAATAGAGTCGTGAAAGGAAGATTGAATGCATAATTAGTTATAATTGATTAAACGTATCCCAGTTCGTGCTTTGTACACCAGTTTGCCTGTCTGTAAAATCTGTCGGCTTTAACTAAGAGCATTTAAATTTTTTTTGGAGGGCATCCAATCTGTTGTCAGAATAAGGTGGGATAATTCTGAAGCAGGGTCTTAAAATAAATGCTGGAATGTAACATAGACATTTATTTTGTCTTTCAGAGTCAACCGACATGCTGTTCATTAACCATAGACTTTTATTTTATCTTTCAGTCAACCGACATATTGCTCATTAATCATAGACTTTTTTTTATCTTTCAAAGTCAACCGACATATTGCTTGTTCCACCAACTGTGACCTTCACATTTTAGGCTAGTGAATGATTTATTGAATACCACAACCGGAAGAATGTCATTATTGTGAATGAATGTAGCCTTTTGACAGTCTTGTGCAACTATTTATTCCAGGTGACACTAGGATGCCGTCGAATCATAAAGTCAGCTGGGGTGTTTTTTAGCTGTCCCTCGGCAAGCCCAATATCGGCCTACTTATCTTCTTTTCTCTTTGTATCGCGTGTCATCTCAACCGTGTCGGATAGCGACTCTAAAGTGAACAAGGAGCGCCTCTGTGGCTCGGATTGCTCGGAAGCAGGAAGTCTCCATTTCTGCCTTGGGTTTGCCGGGGACCGCACCCGATACCAACCCCCTCTCTTCACCCCCCCCCCTACCAGTGCGAAAGCGGCGAAAGCCGGAAGCGCCCCTTACGTTAACAACAACCCGATACCAAGTCGAGACGGGAGTGCGCTCTCCACGTGTATCCGGAGCCGCTCTGTTGCTATCGTCATGCCTGATAGTCGATTTCGGACCGTATGTCACGTGAATTAAAGTCTGCAAATGTATGTCATTACTGATAGGATGAAGTCTACATTTGCAAGTGAATTAATGGTAGGAAAAGTCTACATATAGGCCTTACAAGTGAATTATTCTAGGATGAAGTCTGAAAATACAATTTAATTAATGATAGGATGAAGTATGCAAAACAATTTAATTAATGATAGGATGAAGTATGCAATACAATTTAATTAATGGTAGGATGAAGTCTGAAATAAAAATTTAATTAATGGTAGGATGAAAAGTGATGTTTTATTTGAGTATTAGTATTAATATATTGGTGTCGCAAGTAACATTATACAACAAAAGAAAACATGCTACATGTAAATGTAAGTAAATATCATACACTAACAACAAATAATAGTGTCAGCAAACAGCATAATACAAGTACATGTATCAACATGCAAAATGTGTGTGATCAAATAGCAATGTGCAAATAGCAGCAAATATTATACAAGAAATAAAATAACTTATAAGTAAATAGTAAGTAACAAACAAGAATGTATCTAAATTTTGACATTTATCTCAAAACTTTGGTTCCCAAAGGATATGACCTAGCAATTAAGACATATCACAAGACTGCAAAAAACATGAAAGTGTCTGAACAATTAAGATACTGATATTACAAGACTGCAAGAAACATGAAAGTGTCTGAACAATTAAGATACTGATATTACAAGACTGCAAGAAACCTGAAAGTTCTGAACAATCAAGATACTGATATTACCAGACTGCAAGAAACATGAAATGTCTGAACAATTAAGACAAACTGAAAATTCATGACTGCTAGAAATAAAATTGTCTCTGAACATTTAGAATAATGATATTACAATATTTCTGGAAACAAGTTTCAAAGCATTTAAGACATTGTGTTCATTCTGATAAAATTTAAAATGTCTGAGCAATTAAGATAATCTGACTGGACTGATAAATTAAGAATATCTGAGCAATTAAGACACTTTGACTGGACTGATAAATTAAAAATATCTGAGCAATTAAGACACTGAAATTACAAGGTTGCTGGAAACAAGGAGTGAGTTCGCATATACACTTTGAGTCAGTAATTAAAACTTTTAAGTCCTAGAAATCAAAATGCTAAAATAATAAAAATTAGAACTTTGAAGTCAAAGAAATCTTATTACTACAGTCTGGATATCCAAAAACTAAAGGCTTAGACATCAAAATAATAAAGCCGTAGACATCAAAACACTAAAGTCATAGAAATCACATTACTACAGCCTTGAATATCCAAACACTAAAAATGTCATAGAAATAATAAGACTGAAAAAACTCTATACCAAGGGTTTTCAACTGGGGTGGTGGGGTGGGGAGGGACTGGAACCACAAACTGAAACTGCATTATTATTTGGAATGCACCTTTTGAGTCAGTCTTGGAGAGGGCACTGGGACCACAGACTGAAATTGCAGTTTTATTTGGAATGCATCTTTTGAGTCAGACAGTCTTGGAGAGGGAGGGACTAGACCACAGACTGAAACTGCATTATGATTTGGAATGCACCTTTTGAGTCTGACAATTTTGGAGAGGCAGGGATTATTTGGAATACACCTTTTGAGTTTGACAATCTTGGAGAGGCAGGGAATGACATTCTTACATATGGTGCATGGAGCAAAAAAGATTGAGAACCATTGCTCTGCATGTGTTCATCACAGCCCAAATGAAACCATTCTCAGTATAAAAATGCAATTTATTATTTAATCCACAAGTGAAAGAGAACTTGTCCAAATGTAAAAAAAAAAAAAGAATACAATCACTCTGATCCATAATAGATATGTAAAATGTTACCTGATGCAAAGAAATTTAGAAGTATTTATAATTAAATCATACTGCTCCTGATGTAAATAAATATATCTCATATCATACCAGATATGTATTATCTTGAATTGTGTAATAACATGTCTTACAGTAGATAAAGATGTATTATCTTGAACTGTGTAATAACATGTCTTACTAAAGATGTATTATCTTGAACTGTGTGATAACATGTCTTACTGTAGATAAAGATGTATTATCTTGAACTGTGTAATAACATGTCTTACTGTAGATAAAGATGTATTATCTTAAACTGTGAAATAACGTCTTACAGTAGATAAAGATGTATTTATCTTGAACTGTGTAATAATATGTCTTACTGTAGATAAGGATGTATTATCTTGAACTGTGTAATAACATGTCTTACTGTATATAAAGATGTATTCTCCTGAACTGTGTAATAACATGTCTTACTGTAGATAAAGATGTATTATTTTGAACTGCATAATAACATGTCTTACTATAGATGAAGATGTATTATCTTGAACTGTGTAATAACATGTCTTACTGTAGATAAAGATGTATTATCTGGAACTGTGTCAGTAAATGTCTTACTCTAGATAAAGATGTATTATCTTGAACTGTGTAATAACATGTCTTACAGTAGATAAAGATGTATTATCTTGAACTGTGTGATAACATGTCTTACAGTAGATAAAGATGAATTATCTTGAACTGTGTAATAACATGTCTTACTGTAGATAAGGATGTATTATCTTGAACTGTGTAATAACATGTTTTACTGTATATAAAGATGTATTCTCTTGAACTGTGTAATAACATGTCTTACTGTAGATAAAGATGTATTATCTTGAACTGTTTAATAACATGTCTTACTGTAGATAAAGATGTATTATCTTGAATTGTGTCAGTACAAGTCTTACTGTAGATAAAGATGTATTATCTTGAACTGCATAATAACATGTCTTACTGTAGATAAAGATGTATTATCTTAAACTGTGTAATAACATGTCTTACTGTAGATAAAGATGTATTATCTGGAACTGTGTCAGTACATACCTTACTCTAGATAAAGATGTATTATCTTGAACTGTGTAATAACATGTCTTACAGTAGATAAAGATGTATTATCTTGAACTGTGTAATAACATGTCTTACTGTAGATAAAGATGTATTATCTTGAAGTGTGTAATAACATGTCTTACTGTAGATAAAGTTGTATTATCTTGAACTGTGTAATAACATGTCTTACCGTAGATAAAGATGTATTATCTTTGTAACGGAGTCAAGACAAATTATACTTGACCTACTAACCCGCATTCAGTGAATTCATTATATTTAGTTTGTGGACACAGTCCTTTACATAAAAATGACATAATCGATACACTCTGATGCGCACACAGCATTCAGAAGGGAAGAGTACTGACTCCAGTTATGTAATAGTTTAGACAATGGCCGATTGTAGGTCATACCCAAACATGACATGTGATTAATAGATTCCCGCCGCAAATTCTTATGCTTCTTTAAATACCGCATACTGCCGCTGAATCTTTATTCATGAGGAAGACGGACTTGAAGATGCTTGTCTAGTCATTGCGATTGTTCTGTGAATCACCAGAGAGGCCCTTATTTCATTGTGTGAATTTGTGTATCTATTATTGCAGAATTTGTATAATATTGCATTTCTCCAAACACGTGGCTTGATAAACTAAAATATTTACACTTCTAAAATTGATTGTTAAATTGAGAAACAATAATTTTATTAAACTAAATTAACTGAACTGTATCACATAATGTCTGTGCACGTTTATTGTAAATTTTCATGTAACAATTTTAATTCACTTTGTGTGTTAATATTTGCTATAATTGTAACACGCATGTGCGTGATTTAAATTGTATTTATTTTCCTTTTATCTAATTTTTCATTGTAAAATATAAATGTTTTCCTTGAAATGTTAAAGTCTTTTGCATGCCGTATTTAATTGTAACACGCATAAGCATAATTGACTTATATCTTTATTATGTAAATTTAAATATTGATGTAAAGATACTGAGATGGTCAGTGAAATAGGCTATGCTATTGTCCACGCCACATGCTAGGATTGCGAGACTATAGGATTGTCGCTCATAGGAATTTATTATATTTCCAGAGAGGGTTCTTGGTTCTTCGTTTTCTTGTTGGGACTCAGGTCTATGTTCAACCTGTTACCTATGCCTTGGGGTGTTTTCCTGGCATATTATTGAGCTCTGGGGATTGTTGGAGCGACGCTAAGCATGTTGAATCTACGTACAATTACAAGACACTGATCTTATGACCTTAAATCGAGATCGATGAATACCGGCCACATTAGACCTGTGTATTCAACTGTGTGCCTGTTGGGGGACAAGCGTGTGCCATTACAATGATTACATTCACAACGGATGACCAGCTAAGTGCAGAGGGTCTGATAACCTGAACCATATAGTGACTCTTTTTAGCAATCCAACACAAATCGGACAGTAGCATAGATGAGGGACTGAAATCACAATCTCTGAATATCTTGTTATTGTTAATTTTGTATTAAATCTTTTTAATTGTTTAACAATTACTGTAGTTGACTAATTCATGCATGAAAGACCAAATAAGGACTGGGGGGGGGGGGAGGGCTGAGAGTCGCAAATGAGAAGATTGCTTGCATAATTAGTTGTAATTGTTTAACGTTTCCCAGTTCGTGCTTTGTTTACACAAGTTTGCCTGTCTTTAAACTGTTGGCTTAAACTACGAGCGTAAGATTAAATTAGACTGAAGGGTGAATCTGGGCAACTGGTCTGTTGTCAGAATACGTGAGGAATGAAATTTAATTAACTAAAAATCCTAATTCTGAAACAGGGTCCTTAAATAAATACCGCGAAATGTAACAATCTTGAACTGTGTCAGAACGTGTCTTACCGTAGATAAAGATGTAGATGAATTATACTGAACTGTTTCTGAACATGTCTTACTGTTAAAAAAGAGTCTTGATTTGTATTGGAACTTGTATTAGAACATGTACCCAATTAGATTTGGTCTCACCAAGACCTAGTTTAGGACTGACAAATTTTCAAAACCATAATATAAGAAGAACACAGCAAATTGTGACAGTTTATTTCAGACAAAAATATGCTGGATGAATTTTAATAGTAACTCTAATGGTTTTAGACACACGGTCAAGGTCATATGTCCACAAGCTCTTCTGACAAAGGATTGCAAGACGGGAGTAGTTACTCATCACTTTAAGTTATGGAAATATTAATAATGGTGTTTCACGTCCATGCACGTGTTATAAATGTTGTTTATTTAGTTTGGGTGTAGCTTTAAGCTGTAATAAATCGACCTGTTTATGTTCATCACACGATGCAGCCAGCCAAGCGTGTCAAGTCTGTCTTCAGCGACATCTCCTGGCCTCACCAAACGTTTACATCTGACAGACTTCAAATAAGGTCTTGCTATTTGTTATATCTTTCCACACGTGTGTTTTTATTTTTTCCAACTTTCAGTAACTTGTTCGTTTCTTCTTCTTTTTTTTTTCTTTCTTTTTTTTTTTTTTTTTGGGGGGGGAAGAAGGGGGATAGATATCTTATGCAGTTTAATGTGTAGGCGTAAACAATGACGCTTTAGGATTATGAATAGAGTCGAGTCGGAAGACAAACGCTTGGCTGATCAGTAGGTTGCAAATGACTGCAGATACACTCACTCTGTCAGTGACAGTAACAGAATGCGTCACAGTCGCGTACTGAAACACCCAAAATGTCAGTGAGAGTAACAGAATGCGTCAAAGTCGGTATGGCAAGAATCAAACTACAGCCATTTATATTTCACGCCAGCATTTTATTTCCGTATCAATCTCTTTTGCGCGTTCACGGAATGAAATGTTAATTGACACTGACACTCCTGGATATAAACAAATCCGGCAACATTTTGACATTGAATGAATCTGACCGATATTAGATCTCCTATTTAGAGATTTAATAATTAATATAATAGCATTATTCAGGACAAGTATGATCCAACATAACTGGAGAGTTTATTGCAGCCTGTTCAGACAATGTTTCAATGGGGATTTTGTTTTGTTTTGTTTTTACCCTACGACACAGTTAAACTTTCATCCACTAAAGGGATTTCAGTTTCTACAGTTTGGGATTAAATATGTATTCTATTGATTTACTCATTCATAATTATATACTTACTGACTGGTGCATTTCATAGTTATAATATATATGTTTATTTCCTTGATAGCTAATTTCTTAATTAAATATGATTGACCTTGTTCGACTCATTGCATAATTATATATTTACTCTGTTGATCGGCTCATTCATAATTATGTATTTATTTCTTGATTGGATCATTTCATAATTATGGGATTTACTGAGTTTTTGATTGACTGAGTTGGTCGCATAAGATTGTATTGAACACTTGGCATGTACACTGTGTGGTGTATTTCAAGACAAGTGAAATGTAGAGGTTAGTTGGGATCCAGCAAATGACGGTCTTCGAACAATGTTTTTGCGGTATATAAATAGGTGTTAACAGCAAAAATTTGATAGTGAACAATTTTCATCTCATTTAATAAGTATGAGAATAGTCTGGCATAAAATCGAGAAGTTTCTTCCCCTTTCATCCTCGATCATCGCGACCTCGCTGTATTTAAAGTCGAGAAGTTTCTTCCCCTTTCCTCCTCGGTCATCGTGACCTCGCTGTATTTAATTTAGGTTATCCTCGACGTTCCTGATCAGAAAAGTCAAATAACATACATTGCTTAGTTCTGAATTTACCAGTCTACTTCACCCTGCATTGCTTAGTTGTTCTGAATTTACCAGTCTACTTCACCCTTCATTGCTTAGTTCTGAATTTACCAGTCTACTTCACCCTGGCCTAGACCGAACTGTCGATCACATCGTCAGCAATCTTGTCTGGGAAGATTTTCTCTGACTACAGTGGCTTTCGTAGTATTTTGCCCAGTGGATATAACATCGCGCAAAATCATCATAGAGAATATCAATTTATTGTCTTTCATTATCGTGTGCTCATTTATTTGAGGGAATGTTACAACAATAATTATATATACTTTGTATGTCTAATGTGCTAGTACAACATTAGTTACATACACTTTGTATGTCTACTGTGCTAATACAACACTGTTTTGTCTTTGTTATTATATCTTTAAGTGAGTGTTATCTATTGCGCTAATGCAACATTGTTTTATCTTGTTATTATATCTTTAAGCAGCCAGTGGTTTCCATCTACTCTTTAGTTATGTACTATATGTCACTAGTTGATTCACCATGTGTCTAAACCTGATTGAGGTTAACGGGGGGAGGGGACAAACCTGTACCTGTCTATCAGTCTGGTGAGTGACTCACGGTATATGTAACTGTATATATGCCTTAGCAGGTATGAGGAGAGTGAATGTAGCTCACAAAACCAACATCTATAGTTACATTCACACGTATGTACATCACTGTATGCAGTTGTTTGGTCTTGAAACACAATGATATTGCTGCCGTGCAGGCTGTGGCAGTTGTCTGGTCTTGGAACACAATGATATTGCTGCCATGCAATTGAAATGGCTCTGTAACAATAATAATTAAGTCCATCCTTTTTCTAATCTGTTTGTTACATTTTTAATTATTATTTTATTTCATTTGTTTAGGTCATTATTATACTGATGCAGAAGAGTCAAGGTCGTACGGTGTTTGCGAATTGCGAAGGAGGACAGTTGAAGCGTGGCAGTGTATCAGAGATGAAAGACCTAAGAATTACGGATTACCTGGCCAGATCGAAAAAGAGTAATTTGTGTAAATGATGTGTAACCGGAAGAAAGTTACTGGAGGAATGCATAAAAGATTTTAAATAGATGGGGCTTGACTGACCAAGAGTGTGAAGGCTGTATCACAAGAGCTGTTTAAGAGCTAACGCTTATTAATCCCTGGTTTGGGAGTTAGAATCCATTTATTTCCGAAGGCCACCTTGAAATCATTGAATAAGTCCACATGCAATTTGATAGTAGGCCATGGTGGTCCAACTTATTCAACCCCGAGGACTACAAAACCCAACTCGGCATGAGACGAGCCAGTCAACACCACACTTGCGGAACTCAGATGAAGATAAAGCCCACTCATAAATGAAAGTAATTTGCTCAGTATTTACCGTTGCTCCATTTTCTCACTCTTTCTTATTATTTGACTAATTCGCAGTACACATTATTTAAGGTCAGAGTGCCTGATAATTTGGCGCTTGAGAGAAGCATTTGATTAAACATTTCTATTTGTGGCAGAAGCCGGGTGTTACTTAAATTTGATGGGTTATCTTTAATTTTTCGTCTTTGTGTTTTATTTGGGTATGAATAAATTTTAAAAGTTTATTTTAGTGAATGAACGTTGTTGTATAATTAATACTTTTTCTAAATATTAGAAACTCTTCAACAGTGTGCATTTGAATATTTAATTTGTAGTGAATATCATGATTAAAGGTTCATTACTTTTTCTCCACGACCTGTATTAGATGAAGCGATTGTCGTGGGACGGGGGGGGGGGGGGAGGGAGGGCTAAGCATAGAAAAGTTATTAACGGTTTGACAACACTAATAGAAGGATACCCCAGAACGTAGTCAAGCTAATTGCAACCCAGAGTATAATGACCACAATAACCTGGTTTCCATATCACACAGAGTACAATGACAATCATAACCTGGTTTCAAAATCACACATAGTTTAATGACCATCACAACCTGGTTTCCAAATCACACAAGGTATAATGAACATCATAACCTGGTTTCCAAATCAGACACAGTTTAATGATCATCATAATCTGGTTTCCAAATCACACAGTTTAATGATCATCATAACCTGGTTTCCAAATCACACACAGTTTAATGATCATCATAATCTGGTTTCCAAATCACACACAGTTTAATGATCATCATAACCTGGTTTCCAAATCACACAGTTTAATGACCATCATAACCTGGTTTCCAAATCACACACAGTTTAATGATCATCATAATCTGGTTTCCAAATCACACAGTTTAATGATCATCATAACCTGGTTTCCAAATCATACACAGTTTAATGATCATCATAATCTGGTTTCCAAATCACACACAGTTTAATGATCATCATAACCTGGTTTCCAAATCACACAGTTTAATGACCATCATAATCTGGTTTCCAAATCACACAGTTTAATGACCATCATAACTTGGTTTCCAAATTACACATGGTATTAATGACCATCATAACCTGGTTTCCAAATCATACAGATTAAAATGATCATCATAGCCTGGTTTTTTAATCTTCCTACACGTGATGAGGGTCCAGCTTGAATTATCACCCCGATCAGCAATCGGATGCTTGACCAGGAAGTGGGTTACACGTTCTATATTATTTTGTAAAATATGCTCTTGTTTACTTTTACATTTTTTTAAAATCATTACCATCCTAAAGTCTTCTATTTTACCCTGTCTCATGTCTGTTTAGTACATTACCTTACATCAGTAATATATTAGGTAGTCTTTTTATTGACTCTGTCTCCAGTCTGTTTATTACATTATAATTATCTTACATATATTTAGCTGGTATACTGATTGACCCTGTCTCCTGTCTGTTTAGTACATTACCTTACATCGATAATATATTTAGCTAGTCTATTGATTGACCCTGTTTCTTGTCTGTTTATTTACCTTACATCGATAATAATATATTATAATATATTTACCTCGAACACCGATTGACCCTATGTCCTATCTGTTATATTCCCATACATTAATACAGGTTATTTTAAGTCAGTGGCAGCTTCCAGAATTTCTATATTTGAGGGGAATATGGGTAGCAACCTGGTTGGAGGTTGGAGGGGGGTAAAGAATTCGAGCGCTACTTCCCAACCACACCAACAGACTTCGCTTCGGACCACCGACGAACGCACTCCATCCATCGGACCGCCGATAGGAAAGTCACGTCAAAGCGCCACACACCAGACAAGCCAGCACCAAGTCTCAGCCCTTTTTCAGGGCTGGCAAAAACGCTACTACTGCCCACTTCCCCAAGTGACATTTTACGCGATTCTCAGCCAGTCACAGAAGATGCGGACGGCCCTTTCTGTTTCACAAACGAGCGCATAGCCCAGCTGAGACAGATACGGCAAAAGAGTCTTGAAGAGGTGCAAACATTAAGAAGTACACAAGGAGAAGACTGGACAAAATACTGCTGTAAAATCAGCATACCAACCGAAAATGGGGGCATACGAAAAGTTACCCCCTTCACCTTCACACTAGAAACTGAAAACGTTGAACTAAAAAATGTGTTCACTAATTTGCTGTTGACCCTCTTCCACACAAAAACGGAAGATGAACTTACTACTAGACAACAAGCCATCTTAACCGCAATTGGTCTCCACAAGATTTTAAACAAGCACCTGACAAGACAACCGGAAAAAACTACATCAACAGACTGTGAAACACAGACAGACATCATCTGGAAAATAATCCGACAACAAAAACACGCTCTTCACAAACGGAAAAGGAGGAAACAACGCGAAAACCCACGCAGGAAGACGGCACAACTCAAACAGTATTTGAAGGAAAAAGCCTCGTTTCCACCCAAACTCTACAAGCCACTACAACAGAACAGGGAATAAACACCAACATCATCTGGAAAATTCCACCTACGGCCAAAGTGAATTCAACTCAAACAGCAAAACAAGAAATCAGACAGGCATTCTCGCAAACTCAAAAACCCACAACAGATACTAAGGAAACTCAGACTACAAGCTCTATCAGCAAAGAAAAAGAAAGTAAAACAACTACTACCGAAAATAAGAAAAAATGCCAAAAAATCTCCAGCACACAAACGGTATATATCAAGACGCAAGAAAGAAAAATACAAACAAAAAAAAAGAAGTGAAGACAACTGAGGCACAGACCGAAACAGAAGTCGATAACGCTCCTACTACACCACAAGAAACAACAACAACGACTAAACTAATTGCCACCAATCCACAGCCAGAGTCACTACCAGGGACTGCAACAAAGACAACCACAACAGACACACAAGGAAAAACTACAGAACGGAGCCCCAAATCAAAAAGAAGGCGCCCGCCACAACACATCAAAACACAACAACAACAGTATCATCTACTACAGCCACAACAACAGAATCCACAACAACGGCAGCGCTGCGACAACAACCACCGCCGACAACAACAACAACGGTGGCAGCACAAGGAACAACATCACATGCAGTGGGGATATTATAACCACCCCATTGCGGATCTAATTCAACTAATGCTTGACCACCTATACTGGCCGCCAACACCCACCTACATACAGCCCAACGGATACCGAGGACATCAACAACAGTGCCAACGACAACAACAACAACAATACTGGTGAACATTACAGTGGGGGGTTGAACATCCCGGGCGCACATACACACTAAGTACAGACTTGACGTGGTATTAGCCTGGGCTCTGTAAACCCCCTCACCCGCCAATACAACAACGGCCACCACAGCACTTAAATCCCTATTGCAATTTCCGACATCCTATCTGTGTAAAGCGGGGTTTTCTCCAGTGGCACAACCAAAACAAAACAACGGATGGACATAAGCAACATACTTCGGGTGTCATTGTCTCCTATTACCCCCAGATGGAACCGTCTCGTTGCAAAGAAACAAGCTCAGGGTTCTCATTGATTTAGCGTTCTAGTGAGTTAAAATGTTAAATCACTTTATATACATTTTTTGGTGTAACTGTATTTTAATTTGAAGGCACGTTTAAATACAATTAAATTAAAATTATTAAATCAACACAATCTAAAATATAAACAATCAACGTTCCCCCACATCATCGGGCCGCGGTAAAATTATCAAACGTTGACCGGTCCGCGGCGATGAAAAGGTTGGGGACCACTGTGCTAGAGGACTTCCCTTTGAGTGGCATAGGTGATGTGTGAACTTTAGCCACTACCACCCTCTAAGCACCGCCACTGTTGTAAGTTGTGAATAAATATCCACCTGAAGAATAATACACAGTACATGTATCTATTATAACTTCCGAGAACAGACGAAAGCAAAATAAATAAAAGACCAGGAATGTTTCGTACATAAGACGAGTCTGCAATGTGGCGGACGGTGTTGAGGAAAGACTCGGGAAAGAAAATAATCAGCTCTTGGACATTTTGAAACCTGAAGAATGAAGAAAGACAATTCACACCTGTTTTCGATAACGAGGCTTCCAAAACAGTCGCAGTATTCGAAAACGATTTGTTGACTTGTATGCCGCCCCTACTTGTAATCTGCTATATATGTAAATAGTTCTAAGGCCTGTAACTCAAGCCCTTTATTCGGGGGATAGCATTTTGTTCAGTTGCTTTCGAATTTAAATTTATGTATTTTATTTTGGGGCGTGGAATAATAATTGCGGTGAGAGAGGAGACTATTAATAGAAGTAGTGAATCACTACACTGTCAGGCCGAACATCAGGATCGTAAATATTAACATCGGAATCGAGTCGTTATTTTGTTTGTGTGATGGGTGCCTAAAGAAACGATTATTTTTAATTATTATTTTTTCGGAGGGGTGTCTACATTTTGTTTATTTGTTGTTTAGTTGTTTTGTTTTTGTTATCCGGTAACCATAAATATTAATGCTCCCTACCCTGACATTCGGGAAGACGGAACACAAGTGAGTTATTCCGATTAGGATTCTTTCAAGCGACTGTTGCTATCTGACCTGATTTAGTGACATTAAAACTCACTCTCCACGTCTGTCTTTCCAACGGTTTTAATAACTTGCATTGCTTTACCTCGCTCATGGCATATATGCATAACACACTGTCAAAGAATCGCTTTTCAATGACAGCGACGTTTGTATGACACTAGTGACATATATCATATTCCGTTTGTGTATGTTATCAGTGTGTGTGTCTGTGTGTTATCAATGGATGAACATGTGTGCGTGCGTAATATATGCACCTAAGCTTGCGGCAATGACATCTGTCACGAGAAAAGAAAAAACTATTTTTTTTATTTCACGGGTCCTGCAAGCCAAGATTGGACTAAGGGGAATAACTACGTATGCCCTAACGCGTATGTGAATGTTAAACGTTTATTTTGTTCACCAAATTTCATTTAGTTTAGGACAGACGTGTGTAGGCATAGTATATGTGTATCATGTCGTGCATAAATATTTATACATTTAAGGAGGATTTTATATATTGAGTGAATGCAGTTATATTCACAAATGAGTGTGCATGTATGTATACTTGTTAACGAGTCAAATAGAAAATGTTAGCCATTGCGCAGTAGAAGTTGCCTGAGTAGTGAAATACGTGCAATTATGATCACATGCACCAGCAAGAGAAGATCACAAGGTGCGAATCTTCTAGAATCCAAAAGAAAGGATAAAAGGAGGACGGGATTTTTGCATGAAGACAGTAGCTTCATAAGAACAATATTTTGTGGTGAAACTTTGTAGGCCTATATAAAGGAAATTACGTTTACTAAGGAAAGTTGGGAATATCTCTTTTCCACCCATTTTTTCATCCATTGACTGCAAAGTATCACCAGCATCGAGGCAACTTGTTCGTAAATACATCGTGGCGAAGTGAAAAGTTCAATGCTTCAGAACAGCTTATGTATGCAACATCATTCACATACAGTTAATGACAGATGAGTCATTCAGTCTCTGTCTGAGCTTTGTCCTGAAGGTTCTAATAAGTATGTGAAGGAGCGGGTAATTCTTGGACCAGACAAGCCCAAAAGGTGCCACATTCACAGACACAAGGACACGTTCACTTGACGAAAGTACATGATAACTCTAAACATCCTAAGGTCTACCATCTACAGGGGGGCCAGAGAAATCAGCGATAGTTATCATTGTTGGCATCAGTCAAAACTGACAGATCCAGCCCATACATGGGAGATCTGGAGACAACGATCCGAGCAGAAATCATTGTTGTGAGTGATGCTATGATTTGCATCATTCCTCTTCAAACATTCATAGTATAAGTGAGTAGTTATAAAGGCAAAGCAGACATAGAACATTGTAGAAGATTTACAAATAAGAACATTTATTCTTGCCACTGTCAATAGAGGATTTAAGAATAAGAACATTTAATCATATTCTTACTGGGATAGATATCATTGTATAATACGAACTAAAATACGGTGGTTTGAATTGTTTCATGTTAGTGGTGCGATTTACCACATAGGAATTTTGTATTTACTTTTATTTTCACTTTTTTGAATTTCATCATTTTCATCTCCCATTTCCCTAGAGTGTATGATATTGGAAAGGTGTGTGATTGATTTAACTACTGTATGAGAGGCCCCATTAGGTTAATAAAACCTAATTCACACTTTCTAAAAACTTGTTATCCACAGTTTTTGAGAGGGGCAAAAGAGATCATTTTTGTATTGTTTTGTTTTGTTCATCTGTCCAGTACTCATTACAATCATATTTGCACACTTGCATGCACAGCCAATAAAATGTTCCTTTGCATGACAGAATAAATTTGGGCCCCACCCAACCATCAATGATGTCTGTCTTGTGTCTTTTGTAAAATCTAAAAGACAACGTATTACTGGCATGTCACGAGCTGCCCACTCCTTGTAAGAGGGAGATACATAGGAGCAGCCAAATGAGACTCCCCATGTGACAACATCACATAATGCATTGTCTGTAGCCTGTAAGTATTGCAACCTGAACAAATAACAAACATCTGAGACGGAAGTGAATGCCTGGAGAGAAAGAATAATGTATTTCTTTTATTTAATCTGACTCAGTCTTGCAGTTATCCTGTGGTACCTTGTTATCGTCTGTCTTGATCAACCCAGGTTATTGTTCAGTCCCTGCCCAGACCGATCTCGACTGTCAGGTGTTTGGGGATATGAACAGTTAAAACATTTATACTGCAAGGCTGCCAACAAAACTGTTGACCACAGCTACTGTGGTCAATGATATGCAAAGTCTGAGCAACAAGGGTTGTCACCAGAAACAATCATAAAAAAAAAACACGCAGTCTGAGCGACAAGGGCTGTCACCACAATCATCCAAAAAAAACACGCAGTCTCAGCGACAAGGTTGTCACCACAAACAATCATAAAAAAACACACAGTCTGGTGACAAGGGTTGTCATCAGTCATCGGATTGTCACAAGAAACAGCAATCAGAAACAAAATCAAGCGCCATTTAGGTTATTCTTTGTTTGATTAATTTGTCATTTTCTTTATTTTTCAATTTCTTATAAGGTGAAGGATTGGTGGAATTGTTGCATTCTGTGGCAATGTAAATTTGTCTATCCCTATTTCTAAACTTAATTGTTATATAAATTGTTAAATTGGCAGAGTAAATTTCTCTATCCCTATTTCTAAACTTAATTGTTATATAAATTGTTAAATTGTCAAAGTGGGCCCAATCTTGGGCACTCCTTATGATGGTTGTCACAGTCTGATAAAATTGTCCGACTTCGTGACCCACTTGCCTTGTTTACTTCAAATTCGAATATTTGAAACCCTTGACTCCTTTGTTCAAAGCTTCCTTTTTCTAGGTGCTTCTAGAACAGGTCAAGATGTTATGTAACTTTAGGACCATTGTCCAGTTCTCGAACCAACCACATGCTTTGCGAACAGTCACGTGATACGCAATATACCTTTCTATATATGTACCCACACGCTTCCGCTCCCTCACTTCGAGCACATTTTAGCTAATTCCATCAGCTTACTCGGGTCGTGAGAGGCAGCCGGCGCCATAGAGAATCAAGGTACCCTTCGACTTCTCTCAAAGGTATCATTTTATTTAATAGTATTTGCCTATGTATTGTTTAAGTATGTATTTGTGCTATGTATTATATGATTTCCATATACACTTGAGCATGGTTCAGAGAAATAGCTGAAAACCTATACGTTACGGAATATAAATTTATTGTAACCATTTTTCCATTTCTGTACTTTAATTTATACTGTTTTAATTCACTAAGAGCCAGAATGCTGCGCTCGATATGAATTCTTCATGTAATTCAATTATTGCGTGTAATTTAAATTGTAAATTGTGAAGCGCTCTGTCGGTTTGAATTACCTCTTGTATGAACATTAATTTAACGTTGTATCTATTTTATTGCTTCATACGTCATGACTGTTAAATGGAACACATGTGAGACGATTATATTTTTTCTAAAATTTAATTGTAAGCGACGCGAGGTCGAAACTCTTTGTTCAGCGCATTTAATTGAGCCATGCCTAGGTAGGACCTGTTAGGTTGAGAATTATATCCAAACACGTTGCATCCACAGGTCGGCTCATGGTTCATGTTCACCCATGCCTCACCTGCATTAGCTTATTGGTACAAGCGGGTCGAAATCCACTCTGAGGGCCATGCTGCAAAAATCCCAGTTCCTAGCCACTAACAAAGGGACATCATTCCTTATGCACCACGTGTGTCGTTAAAGGGGGACTGAGGGAACGAACCGGCATGATTGAGTGTTGAGACCAAGGATACAAGAATAGAGCTAAGTGCAAGATCAAGTGTACAGATCTCAAAGGAACACTTTTCTGGCAATTTAGATTGACAAAAATCAGGCATAGGCGCGTAAAGACAGAGTGAAGACTATTCGCGTTGCATTCGATTTATTGTTAATTTGTTAAACTTTATTAAATCTTATTTTCTTTGTTAATACCTCTTAGTAGTTGATTTCTATGCACAATAGACCAATTAGATTAATTCTTAGATTTGAATGGGGGCGGATGAGCAGAAAGATTGATGACGAGTGCATATTAATTTAGAGGGACTTAACTGTTTTCAAATCTAGCTAAAAGTTCGCAGTTTATTAGTCTGTAAATTTGTCGTCTGAACTACAAGACGCACTTTTAATTAGTCAGATAATAAATTGAGCAACCAGTCTGCGTAGAATATGAGAGGAAGAATTAATTATATTTGAAGTCTTTTAATTATTCTAAGCAGGGTCTTTAAATAAATACTGGAAACGTAACAAGTGGGGGTCGTCGCGGGATTGATATGTATTAAATTGTAAATTGTAACATTTTTATACATAGGGCGCATCATAACCTAGAAACGAACGAACGAACAGAATTGCCAATTGTTCTTTTGATTTTTGTATCACTGATTTTCTTTGCTTTTGTTGTGACATGTGCATGTATTCTTTTGCAGAGTAGCGTGCATGTTAGTTAATGTTGATATATTTAAGCGTAGTTAAATATGTCATGTTAGCTATTGAATGATTTATTTAGTATTGTGTTACTGAGTACTTCATTGTGAGGAGTCGAAGGTTATACCGCCAGCTAGGAGAGTTATCGGTAGTAACAGACTCCGGACTATTATATTTAGGGTGCTAGATATAATGTGTAATGTTGTATGGTAGGAGCCGTGACATTACGAAAGTCTTGGAACAGCGGACACTGTGACAAGCAGGTGAAACGTGTAAAGAGTTAACGCGTAATTTATTTCGGAAGGTGTTCTGAGTAAATTAAATAATTTTTGTAAGGTTGTAGCCTAAAAGTTATTTTCGGGATAAGCGGAGTTATCGCCGACGGTTAAAACACACAATTCACGAGATACATTGTTATTGTAGCCAGCGCGCTAAGACAGTAAAATGGATCGCAAACAGGTTCTCGAAGACCTGAAAGAAACCGGTATCATGATAGGATATCAGGGTGACGAACTGACTAGCTACATTAAAACTGAGCTAGAGAAAGCGGAAAAGGAGAGACAAGAGATAGAAAGGGAAGAACGGTTAGCTGCTCGTGAAGCTAAGAAGTTAGAGGCTGAAAGACTAGCTGAAACCGAGGCTAAACGCATCGCAGCGGACACAGAAGCAAAACGCATCGCAGCGGATACAGAAGCCAAACGCATCGCGGCAGACGCGGAAATAAAACGGTTAGAATGGGAAGTAAAGAAACTAGAAGTTACCAATCCAAACCGTGATCGCAGAAGCAGTGGTGATTCGCATTCTAGCGATGGAAATAATCACAGTAGAATTGAAAATATCATTCCAAAGATAAATATGGTCCCATTTGATGAGAACAAAGATCAAATAGACGCGTATTTAAAAACGTTTGAAAAGTTAGCCAGAGCAACGAACATTCCAGCGGAACATTGGGCGATAAATTTATCGGGGTTATTGCAGGGCAGTGCGAAAAACGAGTTCAATAAGCTTAGCGATTCTGAGTCAGATAATTACGACACAGTCAAGGCCGCATTATTGAAACGTTACAAACTCACAGCAGATACATACCGACGTAAGTTTAAACAGGCCACTAAAGCCAGTTCAGAGACGCACGCACAGTACATACGACGCGTAGCTGACTTGTTCCAAAGATGGATAGATCTAGCCGAAACTCCACAGACGTACGCAGGTCTTAGGGATGAAATGGTAAAAGACCATATTCTCGGGTCATACAAATCAGATCTACTGATTCACTTAGCAATAAGGGAAAAATCTACGCTAGAGGAGATAGGCAACGCCGCCGATCGCTTTGATGACGCACATTCTCAATTCTCGAACGCACACGCGAACAACAAGTCTCGACCGAACGAACCGCAGACTCGAAAGGATAAGAAAAATGACGGGAAGGCACCTAACGAGCGTGATGATAAAACATCTAAACCCGACACTAAAAACAAGTCCGACAAACAGAAAGATAAAAAGAATCTTGCATGTTACACTTGTGGTGATAGTGGCCATTTTTCACGAACATGTCCTGAAAAGAAAACAGCTAAAGTTTACGCAGTAGAAAGTCATACACCTAAAACAGAAAAGTCGAATCGAACACCAGTACAGGCAAACGGTCACGATACAATCGCTTTGCTTGATACAGGGTGTGAGCTAGACGCTATTGTAAATGCATCATTAGTTAACCGTACCGACTACACAGGGGAGACAATCTCTGTCACCTTTGCAAACGGCGAACAAGACATTTTACCAGTAGCTGAAGTCTCGATTGTTTCAGACTTTGTAGAAGGAACAGTCAAAGCGGCAGTTATGGAAAACTCACCGCATGACGTGATCCTTGGTTGCAAGTATGTTTTGCCGTGCAAAAAACAAACTTCAACCGAACCACCACTGGTTAACGCTGTAACCAGAGCAGCGAGTAGTAAAGACAAATCTGTAACTGCACCGATGTCTGCCGCACCAGCCGTAGATAAAGCAACAGTTAGCGAGATTAAAATATTACAAGCTGAGGACGAAACACTAGACAAGTTACGCAGACAAGCTGTACTTGTTAGTGACGTCAACACTGACGATTCGAATAAGAAAGCGTGCATTATTCTGAAAAAGGGTTTATTGTACCGCTATTCGAAAGTGGGAGACGAATTTCGGAAACAATTAGTCGTTCCACAAACCAAACGAAATGACGTATTACGATTAGGTCATGAGAGTCTTTTTGGTGCACACATGGGTGTACAAAAAACAACTAGTCGTATTACAAGTGAGTTTTATTGGCCGGACATCACTGCCGATATCCGTAGATTCGTGTTAAGTTGCGACACATGCCAGAGAACACAGTCTAAAAATTCAATCAGACCCGCACCGTTAGGAGAGCCTGAACTGATCAGTGAACCCTACAAGCGCGTAGCATTGGATTTGATTGGGCCTATAATACCCACATCAACGAGAGGTAATCGATACGTGCTGACCACTATTGATTACGCAACAAGATTCGCCGACGCAGTACCATTGAAAAATATTGATACTGAAACTGTCGCCGAAGCCCTTTTCGGTCTTTGGAGTCGTGTTGGAATTCCTACTGAAATTTTGACGGATCAGGGGAGTCAATTCATAGGCAACGTAATGAAGGAAGTAAATCGTTTACTTTCCATCAAACATCTTACTTGCACACCATACCACCCCCAGGCAAATGGTCTGATTGAAAAATACAATGGGACATTAAAAACAGCACTTAAAAGGCTCGCCACTGATAAACCGAAAGACTGGGACAGATACATCCCTGCCCTACTATTTGCATATAGGGAGGTGCCACAATCTTCCACCGGGTTTTCACCATTTGAGCTACTTTACGGACGTACTGTACGCGGACCGATGATGATTTTGAAGGCACTTTGGACTGATGAAAAGACAGATGACGAAGTTAAGACAACTTATACATACGTCACTGACTTAAGAAACCGTCTTGAAACTATAGGCAAGATAGCACGGGAAAACTTGACGATAGCTCAGTCTAGACAGGCAGAATATTACAATAAGCACACCAAACCTAGAGAATTTGAAGTTAATGACAAAGTGTTACTGTTGCTTCCTGAAGCACATAACAAACTTCAGATGAAATGGAAGGGGCCCTTTGTAGTTACCGCCAAGCTAGGGGGACTGAACTATAAGGTGCAGACAGGAAAGAGAGAGAAAATCTTTCATGTTAACCTACTCAAAAAGTACATAAGCCGTGAGGATCAAACCACTCAAGCTGATTTTGTCGTAGCGACGATAGTTACAGAAGACGAGGGGGATACTGATTGCGTCACTGGTACTTTACCAAACTGTCCTCTACAGACGGACGAAACTGTCAAAGACGTTAGGGTAAATGAAGCCTTGACAGAAAGACAGAAAAAAGAAGTGAATGAATTGCTTAATGAGTTCTCATCTACTCTGACAGACAAACCAGGGTTGACAGACTTAATAGAATTTTCACTGAAGCTGACTGACAACAAACCGATACGTTTGAAGCCGTATCCGTTGCCACACGCCAAGATAGATGACGTTAGACGTGAGATTAAGACTATGTTAGATCTAGGGGTCATAGAGAAGACTGACAGTGCCTACGGATCACCCATCGTGTTGATTAAAAAACGTGATAACTCGTTCCGTTTTTGCGTAGACTACCGCAAACTCAATCAAGTGACAGAGTTTTGTGCCGAGCCTCTCCCTGATCCGGATCTCATCTTCACTAAGCTAGCTAACGCTCATTACTATACCAAAATAGATTTGTCACGCGGTTTTTGGCAAATCAAGGTCAAGGACACTGATCGACACATACTAGCTTTCACTACACCAGTAGGAAACTACACATGGAAAGTTATGCCTTTCGGAGTTTCAAACGCTCCAAGCATTTTTTCTAAAATGATGCGGTCATTGTTAGAACCACTGTACGGACGTGGAGTTGAGAACTTCATGGATGATTTAATTCTAGGCACCCAGACATGGGAGGAGCACTTAACACTCTTACGAGATGTGCTAGCCAGATTAAAACAAGCCAACCTCACTGCCCGCCCTACGAAGTGTGAAATAGCACAATTCTCCTTAGACTTCTTGGGACACAAGTTGAGTCATGGAACTATGTCGCCAAGTGAAGCTAAGATAGCACAACTTAAGGACACTTCACAACCGCTAACAAAAACACAAGTTAGAAGTTTTCTTGGTCTTGCTAATTACTACAGAAAATTCGTACCAGATTTTAGTGCCATTGCATGTCCTCTGACTGACTTGACACGTAAGAATATGCCTACAAAAGTAGTGTGGACTGATGCATGCCAAAACGCTTTTGACACACTGAAATCTAGACTGACTTCAGATTTAGTTGTTAAACTGCCAGATCTGACAAAACCATTCTTGTTAAGGACTGATGCTAGCAACACAGGATTAGGAGCAGTGTTATTACAAGAACACAATGACACCAAACACCCAGTTGCATATGCAAGCCGTAAACTCACAACCACTGAACAGAAATATTCCACCAGTGAAAAGGAATGTCTTGCAATAGTTTGGGCCATAAAAAAGTTCGAAAACTATTTGTACGGAAAAACCTTTGTCATTGAGTGCGATCACCAGCCGTTGGCCTTTCTCGGACAGGCGCAATTTACGAACAGCCGTTTAATGCGTTGGTCTTTGTTTCTGACACAGTATGACGCAAATATTCATTACATCAAAGGGTCTTTGAATGTTGGCGCAGATTACATGAGTCGTGCTTGATGCCATCAAGTGCCGGTACTGATAGAATGTCGTTTAATCAATTAACTGAACCCTACGGATTCCTTCCTGTAAATATGAAATATAGTTGCACACTTTATTTCTAGGAATGTTGAAATTTTTTTTGTGTAAATTTTTCTTCATTGTGGACTTCTACATTTTATCATACATAATTTGTAGGAGGCATTTTATCTTTGGCAAGATAAACGCCTCAAAAGCAAGGGGGTGTCACAGTCTGATAAAATTGTCCGACTTCGTGACCCACTTGCCTTGTTTACTTCAAATTCGAATATTTGAAACCCTTGACTCCTTTGTTCAAAGCTTCCTTTTTCTAGGTGCTTCTAGAACAGGTCAAGATGTTATGTAACTTTAGGACCATTGTCCAGTTCTCGAACCAACCACATGCTTTGCGAACAGTCACGTGATACGCAATATACCTTTCTATATATGTACCCACACGCTTCCGCTCCCTCACTTCGAGCACATTTTAGCTAATTCCATCAGCTTACTCGGGTCGTGAGAGGCAGCCGGCGCCATAGAGAATCAAGGTACCCTTCGACTTCTCTCAAAGGTATCATTTTATTTAATAGTATTTGCCTATGTATTGTTTAAGTATGTATTTGTGCTATGTATTATATGATTTCCATATACACTTGAGCATGGTTCAGAGAAATAGCTGAAAACCTATACGTTACGGAATATAAATTTATTGTAACCATTTTTCCATTTCTGTACTTTAATTTATACTGTTTTAATTCACTAAGAGCCAGAATGCTGCGCTCGATATGAATTCTTCATGTAATTCAATTATTGCGTGTAATTTAAATTGTAAATTGTGAAGCGCTCTGTCGGTTTGAATTACCTCTTGTATGAACATTAATTTAACGTTGTATCTATTTTATTGCTTCATACGTCATGACTGTTAAATGGAACACATGTGAGACGATTATATTTTTTCTAAAATTTAATTGTAAGCGACGCGAGGTCGAAACTCTTTGTTCAGCGCATTTAATTGAGCCATGCCTAGGTAGGACCTGTTAGGTTGAGAATTATATCCAAACACGTTGCATCCACAGGTCGGCTCATGGTTCATGTTCACCCATGCCTCACCTGCATTAGCTTATTGGTACAAGCGGGTCGAAATCCACTCTGAGGGCCATGCTGCAAAAATCCCAGTTCCTAGCCACTAACAAAGGGACATCATTCCTTATGCACCACGTGTGTCGTTAAAGGGGGACTGAGGGAACGAACCGGCATGATTGAGTGTTGAGACCAAGGATACAAGAATAGAGCTAAGTGCAAGATCAAGTGTACAGATCTCAAAGGAACACTTTTCTGGCAATTTAGATTGACAAAAATCAGGCATAGGCGCGTAAAGACAGAGTGAAGACTATTCGCGTTGCATTCGATTTATTGTTAATTTGTTAAACTTTATTAAATCTTATTTTCTTTGTTAATACCTCTTAGTAGTTGATTTCTATGCACAATAGACCAATTAGATTAATTCTTAGATTTGAATGGGGGCGGATGAGCAGAAAGATTGATGACGAGTGCATATTAATTTAGAGGGACTTAACTGTTTTCAAATCTAGCTAAAAGTTCGCAGTTTATTAGTCTGTAAATTTGTCGTCTGAACTACAAGACGCACTTTTAATTAGTCAGATAATAAATTGAGCAACCAGTCTGCGTAGAATATGAGAGGAAGAATTAATTATATTTGAAGTCTTTTAATTATTCTAAGCAGGGTCTTTAAATAAATACTGGAAACGTAACAATGGTATTGTTTGTAAGTGTCAAGAGTTGGAGTATACAACTTGCGTTGAGAATATGCTAGAAAATTGCTGATACAATGCAAACCAGTTCCAGCTGGATGAGTACTTTTTCTAATAGTCTCACGCTTGTTCATAACAAACTCATCCAATGGGGATGGACGGAAAGTTTTATGTTGAAGAAGTACCCTATTCTATCACTTTAAATTTGAATATAGCTTAAGTCCAGTCATAAAGGTGATCGTTAGCTTATGGTAAGTTAAATGACTGATAAAAGAAGAATGGGCTTAGAATATTTCATACAGGCTTACTATTGATCTATGATTTCGATTGGAGAATGCTTATGTAACTGAACCATTATTTCTATGTTCATTAATTTGACTAAGTTGTATGTTATACTTGTGAATTTTGATCATTGCTATATTTCTTATGTTGTGTGTACATCAGGCTAACTGAATTGTTGCAGGATTTTGTAAGTTGAAAATGTTTGTAAGAGAGAAAGGAGATTAGAGATGAGATATGCCCTGAAATTTAGTGCTGCATTATTTTGACTTTGGCAGAGAAAGCATGCCATTTTTCCTTTCGCTCCAGGCAGTGACTACTGTATTTGCTTGGTCATGTTGATGTGTGAATCCAGCATTGTCGTCAACTTATCAGTAAAACGCGTTGCTGTAAGTTGACTCCTGTGAATTTCATTCAAAAGCCAATACATTTTGCTGCTTGATAGTGCTTGTGAAATTCAGGGTGATTCTCTAAGGTGTGCTCTGTGGGTTTATTGAAAATTCTGGAACAGTTATGTAATGTACCTAGAAGGGACTCATGAGGCCATTTACATCACTTCACAATAATGTTCGATTAACATTCATTTTATCCTAGCAGTCAATTAATATAAATATACAATCAAGTTCATGGATATCATCACGGATATGAGAGTAGAGTTTTAGAGAAATAATGGAAGTCAAATGCACAACTGTTCCATTTACATTGGCAAAATGAACTTAGTTCACCCATATTGACTATCAATACAGCTGTTTGCTGAATATCACTAATTCTAGTGAGATACACATGAAATATAGGTGATCCCAAACAACCTACATGCTAGGAAAACCCAAATGCAAACTTGCTGTCGACAATTAATAAAACTTGCTGTTTCATGTCATGCTTTACAGTAGCAGACATCTACTACCAGTAATGAAAGTAACAATAAACTGAGTTCTTGCGGGAAGAAAATGCCATATTTAGCTAGCCTGGCTATCTCCAGATTCCTTCATATATTGAATAGCCTTGTCAATTAAAATAGTAAGAAATGGTTTAATCAGAACTAGCACCAGTAACTGTTGTAATAAATGTCATCTGAAATACATCGCTTAAAATTGTGATGTCTGATTACACTCTCGTACTATTCATTAATTATATTATTACTTTACAATTAATCTTCCTTAATCAAATTCAAAAGTTTTCCTTATTGCTATATTACAGTTTAATAATAATAATTATACATCGAGTAGCAGCCTATATATTTCTATATTACAGTTTAGTAATAATTATACGTGGAGTAGGAGCTATATTGCTATATTACAGTTTAGTAATAATTCTACATGAAGTAGGAGCCTATATATTGCTATATTACACTTTAGTAATAATAATTATACATGGAGTAGGAGCCTATATATTTGCTTGTTAATTTCATATGTCAAAAATTTCTGGTTGGTATTATCATGTCTGAAGGTAAGAAAGTTCAACTTTCTGTATTTCAGTCCTAAGACTATTAAGACAGCATTCTGTTACTTCGTGTGCACTCTACAACATGTAAACACCTGAGACTCACTGAGGCTCCATGACTCTTGTGACTTCCAAGTCTAACTGGACTTTGAGGTTCCATCTTAATTCAGTACTGAAAATTGGTCACTGGTGATTGATGGAAATACCTTTAATTAAATTGCTTCACAAAGCTTAAAAATTTCATTTATGATATCATTCATATTTTATTTTGCAAAATAATCATTCGTTTCAACAACAAAAAAAGAAAGAAATATATTTTGAAGAAAACTTTGTGTTTATTTGCTTGTGATTTACCAACCCTTGGCTTCAAATTAGAAAAACTGGCAGTGATATTAATTTTGATGATACTAAGGATGAATATGGGAGTCCGAAGAGGTAAGTGATGCTGAACTTTTAACTTTGGGAAGATGTGCTGTGAGCAATCAAAAATTCTGCTATCTTAGAATTATATTTATCAATTTAAGCCAATTTTTGAGTAATCAAAAGTTCTGCTTCTCTAAAAATTATATTTACCAATTAAACATTATGCCACTGCAAGCAATCAAAAATTCTGGTTAAGCAACAGTTATGCCTACTATGCCATTCTAAGCAATAAAAAATTCTGCTTATCTAAGAATAAATTTATAAATTAAATATTAGGCTACTGTGAACAATTTAAGAACTATACTTACCAATTCAAGATTATGCCATTATGAGCAATCACAAATTCCAATTATTTAAGAATTATACTTAAAAATTCAATACTATGCCATTATAAGCAATCTAAATTCTGCTTGTCTAAGGATTATACATACCAGTTAAATATTACAGAATAATATACTGCAATCTGTCCCACAGTTAACATAATTATACATTAAAACTGATACAGAAAACATTATTTTTATCTTTAGTCAGAAAATTTCCATTTCATCTTCTACCAGAAAAACATCTAGTTTATATTTTAACACAAGCACATTACACTTCATAATCTCAGAATATCAATGTGCTATATTTTTATCTTCATTTACATTTTGCTGCTTTTTCACACACAATGTTGACAGTCAATAGGGAACAACATTGATATTTTTCACAATACTTTATTAAACCAAATTATCTCAATCAAATGGCACTAATATTTTATAGACATTAGTAAACCAAAATGATCTCAGAAGAATGGTAATGATATATGATAGTCACTGGTATACTAAGTAATCTCAATAGAAAGGCAAAGACATTTTATGATCACTGGTAAACCAAGTGATCTCAATAGAATGGCAAAGACATTTTATGGTCACTGGTAAACCAAGTGATCTCAATAGAATGGCAAAGACATTTTATGGTCACTGGTAAACCAAGTGATCTCAATAGAATGACAAAGACATTTTATGGTCACTGGTAAACCAAGTAATCTCAATATGAGACACAAACATAAAGATTAGCTATTTGTGGCCAAAATTAGGATATATCTTCTAAATTCTGGGTCAAGGTCAGCATCACTTCCAGTGAGGAAGTTTCTGGTTAGATGAGTGTCATGTTTTATCGGATGATGTCACAAAAACTTTTACATTCCTGAATTTATAATAGCAGAGTACACCTTTGAAATGAGACTCCTTTTTGGTCAGTGAAAAACATATACCAGCTTATTCTAATAGATAAGGCACAAATGTCTTTTGGAGAAAATAAAATCATGCATGTATTGCAAATATCCATTATTTGTATACATATGTAGACAGATTAAACCTATACCAAGTAGAATTTTTATTATTTTTGCATTAAAAATGTTGATTGTAATTTGTTTTCATGATTAAGATAGTTTACTAAAAATGTTTATGCAATTTGTACAAAGTAAATGCTGATTTTAGTTTGATCAAAATATATGCATTTAATTAGTTGTCAAAAGTGTGAGCATACTTTTCAAGTTTAATTTAATTTATTTTTAAATCTTATATTTTAATTACAGTTAAATGTATATAAGTAACTACAAGGTATGCAGACTTTTAAATTTATGGTCATTTTTTAAAAAAGTGGATTATAGTTTAACTGTACATTGTAGTAAAATGTATGTAATTACTTACCAGATGTGTGCAGACTTTTAAGTTTATGTTCATTTTTTTTTAAAGTGCTGATTATAGTTTAACTGTCAATGTAGTAAAATGTACGTAACTAGTTACCAGAAGTGAGTGGTCCAATAGGGAAAGGGAGATAACTTGCTGGTTTTTCACGTTTGTGGTAGTGTGTTGAAACTTAAAGATAGTTTGTGCAAAGTAAATGTATCTAATTAGCTGCCAAAGAGGAGAGAACAGAACAGTGACAATCTGAAAGAGGAGATAACAGTTTTTTTCAAGGCAAACCCTCAATCAAACATATTTACTTGCAACTATAAACAGCTAAAAATGTATCAAGAATAGTAAAAGTCAGCAAAATAAAATGTCACAAGAGGAGTTTTCTTTCACCCTGAAAAAAAAAAGTATTCCTTTTTTAACCTACCTGGTCTCAGGCAGTAACACACTAATTTTTTTCCCAACACCAGGTAAAATGTATACTTACAATTACTATAAATTTACAAAAGATTTACACAAGGCCTTCTATACCAATAAAGTACTGAGCATCTTCAAATAAATTAATTCTTAAACTTTTCTACAGCTGACAAAAAAATTATGTTCACCTGAAGTGCATTATATAAATCTCTAATATCAATCAATAATAAAAAAATCATGGTAATAATAGCTCCAGCAATATTTGATTGTTACAATCATCTAGCAGACATTTTAACTTCTGGCATGGCTGAAGTTTTATTTTTCATTTCTTTGACAAACATTTCCACTTGTTTGAGAAAGACATGTGGTACTTTGCCACACTGAGATGTGTGAGTGTCATGAACGTTTCTCTTCAATGTTTCCAACAAGTGGAGCTCTAAGTCTTCTCCAAACTGGTACTAGAAAAACACAACCAAATGCAAACTGCTCATTAGTAATGATGATGACACTCAGGCATTGAAACAAATCAATAGTCACTAAATATTCTTTTTTAAAAAAGTGGTGTGGAGACAAAATCAAACTGCTATTCTACACTTCTTGACACATTTTAATAAATATCATCCTTGGGATTAAATATTCTCTAGCCAAGATGTGTTTACTGAGGTTCTATTTGCTGGGTTTAGTGTGTTATTTGCGGTTTGTTGGTAGCAAGCTGCGTGTTTACTGTGTTGTGTTTGCTAGGGCCACAACTGTATGTGTTTACTCAAGATGTGTCTGCTGGAGATGCAAATTCTACACATTTGCTTCTCAACCACATCAAGTATTTTACATGTTTGCTGGAGTCATACATCCTCCACAGTGTTTGCTGGGTTCATTCATTTGAACATGTTTAATGGAGTCTTGTATTCTGCACATCTGCTGGGATCATGTGCTCTATGGTCATGCATAGTCTTAGATGATATATAATCTAGTATAATTAAGTTTATTTCTAACACAACTGACAAGAAAAAATCAAAAACAAAAAGGACACACTTACCATCTTGAAAGTGTTGTATACAGCCTTGAATGCAGGCTGTTTGTCATTGTGCATAACACGACGACATCCATGTATGATATAAGCCCCAGTCTCTTCTGCTTTCTTGCAGACGCTTGTGTACATGCAATGGTCAGGGCGATAGTTCCATTCACATGAATAAACATACAACTGTTCTGTTCAAGATCAAGCAAATGACAGTGAATATATATACAACTGTTCTGTTTAAGATCAAGCACATGACAGTGAAAATATATACAACTGTTCTGTTCAAGATCAAGCACATGAGAGTGAAAATAAAATATTACTTGTCAGTATTAATTATCCTACAAACCCTGCAAGTATTCCAGAATCACATTTTTAAATCTTGATAATTTAATCTGTCAAACAAATGTATAAAAAATTTTTTTTTTTAAATAACCCTTTCACTTCCCCAGGATATAAAATACATATCCTTCCAATTTAAAAGGATTAGATCAATAGTAGATCAACTGTCAAACTTGTTAAATTATCATCATACTTTTCTTCTATCATTTCTTTCTGGCCAGAGCAGATTATACAAAAGGTTTAAGAAAATGGCAAATGTCTGGGAACGGCAGTAAAAGGGGCAAATAACAAATCATCAAATTTTGAGCCTTAAATCAAAATTTGTTTGGGTTGAGTTTTTTGTTTTCTCTCCCCCTCACCCCAACCAAAAAAAAAAAAAGAGAGAAAATCAGAATTTATCTAATTTTTGTACTGCTGCTAAATTATTTTATAAGACATAGGAAGTTATATATCACTGCAACTTAGAAATTAGTTAGAAAGTTAGAAATAAATTCTTGCAATTTTGCAATGATGAAATAATGATCAGTTGGCAGATGTTTATATAAGTGTGATGTAGTGGTTAGGCACAAGTTCAAGTGACAACCAAGATAAAGGAAGGGCAATGTCAGTCACACAGACAAGTCTAAAGCAATAAATTCCTTCCCCTTATTCATTTATCTGTCATTTATGCCTCTAATTAAAAGTATACTAAGCTCACATCACATTACTTCCTATTTAACATGTCTCTTAACAAATTAAGTGAACCCTCTAAACTACTCTTTCCTACTAAATAAATACTTCCTGTCCTAAGTCTGTCTCTGTTTATTTTTAACTGCTCTACTCAGATATATAATTGAACTAATGCACGTCAAGATGTCCACACAAAAAAAAGACAAAAGCATACAAACTCTTTGAAATTCCTATGTCTTAACTTGTCTTTTTTAATGAATTTACATTTAACTATGCTCAATAATACACTGATAAAATAAATGTACATTTAACTACACTCAATAATATGAACAAAGATAAAATAAATTTACACTTAACTACACTTACTAATACATAGATAAAAATAAATTTACATTTAACTACACTCATTTAATGCATAGATAAAATAAATTTACATTTAACTACACTCACTAATACATAGATAAAATAAATTAAATTTTAGTACAAAATTATAATACAAGAGCTCACAATGTAACCAATACCAAAATGCTATAACTTGCTAAAGGGCTGGGGTGTTTTAAATGTAGCACAAAAAATATAATGCTGACTGAATGTTAAAATATGTAAATAGGGTTCTAAACAAGAAAAATGAGATAAATACAAAATAACAGTTCTGAACAAGAGAAATGTGGTAATAAAGCTCAAATGTCACAATACACAGTCAACAGTGTATAATTTGCTGTCATATAAATGATTTTATAGTTCATTATACTTACATTAGATACTGCAAAATTTAATTTAAACAAACACTTTTAAAGTCATTAATTAACATCTCTTCTCTTAGTTAAGTACCTTTGTTATTGTTCATATGTATTCTTGCTAAAAGTCAATGTACATCATTAGATATATGCACCTCCAACATTCCAAAAGCAAAGCAGAGGTCATGTGAATTTTCATTTGCTTATCAGGATTTATTTACCTTTTGAGTTGATAAATAAAGATACTATAGTCGCTGTCAAGATGGCTCTCAAGACATTCTTTTGAATCAGCATTAACACTAATACCTGAGCTGTTTTAATACATTGTACAAACTGAATATCTGTAAATTCATTTCATTTTCATTTCTATGCTGTTTTATACATTGTATAAACTGTGTATCTTGACCTTTTGGTCAGTGTCATTTTACTTATTTCCTTATTAATGTGTGTGTTGTTTTATATATTGTTCAAACTGAGATCTCTAAATTCATTTAATTAGAGATATAATTAATTGTTATAAGTGGTGAAGTTGTATGTGAATTCATTTTGCTTTATTTTAATTCTAGTTTCCTTGTAAGTAATTTGTTTAAAGAGCTTATGTATTTTATAGGTATTTATTGTATAGTGTTTAGAACTTTCACAAGATTAACTATTTTATTACATTCTTTAAAAATTATGATGACACTGTCTTACCTGGAAAGAAGTGAAAGTAGATGTTGATCAAATCTTGGTCTCCCCAAGTGATTTTGAGGCGATACTCCTTGTAATAATTCATAATAGATGGTAACCATGCAGATTGCCGCAGTTTTGTCAAATTCATAAGCATTACTCCAGAATTTAGCCCTGCATAAATTAATTTAAGTACTTAAATACTCTTACATTAAAAATAACAAATGCATTGTTATTATATGACAGCCTATTGAAATTAAGACACTTGCCAACATCTATTATAATTTTTTTAATTTTAAATTTAGTGCAACTGACAACTCATCCCAGTCTTCAACTGGTCTTGTGTGGTCTAACTTCCAAAACGTTTCTTTAACACTATTGTACATTTGAAATAGTAGGTAATATTGGAAATAATAATCATTAAAAACTCAAATTTAAAATGTAAAAATTATTAAGATATGTCAAAATGATTGTCCTTTTATTAAGCAATGAAACTGCTTGCTTCGTAAAATATCCAGAGTCTGACTGCATCACATTAATCAACACACTGTTCACATTCACACTCAGAACATGACACAATATTAATGTTCACACTCGGTACATGAGACAATGTTCAGGTTCATACTTGGAACATGACACAATGTTCATATTCATACTCAGAACACAGCACAATGTGCAAAAACTTTATCTTATCTATATTACTTTGAAGGATCTTACAAGTTATTCTTATAACAACTTTTAGAACAAGAGTGACATATATATTTTAAAATATTAGATGTTCTTAGAATGTCAGAAACCACATTAAAATATTTACTATGACATAAACAAAGTCTAAATTGAGTGTGCATACAAACTGCATTAAAATGTTTACTATGACATAAACAAAGTCTAAATGGAGTGTGCATACAAACTCTTTAGGAGTATTTTAACTACTAAATACATAATATATAGGGTGGCCCTTAAGTCTGGACACATAGGAAAAAATGCATATTTTCAAGAAATGAAATTCTCAACATTTTATTCAATTGTAATATTAACAAATAACATCTCCAATATGATTTGTGATGCAAAGATTGATGTGCTTTGCAAGATTCATATTAACTCAATGGATGGAACTTTTGCTCTTTTAAGATACAACTGTGGGTTGTTTTGGGAACACCCAGTTCCATGGATGTCCAGCAAAGTAATTTTTGGGGTCTAGCATTTTAGCATTTTAGCCATGATAATTTTGTTTTGTCTGATACATTTTAGCCATGAAAATTTTTTCTGTTTTGTCTGATACATTTGTGGAGGTAAAGAAATTATAGTTAATGAGATTTCCTATATGTCCAGACATTAGGGATACCCTGTAGTTTTAGACAATCACACTGTAGCAGCTGAACCAAGCAGATGTGCTTTGTTGCTCCCCTTCTTTTTCACCACTGACGGACAATTAGTATTAAGAAATAGAAAGAAGGGACACCCAAGCCAGTCAGAGCCACTCCCAAGCCCCTTTAAGGGTGGGTACACCATAATTTCAAATCTCTTTCAGCCACGCCCTTTTTAGGGCAAGGTACCAAGAAGAAATTGCACAATAGAGCCAAAAAGTTCTTTTTTTCATTATCAATAACAAACAATGCAAAGTATGGCTGTCTGAGTGCTTGCAAATCAACACTGACAATGAAGAGCTAGACGAAATGTACGAGAGCTTGCTATATGCACTCTTCATGTTCGGAAATGAGAATGCTATTTCTTATGCAATGGAGGACAAAGCAAGATTCTTCCGGGGAAGAAGGTCTGAAGAGCTCACCAAACCAACTATTACAAAAAACTAAGCTCAAACTATACCACTAATACCTGTGACAAGGAATGCAAATTGTTTGGAAAATACAACCAAAAATGAAAGTCAACTCCTCCCAGATAACCAAAAAACAAATCAAGGAAGCTTTTTCACAGAATACAAGTGAAACTGAAGAAAGAAAAAAACACTTCACTTACAATGGAAAAGAAAGAAGAAAGGAAAGAAATATAAAGTAGCCAACATGCAAATGAAGAAAACAGAAACAAAGGGAAAAATTGCCCAAAGTACGTTTTACTTAAAATGTACTAAATTAATAATAAACAACTACCTTGAGATGTTATTTCATTTTTTTCACAATTTTTTTTTTTAATCTCATGCATGTTTCAAACAGGGACCTACCTTGGATTTGTAAAATTTGGAATCAGAGTAGGGACATTTTTACTGACTCCATTCAAAAACATCCTACTCCACAACTCTGACTCCACAGCAATGCTTTTAAATGAAAGCCAAGTAGGCTACATTTGGGTACAGTTGTTTGATTCATACAGATGACATGACGCTATATATGATTTAAATGAAAGCCATGTAGGCTACATTTGTACACACTTGTTTGATTCGTACAAATGACTTGAAGTTACATATAAGTGAAAGCCAAGGAAGCTACTTTTGTATACAAACTCGTTTGATTCATAACAGCTGGCTAACAGCTGTAGTTATATGCAGTTTAAGTGAAAGTGACATTTTTTTAAATCCTGTTCATTAAAAAACTGTTTGAAACAAAACATTTATCTCAATGGTAAGTAAATTAATAAAAATATGTCTTTGTATTATAGTATAAATCAGGCTAAATTTACAAACTTGCAGGCAGCCATGTTTCGTACATATTGTCCAAATAGGCTCAGAATTGAGAGCAACTTTTGAAAGTTTACATATTGATCTAATTCTAAACAGTACAATTTGCAAGAGACAAAGTTAAAAACATACCTCATATGATCACCATGACTGCAGGTTTCCATGAAGAACCATTGAGTTTTGTGAGAGTTGCATGTGACAATAAGTAAGTTAACTTTTTAATGTTGCATTGTGTGATGGGCCCTTTCATGGTGGTATCAATCAAATTAATTAGGTCACAAAATGAACAAAGGGTCTTGCCAGTCAAATGGCCAATAGATGATCTTCATAAATCAGCAAAACTGGAGTATCAAGAAACATTAATTCTAGTATGATTAGTTTTCTACAGAATATACACCTCTTCTGAAAAGGACAACAAATGGCCATGAATGGCTACGCTATGCACCAACCAGCAAACAAAGATCACAATCAAGAAAATACATAGATACTTGTCATTCATAGGAAATAAGAAATAAATGGTTAGTCCTTCCATAAATTTAAGAAAAGATTTAAATAATTTCAGATATCACAAATTCTATTATATTTCCCTTGATTTACTCTGATGTTTTGAATATTGTCTATGAACTAATTCTGCTCAACCCATACAAGCAATTAAGTGGATCTGTTAACTATTTAGAAAATATAATTCTATAATTAGGGCAGAAACAGCCTGGCATTGTACAAATTAAGCAACTAGCTATAAATGGAATAATTATAATAAACAGCCAATGCCTGTGCACAAATAAAAGTGCCTATATCAACTCATCTATATAAAACACAAAAACCTAATCAACAAAATAGATAGTTGAAAATTAAATTGTAGGAGGATGGGTTTAATTAAATCACACTCAGGTAAGAAACAAAAACATTTATGCATGTTGAAATTTGAATATAGAATTTTGACTTATCCTGTTTCAGGGTGATAAAATCACAAGTAAACAATTCATCAAGAAAACAATTAAAAAATTAATATTAATAACAGATACCTAAAGGCCCATAGTATGGGTGACGTGCAAAGCGGTTGTACCATCCAACATTAAGATCTTCATGTTCTGGTGCCAAAGCTGCCAAATGAGTGGCATTAAACTTGGAGAAAAAGTTCCACAGCTCTTCCAGTGGGCTAACAAAGATTACATCCGTGTCCACATAGATCAAGGAATCAACATCAGTCAAGAGTGACTAAAATGTTCAACAAACAAACAAAAATCAAGAGGCATGTCAATTTTTATTTTCTTCATGTTTTTAATTACCATTCACATATTTGATATGAACATCAGAACTAGGAATAAAATAAATAAGTAAAATCTTATTTGCTTCATTTGTATGCAATTGTACCATTAGATGTTTGCAATTGTGTATATAAATATGAGTGGTTTTGCTCCTATGCAAGATTATGAGATAAGCATTTATGGGTGGATTGCTCCTGCAAGATTATGAAATAAGCATGTATGGGTGGATTGCTCCTATGCAAGATTATGAAATAAGCAAGTATGGGTGGATTGCTCCTACTCAAGATTACCAGATAAGCAAGCATGGGTGGTTTTGCTCCTATGCAAGATTACCATAAGCATGTTCTGCTCCTATGTAAGAGAATTATGAGATAAGTATCTGTATGGATGTGTATTTTGTTCTTAAGTAAAAGTATTATGAATTAAGTGTATGGATGTGCATTTTGTTCTTAAGTAAAACTATTACGAATTAAATATATGGATGTGCATTTTGTTCTTAAGTAAAAGTATTATGAATTAAGTGTATGGATGTGCATTTTGTTCTTAAGTAAAAGTATTATGAATTAATTGTACGGATGTGCATTTTGTTCTTAAGTAAAACTATTATGAATTAATTGTATGGATGTGCATTTTGTTCTTAGGTAAGAGGTGTTGTGAGGAAAGTGTATCATGAGATTTATTCACAGGTAAAAGTATCTAAAGACATGTGGCTGAGTTGTATATGTTTTTTCCCTAGTTAAAGGTATCAAGAGATAAATATATGTGAGTTATTTGTATTTTACCTAAGCAATTGTATCATAAGTGTATCAACACATATGCATAACTGAATATGTGCATGGCCAAGTTTTAGTAAATTGACAGATGTGTGATAGTCAAACTTTATTCTCAAAATCTTAAATAGCATATTGATGATGTGATGCAATCGTAAAATGTCAAATGTGTTCAGCAACAACAGCTCTGATATTCCACATAGTCATCAAATCACAAGTTTTTCACACTCACTTTGATTTACCATGCAATGGCAACAATATAATAAATTTCATTCTCACTGAGACTTGTCACTCAATGACAAGTGTAATAAATTTCATACTCACTCAGACTTGCCACTCAATGGAAACAGTGTAATAAATATAATACTCACTCAGACTTATCACTCAATGGCAACAGTGTAATAAATGTCATATACTCATTCACACTTACTACTTTTTGACAATAGTGTAATAAATTTCACACTCAAGTAAGACCTACCACTCAATGGCAACAGTGTAATAAATTTCCCAAAGCTACTTCTGTCAGTTTCTTTTCCTAAAACAATCTAAATACGCATATACAAAACTGTTGCTACTTTTCCTAAAACAATCTAAATAACACATATACAAAACTGTTGCTATTTTTCCTAAAACAATCTAAATAACACATTTACAAAACTGTTGCTACTTTTCCTAAAACAATCTAAATAACACATATAAAACTGCTGCTACTTTTCCTAAAATAATCTAAATAGCACATATACAAAACTGTTGCTACTTTTCCTAAAACAATCTAAATAACACATACAAAACTGCTGCTACTTTTCCTAAAACAATCTAAATACATGTAACATATACACAAAACTGTTGCTACATTTCCACCTATTCCTAATTCCTACATATATACAAAGTAATTAAATCTACCTGTGATGCTAAGAATTCACAATGTACATCTATTTATAATTAAATTTTTAAGTATTAACGTAAATACTCATTTTTCATCATATTTTAACATGTCATCTAATTGTACGTTTCTTATATGGTCATGGTGGTGACCTAAAATCTGACCATTAGAACTTACAGTTATTAACTGTTAGGATAAATGGCTTAAGCACATTTACATCAAGGTGATGCTGTGAAATGTTACATGACTGATCACAGCCAACTTAAGAGAGGATTCACATCAGACATCTCAATGGACAGTCTTGCCAGCTTTACCCATTGATGACAATAGACCACTCTACTATAACAAGACAATAGATCAGCACTTAGACAGATGCTAGCCACTGATGACAACAGACCACTCTACTATAACAAGACCAGCACTCAGATGGATGCTAGCCACTGATGACAATAGACCACTCTACTATAACAAGACAGTAGATCAGCACTCAAATGGATGCTAGCCACTGATGACAATAGACCACTCTACTATAACAAGACAGTAGATCAGCACTCAGATGGATGCTAGCCATTGATAACAATAGACCACTCTAACAAGACAGCACTCAGCTGGATGCTAGACAAGTCATGTGTAGAGGGGGACTAAAACCACCCACATTACTTTTGACAGACAGATGGCAGATTTAGTAGACGGAAATCACCAATGGTAATTTAGAAACTCACAGTACTTACAGGAATAAAGAACTACCGTGAAACACACTATACTTACAGGAATAAAGAACTTCTGTGAAACACACCATACTTACAGGAATAAAGAACTACTGTGAAATACACAGTACTTTCAGGAATAAAGAACCACTGTGAAACACTGTACTTTCAGGAATAAAGAGCCACTGTGAAGCACACACCGTATTTACACTAGTTACAGGAATAAAGATATACTGTAGAAACACACTGTACTTTCAGGAATAAAGAATCACTGTGAAACACACTGTACTTACACTTACAGGATTAAAGAACCACTGTGAAGCACACTGTACTTACAGGAATAAAGAACCACTATGAAACACACTGTTCTTACAGGATTAAAGAACCACTGTGAAACACATTGTACTTACAGAATTAAAGAACCACTATGAAATGCACTGTACTTACAGGAATAAAGAGCCGCTGTGAAGCACATTCTTTGAACAGTTTCTTCCACTCATCCACTTTCTCTCCTGCAGGAAATGTGATGTCATAGATTCTGTACTCAACCCTTCTTCTCAGTTCATTTGGCCAGTAGTCAAGCTGTAGCAGAAAGCCAAGTCAATTAACAGGCTGAGATCATTCAGCAAGTTCTACATTTGTAGTGAAATGAATAAGTTACTTCTGTGTTTCGATAAGTGTGACAAGATGACATCTAGTAGTATAGTTATAGTATAAAGAACTGGTTCTTCACAAAGCAAAGCAGATAAAAATTCAAGTCAAAAGAAAATGAAGCAATCAAAATAACAATTGGTTCTTCACAACTAAGAATTCTAAGTAGTAGTCTTTTGTGCCCTGTTTCACTACTTTCAGTTGGTGGGCTTTGTGTGCGGACAAGTTGAATGTTAAATATAGGAAGAACTTGTTATAGCAGCGTTATATCTGAATCCACTGTATAAACCAATGACATTATTCTGGGAATTATGATCTTTGACAACACATATTCAAAATATTAAGTAATAAGCATGTATTAAGTAATAACATACTATAAAAGAGTAATATTGTAAATCATCACAGATATATATATATATATGTATAGTTATAAAATCTTTAAAAACAAACAAAACATAAAATTTTAATAATATGCATATAACCATACAATACTCATCCAGACCAACAATAAAAAAAGATAAGTGTGGGGTTTTTAAACTGTATGAAGAACAATTAAAACCAACTTCATTTTTTTTTAAAAACATAATTTCAAACTGATAGACTTCTGTCAACAAAATAAAACTATGAATTAGAATGTGTCAGTCTAATAAAGCATAGTGTAAATTATTACATTTTCTTACTGATTGTTTCTCGTTCGGAATGTCTATTCAGCCACATACTTAGGCTCATCATATGATGCTAATAGCTAATAAGCATAAAAACAAGAGTCACACATTATAATCAAAACTTGAGAAATTAAAGAATTAAAATGCAAATTACAGAATCACACAATATAATCACAACTTGTGTAATTAAAGAATTACACTGAAAATAAGAGAATCACACATTATAATCAAAATTTGAGTACTTAAAGAGTTAAACTGCAAATCAAAGAATCATACTGTGACGCCTATGCCACACTAGTTATCGATTATGATTATTATTTAATCATCCATAGCTAATTACAAGTGATGAAAATTTTAATTTATGTTATTAATAATTCTCCAGAAGACACCACTCATCTTTCATATTTGGCGGACAAGGGGGTGCTGTAAACGTTTTCTCTCTTCCACAACATTAAAGACAAACATTTACTTACCATCGCACAACATTTCTGTAGGTAGAAAACTTCTTACCAAAGAAGACAATCCGTCTTTTAATCTATATTTTGCTAGCCACCATCCACCCACTTTCTCCTCCAACATAAGGTTATCAATATATGTAAGAAGGTCAATAAATTTAATAATAAATTTATTAAATCAACAATCAAATATACAACATTTGAATATAATCAAAAGAGCATTGATATTTACATCACTTCACAACAATGTTTAATTAACGCTGGACAATCATTCAGTTTATCCTAGCATAGACATTAGCAGTCAATTAACATAAATATATAATCAAGTTTGTAGATATCATCATGGAAATGAAAGTAAAGTTTCATAGAAATAGCAAAAGTCAAATGCAACTAACCTTTTCAAAGATTGCAACTGTCGCCAGCATGTGTTCACAACCAAGCTATTTGCGACAAGTCACTGTCTTTCTTATTCAGGCGACAGCCTCACACATCCTAGGTATGTTACACAACTGCTCCAGAATCTTCGATGAGCTCACAAAGTACACCACAGAGAATCATGAAATAAAGTAAATCAGGAGGAATGTCTTGAATTTCCATGTGTAGTACTCAACACACCACGAGGAACATTCAAAATAATCTTTGTGATTTTTCAAGACCAAACTCAAGCCACCATTTCCACTTTATAGGCTCTTGAATGGAATTCACAGGAATCAACTTACAGCAACACATTTTACTGATAAGCTGATTACAATGCTGGATTCACACACAAAGGTAACTCAGTAGAGCACAGTAGACACCATAGCATGATGTGACAAAAGTAAAACAAAGAGGCCTGCTCCTCTACAAAAGTCAAACTAAGACAGCACTAAATTTCAAATATATCTTATTTCTAAACTCCTTTCTCTCTTACAAACATTCTCAACTTACAAAATCCTGCAACAATTTTGTTAGCCCAATATACACACAGCATAAGAAATATAGCATTGATCAAAATTCACAAGTATAATGTACAACAGAGTCAAATTAATGAAACAGAAATAATGGTTCAATTACATAAGCATTCTCTGATTCAAATCATAGATCAATAGCAAACATGTATGAAATATTCTAAGTCCATTCTTTCTTTATCAGTCATTAATTTACCATAAGCTAACGATCGTCTTTATGACTGGCCTCGAGTTATGTTCAAATTCAAAGTGATGGAATATAATACTTCTTCAATAAAGAAACTTTTGGTCCATCCCCATTGGATGAGTCTGTTATGAACAGAATGATTCTATTACTCAAAAAACTACTCATCCAGTTGGAACTGGTTTAAATTGTGTCAACAATTTCTATCATATTCTCAACCCAAGTTGTTTACTCCAACTCTGACACTTTAAAAAATACCATCATAAGGAATCCGAAGATTGGGACACTTACAATTTAACAATTTATATAACAATTAAGTTTAGAAATAGGGACAGGCAAATTTACTCTGCCACACACATTATAATTTAAAATCAAAACTTGAGTACTATAAGAATAACAATGCAAATTAGAGAATCACGCATTATAATCAAAATTTGAGTACTTAAAGAATTACAATGCAAATTAAAGAATCAAATATTATAATCAAAACTTGAGCACTTAAAAAAATTATACAGCAAATTAGAGAATCACACATTGTAACCTAAACTTGAGTACTTCAAGAATTACAATGCAAATTAGAGAATCACACATTATAATCAAAACAGTTATTTCAAGAATTACACTGCAAGTGTAAATTAACAAATTATATTTTTCAAATGAAATTTGGCATGAATTAAACTTTTAATTTTAAATTTAACAAAATTAATATTAAACAACAAATAAAAATCTTTTTAAACCTGTTGTTGAAAAAAAATCTGATGATACTTTTCTGTAAAGATATGAAAGACCAGTGGGGAAGATGTGAAAAGTACAGCAGATTTAAGCAGCACAATAGTCTCTTCTGTTCTGTCTCCACAAGCCACCACAGCCAAATGAATTGTTAAAGGTGTTTGTCCAGTAGAAACACTTAATCTGAAGGAAAACAACAAAAATGTATTAAAATATAATAATTATAATTTTAAAATCTAAAAGATAATATAATACTGCACATTTCAGTGGGTTTTTAAAAAAAATAAATGTTAAAAGCAGTTAAGGATGGTAATTAGTACTTTTTAATAGTAACCACGGTTTTACTATATTGTTTTAGTATTAAATAGGATTAAAAGATATCATTTCTAGTAACAGTATTATTCTAACTTTTTAAAGAATGTTTGTTGGTTAATCTATATGTTTGTAGTAAAGTGTCTAGATATATGATTGGTATGCTTATTTTCTATGTGGAAATTATCTTTGTTGGCATAAAAATCGTTCATGGTGGTGATACCATACTGAAATTAAGTGGATTATTCAGCCTCTTTCCACGACTTCTACTTGACTTTCGGTTGTGATCCAAGGTCTCGGAATCTTACCAAGATTCTGGGAGATCCAAGGTTTTACAGAGGATGTGGGCACTTCCGAGGAGCGCTGCTTTGAGTAGTGGAGCGATTCTGTGGTTTCCAGGGAGTTTATTCAGGTAGCCTTCCAATTCAGATGTTATGTTCCCCAAGGCTCCTATCACTAAAGGTATCACTTCTGCTTTTACATTCCACAGTCTCTGGATTTCTAATCTGAGGTCTTGGTATTTTTCTATTTTTTTCCTTCTTTTGTTTTTATGTTTCTATCACTTGGAACAACGACATCAATGATTGATACTGTTTTGTTGGCCTTATGAGAACTACAATGTCTGGTCTTTGTGCAGGAATCACCCGATCTTTTCTTATCTCGAAGTCCAGTATTTTGACTTCTTCTGTTTCGGTGACTGCTTCTGGTTGATGCATCCATGCTCTTTCTGGGGTTTGTATGCCATAGTTCTCACACAGATTTCTATGTATGTGTTTTGCCACTTCATTGTGTCGTTTGGTGTATTCCGTTCCAGCCAGAACTTGAAATCCAGATAGCATGTGCTCTGTTGTCTCATCCATGGATTTGCAGAGTCTACATTTGGAATCATTTGAAATTTTCATGATTTTCGTTTTGTGTGCTTTGGTGTTGAGTGCTTGATCTTGTGCAGCTGTTAAGAGTGCTTCTGTTTCTGCTTTCAATCCTGCCTCTTTCAACCATTTGTACGTTGATTGCTTTGTTGATATTTTGTCGGCTTGTCGTACATACTGGCCATGCAGAGGTTTCTGGCTCCATGTATGTGCTAGTTCTTGCTTCATTGTTTTCTTCCATGTTTCTTTGTCTGTTTCTGGGGGTTGGAATAGTCCACTCATTTTTACTGCTTCTATCAGTGGATCATCTTTGTTGTTATTCCAGATGGAGTCCACAAGGCCAATGACTTCTCCTTCAATGACATGTTTGATTTTCTTCAAACCTCTGCCTCCCATTTTTCGAGATACATAGAGCCTGTCTACGTCTGCTTTGGGGTGTAAGGCTTTATGTATTGTGAGTAGTTTTCTTGTTTTCCTGTCCAGTTCATTTATTTCATTTGCTGTCCAATCTATGATACCTCCAGTGTAGCTTACTACAGGTATTGCGTATGCATTAAGGGCTTGTATTTTGTTCGCCCCATTTCAGGACTTCAGGACTTGTCTAACACGTTTTTCATATTCTCTCTTAACTTTGGACTTCACTTCTCTCTGCATATTTTCTTGATGTTGTAGTATCCCAAGATACTTATATCCATTTTCCATTGAAACATCGTTGATTTTTCCGATGTCGAATTGCAGGCCCTCTGTTGTTTTGACCTTGCCTTTCTGGATGACAATTCGTCCACATTTCTCAAGGCCGAATTTCATGTTGATGTCCTTGACAGTATTGATCAGGGATGTGATGTCACATTCATTTTTACCGTACAGCTTGAGATCGTCCATGTACAGTAGATGGCTGATAATCTGTCCTGCTTTCATTTTGTATCCTAACCCTGTTTTCTGGATCACTTGACTGAGAGGATTCAGGGCAATGCAGAACAGCAGTGGCGATAGGGAATCACCTTGGAAGATTCCACAATTTATTGCTATGTCTGCAATATTTGTGTTGTTGCATGTGAGGGTGGTTTTCCAATTTTTCATTGACTCCTGAATTAGGTTCTGTATTGATGGCGCTACTTTGTACAATTTTAATGTTTCAATTATCCATGAATGTGGGACTGAGTCATAGGCCTTTTGATAATCAATCCATGCCATTGCAAGATTTGTTCTTCGTTTCTTGCTGTCAGTCACTATTGCCTTATCAATTGCCAACTGGTCCTTCGTTCCTCTCCTGCCTGATCTAGCACCCTTTTGTTCATTGTTTAGAAGTTTGTTTGTTTCAAGGTGAGTCATGATTTTGTCAGCTATAATTCCTATTAATAATTATTAATATTATTATTATTATTATGCCTTTTCCCATGACTTCTGTTGGTTTGTCAGTTGTGTATCAAGGTCTCATAATCTTACCAAGATTCTGGGAGATCCAAAGTTTTACAATGTGGGCACTTCCGAAGAGTGATGATTTAGTAGTGGTTTCCAGGTAGTTTATTCTAACTTCCAATTCGGATGTTATGTTCCTCAAGGCTCCTATCCCTATAGGTATCACTTCTGCTTTTAACATTCCACAGCCTGTGGATTTCTAATATGAGATCTTGGTATTTTTCTATTTTTCCTCTTTCTTTTGTTTTTATGTTACTATCACTTGAAATAGCGACATCAACAATTGTTGCTGTTCTGTTAAGAACTTACTGAGAACTTCAATGTCAGGTCTTCATGCAGGGACCACTTGATTTGTTCTTAAACAGTATTTTGAAAGAAATGAAAAAACAGACTTTTCAAATAGTATTTGAAAGTCCAACAGTATTTTGACTTCTGTTTCGATAACTGTCTCTGGTTGTTTCATCCATGCTCTTTCTGAGGTTTTTACTGCATAGTTCTCACATAGGTTTCTATGTAGAATTTTTGCCACTTCAATGTGTCTTTTGGTGTATTCTGTTCCAGCAGAAACTGACATCCAGAAAGTATATGTTCTGCTCTTTCATCCATGTTTTTGCAGTCGGCATTTGGAGTCATTTGAGATTTTGATTTTGATCTTGTGCTGCCGTTATTAGTGCTTCAGTTTGTGCTTTCAAACCTCCTTCTTTTAAACACCTGTATGTTGATTGTTTAGTTGATAATTCATCAATTTGTCACACATGAAGAGGTTTTTTTGCTCCATCTATTTGTGAATATCTGTTTGCTATTATCTTCCTTATTTCTTTGTTTCTGGGGGTTAGTATTAATCCACTCATCTTTATTGCTTCTGTCACTGACTCATCTTTGCTATTATTCCAGATGTAGTTCCTCAGGCCTATAACTTCTCCTTCGATGACATTTTTTTATTTTCTTGAGTCCTCTGCCTCCCATTTTCTGAGATACATAAAGGTATTTCTATATGTTTGTGGATGTAACAATTGTAAGGCTATATTTATGTAGTGTGAGTAGTTTTCTTGTTTTTTCTGTCTAGTTCATTTATTTCATTTATTGTACAAACCTCCAGTGTAGCTAATTACCGGTATTGCATAAGCATTATGGGCTTGTATTTTGTTAGCTCCCTTTAGCTTTGACTTTAGAACTTGTCTAACTTGCTTTTTATGCTCTCTTTTAGCTTTGGACTTCACTTTGCATATTTTCTTGATGTTGCAGTATCCCCATATATTTGCATCCTTTTCCCACATAAACATCTTTGATTTTTCCAATGTCGAATTGTAGGCTTTCGTGCCTCTTGGGACGATAATTCTGCCAAGGCCAAATTTCATGGTAATGTCCTCACTACACATCTAGACTACTGACCAGCAAATTGACATCATGTTCATTTTTACCATAAAGCTTTAGATCATCCATATACACTATACAGTAAATGACTGACAATATGCCCCGATTTCATTTTGTACCCTAATCCTGTTTTCTGAATGACTTGACTCAAAAGATTTAGGGCTATGCAGAACAGTAGTGGTAATAGGGAATCTTCTTGAAAAATTCCACATTTCATTGGTATTTCTGCAATTTCTATATTGATGCATATTAGGGTGGTTTTCCAGCTTGTCACTGATTATTCAGCCTCTTTCTATGACTTCTGTTTGACAGTCAGATGTGATACAAGGTCTCGGAATCTTACAAAGATTCTGGGGGATCCATGATTTTATGGAGGATAACACTTCCTAGGAGTAGGGTGAGTCTGTGGTTTCCCAGGGAGTTTATTCAGATAGCCTTCCAACTCAGATGTTATGTTCCCCAAGGCTTCTATCACTACAGATATCACTTCTGTTTTTACATTCCACGGTCTCTGAATTTCTAATCTGATGTCTTGGTATTTTTCTATTTTTCTCTTTCTTTTGTTTTTATACTTGTATTGTTTTTAATACTTGTATTATTATTATTTATTATTATTATTATTTTGTACTCAAAGCTGAATCAGAGGAGAACTTCTTTTTTTTAAATAATTATATATACTACTTTTACTAATGTGAAGAGAGAAATTACTGAAGTATAATTAAGATTTTGAACTGATAATGATGGAAGAAGGAATTTACTAGTGAAATTGAGAAATATTTCTACTATTATTCTAGTGATAACTATCATGGATGATGGATGCAGTGATAACTATAATTTAGTGAAAAAATATAATGCAGTTCAATGTAATGGAATTATTTGCACTGGCAGGTCCTAGTTTCTATGATCTGACTGAGAATGTGCAGGGAGTAGGCCTAAAAACTCTGTGTCTTCTTATGTGGATGTATTAAAAACTACTCTCTGGTTGTAAATGAGTGTCTTATGTGGAGGTACTGGAAATTACACTCTGGTTGTGAACATGACTGCCTTATAAGTTATATGGAGGTGCTTTGAACTTTACCTGATGAAGGTTGAATTAAATGTATCAGCTCTGGTATCTTTCTACAGGGCAGTGAATTATTACTCACCTGACTTAAGGCACCAAATTAGTCAAGAAAAGCTTGACAACAGAAGCATTGAACTTTTATGGAATTAAGTGATTTATCAAAAATCTCAGAATAATAAAATATTAACTACATTACTGAAAACAAACTTCAATAGTTAGAAACAGACTCTAAAACTGCTGGTGTTCTGCCATGTCAGTGAAACTAGAAAGATTGATATGAAATACTTTGTAAACAATGAGGTAGCTAGGTGACCGACAGATTCTGAATATGAAGTACTGATGTGATTCAATTAGTAAATTAATATTTAATAAGGTGCATAATTGTTTTACAAAAGTGGACAACAGAGGGGTTGGCTCTGATGTAACCACTCAGAGGTTAATTATACTAATTTAATAATTAATCTTAATGACCACACTCTAGCTTCTATATAACTCAATAAGTGACATTAACTATAAGAGTGCATCTTAGTCTAACAATAATTTATTTATTAAAGAAACATTTCAATGCACTCTTAAATTGAATTTTTATACAGAGTTATAAAAACTTATATATTCACTTATATATTTACACTAATATTACCATATTAGTGTAAAATTTGTAAATAACACTTAATATGTGACATGTTTGTGGTGATTTATTATAGCAACCTTATATTATTTAGTTATATGATGTTCTACCGTTAAATAACAATTCAAATCAAGTAATTTCTAGCAGCTAATTAGCAGTAGTAATATTACCTCGTTATAGATGGTTTCAAACCAAAGGATTGTTCACTAGCACTAACTGGCTCAGACGGTACCGTCTCTTGCTCTCTCTGCTTATCATCAACATTTGTTCCTTCAATGTGAATGTGTCCATTCTGGCTGCTATCTCCTACAGCCTCTTGGTGTGTGCTGATGTCTATCACTGAGCCCTGTCCTAAAGAATCTTTGTTTAGTGCTTCTATGCCATTGTGTACTATTGCATCTGACTTTAATAGTTCTGATAATCTCGATTTCTGTTTCTCCTTTTCGTAAACGTTATTTATGTAGAATAAGATAATCGCTACTAATATGACTAAAGTCAATCCAAGCCGGAACAACATTTTCCACTTCATGTGAATGTTCTGCAAGTATCTAAAAATGTGCAAGAGTAAACAACCAAACAATTTGTATCTTTCGTCGTGGAAGACCTTTTTGCGAGAGTTCCTGGGTACACAGGACCGATATGTATTCGACACATTGAGAACTGTGTCAACGAAGCTCTCTTTGTTGTCTAGATGCAAATATTGATAGAGACTGGAAAGCAGCGTAAGTTAAATTGCAAAATACAAAATGATAACAGAGTTTATTACCAAAGATATAAAATAACTATTATTATTCTAAAGTGATAGAAATTTTATTAGAATTTTTTTATGTATTTTCAACTTTAGAGATATTATATAAAAGTTATTTAATCACTATATAGTTTATTGTAGCAGCCGAATTATTTACGAGAGCTCTTTGAAGGGAGGCAATTTAGATGTTATAGCATACACAATTGGCATTTTTGTCGTGCAGAATGTCAGTATTTAATAATAATATAAAAAAAAAAATTAAAAAAAAAAACATGCATAATACACTTGCAGATTCACGATATAAAAGTTTGTTCCGAATTGTATTCGTATACTAACGATTCAATTTTATTAAATATGTCTATTATTTTTGCACATTATATATTAGAAAGTGCCGCCTACAATTTCCCTCTCCCACTACTCCCCCCCTCCTTTCCCCCCTCCCCAAGCGCGAAAGCGGCGGAAGCCGGAAGCGCCCCCCTACATGACCAACCAATTTATAAAAGACCCTCCTCCCCGAATGCAACAGAAGGGAGGAAGGTTCCATAGTAATCAAACAAAAACTGAGAACATCTCAAGAAGATGCAAGCAATTCCTGAGGAGCAGAAGTTTACGGAACCACTACTACTACTACTAAGTATAAAATGATGTGTGCTATGAGGGCAAAATGACGTTTACATTTCATTTTATTCAATGGATTGTACAAATACAAATCTCTTTTATTCTAGTGACGATCCGAGAAATTTTTCAGTCTAAACAGACTGAGGATGGTCTACTAACATACACTATGTCTAGACAACAGTCAAATATCTTGCAGCGAATAGCTGGTGAGCGGAAAAAAAAGTCACAGGGAAAAAAAGTCATACCAATCGTAGGTATTAAACAAGAAAATTACTTTTAAACTAAGTAAAGCAAACAAAACCGAAAATTACTATCTTGTTTAAAAACATAAAATAAAGCAGAGAAAATAGTACAGTAATATAAAAAAAATATTACATTAAAAAAATACCGGGTTAATTTATGAGTTTTCTGTATCTGCATAATTATGTGCTATTGAAGATACCAGAATTTTCTAAGATTTACCATAACTTATGGTTACTATTATGCGTTTGATATTTTGTTTCTGATTTAATATTCATGATTAAGGTGAATGTTCCAACCGACTCCACAAAGAAAGTCTGACACTGTATTATGGTTTTCGTGTCGGCCTACACACAAATTTCGAAGACGTTGTTGTATATGGACGTAGCAGCGCCTACTTATCTTTTTCTGTGGTCATCAGCCAACAGCATTTTGCAAAATAATGGTTCTGACTGTAGCTTGGTGTTTATGGTGGGAAGGTGCACATTCCAGTGGCGAGGGGCGAACATACGTGGAAGTTGGCGAATTCTCAAAGGCAATATTAGATTATCATTTGTATCAGACTGTGAATGTGTCAAAAGGAGCCACTTACGCGAGTGCGCTCGAAGTACATTAGTAACTCCTCGGATTCAGGTACATCATTTGGAATGACAGTTTTAAGGTATCTCATACCTTCAACTTCATCAAGGGGCAGAAAGGCTAGTGCGTCAGTAATGCCACACAACAAGCGAAAGTCAGCTTTATCACTATAATGTGTTAAGCCCAACTCTTGGTCTTTATGCCAAGAGGATTGTTTAAGATGATAAAAACAACCTTTGCTGATGATGTCGTGTCCAAACACAGCTAGAATTGCTCGTAACGCACCGTCTTCAAAGTCAGTCACGACTGTTTGCATATTAATAATAATTATAGTTCAAGTTTGCACACTTATCAACTATTATTTGAAACAATTCTTCATAAGTGGCGTGGGTCTTGTTTGGAAGAAGAGCATACACAGAAGTAATATTTATCTCCTCAAAAGGTACACGGATGATGTGATGATGTAAAGTTGTTTGAAAATACTTGCTCGGTCTTTCATTGCATTGTGTACTTTGGCAAGACGAACCTGAGTCTTATTTGAAGGATGATTGTGAGATTTGCCTACCTGGGATTCTCTTTCTCAAGGTTTGCATCAAACTTGACAATGACCACTTGATCTTTATACACATTTCCACCACAGCTTGGTTTTGTGAGCTGCATGCTTGGTATACATAAACCCATTAAAGCACAGTTTTGAACCTCGCTTATTACTGTCAATAATCTCCATGGTTAAAATGCTTCTGTATCTTTTACACTCACACCGTTTTCTTTCTCTACTTATCAAGTCATTGTCCCCCAGAAGATGATCACTCACCTGAACTGCTCATATGAGTTAGGTGCTCGGTGTTGTGGAACAATGCACAGACAGACTGAAGTTTCTAAAAATAAAAATAAAAATAGATCAAGGTTTCAACGTTGCTGATCTGCAACAGCTATTTAATTGACTGCATTGATGCTTTGTCTGAATGGCGTTATCACTAAACTAGTATCACAATGCAATGTGCTTTGCTTTCCTTTGATTCAAAATTACTTTCAGCGCAGTTCTTTGGCGTTCCTTTGAATTACACTTATAGTATTGGGTCACACGTAGCTATAGTTTAAATCTTATTTACTATGTGAATTGTGTCGGAGAGATAAGAGGCAGATTCTGTTAAATTACAATCACTCACACACACAGACAAAAACACACACACACACACACACTCACAAACAAAATAAAACATCTTTTACTCCGAGCAGGAATCACACCATGATGCTGTTGGGCGACAGGTTAATATCTGCGCAATCGCTAACTGCCATTTACTGTTTTTCAATCTATAATGTACGTGTGTATGAATTTCAAGCATAACAGTAATGTATATAATTAAATGTGTGAATTATAATATGAATTATAATATGTATGCGACATACAAATCACACACACACACACACACACACACACATTTAACCCCGAGTGAGAATCGAACATGATCCAAATGAGCCGTCGCTTACTTCCATTTACTGTTATTCAGTCAATAATAAGCATGCATATGGACTTACAATTAAAATTAATAAAAAATGAACTAAATGCATGATTTAGAATGCAATTATACGGTATATAAAATACAGGCTCGCGCGCACCAAAGACACAAATGCGCGCATACGTGCATTCATTAGTAGCGTTTTTCACCCCGAACAGGATTTGAACCACACACATCTTGAGCGAGCAGTTAACCTCCGTGCCATTTCCTGCTTCATTTACAGTTAATAAATAGTATAACATATACACACTGACACTTACGACTTTATACTTAACATATATTGTGGCTTTAGGCCTATTTCCTGTTACTTTTATTCCTGTGACCTTTTTCCTATAATCGAATAGTTTACACGTCTCTACTTCCGACCATATACTGGTACTTAATTTTAGAATGTTCCCGTGCCCTTGAGAGTGTTGTTGTTTAGTCATTTTAAAGAGGCAATACCTCCGCAGGGATTAACTTGGTCCAGAACCGGACACACCAATTTTTGTTATTTGTCTATGTCAAGAATGTATAATTGTATGCATATCTATAGTCTATAACTCTAGATGTATCTCGTGAGAGAAAGAATTACTACTTAGGAGACTGGGAGACGAAAAGAAATTAGTCTGTTAGTTGGAGGGAGGTGCTTTTGTTCTCGTTTGTTTCATTCACGTCTAGGTATATATTTTATAGGTAGCAAACACTCTGTCAAGTCGATTTAAACTGATCTAATCAGTTAACAAAGGGAGGAGGGAATAAATACAGTATTGTCAGTTAGTAGCCCGCTGTATACTCGCAACAGTTCTCAATCATTAAGATAAATGTTCCCCAGACTGCCTAGATTCGACAGAAAACCGGCGGTGCTCTTGCCTATCAAGTTTCTTTGTCGGTTCACGTAGAAACCTTCTTGATATCTATTTATATCACAGTTCCAGACACCAAATTTCAACATGGCTGACCAGCATCTCTGTCATGACTCTAAGTAAGTCTTAGGTTGTTGAGAAAAAAAAATTTAAACTTCTTTAACCTATGCAAATTTGAAAGTGAAAATTATGTTTGTTTTTGTTTTGCTGCTTTGTAAATTTTGTTATGGTTATGAAAGGCGGCTCTGAAGTCAGGGGATAGATGAAAATTGAAAACATTTCAGTCTTGGTGAACCAAAAAACAAGTTCGTGACAATTGCCAAATCACTTTATTATATATTTCATGTAGGAAAGCATTTTTAAAGTTTGCGGCTTTCTGACGAGGAGTTAAGAGCCGGATTGATTGTTCTAGAGTAATTTGAGTGATTAGGAAAGAGAAGGGTTTGTTTGTGTTATTGCTCCGCCAAGGCCTTATCATCCCAGCCATTTCAACGTCACTCTGCTGGACCATCATTTACTTCTGAAATCGAGACTGTACATGGGTAATCAGAGATTATCTATTTCTATCATCTCTGGTAAATGCGACAACAAAATAACGTATTGCTTTACTGAACACAGTTAACATTTGTGGAGTATCTGAAACAAAATTATTCTTGAAACTGTGTACATGTCCCAAACATCCAAAGAATAATTTTCTATGGCGAAATTGTTCTTATGAAGGCTGCTTATCGGCCTATTCAGACTGGCTTGTGAATGCCAAGAACCGGAATGTTTTCAAAATTAATAATGTTTGAAATTACTCTCAACATGAAGGCGTACCTATGATTGGTTCCATGTAAGTGAACGCCTCTGAATTATCGAAAAAGTATCACTAACCCAGTTTATCATTATATTTGATATTTGAATTGAGTTTATTTCCACTTCGATATGAATTTGGTACTACGATTTAATAAAATTCAGTTTTCGTTCAGCAATCTATAGTGAGTTTGGAAGAGTTTTTGTAAGTTCATTATAAGTTGAGTATGAGGGAACTGGCTCTATACACAACTTTCGAGTTCTGAGATCCGGAATACATGTACTTATGAGCTTGTATCTAAAATTGACGTGTGACACCAGCATGGCCACTGTCAGGCTGGATATATGTGACTGCCCTGGAAGTAATTTACAGGAGATCAACGTTTAGCTGAAATGTTGTATCCGTCCGGCAAGAGAAGTAATACCAGTATTATGCACTGGACAGTGTTTTTATACATCATGACCCGGACAGTGTTTTATCATGAACCAGACAGTGATTTATCATAACACAGGCATTATGATCCAGAATGTAATTTACCATGACAAAGACATTGATTTATCGTGATCCAGAAAGTAATTGACCATTGATCCAGTGTTTTATCGTGACCCAAATAGTGATTCACCATAACAATGATTTATCATAATCCGAAAAATAAATTACTATATTAACCCAGTGCTTTATCGTCAACCCAGACAGTTATTTAACATGATCTATCCATGTTTTATTTTGATCCAGAAAGTAATTTTTCATGATAATATCATGACACCCACAGTGATTTATCATGACAGACAGTGATTTACCATGACACAAACATTGATTTATCATGATCTATCCAGTGTTTTATTATGATCCAGAGAGTAATTTTTCATGATATAGTGTTGCATCATAACACAGACAGTGATTAACCTATACAAAGATAATGATTAACCATGACGCAGACAGTTTACCATGACACAGACAGTGATTTATCATGATCTGTCAAGTGTTTTATTATGATCCAGAGAATAATTTTTCATGTTATAGTGTTTCACCATTACTCAATGATTTACCATGACAGATCGTGATTTACCTCGACACAGACAGTGATTTATCATGATCAATCCAGTGTTTTATTATGATTAGTAATTTTTCATGATATAGTGTTTCATCATGACAGAGACAAAAATGATTTACCATGACACAAACTGTGATTGATCATGACACCGACTGTGATTTATCATGGGCTGGACAGTGCTCTACCACGTCATTTGAGTCCCATTCAAGTGTTCACATCAGTCTGGTTCATCTGGTAATGTAACAGAAATCGTTATAGGCCTAAAAGAACTTCTATATGCATATATAAGATTTATTTTCTACTCTCAGTTTTTACAGTAATTATTTTATAAAGAATCGTGATTACACATCTTAATCAATTGCCATCACTTATGGTGGCTACCATGTGGGCACTGAATAATTAGTCTTAAACCATTAGTACAGACGAAATAATAGCTGTTTATGCACACACACACACACACACACACACACACACACACACACACACACACACACACACAAGCGCGCTTGTGTATGTGTGTGTGTGTGATAAAGTAACAGACGAAATCTAATGTTAACACTGATGTGCGTAATACGATACAGACCAAACAAACATTTAGTACAGATAATACAATACTTGACCTGATCAACTGTTAGCAATGATGTCTGTAGCACGATACTACACACCAAGCACTAGTAGTAGTACTGATATAGCAACAATACAGTAGTAGACCAAACCAAATACTATCACTGATGCATGCAGTGTGGTACTAGACCAGGCCAGGTATACGTACTGATGTAGATAGTGTGGTACTGGATCAGATCGGGTATAAAGCACGGAAGTATATAGTACGCTACTAGGCCAGACCATGTATAGGTACTGATGTATAAAGCCTGGTACTCGACTAGGCCAGGTGTAACTATTACAGTGTTAGTAAGTAGATTTCTTAGTATCGCATAGGACTGGTGAAGTGACTGACAACAGTGTGTAGTAAGTGGATTACTTAGTATCGAACAGGACTGACAACAGTGTGTAGTAAGTGGATTTCTTAGTAGCGCACAGGACTGACAACAGTGAGTAGTAGGTGGATTTCTTAGTATCGCACTTTAGTGACAATAGTGCGTAGTACGTGGGTTTCTTAGTATCGCACTTTAGTGACAAAAGTGCGTAGTATATGGATTTCTTAGTATCGCACATGACTGACAAGTGTGCAGAAAATGGGTTTCTTAGTATCGCGCAGGAGTGACAAAAGTGTATAGTAAGTGGATTTCTTAATATCAAGCAGGACTGCCAACATTCTGTAGAAAGTGGATTTCTTAGTATCGCACAGAAGTGACTGATATTACTGGTATAAGTGTATTGCACAGGACTGACTAGTATAGCAATGTGTAGAAAGTGGATATCTTAGTGCTGCACAGGACCGGTATTTCAATGTCTAGTAAGTGAATTTGTCATCTTGTCATTGATTATATCTTTGAAGTAGTTAATGTCTTATTGATCTGAATTATTACTATGGACAGTATGCAAACAAAACACCCCACTTTTCTTGATCTGTTCATTAAAACTGTATGATTAGCCATCATAAATATTTTTAAAATGACTTCATATTACTAGCCAAACAAGAAACGAATTCAGTTGACTGAAAGATTTAAGAAGTGAGAGATGCATGCACAGCTATTAGATAACTCTGCCTTTGAGTCAAAAGGTTGCTTCCCGTAGAACACAGAAGTAGAAGATAAACAATATGGCTGTCTCGATGTTGAAGACAATAAAATAATTTCACAATTTAGTATGTATTCTTTAGTTTATATTATAACAACCGTATTTAATTCTTTTATTATTGCATTATAATTGCCTAATGCCATTTTTTTCTCCGATCATTTTGCCCTTTCAGCTTCAATAAAAAGTATCATTTCTTTTTCAACGCTAATAAATGATGCTAATTGTACTTAGTAATACTACTACTAGTACTAGTAGTAGTACATGTAACTACTCTCGCACTTTGTAAATTTTCGTCGATCAGTACAAATGCTGGCATACTGTCTATAATCCATTGTAAGACTATAATAGTTATATATTTTCTAGGTTATTTCTTTATTTTAATTTTTAGTTTTGTATTCTCAAATTTTACTACAGGTATTTAGTAGGTCTATTCAGCTATTGGCATTGGTCCTATTTGTAACAAGTTGGGGAGTGGGAGGGGTGCTTTTTAATTAGCTATATTTTGTGTGGTCATATATTGTATTTTATAATTATATTAGTACCGTTTATAAATTAATGTATTTTCTTCTAATAAAGTAATAGTGATAATTTAGAGTTGTTTCAGTTAATTTTAGACATCTATTTGTTCACAATAATGCATATTTAGCTACAAAATATATGTTTACTAATTTAGCAATTGCTATAACTTTTTTTTCTGATTTTGCAGTGATTGCCTATAACTTTTTCTAATTTTGCATTCTCTAAATTAAAATTTAAAGGGAAAGAACTAAGGGGGAAATTAGCATATTAATATATTATTAATGACACTAATCTGTTATTGCATCTAAAAGATAATTTATAATATTTTTTGCTAGTAATAAATTAGCATTTTATTTGTATGTTAGTGGATCAACAATATGTAGTTTAACTTTAAGACAAAAATTTAGAAAGGGGCATTTCAAAATTGAGCAATCCCACCACTTTGTGAAAAGTTACTGGTGTCTAACATGAAGTTCTGCAGTTGAGTCATACCTACTCACTTCACACTCATTGAGTCATTCTCAGTTCCATTTACACTTCAGTGCAATGTCTTGAGAGGTCTGTTAAGAGCTGTACATAATATTTCTTTATTACTGTTGGGTTTTCTTATCTGACAAATGTCTTTCAGTTTCATATTTAAGACTGTTCTTGGTTCACGGATGAAGATGTTTTGATTTTATTGGGAGTTCATAAATTGCAGTACAGATATACTTTCTGAAAATATCAGTAGTAACAAGATAGCAGTAGTAGGTCATTCTTTACCTTAATGGTACATTTTATTTAAAGTTCTATTTTTGTTGTTGTTTATTTTCGTAGATTTTAACGTGTTCTCTGCCTGTGCTGGAATATGGCATTTTTAATTTTAGTGATATAAATTTTGTCTGAATTGGATTTAGTATTTGAAACTGGAAATTGAAATAGCTTACTGTCAGTTTATTAAATATCCAAATAGTTATTTATTTGTACAGAATATTTTTAATTATAAAAGGTTTGAACTAAGTTGAAGTGGCAGAATATGAGGTGACTTCATTGATACAGTAAGATGTTGATTCCAGTAGAATCTATTCAGTCATACTGACTCTGTGACGGTATTGAATATAAAAACAAAATGGAGTATAAAGTTCCAGTTCCATTGGAGTATTTTCAGCAGTCACATAATTCAAAGCAAGTGATTTGACTGTAACTTTTTGGATACTGAATGCAAGTAAATGTAATGAATATATCTTCTAATTAATAAATTATATTAAAAATGTGCATGGCATGATTAAAAAATTCTATGTTTGACAATCGAAGTATTTTATATTTTATGTATTACTATTATATGTTTGAATCTTTACGAAATGTTGGGGTTTGTGTCCTATATAATGTACTGATGAGTATTCAAAATTTAGTATATTCATATTTATACTGTAGCATTTTATGTCTTTTAAATAATTTTTAATGGAGACAAGAACGTTAAAGTATCAGTATTCTTTTGGTTTAAAAGTTGTAAGTTTCTCTATTTAATTTATTTCATTACATTGTTCAGTTTTCCTTAATAAGTTAATGGATACATTAATTTTAGCTGAATGTTTTAGTCTTATTTTGCTAAAGATAATAAACTGATTAGTCCTTACTCAGCACTTTCAGTCAATATTGTGAACGATACAGACAAATTTTGCCCTTAAGTGGGTCTTATAAGTTATATATATATGATTGTGTTTCAGAATTTAGATATTTAATTTTGTTTTTGCTTTTAGTTTTTAAAATCTTTACATCATATTAGCTTGTTTTGGTTTATTTGTTTTGCCAAATAAGATTAAATAAATTAATGTGAAACATATCACTTTAGCAGATACCTATTTTTATAATGAATTTTAACAATTACTTTATCTTAACAGTATATATATATATATATACCAATGCCACTTAGCTAATGAAAATGATTATTATTATTAATTAATCTTTCATAACTAATTACAAGTTATGAGAATTTAATTATCTGCCACTCATCAGACACCACTCATCTCTCCTACTTCAGCCAGTATATTCAGAATATGTAAATGCACTTGTAGTTGTACTTTTTATTCATTATCATGAGATGCACATTATATTAGTATTGCATGATGTATTATTTACTTTTATCTTTTAATAGATATATGTTTTTCTATATAAAAACAGGGTTGCAAAGAGTTTTTTTTCAAATATTTTTTAAAAAAGCAAACAGAAGAAATGCTGTGAGTGTGACATACAGTCCTGTTAGCAAAATACACAAAATGAAAGCAAAGATTCTTTATCATGTGATTTACCATATATGTCAGGCAAGTAGAGCTTTATGCTAGCAGTATTAACACTGCCCCTTCAGATTTAAAATTTAGTTGGTCATAGTGTCATGCCAACTCTTTTTCATTATTACAAAAATTCACAACAGCATATAGTATTCACTAAAAATAAACCCTTTTTGCTTTATAATTTATATCCATTTAAAAAAAATTAACTGACTCTTTTCAGATCACATCAACATGTGCTTTTCCATTTAACCCATTTTTTATATGACCATGCATAATTTATGGGGAGCACTTCCAGCCTAGGCTAATTTTGCGTGTGGCCATGCATAATTTATGGGAGCTTTCCAGCCTAGGCTAATTTTGCATGTGGCCATGCATAATTTATGGGGAGCACTTCCAGCCTAGGCTAATTTTGCATGTGGCCATGCTAATAATAGCATTCGTATCCATGACTCTGTCTTTATTTAAAAGATTTAATTATGAAGTATTTAATTTTTACAGATAATTAAATGAATTTATTTAGAAATGGATTGGGCACAGTAAAAATGTATCCCAAGATTTTCATCATTTCTAATCCTTTCCTAGTTATTTTTAGTGTGATCCCTACACTTGCAATCTAAATGCTTCCTAAAGTACTTTGAATCTTGATGGTGGTGTAGGCACAAGTGTATATAAGCAAGTGCTTATATATAAGCTCTTATTATAGCTCAAAGTATTTTACAATAATTACACATAAAATACACAGCAAAATCTTTATATAAACTATTTAAACACATATTGACAGCCTATCCAGATAAGTTTTGAATACATCAAGTTAATCAACAGACTTACTCATTTCATATGTCATCAATAAGTGCATCTTCATATAACGAAGGCTATTTTGCTGAAACATTGACCTTTGTAATTATTTTTTTATTGTGTAAAAAGCAACTAAGGATTTATAAGCTGCACTGGTTTCTTTATTAATACTTAGTAGTCATGATGATTATTATATATAAAATGGTAATATATACCAAAATTAATTAAAAACAAACATTCATTTCAATAAAACACAAAAAATATATTTAAATAAAGCATTCTATGGCCTTGTGAATTGTTAATACAAGGGCTAATTGTTTAAAGAAATTGGCCAAGAATGTGGGGCATTATAAATATGAGGGTTTGGAGACTAAGTTACATAAACAAATTGGCCATTAATGTGGGGAATTGAAAGCAGGGGTTGTAGTACTTTTTCTTTCTCTTCAATTATTTCAGTATAAATGTCATACTTTTTCTCCTTTATTATTTGCTGGTATTTTGGACAGAGCAAGAGTACTAATGGAAATGTATTACTGATATATAAATATAATATTAATACAATAGTAGTAAATCAGTGTTTATTTAAATAGCAAAAACATTCATCTTTTGTACCAGGTTAACTTTGCAGAGTTGTACTACTGTAGCAAATTATGATCAAATTACTGTAGTATCAGAATTTGTCCACATCTTTATTGATTAAAACTTTGTATTTAGAATTTCAAACATTATAATATATTACTTTTCAACTTACACCATGGCCTTAACTGAAAATTAATAAATTTCTGTGCACTACACAAAACACTCTTTAGTAATCTCTTCCAAAATACATTATATATTTTACTCACCTTCACCTAGACTTTGCTTGCATGCTAAGCATCTGTTGTTGTCTGCAAATCTATAATCATTAATTTAAATTCACTAATTTAAAGATATTTTCTTTCCTGTACATCGTATTGATAAGTTTTGGCATTGTTAAATGAATATTAATTATCATCAGTTTTATTCATAGATTTATAATGGTGAGGATAATATATATATTTTAACTGTACATTTAACATATGAAAAGTATACATTTACCTTGTATAGATATATTTAAATTATTATTTTTTACATGTGATATTTAACTTTTGTTCTATTAGTATTTATAATAAATGTTGGTGTCTGTGGAGCACTGATTTATTAAGTGGGAGAATTTTATTACCTTGTTAAAAATTGCTTCCTGCCAAATTGAATATTGTATGGGTTTGTGTTTTCTAGTAGTTGGTGATAATGGGGGGGGGGGGGGGGGCAGAAAGGAGAAAGGAGAGTTGTTTTATTTTGTTTGTTTGTTAGTGTTTATTTTTGGCTTATTATTATATATTTATTTATTTATTACTCTTTGATATGAATGACAGTTATGATACCAATGACCTTTCACCTACATAAGTATTATTTCCTGTGTCAGATGCCCTAAATACATTGCCAAAAAGGCAGTCATGGGTGAGAAGACAGGATTCACAGTGGTCAAGTGCATTTTCTTTGGATTCAATGTTTTTATTTGGGTGAGTTATTTTTTCTTATACTAACATTCTGTATTTAACATTAAAGCTATTAATTAGTATTACATAAGGTAATTTTATAAATCATAAATATCTTGTAAATCATGTTTTCCAAGTACATGAAATGTCCACAGAATAATATTAGTATTTATTATACTCAAGATATTTTTATTAATCATAAACATCCTGCAAATCATGTTTTTTTTTAAGTCCACAAAATACTAACTGTCACGGCCGCCTATGTTGTTGTTGATGTTGTCTGACTGTAGCTGGCCTCTCTCTCCTTCTCGGTCAAAGGGGGGGGGGGTCAGGTCAGATACCGTGACTTGCTGGATCACACCGAATGACTTAAGGTTTTATACAATCATTCTCACATGCAAATACCACGTTGGTCTTGTGGGGAAATATATTTATTTTACATGTGGGGTAAAGTGTGAAAATCAGCATGTATGTATGAATGCGGGATGAATGTATTTTGAGGGACGGACAGAATGAACAAACAAACAACCGTAGCACCGCACTTGCACCACAGAGAGAGAGAAAAACCCAACTCTTGATGAAGAGTTAAAAAAAATAGAAGAAATTTATTCCAACAACTTGGGGCTAACTCTCTCGTACGGTGTTAGTCATTCATTCAAAAAAATACGTCCACTCAGCAACATTCATGGGATAGGGGGAAAAAAGAAAGAAAGAAAGAATAATGAATATGATAAGTGAAATAAAATGACAAGCAGAATTTATAATAGATCTAGCAGTGAAAACCGCAATACTATCAAATCATGTACGGAAAAGAGCGGTGATGACCGCAAATAGCAACACTAAAAAGAGCCGCGGTGAAAACCGCGATACTATATCAAATAGTATCAAAAATTACTATTACCAATCTGTGGGTAAAAGCCCACCACAAAGATAAATACAGAAAGTGGTGATGACCACAAAAGTTACCACAATAAATATAAGACAAAACTATCTCAAACAAATTAAGTGTCTGTAAAAAGCTTAGGGTAAATGTCCTATACCAATCATAAATGTTTATATAAAGAAATGTCAATAATGTTTAAATAGAGTTCTGTAATAATAATGTTTATATTCTAACTAACCTACCTAGTAATGCACCTCTAAGAAAAGTTCTTCTACTTACTAATTTGAAATATACTGGCTTGTCGATGCACTGATGAACACACAAAAAAAAGTTACAGTTACTGATGTTTAAGGATGACACACTTGATGACGAAACACGACGATTTTTTGTCCCGCGTTGTCTAACGCTAAGACACTTGGTTCTCGGCAGTAGAACCCGGGCGGCTGTCCTTGACGACAGTACAGATGTTCAGCCCACGGACACCTGTCTTCTATGACGGCTCCAAAATCGTAGCTCATGGAGGCCTGCCCTCAGCGTCAGTTCCAAGATGTAGCTCATGGAGGCCTGTCAGCGACAGTTCCAAATCGCAGCTCACGGAGGCCTGTCCTCAGCGACAGTTTCGAAGTTGGAGTGGCATCGAATATTCTTGTCCTGACTCATTTTCGGCCCCTCAGTACTTCGCTGATGGTCGACAACTGCTCAGGTTTTGGACCCATGTAGAGTAATACAGGTTGCCTGGCGAATTGAGTGCGACAAAACACACATCGAATCCAATACTCCACATGGCGAATATTCACTTCTTTTCTCCCCGATTATGTCGAAGAGGGAAAGAATGTCCAGACTTGGTGTAGGCACCAGTCAGGGCCCATTACACCTCTCTGTAGTCCAGACTGATGCACACTGGTTAGAAGTAGTACTTCTCTATTCTTTTATACATACACAGTTTTCACAAGCAAGACACATACGTATATTCCTACGCCTAGAAAGGTGCATTACGCTAAAGAGGTGCAAAACTCTAAAATATAGTCCCTAATAAAATTTGCAATAAAAATACTAATAGAAACTAAGTACATTTTCCCTAATAAAATTTGTAATAAAATTTATTAGTAACAACTAGACACATTTTCCACACATTGTAAATATAGTTATTAAACAACTAACACTAATAATGTATCTAATATATTTTTTATAAAAATGTTAAAACATGGGCTTAGCAAAACTTGCTGGCCACGTACCTAGAAACAATAAACAAGTGTCCTGGCATTAATTGGAAAGCGAACTGCTTTCAGTACCTCTAATTTGACCTTTCACCCTAACCCGCAGATGAACTCAGAGCGTGACCCAACGGGGGACATGTACAGGCAAGGGGAGACAATCGAACAAGAAAAATAAATTTTCTGACTACCCCCTCACACCCCCGTGACACTAACTGATCTGGAAAAGTAGATCTAAATGCTAGCCAATATAGCACACTTATGTCCCTTAACTATAGATTATCCTTCTAGTATGAGCATCGTTACATAAAACTTCATTACAAAGATCTGCTTACAGATAGTAAACAGAAGCAAAGATTGTAGACAGAATATATAGTACTCTTTTCTTCTGAATTTGAAGTATGTTTGTAATATATGAAGTTCCCTAGTTTAAAGATAAGAGTGTTTTTTTTTAATAGAACAAACTTGGATAATGATATTTTATATACCATACTTTAAATATTTGATAAATATTTTAAAAATAAATCTTCCCAATAATAGCAATTCATATCAAGATATTTTAAAATTTAAATGAAACTGTTTTGTTAGGCATTGATATCTGCTTTCTCATTGCTTGTAATTCACTGTTTTGAAGAGAACAGTGGCACTTTTTGAGCAGACTTTAAATATTTTTTCCTAATAATTGTTCTTATTAATGGCAATCCAAATCAAGATTTTAAACAAATTCATAATTGGAAATAATATATTAGCATTTCTATCTGTTGCACTAGTGTTTGTAATTCACTGTTGTGAATGAAGCACTAGTACTTTATACATCATACTTTAAATCAGGGGTCTCAAACTCATTTTGCCTGGGGGCCGCTGGAAGTAGAGTCTGGGTGAAGCTGGGCCGCATCATTATTCCCTGCTGCCAGAGACCTGGCAACGCTTCCTCTTACACAGCTGAGACACATTTGACTTCAGGGAGGAAGCCACTGAGACCCTCAGTATGGCTTGAAGATGCTCATCAGTAAGTTTGGACCTGAATTTTGACCTATTAAAGTTCATGGTGGAGAAGAGCTTTTCACATAGGTGCTCCCAAAACGACACATGGTCCGGTTGAACATCCTGGAAAGATCAGGGAAGGTAAGGGGCAATTCTCTCAAAATGTGTCCAAGCTTGTCTGCTTTTTCACTCACCTCCCTGAACTTGGCTTTGAGTTCAGAATTTCACTGTATGTCAATTAGCTCCATTTGAATCACAGGATGGGCATCTTCCACATCGAAGGAGAAGTGGTCAGTAAATATTTGAAAGGTGGTTCTGTGTTTCTTGAAATCTGCAAACCTGTGATCAAATTCTTCCTGCAGCTTTACAATGCATCAATATACTTCTCACCATTGAATGGTATGCCAGAATCCATGAGTGCCTTACATGCTGGGAAATGGCAGAGGTTTGTCTGAGAAAGCTGGGCTTTCCATAACACAAGTTTTGTGGAAAATGCTCTGACATTGTCATATATTGCGCTGACAAGTTGCCACTGGCCTTGTAATTTCTTGTTTAGTACATTCAGCTCTTGTATGATGTCAACAAGAAAAGCTAAGTCCATGAGCCATTTGGGGATCACTTAGTACAGGAACAACCATCCCATCTTTCTCCACGAAGGTTTTCACTTCTGCTCTCAACTCATGAAACCTCTTCAAGACCTGTCCCCTGTTAAGCCTACGTACCTCATATGCTGACTCTATTTCCTCTAAAAAGGCACGGAACTGCCGGTGCTTTAACCTCTGGATCTGATATGGTTGATGCATTTCAACAACATCAGACATTACATAGCTAACTCTCACAAAAATGACAAAACACATTCATTCGATTAGGAATCACGTCAGTGTTTCAAGTACTTTTTTTCGTAATTATTTTATGCAATCTTTTTTGTTGGTATATTGTTTATTTAGTGAAAAGCATGTGGGCCGCACTTTCACTAAACTTTGATATCAAGTGGGGGCCACAAAATATCGTCACATGGGACGCAAATGGCCCGCAGACCGCGAGTTTGAGACCCCTGCTTTAAATACTTTATAATTGCTTTCATATAATTGTCTCGTCCTTATAACGGCAGTCAAAATTAATTATTACTAGTATGAATTATAATTTATTTCTCTATTTATAGTTCGCTGTTTTGAAGAGAACCATACATGCGAACCAAGCTTAAATATTTGTAATATTTTTCAAAAATTATCTGTTCCTAATAAAGGCAGTCAAGACTAAGACCATTTTATAAATTAATGATAATTGCTAGCATGTAGATCCATTGTTCCAGTGTTTATAAAAATTTTCAAGTTTGAAAAGGGGTCTGGTATTTTATAGGTCAAACATAAAATATTTTATGAATTTTTTTTTTAATTGTTTATGCCTAATAATAGAGTTACAAATCAAGACAGTTTGTGTTAAAATTATTACATACATGTAGTTAATAAATTTAAGATGTATGATGATAACTTATAATGATTAATAGATTGCAATTTTTTAAAATTAGAAATATGTTCTCTGTATTGTTGGTATATTAATGACATTTTTTTAATAAGTCAATATCTTTTCTAAAAGAAAAAAGAAAAAAAAATGAAAAATCTGTATTGATAATTATAAACAAGAAGCACTAAATAGTCTTATTCTATTTAACTTTTTATAGTACATTATGGTAAACCTTTTTCTGCATGACCTGTATCACCCAGATAACAGAAAATTATAATATACATTCTTCAGAAAAATTCATTTATTTTCCTAAGTTCTGTTTTCTTGATTAGTTACTGGGGTGTGGCATGCTATCACTTGGCATATGGCTCCAGATCAATCGTAGTCCCCACACATCATTTTTGCCTGCACACACATTTCTCAGTGCTTCAGCCATATGCATTACTGCTGGAGCCATTATCCTTCTTGTTGGATTTCTGGGCTGTTGTGGTGCATTTTTGGAAAATCAGTGCATGCTTATTGGGGTGAGTATAAGCATTTTTGTGTCAGTACCTCCACTTATTCTTATTTTTCTAATGATTAAATAAATATTGTTTTTTTATTAGCTGCTGCATGTACCTCTTTTCAGAAGATGTACATGTATTTTTAAACCATCTCTTTGTATTCATTAATTTAATGTTTCTCTCTTTTAGTGTATTGATATGCAATAACTTCTTTTCTTTTGTCTGATTTATGCCAGAATGTTGTAATCTGTTTGATGCCTTGCCTTCTTAGTCATGACTCTTTGGTACAAATTTTGCCTGCTTCTTATCTAAATATGATACTGGAATGAGAAACAAGTGAAGTTCTTCATGACTTTATTCGTGTCCCCCATGTTCAGTAGTGGTGCTCAGCCTCTAACTCTTCTGATAACCTGTAGGGTTTTCTCTGATGGTAGAATTGTTAGAATTTGTTCCTAAATACCGTCATAAAACTATGTAAAAATCTAAGGATATATGTGTACTGTAAATAAGTGAAAAAATAAATTGGTGGGGAAAATCTTCAAAATAGTTTATGTCTGGACTTCCATTATGGATATCTTCATTAAAATCGTGCACTTGACCAAAAAGAAATAAATTGCACACATGTAAGTTGCGTACTGAGGTGAGAGGAACTATAATTCTCTTTATTAACTGAAATCACCTACTAAGATTAGTGGAAATACATTCCTTTCACAAATATTGTAGTCTGTGTGTGTTTTCAAAGATCTGGTTTATCTGAGGCTGATGATATCACTTAGTAGCAAGAACATACATGTAAAATCAATGAACACGTGACTCATCAATTTATTTATTAATTCTTTTTATCATCTTAGGATCAGTAATTTATCAAATGGAATAGGTAATGATTATTTAACAAAATGCATAATATTCTTTTGCATAAAGTTTCAAATTATGGAATCCAACTAGTCTAACTATTAAACATCATCATGTCTTTTAAGTCTGAATTGAAACTTGGACAACTTAATGTTTCCAGCAACCAGACAACTGTTTTTTTTAAAACAGAAAAGCTTAAAGATTATTGTGTATCAGTGACCTTTGTGTCATTGATAAGACCAACATCAAATGTTTTTGGAGCTTTATTATTAAGTCACAACGTAATAATAACACAAATATTAGCATACTTAAAGATGGAGTAATACAGACAGACCCAACAATTACAGCAGAAATCCTTCAAAAGCAATTTTCCTCAGTATTTAGCATATCTTCAGATGCCAGTCCCAAACTCTTAGGCCCTAATCTACCTCATTGGAACCTGCCAGTGTTATTTCTAATAACCAATGAAATAAAATTGCTGATTCCGATATTTCATCTAAAATCTTGCAAGAGATTTGCGGAATACTGGGCTCCAGTTTTCACTATCCCTTTCTATATATGTATAGAGTGATACCATACTAAACACCTTATTGTTGGCATTCTACACATATACAGTGATACCTTACTAAACAGCTTACAGTTGGCATTCTACATATGTATACAGTGATACCTTACTAAACAGCTTACAGTTGGCATTCTACATATGTATACAGTGATACCTTACTAAACAGCTTACAGTTGGCATTCTACACATGTATACAGTGATACCTTACTAAACCGTTTACTGTTGGTGTTCTACACATATATACAGTGAAACCATACTAAACAGCTTACAGTTGGCATTCTAAACAAGTATACAGTGATACCTTACTAAAAAGCTTATAGTTGGCATTCTACACAGGTATGTGGTGATACTAAGATCCACTTTTTCATGTGCAGAAGTGTATACACTGATTTTCAGATAGATCTTGGATATTAAAAAAATGAAGAGCTCCATACAAGCATGAATTTCCTATAATCACACACATACATAGAGTGGAATTACATTTTATTGGGCATATGTGGAGGGTTTGCATAATAGCATGGTACACAAGCCCCAAAGCACATATAGTTAGTATTACTCATAATATATAAGGTTTTGAGGTTGGAGCAGTTCTTGCAGATATAGTTGACTTGTGTTTGGGGCCATTTAGTGTAAAGAATACCTAGATTTTAGCATGCTACATTACATTGCTTGTGGGAGACATGCATGCACATATAGTTAAATTAGCATAACTAATTGCAAGTATCATTTCACCATATGTATATTGCTTTAAAATTCTGTAATTGTGTAATAGTTCCATATAGATTATCAAACTCCTACTACTTATGTTCAGTGTTATAAAATAAATTGAGTGGAAACGGTTGGTTTGTATGTGCAGGTGTGCATGAAAGAGAGAGAAAGAGAGAGATTAAATAAACTGCTTATTGCATTTTTGCAGTATTTTGTCATGGTTCTGCTGATTTTTACTCTGGAAATTACAACAGGGACACTGGCATTTTTGAAGAAGGATGATGTAAGATAACACATTTTGCACTCTTCCTCTCTCTTCCTCTCTTCCTGCTCTCCCCATTCTTTCATTTTATGTTTGTCTCTCTCTCTCTCCTCTCTCTCTCCATCTTCTTTCTATCTCACTCTTCTCTCCTCTCTCTCTCTCTCTTTATCTTCTGCTTTTTCTTTTCTCTCCTCCCTCCCTCTCTTTTCTGCTTTCTTCTCCCCCCTCCCTCTTTCTTCTCTCCTCCCTCTCTCACTCTCTTTGTCTTCTGCTTTCTTCTCTCTTCATCTTTCTTTATATGTTTCTCACAATATTACAGTGCACTAATATATATACAAATATATAATGGTAAAAGTAAGGAAAATATATCCTAGCAAACAAAACATATCTCAGAACTCAGTACAAATCACATACTTATAGCTGTGCATTTTGTCACAATATAAGTAAATGGATAATAGCTATACACATTAACACAGATATGTATTTTGACAACATTGAAGTCAGTGGACAAAAGCTATACACTTTAACACAGTAGAGTAAGGTAAGAAGTTAGAAATTTTGAAGATTGGTCTGCTGCTAAGCGATAATTGAATGGGTCAGTGTGCTAAAATTATAAATGGATTTTAACATTTTAATTGAATTTATTTCAAGTTCAAAAATAAAAAAATAATAAAATGTTTACTTATCTTTTAGTTGAAATTGAAAATTATATGATCGTTTATTTTTATTATTATTATTTTAATTTTATTTTTATTATTATTTTTTATTACTATTCTACAAATATTTTGAAAATTAGTTAATTGAAAACTATTATAGACTTAGTACTACATTTATTTTTAAATTTATTTCATATTAAAAAATTAATAATAATTAGAAAAAAATGATCTTACCTTCCAAATCCATGAAAATAAATCCAATAAAACCACTTTCTTTGAAGAAAAGTTCCAAAAGAATTTTCTATATTATTTTTTAGATGTGGAAAAATAATGTAAAATGTATATTTTTCGAGCAAAAGCTCCATGCTTTTTGCACACAATGAAAAACCACTCGACGTCACATGGTACTTTGGTGGTATTATCACATGGTCACATCAAAAATTCCAGTAGGGGCTAGTTGAATTTAATCTACAGTTCATTAGAATCAGCCACACAATTCACTTTATTAGGTAGGATCTAGCAGTCAACACGCCATTGGCCTCCAAACTTGCCAGGCTATCAAAAAAACTTTGTTCAAAATGGCTGCCAAGCATGTACCAAGCATTTTGTGGGAAAACCCCTTTTTGAATTACACTGAGCATTCCAAATATAGTATCCAATGAAAAAATTAGAATACATTGGCTGTTGAGGCAGTACACATGTTTACTTCAGACTGATTGGTTAAAATTAGAATGGCAAGCACACTAACACTAAGCCTGCATGCATGCATGGCCCATTTCATCCCGACAAGGACGAACGGGTTAATAGTTCTGAGAAGAAAAATATAAATCCTAACAGTGTTATTCAGGCAAAATGGTTCTCCAAAATTTAGTAATTCAAAAACATATTATAAAAAAAATATGCATTAATAATTCATGCCAAAAACATTCCATATACAAAACACTAGTAGACAAATTCATAAAGCACTAGTATATAGCTAGTTTACAATTATAGTTATAGTGCACATTATTTCATATGCTAAATTTTGTTGATCTTATGCATTTTCAGTGCATCATTGCACTTATAATATGTATTTTCTTAGGGGCCAGTGAAACCCTGAATGTTTTTGTATTTGTTTGCAGATGAGGGTCCTGATACACAGGGAATTAGGGGCCAGTAAAAACTCTCAATGCATTTGTAGTTGTTTGCAGCTAAGGGTCTTGATGCACAGGGAATTAGGGCCAGTAAAAACTCTCAATGCACTTGTAGTTGTTTGCAGCTAAGGGTCTTGATACACAGAGAATCAGGGACCAGTAAAATCTTGCAATGCATTTGTAGTTGTTTGCAGCTAAGGGTCTTGATACAAAGAGAATCAGGGACCAGTAAAAACTCTCAATGCACTTGAATTTGTTTGCAGCTAAGGAATTTGATACAGAGGGAATTATTGCTTAGTATACAGAAGGACTACAAAACAGTCCAAGCACCATCAGATAACAATGGCTCTTCCACAGATTCTGTGTCCAGACTAGACCCACAGGAATGGTGGCTAGTGATGGACTCTTTGCAATCTGAGGTGATTTTTAACTATTCATTAAATAGTTATCTTTAGAAGTGTCCATTTTCTCTCTCGCTATTCATTAAATAGTTAACTTTAGAAGTGTCCATTTTCTCTCGCTATTCATTAATTAAATAGTTAACTTTAGAAATGTCCATTTTCTTTCTCACTATTCATTAAATAGATAACTTTAGAAATGTCCATTTTCTCTCTCGCTATTCATTAAATAGTTAACTTTAGAAATGTCCATTTTCTTTCTCACTATTCATTAAATAGATAACTTTAGAAATGTCCATTTTCTCTCTCGCTATTCATTAAATAGTTAACTTTAGAAATGTCCATTTTCTTTCTCACTATTCATTAAATAGTTAACTTTAGAAATGTCCATTTTCTCTCTCGCTATTCATTAAATAGTTAACTTTAGAAATGTCCATATTCTCTCTCACTATTAAATAGTTGTCACGATAATGAGGGAATATTAATAATTTTTTTTCTCTCCCTCTAAGTATTTTCTAACTCTAAGCTATGAACAAAACAGCTAAGTTAATTAAAAGAGGGACAAGGGTGAAAATGACCATTTTGTCAACAACACGAAAACTAAGTCGGAAACACTAGCTTTAAGTTCGTGCCGGGAAATAGAAAAAGTATAATTAACTTGAGAGAGAATGCTGGCTGACCCTCTGTGGTCAGGACCCACGCCCATAAATTTATGTCAGTGTACCAAGTACGTAGGACGGCCGATAGGACGCCAATTTTGTCCGTAAGAAAGCAGGCTCTGATCTTGGAAATGTAAACAACTTTTAAGAATCACCACTATAAGATGTTTGGTAGTTTAAGTTGATATTGTATTATGAAATTACTATTGAAATAGAATTTGAGTTATTGGAAAGTTAATATTTATATTACTATAGTTAAATGTGTTAGCTTGTGTGTACAACAATTTCTTGCTGTGAGTTAATGTATGGCTTGCCAGGTGGCCATGAGTTGCCATAGTAACTGTAGTTTTAAAATAAAATACGAGTAGGACTGTTGCTCTGAGATGTAGTTCAATGTGCTCTGAGAGTTAGCTAGGTAGGGCAAATAGATACGTAAATCACAGGTGCCAACTGGGAACTTGATACTTGGCACTTGGACAGCCAGAGTGTGGCCAGAATGGTCAGAATATTCGTCAGCACGTACAGTGTGTGCGGTGCTGGTTGTACAGGGCAGTGCTGGAAGGGGGTAACGTGTGTGCTGGAGGGGGGGTGTTCCAATCAGCTCAGAGAAAGTGATGTGCAAGAACTTCGTGTATAAAAGAGGATATGGAGACAGGAACGGACGAGAAACATAGAAAATGTAGCGTGTTGTAGAGAGGGTGGGAAATGCCCTCAGTTTCTCCCTGCTTTTTGTATCAGAAAATTCTCTACACTCTGGGAGGCAAACAGAGGGAGAGTTCTTGGACACTGCAACAGAGTGCCAGATGTCTGCCCAGCTGTATTTGAAGGCGCGCCGTTCAGGGCCGTCCACAGTTCAAGATGAACCAATCAAACCAGATAGTCATCTGTGGGTTTTCAAAGACTGTGCAAAGACCGCGGGTGATTGATTATTTCCCAACAGAAGTGATGAGTTGGCAGTATAATGTCACGGTGCATGGGAGATGTTGCAGAGCGGATAATATTACATAAGAGGTCATATTATCACTAGAAGCAGTCAGCGGTCATGCGTGTGGCATACCGCCGAAGAACGGCAAGGTTGGCCGTTACGTAATGAGAAGAGAAGAGAAGAGACGAGAAACGTGAGAGAAGAGGAGAAACGAAGTTAAGAGAAGAGGAGAAACGCAATAAAATGAGGAGAAATGGAAGAAGAGAAGAAGAGAGAACAGAGAACGCAACAAGAGTTGAGAAATTAGGCCTAACGAGAAGCGCACGGGAGCGTGAAATTGTAGCAGCCATTGTAGCAGTGAAGACAACCAGGTTGAGACGTCGACGGTGTTTTTGTGTATCATCAAAACCCCCCAGCACCAGAAGAAAGTGACGGTAACTATGGTAAGCCCAGCACAAGAAGAAAGAACCGATAACCATGTGAGCAGAGAACAAGGAGAAAATGACAATACCTATGTGAGTAAAAGAAAATTCTAATTAGGGTAGAAATCTCAGAGCACATAAATATAAACTAAAACTTAAAACTAAAGCTTAGAATCTTAATTAAGTCTTAAACTAAAAATTAGAAATAAACCTTAAGTTTAAATCATTGTATATAAGTAAAGGATGGTTTAAGATTAATGTAAAAAAATATTGATGGAACTGTTTGAAGAGGACTTGCAAGTCAAATGACATTCGTTTATTGTTGAATTATTGAACTTTGATATAAGAGCAGTGGCGCCAGAACTTTGAAATATTGACTGTTACATTATGTTGTAAAATGCTTAAGCAATTCTAGAAGTAGTACTGCATGAAGGAATTGAATTTTGTATTTCTTTGATTTTATTTCACCATTCATCATTCTTTCTTTTCTTTCCTTCTTTCTTCCCCCTTACCCATGGGTGCGAGTGTAGATGGCTGACTGACTAACCAACGTGTGAGAGGAAACCCATAGACCAATAAATTTGAATTTATCTATACTCTGACATTGAGGCTTTCTCCTGTCTATGGTTTTGAAAGAGTGGTTGTTGTCGTTGTTATGCGTTGTGCCGTCTGTGCCGTCTACACTTCACCCCTACCCGTATGCAAGCACACATGCAAACATGTCGGCAATACGTAACCTACACGCAGAATAAAATTCGAGCCAAACAACCATCTTGGTATTCTGTGTGCGGATTTGTAATAATCTTTATGCAAGTCCTACATGGCATCGACAAGCCACCACCCTCCCCTCATGCCGGAGAAGGGTGGATGGTGACAATAGTTAACTTTAGAAATGTCCATATTCTCTCTCACTATTAAATAGTTAACTTTAGAAATGTTCATTTTCTCTCTCACTATTAAATAGTTAATTTTAGAAATGTCCATTTTCTCGCCCACTATTCAGTAAATAGTTAACTTTAGAAATGTCCATTTTCTCTCTCACTATTAAATAGTTAACTTTAGAAATGTCCATTTTCTCTCTCACTATTTAGTAAATGCTTCAGTTTCAGAAATTGCATTTTCTCTCTCACTATTCAGTAAATAGATGACTTTAGAAATGTCCACTTTCTTCACTATTCATTAAATAGAGTGACTTTCAGAAATGTCCATATTTTTTCTGTTACTAAAATACTATTCAGTAAAGAGTTTGTTTTTGGTAACATTCATTTTTTTATCACTAAAGGTATTCAACAAATTTCAATCTTTTCAATATAAAACTTTGTACTCAGCATTTTTAGGTTATGGAAAAACCTTGACTGTTTTTCTCTGAAACTGTAATATCTTAATAAAAATATTTCTAGCTATTATTATTTAAGAGGGAAACATAATTCTTTATGAAGTTATAGTTATCTTTTTGGTAGAAAGAAAAATATTCAGATAAATTATGGAAAAACAAAAGATTTCTACAGAACTGCCTATCATTTAGACAATTTTAAATGAAGTCTGATATTATTGGGAAGCAAAAGATTTCTACAGAACTACTAATCCTTGAGACTTTTAAATATAAATTATTGAGAAACAGAAATATTTGCACACTACTGCCCAATCATTGAGAAACTTTATAAAGTTAAATCAGAGAAGTTATAAAATATAATATAAAAGTATGAATGAAGTCACTGAAGTTAAGTGAAGTCAACTAAGAATGAAATCTGCAAAATTTATAATGGAGTTTAAAAAGTTAGAATAAAGTTTAAAATGTAAAACGAAGTTTAAAAAGTTTGTTGGAATTAGAATTTACAGTGAAGCTTTAAAGGTTAGAATGAAATTTCAAAAGTTAGAAAGAAAAAAAATAAGCAGGTAAAATGGTTTAAGAATCTAGAATAAAGGTTAAAAGTCATAATGAATGAAGTCATAAAATTTAGTATAAAGTAGATTAACAATGAAGTTTTAAAAGTAGGATTGAAATTAAAGAAGCCAGAAATGAGGTTTTAAAACTTAGAATGAGTCTAAAAGAGTAGTTTAAGCTGTTAAATGTCAAAACACTTTAACATTGCTGTATTAAGTGTCAAAACACTTTTTTAAATACTGCTATATTTAAATGCCATGACACTTTTTAATGCTGCTGTATTAAATGTCAAAACATTTTTTAACACTGATGTATTAAATGTCAAGACACTTTTTAACACTGTATTATTAAAAGACAGGACCCTTTTTAATGCTGCTGTATTAAAAGACATTTTTTAAGCTGCGGTATTAAATGTCAAGACACTTTTCGACATTGCTCTTTTAAATGCCAAGACACTTTCTAACACTGCTGTATTAAATGTCAAGTCGTTTTTTAACACTGCTGAATTAAAAGACAAGACACTTTTTACACTGCTGAATTAAAGACAAAAAAGCTTTTCTAACTCTTCTTCATACAGTCCATTTATTTGATATTTCTCCAATAGCTACAGTGTTGTGGTGTGAACAACTACACCGACTGGTATCAGATTCAAGCCTGGCCCACACAATATAAAGTGCCAGACTCATGCTGCAAGCAGCCAGAATCAGGATGTGGTCATCTGGAACCCACATTTTGGTTCGAGAGGGTAAGCATTTTTACTTTAGAGTGGACTGTATAGATTTTGTTATGGTAATGATGGATATTTGTTGAATCAATCACTTTATCTTCTATTTAAATAAGTTGTCTTCTGTCTTTCATCAGCAACCAAATTGGTTATATGTAAGTAAATATCATAAGCGACAGCAAGAAAATAAAACCTGGTAGCTTTTTGATGACCAACAGTAAAGGACATTGTAACCAGCAATGAAAGACTTGTGCACTTGAAGCTCATTGCATCATTTTTGAATGGTGCAGACTTTCTTAAACTGCAGATTCGTCATATTTTTAAGCTAAGGCACCAAGTTGGATACCCAAAACTATGGTGGTATGTGATCATGTCATAGATATCTATACACTTGCTAAATTTAGCCACATTTTGCATGTCATAGATTTCCAGGCACATAGTAAATTTGTTCACAAGATATCCAGGCACTTGCTAAATTTGTTCACAAGATATCCACTTTGTTGCATGTCATGGATAACCAGACACTTGATAAATTGAACTACAGACATCTTTCATTTTGTTATGCCATAGATATCCAGACACTTAGTAAATTTGACCACAGGTATTCTGTGTTGGAGGGGGAGTGGGGGAATCACTTTATGAAATATTCTTTGTATTTCCTTTTTCCAGGGTTGCATTGGTGAAATTGACTACTGGTTTGTCAGGAACATGTACATTCTAGGCGTGGTGGGCATAACTGTGGGAGTTGTTCAGGTGACTAGTTTTTACACTTGTGTTATTACAGTAGGTATTGATTAATGGGGTCACTGGTTATAAATACAGCTACTTAATGCAGAGCATAGATTCAAACTATTTCTTCCTTTATTGGAATCTTCAGTGTTAGGAATCAGAAGTTAGGATATTTTTATGAAACAGGTGTCTTATATCAATTCACTTGTGCTGATAACATCTTTCCAAGGTGATTTGTTGCACACATTATTTAAGTATGTTGGTATTTTTTTACTTTCTTATAAACATAAAAAAATTTACATGTCATCAATTCTCAGAAATGCCCCACTTGTATTTATGCATTCACATATATATTAATGATGAAAATAGGGAAGACAAAATGTAAAACTCTCTGAAAGGTTTTCTTTCTAAATCGTTCTGTATCATTATAGTTTAGCTGTAAATAATAGTTTGTTTCTTTTGTTTAAAGTATTTATATATTATTATTTTTTTTTAATTGTTATTTTTAAGTATTGTTTACAAATTTGAACTAAAGATTTGTTTTTGTGGATTTCAGATTCTGGGTATGATTGCTGCCATCACTTTGTTCTGTTATATTCGAAACAACAAATTCTTTTTGTAATAAACTAATATATTATTTCTTCTCTGAAGAAATCTTATTTTGTTTCATATTATGTCTCACCAAATGAACATCTGACACAAGGTTATGTTGCGCTAAACTTCATTAGAGTTTAGTCCCTTGGCAGCAAATGGATTACTGGGTTTTGTTATGAGTAAAACAATGGCTGTTTCAGATATTGGGTTTAAACTTAATTTAGAGTCTGATCCTGGTGTCTTAACAGGATAGGGTAAGGGAGTTTTATTAAGCGCAAAAGTACAAGTTATTTGGGATGGAAATCTGTGTTGGTAGCATGTTTTTTTATAAAAAATGTTTTTAATTTTGTCCAAGATCTACAACATTATTTTGTCTTATGAAATGCATGTATTTAAGAAATCTACATTAATTGAAATTGCAGTGAAGTCATAATTTGAATTATGCATGCCAAAGCTGATGTATTTTCTGACATTGACAGGTGATGTTGAAGAATAATTTGAAATTTTAAAACCTCAACATGAACAGACAATATAGAGAAATTGTTTTGAATTTTAAAGTGTAATGTGACATTTTGAAATATGTCAAAGTGCTAGCTGAGTTATTTTCTTGTATACAAAATATATTTTCTTTTCAAATTTACAATCAACTCTTGATTGTCCATGGTGTGGAAGAAACAGAATCATGGGTAATCCAAAAGGAATAATGCAGAGCAATACAAGAAAACTTGTATAATAGTCTATAATGAGATTCACAGTGTTGTTTTCAATGTACCAAGAGTAAGTGAAAGAGAAAAGGTGCTGTACATCATGAATACATTGTCACATCACTTAAGTTTATTCTATATGCTTAATTTGTTCAGAAACTGTTAGTGATTTTTTATTAGTTAGAGTGACATTTGTTGAATCTTTCTCTGCTTGAGTTTGTTCAAATTATTAAACTTCAGAGTACATAATATGTATCACTAGTTTACTTTATTAGACTTAGAGTACATAATATATATCTCTAGTTGACTTTATTAGACTTGGTGTACATAATATGTATCTCTAGTTTACTTTATTAGACTTCAGAGTACATAATATATATCTCTAGTTGACTTTATTAGACTTCGGAGTACATAATATACATATATTTCTATCTCAGTTTGACTTTAGCATACAAAACACACACAAAGACACACACACTTGTAATTGTAATATGACATAGTATCATGAATATACAATCAGAGTCACATTGATGGAGTATTGAATGATGTTACACATTCTTATGCAGAGGTGGTTTATATTTATTTTATCATGACCAGTTTCCTTTCTACTAACTATAGCTATTAATGCACTTGGATAATTGAGAGTCGACTGAGAATTTTTTTCAATTCTCCTTTTTGGTATGACAATCTGCTTACTATATTTGTTAGAAGTTGGTAACAGGCTTTTATGAATATAGCATATGTACAAAGGCTGATATGTATAAAGGCTGAATAGTTTTGTTTGTTTTTAGTATGCATTATTTTCTTTGTTCTTCCTGATTTGTACTATGTTTGTTTCATAGGCATTGGGGTCTTGAACATACTATGCATCATTGCACTTAATTATTATGCCCTCATTTTCCTATGACTTAATCATACAGTAACTAAACTGTTTTTGGCATATTTCCATAACATTTGTATTTTTAGTACTAGTACTTCAAAGGGTTAATAATTTTTAAACCCATTTATACTTTAAAATACTGTAAAACTCTGCTTATTGTTTTGATCATGTGTTTTTGCAATGAGTTGGGTGCTTAGAGTCAATTTTGTATCACACTTGATCATGTGTTTTTGCAAAGAACTGGTGCTTGGAGTCAGTTTTGTACCACACTTTATGTGTTTTTGCAAAGAGCTGGATGCTCAGAGTCAATTTTTACCACACTTAAGTTAAATATGCTTCAGTATATGATACTTCCAAGTTTGTCAGTATACATTTGTATATAGTTAATATCACAAGGCATGTTCAAATTTAGTACTTGTTTAAGTTGTCAAAAATATATTCTCAAAAGAAAAATATATTGGGGACATTTGTGTTTTTGTTAATGATGACCACTACTGTTCAAGTTTAATATCCTAAACACTTATAAAAATGAAACACACATAATTATTCTAAGAGATTTTGTTTTTGATAGGGAATTGGTGTTTGTGTATGGGAGGCAAACATTGGCTTGCTTCCATTAACAAATGGCAAAGGCTTAATCAATAATAGAATTATCTACTAAACAGTAATTGTGTAGTGTATAGATTTTTGCATACACAACTGACCTTTGTATTATAGTAATACATTGGGGGTTTTTTAATACAAGAAACAGGGTCAGTCATTGAAATTTCTAGGGATACCTGGACAGAAATGAAAAGTATTCTGTAACATATACAGATCTGGGGGAGGGAGTGTATGTCAAATTTTTATCTATCATTATCCAGTAAATCTTATGAGTCCAAGCCATTGTGTCATTTGTATCATCCCTGTTTGCACAAAAGTATTAATGAGATTTAAATAACAGATATACTATGTACATTTATTATTACAAAACAAACATGAAACAAATTCTCACTCACACTTCTATGTGCATATATAAATGTATTATAATGATACATTTCTAGATTTTATTTTTAATGATCACTGACTTCTAATTATAGAAACTTATTAATATAGGCAATATAAATATATTATGAATAGTTTATATTTTCTTAATGACTGAATCACTTTCCAGATTTCAGAAGGCACAATAAATGCTTCTGAAGGAAAGATCACTTCATAATATTTTCACATAAACTATCTATTGCTGGTTGTAACTACTTACTATAAACAGATCATCCTTTGGGCCCATTTACAAAACATTTTCTACTTAATACAAACAGATCATCCTTTCGACCCATTTACAATACATTTACTAGTCACTACATATATTTCATCCTTTGGGCCCATTTACAAAAGTCTACTAATCACAACGTACAGTTGTCCTTTGGACCCATTTGCAAAACATTTACTTACTACAAACAGATCACCTTTAGGCCCATTTACAGTGCATTGACTTACTTTAAACAAACCATTCTTTTGGTCCATTTACAAAACATTTACTTAGATCATTTAAGTAGATCATCCTTTGGGCCCATTTACAATACTCACTACATACATTTCATCCTTTGGGCCCATTTATAAAAATCTACTAGTCACAACATACAGTTGTCCTTTGGGCCCATTTACAAAACATTTGCTTACTACAAACAGATCATCCTTTGAGCCCATTTATAAAACATTTACTAGTCACAACAAGAAGTTCATCGTCCTCCATTTACAGAATTTCCATTCAACTGCTGTCCCACATCTTTATCTCTCTCACTTTCATATTTTAACGACCACCCTCTTACAAGGTTTTGTTTTCTTTGTCTTATATTAGCTGTGTCATTATAATTGAGCATCATTAATTGTCATATCTCTCTGATGTCAATACATGTATCTCTATTTACATATACTTTAACCTCTTCATAATAAGACAATCTAGACAAAACAGGCTAAGCCCATAAATATGTGTTAATTACAGTTATCTGTTTAAGGTTGCACTCATTTTATAAAACTTGTTTGTTTCTACAGTAGAACATCGATTATATGTGTCAATTACAATTATCTGTTTACGGTTGCACTGCATTTTATAAAACTTGTCTCTACAGTAGAACATTGATTAAATCCAAATTGTTTAAATATCTGAACTGCCCTGCTCCATGACCTTGCTAGCTTGTTGTCCGTTGTATTTGTTTTATTTAAAAAAATATACTTTCCCAATATTCATTATAATCTTATTTATCTGCAATTACCTGCCATTTAAGTTTTTAAAAAAAAATGATTTATACTTGAAACCATGTACACAATTAGGTCAAAGAAAATATAACATACATTGTTTCTTCATAATGTTTTGTTTATTAATTATAAACCATGTGTTAAATCAGTTATTTTTTATACTTCATATTTTAAAATGCATAAGTAATAACCTTGCATTCATTAATTTAATTGTAGATCTAATTACACTTTGTTTTATATAAACTGGTTTTTTTCGTGTATGTTTGATTATCCTAACTATTTGATTTAACTGAACCCATCTTGATCCCAGTCCTGCTGTACTTTAATTTTGCCTGTTGCTACTGTAATTTGATAATGTTTGTAACTAGAACTCTGAACTCTTGAGAGAATATGCTTGTATCCAGGTATGACATACATGTAGTAACAAAACTTTTCTTAAAAAATTGTTCATGATGTAAGTTCTTGAAATGATTTACATGACTTCAAGTTAAAATTCCTAGAAAATTTGAAAATTTTAACTCTCAGTAAACTCATACCGCCTAGCAACAGTCTGGTAGCCAAGCTTTAGTTGCAGTTTAACTTCAGAAAAAACAACACTTCCAGTATAAAGTATGCCAAGCTGCAGTTACAGTTAAAAGTTAAGGTTTCCATATTGTAGTCACACTGAAGTTATTTCCTCAAATGAACATTGCCACCCAATACATTCCAAACTTAAGATTCCTCAAAATAAAGATCACTATCGAATATATTTCATGTTGAAGTCACATTAGTTAACCCTTCAAATAAACACCACCACCAAAAACCAAATTTATGTTGAAGTCATACAAAATTCCCTACAAAATACATTTTCATGCTAAAGTCACATAAGTTATCCCCTCCAATGAACACCACCACCCAACACAAAGTATACCAAGTTGCAAGTAGTTCAACCTGTGTCCAAAGAAGCATACAAACATTAACCTTTAGAAGAAGATTCTGGGTTGACATTCCCTTAAGATACAGCATTATATGTTTTGCTTTTTTAAACTTAAAAGTCAGTCATGTAGGATAAAAATTGTAGATTTTGAATCACTTTGTTCTAACACTAATAAAATCAATCAAAATAGACAACTGGAGACAAAAAGCTAAAAAATATTTTAATTCTATTAGTAAAAATCCATGTACTTTACATGTCTGTATTTTTTTAGGGGTGGTTGGTGGTTATTTTAGTCTTTTGTTTGTTGAGTTTTTCTTTGTTTGTTTGTTTTGTTTTGTTTTTTGGGTGGTGGTGGTGGTTATTTTAGTCTTTTGTTGGGTTTTTCTGGGGTTTTTTTGGTTTTTTTTTTTGTGGTTGATGGTTATTTTAGTCTTTTGTTTGTTCAGTTTTTCTTTGTTTTTGGGGGGTGGGGGGTGGTTATTTTAGTCTTTTGTTTGTTGGGTTTTTCTGTTTTTTGTTGTTGTTTTGGGGGGATGTAACATGAAACAATAAGAAAATAAATAAATTTATTGGTGTACTAATAATAAACTGTCAGAAATATCCTCAAAATTTATTACATAAATACATGCAGAAACTTAAAATAAAACATTTATTTTTACAGAGAACTTGCTAGCATATATAATATGCAAGAAATTAAGAAAACTGAAAAATACTGTGGGTGACTACTGTCCAGTCAAGATAAAGTTTCTCAGTAGTATGTCTCATTGAAGGGAATTTATATTCTAATGCAGTGCATTAAAAGATACACTCAGCCGTATATATTGGTGTTGACAGTAGTATGTGGCGTCATTAAAAAGTTAACAGTTTTGTTGTTTGAGTCAGAGTGCCCTGATTATGTGCAGCATGACCAGTTCATTCAAGGGCATGTTGAACTTTACATACCCTATGTATCATTTGATTCACCCATTAATTTTTTTTAACATATTAATTTCTCAGTTTTTTTAATAACCACTTTTGAAAGGCTCAAGGGAAAAGTGTGGGTAGAAAAAAATTTCCAATTCAATAATTTTATCAAAAAATATATTTTCTTTATTTTGTACTATTTTTATTAAATTTCAAACGCAGTTTTTAGTTTGCCAGATTTGATGGTACAAATTAGCCATTTCACACACACATACACACAATACATATGGTTTTTAACAAAAATATTGTCCTCAGCTTGAGAAGGAAAAGTAAATTGACAAAAGTAAGATTCTTAATATTTATATAAATATGATACACATATGTATTAAAACTGCTTTGTAATCTTTTTTTTAAGCTGTAGCTATATAATGGGGGGGGGGGGGGGGGGGAATATAGGTTTTTTTCACTGCATTTAGAAAAAAATGGCAGATTCATTATATCATTCATTGTACTATATCATATTAAGACTTTTCTATTTAAATGTTTCAACTCAATTGTATGAGTTTGCTGAACTAAATATGATGTAGGACAATGAAAATATTTATATTTTGCATTAAATACATATTTTTAGTGTATGAATATAGTATATATTTACTATGTAAGACTTTGTAAGATTGTTGTACTTGTATTGAAAGAAAATAAATTATGTATTTTGTGCATGTTGAAAGAAAATAAATATTTTTATTGTGCATGAGCACAAATTGTGATAGCAATACTCTTGAGAGAGTGCATGCTTACTGAAGATTATTATTCATTATTTTCTGAAAGCTTAACATCTTTATCCTTCAGTGCAATTATTAGCAAAATCAAATCCTTCTACAGCTACAAGCATTCATGTCTATTATCATTTATCAAAATCTACAATACCTGTATTTTAGCACAGTGCTGGAAAACATTGTGAAACTTCAAGCATTCAAATCTATAATCTAAAAGTGTTACTTCCTAATCCTACAATACACTTATTAATCTCTACAGTATATTAAACATATACCACTGCCATATGTTTATCAATTTCTACAGATGATTAAAAGTAAGCAACTATAATAATATATTTATCTGTCGATCTCTACAGCAGAGTAAAAATAAATCACTGCAATATTTATCAACAAACAAAATTTCACTCAGCCTGTTAAATACACTTTCTCAAAGAAAACAAATTTAAACCAGTCAAGCATTTGTTTAATAATAATTGTTACTTATAAAAGAACTTATGTTTTAACATTAAAAACTTCATTTTTAAGTGATTTAAATAATAAATAAACATACAGTTTCACAAAATAAACATAACATATATACAGTAGCACACAATAAGAAAACAGCAATGAATAAATATGTGTAGTCATGCATATACAAAAATGAATATATAACACAAGTGACAAAAAAAAAATACAAATGTTAAGACAGGTAAGGTTGGATAGGTATACTGGACTTTTACATATGTGAAACATAACAAAGTCAGTGTAGAGAAGAAAAGTAGTGTGTTGGCTTTTAGGGCTATTTCAACTGTTTCAAATTTCTGCATTAGACGGTCTGATGAATGAAACTAGTTGAAGCAATCATGTTTGACAACATTAATGAACAAGATTTTCAGTGACAAGAGAAGTTTATAAATTGAGTTAATTGACTTCTAGCTATGTTGTCCTGCATGTATTCATGACAAGCTAATATAATGAGACAGAACTGTTGAGTAGGACACCATACTTCTAAAAGACTGGCAAAATTTGATGGGAATGCAACAGGTCTTGATTGTGGAAGATAATCTTTTAGTGTGATGATATTTCTTTCAAAGTGATAATATTACTTTTAGTCTTATTGTTGCTTATTAATTAATTAACTCATTAATTTCAGACTTGACATCTGAAATGTATTTCTCAATGCGTTAGATGGCAGCATACATTTGACTGTCATTGGCATACAACTTGTGTGGCACCAAGTGATAATATGTTAAGTAAATCATTTGAGAACTTTGCAGACCTTATAATACATGTATATATAAATTATTTATGTTTTCCATAAGAAATTACTAAATTCCAAAATGTTAGTATGTGTTAGATATATATAGTATTACCACAAAGACATTTAGTATGTGACATACTGATGGGGAGACTGCAACAATAAATGGTGGAATCATGTGCCACAGACATTCCTCTCATTGCAACTGCATGTCCTCATTGTTATATATAACACTGATATTGATTTAATAAATTATCTAGCACAAGCTAACATGCCTGAAGACTTATAATGGTTAAAACAACAGTACTCATACACTGTCTAAGGAGTAAGATATATTTTACTGATAAGCAATATATCAAATTATTTAAACAAATAGTCATATAATTGTATAGCTTGATGATAGAATTTGTCTCCTCAGTGTAAACAGTATAAAGAAAACAATAGAAATTCTATTTGTAAAATTAATATCTAAACAGAAGGCAACTATGGTTATTCAGAATAATGAAATGGAAAACATGCTTTCAAACAGAACAAATTTACATTAAGAAAATGTGTAAGAAAGAAAATAAGGTTTAACAAACATAATTTACAATAATTTTAACATACAAGAAACATTCCCTCACAATGGAAATTAGTTTAACAAAATATTTAGAAGATTTAAGTAGGAAAGAATCTTTATAACAAGAATAAGTATTTTCTCTTACCATGTATGTATGCACTCATTATGGCTTGAGTGTTTAAATCTCTATGCCCTCAGTACTGGTACAGAGGAGCAAGGAGGTGAAAGAGCTTGAGGCCACTTCTATACTGGGACAATCAAAGTATCTGGAAGATCTACAAGTGTCTGAATAGTGGTGATGTGGGTGGGACATGTGTAAAGATCATGCACTTTCAAGCTCAGCCTGGAGAAGGAAAAAATGTGTCCAGCTAAGGATGCATCCTTTGTACCTATAATACAGTTTGGGGGGAGGCATTCCTAATTCTCACTTTCCCCTACCCATGTTGGATTGCTGCATGTACAAATCAACCATGATATCCCATATTATTATGCAAAATAAGTTTTTTATTTTTTAAAATTAAATATATGATTTCCACCGTCCAGCATTAATTATCACTTGGAATGTGTGTGTGTGTGTAGCTATTTTGGTTTCTCTCAATTTTGTCCAAAATGCCAGCCTTTCTTGTGTCAAGTTCTCGGCTATTCAGGTGGGAGACCACGTAGAAGGGAAATAAAGGGGTATTTGCAAAACCTAATAATAATTAATTTAATATGAAGTCATTTTAGAGTATTAGACCTTCCGTGTAACCAATAATGCATGTGCGCATAGAGTGGGTGTATAATGAAAGTAAATGTTTCCATTAAATATAAACCTTTTAAAAAAAACAACAAACGTGAACAATTATATTTGCAGACATTTTTTTTTTAAACAAGCGTAATTGTTTGTTTTTTTATCTTTCGCTAATTAGAGAGTAAAAATTGTTTTCAGCTTGAGGTTGCACCTTGTTAATAACTCGAGCATAACAGATTTTTGATAATGCATTAAGACAGATTACATGCGTCTAAAATCATTATAAGTGTCTTACTTATATATCTTTCCTTATGCACTTTCTTTTTTCTCTGTGTGGTCAAATCGGTTAAGTACAATCATTACTACACTTGTGCTGGGAGTAGTCGTGTTCGATATTATTATAGGTTAGATTAGATTAGCTCTGGTGCAGCACAGCACTGTCCTAAAATGTGAAAGTTTTACTTTTAAAAATAAATAAATATTATACTATTTTTTAATTGAGATCCTGCCAGATTCTATTCCGCGCGGTCTCGTGAACTGATAGGCAATCGAAACTAGAACATGACCAATAAAAATCACGTGTACGATTATCATGTGATTGTCACATGCTGAAACAGTCTGACAGTGACACGCAGAAAGCGTGTGTCGGCTGCTCATCAAGCGAAACAACGCGAAAGCGGCGGAAGCCGAAAGCGCCCCCTACATAAAAAAGAACAAGCGAAACAAACACACACATATCAATCGATCAGTCTGGGCTGGCTGCTTCCGGCGTCTGTTCCATAGATACTCTACAAGGACTGCGCAGACAACGTGTTTTTCTAAAAACTGTAGCTCTGAAGATGAGGCTAATTTTACTTTTTGGTGTTCTTCTCTTAGGAGCTGTTTATTGTGATGGAGCACAGCTTCGAAGGTAGTCAATAAAATAAGCTCAATTGTTTGGCAGCTTGGTTTTGTATCCAAATAAATCTCATTTGAAAGACCGAGTATATAAAATATTAACGCTTAATATTTTACTAATGATAATTGTCTTAATTGTTGGGATCCGATTCTCCCTTAATAGTGTTGTTTTACCGCCACTTTGAATTACTAAATTAGTGCTAACCTCAAGTTAATTACAGCTGCACGAGTAAAATGTGTTTGATTTTTGTTTGGGAAGAGGTCGTAAAATGCTCTATATTTATAATTTTATACGATAACGTAAACTAGGTAATATCAGTCCATTTCATATTCCATTAGGCATTATTATTAAATTAAGTTTGAGAAACAAATCATTTCATGACAAAAATATAATATTTTTTCTAGGCTTATGATAAGAATGTTTGTTTATATACAGGTTTAAATAATATATATAAAAGTTTACCATTCCCAACTCATTCATTGTTTGATTTCTGTTGAAATGTGTGTTTATTTTATCTTTTGTTTTATTCACTGGACTTCAAAAATATATAGGCCTATTATATAGAGAGAGGGACAGAGAGATTACAATGAGATAGCTAAACTTTAGATTTCACGTTTAAAAATTGAATTCGGAAAGATTAAAAAAGTACATGCTTGTGATAAAGAGTAATGGTACTATCAAATCAGATTGAATTTTTCAAAATTAAAATTAAAGAAAAATTGATGTGTACTTTGAATGGAGTATGACAATTGACATTTTTGCTTTTTTTGAACCAGTTAAAGATTTAGAGCATAATTATTTTATTCCAATATAAATGCTTTATGAAATAAACATAAGATGTAAAAAACCTTTATAATGAACACTTCAAACCATAATATATCATTATATGGCTGTTTGTAGCAGTTCAGTTCATATTGAATTGAGTTTGAATGATTGGGAATTTTGAGTATTGGATATAATAATAATAATAATATATGTAATAATAATAAATCAGAGTCCAAATTAACTTAGATTGAATGATTTGGGGCTTGATATTTATCATGATAGCAGATTCTAAATAAACTTAGATGAAAAATGTGGAGATTTTAAATGTCGGATATATGTCCTGATGGAACAGATTCCAGATTAATGAATCCTAAATGCTGCCCTTATGGAAATGGGTTACCTGAGGATGAAATAAGTTGCAGGGTTATTTTGCAAACACTTATCTTTTCATAGATATAAGCCCATTTAGAGAGGGATGACAAGCAGATTGGTTTGGACTGTTCAGAACAGCATATGCAGCATTATTTAAGTACTGCTATCACATTAATACTAATAGGGAATTGTAGTAATCAGGTTTTGTAAGAATAGCATTATAAAGGAGGTCCTGCTAACACATTAATAGGGAATTACAGTAATCAAGTTTTGTAAGAACATAAGCAGCATTACTTAATAGGTCATGCTAACACATTAATAATAGGGAATTACAGTAATCAAGTTTTGTAAGAACAACATAAGCAGCATTACTTAATAGGTCATGCTAAAACATTAATATTTGTGATTCATTATATTCTACCAAGTGATCATTCAGTTCATTTACATAACAGTGATATTTGAGTGATAACCTAAATATATTTATAACAACACTTGTGTTTGACAGTGAAAGTGTAACAGAATAAAATATCAAAGGTCTCAAGGTTAGTAGAAATGATATTGTTTCATACTGATCTTAATGAGGTCACTGGCAGGTTTGCTGTGAGTCATGCAAATGATGCATGCTGTTGGTTTGATGGGCAAAGGTTACTTTTTACAATCAGAATTATTTCACACTATAAGATTTCAAGATACATTTTCTTCAGTGTCCAAATAACACAATATGCTCACTATATAAAATGAAAATAATAATTAATATACAGTGTTGTTTGTTTTTTAAATAAAACTACTATTGATTATAATTTATTTTAGATCTGTTTGCATAATTTAATGAAGTGGTACTTCTCTTTTTTAAAATTTTATAATTATATATATAAATAATATATTTTATTACACCTTTACAGTATTATTCCTTCCATTACTTTTATTTCATTATTGCATTTAATCATGTATATAAAATTTATGTTTAAATTTAGTGATTTTTTAATTTAAATTATTTTATCATGTATATCAGTTAAACTTAATAATTTTTTTATTTTAAATATAGTATGTATGTAAATTATAATTTTGTCTAATAGATGGGTAAATGTCTTTTAATAGTTTTATATATATATATATTTTTTTTAAATTTTATTTTAATTTTATTTTTGAATTGTGAGCTATTCAAGACATATTTGTTTTAGGATTAAACTCCATCGTATGAAATCTACTAGACAAACCCTCACAGACGTTGGTAACAGCATTGAATTGCTTCAGAGAAAGTATGGTCTGTTGACTATGAACTATATCAGTGGACCTATTCCAGAACCACTATCAAACTATCTGGATGTAAGTAGCAATTGCTTTTTATTTTACTTTTTTTCTAAGATTGTAAAGTTAGAGAGACTTGTTTTTTAGATAGTTAACAGTTGGGGATTTTAAGTATGTTTAATTAATACATATAAACTTTACAGCAACATTTGTTTTATGTCAGTTCTTTATATCTAAAGTTGAATGTTTAAAATTTATTTTGTTACCATGTATGTACTGGTGAAAAGTGAAGCCCTTGAACCTGGATATTGAACAGATTTTTTTTCACAGTTTGGATTTAAAATAGAATCTTGTTATATACTAATGGCAGATGTCAATAATAATGTGTTTTACAATAGTCTAATAGTATAATGTAGTAAATCTGATATTCTTATAAGCAAATGTCTCAAAACTGAGAATATAGGATGATCATCAGTAGAGTAGTTTCAGTATGAGAGGTTATTTACTGTAATTTTTGTTTTTTAATTAATTATATCATATTAACTATTAATATGATATAACTGTAAGGGAAGTGATTGAATACAATTTATATATATATATTTTTTATTTTATAGGCACAATACTATGGTATAATTGGACTTGGTACACCAGAGCAGTCTTTTAAAGTGGTGTTTGATACAGGTTCTTCCAATCTATGGGTTCCCTCTAAGAAGTGTTCACTTCTTGACATTGCTTGTTGTGAGTTTCTTCTTGTAGATATAACTATCATTTTCAGACATATAATATGCTGACTTAATACTAAAGAAAAAGTAATTTTCTATTTGACAATTTACTAATGGTTACCTTATTCTGTTGTTTTTAGTTTTTCTTTTAAATCCTTTTTTTAAACCAGGAATATATGTTTTAAAAATTTCTGTTTTATAATTGGAAGTGACATTAGAGTTGTAGTGGTTGTTCCTACTCATGGCTCGTTAATTATAACTATAAGTCAAGCTGGAAAGTTATTTAATAATAATATTCTTAAATTTGACAAGATTTCTTCTTAAAGAAACAGCTTTCCGTAACCATTTGAAAGAAGTTGAAACTAAATTACTCAAGCTATTAGTTGATTCACTTTATGTGTACATATTTGTGTGTGGTTATATATATTTGCCTTTCTTAGAAATTCTATTATTTTCATCTTAGTTTAACATTATCATTTCTTAGTCCATACTGACAAAAATAATTGTCTAATTATAAGTGATGATAAATATTAATGAGAATTAATAGCATAGTAGAGCACTGATACACATACCTTTTAAATATTAATTTGCTTTTATTTCCTACTATATATTTATTCAAAAACGTAAACAAAGCAAAAGCATGAAAAGGTCAAATCAATAACAAGTTATTAAAAACAAAATTGTTCTGATTTTTAATAAATACAGATACTGACACGAAGTTCTGTTTACGTGTATCTAATTTTCTCTTCAGAATATTATTTAATTAATATTGCATGAAAAATATTTAATACCCTTAAGTTTGAGTTTAATTGCAAGATATATATATATATGGTGGTGGAATTGTTGTCATTTGTTCTTTACTTTCACCTCTAGTACTATTGTTTTATTGGTCGAAAACTAAAGTTGCAGATATTTGTAAAAAAAAATTAATGACCTTGTTCACAAAGAAAAAAATTAAATAGAAGATACATTATTGTATATTTTATAAATTAAAAATGTTGGTTTTAATTTTGATATTTTAGTAGACATTTTTTCACTATTGTATAGATTTCATTTAATCTGCCAGTGGCCCAATTTTTTTTATTCTATAGTGCTTCACAACAAGTATGACAGCACCAAGTCACGCACATACATTCAGAATGGTACAAAGTTTGAAATTCAGTATGGGACTGGTAGTCTTACAGGCTTTCTCAGCACTGATACCCTCACTGTGAGTACTATTGCTTACCCAACATTTAATTTATATAACTTTTTCAGTTTTTAAGGGAAATGCATGAAAAATACTTTCTTTCTTAATCTTACATACTTAAAATCTAGTTATTCTTTCACTCAGACTGTGAGCTTAAGTTCTTAACTTAATTTCTCTCTGACTTAAATTTATGTCAATTTTGGAGATAGTAGACCAAAATCATTAACTTGTGAACATAAGATAGTAACCCCATTATCTATTATTGTATCAGTGTATACACCACATACTGCCACTAAAAGAATATGTGACAATAGAAAAGTTTTAGATAACTAGTTCTAGTTATTTGTTATTTTAGTCATATCATTGAATGAAATCCAGCAAGACAGCTATGACCTTTCTTATCTCTTGATGCAATCTTTGTCTCTCTAATCTAAACAGTTAAAATATGACCAATTGTGTTGTAGTCATTCTTCATCACTTAATTTGTTAATCATAAGATATAAATAAAAGCAACAAATCCAATCCCCAGCCCTTTTTTAGGAAGCAAGAAAATGTTCCTTAAAATAAGTACTGTTCTTTAACAGGTATACCTATCTGCTTGCTCCTGTTTTCTTCAGTATATAATTGTCAAGACATGTATAACTTATATTTTATTTGTGTCATTAGAGAGATACAAGAAATATTGCTTAAAATTAAAAGCTTAATAGGAGTGCAGACAGTAGAAATAGTTCATTTTCAAATGTTACTTATTTAATTATATTATGTAATATAAATAATTATATGTTAACAGGTTTTTAAAGTGTGTACATTTAAACTGACATACAGTAATTATATGGTCAGATAATATCAGAATCATTGTTATTTCTAAGCTGAATCATTAAATTTTAACAGGTATAAAACAAATCAAAGCCAAATAAATATGTCCTTTAACTAATTATAGTAATTTTTTTTTTTAATATCATTAATTATTTTGTTTAAAATGTACATACCCTCTACCATACAGAAGCATTATTCTTATGAGAATGATTGTCTGAAAAGTTGTAAAGAATTAAGAAACATAACTCCAACTAACTTGAAATATTTTGAAAGTTAAAATAATTTTTAAGTTAGAAAAATACCTACCCTTTTTCATGCAGTAGCCATGTTCTTTTGATCTAAAATACTGTAAAGTGTTAAAAAAAAATAACTATAACAAATTTTAAATGTTTAGACAGTGAACGGGAAGTAATTTTCAAATTATGAAAACACTTGTGAATAGTTATTCATTCATCAGTACAGTTTTGGGAGTAGGGAGTAAGCGTGCAAGCTGCTAAATTGATTCAGTGCTTATTCAAGCTATGATGACACCTGGATCACATAGCAGTACAATATCATCTGAGTGATTAAGCATGCATAGTTGTCATAGACTGTTATGTCCTCTTATTTGAATATGATTGAACCTTTGCAGACAGTTTACTAGTAGTAGGTATTCCAAACATCGCTGAATGGCTGATTGGGACGTTGTTTTGTCAATTTTTCTACATTTTCAACACTCATGTTTCCTCTGTATATTGAAGCTTTGTAAAATAAAAGCACATGAAACAAAAGTTTGTTCTCTGTTCTGTCTTTCTGTGTTTTTTGTTTTAATAAATAATTGTGAAAAAGTATTAAGAAGTTATTCAGAAGTTACCAACTGAGCGACTTTTTGACAAAACTTGTCCAGCACTAACGCTTAACACATGCACTTTTTCTCGGTCCGTGGGGACACGTATGGTACAGTAATATAAAAATAATAACGGTTTTCATGTAGGGGAGAGAACAAGGTTCATTTCCATACTAAATAGTGTGCGGGAATTTCAAGATAAAGTGAAATACAGTTAAACTTAAATTTTCTTAAATTACGTTTTTGGTGATTCCGATAACGTAGCAGCCTTAAAAGCTACCAGAAAATAGGAAAATTCTTCATCTATAAGTCTATATAGTTTGTTTGAGACAAAAAATACTGCACGCATCCTGAACTGCTTTGAAAGAACTGTAGTCAGTGACCGAAATCACCGAAGACTGTCAACAACAATGGCGGACTTTCCACTTTGCATTTTTGTGCATCACTCTGTTTTATTTTCAGTTTATAGCATATATTTGTTCGTTTAAAGGACTATAATAACTGATAAATAAGAATTGTCACTGTCTATAGGCCTACGGTAGCGTTCGTCTCTTAGGCGTTGAGGGTGAACACAGAAAATAACTTTCTGAATTTATTCCTGCCTTATCCATAGCTTAAGTTTTGTATCATTCAATAGGGGAAAGATTTATTTGCAATATAATGTATTTCGTTTATTCGGATCGCGTGTTATTTGTTTTTAATTCTTTTTATTTTGTGGTCACATAACCACCTTTTCCATCCATTACTGCATTAGCTGGGCACAGTGTAAACAATGAGTATATCACTAGATTTTTAAAAAAATATAGTTATTATTTTTACCAGATTTTCTTTTCTTTTTTAAAATTTTTTATAGACACGAGTGAGTTATATATTTATTACCTGTATTTTGCAAGCTTATTTTTCCATAATAAATATAAGAGTGAATTGATAATGCACATACTATTACTATTATACAAGGCCTATGGTTCAGAACTTTGGTGGTGGTGGGTGATCTCTGAAAATGACTTTAGGATTTATATTCCTTATCCAAAGCATAAGGTGGCACACCTAATTGAAATCCACTAAATATCAACAGCAAATGAAGGAAATTTTTATTCAAGTTTTCAGAAACTGGTGAAAAATGGTTGATGATTCAAAATATATAGGCCTACTCACTTTTCTTATGAATTTACTAGGTTTTGCATCAAAATTATTTATTTAATATAAACATATTTTCTTAAACTTAAAATTTGTTAATTCTTTTTGACAAGATTATAAGAAAACCTTAAAATATATAGACAAAATATTTGGTAGTCAATTAATATACTGTAATTTCTGGCTAGTGTGTAGCAATCATTCAGCTGATGAAGCACATATTTTATTTAAATAATAATTTTTTAAAAATTTAATTAATTATAATTCCATATCTACACTATAGTAAAATATATAAAAAAGTTAGAGGTTCAGAAGCCAGCTTATGTTGTCCTTAATCTGTGTTCAAAATTCTTTGCAGATATCTTTAATACATGTAGTTTTTTTTAAAGATATCCTGCAGAAACCGAAATTAATGACTGATTTTCAGTTAACTTTTTAACCATAAATGTCTCCCATGGTATACTCCCATCTTTGATTGAAAATATCTTCAAAACTATTGTGATTTGTCCAAAAATAAAAGCAATTTCATAAAATTTAGCCATTTTTATATCAGAAAAGACCAATAAAATTTTTGTTATTGAATTTTCTTTTCAATTTTTCATGCTTTTTGAGCTAGGTGTGCCACCTTAAGAGATTGTACCATTCAATAGGGGACAGATAAAAATTTATAAGGTACAAATATTTTTTAAAGCATGTCACTGGAAAGACTGGCTAAGAAAAGATTATGTAGTAATAAATGGCTGTCTTTTACTGCAACTATGAAATTCTGTCCATGTCCAGTGAAGGCAGATTGTGGAATAACGGTCTACCAGCAGATTGAATTGCTTATTTAGGTTAAGCACCACAACATGAAACATGCTGTTGTGGAAAGAATGTAATTGTGTGCATTCAATGTATAAGAACATTCCTTATGGTTCCATGCTAGACAGAACTAGAATCATTGAACTGAAAAAGCATTAAATTAGATGAATGATTGGCAAATGTCTGTGTGTGTGTGTGTATAAAATAATGAAGATTTCTTTACTGTGGTGAGTGCATTCTTAATATAGATCTTTCCAAACTGAATCCAATGATACCAAAAGCATCACTGAGGCTCAATTACAAGCAGAGTTATTACAGTTTTAACGTTTATAGCAATTTTGCCCATTTTGTGTTAACTGCGTTAGAGCTTTTTCCAACCCTAAAATGAATAAATTGCTAATTTTGACTGACAGTATATTTGAAAATAACATTGCAAAGTCTCTCAAAAAAATTCAGCCATATTTGTATGTTGGATACTATTTATGTGGAGAGTCTGAACTATATTGTTCATCATTTCTTCATTTTGTGGACCTTCAAAATAAGGTATTTGTACAATTTTGTTTTTTAGCATAAAAGTTTGCGAAAAATTAAATATTGAAAAATTTTGTAACTTTGGTTGTAATAGAGGTACAAACTTCATTTTAGAATCATTGAAATCAGCAAAAAAAAGTTCTATCTGTCTATTTGCTTTTAAAGTATTAATAATGATTTTGAAAAATATGTTTGGAATACCTACTAGTAGTTTTAGTTTTATGTTTTGTTAAATAGATATTTTTTTGTAAAAGTCTTTGCCAATTTTTAAATTTTCTATAAAGTGTTGTTTTTTAATTTAAAGCAAACAATATGTCTCTTAGATTGGCAGTCTTGTAATACAAAATCAAACCTTTGCTGAAGCTACAAATCAGCCAGGCATTACTTTTGTTGCTGCTAAGTTTGATGGCATCCTAGGTTTGGCATACAAGACTATCTCTGTGGATGGAGTGACTCCTCCTTTCTACAATGCAATTATTCAAGGACTGGTCGACCAACCTGTTTTTTCTTTCTACCTAGACAGGTATGACTTTAATTCTCTTACTGATTTCATCTATTCAAATTGCAACAGGTATAGCATTAATTCTCTAATTGATTTTATCCATTCAAACCATAGATCTAAACATTTCATCTTTGATCTACCTGGACAGGTTTGATTTTAATCCTCTGATTTCATCCTTTCAGACCACATGTTTAAGCATTTAATTCATGTTTTTTAAAAATAATCTTTATACTCTTAATACAAGGGAAGTAATATTTGGTGTGCAAAGCTACAAAGACAGTGTTAAAAATATTTACTGTCAATAAATAATGGACTTAAAGAAAAACTATTTAGAATATAAATAATAACAAAAGACCTTACAAAGGGTTAAATCAAATACCCTTCAGGTAATCTAGAGTTTTGATCAAATTGACTGTCTTTAAATATAACTAGTTTCATAAAATGGTCATGCATATATTTGAGTTAAGCACTAGTCTGATTGACTGTCTGTAATTAGATTTTATCAGATAATCATTATATTTAAATTAAAATTGATCTGTATGTTGTTATTTTAATCTTTTACAATTCCTGTTTTAATAATACTTGGGTATCACAGGGTGTTTTTGTTAAACTTATATTAATAATATAATATTTATTAGGTCCATATATATATTTTTAAAATCTTTTAAAATTCATATTTAATATAATATTTTAGAGATCCCAAGGCACCAGAAGGTGGCGAGCTGATTTTTGGAGGCAGTGACCCAGAGAAGTATGTTGGAAATTTCACCTACCTACCAGTAACAAGACAAGGATACTGGCAGTTCAACATGGATGGGTCAGAATCTTATTGTTTATATTTTAGATTGATTGGATTAAAAATAGAAAACATTTCTAATTTCAAATGGTGAACAGATTTCATTAGCCAATCTGTAGATTTCAGAAAATGCTAATTTTCTTATGACTCCTTGTAAATAAAAAAAATAAATAAACTTTACAATAGTCCTCCTTCAATAATAGTATTTCTTTTGAATGCAGATATCTTGCAAAATAAAATAGTTATTGATGTTTGATGAGTCTTGACAATAAAGCCTCATGAACAGAATTTAAGAATAAAAAATTTAACCATAAGGTGGCTGGGAGTCTTAAATAAGTTTTATATAAATCCTTTACTTTTGATATAATAAACTACCTTCATTTCAACACATTTTCCAGCTTTTATTTTATAGTCATCATTGAGTATATAGCATTACTCCTATTATTTATATTTTGTTTCATTTTATATTTTAAAAAATAACTTTTTTTTTTTTTTTAACCTGTTTATGTTGGCTCAATCAGTTGTTTTTTGGTTTTTTTGTTGATAATTAACTGTTCTTTTGACAACTGGTATGTTGATAATAACCTCCTTTATTCTGGTGGTTTAACTATTTGTGCTGGTAACTTACAACATTGCATGCTGGTAATTTAAATCAGTTTGCTGGTAACTTAAAGCAACTCATTTTGGTGACTTGAGCCAATTCATGCTAGTAGCTGTAAACTGTGATCTAGAACTTATATATCTGGTGATATATGTACCATTTAGGCTGGCGAATTAAAACAATATTGTGTAGATGACTTGAACCAGTTGATATTAATAATTTAAAGTAGTTTGGTCTAGTGATTTAAAGCATAGTAACTTAAATTTTGTTCTAGTGACTTAAAGCAGTTTATTATGATAAACTGTTTTTATGATTTGGGTTGACCACCTTGATTGTTCTTTCTGATTTCATGTATTTTAACATTTTATCAACATTTTAAAAATAATTTAAAGTTTAATTTAGGCATTTAAAAAAAAGAAAAAACAAATATCTGCTTGTTTTCAGAGTTACTGTGGGGTCATCTCAGCAGTTCTGCAAAGGTGGTTGTGCAGCTATTGCTGACACTGGTACCTCTCTGCTTGCTGGACCATCTGGTGAAATCAAACAGCTGAATGAGTTCATTGGTGCCACACCCCTAGTTTCTGGTGAAGTAAGTATTTTCAGTGGCATGTTAGCTTGAACACCATAGCGTCTCTAGGTATTAAGAATAATTAGAAAATTAGTAATGATGAAATGTATTTTTCAAATCATTCAAGTTCTTTGGATTGTATTTACAAAATCCACAGTTTAAAATATTTTAACATAACTTTCTCAAAATTTACCATTAGCATGCATCAAGAAATAGTTTTATTTCTATATTCTATGGACCAGTGCATTTTTAAGAGGTGTTCTTTTTTTTATTAGTACCAAATTGACTGCACCAAGATCCCAAGCCTGCCTCCTGTTACTTTTATGCTAGGTGGCAAAGATTTTACTCTTACTGGTCCAGAGTATGTTCTCACAGTAAGTACCGTTTTGTTGTTGTTGTTTTTTTAAAATCTTGGTTTTATCAAAAGTCTGCGAAACTTAGCAGTCAAGAAAATAGCTTTCACAGTGTGACACTATGCCACCCTTGTTATTGATTATGATAATTATTATTTATTAATCATCTGTAACTAATTACAAGTAATGAGAATCTTAATTTACGTTATTAATAATTTTTCAGAAGACACCACTTGTTTCTCTCACTTGGCAGATATGCGGTTGCTGTAAATGTTTTCTCTCTTCCACAACATTAAAGACAAATATTCACTGTCACATAATATTTACATAGGTGGAAAACGTCTTACCAAAAGAGAAGATAAATCCATTTTTAATGTATATTTAGTGAGCCCCCATCAACCCACTCTCTCCAACAAATAGTTATCAATATGTTTAAGGTCAATAAATTTTACAAAAAATTTATTAAATCAAGAGTCAAATATACATATAACAAATACCATCTAAAGAGTGTTGACATTTACATTGCTTCATAACAGTCTTATAATGTAGACAATCGTTCAGTTTATCCTAGCATAGACAGTCAAATGATCACATATATATATAAAATCAAATTCATAGGCATAATTTATCGTAGACATGAGAGTGGAGTTTTAGAGAAATAATTATAGTCAATGTACATAACATTTTCAATAAGGGCCGCTGTCACTAGCACAGGTTCACAATCACACAGTTTGCAAGAAGTCAGTGCCTTTCATTTATACAACGGTCCCATGTAACCCTTCTAGGTATTTTAGACAACTGTTATAGAATTTTCAGTGCACTATCCAAGCACACTGTTTAGAATCATCTCGAATTTCCTTTGCACTATCAAAGCACATCAGGAGGAATGTTCAAAATAATCTTCATGAATACATGAGACCTAACCATTTTTGACATATTGGCTGTTGAACAGAATTCACAGGAATCAACCTACAGCAACACATTACTGATAAGTTCGATGATAACTTTAGATGCATGCACCAGCGTGATCAGAAAGTACAGTTGTTACGGTAGCCTGAAGTGATAAAGGCATGCTATTCTCTGCAAAAGTCAAAATAAGGCAGCTCTTAAAATTCAGGCATATTTCATCTCTATAACTCTTTTCTCTTTTACAAACATTCTCAACTTACAAATCTTGCAACAATTTTGTTTACCCGATACACACACAGCATAAGAAATATAGCATCGATCAAAATTCACAAGTATAATGTACTTGTAATCAAATTAGTGAACATAGAAATAATGGTTCAGCTACATAAGCATTTGTAATTCAAATCAGAGATCAATAGCAAATGTACAAAATATTTTAAGTCCATTCTTCCTTTATCAGTCAGTAACTTACAATAAGCTAACAATTGCCTTTATGACTGGATTCGAATTATGTTCAAATCAAAGTGATTAAAATATAATCTTTCTTTAACAAAATAACTTTTGGTCCATGCCCATTGGATGAATTTGTTGTGAACAAGTGTGAGACTATTAGTTAGAAAAACCACTCATCCAGTTGGAACTGGTTTGGATTGCATCAGCAATTTTCTAGCTTATTCTCCGAGTTGTTTGCTTGCAACTTTGACACTTACAAACAAATACCATCATAAGGAGTGCCCAAGGTTGGGTCACTTTGACATTTAACAATTTTTACAGCAATTAAATTTAGAAGTAGGGACAGGCAAATTTACTTTGCCACACACAGTAACTATGTGTAGTCTCTGAATTACCTGGTGTCCACACTGCAAAATAAGGTACACACACCTGGTTCATACAGGCATGCTATGAGACAAAGGTTCCTGTAAGACTCTTAGAATGAAATGATAGTTTAAAGATGCTCAGTGCTGTCCTCCCATTTATGGGATTAACTGCGTTTAGTATTCTTGTTAGGACTGCAGTTTAGCAAAATTTCTCAAGATCATCGGCTCCTATATGTCTACATTTTCCTTTGGATTTCTATTCATTTTGCCATCTTTTCATCGGTCCCAAAGTTTCAGCAGTGTCTTTTCTCTGTCCTTTTTCTGTGATATTTGTTAGTGTCATAGCTGACTTCTTACACTGTGTACCAAATGTTTTCAGAGTCAAAGACTGTATGTTGTGTGAATACTGGTTCAACTCTTGCTGGAAATTTAGCCCTTAAACATTCAGCTAATCTTTTGACAACTGTCAGTGTCACATAATGGCTTATATAGCCCACACCCACCCCTCCTCTAAAAATAGACTACATATAAACCTACCTTCTAATAAGGCTGACCTTTATCCCTGGCTGGAAACATACCTGAATGTTCTAGACAACTCACTAAACTAACTAATCAAAGTGCAGCTCAGCCACATGAACGAATGTATCAGAAATTCACCTGTAAATCGTCAGTCAAATGCAGCTGAACGTTGAGCAACGTATTTTGGCTCCCAGTGTTAACAAAATATAATCATATTACTAACCTTATTGCTGGTTATCAACACAGAAGGAACTCATCCTCTGTATATATTACTACTGAAAGTATGTGATTTTGCTTGCCTGACTAATATTATATTTGTGTTTCTCTCTTGACATTAGCTATATTTTATATTGTTATATTTCATTTATGATATTTAAATGTATAATGACCCTGTAAATAAGAGTGTTCTGTCAGAGCATACATGAAGACAATTTTTCTTAGCCCATGTGTATTTTACTGACAGATCAACACTTTATCTGAAGACCTTATCTGAGACTTTATCGTGAGATGTTGAGTTCAATGAGCATAGAGTTGCGAAACAATGCCAGAACAGAACCACTTTAGTCTGGATGTTGACTTTGATGAGTATTGGATCTCGAAGCAACACCAGAGCAGAATGACTCATGTGCCAAGGACCAGTTCAACAGACCACTTGAGCGTTAAATAGCCTGCACTCAGAAGGGAGAGATAAATGCAATACAGTCAAACTCGGTTATGTCGCCGGCTTAGGGGTTTGACAAAAACTGTCGAGATAACCGATGATTGAGATAACTGAAAACCATAATGGTGGCAATATATTACAGTACTGTAACGTGCTTGAAATTTCCTTATGTACATGATGTGTGTTAATAAATGAGAATGTATATGCACATGTTTTTGGTGATATTTTACACATCTTTGCCACAATTTGTTTGATGATGCATTCGGCATGCTATAAAAATAGCATGTTTGCTAACAACAAAAGGCTTATGTGCACCAACTAACAGCAGAGATTTACTAGTACATGTATACAAATTAAAATGTATAAACTCATTATATTCTCCAACATTGCAAACACAAAGATCGCTCACAAAATCACAAAAAACCTGCGTGGTGTTGTACACTGTAGTTCATTTTTACAAAAAGCTAGCCAGTGTCAAAATTAAATTTGCAAGTCATTTTGTTCTGACACAGCTCTGAAAAGTATCATATGCGTGATTACTTCAAAAGTGGGCTAATTAACATAAAAGAGGTGTGAGCCACTTGATGGGCATCGATAACTAACATTTTTCAAAAGCTTGCAATGATTAGTCATGGGGATCGAGATAACCGATGTTAAGTGACGATTTAGGCCCTCTTTTGTGCTCGAGATACGTGTACAAAGAATGAAAGAAAGAAACAAACAAACAAACAAAGAGACATTGTACATGTATTAGTGTTCGGTGACATAAAAGAATCAACATAACCGATGAGAAAATGCTATGATAAAGAGGGAATTTGGCCCACTGTCAGTTCTCAATACAAACTTTTCATTATACTGTACATGTATTCTCCAACATTGCAAACACAAAGATTGTTCATAAAATCACAAAAAAACCTGCGGGGTGTACACTGTAGTTCGTTTTTACAAAAAGCTAACCAGTGTCAAAATTAAATTCGCAAGTCATTTTGCTCTGACACAGCTATGAAAAGTATTGTACAAGCGGTTGCTTCAAAAGTGGGTTAATTAACATACAAGAGCTGTGAGCCAGTTGAAGGGTGTGCCTATTTTACCAGTGGCAGGATTGCGCCTGATGATGTGTTTCGCTCACACTCACCCCAGAAGCTGCAATAGACCTTTCATCTTCATGATGTTCTCAAGGTCTGCTTCTGGGGGATCCACACAGCCTCGCAGTGCATCTAAGGTGGAGGGCTGGCAGAAGGGAGTGAAACAGGTCACGCCTATTTGCGCACACCCTCAACCGCCCTCCGTCAGTGGTGGTGGGAGCCAAAGCTGCCTGATGAGAGAAACAATGCCCTTATTAAGCTGCAGGTTGTAAACAAGCTGTGGCCATTTATCATTAGCAAGATGGCGAAGTGGCATCAATAACTAACATTTTCAACAGCCGGCGATTAGTCGTCACGGGGATCGAGATAACCGATGTTAAGTGGCGATTTTGGCACTCTTTTGTGCTCGAGATATTAGGGTTCGGCAACATAAAAGAATTGACCTAACCGATGAGAAAATGCTAAGACAAAGAGGAATTTGGCGGTTCCACTTCAAAAACGTCAACATAACAGGGTTGGCGAGTTAACCGAGGTCAAGATAAGTGGGTTCAACTGTATTGAGTTCACAACAGCAAGTCTTATTGTTAGTGTACCCTTAAATACTCAAGTATATAAAATACTTTCTTGTAATATTTTATGCTTCAGAAAAGTAGATGTTTAGATGCTGTTGTATTTCAGATATTCTGAAATGTTAGCTCTCTACCACATCATTATGGTGGTTACTTTGGGCTTCTTCATTCCTGGTGAACTTGTGCCCGTCTCTAAGGCAAAGCAGGTTTTCCTTACTTTTGTCTGGTGTGTTTTACCACTGATAGCATCATGGCTGACTGAATGTTTTTCAGGAGTGTTTTACGTATTAAGAGACAAGTATGTCATTTGAATTCCAAAATATAACCTATGCTTTAAAATATTATCAGACACACTTATCTTTTAAATTATGCGTGTGGATTCTGTTAGGGTTGAGTTGATTAATTGTAAGGTATGCTTCTAAATGTGCCAATCATTTTGCATAGAAAATCTTATGTCTGCATAATAGCAATCACATTTAAATTTCAAGGCATTATCAGGTGATAAACTGTGTATTTAATTTCTGGAATTGAATCTGTCCAATAGTGATACTTATATTTGCTTCATCTTTTTTTGTGTGACTATTTGACTGGATGGCTGGGTAGATGAGTTTGTTCATGTCTTTCATGTTGAAGAAAAATTTGTAGGCTAAATGTACTTATTTTTGTATAATGCTAAGATCACTACAGTAAATTTATCTTTAGTTTACCTGTTTACATAATAGGAGAGATTCTTGATACACAAGAACAATGTATTTAATTTCATTATTCATTTTTACTATACATATCTATTTTCTCAGCTTTCTGTCTGATCTATCAATTTCTTCATAAAATAGAACGTCGATTATCTAAACTAATGGGACAGGGTTTGTTCAGTTAACCAAATAGTTAGGATAATCAAACATACGTGAGAATACCCAGTTTATTTGAAACAAGGTATAATTAGGTCTACAATTAAATTATTTTACACCAAGTTTTTACTCTTGTATTTTTTTTTAAATGCCACACCAGCAATAATTATAATGCATCAAGATCACTGGAGACTGTCCTGAGTCCACACAAGTCACTAAAGCAAAATTTTATTTTTAACTTCAATAATGACGAATTGAGACTATTTCTATGTTGTACTACATATATCTTCAAATAAATAATTGGAAATGAATGCATTAAATGGCAGAATCAAGAAGGATATCTTTACATCCTATTGAATAATATCATCATTTGCATTCACTAGGCTGGTACAGTGCAAACTATCCCTGCATTGCGAAGACATCAAGAAGTCTTGGCTAGTAGTGGGGAAAGAGGAAAAAGAAGTGTTGGCTAGTAATGTGGGGAGAGGAAACTAAGAAATTTGGCTAGTAGTGTAGAAAGAGAAATCTAACAATTAGTACACTAGTATAACAAATGGGGCAGTAGGGGCAGATAGTTTGGACAATGGGTGGTTTGGATGATGGACATTCAGATAATCGACGTTCTGCAGTAAATCAGTAAGTGTTTTACTACAACAGATTCAACTGTTTTTCAGGTGTCTGTGTTTAACCAAACTATCTGCCTCAGCGGTTTCCTGGGTATCGATATTCCTGCCCCAATAGGTCCCTTATGGATCCTGGGTGATGTGTTTATTGGACCTTTTTACACAGAGTTTGATCTTGGAAACAATCGTGTTGGCTTTGCAGAGACCAAAAGTGGATCATTGCGATTCCAAGTCAACAGACCAGCTTTTGATAGAGTGTTTGACTTTGATAACTTTGTGCTTAAGATGGACAGGGAGTGACCCTCATTTGAATTGTTCCTGTTGATGTTGGTTTGTTATTATTAGACATTTTAACTAGATTTAATTATTATTCAAGTTTGAAAAATAGATCTAAAACCAGCCCTCTGTTCATTTGTGCATATTAAATTTTTTAGTGAAGTTGATATCTCTTTAGTTCTTTGGTTGTACATAGTGTATACATCACTCATGATGGCACTTAGGAAGTGGTCAGAATTTTTTTCTCATTTACATTGTAAAAGTTTATCTATAAAATAAGTGTAGTGATGTTTTAAATTAAAACGTTGTGATTTGGGTGGATATTAAATACCTTGGCTTTCCAGTAATCTCAGAATTAACCTTTCTCATCTTTTTAACAAAAAAAACATTTTGTTGCAATACTTTCTGCTAAAGCTGTATAATCATTTCTCTTTATTTTCATTTCATTATTAATATTTGGGTTTGTTTTATATCTTTACACTTTATTTGCTTTCTTGTTTCTTTCTAGATATCAGTGTTAGAGCTTTGGAGTTTGATTTTTATTGGATTTTTAAAAGTTGTTGGACACTTTTTTGGTTTTGTTGTTGTCTTTCTTCATGCATGCAGTCTGTCATCAGATTAATTCCATTTATTTACTTATTTACATTCAGTTTGCCAAAATTTTGTTTTGTTTGCAGGGCTGCTAACTAATATAACAGTAAAAAACTCTGTTGAATTTGAATTTCATGAACATGAATTTCTAAACCCAGCCTTATTTTGTAGAAAATCTTCACATTAGTATACAAACTGATGCTAGTAGTGGTACTATTTATGCTTTTGAATTAGTAGTACTATCCTGTACTATCTTGTTACAGAGCTGATGCTACACTAAGTTTTGGAACTAGTACATGTAATAAAACTTTTGTTAAAGCTAAGTAGATTTAACAAAACTGATGTCACTATTGAGTATTAGAACTAGTATAGATAACAAAACTGATATCATTACTATTAAAACTCTTGTTTGTAACAAAACTGATGTCAGTATTAAATATTAGAACTAGTACATCTAACAAAGCTAATGTTACTACTACATATTAGAACTAGTACATGTAACAAAACTTATGTCACTGCTAAGTATTAGAACTAGTACATCTAACAAGACTGATGTCACTGCTAAGTATTAGAACTAGTACATCTAACAAGACTGATGTCACTGCTAAGTATTAGAACTAGTACATCTAACAAGACTGATGCCACTACTACATATTAGATCTAGTATATTTAACAAAACTGATGTCACTACTAAATATTAGAACTAGTGCTTGCAATTAAAATGATGTCAGTATTAAGTATTAGAACTAGTAAATGTCATAACACTGATGTAGTACTAAGTATTAGAACTAGAGTCTGTAACAAAACCGATGCTTTTACTAAGTATTCTAGTTGCACTAACAGAATTTATGTCACCACTGATTAAATATTGAATTTGAACAGTCAAATTCTAGACAACTTCCTAGCATCTGAACATTTCCGAATTGGATTAACATAAAAGTGTCAATTGAAGTGTTGTCCTTAATTTTTTTATTTATTTTACATCCACTTTTTCTTATAATCTGTTATTATTTTAAAACAATAAACATTTCTTTAAAAAATACTAGTATTATGGCATGGCATGACAAATATCTATTTAATCAAATGTAAATGTTCAATTAAAAAGAATGGAAATGTGAAGCACTGTGAAGAATGGAAATGATGCCTTAAAAATGTTTTTAAAAAATGTAATATTTGATTCAGTGGTACAATTTTCAGAGTGACAACTATTTTCATAATTTGTTTTGATTTAGATCTTTTCTGATAAATTATGTCGTTGCTATTAATATTAGGATATAAAATGTGATAAAATAAAATTTATTTTGACTGGCATTAAGTGGCAAAGGAGCAAATAATCTTAAAGTAATAATTATTTTGATTGGCAAAGGCATAATTATAAATTAATAATTATTTTGGCTGGCAAAGGAGTAATTAATCTTAAATAAAAATTATTTTTACTGGTAATGGCATAATTATAAAGTAATAATTATTTTGACTGCAACAGCATAATTAATCTTAAGGTAATAATTATTTTGATTAGCAAAGGAGTAATTAATCTTAAATAATTATTTTGACTGGCTAAAGAGGAATTAATCTTAAATAATAATTATTTTGATGGCAAAGGAGTAATTTTAAAGTAATAATTATTAATAATTATTTTGACTAGCAAAGGAGTAATTAATCTTAATAATAATTTTACTAGTAATGGAGCAGTTAATCTTAAAGTACTATTTAAGGAATAAATAATCTTAAAATCCTAAATTATTTTAGACTGGCAAAGAGGTAAATAACCTTAAAATTATTATTTTGACTGCAAAGGGATAAATAATCTTAAAAGTAATTATTTTGACTGGCAGAGGAGCAAATAGTCTTAAAGTACTTTTTATTTGGACTGGCAAATAATCTTAAAATAATATTTACAATGTATTTGGACTGGCAAAGGAGTAATCTTCATTGATTTTGACTGATCACGTAATAACTGGAGAGAGGAAGTTTCAAACCAACTTTATCTTTTATTTCATTATTTATTATATTTGTAAATTATTTATTGAAAACATTCTTTTAATTGGCTTTATTTCTGTAGTAAAGAAGATATTAAAATGAATGTGCATTTAATATTTATATTGCTTGCTTAACATGGCATATTAATTGAGCAAATGGAAACTTTTGTTTTAGGAAGAATTCACAGTCAAACTTTTAAGAATTTAAGGTGCATGCAATCAACTAACATTTCTTTCCTTCGCTTCCCTCCCCTTTGCCATTCTGTACTGAAACAGGTGTCACAAATGGGGCAAACAATCTGCCTTAGTGGTTTCCTTGCGATGGATGTTCCTCCCCCAGCAGGACCTCTCTGGATTCTTGGAGATGTTTTCATTGGCCCTTTCTACACAGAATTTGACTTGGGGGCAAACCGGGTTGGTTTCGCACCTACTGCTTCAGTTAGAAAAGTAAATGTCTTTTGATCGGTCTTTTTGGTCAAACTCTGCATACAAAATAGTCATATGTTCTTGTACTTAGAGTCATGAAACATTTGTTCACAAAATAGGTAATTGTTGAGGTGACTGTTCTTTTAGCTACAAATGTTACCTGTTGACCACAGAAAACAATAATTGGTAAATGTATGAACATTTAGAAGAGGTGACTGCTCTTTTAGCTTCAGAGGTTAACTGTTTGACCATTCAGAAAATGGGTAATGAGCAAAAAAATAAATTGAACATACTATTTCTGGTTTTTGTTAACTTTAAAATAGTATTTTAGTATGGCTGCAGTGTTGAAATACAAACATGCTTTTGCCATAAATAAATTCATTTTGTTTTTTAAATTCTTTTATTCAATACTATTCTTAAGTTTGCTGGAGTGATCCCAACCAAATATATGTGAAAGTGTGTATGTTAGGAATAAACTGCTGCAGCCTAATGACTTTTACTTTACATTTACTTTATTTGTCTTTTGAATGTTTTTAATTTTGAGTAGTTAAACAAGTTCATTCCATGTGTTTCAGATTCCAGGTCTTATGTTGTTTTTTTTTATGTATGTAACAGTTGTTTACTTTTTTATTTAATGAAAACTGTGTAACATTAGTAAAATACTTCTCTGATTAAATTGTCAGATAATTTTTCAAATTAGTTCTAAAGACATATGCATATTGGTTTATATTGATTTTCAAACATGCATTTAGTATTTGCTAAGCATTTGTGGTTGTTTTTAGTTGCCGGTTATTAGGTCAAAATGTAATGTTTATGCTGAAAAATTTTGAAAGTATTAGTCTTTAGTGTAATGGCAATATTATGTTTCTGGAAATCTTCATGTTAAATGAAACATATTATTAAAACTGATTTTCCCTATTTTCCTACTGATTTCCCTCTATTACTATAAGAAATCAGCCAAAGTATTTAAGTTAGATCACCTTGAATAGATTCATGAAACAAATATATAATAAGACTGCATAGCTAATCAGTTAGACACTATTTATCTCGACAGTTGATAATAAAATATATCAACTATTTACTACTGAGAATTGGAGAGAGAACACAGAATATGTTAACTCTAGATTAAGACAAGTACACTCTGAAATAAGACTGAGCTATAATATATGATTGTCAGCGATCTGTACACTTCCCCATGTATTTAAACTATTACTATTGAGGATTAAGAGAGAATACAGTTTAATAGTGTTTGATTAAGATAAGTACACACTGAAGTATAGCTAAGCTATAATGTGATCTATATTATATGGATGTTTAGAGATATAAACATATGATAAGTAATCCACATATACAAAAAATGCATTCAGCAATAACTTCTCCACATCGTTATTTCAGTCGTTCTTAGGAGTCAGTTAAAAGTGTGTTACTTTGACTTGCAAAAGTTACTTGGGGGGAATAAATTTGTTCCTGGCTAAGTGCAGTAATTTTTCTGAAGCCAAAATAAAGTCTATATGTATTTTCCAGTTTTTAAATGACAAGTACGTGAATATATCAGAAATTCTTTTAGAGATTAAATGTATTTTCCAGTTTTGAAAATGAAAAGTAGAGTTGTTTATGTTGCTGTTTTGTAGTTCAGATTTGGGTGGAGTCAGATTTGGATTTGTTCTGAATAGTTATTGCAGTTATTTTAATTTTATTTTTATTTAATGACTTGTTCAATAAGTGTTTTTAAAATATTTGCTAATTTTTATGATTTTATTTTTTAAAAATATTAAAAACCATTAAGTTTGCTGGATTTCTACTTTGATAGCATGTTTGTGAAAGCAATACCGTGTGTGTGTGGAATTCATGGATCTGTAAAGTGCTTTGTAAGTAGAAAAAATGATACAAGTTGGAAAATGAAATATTTAGTATGCTAATTAAATGGAGAAAAAAATAATCGTATGACTTGGAAAGTTAAGAATTTAATATATTAATTATTTGGAGAAAAATAATCTTATGGTTTGGAAAGTGATGTACGAGGAGAAAAAAATAATCTTATGAGTGAGTTGGAAAGTAATATAATTATGTGGAGGAGAAAATCTTACAAGCTGGAAAGGGAAGAATTTTTTATACTATGTGGAGAAAAATAAATCTTATGAGCTGAAAATTAAAAAACAAAATGTATATGAAACTCATAAACCTTTGTTTTGTCAGACATTGAACCGCTTGAAACTAAATAGAACCGCAGTAGAGTGTACACACTGTATATTTTCAGATTAAATTTCACAGTTTAAGAAATTTACTTTTTTAAAAACCAGATATGATTTGCTTGTGTATTAAATAAAAAAATTATATATAAAAAAATTTTACCCCAAACAATTATCTGAAAAATCAATTCTTTTCTAAGAACTCCACAAATGTGCAGGATTCCCATAATAATACAAAATGTCCCAATTAAAAAGGGAAATATTTATGAAAGGTGATAAGAAATATTTAAAGGACATCCGTCTAGCCAGTAATAAGTGCTGCAAAAAGCCATTTCACTTAAACAAGATCATTTGATTATGGTGGTAATAAATATTGAAAGGTGGTCATTATTTCAATGGTGTTGTAAGGTTATAGCTGGTATTAAATTAAAAAGGATTTTTTTTTTTTTTTTAAGGACCATAGATGATAGGTGATAATAAATAGTTTAAAGAGCCTTGCCACTTAAATGATTTGTATTTGAAAGTTGATAATAAGCACTTAATAAACCATTTTCACTTACACTGGTTTTAAGAGAACTATTATTAATAAATGAAAGGGACCATCTTGAATAAAGCACAGTAGTGATAAATAGTTTAAAAGACCATTTTCAGTTGAATAGAGCATATATATTAGGTAGCATTAAAACAGTTAAAATGGCTATTTTCACTAAGTGACCATACATGATAGGTAGTAGTAAATACTTTGAGACCATCTTAAATGGATCATAGATGGTAACGTATACTGAAAGGACCATCTTAACTGAATCACAGATGATAGGTGGCAATAAATACTGAAAAGGACTATCGTCATTTACATGTACATCTAGATTCTATAATAAAGCCATTTTTGGATGATTATTATTATTTAATAACCAATCTTTTCTCATATTGAAGTTTACAAATTCCTCTGTTTAGTATTGTAATGGTAAGTTATCATGGTAGTTTCTCTACTTAATCTATTACTCCTGATAATAATTATTAAGCCCACAGCTATTGTCCCAACCAATTACAAGTAACAGACACATTAGTAATAATTTAACCAGAGCAATACATTACAAACAAATCAGTTTTTTCTTACTCCCAACTAACCTTTCTCTCAATGATTCAAATCAGAAGTTTAGGAAGTAACAGAGTAATAAAAATCAACTAAATAAATCCTCCATGATAGGTCATGCTCTATACAAATGTAAATCCATCATTATTAGAGCAACAGTTCATTACTAACATTATTTTCTTAATTGTACAAAAATGTGTGATTCAATTCCTTAAAATAATTCATTTTCTTAATTGTTTGATTCATTTTCTTAAAATAATTACTCATCTTGTATCATAATGAAAATAATCAATATTCGAGCACCCAATCAATTTTTCTCATGGTCTGTATCTTCAGTATGCCTGGCTTTCACTACTGGAAACTCTGGAACTGTAATGGAGTAAATTTGCCTATTCCTATTTCTAAATTTAATTGTTGTAAAAATTGTTAAATGTCAAAGTGACCTGATCTTGGGCACTCCTTATGATGGTATTTGTTTGTAAGTGTCAAAGTTAGAAGTAAACAACTCAGGTGGAGAATGTGCTAGAAAATTGCAGATGCAATCCAGACCAGTTCTAACTGGATGGGTAGTTTTTCTGACTAATAGTTTCACATTTTGTTCATAACAAATTCATCCAATGGGGATGGATTGAAAGTTTCTTTGTTAAAGAAGTACTCTATTCTAATCACTTTGAATTTGAACGTAACTCGAGTCTGGTCATGAAGGCGATTGTTAGCTCATGGTAAGTTAACTGACTGATAAAAAAAGAATGAACTTAGAAATATTTCCTACATGTTTGCTATTGATCTTTGATTTGTTGAATTGGAGAATGCTTTGTGTAATTGAACCATTATTTCTATGTTCACTTAATTGATTACATTGTACATTATGCTTGTGAATTTTGATTGATGCTATATTTCTTATGTTGTGTGTGTGTTGGATTAATGAAATTGTCACAGGATTTGTAAGTTGGATTTTTTAAGAGAGAAAGGAGTTATAGAGATGAAATATGCCTGAAATTTAGTGCTGCCTTAATTTGACTTTTGCAGAGAAAAGTATGCTTTTTTTCAGTTCAGACTACAGTGATTATTGTACTCTACCTGATCATGTTGTGTGCATCCAGCATTATCATCAAACTTATCAGTAGTGTGCTTGAGAGTCAATACAGCAAGAATGGTGGCTTGAGTTTAGTCTCGAAAATTCATAAAGATTATTTTGAACATTCCTCATGGTGTGCAGAGTAGCATACATGAAAATTCAGAAACATTCTTCCTGATGTGTTTGATAATGAGAAAGAAAATTTGCGACGATTTTCTAGGGTGTGCTTGGAGAGCACATCAAAGATTCTGGAACAGTTGTCTAACATGCCTAGAAGGGGTATGTGAGGCAATCATCTAATTAAAGATTGGTGACTTGTTGCAAATTGCATGATTGTAAGCACATGCTAATGACAGTGGTCTTCTTTGACAAGGTTATGTACATTGACTTTAATTATTTCTTTAAAGCTCCACTCTCATGTTTATGATAAATTATGCCTATGAATTTGATTATATATATATATATATGACCATTTGACTACTGCTGTCTATGCTAGGATATATTGAAGGATTGTCTACCATTAATCGAACATTGTTGTGAAGCAATGTAAATGTCAACTCTCTTTTGACTGTATTTTTATGTGTATTTGACTGTTAATTTAAATAAATTTATTGTTAAAATTTATTGACCTTCTTACACATATTGATAACCTTATGTTGGAGAGATAGGTGGATTGGGGCTTGTTAAATATAGATTAAAGACAGATTTATCTTCTCCTTTGGTATGAAGTTTTCCACCTTTGGAAATATTGTGTTACCAAATGTTTGTCTTTAATGTTGTGAAAGAGAGAAAACGTTTACAGCACCTGCATATCCACAAAGTGAGAGATAAGTGGTGTCTTCAGGAGAATTATTAATAACTAGGGTGGCATTATGACACAGTAACATACACAAGAATTTCATCCCAGCAAAACAGTTGCTCTAGTTATGTTGAGAGTCACAATACTCATGAAAATCTAAACATCCTTTGACTTAGGGGTGGGACTTCAAGATCCATTCTAAAAATAGAGTCAAATTGCCTAATGTTTAGTTTCTATGATTAATTGTCACTGTACAGAAATTTTGGAAAGTCTTGGTATAATGGTTTTTATTATTATATAACTCAGAAATCACAACAGTTGTTTTCTCACTACATGTTTAGTCAGTTATAGAATATAAGTATTAACAGTTCACAATCATTGCATCAAATATAAATTACATTTAATAAAATAATACACAAGGTGTGTACATTCAGTATGACAGTGACCATTCGCAGATAAATTTCATGTGAATTACATTAACTAAGGCAGAATGCCAATCAGTATTAAAGCAGTTTATATAATTACATTAACTATGAAGAATGCCAATCAGTATCAAAGCAGTTTTATATAATTACATTAACTATGGCAGAATGCCAATCAGTATCTAAGCATTTTATATACAAGAAGATAATCTGATAATGGCAATAAAACTTTTCAAATAAAAAAAAAGTTTAGGGGCTTAGTGATTTCATATTAACAGAGTTTTGGGTCCCCACGCTTTCATGTCACACTTAGGGGTCTCAGTGATTTCATGTTATCACACTAGAATATGGGTCTCATTGTTTTCAGTTTGGGGTCTTGATGTTTTGTGTTGTTACAGTTTGCGTCTCAGTGATTTCATGTTATCACTGTTTTGGGGTCTCGATGATTTCATGTTATCACAGTTTTTGGTCTCAATGATTTCATGTCACAGTTTGGGGTCTCATTACTTTAATGCAATCACAGTGGATCCTATATTCTTCTGATGCCCAAGATAATAGAAGATGGAATAGTTTTTAAAATGCATCTTTCCACAATTGAGTTTGTGTAGTGTAATTATAATCTGGTTGGTTCTGCTACTAACTACAGGTATATCATTTTGATTCCTAGTGATGGTAACTGGTTACTCAAGGTCACAACAACCTTTTTATGCCAAATAACTCTTGTTAGTTGTATTTCTTGATGTTATAGTATGGAACTTAGGCCTGATATATTCAACCTATATCTTGGTTTTAACTGGCTTTGAATAAATTCAAGTGAATACCCACTTAAGTAGGACATAGGTGGTAATAAATATTTAAAAGGACACTTCAATGGGACAAATATTTGGCAATATTTAAAAAGCCAGTAAATGGAACCTTAAGCATGTAAGAAATACTTTAAAAGACCATTAAAAAGGCCCAAATAACCATGATGGTATGCCAGCCAGAGTCCTACTACAACAAAAATAATTAAAATTGATATATAATTAGTTATGATTAATGATATTTACCATAATAATTCATTAACTGTACTATAAAGTTTGGAATAATTAATTAAAGAGTGATATTATTCCGGGTACATCGTACTTGAAGAGTTCTTACAGGTATAAAATGAAGTGCTATATCATTAGAAGAGTTCATGGTTTGTTTAGATTTACATTAGACTAGACATGAAGAGTTGTTATTGTTTAACTGCAAATAACAGTCCTAAATGTTGGAATGAGTGGACTAACTTCAGGATAAAGTTCTAAATAATGAATGAAACTAGAGAAAGACTCATTTTGGTTATGTTATATATATAGTCAGTTGTAAATAATGAATGAACTAGTCATAAATGGTGTTGATTATACCGGTATGCATGCAGCCTGAGCAAAAAGCAGGGTAGCGTGACTTCAGGCTCTAACGACGAGGAGTGTAGTAATGTATGTGTATTGCTATGACTGCACAACTCTCTAACAATAAAATCTTCCCATGGGCTCGGTACGTTGTCACCCCACGTATATCCCATTTGACTAGGGTAGAGCTAAGGACTTATTGCGAATAAGTGTACACGTACACACACACCTCGGTACTCGTGTCCATGGTACGACATGGCCACAGACCTATGCCTGTCATATCTGTATCGGTTTATTTGAATGCGTTTACGAGCGCGCAGTCTAACAGGAAGCGTGAGCTATTTATTCTGCCTAAGTCTTATCAGTTTCTTACATTCCATAAATGCAGATTGCAACTGTCTGAACAAAACTTATTTATGTTGCAAGTACATTAAAAGAACATAGCTCGCATTGGGCAATTCTGGAAAGACTTCGTTTAATACACTCTTGAACTTGATTAATGTCTCCACTTGGTGTTTCTGCGTGCATGTTACGAGTCTATTTTTAGCCTATGATACTTTGCTCATCAAGCTAATTGGTATACACAATTTTAGCCGGTTTTTTAAAGTTATAAAGAGAATTACAACCAAGATACGCTTTAGAATGGATAAGATATATAACAGGCATTTTGTAGCATGATTGTACGTGTTAAATAAACTTACTATTTAAACCATGGTGGGACATACACCCCTTTGTTACTAGGTATGATTATTATTATTATTATTAATCATCCATAACTAATTACAAGTGATGGAGAAATCTTAAATTATGTTTATTAATAATTCTCCCAGGAGACACCACTCGTCTCTCACTTGGCGGATTATACTAGAGTAGTAAAAGTCTTCTCTCTTCCACAACAATAAGACAGACGTTTTACAGTCACACAGTATTTTCGTAGGGGAAACTTCTTACTAATGGAGTAAAATAAATCCGTCTTTATTTATATTTAACGAGCCCCCATCCACCCACTATTACTCCAACATATAGTTTAATAATTTGTGCAAGAAGGAAGACAAAAGGCTTGCTTCTTTCCCCAAAACATAATCAGGGATATAAGTTCCCATTCCGCCATTTCTAAATTCCATTCTTTCTTACAATCATTCTCAACTTACAATTCCTGTAACAGTAAATATTAGCCTGATACATACATACAACATCATAGATATGATCAATTATGAACGTATTTCTACTGGAAGCAACATTATGTATTTAACATATTACATACAAGTATCATGATTCACAATTATACAAGAAATAGTGTATTCACATAATTATTACATCTTTACATCAAATTAATAAGTATAATATATCAATAGCAAAGTGCACGATATATTTCTAAGTTCATTCTCTCACAGTCAGTTAAGTCACCATAAGCTATTGATTGCCTTTCATGAGTGAACTTGAGTTATGTCAAAATCAAAATAATCAGAATACAGTATTGAACTTTCTTCAACAGATAAGTTTTGGTCCCTATCCATTGGCTAATTCATTATTTGTTAACCTTAAACTATTGGATAGCAAAAATTACTCATCCACTCTGGATTGGTTTGGATTACATCAGCAAGTTCTAGCATATTCTTTACCTAAGTTGTTATTTTAACTCTGGTACTTATAAAAAATATCGTCATGCACAGTACCTGAAGGTCATGTCACGTTGTCATTTAACAAACTAAATAGGGACAAGCAAATTTACTCCAACCAAACATGGTATAAATGAAGCTTATGAGTACGAATGACTGATTGTATGGGTTAAATCTGGTAAACTGGTATAGGTCTACATATTAGAACCATTGTATGAATGAAGTTACGAATATGAACGGCTAATTGTTTTAGAGTTGGAGTATATCAGAAGTTGGTGCACAACTTTTTAAAACAGTACTACTTAGCAATACATGTACTATTTTAATAACATTACATCACTACATGTACTTTATAACAGCAATACTTGTACTGTATAATAGCTACATGTGTACAACTGTATAGCAGTATTATATGAGCTATATGTGAAATAGGCCGACAACGGATTATCAATCAGACTATTTCTTGGTGCTAAATATCTATTTCAATGGACACAACTAATGATAGTGATAATGATGAATTTCAAGAAAATCTGAAAGACTATGTAATGTGAAGTTTAACTATACGCTTGCTTACATCAAGTGGGGAAAAATCTCAACAAATAAATTTCATTTCAGTTAAATGTAGCCTAATACATTACATGAGAGTCTATTAACGATAGAAAAATAGTACAGTAGGGCACGTTGCCAAACCTGGGACCAGCTGTAACTGTGGTGACTTGCCTGTGTGACCTTGCATTATGTCATTGGTGCGTGATATATGAAATGCATTACAGTGCACTTAACCCTCCCTCGTGTCTCGGGACCGCGAAACCACGACTTTTTATCAGCGGGCGTTTATAGTTCCACGGTGTCTAAGTTAAAGCCCGCTCTTGTACCACCTGTTGTCATTAACGGCTTCCACGCACTTCGCCACACCGGGCCAATCGCGTAGAATTAAATTATAGCAATCCGTTGGTTGGAAAGTTCTGGAGAGAAAAAAAAACATCGGCCGTTGTCGTGAGTCCTATATTTTTGTATTATTTAGATTTACTTGCATTAACTTTTTCTTTCATTTCTTTTCTTGAAAAGTGTTATTTTAAATTTTGTTTGTTTGCAACCAGCGTCGATTTTATTGATTTTTCAGAATTGCTGCTTTTCTAAAATTAATTTTTAATTAAAGATGGCTACTAATTCTATAACTGACTTCATTTTAATGTTTTCATTACTGTTCATTGTATATCTCTAATATGAGCATCCGTGCTATTAAGAAGACAGATGTTTTAATTAACGCTTCCTTTCTTTACTCTGAGCTCTGGGCGCTGTACACTTGGGGCGCAGCTCAAAGAGAGGAAAGTATATATAGAAACATCAGTCTTGGTGGAGTGGTATGCACATTTTTTCCAGCTAGGACTCGTCCCGTTGATGTATTTAGTCCGATGATTTTACTGTGCAGACCGTGAGTAATGCGGCGCTCACTTTGCCAGAGGCATTGGAACCAAACACCGATAATTTAAAAGAATATCTATTAGAAAGAGTTGTGCAATCTTTCGCTCTCAGGAGTTAATTCCGCATAATGGCCAGTTCGTACAAACTGATTTCATCCAGTGGATTAGGCTTGGGTATTTCTGATGTAATGCCTTGCTTAGACTTGCTTGCTTGCATAGCATTCGATCTGATGCACTTTGAACTTAGAAGACTCACTGCATCCCACCCCATCTCTCCCCGGTAAAGTTGGGTTCAAAGTGCCCCCTACCCTAGAAGAATGAAATTCACACATTAGCGATACAGCGCGTCAGCCACCACTTGGACAAGGAGGTGGTGGGGTGATACGAGGGCTTTTTGTTTCGTTCTTTTGCCCGTGGGAAGATTCCAAATAAGGCTCGAAGTTTAAAGCAAACTGCTACGCTGTTCTTCCTCTTGACCCTAAAGTAGATACGAGTTGCAGTGCAATCCTATTATCTTTGACAGAGGTCAACCAATCGGATGAGAACGGTAGAAGGTGACCTGTGTTGTTTACATACAAGATAATTTTGCGAGAACGTGCGCACTCAATGCATAGTGTCCTGGTTGGAAACTGGAACTGAGGGACTAATCACCTTGCATGTCCAGGAGCCGAAATTCTTTCCTAACGTTCCTGAGTAACTCATCAGTGGAGAGAGCAAGCTGACTGATGCCGAGTGATAATAAAGCCTGACGACATAAACAGCCCAACTGACATCTGAGCACACTAATTATTCTATAAGTAGCTAGTCGCTTTGTTCAGACCTCCGACTTTATGGTTACTACTGGTGCAGGTGCGTAGATAAAAAAAAATGAAATTTGCCTTTACATCCTTATATGGTATATACAGGAAATATAACAAACATAGGAAATGGGAAACAAAATTAGGCAAGCCATTTGGGCTCTTGGCCATTGTGAAAAAACGCAAAATGAAAAGGTATGGGCAAGACAATGATGCAAAGTACTGTGTGTGAACGGATGTTGTGTCTCTGATTGCTTAATGTGTGATAAAATTCATATTTTAATAATTTTCCCTCCACATTCAATTTTCCTGCAATCATACACTATGTCCACGACAGGGTCTTTGTTTTTCGCGGTCTGGGAGTGACTAAGTCAAGCCTGGGTTACGTCACTAATTACCTCCTTCCTCCAGGTCTTACTCGTCCAAGATAACTGGCCCTAGCTGAACTATTCTCGTCAGTCTAAGAGTCGTCGTCTCGGCCCTCACATTTATCTCCCCATTCGATGATGGACCTACCCTAAGAAATGTGTCTTTAGACCAGGGGCGGGCAAACTTTTGAGACCACGGGCCAGATAAAACTGTTGGAACAGTTCGCGGGCCGGATAGACGACCAAATATCACAAGTCCAACAAGTTCAGAATATAAAATGAGAACAAAAGTAATTTTTTAAAAAATAACTCTTGTTTCAATGAAAGATTAATGAGGTGGAAGGCGTTGCTTACAATGAATCAGTGATTCAATGTCTGGCTTAACTGATCAGATTGACAAGCGAAGAATGTCATTTAGATGATAGTCACAAAGTTGAGAGCGAAGGCGACTCTTTGTATATTTCATCTTTGAGAAGAGTTGTTCACAGCAAAATGTTCATCCGAAAATAGCTACAATGCACTGAGCATGTTTAACAAAATGTGGAAACTTGCATGATGGAAGGATGACATCACAAAAAAAAGAAAGAGGAGAAGTACGGAACTTTGCTTTTAACTCATCGCTGCATTGCATATCTACCAACTCCATCTGCAAGGAAGCTGGAGCGTCATCCACTATGATTTCAAAAGGGGTAATTACTAGAAAAAGAACAATTACTAGAAAATTATGCAGTCAGAAAAATAAATAGTTTCAATACATTGCCTAGAACAATTACTAGGTCTTCAAATAATCAGGAAGTTATATCTTGTTATAATCACTATAAACTAGACTATAAGAAAAGAATCGGATCAGAAATTACATTAAATCAAGGAACAATTACAATTAGAATTTAGATAAAATTTTAAGTTCATGTAGTAATCTACATTTTCGCCTTTACACTGTGCAAGGAGGGCAAAGGAGAGGAAGACAGCGGAAAAGATGGGAGGATAACATCTAGAGTGGACAGGACTGAAACTGAGCAATACAGTAAGATTAGCAGAGAACAGAATGGAATGGAGGAAACTGGCTGTCAGGTCATCAGTGGTGCCCCCAACGCTCGACAAGACTACGGGATAGATAGATAGATGGTATATACAGTGCTCAAGACTTCGGTTTGGTTACTCAATTTCCCATGACGTCACCGCTTTTTCAGCAAGGAGCCCATAAGTAATTATTATGACAGTAAGGAGCACACAAACAATTATTATGACAGTAAGGAGCACACAAACAATTATCATGACAGTAAGGAGCACACAAACAATTTTCATGACAGTAAGGAGCACACAAACAATTATCATGACAGTAAGGAGTACACAAACAATTATCATGACAGTAAGGAAGACACAAACAATTATGACAGTAAGGAGCACACACAATTATCATGACAGTAAGGAGCACACAAACAATAATTATATTATCATGACTTTTGTTACTTTTAGTCACTGAAGAGTTTGTGTACTGACGATGGCCGGATGCCCTGAGGCTGACAACCGCTGTAATGGTGTGTTTTGTAGACATGATTGTATAATACTAAATCCACTGATGAGACTCGTTAACAGGTCAAAACCAACTGAAATATCGGATAGTGATACAGGCTTAAATGAATGGTAGACATATAAACTTTAGACACATAAGGTTGTCCATTACGTCATCCTTATAAGGACATACATAGAGGTATTTGAAGCCTATAATGTATGACATACGTATAGAGAGACATGGTTGATAATAGTGATACATCTAGACAGATACGGGGTTGTCCATATGTCTTATGTATAGACAGATTCAGGGTTGTCCATATATCATATGCATTGACACATTTAAAGAGAAGACAAAGGAATTGTCCATTAAGTATGTCATGCATAAAGAGAAGCACGGGGTTGTCCATAAAGTATGTCATATACAGAAAGATTTACGAGGTTGTCCGTCAAGTTTTTCACGCAGGGTGTCCGCACTGGAATAAGATTGACGTGTTAGACGAAGTGCGGTTGGCGGGGTGTGTGTGTGTGTGTGTGTCAAGAAATGTTTCACTACACGAGATATTGTCCCTATATTTATGTTTAGTAGGCTTGCTTTCTTTACCCACCAATCACAAGCATTTTTATTTTAAAACATTATACTGAAATTTGGTTCAACCTGACAACATAAATAAAAAAATAAATAAAATTGAGACTAACGACATGAATACTAATTATAAAATACTTTTCAAACGGTAATTTTAATTTATGAATCTTCTATGTAAAAATAAAAATTAATTTTACCGCGTTTTATTTAAAATTAAATGAATATTAATTATTTATTTTCTAGTCATCAACAATACACCTACAATTTGTCAATGAACTAATGATATACAACTCTGTAAATAAACTAGTGATTTACAAAGCATACTATACTACGTTTGACCCCTTTTCAGTCTTCATCTAATTGAAGATATTGCAACGTATACGGGATGCTTATTTTATTTATTTTTATTTATGATATGTGCTGGTTGTATTTACAACAGAAAACAGCGTAATGATATGTACTGGTTGTATTTACAACAGAAAACAGCGTTAAGTTATGATATGTACTGGTTGTATTCACAACAGAAAACAGCGTTATGAAATGTGCTAGTTGTATTCACAACAGAAAACAGCGTTAAGTTATGATATGTGCTGGTTGTATTCACAACAGAAAACAGCGTTAAGTTATGATATGTACTGGCTGTATTCACAATAGAAAACAGCATTAAGTTATTCTGTTTGTGTCCCGTACAATGCTACTAAATTCAATTCAAAATGCTGTATGAGTATTATGACATTGTTTACATTTATTTTTTTGCTGGCGCGTGTCATACTTTTGAGAAGAGTGATCGACAGGTTGTGACAAAATGGGAGGGAACATTTTGACTCTTTGATGACAAGCCTGAGTAGATGGATATACGGTCAGACATACAGGAAAGACACACAGACAAACGGACGGAGACAAAGATGGACAAAGATACACAGATAACATACATACGCAGTTGTATTGGCAGATATACAGGGGAGGCACAAAGACATTCCGGTACATAATTACAAAGACAAACCTAGATAGACAAAGACAAGCAGGTACATATATACAAAGACAAAGATGAAAATATGAATATAGAGACAGATAAGTCCATGACAAATTACTCGGGACGGTATAATAAAAACAGATGAGAGCATGTGACTCGGGGCAGATTACACAGACCAGAACATACAAAGGGCAGATTACTCTTTGATAAAGTCAGACCGGTGCATGCGAGGGGTGGATTACTCCTTGACAAAGACAGACCAGAACATGCGAAGGACAGAGAATCTTGCGAAGACAAATATTTTTTTTTTAACTGCTTGCTTGAAACTGTTTTCATGTCTGCTTCCACATTTCCATGTTGTTGTTTTTTTGGTGCACGTATATCCGAGCGTAATAAGAGTGATTAGTTTGACCATTATATTTAGGGGTGCAATTATTGTTCGAGCAGCGAATATATTTAGGGATGCAATTATTGTCCGAGCAGCTAGCAATGGCCTACAGTTTTTGATGTCAAACAGACAAGCAAAGATTTTGAGTGAATTCTTTTAGTTAATTTTCTCAATGCAAATTTATCCGACCAAAAGGCAAATGACCTGCTCTTTATTTTCTCTCGTGACCCGATTTATCGTTCCACCCGACGGGTTACACACAATCACCCATTTGGTTTTCACTCAAATCGAAGATCAAACCTAGATTACTAAAGCAAGGTTATAGAGCTCTGTCTTCTAGGCTTCAACAAGGTTAGAGAACTGTCTTATAGGTTTCAGCAAGGTAGGAGAACTGTCTTATAGGTTTCAACAAGGTTAGAGAACTGTCTTCTAGGCTTCAACAAAGTTAGAGAACTGTCTTCTAGGTTTCAACAAGGTTAGAGAACTGTCTTCTAGGTTTCAACAAGGTTAGAGAACTGTCTTCTAGGTTTCAACAAGGTTAGAGAACTGTCTTATAGGTTTCAAGCAAGGTAGGAGAACTGTCTTATAGGTTTCAACAAGGTTAGAGAACTGTCTTCTAGGCTTCAACAAAGTTAGAGAACTGTCTTCTAGGTTTCAACAAGGTTAGAGAACTGTCTTCTAGGTTTCAACAAGGTAGGAGAACTGTCTTCTAGGTTTTAACAAGGTTAGAGAACTGTCTTATAGGTTTCATCAAGGTTAGAGAACTGTCTTCTAGGTTTCAACAAGGTTAGAGAACTCTGTCTTCTAGGTTTCAACAAAGTTAGAGAACTGTCTTCTAGGTTTCAACAAGGTTAGAGAAACTGTCTTCTAGGTTTGAACACACTTTCCCTTGAAGTAAACACAGCAATAGTCCTTTCAGCACAAGCGATTGACAGATGCTTGACTTGGACAAATAAAAATGTTAACATATTGCTGCAGCCAGTTGAGCATTAAGCAAGAAATAGACAGAAACTTGAAAAATATACAGATAAGATTAGGAAAGTAAAGAGCCAGATGAAATGCAAAGCACAAATATTTCTTTGAATTCGGCGAGAGACAAGCTCGATGACATGAAGAAGAAAGTGAGGGATGTAGTGATGAACAGCGGTTAAAAAATGACAATATCTGAGAACGCTCGAGATGCAGCTAGAAAAATGAGATGTAGGGAAGGGGGAAAAACAAGAAGAAAACTTTGCATCATATGAAAGCACGAGGGAATCTCCAAGCTCGGCTAAGATTAAGAGAAACTGAGAGACAAAATAAGATTATGTTGAAATGGTGAAGTACACATTGATATTATAAAAAAAGCATGCCGAGATGGACATAATAGTATCTGATTAACTACAAGTACAGGGGTGAGGTGGGGTGGGAAGATAAGATAAAGAACTCGAGGTGATGGAATTGTAAACAAGAGACATCAAATTAAGCCAAGTGGTAAGGCTAGTTCGGATTAAATCGTATCTCATGAGAGAGATAGGATTAAGTAATGTCTCGTGAGAGAAATAAAATTAAGCCATGAGGCGAGGTATAGCTAGAATTAAATTATGTAGCGACCCAGCAATCACCTCACCTCTCGTTCTGAAAGTGTTGCATCATTATAGAGTATGTTGCAGTTATTATAGAGTATATTTCAGTCAGGATATAGTAGGTTACAGTCATTATAGGGTATGTTGCAGTTATTATAGAGTATATTTCAGTCAGGATGTAGTGTGCTGCAGTTAGGATAGTATGTTGCAGTTTGGATATAGTTATGTTGCAGACAGGATATAGTATGTTGCAGTAATGATATAGTGTGTATATTATAGTCAGGATATAGCATGATGCAATCAGAATATAGTCTATTGCAGTTATGATATAGCATGTTGCAGTTAGGATATAGTATGTTGCGGTCAGGATAAAGTATATGTGATTCATGGGATGTGAATGCTTTAGTGAGGAGAAACTACATGTACATTGTATTGTATAGTAGGCCTATACTGATAGTCATGAGAATATGCATTGTATAGTATAGATAGTGAGGAGATAATATATTGTAGTCAGGAGATAATATATTATAGTCAGGAAAGATGCATTGTATAGTATAGATAGTCAGGAGATAATATATTGTAGTCAGGAGATAATATATTATAGTCAGGAGAGTATGCATTGTGTAGTAGTACACTATGTTGTAGTCAGGTGACTGCACGCGGTTTTTCAAGATATAGCATTGACATCTGCAAACGAGACAGTACACACTGTACATATATGTACCTCTCGTGTTCTTTGCGTGTGAGAGATTTTGTCGGCAATAATTAAGACTGAAACACACCTAAGGCAAGAGTTAGTACTAGTCATTGGCATAGCAATGGATTGTACAGGTTGTGCAATGCACAAGGACCCCGGCGGTAGGGGGTTGGGGGTGCTGGCAGCGAGTGGGGTCTATGTATGTTGTATACAACAGCGCTTTTCTCCCTGCCCCCCTTTGAAATCGAAGGGGTCCACCACCGAAGCTCTGCACAAGGGCAAAAAAAACCTTGCTACGCCGTTGGTACTAGTTTTCTCATCTTCCATGTTTATAAAGTACACACTGTATTGTAAGAGTTCGTGTCAACACCCTGTTATTGTGTGACAATAATTTGGCATTTACAGTATTGGTCAACACTCACGTTACTGCAGGCTGGCTGTGTTTTCGCATGCTACACACACAGTGCTTTTGTACGTCACAGTGCTCTGGACATTCGACAGATCGGCTGCTTCCTGATATGTTCAATCAAAATTACATTCTTTCTCCATTTATAAACACAAAGAATGAATTTGTCCAGTTAATAATCAACGCAAATATACAACGCATCCCATAGTCTGTGTCAAAGGCAACAGACTGTCACAGTTAAAAGTTGTCCATATAGTCTACTGTCACAAACGTTATCCGAATAGTTTTTGTAACAAAATGAACTTTATCCATATAGTCTACTGTCACAAAAAACTCACCCTATATTCTACTGTCACAAACAAAAGTTGTTCTAATAGTCTTTGTCACAAAACAAAACCAACCCATATAGTTTGTTATTACAAACAAAAGCTATCAAAGTAGACTACGTCACAACAAAATTTGTCCATAATATAGTCGACGTCAAAAACAAAAATTGTGCAAAAACTCTACGTCATAGAAACAGAGTTGTTTAGACCTTCTAGGTTACTAAACAATAGTCGCAAATATAAAGTTGTTTACGATACTTCACACACACACAAATGCAAAACCAATTTTTAAAAAAGTTTTCTGCCAGTCTCCATCTGAGGCAAATAATTATTCTGGCCGGAACTGATAATGTTATCTCCCGCGTCAGTCGACTTTCAGGTTATAACCGATGTCTTTTTTACTTCTCTTCGACCCCACCAAGGGAGGGCGGTTGAGGGTGTGCGCCAAAATGGTTTCACCCCCTTCCGCCCGCCCTCCACCTTACCGCGAGGCTGTGGGGATCCCCCCAGAAGCAGACCAAGACTGAGAACATCGAGAAGATGAAAGGTCTCTTACGGCTTTTGGGGTGAATGTAAGCGGAACAACAACAACAACAAAATACTTCTCTTCAAGGCCAGGCGCTCGTCAAATCGCGCGCTGATTTCACTCAAGAGACATGTACAATCGATCTCGTTCAAAACACAATCGATTTTGTTAGAAAGATGTGTTGTAAAATCGATTTCGCTCAAGAGATGTGTATTAATCGATCTCGTTCAAAAGCTGTGTAGTATCGACTTCACTCCAGAGATGTGTAGAATCACTGGCATTCTGTTAAAGACGTCAGTTTAATTTCGCCTAACAGACATAATCACGTGCACGTTCAATTTCACTGAAAAGAAGGGAAGGCCCAGTTACGTGTACACTTCATTTCACTCGAGAAAAAGGGAAGAAATAGAAAGGATCGAATAGAGAGAATGTATACACACGCCCATCACAAGCATATACTTGTCATCAATGAATCGTGAAGCGAATGCTGAAGCAGGGAGATTAGCCTTAGTATGTAACTAGTGTACTATAAATATGTTAGTAGTGTGCTATAAATATGTTAGAAGTTTGTTATAAATATGTTAGAAGTGTGCTATAAATATATTAGTATTGTGCTATAAATATGTTAGTAGTGTACTATAAATATGTCAGTAGTGTGCTATAAATATGTTAGTAGTGTGCTGACAAACAGTAACAAAGTTCAAGCGTGCAAGTATGACACTTGTTTAAACATGAATATTGTTTACTAAGTAATCATTGAGATTTCAAGTATGACACTTGTTAAACATGAATATTGTTTTCTAAGTAATCATTGCAGATTTCAAGTATGACACTTGTTAAACATGAATATTGTTTACTAAGTAATCATTGAGATTTCAAGTATGACACTTGTATTGTTTACTAAGTAATCATTTCAGATTTCAAGTATGACACTTATTAAACATGAATATTGTTTACTAAGTAATCATTTCAGATTTCAAGTATGACACTTGTTAAACATGAATATTATTTACTAAGTAATCATTTCAGATTTCATGTATGACACTTGTTAAACATGAATATTGTTTACTAAGTAATCATTTCAGATTTCAAGTATGACATGCACTTGTTATGATACAGCAGTAAGAAACTATTACAACCATTGTATGACACTGTGAATATTAGTGTTTATGATACAGCAGTATTATAAAATATAGTGGTAAGAAACTATTACAACCGTTGTGTAACACTGTAGCTATTAGTGTATTATGATTATTGTTGCAATAACGGTAAATGTATTAAGTAATGATTACACATATGACATTTGTTTGAAGTGCAACATTATGATATTAAGCACATAGGATAGTTGAATTGTAGCAGTGTGGTAGTAAGCACATGTGACTTTTGAAGTATAACAGTATAATAGTAAGCAAATATGACAATAAAAATATGTCAGAACAGGTTAGTAAGATGGTGTCACGGGTTTGAGGAAATATTATTACATTTGTTTCTCTCTCTCTAAGTGTCCTCATACACTAAACAATTAACAAAACAGCCAAATTAATGTAAACATAAAAGAAAGGGGCCAAAATGACCATTTTGTCAACAATGTGAAACCTAAGGTGGAAAGCTAGCTGAAGAAGAAATAGGTTCTGCTAGGGAATGGAAAGGCGTAAATAACTTTCTGGAGGACCAGGCATTTACCCCTCTGTGGTCAGGGATGCCAAGCCCATAAATCGTGTCAGTATACGTTGAAAGTGGTAGGCCACTGAGAGGCTAATTTTGTCTGTGAGAAAAACAGGCTCTGAGTTTTGAAATGCAACGTGTTTTAAGAATCACCACTATAAAGTTTGGTAGTTTACAGTTTGATACTGTTATTGTGAAATTACTTGTTGAAGTAGAAGTTTGAGCTATTGGAAAGTTGATATTTATATTGTTATAGTTATGTGTTAGTTTATGTGTACACCCCTTTCTTGCTATGACTAGTGTACTCATGCCAGGTGGTGATGAGTCACCATTTTAAAATTAAAATAAAAATAGGACATGCTCTAAGGGTCAGTTGTGCTCTGAACTAGGTAGTTAGCAGGCAAATTGATATGTCAATCAAATGTGTTGACTTGGAATTCGATACTTGGCACTAAATGGAAGTGGACAGTCAGAATATTTGTAGCAAGTAGTGCAGTGCTAGATTGGGGTACCGTGTGCTGGAGGAGGTGTGTTCTAATCAGCTCAGTGAAAATGATGTACAAGGACTTTTGCGAATAAAAGGGGATGATGGAGACAGAAGTGAACGAGAAACACCAAAAATGTAGAGTAGGGGTCGGGAACCTATGGCTCGCGAGCCAGATGTGGCTCTATTGATGGCTGCATCTGGCTCGCAGACAAATGTTCGATTATAAAAAAAAATGTTTCTTTAGACTTCTTTACTCTACATATTAATTGCATATCAATATTTCATTCTACAAATGAGCTAAAGTCTACTAAAGTCTCAACACCTGCATGAAGCTTAACCTCACCACGTATCAACCAGACTACAAAGTCATGCAGCACCAGAAGTCACATTAATGGTAAGAAATACTCATACTCATTAGCAACAGCATAACAATGTTATTAAAAAGAATTCAGAGACATAATTGTTGTACTTTTAGTGTTGAAATTACGCAAAATGCACACATTTACTTGAATTTTTAGTTTTAAACATAATGTATGGCTCTCACAGAATTACTTTTCAAAATACGTGGTGTCCATGGCTCTCTCAGACAAAAAGGTTCCCGACCCCTATAGAGGTTGGTAGAGGGGTGAGAAAGACCCTCTGAGTTTCTCCCTGCTTTTGTACCAAGGACTCTACGAGCTTGGCCTGCAACCAGTGCTAGAGAACTCTTGGACACTGCAATAGAGTGCCAGATGTCTACCCAGCTGTATTTGAAGGCTTATTGTCAGGGCTGTCAACAGATCAAGAAGGACCAGTCATATGGACAGTCATCTTGGGTTCTTCAAAGACTGTGCAAAGACTATGAGCGAGCGACTATTTTCCAATGGAAGAATGGATTGGAAGTTTAGAATCACTGCGCTGGGAGGTATTGCAGATAAGCAGTCGTGTTCATGCATGGCATGTCGCAGAAAAAACAGCAAGGTTGACCATTAATTAACGGAAAGAGAAGAAATGAGAAACGTGTTGAGAAGAGAAAAAATGAGAAATGTAAGAGAAGAGAAGAAACAAGAAACGTAATGAGAAGAAACGAGAAACGTAATGAGAAGAAATGAGAAATGTTAAGAGAAGAAATGAGAAACGAAATGAGAAGTAATGAAAAAGTAAGAGTTGAGAAATAGGCCTAACGAGAAGTGTAACGTAGCAGCGAGGATGGCTGTATTTGGGTTCCAAGGAGTGAACCATGATGTCGACGGTGTTTTATGAATCATTAACACACACACACACACACACACCAGCATGAGGAGAAAGTGACAATAACTATGTGAGTAGAAAAATACATATTAGTGTAGGAATCTCAGAGCACATAAACCTAAAACCTAAAACTAAAGCTTAGAATCTTAATTAAGAATTAAACCTTTAATAAAAAAATAAACTTTAAACTTAAGTCTACGATTATCATTGAAGAATCATTTTAAGATTAGTAAGGAAATGTTAATGTGATTATCTTGAAGATGTTGATGTGACTATCTTGAAAAGGACTTGCAAGTCGAATGACATTGTTTTTCTTTTGAATTGTTGAATTTTTATATAGGAGTAGTGGCTCCAGAACTTTTAAATAATGACTGGTATTTTATGTTGAAAAATGCTTATCCCTATTTAGAAATAGTACTGCATGAAGAATCTTGAATTTTGTATTTCTTTTATTTTATTTCATCATTCTTTTCTTTCTTTTCTTTTCCCCTACCCCACGGGTGTGAGTTGTGGATGGCTGACTAACCAACGTGTGAGAGGAAACCTATAGATCAATAAATTTGAATTTGTATTTTGACATTGAGACTTTTTCTATGGTTTCGAAATAGTGGTTGAGGTCATTGTTACAGGTGTCGTCTGTGCTGTATCCACTTCACCCTTACCCATATGCAATCACACATGCAAACATGTCGGCAATACGTAACCTACATGCAGAATAAAATTCGAGCCAAATAACCATCTTAGTATTCTGTGTGTGGATTTGTAATAATATCTATGCAAGTCCTACGTGGCGTCGACTAGCCACCACCCTCCTTTCTTCGGAGAGAAGGGTACAGGTGACAGATGGCAATTCTAGTAAAAGAGTATGGCAGTGTATGAAGTAATGATTAATTCCTATTATGTATATGTAGTGACAGATGCATATATAGTTGTTATATTGTAATTAGTGCACATATAATGCACATCTCATGTTGTATTTAGTGCATATATCATGGTGTGTTTAGTGCATACATTATGTTGTATTAAGTGCATTTATCATATAGTATTTAGTGCATATATCATGCTCTATTTACTGCATATATTATGACGTATTGAGTGCATACATTATGTCATGTTGTATTTAGTGCATATATCAAGTTGTATTTAGTGCATATATCATGTTGTATTTAGTGCATATATCATGTTGCATTAATGCATATATCATGTTGTATTTAGTGCATACATCATGTTGCATTAATGCATATATCATGTTGCAATTATCTATCTTCTCCCCAGGTCTCGTTCGTTTTATCTAAAAATTTATTGTCAATGATCCATGCAATATCCCACAATTTGACCATCACGCTCAATGTTTAAATTATATCCTTAATGTCTTCTCAGCAAAGATATCAATCAATGAATGAATCAATCCAATAGGGCCCTATTTAGGAGTTACTTTGACCAACTGTCGACAAGCAAAAGAAAACAAAAAATTATATACTTTATGCGACAAACACTTCCAAGGACGTTTTCTTTAGTGTAGTTCCTCTTTTTTTAGCTGAGGATGCTGGAAGCCTTTTATCTGAGATATTTTCAGCTTTGGTGGTCCTCTGGAGAAAACTTCCTCTCCTCACTTGTTTCTGGAGAGGGCGGGGGGTAGTTGTGTGTCGAGTAGATGTAGTTACAGGAGAGTGTTTGTGTTGGTGTGTGTCGCTGGTGATGATCGCTTGTCTGTTGTGCTGCCTGTCGGCATGTCCGGTCGATGGAGGTGGGCTTTTTTAGTCCTGAGTTCCGTTGACTAAGTCGCCGTTGTAGTTGTCGCCGTTGTTGTGGCGAGAGTAGTTCCCTTTGCATTTTCCATTTTATACTAAACAAACCAGAATAATTTTTGTTTAAAAAAAAAAAAAAGACACTAAAATGTTAGTTAATATAAGTCTTGAAAGGTTGGGGAAGTGGAGTTTCATATGTTCAAAATTATGTTTAAAAGAAAAACAATGATAGCAATATTTTTGTGTAGACCGTTCACCTGCGAGAAAAATGTAAATTTTCTACGAGCTATATTAAGGCAGTCGTACAGTTTTTTTACTAGCTATATGTATAATATACTGGCAGAATCTATATATAATATTATGGCAGAATGAACAGAATTTGACCCAGTTTTCTAGGTTAAAGTCCGAGTTGGATTTCAATATCTTCTACTAGATCTTTTGCCGCAATAAACTATCTTAAAATTATACAAGACAGTGCGGATATCAACTAAAGGTAAGCGAGAGTTTTATCAGTTAATATTGCCTTTTGGTCTTAAGTGAGAGTTTTATCAGTTAATACTGACTTTTGGTCTTAAGTGACAGTTTTATCAGTTAATACTGCCTTTTGGTCTTAAAACTGGATGGAGAGCTGCTGTGACATCAAGTGAAAGTGCCAAGGCACGGGAAATCAACCAGGATACACACACGCGCGCGCGGCGTATCTCGTGCTTGGCACTAGGTGTCAGTTCCCATGGTTCACTAGCCATGACACACTCACTCGGCGTGTCTCGTGTTTAGCACTGTATGTGTCAGTTCCTGGGTTTTCAGACATGACGCACACTGATCGAACGTAGAATGTAAACCAAATCACTAATGTACTGATCAAATATCCGGCGTTCACCAAAATACTAGTACACATAGATAAAACTAAAATATTTATTTAAAACAATAAACATAACTAAGTGATGAATCAAGTCGCCAAATCAACACATCACTTTGCACAGAATAATCACACTACAAGACACGAGATTCACAAATCGTGTGTACATAGTTCTCAGTACTAACAGGTCACCGGAACGGAAAGCAGTTCACAACTGTCAACACAAGATCTAGTTTCTAGCCTATCTATTATGCATACCTCAGATGTAAGAAAATATTGTGCATTTGATTTTGGCATTCTACACATGCTCATCTGATCTCGATTTCAGTTTTGTTTATCCACAAGTCGACGCTGACTAGGTAGATATACAGACGTGTACCAAAGAAGACCTAAAGGAGTTATAAAAGTTTTAAAAGGGTCAGTACAAATTTTATTTTTTAAACTTTAAAAAAAAATTCCTCTTTATGCCTTCCTGAAGAAGTTATCGAATTGTAAAATGTAAACTGGTCGAAATGTTTTGTATACACACAAACTGACCTACTTAAACCGTAAATAATGTGGTATAATGAAACAGGAAAGCCATACAATACGCACAAAATCAGGCCAGGTGTCAAGCAGGAATTATTATCAGGTGAAATTGTGTCTTGACGTTATCCACAAAACGGATGACGGAAAAAGATAACAGTCTTGAAACTCGATTCTTTCACTCAGCCGTACCTTCCAGTTAGACCAACGTCATTGTAACTCACCTGTGACGCGCCGTATTTAGCTCGCTCTCTGTGACCCACAACGGAACGAATTTCAGTACAAGCACGTGACAAAAAGTCTCCAACCCCACCTATGTACCGCCTGCATACCACTCAGTCTCAATCGTACTCGAGAGTCGTGTTGACGGAGACGAGCGAAGTCACCCGCCATTGTCATTGCTTGGCACAGTGACCTGCTGATTGTTGAATCTGGGAGTTTAGCTGCCCTCAGTTTCAATTATTAATTTCTTTTCTTAGCTATTCCGACAGTTTGTCGTTTGTGTCGCAGTTTTCCAGGTGAGTGGAACAATACAAAGAATGGTGGGATTTTTTTTCATGATCTGTGTTGTAAATGCCAATGTTAGTTTATTTTCGAGTGAATGTGATACACATGTGTTATTTCTCTCTTCTTTTCACTTTAATGCTTCATAATAATTTAAACGTGCAAATATCGGAAGAATTTCATTATCTGTTTTTGTAGACGCTTTTCTCAGTTTGTTACTGGAGCTATTTTGGCTATTAAAAGTCAATCTCCTTTTCTCTCACTTTCACTTTTTTTTTTTTATCGATCTTTCTTTTTCCTAGTCTTTCTCTCTTTTATCTTCTCTTCTTCGCTTCTCTAGTTAATTTTGACTTTGATCTTAATCAAGTTCTAATTGTCAGAAATTATTTTAAAAAATAAATATGCATTTGTTCGTATTGTAGATGTTCATCCAGATAAATATTGTAAACACTGATTGGGGGAGTACGCTGTTAGACGAAAGATCTTTCATCAGAAAGCTTTTCTATAAGAGACTGAAGGTGTCAACGAAGGTTATAATTACTTTTGTTTATTTCCTGTTGCTCGAGTACTTCCGTCACTTACTGATTTTACGTTCGACGCAACCCTAAGTATCTGTGAGACTGATGTTGCTGTTCAAGTCTTGTCCCTTAATTATGTCGATGAAGTGCACGTGCATTTTATTCTTTTGTTTTAGTCTTTCGTGATATCATGTGTCTAATGACCGGATTTTATCATCTTTCTTCATATCGTGTGTCTAAGAACCAGATTTTAGCATGTCTTTCTTCATATCGCGTGTCTAAGAACCAGATTTTAGCATGTCTTTCTTGATATCGTGTGTCTAAGAACCAGATTGTAACATGTCTTTCTTGATATCGTGTGCCTAAGAACCAGATTTTAGTATGTCTTTCTTGATATCGTGTGTCTAAGAACCAGATTTTAGCATGTCTTTCTTGATATCGTGTGTCTAAGAACCAGATTTTAGCATGTCTTTCTTGATATCGTGTGTCTAAGAACCAGATTGTAACATGTCTTTCTTGATATCGTGTGTCTAAGAACCAGATTTTAGCATGTCTTTCTTGATATCGTGTGTCTAAGAACCAGATTTTAGCATGTCTTTCTTGATATCGTGTGTCTAAGGACCTGATTGTAACATGTATTTCTTGATATCGTGTGTCTAAGGACCTGATTGTAACATGTATTTCTTGATATCGTTGTCTAAGGACCTGATTGTAACATGTATTTCTTGATATCGTGTGTCTAAGGATCTGATTTTAGCATGTCTTTCTTGATATAGTGTGTCTAAGGACCTGATTTTAGCATGTCTTTCTTGATATAGTGTGTCTAAGGACCTGATTTTAGCATGTCTTTCTTGATATCGTGTGTCTAAGGACCTGATTGTAACATGTATTTCTTGATATCGTGTGTCTAAGGACCTGATTTTAGCATGTCTTTCTTGATATAGTGTGTCTAAGGACCAGATTATAACATGTCTTTCTTGATATCGTGTGTCTAAGGACCTGATTTTAGCATGTCTTTCTTGATATAGTGTGTCTAAGGACCAGATTATAACATGTCTTGGAGGAATCATGAAGTGAGTGGCGCTAGCAGTCTATTCTTACTGACAGGTTGAAGGTCACCGCTAACAACGGAACTACTTGCTTAATGTACGGAATGTTATTCGAATGAAATTCATTTTACGGGATTCGTTCAAATGGAATTATGGGACTCATTCAATGTGGAAAGTATTTTCTTAATACGCAGGACTCGTTCAGATGAAATTAACTACATTAAAAAAAAAAAATAATCAATTTATGAAATACATTCCGATGTTCTTAACTCACTTTGCGGGATTGTTTTAAATGGAACTACTTTCTAAATATATGAATTCATTCAAATGGAATTACTTTGTCGGGTTACAGGACTCATTCAAGTGCAATTAACTCCTAATTCAGCTTAAATAAATTTCCCAGTTTAGGGGAGTAATTAAAAAGGAATTACATACTTAATTTAGAGGACTTATTTAAAGGGAAATACTTGTACAATTTACGAGACCCTTTCGTTAGGAGCTACATGTACTTGTACAGTATACACTGCCATTCAGGTGGAACTAGTCAGTGTACAGGGCCCAAATGCTCAGTGTAATTGCCATTCAGGTGGAACTAGGCAACGTACAGGACTAATTAAGTGCTCAGTATAATTGTCACTGAAGTGAAACTAGTCAGGGTACATTACTCAATGTTCAGTGTAATTGTCACCGAGGTGGAACTAGTCAATGTACAGGACTCATAATTGCTCAGCCCCAAAATCAGTCCAGTTTGATTATGACTAATATTATAAAAGTCAGTTTTAACAGCCAACTTTTCGGGGGGGGGGGGGGGGGGGTGCGTGTGTGTGTGTGAGAGAGAGAGTTTATCTTGGGTGATGTGAAATAGAACTCACTTGTCATTCGATGCGCTTATACACACACAGAGATGACGCTCTATATGAAATCGACAGTATTCTATATATTCCTCGAAAAGGTGTGACTGAAAGTTGTGTTTGTATTAATGGTCAGATTACTTTGATTAATAGAATAGACCCTGACTTGGTGACGTCACTCTTTAGACTTAGTGGTATCGGTCTGAAAATTCCAGATAATCGGCAAAATATTCCCTTCACCACTCAACACATTTTTGCTAAATAATCTCCAGGTAATTCTCAGATGCTAGTTGTTGGAGAGTAAGGAGTTTCGCGAACTGTTAAATCTTTGTATTTTACGAATTGGGGGAAAAAACCAACACACACACACCCTGAGACCCCTCCCGTTTTTTCTTTTGCGGAAAGTCTGGTTGACTTTTGGGCCGGGTTTTCCTTGTGCTCTGATTGCTTACCTGAGTGCATGTCTGTTGTTTATTAATAACTATACAAAATGTTTTGCGGTCATCAGACGAAATTCACAGCTTTCCTAGGGTCAGCGGCGAGTAAAAAGACTAGTTGTAAACCACACAGCAAATAATGGTTCATGCAAACCCTTTCATCCATAGGCGTACAAGAGAATACGCGCGCGCGTATGTGTGTGTGTGTGTGTGTGTGAGAGAGAGAGAGAGAGAGAGAGAGAGAGAGAGGTAAAACACAATATGTACACACTGTGTATTTCTGTGGTAATAAACAAGCAACACAATAGAGACAAATGCCGGGTAAATATGACCTACATTTGACTATAAATATAGCAAGCTGTTTCACATAAACTCCGAATTTTTGTAGTACCATGCAGGTCCAGTCCGACAAGATGAACGAGTTGATATCAGACAGTGATGGCATTTATCAGGTGTACTCGAAGAAAATGAACAAGGTGTGTGCAGTCGAATGACTTGGGCGGGTCACATGACTCACATGCAGTGAACAACGAATGACGTCTTTCCACTTCCGCCTTTGGGGGATGAGGGGGAGGTGATGAGTGCTATGAGATTAATTGATTCGATAATTTATGCTTGGTTACTTGTCACGCCTACTTCAAACAATAATGGAATGAATGATAAATACTTTTCTTGTTAGGCACATGAAACAAGTTTATCAATGCAGACACTTTTCTTTTTCAAACTGCTTACGCTCAGAATTTGTTTGGTCCAGGCAGTACGGAATAACATTTGGTGGTTGTATAATAAAATGACGCCATCAACTCTGGTATTTAAAATAAATATTCGTTTGACTACAGTGCACATAATTATTTTTTAAAATAATTATTTCTTTTTCATTTCATTTAAATCCTCTTAAACAAAATCTGACTTCTAGGAGAAACTGATTTTTTAAAGAAGAGAAATGTGTGCTGTACAAGGGGAATGGCTTCCAAGAGTCCCTGAATAACTGCTTGACTTGTGAATGTAGGAAAAATAGAAGCATCTACTTTTAAATGTACACCAAGTATGACCTAATTAGGCCAACTTATTTTTAAAACAAACGAAAGTGAGCAAAAACCTTTAAGAGCAAAATTCTAGAAAGAAGCAAAAGGTTGTGTGCTTTGAAATGCTTATTTTCTATCTCGCTATTTATCTTTAAGTTTATATGTCGAGCAGTTACTTCTTTGATATGATAACAGATGAGTTAAATGAACTGACAACAGATGAGTGAAATGAAATGTGACAACAGATGAGTGAAATGAAATGTGACAACAGATGAGTGAAATGAAATGTGACGACATGTTCAACAGATGTTTGAAATAAAACTTGACAACTGATGAGTGAAATGAAATGTGAAAACAGATACAACAAATGAGTGAAATGAAATGTGACAACAGATACAGCATTTGAGTAAAATGAAATGTGAGTCCCAATGAATGAAATGAAATGTGTATGAAAATTATTAGGTGCATACTATCCGTTAACCGTTTTTCAGTTTCTCAGGGGTATAGTAGTGTGGAAGGGCTATAGTAGTTGGAGAGTGTGGAAGGTCTATAGTAGTTACAAAGCGTAGAATGGCTATAGAAATTGGAGAGTGGGGAAGGGCTGTTGTGGTTGGAAAGTGACAAATAGTGTGACGAGTGAAAGTGAGGTGACGAGCATTACTGACACACTAATGATGAAATGGTAAGCATAATTGATATGCTGACATAAAAAGTCGATATTGTATCACTTGCAATGTGAAGTATTTTGCAATTTCTAGCACTTTGTGACATCCTGGTCAAGTAGCATTGAAGTTATGCCAGGCCTAAATGTATTTTCTCTCCGTTACACGACTTTGGTTTTAATCTAGTGAATAATTTTTGTTTTTTATTTTTTATCTTTCAGTTTTTTTTATTTACAAAACTGATCAACCGGTAAGCATTTAGGCCCAATTTAGGGTAAGCATTTGGTGAAAGGCTCAGGCTTATTTTTTCTTTTCTTTTTCATAAGTGCTCAAGTATGTTCAGCATAACTAAATACTGAATTATAATGAAAACTAAGTGCTGAAGTATGTCAGCATGAAATCTAAGCGTGAAAACAAAGGGATGTGATGTGTCAGCGTGAAAATTAAGTGCTCCGCTTCCTTGCCATAAAATCTAAGTGCAATGTGGTATCACGTTGGAAATTAAGAGCTGTGTTTTATCACCATAAACTATTGGTTTCCTGACTTTTGTGGTCAAGAGTAAACAGCTGTTTAATGCGGAATGTTAACGTTGCTACCGATGTATGATGTCGTTAAACTGCTACGCGGCGGAATAAATACATAAAATTTGGAATTGTAATTTTATCAGTGTACTTACTATCTGTTTGGGGCTGCACACCCCCGTGACTAAATGTTTACAATCTGTTTGGGGTTGCTTACCAGTGAATAAATATTTCTAAGAAACACTCAGCTGCATGTTTACTTTCCATTGACAACGTCAATGACGTGAGGCACTTTAGAGGATGTTGACAAAAATGGCATATATGGCAATTGTAATATATTATCCACGATTTAAGGCCACGCTAAATAAGGGTACACTTGCTTATATGTTATCTGCATCTTAATTGTCACATTATTAATGGAGAATATCCACTTAATTGTCACATTATAATAGAGAATATCAACGTTTATATGTTATCTACATCCTAACAGTCACATTATTAATAGAGAATAAATGCGTTTTGGCAAACTTCTCATGCAGCACTATACATTTATTATAGCAATACGCCCTTATAACCCTGTGTGTTTATATAATAGTGTAGTTAGATAGCAATACGCTCTTATAACTATGTGTGTTTATATAATAGTCTATTTAGATAGCAATACTCCTTATACCTGTATGTTTATATAGTAGTCTAGTTAGATAGCAATACTCCTTAGATAGCAATATTCCTTATACCTATGTGTGTTTATGTAATAGTCTGGTTACACTGTAATATGCCTTTATACCTTTGTACATTTACGTAATAGTTTGGTCATACTGGTATACACTCATACTTCCATATTTAAGTGTATAACAGCAACCGAGTTTTATTGCAGTTTAGCAGGCCATGCACCTTTTAATAACACATTTAGACAGCAGTATGCCAGTACATGTGCTTGCAACGAGTCCCCATAATAGTTGATTGTATAGCAGTACGCCAGAGTACCTATCTGTAAGAAATAACCAAGCTGTATAGATCACCCCTGTTATATAGTTATAAAGTGTCTTGTATCTATTACTGACTTTTATCACGTCATTAAAACAGTACGCTCGCTAAAATATATGTGTATCCGTTATATCCGAGCTAGTATAATTGTACGCCCGCTAAAATATCTGTATACGCGTTATATCCGAGCTAGTATAACAGTACACCCGCTAAAATACCTGTATATGCATAGAAATCCGAGTTATACCCGCTAAAAAAAATTATCTGTATATGCATTAAAATCCGAGTTAGTATAACATTATACCCGCTAAAAAAAATATCTGTATATGCGGAAAGATCCGAGTTAGTATAACATTATACCCGCTAAAAAAATATCTGTATATGCGTAATATCCGAGCTAGTTGGGAGCACGCCGTTGACGTATCTTGACGTCACTCGAGTTAAATAGAAGGGAACCAGTACGCGAATATTTACTAAACAATTCTGAACACTCCTTCATGAATTAGACCACACATGTTTCCCCCACCGATGTGGAACCGCAACAAATGAAGTTAACTTCAAACTTCATCCATTGTTAAGTGCTGCCTTATTAGGCCGGTACAACATATCCGCCTCTGACAGAGCCCTCGCCTGACTTGTTTGCCTAGGGCCGGATGGATCCCTTATCTGCTGTTGGCGGCCGGCGTATCCCTTTCACGCCCTCTCGACTTTGCGATGTAAGTGGTTGCAATCCGACACCAAAGATATTGATACATTCTTGTCGGGCTTTGTCTAATAGGTTTCCGTCGAAAGACCAGTCAGTATTCTGGTGTTATGCACGACTCGCGACAAGGACCGCAAAACAAAGCCAAGTGACAAAGTTTGCTCCTGAAGATCTAATGCGGAGAAAAATCAATCAGCAAGTTAATATTTTCACAAAGGCAGTGATAAACGTTTCTTTCCTTTAATGTAAGTATCAGTCACTTTCGGTTTATTTACTGTCATTTGTAATGACAAATGTCAGTTGCCTTTACGTACACACTGGAGTAGTTTTATTGACAAGTGATATTGTCCTTACGTATGTTGGAGGTATTGTAATGACAAGTGATATTGTCGTTACGTATATTGGAGGTATTGTAATGGCAAGTGATAGTGTCGTTACGTATGTTGGAGGTATTGTAATGACAAGTGATATTGTCTTCCCGTATACTGGATGTATTGATGACAATTGATATTGTCCTTGCTCATATTGGAACTGTTGTTAATGACAAATTGTTTGATGAATGAGAAGTTGCTTGAAAACTGGCAAGATGCTTTTGAATGAGAAATTGCTTGGAAAATGACAAGATGATTTGAATGAGAAATTGCTTGGAAAATGACAAGATGATTTGAATGAGAAATTGCTTGGAAAATTACAATATGTTTTTGAATGAGAAATTGCATGGAAAATGACAAGATGTTTTTGAATGAGAAATTGCTTGGAAAATGACAAGATGATTTGAATGAGAAATTGCTTGGAAAAAATTACAATATGTTTCTGAATGAGAAATTGCTTGGAAAATGACAGGTCGCTTGATGAATGAAACGCTGTATGGTGAATGAAAAGTTGCTCAGAAAATGACGAGTTCCTTGGTGTATTAAGTTGCTTGGAAATTAACACCTTACGTTCTGACTATAAATAGAGTTACACATGGTTACATCAAATTGTGTTCTTTTTCTTGTCTGTGTTAAATATTTATTCAGCTTATTTCTTTCCTGGTCTTCTTACTTACTGTGTCTCTGATGACAGCTGTGGACAATCGTATTGTGGAAAAAAAGACATTTATTTCTTTAGACGCTCTCGGCACACCGTCATCATTACTGGGGTTTTTTCCATTTTTTTCCCCACGCTGACATTTCCTCTCGGAAGCCGCTGTCGACTTTTTATCGTTAGATATTCTCGGTCTTGTGTTGCTTCTGAGGAACTTCCTCTCCTCGCTGTTTTCTGGAGAGATGGGGGACGAATTTTTGTGTTAGTGGAGGTATTTGTCACATGTTGTAGATGTGTTGTTCTAGATTAAATTTTCTTACATACTGCCAGATGACAGCTGTATGGATAATTATATTGTGACCCAAAATAAATAGCTGTACAACAGAATGATTTGTTTAGACACGTGACTGACAGATGACAGCTTTACAGATAATTGTATTGAGGCCCAAAATGGCTGTACAACAGAATTATTTGTTTAGACAGATGACAGCTGTACAGATAATTGTATTGTGACCCAAAATGGCTATACAACAGAATGGTTTGTTTAGACACGTGCCTGACAGATGACAGCTGTACAGATAATTGTATTGTGGCCCAAAATGGTTGTACAACAGATGATTTGTTTAGACACGTGATTGACAGATGCTTTCATTATTGAAATGGAATTCCTCGTTTGTCTGCAAACCCGAGCATCGCACTTAAGTAGCGGACATTTCGTGGTCTTTTGAGGGCCTGGGCGATTAAAACTCAATCAAAATCTCTACTGTCTAACAAGAAGTAGTTGGAGTCAGCGTTATATCGTATAGCTGAGTCCTCTAATCCCGGGAAATCTGCTCTTAGCAGTGCCATCCTAATCCACTAATCTGGTATTTACTCGACAGTTATTTGCTCATTCATTTGCTCACTCATTGCTCATGCGTGCGTGAGTGCATGAGAGAAGGGAAATGTCAAATTAAGTAATTTTGCTGATATGTGTGGTCAAACGTTTCACTTATCGGATTATCAAAGCTCGAAGTACATATTAGAATTTGTCAGCTTGAAAAACTGCCTGGGAAGTGGGATGATTTATGCTTAGTGCTGTAAAGTGTATATAATGATTTATTTCGTAACATGATCAATGGCAAGCATGCTTTTGACACTTGCCAGGGTAAAATTGTCTCGCTAGTCTACATTCAAATATTTTCTTCTGTTACAGTAACAAACCCGGACTACTAGACAAGACAGTCTTCTTCATAGAACTAGACCGACATATGACCCGGACAACTAGACAAGACAGTCATAGAACTAGACCGACATTTCTAAGTTTGAGGGCGTGAACAGATATGTATGTGCATTATTAATCCGACAACAACATATCATTTCTTTTTTTTATATTCGTGAGGTAGTCGGGCTGTGCGGAATATTAGGTCGTATTAGTTCATTATGCAAGGTACGTGACGAGACCAGGAATAAATTGATAAAGGAGACCAGTTGTTCATGAAGTCGGAGTCTTGAATTCAAATCAGTCAAGAAGACGTTTGTTATTTCTATGCAGTGTCGAGAATTGTTGAGTGACATTACGCCATTATGGCGGCATACGCTAGAGGTAGTTTGTGTAATCCAGAGCACATTGATCATAGTGATGTGGTCATTCTTATTGAGTACATTCAATAAGTGATGTGGTCATTCTTATTGAGTACATTCAGTGAAGTAATCAGTCTTACTTTGTACATTCAGTGTTGTGGTCATTCTTACTGAGTACTTTAAATGATTGGTAATTCTTGGGTGGTCTGGCAATAGTACATTATATACATTCCCAACCTCAAGTTTTGCTAAGTGACAAATATTTTTTCACTAACACATCCTGAAATCTTCATAAAAACTTTTCATTGCATCAGCTTTGGTCTCTTGAGCAAGAGCTTCAGCTGCACATAACACTTTCTTCCGCTTTACCAGAACTTTGTGTTGCCAAACGAACGAATGTCGGATTGCAAATACTGTCAGTCTTAGGTACTTCATACCAATCGGCTTTTAAATCGGAGTAGTTCTTGTTGGTTTGGGGTTTGTTTGTTTGTTTTTTTCTTTTTCTTCTTTTATTTGGGAGAACGGTCAAAATGTTCCCACCATTCGATATAATCATTGTGTTGTTGCATACACCAGGCCTTGGCATGAATGAGGTAATTTAACCGACAAATTCCTAAATGATAGTGCACGAAAAAGGTAATTTAACCCTGAGATTACTGAATGACGGTGCATATAATTCATGATGACTGCACTTCCAGTCGAGATAAGATGGATGTGACGTGAAGAAAGTGACAGGGCGCATTCTTGTGTCGCCAGCTAGAGTTTTGTGGAGTACATAGACTGCCTGGAACAGTGGGCACTACATGGTTGTTGCAATCAGCTATTTCCTTCAGCGAGAGTGCAATGAGAAAAACTGTCAGGTCGGCTAGCACTATGCTGTGCGAGTGTTAGTTACACCAGACAGGATTAAAAATTCATGTTTCTGAATGAACATAATAGAGTAAGCCAAACAATATTTACAGATATATTGTGTATTAAACAAATCTAAGTATTTCACTGCCACGTGGGCTGGTAAGTTCAAGTCGTAAAAGCTGACTAGTCTGACTTTAAATTGTAGTAAATCGCATGGAGAGAAATTAAAACGTATTGACTGCTATAGAGAAAAAAATATGACTTTGGGATTTTCCATTAGTGATTGCAGGCAGTCTGAAGTTGTGATAGCACTTAACAATCATAAGATATAATTTACTATATAAGCTGTTCTATACAAATTATTACCAGCATAAACCCAATATTATTATATTTTGTTATAACCATTATTATTTGCCTTGACATGATCCTTGCCAAATTATCAACCTAGAAGCAAACATGTTCTTTGCCACACTCATTGTCTATCAGCAGTTATACTTTGCCACATTCAACATATAAGCATGCTATTTGTCATACTCGCCAGTTAGAAACACAAACGTTATTTGCCACACCCATTATCAAATACCAATGCTACCTTCCTGATCACAAAGTACTTTCAGAGATAATTTAATGTTGGATCATTTTATAAAATGTTCATTTTAAGTAAACAAGTGAAGGGATTTTTATTTATGAAGTGTATAAGTATTAACATTAATTTGTCAGTTATTTCTTGCAATCTTCAAATAAGCAGAAATAAAATCGTCTCAGTTCTGGACAACACTGTGCAGTATTTCATTTGCAACTGTTTACAAGATTAACAGTAATTAGCATTTGGAATTTATTCTGAAAAAAAAGTTATTTAAAAATTGTACTTTTTGGTATACGTACACCTAAAAGTGGTCACGGGTGGTATACATACACCTACAAGAGAGGTCATGGGTAATATACAAACACCAAGAGTGGTCATGGATGGTGTGCATACACTTACAAGAATGGTCATGGGTGATATATGTACACCAAAAGTGGTCAAGGGTAGTAGACATACACCTACAAGACTGATTAGTAGAATGCATACGTCTGCAAGAGACTGTGGTCATGGGTGGTCAGTGTTTTCATCAGAATTTATTTTATTATCTAGCAAGTGTGAACTAGAGTGCATGCCAAAGCTAAAAAAAAGACATAAAACTCCCAACATCTTCACAATCTGTCATTCCTTGTCAACATCCCAATTATGAATTGCATTTTTCATGTATTTTAAATCAGTCCATCATATATTTATTCAGTATGTATAAATTAGATATTTAAAACAATAAATTAATTGGCTCTTGTTTGATTTCAGCCTTATTATTAAGGCAAATATTAATATGACTGTTTTCATTCAAGTCAAATGTCTTTTTGAGGTAAAAATTATATTTTATTTCTCAGGCAATGCAACATGGGCATAACATTGTACCAACAGTATTGGGTTGGCACACAATTACTTTGTGTAATTTTGATTACTGTAAAAACAGCTGCAGTTTTTCAGGTTCTAAACTTGAACTTTCATATTTTCAGAGAAATATTTACATTTCTTCATAATGGAGACAATTTCATCAACTTGGAGGAATTCTTTGCGGAGTAAACCATCCACAAGTCCCAGTAACAAATCAAGTATGGACACAAATAATAATGGTAGCAGTCCTATAACAGCCAAAAAGACCAGCTACTGTAACATCTGCAGCAAAAAACTTTTCAAAGTTGCAAGGTACATTTCTAAAAAATGTAAAGACTGCTTGAATATAATTGTTAATAGAATCTGAGAGCCAAAGTAATGTAAACTTGTTTAAACAAGCTTTTGGATGAAATGCATACTTAAAATGCCTCTCTCCAGCAAATTAACATTAGTAGATGAAGAGAATGTTTATTTATGATAATTAGTGTCTATATACACTTTCATTTGATAAACATTATGCCAATAATCTATCATGGATTAAACTTTTAAATGCTGCCCTTTGTGTCTATATACCATAAGCACCAGTCTGAGATAGAGCAACATAGATTTACTTCTGAGTACTTACCCCATTCACCAGTCTGAGATAGAGCAACATGGATTTCCTTCTCAGTGAACACTGACACTAGTAAAATGATTAGCTAGTCCAAACCAATATATATATATGAAATGACTGATCTCCCAGCATTATGTATAAACCATTTTTGATAGAAGTAATGTGATAGTAAATGGTTTTTTCTCTCAGTGCAGGGTACAGAATAGTTCTATTAACTAGTCATTTCTCTAGTGTACAGTCAAATCGAATTAAAATATGTCTTCAGCATTCTAGAATAATTTATATCTGAGTAAAATTTCATTAAAATAAAAATGATTATTTAAGATTTATAACTCTTGATCATTTTATTCATTGTAAGAAGATATTTTGAGGATTCAGAACTTTAATCATGCATTCACTGCTGGCAAAACATTTTCTGGTTAAATCTGGTTTGCAAGCAAGTCATTTATTTTTAATGTATTCTTAAACAAGTCACTGGATTGGTAAGCATTGCATCTTTAACTGACTGGAGTTTTCCTTGTCTCTTAACCAAAGATAAGATTTTAACTAGCTAAGAGTACAGTCATCTCTCACTTAGTTAAAAGCACTAAGTGTCCACTAGAAGATTTGACACTAACTTGGTACTCAATATATTGTAAGAGTTTATGGAAATGAAATTGGAATTGATGTTGTATTACCAGATAATTAGAAGAATAAATGCAAAACAATCCCTTATCTTTAAAAATAATGCAAGAATAAATGATTTGCACAACTCAGTGTATAAGGAGTGTATTTATTTTTAAGTGTTATGAAATGTATTTTTTAAAATACCTATGCTGATAAAAAAGTTAACTCATAGTCATAATATTAAGAATAGTGGTCTATATGAAATTTGCTGATAAGTTCTAAGACAACTGACACTGTCTCCAGCAAACTAATTCCATTTTTTGGAAAATATTAAAAAAATTAAATATTTAAAATATTTAAAGACAGAATGCTATTTTACAGATCAAGAAACAGCAGTGAATACATTTTCAAATTCTTTGTCAAATATTTATGAGTAGCTGAACAATCTGCAATTTTGTGCAGATATGATAGGCAACACCTGAAAAGGAGAGAAAAAGACAAAAACTAACTAATAATAAATCCATTTCAAAATATTTCTCCACAAAATGGGTTCAGTAGGGCGAGTAGTCACAAAGATAATAACACCTTTGTACATGAACAAATGATATGAGTTTGATTGACCTGATCTTACTTGTACACAAACAATGTCTCCAATCACTTGACTGGCAGTTTTACTTTTGGAATATTTTCCTCTAAAACAGGGATGAACACTTTTTTCTCCACAAAACAAAACTGGAACTCGTTGCTTAGGGGCAGTGTAACTGGTTTGGTCTTAGTAATACACAACTCAATATGATTTTTTTATGTAGAGTTTACTGAAATGTTACTCATTTTAATGTAATACTAATAGCTGACATTTCTTTAAGAAATATGCTGTTGATAAAATATCCCTTACATTATTTGTGATATTGCTGATTTCAGATGGAGGAATTATTTCATACTGCCTTGCCGGTGTCACCATATATTTTGCAAAGAGTGCATCACCGGACGAATTGAGTGTCGACAAAAAGTCTTGCAGTCACTGCCATTCGATCTCATGTGGACATTTCCCTGCCCTGGAAGTAAAGAATGTGGTCAAGAAATAGTTGTAGATTGGTCACGCGGGCCAAGCTATTCTCGGAATCTTGTGGCACATGACATGGTCCACAAAGCTGATGATGTTCTGGAAGAAGAGGGTGATGAAGAGTCTCTGAGTGGGATCGACACCAGTGACATGAGTTGGGAAGAAAAGGCATCCCTCGAACATGGTTAATCTACTCTCCACAACTCACATTTTTGGAAATTCTGTCTTGAATGATTGAAGCCAGTGCTTTCAAACACAAAAATGTGCTCTGCAATAACAAAGCCATGCTAAAAGATCAAAATCAACTGCACTGTCCTAGCGGTGCACTGGGGCAGATATTTAAAATCTGAGGATTTTATTCCTGTTTATTTCATTTATTTATTTTGTAAAATCCTCCAGGTGAATATTATCAGATGAGGTTTGAAATAAATCATTTGGAAGATACCTATACTACATAATTTGTGAGGCACTTTCTTCAAAACATACCAGAACATTCTTAAACATTCTGAATTGTTTTAAGAGACCTCAAATTATCCTCATAATACGCAAGAAAAAAGTTCATGATGGCCAAGCACTATTTCAGTAATTCCTGGTAGTTACTCTAGTTGTAGTTCTAACTTGTATCTTCATTACCAACCCAATCTTCCTCCCTGCCAACTGAAGTTGAAATGTGTGCAGGATCTTCAGTTAAAGCTGTGGTGCCATTAGGACGAGTTGATTTCTCAGTGAAACATACAACTCCATTAGCAGTTTGGGAGGAAACAAATTGTGGCAAGCATGAAAACTATCCCCACTGCTTTTAAACTATCAGTGACTTGCTCTCAGGGATCTTTACAGTATCATGGTTCACTTGTACTTTAAAAATCAATATTTACTTGTAAATTATATACGGTGAATAAAATTTGCGTAATATCAATTTGAAGTGTCTTATAATTCTGAAAATTAATCACAATGCCAACACATATGGAACATTTGTTAGTAACTCTACATGTTGCCTTTATTAGCAGTCCTTGGAAGCTTTAAGACACTATGTGTATATTCACTGGAGAACAAAAATGAAAAATAAATATGACAAAAGATTTCAAACTAAACAAGCAAAGTCCACACAAACATGTCTAGAAATAGTAATTTAACATGGAAAATTCAATTCTCAAAATGAGAATTTTTAAATTGTTTACTTGAGTTCTAACTATGCAATATTTTCAAACATAATTGATGAAACTTAAAACAAAAGACTAAGATAGTTAACACTTCGAAAATTAGCATCTGGATCAAAGACATGTCAAATGACATTAAAAACAAGTTTAGCTCCAAATGAAATAACACAAAAATAGTGGTTTAAGTCAATAGCTGTATCACGTGTTTTTTAAATACTCCCATGAAGCATATTTAAATAAAAAAAAGATTACAATATAGCAATATGTCTAGAAGCTGGCTGTCACTGTGCACATTATTAACTACAAGACTACAATATACTGTTATCAAATGTCCAAAAGGAAATAAAGTTAACTGTTTGTAATTCATCATAAATGCATACAACATGATGGGGTGGGTAGTCAACCAACTTTTCCTCAGAGAACATTGAATGAAGAAACACGTCTTTAAAAACAAGCAAATCAAACTTAATACATTCAGTTTTGAATTACACAGCAAACTGATTTGTGAAGTATCAATATAAATAGTTACATTATGTATTTCAAACTAACTTAAAACAATAATAGATGCTGAACATTTTATTAAAACAAAGAAAATAATGTCTTTAATGCATTGATTCAAAGTAAAATATATTTAAATATTTGTAAAAATGTTGTTCTTTCAGTGATATTTTTGAATGTTAAAACTGGTCAATATGATAAAAGTATTGCATTCTATGCAAATACAAAGTAAAATGATGTCAATTGAAAAGGATAATAGTGTGCACTATGCCCATAAAAAAATATTAACATTTGATAATTTTCACATAAATACTTCTGCATTCAAACTTGTGTTAGCTGGTTTAACAAGGACAGATGGGATGTTTAAGGAAGAAAACTAAGTTTTTCTGTTAACTTTCCCATATAAAAACAGGTTTGGTCCCATATTTTTTTTACACCCTAATGTACTGTTTCCATACTTTCCCCACAACAAAACCAAATTTATCTTTCAACCCTAACATAGGTCTGACTTCACACCATAACATACACTTGTCTCCTAACTTTTCCCACAACAAAACCAAGTTTAACTTTCAACTCTAACATAGGTCAGACTTCATACCATAATCTACGTGTCTCCTAACTTTCCACACAACAAAACCAACTTTATCTTTCAACTCTAATATAGATTTAACTTCACACCATAATGTAGTCTTCCTAACTTTCCCCACAACAAAACAAAATGTATCTTTCAACTCTCACACATCACACACCCAAACATTATCTCTCCTTCCCATATTAAAAGGCTAAGTTTTTAGCCTAAATTTTTTCACACAAAATTTAAATTTATTTCTTAAATGTCTCACACCATTTATTTCTTAACTATCTAACATATTTAATATCAGAATTTAAATTCCTCTTTTCATACAATCAAAACTTAAGTTTATATCTTGAATTTCCCCACATAAAACACAAAAACTTTATTTCAACATTTGCTTGCGCAAGTGTCTGTCTTCACTCTACCTCACTAAAACTGGAATATATCTAAATTTCCTCCCACACACAAATCTTAGTTTATCTTTTACCTTTCCTCCCAAACTAAAATCCTAATTTTATCTTCTATTCCTAACTTGATTGGACCTGGTTTGGGCTCTTGCAAGAATCCCTAAAAACACACCTTTTCCCTTTAACAGTACACTTGTTATAAGATATAAAATCCTTTCATATACCTAACCTATATTTTTTTTAAATAGTATAATAAGAAAGCAGTCTTTGATATTTGATAAAAGGGAAGGTTGTAAGATTGTAATATACAAAGCTAAAGTGACCATTTTTCAAGCCACAAAACTATATGTACATATTCAAGTAGAGTAACAGAACAGCTGAAGAAAATTACAACAAATTCACAATAAATGAAATACATATCTCTTTTAATAGTTATAACTTTATATGTCAGAGCTCTGTATGTTACATAGTACCTGTTACAAGAATAACTTTTTAAAAAAAGAGAAGTCAACTGAGGTACTTAAAACATGACTCAGATTATATACTAGAGCAAAATCAAAACTCAGTGGCGATTATCAGTATACTATAAGCATAACTCAACAGGAAATACAGTCACTGTCATTTCAAGTTGTTCAATCAAGTGCCTATATATGTCAAGTTGAACTACTGGATACACTTGTTCAATAATCCAAAGGGAAGTAAGTAGCTTCATACAGGAAAAAATAAACTGTCCAATAATCCATAAACTGAACACCAAACAAACAAACAAAAAATTCTCATTATGCTGCAACATGAAACATTTTTGATTTGCTTGTAAAATTTTGCATTTGTTTCCTTTCTTGGCACTCCATTTTTTTCTTCACTTGATCTTTTAACAATGATCAATGTAAATTCCATATACCAATCAGTCATTCCAACTAAGTACAACATTGTTCATGCCAGAATATAAAATGTAACAAGAACAAAACTAAAAAACAATTTAACAAGAGCCTTTTACTGGATCACAGATTGATCCTGCAGTCCTTCCCACTTAGAATTTTCCACACAAATTTTCCTTAATTTTCTGTAAAGTTTTTTGGATTTGAAACAAAGCAGCCAGATTCCAGATGTAGTTGTAAAATTGAATTGGTGCTATACCAGCATAATGGCAGGCTGACACATTGTGCTTCAGATCACATTCAAAAAGTATTCTGTAAATGATATGTTTGTCAGCAAGGGTGCTTGAGATTAAATTAATTTCATTCAAGTTCAAGGATTTGATTCAAGTGGGTTATAAAACTGGTTTCTAAAGCCACTGAAATATTTGAATGAAGACTGGTGCTCCTCATGTGACTTTCAATGCTTTCATATAACAACTAAAGTATAAACATTTACTTCACATGCAATCTCTTTCAGGTTAGTCTGCAATATGGTCAGCCAGCTGTATGCAAGAGGTCAATCCAAACAAGTCTTTGTCCAAGACAAAGACAAAAAATACTCTGGGTAACATAAATATGAGTGTCATCACAGTATAGAAACTTGTAGTATAATAAGTGGCTTAATCACTGTCAGCATCAGATTATGAGACCAAGTCTAGATTAAATAAACAAACAGTAGAAATTCCTGAAACAGCAAGCCAGTCCATGAACCATCAAAGAACCAGAGAACGAGGTTTGAAGGTCTGGGCACATTGCTTAGCTAGTTCTGTCATTTCAAGTTGGTCTGGTGTTCTACCACAGGCAACCGTCTCATATTTCTTGTCCAGCTAGATAAAAAAGAAACAAAATTGAACCCATTCTCTGGAATATAAAACAAGATATAATTAATTTGAACTGTGCATGCACATTTTTGATGGTCAGTTTTCTGTCACAACTACAGCATCATACAGTGAAATTAGAGATCAAATCCCTCAATGAGGCTACTATTAATTAGCAGAGATGCTCAGTATTATTTTCTTGAAACCTCAACTAGGATCATACATTTTCCAGCTTTGGAAGGCATTAATTCAACATCCATGTTGGATGAATTAGTTACTAATTTTCATGAGAAATTTGATGTATATAAATAATATATGACATCCCCAAGCATATGACAATGAAACTTGTGAGACAAAAGACAGATTACTGACTTTCATAAGAAAACTAATGTATCATTAATCAGACTGTGATATGACCACATCCTCAAGTAGGTGACCATGAAACTTCTAAGGGAAAACCCCCAGAGATTACTTACTTTCAACAGAAAAATAACAATCAGAATGTCACAGTATTTAAAAATATTACATGAAACTCTTCTTCACTAAATGGCTGATAACACTGAAGCACTTGTAAGAAAAAGGTAATAGCAAACCTGGAAAGAAATGTAACTTAAAAGGGAAGCTCTCAAAGGAAAAGCACACACTTCCTTAGCAGGTAAAACACTAGGCTTTCATGTATTATTCACATATTATTGTTTAACAAACAAAACGGTTAGCCATAAAATACAAAATAAGTTTCTGAATTTTTTTTTTTTTTTAATTTTAATAAAATGCAAGTGAAATCCAGGACAATCTGTCTCCGTAAAATAAAAGTACATTATGGCCTGGAAATCAGACTTAAAAACTCAAGTACATTCAAGGTGAGTGAGAACCCTTTATAATATTAATAATTAAAGTACATTGCAGTTGAGGGAATTCTATATAACAGGGGTGCACAAACCGCGGCCCCCAGAAGACTTTAGGATGTTACCATTATGCAAGGAGCTTTTAACATTAAACTGAACAAGGGAGTAGAACAGTGGTCTGCTTTCCCGTACATGCATCTTGTGCTGTGTTGAAAACAAATGCTGGATGCAGTATTGAGGTGAGAGCTCTGTGTATTGGGCACATTGTTCACTTCAGCTGATCAAAAGTGTATAGTAGTATCTGCGCATCTTTGATGCATGGCGACATCAAATAGCATTAGAAAGAGCGTCGTCATCTAGAGTTCTAGATCCAAGCCGGCAGCCTGCCAGCCAAAGTTCAGTCTGGGGATGAGGTGAGGTGACGCGGGGAAAGGAAGGTGCAGTCAGTCAGTGGATGTCTGGTTGGACTGTAGTGAATTAATTACAATGTGAAGTGAAGTTGTTTTTAAACTACTGCCCTTTGTAAATATGTCGAAACCTGCGCATAAGAAGCGTAAAATTGAAGACGAAAATCGTCAGTTTAAAGAAGAGTGGACAGCTAAATACTTTATGCGGCATTTTAATGGAGCAGCTATGTGCTTAATTTGTTGTGAGTCTGTTACTGTGATGAAGGACTTCAACTGCAAGCGGCATTACAAAACAAAGCACGCTGCGACTTTTGATGACTTAAAAGGCGCTGCAAGAAACAACAAAATTGAGCAACTTTTAAAAGGTCTGTCAGCACAGCAACATTTCTTCACAAAAAAGTCTGAAGAAAACAAGTATTTTGCTCGTGCAAGTTGCAAAGTAGTACATATTGTTGCCAAATCATCACAGCCATTTACTGACGGTGACTTCGTCAAAGACTGCATCCAAGCTGTTTGCACAGAAATATGTCCTGAAAAGGCGGACCTTTTCAACAAAGTCCCACTCTCGCGGACGACCATTCAACACCGAGTCGAAGACTTAGCAACAGACTTTTGTGAACAGTTGTGTGAAAGACTTGCTAACTGTAAGTACTTTTCAATTGCTTTGGACGAGAGCACTGACAACGTTGACATAGCACAACTGCTGGTTTTTGTGCATGCAGTGGATGAGAACTTTGAAATAACTCAAGAATTAGCTGGTATGGCTTTACTACATGGGCGGACGACTGGTGAAGATATTTTTGGAGTGACTTCCGTTCTTGGAAACCTTAACGTCCAGTGGCCAAAGCTAGCCAGCGTTACCATGGATGGTGCACTTGCTATGACTGGAAGAGCATCAGGATTTGTTGCTCATTTGCTGTCACATATGCAGGGGCTTGGAATTCCAACAGATAGTGTCCACATGTACCATTGCATAATTCATCAGGAATCGCTCTGTGCACGAATCTTGAAATTTGACAATGTCATGAAATTCGTTTTCAATTCTGTGAACTTCATACGATCCAGAGGACTTAACTATCGACAGTTCAGATCATTTCTTGAAGACATCGAGGCAGAATATCGAGACTTTCCATATCACACAGATGTCAGGTGGCTGAGTCGAGGAAAGGTATTAAAACGGTTTGTTGAGTTGCGAATGGAAATTTGTGAATTCCTTACTGTCAAAGGCAAAGACACGGCTGTGTTTACTGACAAACAGTGGTTGGCAGACTTGGCATTTCTGACAGACATGACAGATCACTTGAATAGATTCAACCAGCGTCTCCAAGGCAAAGATCACTTTATCTTTGATATGTACAAGGAACTGCAGTCCTTCACGTTGAAGTTGAGGCTCTTCTGTTCGAATCTGCAAGCTGGAAATCTTTGTCATTTTCCGATTTGTTCAGCTTTTCAGAAGGAGTACCAATGTAACTTCAGCAGATACCATTGCAATTGTGAAACATTGCTGAAGGAATTTACTGAACGCTTTGATGCCTTCAAGGAGCACAAGGACTTATTCAACTTCATTCGCGATCCTTTCTCATGTAGTGTAGAGTCCGTGCCTGATCACTGTCAACTGGAGGTCATTGATCTTCAATGTTCACCTGAACTGAAGTCATCATTTCAGCAGAACAACATTTTAACATTTTATGGAAGTCTCAGCTCGAGCACATACAGAAATGTCAAGGACTTGGCTTGCAAGTTGTTGTCAGAATTCGGCAGCACATACTTGTGTGAACAAACGTTTTCAGTAATGAACATGAACAAGAACAAGCTGAGATCGAATTTGACCGACAACAATCGCTGTTTGATTTTGAGGCTGGCGACTACAAAACTCGAACCAAATATTGACAAAGTTGTTAACAACATTCAGGCTCATCCTTCTCACTAATAAAGACTAAATCTAGGTTAATAAGGCAAAAACGAATGTAAAGACATTATTTCATTATTTGTGTTGTTCTTTTTCTACTGAGCCATCCATGTGCAATCTGACTTGCGGCCCTCCATGCACTATCAATTGGAAATGTGGCCCTCTGGCCTAAAAAGTTTGTGCACCCCTGCTATATAATAAACTAATTAGTAAAAAGCTTTCAGTTAGTCGCAGTAATATAAGTGTACAGATACAGTACTCTAGAATAGTCTCTACTTCCAATCAACCTCAATGGTATATTTTATCAGCATAAGTGTACAGATACAGTACTCTAGAAGTAGTCTCTACTTCCAATCAACCTCAATGGTATATTTTATCAACATAAGTGTACAGGATAATTTGCTCTAGAAATAGTCTCTACTCCTTTCATTCAATCTCAATGGTATATTCTAACTGTATAAGTGTACAGATACAATACTACAGAAAAAAGTATCTACTTCCATTCAATCTCAATGATATATTCTGTGTAAGTATGTGTACAGATACAATACTACAGAAAAAAAAATATCTACTTCCATTCAATCTCAATGGTACATTTTATTAGCTTTTGTACTAGATTAAGTGCTCTACTCCCATTTAATTGCAATGGTATGCTCTATCAGTATGCATGACAATGTTCTAAAATTAGTTTTTCATAAGATTTATTCTATTGTCTTAAAACTGATCCCCATAAATTAAAAATTATAACAGTTACCTTTGCTTCAACCATTGGTTTAGTTGGCACATCATCAAAATGAATTCTTTTCATGGATTTTCTTTTCCGTTTTCCCTGCAATACAAATAGCTGTCACTAGTAACAATACACTTTTTAAAAAAAGTACTGTAATACAGTCTCTTTTCTCTGCACTAAAGATAGTGGTCACTAGTAACAATACACTATATGAAAGAATACTTTAACTCTTTACTTGACAACTGCTATTTAGAGAGTAGATGTCTCAATGATGCTCATTTAGATCAAAGTAGTTGCATTTTGACCAGTCATTTGGCTTAGATGGTGGGGTTTTATGAAGTGAGAGCAAAAATGGGTTATGTCTGAACTGTAATAGCATCCACAAAACAAGTCCTAATCAATTTATAATATTAATAGTAATATGTGTTACTCAAAAATAATGTTATCATGTAAAAATATATTTTTAAAATGTTTCCTTATCTAATAATAATAAGGAATAAAAAAAAAGATATTTGTGTACTCATGCCATTTCACCTCAAGCATCCAAACTCTGATCACTGGAACAAACCTTTGCATTCAAATACAACACACAAAAAAACATACTAGAGGGTTGTGGCTGTTTAGAAAAAAGAAAAAGACAAAGTATATTGACACTTCATTGGGCCTAATATATAACTAAACATGTTTGTATTTTGTTCTTGCATTAACTATGTATTTTGCTGTTAATATAATTAATCTTCTAAATGTTATTAAAGAAAACAAACAAATGCTTTATTTTTAGGGTGGGTAGATGGGACTATGTTAGTGTACTGACACTTTATAGTTTATTGGTGGTAAGGGACTTGACGTTCCTTGCCTAGATTTTATGTTACACTGAACACAACCAAAATTTGTGCCCTTGTTGCTTGAGACGATAATGGCAGCAGTGCGAGTTGAGTATCTTGATGCTAACATGATCTCACATATTCTCATCATCGCAGGCCAATACTCTCTAGAATGTCATCTTTTTTCTGGCACTGAATCCAGTGATGAGTTTTGTGTCAAAGTCACAACAAAAATAAAAATGAGAAAAATGTTTGTGTTGGTGGATTGCAGTTGAAGTCTGATCATAAAAAAGCATGAAGGTGTTTGTGATGGCAGAATCTACTAGAAACATAAAAATGAATTTCCAGGCCTTTTTTTGCAATTCCACTCACAGTTATACTTTATTCTCTTCTGGTCATGAATGTCCACCCCCATTCATGTAAGCATTTTAGTCAAAGACGGCTTGTGGCTGGTTGATGAACACCAATGGGTCCAATGTGTTGGTGAGCTTGCTGTATGGAGGGCGGATCCCTAAAGTTTGACAGGACAGCCACTTGTTTTTTAATCCTGCCACACCGCTGCAGTCAGATTACTGTTTACCTTCCTCAGAATTTTGCTTTCATCCTGTTGTAGACTTCGCATCTGTTTCAGCTCTTGTGGAAAATTTTTTCTCTACTGCCTTACAGTTCCATAGGCATATATATCTCTCTTGAGCAAATCTTCCACAAGTTTAGGAGATCTAATTTTTTTTTTAAATTGACCAAAACAAAAGTCTATTCTGCTGACAGCTTTGTGACAACACTATGACCAAGTCCATTAGGGATGTCTTTATGACCAAGATAAATTTAAAATTTGCATATGTAGTGTCATTGTCAAAGAGCATCCAAACTCTGATATCATGCTTAATTGGTTTTGATGGCATGTACTGTAGATAAGCAAGGCGCCTGGTATAACAAATCATTGATTCATCTATAGCCAAGTGATGCCCATGTATGAAATGTAAATGTGGTGAAAATTTCAGTCTCTTTTATCACTGATGTAAAGGTATGAAGTCAAACTGATAAGATTTCTGGCAAAAATTGATTTTATGCCAACATTGCAAATAAAAGTATTTGCTAACCAGTATAGCTCATTCTCTGGTAAGACAGGTCCATCAAAATATTGCATGCAATATATGCTCTCATTTCTGCTAGTGTTGTCTGATCAAAGTTGGCAAAGGTATGCCACCTTGCTGAAACACAGCAAACACTTGGTTTTATAGATGTTGTCTACCAATAGTGCTTCAGGAAATAACAAAGAAAAATATTCTAATGCTGTTGTAGTCATTACATCAAAATCCATCAGGAAACACAACTCCTGTACCAGATGCATTAAAATCATTGGTAGTAAATGATGTATGAAGATGTCCATTTGCTTGTCAGACTGGATCAGTGGATCTGGATCAACTTCAGTGTCAGTCAAACTTACTACTATTGCTGTCCTGATTAAAAATGCTATTACTCACTATATTCTGTATTCAAATCATGATGTGCCTGCATCTTAAACCCATAAAATTATCCTTCTTCATTCGATTGAAGAAAAATCGATGGGATCAAATAGCTAATACTGCTTGATTTAGAATCACTCTGAAATCTCACAGCCATATTGTGATTTGCACATGGCACAATGAGGCCATATGGGTTGAAGCATTAAAAAATGTAATAAATATTAAGCAATGCACATTGAGTCAAATGAACTAAGTTTCAATTGATTTCAAAATCAGCCAGAAGATGACATTATGTGTAAAACTATCTGTTACTGAAAATAGACACGCTGAAATGTGGTTGTCTATGAGAGAGCAGGGCATACAAATGTGCTTACATCAGGAAATTATAGAATACAGTCTGTTTTCCCTACAATAAATATCAGTCACTAAGTAACAATATTCTAAATACAACTTTTTTTTAAAAAGAGCACTAAAATTACAGTCTGTTTTCCCTGCAATAAATAGCAGGCCCTAAGAAACAATATTCTAAGTAAAAATTTTTTAAAAGAGCACTAAAATTATAGTCTATTTTACCTGCAGTACATATAGTGGTCACTTGTAACAAAAGACTAAACACAAAATACATAACTCAGACAGAATACAGTTCTGCTGTGTAAAACTGACAAGTGCTAGAAGAATTCTATGCATCATTTATATAGATTTCCAGCTCTGTCTGTCTGTGCAAACACTAAAGAATTTGGAGCGACACTATAGTGTCCTTGACTTTTGAGCACATGGGAGTTTGTTTTTTTCACATGGCCAGCTTTGTTTAATTTTTGCCGCATTCGTGAAACAGACATCAAACAGACATAAAAAGAAACTGGCAGTCAATGTCATTTGCTAAATGCTGCTCAAACACATGGGAGTTTTTCTGAGCAATGCTTAAGTGTCCTTGACCTTCAAGCATATGGAAGTTTTTTCCCCATATGGCCAGCTTCACGTTGCATTGTTGCATTCACACACAAAAAAAACTGCCAGTCAAGGTCATTTGCTAAATGATGCTCAAATTTTCATTCATGTGACTTATAATGTAAAAATAATAACTAAGCAGGCAAGGAACAAAAGTTATAAAAACTGTCAAAGGGCATTCAGAAAGGGAATAATGGATAGAATGATAACAGTTTTTAACTCCCAAAATGTTTCGTTAAACCCATTGCACACCACCTGATCAAGTACAATATGACGTCATTGGTACAGCCACAGGCAGTGAGTTAAATTTCATTCTACCGAATGACGTGGTGACACTTTTATTGCTGTGTGCCTACCTGGAATACATAATGCTGAGTGGTGCAATGGGCACCCATCTCGAACAGCAGCTTAGGCACGGCCAAAGTCATTTGCTACATGATGCTCGAATTTTTACTCACAATTTATAATCAAGCCTTCTAATAAACAAAATCATTCATGTTTCTAGCAATGCATTCATTTTATTTTTCCACCTGCCATGACATATTTGTATAGGTGAGTACTTACCATAAAACAAATGTGAAAATAAAATACATATGTGTACTGCCTAATTACTTTATATAATGAAGGATTTGTGTAAGTTGTATAATTAATAAAAAGAATTAGGTAAATTGGAATTAGAAAAAAATATATTTTAAAAATTTAGCTACAGCTAGTTTAGCCTACGGACAATAAAAGAAAAGTTTAAAAAGTATCTCCTGCCAATTCCAATGAGCCTATGGTAATTTGTCATTTAATAATGTATAAGATTAGTTAGTCAGAAACTATATACCTACAAACAGTAGATGTGTGCATAACATATGGCACTTTCATGAGGATTTACATGCATTAATTTGGCAATTGTTCTGATAAGAATATACATGTGTGATAATTTCTGCCTATTAACTTTGGACAGTGGTAGATTAACCCTTTGAACCCAGCTCGCCTGTACGTAAAAAACCTATAACCTGAGCTCCCTGAGCAAAAAACGTAAATTTTCTAAAATTATATTTTATTAATTTTCTATGTGAAATCAGTTAGCCACTCAATGTGTGAAACACTTTAATGCCAAAATTCCTTCTTGGAATGATAATCTGACCAACAGTGGCTGCAAGTTCAAATGCATAGGTATTCTTTGCATGCAGAACATTGAAAGACAGTTTTATTGTGGGTTTGCTGTTTTCGGTAAAGACGGATTTACCTATGCATACTTTTTACTCACCGATTCATTAGCACTACTGCTTGAACTATCACAATCATTTCTACTAAATGAAGTTCTTCACTATCACTATCTATAATTATAGATTATAATCACTGCAAGGGCTTCTGCCACAACATAACGATCTTTATTACGATACGCCATCACCATATTTAGCCTTAAACTTGTGCGCCAAGACACGCAGACACACCAAGGTCTTTGGTAGAGTTCACATTTCTAGGGTAAGTCAGCATATACTGGTGTTGTGGTATCTCGGGATATAATTTTATACATTCATCCCGCTATTGCAGGCAAACGGAGATTCCGATTTTCTGGTAATCCCGGCTAAAGCAGGATCGCGGGTTCAAAGGGTTAATATTCAGATAAGAAAAAGGCATTTTCTACAGAATATAAGTTATTCCTGACTATTTATCAGACATACTGCAGGATATCCATGCCTCCATACTGATACAAGCCAGAGTAGCCAAAAGGCCCCTACTATGAAAAGTTATTGGTAAAGCTTCAAATCACTTACCCAGCAGATTCCCTACCATCTGTACTCATTAACTGAAGGTACCAATCCATAATAAAGTGAGGGGGCAGGGAGAGCCTGCAAATATGTTTGCCTGGTAAGTATTTCAGGAAAAACTTACTGTATAAAGAAAAATTCTGTTTTCCATCATACAACCAGATGAATATACTGTAGGACAACAATGAGCAAGTGGCAGGTAATAATATTTTATGATTTAACTTCATACATAAAGTGCATACAAGAGAAATGCTAGAGAAAAGACAGCTATTCACAAGAGAAGACTATATATAGTGGACTGGCAACTGCCACTGAACTCTAGATGGATCAGAAGTGAATAAAAGATAGCTCTATAATATAAAATCCACAGAAAGATGTTTTCCATCCCACTGCTGCTAAAATAACATTCATGTAAAACATTAAACTAAACATTAAACTTGAGAATCTAGCTCTCAGGGGTGGGAATTGGTGAAAGTGCTTTGGGCTTACTGGCAAGCGACAGCGCCTTCGGCGCCACGAAAATCTAGAAATCTAGGGGGGTCCAGGGGCATGCCCCCCCCCCCCCCCCCCCGGAAAAATTTTGTGTCTAAAGAAGCAAAATGGTGCAATCTGGTGCCACCTGAGCTTAGAAATCGCCACACAATCTGCTTCCCAAATTCCAAGTAAAAGACTAATTTTCTCAATTGCAATTTAATAGTATGCTTTAACAAGGGTGTTTTTGTTTGAGCTCGTGTTTTGGGGGGGCTTTTTTCCGGGGGGGGGGGGGGGGGAGAGGGTGGAAAGGTATGTTAGACTACAAGAGGTTTGTAATAAAAACAATGTAAATTAAAACAAAAAAAAATACATGAATTTGTTGCACGAATATCAATCAGTTGACGGTGTCCGTTGGTGTCGGCATGCTTCTGCAAGGCACCAAATCCGCGGTTTGCGTATTTAATCTCTGCTCGGCACAGGTCGCAGAAGGCAAAACCAGAGGTTGACAACTTTCGAATCCATTCGCCGAACCGAACTTTCCTGATTACTTTTGATTCTTTTTCCCCATCGATAGTTTCCACCCAGTCTTGATTGACCTAATCCCAATTCCATTTGTAGCGGCAACCAGAATCGTCAAAGCTTTCCCCACGCTGAACAACGTTCGACATCTTTGACGCCATAATTTGGATATGGCGGATTTTTACTCAAAGTTAAGCTAAATTTTGTTTACTACGCCCATTTGAGGATGCGCATTATGGGAATATTTTTTTTTTTTACTTTTTTTTGTTTTTGGGCGTACTGAGCTAACAATGGGCGTAAACTGAAAATGATTTGGGCGCTTTTACGCCTTTAGGCGTACAATTCCCACCCCTAAGCTCTGAATTCACAGACCCTAACAGAACTTGGGCATGCCTTCAAAAATTATTTGTATGCATCTCATGTTTACACCAAGAAGATAGTTGACTTGCAAATTTCTCTGCAAGGGTAATATAAGTAAAATTAGTCTAGATTTAATCCCTAGGGAGAATGAAAGTCAAATGGGTAATATATGTAAAATTAATCAAGATTTAACCTCTAGGGCAGGGGCGGGCAAACTCTGGCCCACGGGCCAAACCTGGCACACGAAGCATTTTTTTTGGCCCACCAAGCTATTCACAGTTAACATTGCCTTTGGCCTGCCAAGCTATTCACAGTTATTGCTTTTGGCCCGCCAAGCCATTCACACTTATTGCTTTTGGCCCGCAAAACAAAAGTCACTAAAACAATTGGGCATTGTTATACGCTGTCAAACAGCCAAGGCTAAACTAGTCTAAAGACTACATTAATTTTAACAGTTTGAATTACTCACACAGAATCGTGTGCACATGTACAATTTATGCCTGCGGTTATATATATTACACTAGCATCTCTTTATAGTTCGTTGACTTTTGAACTCTCCTAAGCCTAGGATAGATCTACAATAATACATGTATGACAGCATCTGTACTCTGCCTCAGTCGTGACCTGACCGTCACTGCTACAATTGGGCGAGAGGAAGGAGGGCTGGAGGTGAACAGAGGTGCACGCGAATTTGAAACTAACAGTCTTCTGCCATCACAACCAAACTGGTTGTTGCATTTCTGCTATTTCTTTGCCATTATTCCTCCATCCCCACAATCATGTCTGCAACCCTGCATCCTAAAAAATTTAAAGTGGATATGGAAAGTCGGACATTTAACTTTGAGTGGACAGAGAAGTACTTTTTCATAGAACGATTTGGACAAGCTCAGTGTCTGATCTGTTTGAAAACTGTTGCTGTCTTCAAAGAGTTTAATGTGCTCCGTCACTGGGAAACAGTACACTTAATTTCGAAATTCGGTTTAATGTCTGCCTCTGAGAAAAAGAATACTATTGCTAAACTCACAGGCAATATAGAGAAAAGCAGTTTGATGTTTCATAAGCAAACATCTGTGCATGAAAAAGTGACACGCGCCAGTTATGAAGTTTCACTACTCCTTGCTCAAAGAATGAAGCCATTTTCTGATGAAGACTTTATCAAGGAATGTCTCATGACTGTGATGAATTCTCTCTGTCCAGAGCAACATTCTGTCTTGGAGAATATGAGTCTGTCATCCCGTCGTCGCATTGAAGAGATGTCAGACAATGTGCAAGACTCGGTGAAGAATGATTGCTCAACCTTTGTCGCCTACTCTCTTGTTCTTGATGAGAGCACTGACATGAAAGATACAGTCCAGCTAGCTATTTTCATACGAGGTGTCACTGCTGCCCTCAAAGTGCATGAAGAGTTCCTTCAGATTGTTCCGCTACATGACACTACCACTGGGCAAGACATCTTCAATGCCTTACTTCTGTGTGTGGAACATCACTCCCTTGATCTGTCCCGTCTTGTATGTGTAACGACTGATGGTGCACCGGCAATGATTGGAGAGAATAAAGGCGCAGCTTCTTTGCTCATTCACCACTGTAGGGCCCTCGGACACAACCAGACTATCCTTAAATTGCACTGCATCATTCACCAAGAATTCATATGTGCCAAGTCTGCAAACCTTGTTGAGGTCATGTCAATTGTGGTAAAGGTTGTAAATTCCATACTTTCCCAAAGTCTCAAACATCGTCAATTTCAGGCACTGATGGATGAAGTGAATGCGCACTATGGTGACCTGCTCTACTTTTGTGAAGTCCGCTGGCTAAGTCATGGAGCCATGCTTTCTCATGTGTGGGACCTGCAACAAGAAATTTTGAACTTTCTTCATGAAAAGAACCTTCCCTATGCTGATAACTTCACTGACCTAAAATGGCTTGCTCGTCTGGCCTTTCTCACGGATATCACCACACACCTCAACATCCTCAATGTCAATTTGCAAGGTAAGGATGTTCTCGTTCCTGAAATGTATTCACACATCACAGCATTTGAAGTGAAACTACGCTTGTGGGAATTCCAGTTTTCTAATGGTCAGTTTCAGCATTTTCCATGTCTTGCTGCTTGTTCCATGGCAGATGTCGATTTGGAGACTTATGCAGTCATTACCTCACTGAGGGAAGAATTTTCCTCACGTTTTGGGGGTATCAGACCACTCTCTGCAGATTTCAAGTTGTTCAGTGCCCCTTTTGAAATCACAGTGGATGACGCTCCAGCTTCCTTGCAGATGGAGTTGGTAGATATGCAATGCAGCGATGAGTTAAAAGCAAAGTTCCGCACTTCTCCTCTTTCTTTTATTTGTGATGTCATCCTTCCATCAGGCAAGTTTCCACATTTTATTAAACATGCTCAGCGCATTGTAGCTATGTTCGGAAGCACATTTTGCTGTGAACAACTGTTCTCAAAGATGAAATATACAAAGAGTCGCCTTCGCTCTCAACTCTCTGACCGTCATCTAAATGACATTCTTCGCTTGTCAATCTCATCAGTTCAGCCAGACATTGAATCACTTATTCATTGTAAGCAACACCATCCATCTCATTAATCTTTCATTGAAACAGAGTTAGTTTTTTAAAATTACTTTTGTTCTCATTTTATATTCTGAACTTGCTGGACTTGTGATATTTGGTCGTCTATCCGGCCCGCGAACTGTTCCAACAGTTTTATCTGGCCCGTAGTCTCAAAAGTTTGCCCGCCTCTGCTCTAGGGAGAATGAAAGTCAAATTGGTAATATATGTAAATTATTCTAGTTTTAACCCTTAGGGAGAATGAAAGTGAGTAAATGCATTTGACTGGGTAGAGGATGAGGAATTAATCGTTTGTTAGGAGAGATAATAACTAACTTGCTGACCATATCTAGGAGTCTATACTTTGCACACAAAAAAGGAGGACAAGGCCCACATGCTGATTCAAAGGCCACTATAAAAAGTGTTTTAAAAGACATTATCTTGAAATCTTTATTTAGAATGGCTCATTAAAATGTTAGCATTCAAACAGTTTAAACCACTACTCTATGGGGAAAGAAAAAAAATTAATGACCTTTAGAGAAGTGAAAGTTCTAAATTTTATTTTAAAAGAGAACTATAACAGCTTTTATTTCACAATACAAACATTGTTTTTTTTTAATAACCATGGCTATTTCAAAATGATTTCAAAGTAATGTCTTATTTTAATAGTGTGTACTTTATGATGTAAAATATTTCTTCAAACATGTTCTTATAGTTCTACTGCATTGATTACAATAGTACAGTGGTCCCCAACCATTTTATGGCCGCGGACCGGTCAACGTTTGATAATTTTACTGCGGCCCGGTGAGGTGGGGGACGTTGATTGTTTATATTTAGATTGTTTTGATTTAATAAATTTAATTGAATTGTATTTAAACATGCCTTCAAAATAAAATACAGTTACACCAAAAAATGAATATAAAGTGATTTAACATTTTAACTCACTAAAACGCTAAATCAATGAGAACCCTGAGCTTGTTTCTTTGCGAAGAGAAGGTTCCATCTGGGGGTAATAGGAGACAATGACACCCAAAGTGTGTTGCTTAAGTCCAGTTTATTCCGTTGTTTTGTTTTGGTTGCTGTCACTGCAGAAAACCCCGCTTCACACAGATAGGATGTCAGAAATGGCAATAGGGATTTAAGTGCTGTGGTGGCCGTTGTTGTATTGGTGGGTGAGGGGGTTTACAGAGCCCAGGCTAATACCACATCGTCTGTACTTAGTGTGTATGTGCGTCCAGGATGTTCACCAGTGGTGGTGTTGTTGTTGCCAATGGCACTGTTGTTGTTGATGTCCTCGGTATCCGTTGGGCTGTATGTAGGTGGGTGTTGGCAGCCAGTATAGGTGGTCAAGCATTAGTTGAATTAGATCCACAAATATCCCCACTGCATGTGATGTTGCTCCCTGTGCTGCCACCTTTGTTGTTGTTGTCGCAGCGCTGCCATAGTTGTTGTGGCTGTAGTAGATGATACTGTTGTTGTCGTCTGATGTGTTGTGGCGGGCGCCTTCTTTTTGATTTGGGGCTCCGTTCTGTAGTTTTTCCTTGTGTGTCTGTTGTGGTTGTCTTTGTTGCAGTCCCTGGTGGTGACTCATGTGGATTGGTGGCAGTTGGTTTAGTCGTTGTTGTTGTTTCTTGTGGTGTAGTTGGAGCGTTGTCGACTTCTGTTTCGGTCTGTGTGTCAGTTGTCTTCACTTCTTTTTCTGTTTGTATTTTTCTTTCTTGCGTCTTGATATGTACCATTTGTGTGCTAGAGATTTTTTGGCGTTTCTTCTTATTTTTGGTGGTAGTTGTTTTAATTTCTTTTTCTTTGCTGATAGAGCTTGTAGTCTGAGTTTCCTTATTATCTGCTGTGGGTTTGGGAGTTTGTGAGAATGCCTGTCTGATTTCTTGTTTTGCTGTTTGAGTTGAATTCACTTTGGCCGTAGGTGGAATTTTCCAGATGATGTTGGTGTTTATTCCCTGTTCTGTTGTAATGGCTGGTAGAGTTTGGGTGGAAACGTGGCTTTTTCCTTCAAAGACTGTTTGAGTTGTGCCATCTTCCTTTGTGGGTTTTCGCATTGTTTCCTCCTTTTCCGTTGTGAAGAGCGTGTTTTTGTTGTCAGCGTTATTTTCCAGATGATGTCTGTCTGTGTTTCACAGTCTGTTGATGTAGTTTTTTTTCCGGTTGTCTTGTCAGGTGCTTGTTTAAAATCTTGTGGAGACCAATTGCGGTTAAGATGGCTTGTTGTCTAGTGTAAGTTCATCTTCCGTTTTTGTGTGGAAGAGGGTCAACAGTAAATTAGTGAACGCATTTTTTAGTTCAACGTTTTTAGTTTCTAGTGTGAAGGCGAAGGGAGTAACTTTTCGTATGCCCCCATTTTCGTTTGGTAAGCTGATTTCACAGCAGCATTTTGTCCAGTCTTCTCCTTTGTACTTCTTAATGTTTGCACCTCTTCAAGCCTCTTTTACCGTATCTGTCTCAGCTGGGCTATGCGCTCGTTTGTGAAACAGAAAGGGCCGTCCGCATCTTCTGCGACTGACTCAGAATCGCATAAAATGTCACTTGGTGGAGTGGGCAGTATTGGCAATTTTGCCAGCCCTGAAAAGGGTTGAGGCTTGGTGCTGGCTTGTCTGGTGTGGTGCTTTGACATGACTCTCCTCCCGGCGGTCCAATGGATGGAGTGCGTTCGTCGGTGGTCCGAAGTGAAGTGTGTTGGTGTGGTTAGGAAGTAGAGCTCGAATTCTTTAAAAGCAAAGACAGATGATCGTGCACCAACTGGGAGAATGAATGCTCAGAATCAATCTCGTCCATGGAAAGTCGCACAAACCCGAGAGAAATACACCACAGTAAATAAAATTGGGCGGCCTGGTACCATTTGGTCCACGGACCTGGGGTTGGGGACCACTGCAGTAGTAGATTATTATTTGAAGAAATAAAATAAAGTTTTCAAAGTAACTAATGAGTGCCCATGCTCAAATCTTCCTCCTTCTTCCTCGTAGTGACAGAGGTTCATCTCACTGGAAAACTGAAGATACTGTGTGGAGAGTAGATGAGATCATTCAATGACTCTCAGACTATGAAAAAACTAACATAACCTCGACTTTCATCAACCTAAACAATAAAGCTTGTCTCAATCAGCACAAGGTACTCATAGCAATGGAGTCACCTGACAGTTAATAAAATGTGCTTAATGTGCTTAAAATGAGACTTTTAATTCATTGTTTACAAAGAAAATTATTAACAGTTCTTACCAAAGCACTGGCTAGTGCACATGATGACCGAGGTAGTGCAAATACTTCTTCCAGTACTTCCTCAGGTAATGTGTCCTTAATGATGGAAGGTGGTGAAAAAAGCAAACTAGAATCTCCAGCCAGAGACTTACTCTGCAACAATTGCACAAAAACACAATTTGTTAAGACTCTCTCATATCTATTTCACATTCAAAAAACAATTTGCAAAGAGGATTACTACTTGTAAATAGACTGAACTTATTTTAAAAATTAAATCATTCTGTGTTCAAGAATGTCTAAATAACAGGCTATACAGGTATGTTGACTAATTCTGTTCATTATTAGCCAAATATGGCATAGGAAGATGCAATATTTCCCACTATTACCAGCACATTACATGCTATGAGTTTGCTGATTATAAGCTACACTTGATAATTAATAATTCATTATGGATTCTATTACTTTTTATTACTGACAAGTTTAGTTTCTGTTCATGTTAATCTATGCAGAATTAATAGAGCTAACACTAAATTCAGAACACTGTATCTTTTGTTCATTATAAAGTTTTATTTTTATTGTAAGGATCTTAATAGGCAATATTGTTAAAAATTATCTTCCTTCTGCTGATAAAATGTGATCAAGTCCAAAGGTATCTTGGGAGACAAAAGGCATGCATATACTGATATTAGCTGATTACTACAATACCACTCCAAAATGCAACATACAGTCACAATACTGAGTGGAGTTGCAACATACAGTCACAATACCGAGTGGAGTTGCAGTTGACATTCTGATGTCTGTGCATATAGTCAAAATTGTGATGATTAGCACAGCGAACCCATAAGATGATTGATAATATATAACATCTCTTAGTAAGTCCATCTCTAAGTCCAACACAGGGAACCCATAATATATAACATCTCTAACACAGACATTTTTTTCTTGCTGCTTCTTCCACTGAACAACAGAAGTACATGTAGTTGGCTTGCATTTAGGAGTCAATTAAGCTTTTAAAAATATGTTGTATTTTAAATACTTGAATCACAGTGAGCAGTGAGACATTCATATCATGAGAGCCATACAGGAACAAAGTTCAGGGAACAGCAAATTCCAGCCTTTCATCTTGCAACTCACTCTGGCTGACTTGAGGAATCATTTTGGTTTGGGGGCTACCTTTTTGTTAATTGTGCATACTTGAATTTGTGTAAGTTAAATATGTTTAAGATGCAACTCCACTGTACTTGTAATAGGTTTCCAAAATGGAAAATTAATAGGCAATGGCAAGTAGTATCATATGTCACAATTTCATGTCCAATGTTTCTATATATGTTCTTTGGTGGTACTCTATAAGAACAGAAAAATATTTTGTTTTCAATACTGACCATTAAAAAAAACAAATTGCTGCATTTATTCTTACTGTTATTTGGGGTAAGTGTCTATAAAATGCTTATCATGTACTGCATAGTAAATTGGTGGGCTGCACCTTATGAGGGAGATTCAGAAGGAAAGACTTTTATGCCTGGATAACAGTGTGTCCACCAGAAATACTTAAGGACTTCGTAATATAATAGTACCTAAGCTTTTCTCCTCAAATCAATGGTGGGTGGGTGTTTCCTATGAGTTTGTCAAAAAGGATGGAGTTCCATGATTTATTAAGGCAAATGCTGGAAAGAGTCCTTATCAAGAGGAAACTCATCTACCTGACTTTGTCTAACTTGGCAGACTAAAATGCAAACATACAAAATGGAGGTAAACATACTCAAATCACTACAGAGAAAGTATCCACCTTTTGAATGGACATAAACATACAAGAGTCAGTACAGAGAAAGTATACATTTTTTGAATGGCTGTGAGCATTCGCAATTCAGTATAAAGAAAGCATCCACCTTTCGAATGGATGTGAACATACACAAGTCAGTCTAGAAAAAGTATTCAATTTTTAAATGGATGTGACATACACTAGTCAGTACAGAGAAAATAAATATTTTTTAATGGATATGAACACACATGTTAGTACAGAGAAAGTATACATTTTTTTTAATGGGCACGAACATATAGAAGTCAGTAAAGACAAAGTATACACTTTCTGAATGGATGTGAACATACACAAGTCAGTACAAAGTAAATATTTTTTTAATGAGTGTGAGCATACACAAACGAGCAGAGAGAAATACAGTTTTGAACGAGCATGAACATACACAAGTCAGTACAGAGAAAGTATACACTTCCCCAGAGCCATCTTGCTCCTCAAGTGTGGTATAAATCAAATCTTATCATTTAAATTTTTTATTTCTTTAATTATTTTGGTACTATGTCTGATTATAAAGTAATACGAACTAAATCTCTAGTTCTGTAATGTTGCAGCACCTGGTAGAAAAAAATACTATATCATTACGTAGAGAAAACAGTTGAAATGAGTGAAGAAAATGCTATATGTTGACTAGCAAGTGAAAGGGTGAAATATCAACTAATAGAACATGAGACCTTACCGGTGTCTCAGGAGAAAGAAGCAAAGACTTTTTCTCCTCTTCCTGTGCAGCCCACTTCTGTTCCAGAGACTGACGCACTTTTTTGTGTTGCACATGCTGTGAAAGTGCAGTGCAAATAGAGACACACATGTATAAATATGCAAGACTAAGAAGGAATGTAAAACAAAGCAAGAGTGCTAAAATGCAAGAATCACAGCAATATCAAGGACAAAAATATACACCTATGTTTCTGGTTATTTTGCCTTGCTGCCTCTACCAAATATAAGATACACCAATGTTTCTGATTATTTTGCTTTGTTATCTCTACCAATGATGATCAGACTATACACAATCTAAACATATAATGGGTGGTTCCAGTTATTTTGCCTTGCTATCTCTACCAATATATGATCAGACTATACACAATCTAAACATATAAATAACGGGTGGTTCCTGTTCCAACCTGCAAGTGCTAGAGCTTCAGTTTCAGTATATAATGTTTATACAAGGACATTGCTGCTTGCTGTACATTTTGTTTTCTTCACTTCATTCACCCACTGAGTTTATTAATACACAGCTTGAGCAGTTATGTAAGCTATGTATTCAGTAACATTAAATCAACACTCATTTTGTTTTCAATGCAATGCATGACCAGTACTATATATTCAGTCATGTTTGTTTTCAATGAATTATATATTCAGTCATATTAAATAAACACTAATGTTTAAAATATAAACCCCAAAACCAGATTTATTTTTCTATGACTGTGAACCCTTCTGACTAGATTTGTTAGCAGGAGGTTAAGTATTTCTCCAAAAGAACAACTGCTCTACTGAAGTTCCTGAACTCATGAACTGGTTGTCGTCCCCTTTGGCAAAGGATAATTTGCTTTAATGGGTGTTGACGAAGTCAGCAAAAGAATTATACTTCAAATGTTCACTACCCATGCTCTGTTTCCAAACTGTAGTTCAAAATCAAAGGCAGAACAGTTTGTACAGGCAAGCCCAAATTCTGTAAAAGCATGTGAAATTAGATCAACTTATTTAGCATTTCACAAATAAATGTGAAGGAGATTGTAATTTCAATGAGTTAAATCACACTTGATTTCCTCAAGATTCTATCTATAGGACATGCTTTTTTGTTGCTTCACAGTAGTTGCCCAGATTGTAACTGTTCTCTCTCTTGCTAAGCAGTCTCACCTACCCCCACCCCCAGTAGAAAGTGTTATTCCTCAGTACTTTTCCTTATATGCACTCCACATGTAATATATATAATCTTTTACTTATCAATAAGTGCCCCTCATTCACTTTTCTTCTATTGTGTGCTCATTAGATTGTATCATGGAAAAAAGGAACTTGTTATGTAAAATAGGTTTTTGCTGGAATGCTGACCAGATTTGCATTCTCAATCTGTACCATGTTTCTAAGGATACTATGAGGAAAGGTTTTTTATCATTTATCTCCTAACAAGTATGTGAGGGCCCTTGTCTCTGGCTTGTCTGCAGTCTGATTCCCATAAAGCTACTAAAATGTGCTCTCATAATAAGTATTCTAGAAATCTTTTTTATTCAGAAAGTTCTTTGTAACTTAACAAGATTACCTAGACTTCATAAGCATGGCTTTAACAATCTTCATGTTATGACTGGTGTAACAAGGCAAGTGTAAGCCTGGACTTCCATGTTATGACTGGTGTAACAAGGCAAGTGTAAGTCTGGACTTCCATGTTATGACTGGTGTAACAAGGCAAGTGTAAGTCTGGACTTAACTAGGCTTCATAAGCATGGCTTTAACAATCTTCATGTTATGATGTGTAATATACTAACAAGGCAATGGTATGTCTGGATTTAGCTAGGCTAACTAGGCTTCATAAGCATGACTTTAGCAATCTTCATATTATGACTGGTGTAACAAGGCAAGGGTAAGTTTGGCCTTAGCTAGGCTAACTAGGCTTCATAAGCATGGCTTTAACAATCTTCATGTTATGAGTGGTATAACAAGGCAAGGGTAAGCTTCAACTTAGCTAGGTTGACTAGACTTCATTAACATGACTTTAGCAATCTTCATGTTGTAACTGGTGTAACAAGGCAAGTGTAAGCTTCAACTTAGCTAGGTTAACACAACTTTACAATCTTCAATCAGACAAGGAATGAAAAGTAAACAAATAAGACAGGCAATTAAGCAGGCACTTGGGAAAAGCAATGAACAGAAAAATAGAACACAATAAATAATATTCCTAATTACCTCATACCATGTTTATCATTGAATAAAAGAAAGAAAGCTGTATATTCAAGATAATGGAAACTAAAGAAACTTTTGAGTAAACAGCTAATTATACCTCATGTCATGCTTTTATTCAATAATAAACATGGTTGTTTCCATTACCTCATGTGTCACTTTTATCTGCATTTAATGCTTTAATTTACTTGTTCTGTCCTTTTCTCCACATATATTGCTTTGGTGGGCTTTGGGGATGTGTGGGATGCATTGAAAGGTGGGGTCAGAGATCAGACCACTCCCTTGCTTTGTCAGCACTAAACATGTATAGTGCTATACATGGCACTATTCATTTTAGTTACAGTACAGTATCAGAATATATACTTTTATTATTATACATTGTTTGATGTACTTTTTAGTTGGTGCATTATCTCCTGGGAACTTATCAATAAGAACATTAACTGGTGCATTATCTCCTGGGAACTTATCAATAAGAACATTAACTGGTACATTATCTCCTGGGAACTTAACAATAACATTAACCCCTGCATTATCTCCTGGGAATTTTAACCCTTTAAGTATCAGATATTTTTCTTTAATACCCTTCTTAAATTTCAGCCAAGGGAGATCACTCTAAACAAAAGTCTACCTGACCTCACAAAATAATTAATTAAAAAATAATTTATAAATCTAATGTAATGAAAAAATATAATAAAGTCAAGAAATGAATGGGCTATCAATATGCATAGCATTTAATAAATAATTATATTTTTACATTAAAATAAAAAATAAAATTCATGAGAAAAATCGAAATGTTTAGAGTTTTTTGTTCTCCTCCACGTTTCTTGCATACTTAAAGTAATTAATTTACAGTTTCTGGTGGAAATTGTTAAAGAAGAATGCTAACTGGTGCATTATCTCCTGGGAACTTATGAATAAGAACATTTAACTGGTGCATTATCTCCTGGGAACTTATCAATAAGAACATTAACTGGTGCATTATCTCCTGAGATTTTTAAAGGAGACTTCTAACTGGTGCATTATCTCCTGAGATTTTTAAAGGAGACCTCTAACTGGTGCATTATCTCCTGAGATTTTTAAAGGAGACTTCTAACTGGTGCATTATTTCCTGGGAACTTATCAATAAGAACATTAACTGGTGCATATCTCCTGAGATCTTTAAAGGAGAATGCTAACTTGTGATTATTTTCTGGAAAGTTATCAAAAGGTGCATTATCTCCAGGGTTTTATCAATGAAAATGCTAACTGGTGCATTAACTCTTCAAAGCTTTAACAGGAGAATGACAACTGGTGCATTATCTTCAGGGAAGTTATCAAAAGGTGTATTATCTCTTAGGAACTTATCAAAGGGAATGCTAACTATTGCATTGTTTATCCCTTCTGTGAACTTATTTGGGTCCCTTGGGAATTGGTTTATATATCTATGGAATTATGATAGTTTGTTTGAATATACATTTAGAAAATATTAGAAAAAAATCTTTTATTTGAAAAAAAAAGAATTCTTTTCATGGGAATTATTTTTTAAAGCTGCTATTAAAGTACAAGTTACCTGAAGGAAACACTAACTTGATAACTTTCTATTATTAGCATCTGGCAAGGATTTACATAAATAATTTTGGCATTTTAAGAAAGAAAACACACATTTATTACATTTTTAAAAAAATATTTAAATCTACAATTCCCAAGTATAATTAAGTGCAGTTATACACAGGCATGCAAATATGTGCACACATACACACACTATATGATTATAAATGTAAAGACATGAATATCAAACAGAGGTTCCTATAACAACATGTACACCACATAAAAATGCAAATGACAGCAGGAGACATACAGGACATACAGTAGGAGACACTGCATCAAACAAAAGTGCAAATGACAGTAGGGAGACAGACACTAAATATAGGATGCAAATGACAATAGGGAGACAGACACCAAATATAGGATGCAAAAGACAGTAGGGAGACACCAAATATAGGATGCAAAAGACAGTAGGGAGACAGAATGCAAATGACAGTAGGGAGACACACTAAATATAGGGTGCAAATGACAGTAGGGAGACAGACATAAAATATAGGGTGCAAATGACAGCAGGGAGACAGACACCAAATATAGGGTGCAAATGACAGTAGGGAGACAGACACCAAATATAGGGTGCAAATGACAGTAGGGAGACATACACCAAATAGAGGATGCATAGGAAAAGGAGAGGAGAGAAAGATAGGAGGGAGACATGACACACACAATAAGTTTGCAAAAGACAGGAAAAATGGAAAACTGTGTGAACTTACTTCTTTATTGGGTTTGCGTTTTGAATGTCTGGTTTGCATGGCTGGGGTGACACCACTGGACATGTCAGCCTCATAGCCAGCTTCACAATCCTTTAATACTTCTCCAAGATCTTCAAGCTCACCTGGACTCTTTAACATAAAAGTCAAAATAAAAATAAAATAAATTTTAATATAAAACTCAAATAAGAGTTTAGTTTAAGAAATCATAACTGTCAGTTCTATAAGATTAGGTATTCCAAACATATTTTTCAAAATCATTATTAATACTTTAAAAGTAAATAGACAGATAGAACATTTTTTTGCTGATTTCAATGATACTAAAATGAAGTTTGTACCTCAATTACAACCAAAGTTATAAATTTTTCAATATTTAATTTTTCGCAAAATTTTATGCTCAAAAACAAAATTGTACAAATACCTTATTTTGAAGGTCCACAAAATCAAGAAATGATGAACAATATAGTTCAGACTCTCCACATAAGTAGTATCCAACATATAAATATGGCTGAATTTTTTTGAGAGGCTTTGCAATGTTATTTTCAAATATACTGTCAGTCAAAATTAGTAATTTATTCATTTTAGGGTTGGAAAAAGCTCTAACGCAGTTAACACAAAATGGGCGAAATTGCTATAAATGTTAAAACTGTAATAACTCTGCTTGTAATTGATCTATAGAGATGCTTTTGGTATCATTGGATTCAGTTTGGAAAAATCTATATTAAGAATGCACTCACCACAGTAAAGAAATCTTCATATGTTATACACACACACTCAGACATTTGCCAATCGTTCATCTAATTAATGCTTTTTCAGTTCAATGATTCTAGTTCTGTCTAGCATGGAACCACAAGGGAATGTTCTTATACATTGAATGCACACAATTATATGCTTTCCACAACAGCATGTTTCATGTTGTGGTGCTTAACCTAAATAAGCAATTCAATCTGCTGGTAGACAGTTATTCCACAATGTCTTCACTGGACATGGACAGAATTTCATAGTTGCAGTAAAAGACAGCCATTTATTACCTCTACATCATCTTTTCTCAGCCAGTCTTTCCACTGACATGCTTTAAAAAATATTTGTACCTTATAAATCTTTCCCCTATTGAATGGTACAATCTCTTAAGGTGGCACACCTAGCTCAAAAAGCATGAAAAATTGAAAAAATTCAATAACAAAAATTTTATTGGTCTTTTCTTATATAAAAATGGCTAAATTTTATGAAATTGCTTTTATTTTTGGACAAATCACAATAGTTTTGAAGATATTTTCAATCAAAGATGGGAGTATACCATGGGAGATGTTTATGGTTAAAAAGTTAACTGAAAATCAGTCATTAATTTCGGTTTCTGCAGGATATCTTAAAAAAAAAAAACTATTAAAGATATCTGCAAAGAATTTTGAACACAGTTTAAGGACAACATAAGCTGGCTTCTGAACCTCTAACTTTTTTATATATTTTACTATAGTGTAGATATAGAATTATAATTAATTAAATTTTTTTAAAAAAATATTATTTAAATAAAATATGTGCTCCATCAGCTGAATGATTGCTACACACTAGCCAGAAATTACAGTATATTAATTGACTACCAAATATTTTGTCTATATATTTTAAGGTTTTCTTATAATCTTGTCAAGTTTAAGAAAATATGTTTATATTAAATAAATAATTCTGATGCAAAACCTAGTAAATTCATAAGAAAAGTGAGTAGGCCTATATATTTTGAATCATCAACCATTTTTCACCAGTTTCTGAAAACTTGAATAAAAATTTCCTTCATTTATTTGATACAATTTTTGTTGTTGATATTTAATGGATTTCAGTTAGGTGTGCCATCTTAAGCTTTGGATAAGGAATATAAATTCATTTTCAGAAGTTTTTTTCAGAAGTAATTTTCAGAGTTCACCAACCACCACCAAAGTTCTGAACCTCCGAGAAAGAGTGCATGTGTTAAGCGTTAGCGCTGGACGAGTTTTAACGTCTTTTTGGTCAAAAAGTTCCTCAGTTGGTAACTTCTGAATAACTTCTTATTACTTTTTCACAATTATTTATTAAAACAAAAAACACAGAAAGACAGAACAGAGAACAAACTTTTGTTTCATGTGCTTTTATTTTACAAAGCTTCAATATACAGAGGAAACATGAGTGTTGAAAATGTAGAAAAATTGACAAAACAACGTCTCAATCAGCCATTCAGCGATGTTTGGAATACCTAATAAGATGAACAATACAAATTATCAACTTTAAAAGGTCAGTTTGCTCACTCATAGAAATGAGGGTGATGATGTAATTAAATTTAGTATAAGTGCATGAATGCACAACTAACATTTTTGACTAAAGTGTCATGAGTCAGAAAACAAAATCGTTTTTAATACTTTTTATTTAAATTATACATATTTATAAAATGCAGTATGTGATCAAAATCAGACTAGCAAAGTACTTTAATTTTTAATTTAAAAAGTTGAGCAGTTTAGACATTGCAACATGTGCATCAATAACCAAAGGTTCAGTTTAAAATAAATGGCCTTTCAAATAAAAGATACATTGATAAGGAACTTTTTAATAAATAAGCTTCATAAATTACTTTTTGCATTAAAAATATAATAAATACAAAGGGTAATATTCAATGGCACCAAATATTCAGCTTGATACAGCAAGGTTACATTTGCTCTGAAAAATTATTTCTAAGACAAAAGTGATTAAAGTAAAACCAGGACAAAAGAACACACTGCAATGTAGTATCAGTTCATTTACAAAATTCAATTCTGAGACCTGATCCCAGACCAACAAAAGAATATTCTTAAGAGCTAGCTAAACAATGACAGCCATTTCAACATTAGAAAACACTGTCATTAATTATTACAAAAACATTCTGCCATTAACTACATTACTAAACAACTAATTCTCAAGGGTCATACAATCTTCAGATGCAAAAAGAAGTAGAGTTTGTATGGTCTGGTGGTGGTGGTGGTAAAGGAGCAATTCAAACAAATAAAAATAAAATTTAACATTTAAACTATATTTACTATGAATTTAAATGTGCCTTAACTGTAATTCCTTCTGACAGCAATATTTAATAATGTGTGCCATTTAAGAGTAATACGACATAAGGGAGATAAAAAGCCCAATAAGACTAAATTATGTGTAAAATATAATTTACTAACTTTTTTCTCAACCAACTTGAAAGAGAAGATATCAAGTGAAATAAATAAGCTGTTCAAAGATAAATAAAATTTTAATTTTTCAAAGCCTCTTAATGCAATTCTAACAATTAAACACTTTTGAGGATTATATGTGTTATTCCCTGCTCCATTTGTCCCAGACAGTCAAGAGTTAAATATAATCGCAGCAAAATTAAAGTATTCCTCACCCATTCTTTGGCTTTGGCCCGACGCTCTACTTCAGCTAATGCATGCTTGAAAGGGGTAGGAGTCCGTGGGGAGGATTCCAGCATGCAGCGGTTGGGATTTGGGGTGGTCAGTTTCAATGTAGTCCTATAGAAGAAAATATGCGATCATGATACCAATCATACAGAGATTGATGTTATGCTAATTAACAAGAGAGAATTGATGTCTAATATGGCACATGGAACACAACTGTGACAAATGTCAAACTAAATACAGTTTGCAGTTGTGAGATCTGTTAGGCCAGGATGTTACCAACTAAATCAGTAAATGCTATACTGATTGTATCATAGAAAACTCAATACAATTTGTTGTTGTGACTTGTGAGGTCTGGATGCACACATCATTTGTGTTAAACAAGCTTATATTAACCACGATTGAAAATTGAAAAAAAAACACCCAGGGAACTTTCAGAAACTTAAAAAAAACAAAGAATTGTACATAATTTATGTATGTATCTTAAGACTGCAAATTCATAGACATGAATGTTTGAAATGATCTGTCTATTTTTGAAGGGAGCTGTAGAGGAGATGCCTAATTTATTTATGTTAAAACAGTATGATATCTGGAAACACACTGACTGATATATTTGCTTGAAGTGTTAATGTTAAATTGTATTGATGCAATTATGCTATCAATGCCAGGTTCTACTGTTAGAGTTTTAACATTCAGTTTGATGAAAGATGATTTCCACTTGAATTTAGATAGTTTAGTAAGTATTTTATGTGAATATATATAATCCTGATTCCTCCAGTGTACTGCAGCACTATAAACTAACACTTTTGTTACTACTTGTATTAGTCAGTACTGCCTTGAACACAATTCCTTAGTAACTGCTGACTTGCAAGACCTTGCCATAGACAGTCTACAGGTGACATTTATAATAACAATCTGGGTGTTTTCAAATTAAACAACTATAAACATTGATGCACAAAGTCAACATAATAATGCTAATAATGTATTATTCTTTGATTCTGTAAATCATTTTGCATTGACCCGTACCACTGAATAAAATGTTCAAACATTAAGCAAGAAAATAGCACTTTCATTAAAAAAGAAATTCACAAAAAATAAACTGTGCATGAGAGTTACCTAGTATATATGATTATGGGTAGAAAGATTTCGTTGTGGTTCATATGTCACCATATCATGAAATGTGCATGAATGTGAAATGAAACATTAAATCATGTAAAGTTTAGGAAAGTTTTTATCATCCTCAATGAAAGGAGAACATTACCCTACTGGTAGATGACAATGTTCTGAATCTGCTTCTTGTATCGATCACAAAGGCTACACTTAGAAATTGCAGACCTGCCAATCCTCATGAATTTTGCATGAATTTCACTAATAGTAGAATTCGTTCTTTTACACTGCATTAACAAAAATTACATTTTGGATGAAGAAAAATTAGAATTATTTTTTTTTTATCAAATTGCATATTCTGTACAATCCTAATAAGTGCTTGAAATTTGGAAGAAGTAATTTTGAAGCTTTGAAAAGTGTTTGAATTTTGAGAAAATATTGTAATATTCCTTGAAAAATCTTTAATGTTACTTCAGGGATAATAAACTATGTTTGTTATAAATAAAAAAGTAAAGTTATTCACCCAAACTATTTTTTCAGTGTGCGTGTGTTTTCATCTCTAAGAAATATAATTTTTACAACAACAAAAAAAAAAGAACTCATTCAGACTATCCTGCATCGTTGTTGTTTTTTTTAATAAAAATTATTTTAAATTGATATCTTTTACAATGTATGTAATATGAGATTTACTATTCAAATATGTTAGTTTTTAAATGTTTTAATGTTTAATAGCAATTACCTTGTTTTCTACAATAAGGAAACAGCAGATTCACATTTCATCTTGCCTTACCCACCCACCCTGGCAGATGGCAGGCAAAATCCCCCACAATATTTTTAATTGTTGTTCAATTCTTGCTGAGTATACAATCTTGAATTCATGCTAAGTACATGAAGTTTAATGCATATAAAATGTTACTTCACTTTACTATAAAATATTTTTCAAGATTCAAATTTAAATTATAATATAAATGTCATTACTTTATTTTTAAAATAAATGAAAACATAGCAAATATAATACTTAAAATATCTCTGTTTTAAACTGAAAATTAAAGCAGATAAGAATACAGACATGTTATTTTAATAAGTATTAAAACAATAAATGATTATCAGTAATAGCCAAACACTATTTTACACTTCTTATTTTCAAACAAAGTGTTTAATAAATATAGCTGCTAATAACTGTGTTGATCAAAACATACAAATAATGTTAGTGTAGGCTGAATTCACTAAATGTTTTATCCTATGACATGTCCCTGTTGAAAAAAAAAAACTTTTTCAAAGTTTCTTCTGTTTCTCAATTGATCTTGTACAAGATACTTAACTGAAATGCAACACTAATTTTTTATATTTTGTATATTTATTTTTATGTTTTACTGGGTTTTTAAGGATTTTTGGGATTTTTGTTTGATATTTAACGAAGGCTGTTTGTACTGATCAGCTTAAAAAGTTCAAGGTGCCACTGCAGCATCTCTCTAAGATGAACATCTCAGCACATTTTTATGTGCATAATTTTGTGTAGTTTATCATAAAAATATAGCAGTAAACTAGTCACAAATAATTATTTCAGTAAATTTCTTTAGTGGACTTAAGCTATTAAAATTTGCATCTGTATTTGTCCCTTTATAATATTATGGAATGTTTCTATTTAAATGAGTTTCTTAACTAGAAATGCTTGTCTGTTGAGCTATGGTAAAAAATATTATCTACCTCCAAAATGACTACTTTTTTTTTATCAAACTTCTCATTAACCAGTAGGGTTAGCAGTTCTGCAGGTGTCACGTATTTGTAAAAAGAAACAAAAGAAACTATCCAGTAGGGTAGGCAGTTCTGCAGCTCTCACTTATATGTTAAAAGAAACAACTTTTAAATGAAGCAAATTTTAAAATTTCTGATCACACCCATACACATATGCACATACGCATGCACACTCACCAAGGATACACAAAAACAATCTTTGCTTTACCCATGGTTGTGAAGAATTGCTGAAGATACGATAGTAGATGCAGATGGTTGAGTGGAAACTGGAGTGGAGGTTAATTTGCCACCATACGACATTTCAGGGCTGTTCAAAAACTGAACACACATAAAAAAGGTATATGGAAGAAAAACACAGGCAAACATTTAAGTGATAATATAATCTTTATTTTTCTCTATCAAATTCAAATACATTTTTAACCATTACAATTATAAAGATAATTATATAAAAGAAAATACTTAAAATTTTGGGCTGCCAAAGGAAACATTCAACTTCTACATTCTATAGTTATCTAAATTCTGTAAACTATAACATACTTGAAAGGACAAGATTTTTTAGACTGCTTCCAAACACATAGCCAGCCACTGATTATTGGGACAGAATTTTACTAGACATCTTAAATTTCCATCTGAGAAAATTAATCTTCTCAAATGCTAGATACAATAACATCTACTATTGACAAAGTGGATTAGTCCAAAGAAAGATTTGCTTGTATTGATAAAACAAAATAATAGTGAAATTAAAAAACAAAAGTAAAACCTGAAAGCTACCACAAAGACATTGATGGAAATTGTAAAAATCAGTTTCACAAATTTGATTTGATTAACTATTTGTTTATTTTGAACTACTCAGCACTCAAGTCCCAAATCATAAATAATTACAAGTAAAATCAGATAAAGCAAGATAAATGAAAGTCAAAATAAGCTTTCATGTACTCATTTTATAATGAATGAACAAGCTACATGCCTATTAATACAATTTAGACTCAAGACCCATATTTACAATGTAGTGTCACGATTAAGGGGAAGCAACCATTTAAATTTATGTTTTAACTGGATTTTTATTTCCCTTGGTCACAAGTTTTTTTTTTTTAAATCTTTGTGAATGAAAGGTAGTCTCTATACATGCACAGTCAGTGAGTTTGCATGCTTGTATTTTGTTTATGTATGTGTGGTATTTTAACTATAATGATTTACTTATTTATTTACTTTGACACTAGTAAATTATGTTATCCCTAAATAGGAACTGTATTTAATCATTTTATTTCCTTAATGTGACTTTGAGATAGGAACTATATTTAGTGTAGTTGCACCTTTAGAGAGGTAAAAATGCGCCCGTACAATAGTGTTTACCGATTTTAGGACTTTCTAGGCAGGCTTTGACGTGCCATGAACTAGAACCTTGGGAGATTTCAACCATTCATTTATAAATACTGAGATGCCCTTTTTCTGGCAGAGTGTGTGTATGCATGACTAGAGAGAAGGTACAAGATTGTCAACGTTTTTCCTCTGCACTATAGCTGTCACCAGTCTTTTCCAAATTTTGAAGAATTTTAGTGTTTGCCATTGTGTTGGACTCTGACTGTTAGTGATTTGAATTTCCTACTATTCAGTCTATTCATAATCAGGTCAGCGTGACCCCGAATCATCTTTCAGAGGGCAGCTGTCATCCTGATGGAACTGACGGGATAGGGCCAGGCCTGAAGATGTCACTCGTCATCACCATTTGTGGTTTTGATGTTCCTCAACACGAAACGCTTGCTATGTTTATCAGCGAGAAAGGCCACTTGGGTTCTTCAACCTGCATGCGTATATCTTCCATCCTGATCAGGGAAGATCATTCATCGTGTTTTTGTTCCGATCTTCACTGAGGAACATTGTATTTCATTTTCCTGAGGGAAGCGTGTTTATATACAGATTTCTTCCAGCATTCATGGACATATTCGTCATATTCTTTTAAACTGTGAGTAATAATATTTAGTTAGTAGTGCATTTTCATATATAGGTAGGTAGGTGGGTAGGTTGTTTGTTAGTTGTTGATGCGAGTTTTATTATTATAATATTTATTAAGACTTTCACTCTTGGCATTTGAGATTAACGAGCGTTTCACACGTTGTTATTGTTGATTAAGACATTTGGCCATTGACATTCTGGTCTAGAGAACATTTTTGTTAATTATTTGCTTATTGATAATTTGTGGGTTTTCACCCAGAGACAATTTCATTGTATGACCATTAATCTTATTTTATTTTCATTCATCTTTTTCATTGTTCTGGTCCCCCACCCCATAAGTGTTGTGTGTGGATGTTCTCTGGATGAATGACTAACAGCCATGCTAAAGTACTCCCCATATTATTGAGAATAAATTCTCATTTTTAGCTTTATTCAAAGCGTCTGTTTTGGTTTTTTGAAAGTGTTGCACAGTGCAGTTGTTTGTCTGTTCGTCCACATTACACATTCAACCCTATATGTGTGCACTCACACAGCCAACTCTCACACTTTACCCCGTACTCAAAATAAAATCCCTCTCCCCCAAAAGAACATTGTGGTGTCTGTGTGTGAGAGTTTGTTATTTTCCATCCTGCAAACTCAGTGCATCGTCGGCTAGACCACTACCCCCTACCAGGTGACATGTATCAACACTAAACTCTAGTACAATTTAGCCTCAAGACCCATAATTACAATGTACAACACCATACTTGTTAGTACAATTTAGACTTAAAAACCAGTCACAACGTAACTAATGAAAAAATGTTTTAATGGATCTTATTACCAATGGTTTGATAGATGGGTGAAGAATTTATTATAAAGTAAAACCTATGACAACTCAGCAATACTACTACTACTAATGGCTATTTATTTGTTTTCAATCTCCAAATAACACTTTCAATCAAGGATGCCAAGCCAACATTTATCAGCATGGGAGAGGGGAGGATTGACTAAGAGAAAATCAAATGATAAGATGGGGCCTCAAAACTTTCTGCATGGGAAGCTAGTAAAATCATCTCACTATCACTGAACTCCATGAGGAAAATTAAAGGAAAACAGCAACCACAAACTCAACTACACATATCAGATTAAACATGTAAGAGACTGAGATACAAAAGATGGCTACTTCAGAAGTAGACTTCATTCATCTCCCTTAAATGTGTAGTCCAGGGTACAATGAGAACCATGTGCTTGGATTTCTCCAGTTAGGGGAGATAATACAATACAGAACTTGGATGTAGCACAGACCTGAAGCACTGGATCATCAACAAGATGCATGTCTTTGCCTTTTAAATAGGGTACCTTTCATGCTACACGTTTCTTACACAAACAAAACCAACTTCCAACTACAATAAGTGCTTACATATTACTTGGATGATAAATTTATTATTGTATAACTGCATGAATATACCACATCATTTTCATACATTGCTTACTTTGTAAAAACAGAGCTGAATATATTAATTTTAATAAAAGTGACTTTTTATAGGTATTTTTATAAACTTCAAGTAGTAAATTATGTTTGTCATGATAAATAAATACAGGTACAAGTTATATTCTTTTCTGCAAATAATAATAGGTTATATAAAAATATTTTCTCATGTTTGATCATTTCCCAATATAAATAAAATACATTAGCAGTAGCTGACATTTTCCCTTTAAAACCCCCTTATATTTCATTAATTAAGACCAAATTTTAAAACTAGTAATTTATCATGGTAACTGCTGTGAAAAAGTTTTACATTCTAAAAGAGTGAATGAAATATCAAACTTCATCAGGACAGTTTTAAAAAGTAAAAAGTTTTAAAGTGAGAGTTGACAAACATTAGAAAACTGGTTTAATCTAAAGTGTAGTCTTTGCAATATCATAAGTACCGAAAGCAATCACATGGACTGTTCAGCCTTGACCTAATGATTAAAGGATGCCTATGCACACATGAAAATATAAGTGCACTTGCCAACCACATTCTTTCAGGATATGTTCTTGGAAAGATGAAACTTTGTAAACATATTAATTTTCAACTTCAAACTGAAATTACTTACAATAAAAAAGATTTGTCAGCCTGCCATCTGCAGATGCAATTTAGTGCTTGGTGCAACTTTTGGAAAATTTATTTCAAACTTAAAAGTGCTTGCAACTCTTTCTTTTAGGCCAGCAAATTCACAAGGCACTGTCTCTCCTTAATGAACATATATAGTAGATTGTAGCTCTCTTTAGCCAGTAAGTTCACCATCAAAGGCACTTTCTCTTATTAATATAGTAGATTGTAGCACTCTTTAGCCAGTAAATTCATCATCAAAGGCACTGTCTACTTAATTAACATATTAACATTGTAGATTGTAGCTCTTTTTAGCCAGTATATTCACTATCAAAGGCACTGTCTCTGATAAATGAACCTATTAAAATAACAATTGTTGTCTCTCTTTACCCAACAAATTCACATCATAGGCACTGTCTCTGAGTTATGAACCTAAAGCAATGAACTGAAAAGAATGTATTTTTAAATGACTGCCTAATTGTTCATTTTAAGAACCTTATCCCAGTTAGTGGCTACTCAATATTTTTAAAATATTGAATGCTGCCCTCCCTGCCCATGTTCCCATTTGATCCAAAATGACAAAAATTGCCCTCTGAAATAATCATTGCTATGATAATGTAAGTTTACATCAACTACATGAAATGACTAGAAATGACTCTGAAATCACTGTTTCAATATATGTAGCATTGTAGCTGATCTGAATTGACAGTCCAGCATAGCCTTAAAAAGAAAATGAAATCTAAATGTTATCTTTCCAATGATCTCCATTATTTTTCACCAAACAATGAAATAAGGTTTTGTCATATATAATATTAAATTATAGAGGTGGTGTGGTTTTTCTTTTCTGATTTGCAGTCTAGATCTATAGTTAGTCATTCCTCTGGTTTTAAGTAAAATCAAATTAAAAATATTATATCTTCAGTAGTCCAGAAAAATTGTTCATATTTACATGTTTTTTACATGACAGGAAAGGAAAAGATTATCTATAGTGTTCCCAAACTTTTTACATCCAAGGACCATTTTTCTAACTACATGTAAGTTACAAACCACCAGCTATACAATGGATACATACACACTGGTTAATGCAGCTGGAGATCACCTGATAACACACCATATACCACAGGTTGGGAACCACTGATCACCATATCCATTATAAAAAATTTAACATAATTAACTGATATTTAAGAGACTTAATTATCAACCATTTGAGAATAAAACAAATTTATTTTAAAGAGCATTCAAATTGTAAAGTGTGGAGAAAAATGTTAAGTTCATTCCTAACTCAAACAGTGACTCAGTCTAATTTGCCATTCTGTAAGAATCATTACATGATACAAAGTGATTTTGACCTTGACCAATTATGAGAAGTTAAGAGTTCAAAACACTATAGTGACTATGTTCTTTAAAAGTATTAACTCACAAATGTAATGCAAAATATATGAGGATGTTATACTCATGCAAAAGAAAAACAATGCAACTCTGTTGACTTGTTTCATGAATATAAAACTCAGCAATTCTTCAAGAACAAGTGATAGTGAAAGAACCAATTAAAGGCCAATTTTTTACCTTTTAATTTTTTACAAATATTTCTCCTGCCAAAGTGGTACTTGATGCATCATGACGTATATGTTAAAAATAGAGTGGATTAAATCTAATTATTTTACAAGTTAAAGTCAACAACAATGCACACACAAAAAAAAAACCATAAAAAAAGATAAAATTATAAAAATGTTGAGGTTATAGGAGTATGAAATACATAAAAAGCATATGTTTCTGTTGAAAACTTAGAAAGTAATGTTGAGGCATATTTTACCAGAAAAAAAATATTTTAAAATAAGCAATTATAACATATTTTCTTCATTAACCTAAATTATTATAATGTGGAAACCGTTATTGTCTCCCAGTTACAAAATTATCAACCATCATAAAAGAAGCTGTTTTTCTCAACTAAACATAAAATGGGCTAAGTTATTATTCTGCGAAGACAATATTAAGTAATAAACAAAATATCTATTTAAATATATAATAAGCCTAATCACGATGTTTATATTCTTGAATGCAATTTACAGGTTTTATAACCTTACTAGTTCAGGTTTAAAACATACACACAGCTGAGGTAGAAGAAAGCCAGCTGAGTACTATCATTAGTTACAGTCACATTCGGCCCCGTTTCTTTTATAAATTCCGATATATTCAGTGCTAAAGTACTATTATTCCAACCGTGTGCATCTCCAGATACCCCTTCCCCTTACTCCTCTTCGATATCCTCAGAATCCAATGCACTCTCCTCCAAAATTTGAAAAATGCTACATGTGCACGTGACTGATGCTAATGTCACTTCTAATCATATCATCCGATTCAAAATCAACTTCTCTTACCTCATTATCCGATAAATTGAATCCAATAAACTCCTCACTATCGCTCGACGATTCTAAGAAATCCATTTGAAACACCAAATGCGAAAAACAAAGAAAACTTTATGAAAAAATGAACAAAGCAAGGAGAAAACGTTTCAAAATGGCGCGGAAATCATTGTACAAACATCAGACTTCCTGTAGACACCGGAACTCTCACGATTTCTCGAACGATATGAGAAGAAAAGAGCACTGGTTGATACGGATGCTTTCGGGCAATTTTCCCGATATGATGTTATGGCCCAGTAAAGAGTTAAGAAAACACATTTCAAATGGTACACTTGCCCAAAGAATGAGCTATATACGAATGGCTTAGCTTGAAATGTGAGTACTACATTTGCAAAATCTTTATCAGATGCAGAATTATATAATTTATTTTCTTTTCTTAATTTTTCTGCATCTACTGTGACTCAATAATACCTAGTGGTAAGATGAACAAAAATGTATTTAAATGTGAAATAAGTTTCTCTAAACACTTACCGAACATCTATTATAAAAAGAGCATTGTAGGTACTTATTCAAGCACTGCACTGATATCACAATGCAAGATTCATAATAGACAAATTCTATTAACATTTTCATGTTACCTGTGATGGTGAGAATGGCAGGTTTTTAATAGGGGTGCCTGTAGGAGTGCAGGTGTGGTTAGGACCATTTCTACGAGTTGGTGTTCGAGGATGTTCTTTCTCTTGCTCCTCAAAGTCCTCAGGTTCTGAGTCATGGTCATCTTCTGTTTCATCTTCTTCATAATCTTGGCTAACCGAAAGCAGAAGGTGATCTCCCCTTATCTTACTTCGAGAAGGTTTCTGAAATTGAATGTTTCATCACATCAAATCTATGATTATCTAAATGGAAAACTAACAAATGAACTAAATTTCTGGAGTCCAATAGTTTAAGCTAGTGTTTCTCAATCTTAAGCTAGGGTTTCTGAGAGAGGTCACTAGGGGTTTCCCTATCAAGAGTGATTTTAGAAAATGAAAATCATCAATATAATCCAAAGGAGTTGGGGGAAGTTAGTAGATTCAAAAGTTCAGATTACTGAATTTCAAAGAAAAAGTATATATATATTGGTTCAATATTTTTTAAATGCAAATTTAAATGTTTTAATAAGTACCTGTTTGTAAAAATGCAAAATTCCACCAGTTATTTAATTTCGTCATTAATATTTTTCTTAATTATTTATTTAATATTTTGTTAATATTTGAATTTTTCTAACTTGATTTGTAGTAGTACTTGTTATCTTGAAATGCTTGTCTATTTGTGTGTGAACCTTTAGCATGGCAGATGTCAGCAGCATAAGTCCTCTAGTGTAAACATTTTATTTGAACCTTGTTGAAGTTTGTGTATGACTGCTTGTGCACGTGCTTGAAATTTTGCCAACTGAGACTTGGGCACTGCTCAGACAAAAGTCACCTAATTAGGAGTGACCAGTGCCTGAGCACTGAACAGCATCTTTACTGTAGCTTGAGATGTTGACTTGTGGGTTTGAACCCATATTCACAATGTTTCTGTGCTTTCAGTCATGTAATCATTAACCACCCACCACCACCCCAAGCTAATCAAATTTTGTATATAAACTCCAGCTTTTGCCCTTGAATTTGGTCAGTCTCACTAGTCACATGAATCCCTGAGAGATTCCAGGATTCTGTGTAAATTCTTCTTTGAATTACTTTGTGCAAAAGTATTATTCCTTTGGAGGTAAATTTTGGGTAAATTCCTCACTGGACAATTGTGCGCAAAGCTGTATTCCAGGGACTGTGTGCAAAGTTAATCAGTAAGGAGCTGTCCAAGATTTCTGTTACCCAATTGAGTGTCCACGTCTATAAAGCCCAGAGTGCATATTGCTCAGGGTTGGCAAAATTTATACTTTTATTATATATGTGTATCAGTAGTGGGTGCTACTGAAGTATTAGCAAGCAAAACGTTTCAAGAAAGAACCGCTAGGATTTATTTGAACTCACTAAGACAGTACTATAACATTCCTTGTTCTTGTTGTTTGGCAGCAGAAATTCCGAGTTGGTCAATGTATATTGTATTTGTAATATTTCTGACAATGACTGAAAGATGGATAAATGAGTGAAGCCTTCGTATGATGTTTTATTATAAACTAGTTAGCAGAATCGCTTTATTCCTCTCATCAACATGCTTAGTATACATGACTAGAGCAAACTGCCTTCGCCAAATATTGGAACTCTAATGAACTCTAGAAAGCTGAACCAGACCAATAGATGTGAGTAGTAGGAAATGAACACTTGTAATTGATCTGACACTTTTTAATTTTGTTTCACCAATTGTTGTTTTTCTTGTATTTTTTAAAATAATATAACTGTATTTTTTTGTTATACTGTTATGTGATTTCATTTCATGTTCGTGATGTTCATGTGATGTGTTTGATACAAGCATTGAGTAGTACTGATTTATATCTTCCTTATATTATTGCCTGGGGGCAGGAGGGGGCTGAGCCATAAGTGACTTTTAAATAAGCTTAGAAAGAAGACGTCCCCCACAGCCCTTCATGAAAGTGACTAGCCCATACATCAGGGATTTTACATATTATTATTAAAACATAACAATTAATTGTATATCTTAGTGTTTTAATGAAAAATTCATGTGTAAATAAGTTATGCTAAAATGACATCTTATCCATACTACTAATCTGTCTACTTCTTGAGCAAGATAATGTAAATTAATGGATGCTGCAAAAATCGTTTTTTGTGCTCAAAAAACAGTTTGATATTACTGCCTGCTATATAACATTTATTTGTATTTGACATTTTTCATAAATTATCAGCCAGTACCAATTTATAGTCAGAGTTCTTCATAAAATACCTGAAAATTAAGTTTGTTACTGCCTAGCACTTGTACTATTATTTGACAGGAATTTTTATGAGAATTTGCATAGGATATGATATTATAGGCTATGTTTCACATCACTGCATAAGATGTCTTGTCAGTATATTCTGACACTCCTGTCAATTAGTTTTTAAAATATTCAATTTTCAACACACTTACAAAGTAAACAGTAGTAACAAAATAAGAGTTTTAGTTAAAAGCTTCCTACATAAAAGTTATCTGGCAAGGTCAGGAATAACAGATGGATTAATAGATATTATATTTTCACTTTTATGTCTTAAAAAATTCTACATTTCATAATATTTTTTTCTTTTAGAGATATAAGCAAGATTCTCCATATATAATGACTAAACATCTTAGCATCAAAACAACCTGACACAGAGCTGCTGAGTACTATTTTTTGGCCTGACAGTGCAGACAGGTTAAAGAATGTGACAAGATGGTATGCATTGAAACCATCACTGAAATATAGTATTAAACAAGAAATGTTTGTATCTTTAATCAATCTGTTAGTTTTAATAGTAGCACATTTGAAAAATCTTACTTAAATTACCTACATATCAGTTTTTAAATATGTACAGGCAACAATAACTTATGCTGTTACACCCTTACCCCCATCCTGTATTTATGATAATTAATGCTGCAATCTTCAGCTGTATTTTCTGTGCTTTACTGTCAGTGAATTTAGTTACTGTGTCACGAAAAAAGGGGGGAGTAATCATGAAAATTTATTTTTTTTTTACCCTTGATTGTCTCCACTTGCCCCATGTGCGACCCAATGGACGTTCGCGGGTGTCATCTGCGAACAGGGTGACGGGTTAATTAAGTGCACTGACATTGAGTTCGTTTCCAATCACTGTCAGGGCATCTGTTTATTTTGTTTGCATACACTGCCAGCAAGTTTGCTAAGTTCATGTTTTTAACATCTTTATTAAAAATACACTGGATTAATTATTAGTGTTAGATGTTTGGTAATTATGTTTACAATATGTGGAAAATGTGTTTAGTTTTTATTAATATTTCTAATTATAAATTTCATTAGGGATTATATTTTAGGAGTTTTGCACCTCAGAGTAATGCACCTTCTTAGTGTCAGTAGAGTAGGGATACATGCACGAATTTTATCTGTGAGAGGATGAGAACTGATTGTGTATAAAAGGAGTAATGGGAACTATTTTACTTTAGTGTGCGTCGTCTGGACTACAGAGAGGTGTGAGGCCTCTTATTATTGCCTACACCGCGTTTGGACAATCTTTCCATCTTCGTTATGACCAGGGAGGAAAGAAGTGAATATTCTCCATGTACAGTATAGAGTTGGACGTGTGTTTTGCCACACTCAATTCGTTCATGGCAACCTGTAAAGCTTGTCTGCATTACTCTACGTTGGATTCGAGACTTGAGCCATAGTTGTCCATCAGGGACCACAGGTACTGAGGGGATCAGGACTGCGTCGAGATGAGAATATTCCACGCCACTCACGTTTTCGGAACTGTCATCGTAGACAGCCCTCCGTGATAGATTTTGGAACCGTCGCAGAAGACAGGTGTCCTTGAGCTACAATTTGATACTATCGTCGAAGACAGCCGACCATGTTCTTCAGCATAAAACCTGGTGTTCCAGCGTTAGGTAACGTGGGACAAGTATTGCTGTGTTTTCGTCATCAAGTGTGTTTATTTGTAGATGTCAGTAACTGTAACTTTTTGTGTTCACCAGTGCGTCGACAATTCAACGTTTATTTCAAACTTGTAAGTAGGAAAGCTTTTTAGAGGTACATTACTTAGGTAGGATAGTTATAATATTAACATTATCAGCATCAAACTATTTTTTACAAATATTTAACTTTGACTTTAATAATTAATTATTTATTGGATAATTTTTGCGGTTATCACGATTCTAAATTAGCATTTGTGACATTACTATTTGTAAGACATTTACTCTCTTAGAGTTAGATATTTTTTTGCAGTCATTACTGCTAGTTGTGCTTTGTATTGGGGCTACGCCCAAAGAATTGTGCCACTTGATTTTTGGCAGTAGTGAAAATGGTCATCACCGTTTAGTGCTTTTTTTATTTTTAGTTTATTCATCATATCATTTTTTTTTTCATTTTCATCACTCATGTTCCCCCGCCCCATGAATGTCGGGTGTAGACGTCTCGGAATGAATGACTAACACCCTGTGAAAGTTAAGCCCGTTTTTCTTTTTAAATAAAATTCTTTGTTAACTCTTTTTCAAGAGTTGGGCTCCCTTTCTTGGTTTTTGAAAGTGTGTTGTTTGTTTGTTCATCCTGTGCATCCCTCACACGATATTCACACGCCTGCTCACACACACTCACGCCGGCTTTTCACATTTTACCCCACATCTCGGAATAAAGTTATCCTATCCCCCACAAGATTATTCGTGGTGTCTGAGTGTGAGAGTGGTTATCAACATCTGACCATTCAATGTGATCCCAGCAAATCGTGGCAACTGGTCTGACCCCACCCACCCACCGAGGAGGAGAGAGGGGCCAGCAACAACAACGGCGACCCGCGACATAAGTAATGTTTTCATTGCAAACAGTGTTTTAAGTTTTTCACCAATATTCTGATATATATTTAAGGTATGCTGTAAATTTCCAGACTAGAACTGCCATTTACATGCACACACTTATAACATTATGACTTAAGAACCCACTTGTAAAGTAAAAGTTGGGATCATCAATATAATTTGATATACATAATTCATCTGCATTTCGTTTTTGCATTTTTGTTACATCATTTCATGCAATTGTGAAGTTTAAATAAACTGGAAAAATAAATCTAATATGTACAGTTATTTTGAGTTTCTTTAAGAACCATGAAGTTAAATACTTTAACCACATAAGTAGAGTTTTATATCATCTTTAAAATCAATTTGCATGACATTGTGTGGAAGATATGCATGGGTACATAAAACTGTTTCAGTCACTGGGGTTATTAGAACATAACAAATTTAAGCAAGATACCTGTTTTCTACAACGGTTTTTCCGCAGAATGGCTGGAGGAGTGTTCAGTTTTGAAGTGATTGTTGTTGTCATGGGAATCAAGCCCCTGGAACTGCGCAAACTTTCCACAGCATGCCCATCAAAACGGATGCCTATCAAACAGCAAAAAAGATCATGCAGTGAATGTCATCTTTCTTATGACAAAATGCAGCAAATTACTCTAACTCCGTATTTTTCTAGCTCATCAGCAAACTTTACAACAAAATTGTAACTATCAACAAACAGCTATTTTTTTTAACCTTTAGCACCAGAATCCTTTTTTGCAGTTCTAAATTAGCAACAAATACGAACTTTGAAACAGATATAACCTTTTAAATATTCAATTAAATTCATGAAACATTCACTAATTTGAAGTAAATCATAAATGTATACAGAATTGATGAGAAATACTTTTAAGATTACATAAATTAAATAAAATTGAATGCTGGACTGTGAAAAAGATTTTTGGAGACTTTCCTTTCCTTATAAATTTCCCAATGTAAACTCTAAGTACCCATACCAGGGCTTCTGAAATTGACTACAGCATGCTAAAAAGTTAAATTTCACAAAATAAGTTGTGAAATTGTAGTAGGTTGTAAAACATAACAAGTATTGAAATTTTATTTAAGAAAAATCTTACTTCCTCATAATTACAATTTTCAAGTAAATTTTGTTTAATATTAATTATATTGAAATCTGAAGGATTATTTTATGACAATTACAATAATATAATAATCCAAAATATATTCATGCTATTAAGAAAAACTATTTCTGAACTGAAAAAATCATTTTGATCCTGGAATAAATGAAAAAACAGCTCAGCATACCAATTTATCCAAACACTCCTATATGAGGTAAAGTCAACCTCCTAAACAATTCTTGCCTTCGCCATTTAAAGAGGTGAACTTAAGGGGAGTAACCCCAGGCTGGATATCCACACCTTCCATTAGTTCCAGAGATGACAATCCATTAAACTCATTTCCAGGATCCAAGGAAATGTCTGCAAGGTCCATGCTGTAACAGAAAAATACTATCTTGTTAAATCAAATTTAGAGTAGAATTTCAGAAAGTAATATTCTAACACCTGAACAAAAAATATAGATATTAATTTATTTTTCTTGTTGCATATTGTGGTTTCTCAAAAGATTATGATTAAAGAAGAGGATTAAAATAAACTTTAGAGAATGTCTCATGTGAAATATCCCAATTTCTTGGTTTTGGTTTAGATAGTGCCAAAACTCATACAATCCTGATGCTCAAAATTTGCATAATTGTATATATTCACGATCTTCTTAGACTATTAGTATAAATTTTTAACTACAACAGCACAAACACCCTATAAATCCTTATGCTAGTATTGTTGGCATAATCATATGACCAATGCATATTTTTTGTAAAGGAATTATCACTCACATACAAAGTTAATTTTCATTCATTTTCTGACTTACACAATTACTTTGATACAGTGTTTATAAGCAATTTGGAACTGTTAACATAATAGGCTTTAAAAAATCTGACAATCTCAGCTCCCAAACATTCATATAGATATTCAATTTGCAATAATTTACTATACAATGCATGTGTAAGTGATGCACATTTAGTAGACTTGATCAATAATGCCATGACTATGACGAGTGTGTTGGGTAGTGAGCTAGTGCACTTGATTCATGATAAAAGAGAAATCAATTTTATTCAAATGATGCTGGATATCATGGAGACAAATAGTAAATGATTTTAAATGAAACGGTAAAGATATTTTCTCCAAAATGGGTTGATTCAGGAAGGATTAGTCATGAAACAGTTATGCAAAGTTAAAAGAAAAAACTGTAACAATAGCCAATTCAGTTAAAATTTAGTGATTTAGAGAAAGAGAAATATTTAGAATAAGTATGGGCACAAAAATTACAATACTGGCAAAAAGGAAAGAAAATGTTTGAATTTGGAACAAAACTTACAAGAGGCATCAATCAATGTAAACGAGTACATTTTCTAATTTAAAAAACAAAAACAAAACATGAATTCCTCAGATTATTGTGCTGCTGAGTCTCTTATTAAAGCATACACTTTTTGACTTATCTAGCAGATATATTAAGATATAATGTCAAATCCAAGAAATCTGAAGTTATCTCATGTAAGATTATGTAAAACCTTACTTATGAGGTGCAGTGACAGCACCGCTATGGCCAAGATGAAGGGATGTCAAGTCATGGCCATCTACACCCATAGAGCCACGCATGCCCATATTCACTGAAAGACAAAAATCTAATTATAAAATATAAATTTTTTAGTTTTAAAATGTTTAGACTAAACAGCAAATTAAACCAGCTAATTTATTACATGCACACAAAAAAAACTTTAGATGAAATAATGTGTTGAATATTACTTACTGTGTTTCATTTCCATAGCCTTAGAAGTCTGAAACATAAACAAAGGTACAATGTAATTTGTATAACTATAAGAAATATATTTTTTAATGAATATAAGATTCCATGGGGCAAAATAAGAAAAAGTCTTTAAATGTGCAAAAGGGCTCTTCCAACTCAACCAAAAACAATTCTAGAATGTTAGCAAAGACATAAATCAAGATCTTGCACACAAAAGTGATCAATATATCAAATGAAAATGGTGTTATGTAATCAATAATTATTTCAAAGTTAGTATGCAGACAGTGCTGACAGCTCTGGAAGGCAGTGATTGCTTTTAATAAGCTTACATAAAGTATTGTAAATTGTGTAAAGTGCACTTTCTTAGGATTCAACCTCATTTAAATCTCTTTAAATGGAATGTGACCTCTAATTACAATTATATATAAACAAGCAAAACCCTGCATTGACACATCATGCATTGCAAGCATACTTTTGCCTAATAAAACTTACATGGTGAGAATGTGAATGAGAAGCAGGAAAAAGACGCACTGGTTGAATTCCATGTAAGGTGTGCTGGGACGAGCTTGGTGTATATGGGTGGTTGTAGACTGGAAGGACACCCCCACCACTGCGCTCAGAGGTCACATCCTCATTTTCATATTTTCTTTTCATGGTAGAATTCCAGTGGTTCTTTATTGCATTGTCTGTTCTGTGAAAATGTGAGAAAATAATCCTTGAAATCACAATTTTCATATCTCTTCATATTCCACTGGGTTTTTTACTGCTTTGTCTGTTCTGTGAAAATTGTGTGTAAGAATATATGGTTGACAATTAAATTTATTTTGTTTCTATGAGGAATAGGGTTGTACTTAAGGAAACAAATGTGCATATGTCACAACATTGGCAGATATTTATCTTTGCACATACAACCAACCAAGTAGTAAGCAAATTTAGAAAGATAGCAATTCCATGAATGAAAATTCAAACTCGTCCAGCACAGATTTATCAAACTTCAAATAAATTTTCAATCTAAGTAAACAAACAAACATATTCATCAACACAACAGTCACCTTAATTTTAAAATGGACCGTTCCAGCTTTCTAAAATTTAATATTTACATTAGGCAGTCTCAAAACCGCTGTTTTACAAGGTAAAAATGCACAAAGAAATGCAAATTAGCTAAACTTTATCACACAGGTTTTCTTCACACTTAACCCGAACTATTTTAATTTGAAATAAAGATTTATGCTTCATCTTTCAAATTTTTTTAACTTTATTATTGTATCTGTTACATGTCCAGTATTTATTTAAAGACCCTGCTTAGGAATTTTACAGAAACTTTAATTTAATTAGATAAATTAATTTCTCCCTTTTCCCTAAACAGACTGGTTGCTCAAATTATCTTTCGTCTCATATGAAAATGCGCCTTTGTAGTACAGACAAACAGATTCACGAACAGACAACTTGTGTACAATAGCCGGTTTGGAAACCGTTAACACTCTCTTAAATCTTTAGGTTCATTCAGCTCAGTCGATCCCCCCTCCAAACCACGAATTAGGTCTATATGCATAAAAATTCACTACGAAAGAGGTATTAACAAATAAAGAATTTAATAGTTAATATTTAACAATAACAATCAATTATGAAGACACAGCTTCAGATCTAAACTAAGGCGAGTATAATCGGCTTGACTATTACTGTTTAAAAGTTAGTTTTGCCAGCACTTTCGATTGAATCAGACTTCGGGTTGTAGTTACTCAACTTTCTCAGTAGTCTTGATATACACGTGGTCTAAGGACAGTTTGATCCTTCCACGTATCAAGCGATGCTTGCAGGTGCGACTGTAGTTCCAGTAACCTTGTTGTCCCCTCGACTTGTTACACTAGCGATCCATCATCTCACAGCACCAACAACAATGGCGACACGGAATTGTACATCGTTCATCAGAGTTGCACGAAGAAACACGCCATGCACTCATTGTGATGCAAAGGTGGCAATAATACGTAGAACGTATTATAAGGCTGAGGATAAGAATCCACGCTGAAAATACAAGTGTGGTTCTATAAGTGATTTGCGTTTTACATTCGCAAACCATCCAAGCATGTGTGATTGATACAACGCACTTAGTTTTAAATCTTCGACTATCGTCGATTTTACAATATATTTATATTCATAAAAGATACAATATAATTCACATGTGTGTTATTTTTAACATTACATGAACGTATGAATTTCCAAACATTTACTTCATCAAAAAATGGAATTCATACAAGGAGAATAAAATATAATTCAAATTAAGTATGAGCGCTTTACAATTAACAATGAAATTACATGCAAGAGAAACATTTGAATTACATGAAAATTCGCAACGTGCACAGACGTTTTTTCTGCGGCACAAGAGAATTAAGGTTTATACAAATTAAAGTCAAAAGGTTACAATTAATTTATATACAATGAAATCTTTAGGCTTTAGTCATTCTATCGATCACGTATGCTTGGAGGAGAATTATGGTAATTCGCACAAAATACATACATAAATTCATATACAAAAATACAAATAGTAAAATGCAATAACATTGTAAGAAGTAGACGTGTTACCTTCTTAAAGTAGATTTTACTGCACAAGACGGGTTCCTATGTTCCTATGTTCCTTCCGACTCAGCAAGATTTCAGCGACCAAGATGCTCGAGAGCTAGGTGTATGTCGACCGGTTTGCGTTATGAGTAAAGAATATTATCGCGTCAAGAGTATTTATTGTAGTGCATGAATGTATCACGTGACTAGAACTTTCTCGAATGCTGTCTAAAGTTACATAACAAGGGATGAACTCACTATTGTTTTTTCCTCATGCGGTGCATGACGGTAGGGTTCAAACAAAGGAATTCAATTCGAATATGATATTCGAGTTTCGGATGTGGGTCACAAGTTCATGACAAGAATTCTGGTCAGAAGTCTGTCACAGTATCCATGAACTTTGATGAAAATAATGTAAATAATAAAAATAGATCAACTACAGCGTCATAGCCCCAAAAATTAAAATTCACATTTCTGGTACCATCTGTTAACAATTAGGCTTGATCTCTACAGGTATGCAACCTAAAATCTGGTTAAATAGGGAATAAAGAAACTCTCTATAATTGTGTGTTAATGAATAACTAAATAATTTCTAAAAGTAAAAAGTTCAACACATTTTTCAAATAAAATGTTTGCTTATCACACACAATTAAAGAAAATATATACCATTTTCTACAGCATTTCAAATTCTTTTCAATAAAACAAAATAGTTTGTAGTTATTGATCCATAAAGTTCAAACTAACAGAAAATCTAATTAGCAATCTACTCGTCAGTCATGATTTCTATTCATGCGATGTACTCATGCTAATACCAACATTTCTGTCATTTACGAACAACTGAAAACCTTTTATCAGTAAGGTCTGTTTGTAAAGATTTAATAATGCTAACTTTCTTCTATGATTATTTTTCAATAGCATTCATCTATTTCTAAAGGTATAATGATTGATTTCTTTCCCTCTGAAATACAATTTCTTGAATATATAGTCAGCCTGTGCTTGACTTTTCTTGAATGTTGAAAGCATGCTATTTTCTTGCAGTGTCATATTTACAGATATTATACATCTCCTGATTTAATTGTCATCGAAGGTAATTTTACTTATTTTGAAACCTAATTTTAATAAAAAGATAATTTAAAAGGAAAAGAAAGCTCTAGATGCAAAAATAATGAACATTTGGAAAACATAGGTCTGTGAAATGTTTAATCATTTCAAGCATTGGATTTACTGTAACACTAAGATACTATTTATTTTATTTTTAATGTCTGTTCTTATGTACATATTTTTAAATATATTTTTAACCTCCGTTTTCTTGCAAATCAGGTTTCACAGTCTTTTAATTTCTTTAGTGGGTATAATATATGAAGAGTAAGCTAACATGAGATTTTTTTTAATATTACATTATTTATTAAAATCAGCAGGTTAATTAAATTGTAGTTATTCTGCTTAAAGTTTTGAGCAAACAATATTTCTTGTGTATTTTATTTTATTTCTAAAAGTGAAAATTAGCAGATAAGTAGCATATAGTCGTCTTCAAAATCTTTTAATTATTAATAGCAATAGATTAATTAAAGTGTGCATTTTACTCTATTGAACTTTTTAAGAATTAATATTTCCTGCATATTTTTTTTTAATTTTTAAAAGCAAAGATTAGCTGATGAGCACATATAATTTTGTCTTAACATTAGATTTGGGCTAATTAAGGTATGCATTAACTGTACTGAACTGTTTAGTAAACTTAATATTTCTTGTTTACTCAGTAAAAGATTTGGGCTAATTAAGGTGTGCAGTAACTGTACTGAACTGTTTAGTAAACTTAATATTTCTTGTTTACTTTTAATGAAAATTTTATGGTTTAAATATTTTCTGGCATGTTCTTTTTTAGCTAACATTCCAAGTAGCCAACCACCAAAGAGACTGTAAGACATGCTTGATTTACAAGATGTGTGTATTATGTATATTATGACACTGGATGTTTTATTGATGAAGATTTTGAAGTTCACAATTCTGTTTCAGATATTTCCTACAGATTTGTTATAATGCCCTTGAAAAAAATACACAAAACCCTCCTAGGCATTAATCACATAGCAAATGGGTTAATAGTATATCATTCTGGGATGTATTCTGTTCATCAGATCTGATGCCATTAATGTTTCTGTTTGTTGTGTTTTTCAAGTAATTTTGTGAAACAAAAGCATGTTTTCCTTTGCAATTTATAACAAAGTGAAATTTCAATATTGCAGTATTTCTAGTTTTTCTTGTCTAGTTTATTAAAATTGTTGATTGTTTTTCAATATGGCTTATATTTTATTTGTATTGAACTTGAAAAATCACACAGAACTTTATTAGGTCTAAAAAACATGTTATCACAAATGACAACACTAAATTAATGATAGTGTGACGCAGAAAATGCAAACTATAAAATATTAAATTTGAAAATATTTAATTTTTACTTTTTCTTAATATTTTAGAAAGGGTTTTCTCATGATAAAAGAATTCTTTCATGAAAGGAAACAAAGCTTTTGAAGTAACTGTCTTAGGTAGCCAGGACAAAGGGAAGCACATGTTGAGTTGGTTAGAAACGGGCTGACCTAAACAGGGTGTGGGAGGGTGGACACTCAACAAGGGTAGGCGATCTACCGAAACACTCTCGCATCTCCAGGCAGACCATGACGACAATACTTCTAAAGACGGTGAACACTTTGGTCTCACAATAGAGTGGGAGATTCAAAGACAGACAAACCACCTACAGTCAAGTGCACAGAGACGCATGAGAAGGGAAGACACTTACGATTACGTAACAGATACGCATGACGTAAGGGAAGAGTGACCACGTATCTCAGAGTCGGGCAGCTTCTAAGGGGTAACCGCGTGCACTAACAACTAGCCTTTCAGCAGACGCACTGAAGCGAGACTATCGAACAATAGTCGAGCAGGGAGTGAAATCTATCCTTAGGGCAGATTAGCACGTGGGAATTTACGAATAACTTAAATAGGCCGTCTCGGGGCTGGCTAGCTCATCTGACATACCAGGAGATCTCGCGTTCCGTCCTTCCGCGGTTAGAAGCACACAGATTGTCTGAGATGGTAAAAACTTATGTTTTGTACATAAATAAAATCTATCTTTTTCTTATTGCACTTATAGATTTTCATTAATTAATATGATAGACTGAATGATACTGTAATTGCATTTTTTCTAGCAAGAAGGAAGTAACTTATGTAAAAAGAATTTTAAATGAGAACTAATGTTAAAATTGCAGGTTTGTGATATTTTAATTCACGAGCCTGATGCGTAGCAAAATTCACTTGTATGTTTACAGCTGAAGGACACCTACTGTAACACCTACCGTGATGCCTACATCTACACCTAATTGTACTGTAGCGCGCACACTGGTGGAAGAGGACCCGAATGAAAGTTTACTGAGGGATTCGACTCTGACCACAACCGATTGCAAAGGGCGATCAGGACGAATTTTACGAAGTCTTGTCGACTTGAGGGGACAAGTGCATGAGTACGTGTCGGCACTGAAGACCAGAAAGCGTTTGATGTTTGATCTACGTTGGTTGTCATTTGTTGACGAACAGTGCGAACTATTCTGAGTTGGACTGAATTTCGTGGTGTAAATTCGGGACATGTGTGAATTCGGATATTCTAACACTAAGGACCTGAGGTAATTTCAGAACTGTTCCAGCAAGCTGTAATTTACGGATATACATACTGGCCGGGAGCACGCAAATTATCAGGTGATCTAAATCCTTGTTTTGTCTCGTGAAAACCTGTAAATGTTCTGTGATTTTGTTAATTCTTGTATTGTTCTTCCTGTCTTCAAATTCTTATGAATGTTGTTGTAAATCCTTCTTTTTTTCTATAATGTGTTTCTGAAGTGTGAAAGAGGAATTCTAATTTAATCTCTAATTTCAAAGCTTGTAAACTTAATTTGTCATTTTCTCTTAAATTAAGAATTGCTAAATTGTATTTTGTTATAAGAGACAGATAGCAGGAAATACTCTTTTTTCTGAAGTAATACATTATTTTCTTGAGAGATCTGCGAATCTCGGATTCTGCCTGTGTGAAACCTATTTGAAAGTCTTAAATTTAATTTGTTATTATTCTTTTATATTTTAATAAATTTTGTTAAATTTAAAACTTGTTCACTCTATTACGTAACTGAGGTAAATGTGTAGGTGACATGGGGGCTCGTTAAAAAATCAACGTAATTTACGTTCTGACAAAAAGACAGTCGCGACACATTTCTTAGAGTAAGTCTGTCACCTGAAGGGAGAAAATTGTGAGGGCCTGAAAACGCTTCGAGACTGATAAGAGTAGGTTCAGTTAGGAGCCGGTTATCTGGACGGGTAACACTTGGGATGGGAGACGTAATTAACAACGTGCCCCAGGGCTTGACCTAGTCATTCCCAGACTGCAAAAGACAAAGACCCTGTCGTGGACCTAGTGTATGATTGTAGACGGATTGAAAGTGGAGAGGTAATTAAGTCATATTTAATATCATCTTCATTGGATAATCATTGACACTAGCAAATCCATTCACATAACTGGAGTCGTCTGGTAATGTCCTTGGAGTCCATTTCACAGATAGCTATTGTCAAAATTTTTTCTATACAAACTTATTTTATCATGATACACATTTTGAGCATAAATTTTTTGTACAATATTAAGTAAAAAAAAAAATAAGTGGGGACTATACATATATCTAACTAATTAATGAACTAATGAACTAATGAACTAGTTAACTATCTGATTCATTTTTGTTTTAAAAAATTCAAAAAGAGTCATAATTAAATTGTCAGCTTTGCCTAAAGCTATTAAACAAATGATCCAATGAAACAAATAAAATATTTAAAATATATAAATTGTACCAAAATTTACATGCACTAAAAGCTATATAATCAGAAAGGGATCAAAAAGGAAATAATTATAACTGAAAATGCTGTTCCTAGCTTCTTGCACTGTTTAACACACATGCACTAAAATACCTTCCAGGAAGATATTTGGCAATCTCAGCCCAACGGTTGCCAAGTCTACGATGGAGCTGATAGATCAGTCGATCTTCCTCTTCTGTCCAGGCTGTCTTTTTAATGTTGGGGTTTAAGTGATTGTGCCACCTGTTTACATAATAAGGAAATGGAAAGAAAAGTTGATACTTAAAGATGTTACAATTTGTGATGCTAATGCCACCCAGTTATTGGTACAATTATTATTATTAATTAATCATCCATAACTAAATTATAAGTGATGAGAATCTTATGTTATTAATAATTCTCCAGAAGACACCATTCGTCTCTCTCACTTGGCGGATATGTGGGCGCTGTAAACGTTTTCTTTCTTCCACAACATTAAAGACAAACATTTATCATCACACAATATTTCCATAGGTGGAAAACATCTTACCAAAGGAGAAGATAAATCTGACTTATTAATGTACATTTAGCAAGCCCCCATCTACCCACTTTTTCTCCAACATAAGGTTATCTATATGTGTAAGAAGGTCAATAAATTTATTAAATCAACAATCAAATATACATATAGCAAATACAATGTAAGAGATTACTTAACGTCAGTATTTCCACGAAACTATATTAGAATAATTTTTAATATCTATACAGTCTCATATCCTAACACACAATTCAACAGAGTCAATACAAATCACAGGATAGTTCTTATCAGAGAACAAAATGGAGTTATTATATAAGCAATAATAGTTTGTATGTAACCTTGTCTAGATGAAGCCACAAGTCCTTTGCACATTTCGCAACAAAGTCACAAGTTTATTTTCACGTTATTGCTGTCAGTTCCAAGTTTCCATATTGTAGAACACTGATGGGCTGCTATTCTCTCGAGGCTAATCTGGCACTCTGCCATATTAGCTCCCTCAAGCTGAACAACAATTGTAGCAATTACCAGTAAGTGACTTGTAACAGAAATTCCACAATATAGTCAACATACTTTGCCACCATACATCAACAGAGTGCAGTGTATTCCTTACACTTACTAGGGGTAGATATTTCTCATGTCTACTACAGTCATAGTGGTTTATAAATCAGTAAACCGGGAGATTCAGGTAAAACAAGAAAAGGCTACTTATTCCCTGTAAAATATAATCAAGAAACAAATGCTAAGTTTCCGGTATATTCATCTTTAACTCCATTCTCTCTTGCATTCAAGTCTCAACTAATAGTTTCCTGCAATAGTATTTATTAGCCGATACACGAACACAACATAATAAATACAGCAAAATAGTTTATGAACAGGTTCACTAGAAACAAAAATGTCAAGTGTTAAGCATACTACATATAAACATATTTTTAGAAATAATAGTCTACTCACATCATACATCTCTACATAAAATGCAAGTATAACACATCAATAACAAAAATGCATAAAATATTTTTATGCCCATTCTCTTTCAATCAATCAGTTAACTCACCATTAAGCTAATAGTTGCCTTTCATGACTGGACTTCTTGTCACGCCAAATTCAAAGTGTTTAGACAATAGAATTCTTTTACAGCAGGAAACTTTTGATCTCAGCCCATTGGCTGGTCTCCTTGTAAATCTAAACCATTGGATAATAAAAACTACTCATCCACCTAAAACCGGTTTAGATTACATCAGCGAGTCTTTGCCTGAGTTGTTTACTTCCAACTTGATAATTAAAAATTATCAGCTCAAGCAAATTGCGCCCATGGTCAGGTCACTTTGACATTCAACAATTTATATAACAATTAAGTTTAGAAATAGGGATAGGCAAATTTACTCTGCCACACAATTTTTGCAGAAAGTGGCAAATTTTATCCCAATAATTCATTTACACTTATACAAGCAAACGCTATTAAAAGAAAGGGCAGTTCAAAGTGCTAAGTCCAACACAATACATTTGCAAAATGTATCTCAAGTCATTATGTACCTTAAAAAATTTCTGAAAGTCACCCTTTTTTCATTTTAGTTCCCTTTGCTTTATAATAATTTATATTGTGGATAGTTCTTAAATAGATTATTAACAGTTAAGAAAACTTAATGAGTATCTTAAGTATTTATTTTTAAAATATTTCAAGTTGACTCTAATGTGATAGGCAGCAAGTGGGTAAGATTTTTGTTTTTTTAACCCACTTGCTGCCTATCACACTAGAGTCAGTGATGTCACTACATAGTGGAAAATTTAATATTTGCAGTTACTGTTTGGAGTGGGAAAATGATAGCAGTACAACAACAAAAATTTCTGGAGTCATAGCAGTTTTACTCTAAAAGTAAAAAATATGATTTTTGTTGTGTATGCCAGAAGTGGAGTGAAAGGCTTAATTTAGAATGAGCAGAGTACCATTATCTTCCCTCACAGGAAACTATTGTTCCTATTATGTTGGTAGTACTATGAAACAAGAATTTAAAATTGTTCACTGATTTCCATGTTTTAACTGTTTTGCTCATTTGTTCATCAGAAAACTTAACTAAACTTTTACGGATTGACTGAATTTAAACTTGATTTGGATAGAAACAAATTTATCTAATCCACTGTGTGCATGTATACATGCATGCAGAGGTTAATTTTCACAGAAAGGCTGACATTTTGCAAGATCAGTAAAATTCAGAGATGACCATACATAAACAGCCTAAACTTGCAGGAGGCTCCACTATCATACAGTTCACACACTATTTTTATTTATAAATTAAGGTTAATACAACATAAAAATTCAATTTATTTTTATTCAATGTTGAGATATTTCTGTATTTTTATATTTAAATGACTTGTTTTCTGCATAGAAAAAAATTACATGTGTGAGATTTATTTTGTTTTTCCTAAACTATTTAAATTGCATGAGTATAGTTTGCAATTATCACCACCAATTCTTTTTATAAACATGAAAGGGGCACCTGACAAAAGGGTGTTACCTTTCCTATATGGTTTTAAAACTGTTCTCTAATCCTGCCATTTGAGAAATTTTTGCTGCTCAAGTGCTAATGTTGTGAAAAATGCAATTTCACTGATTGGAATAGTTGGTATCCATCATATATATTCATGCAGCTTCAAGCAAAAAGTCAGTCATTCAGTGCAAGATGTTTTGAATGATCCTACTGATAAACGCAAGGCCAGCAGACAAAATTAGTTTTTAAAAAACAGCAAATCTTCAGTAATGATATAATATACAATGGGTCAATTTGGCAAAATATAAATGAAACTATTTTTAAAATCATTTTCAGCTGCATTAAAAACATTTAAAAAGAATTTATTTTTGTTTATTACTGACCTCAAATTATACTTAGGCAAATTGTATTACATTACAAAAGATTGGCATCCTGTATTTGACCATAAGTAAGTGATCTTTGAAAACCCATAGCAATACAAATAATTATTTCTCTGCAAAGAAATAAACTAAATTTAATATGATGATTTGATTTTTTAAAATAAATAATCCCAATTTAAAATCCTAAGGTAAATTATATTTTTGAGGCAAAATACTTTTGTCTCAGGAAAAAGACTGGTCCTTATATCTAGGTAAGCCCACTCGCTATATGGAGAGTGGAGACATCACATTGTGACTGATTTCACTCTTTTTCAAAAATGTCTAATTAGAAGAAAGAAATGGGTGAAAATTGTTTTAATAAATAAAGGAATCTTCCAACGTTAAATATAAGTTTTGTTTGTACATTTGAATGACATATTTATTATGTTTTGATCAATAAACTCACAGCCGGTAAAGCGTACTGAAGTGCCCGTGGCGAGATTTGAAAATGGCTGACCTCCAACATCGTTTTGGGGTATGCTCACATAACGCGCTATCGGCTTTTCTGTATTCAACCAATAAAAATAAATCTTATATCAACGGAAAGCTAAGATAATGACCTTTAACATAAGCATTGGCTCGTTTAAACTTTATAAATTTTTACTGTAGAAAATGAGTGTCCAAATTATGTGTTATGTTTGACGCATTATAACTTCGGAACCCATTATCATCTTCAGCCTCCTTTATATTGTTGAAAAGGTACTTTTTTGCCCTTTAAAATGGTATATAATATAAACCGGAAGTCTCTATGCAGAAAAAGCGATTTGCAATGAATGCGGGAAACACTAATAGTTTGTTCGCGCTGTTGCCGAAGGTGAAGAGAGATCGCTATCTTGGACAAGACGTGTATTAAAATGGATCGACTAGACCAGTGGTCCCCAACCCCCGGGCAGCCCAATTTGGTTTATTTCTCTCGGGTTTGTGTGACTTTCCATGGACGAGACTGAGCCTGAGCATTCATTCTCCCAGTTGGTGCACAATCATCTGTCTTTGCTTTTAAAGAATTTGAGCTCTACTTCCCAACCAAACCAACACACTTTGCTTCGGACCACCGACAAACGCACTCCATCCATCGGACCGCCAGGAGGAGAGTCATGTCAAAGAACCACACCAGACAAGCCAGCATCAAGCCTCAGCCTTTTAGGGCTGGCAAAAACGCCACTACTGCCCACTCCCCCAAGTGACATTTTACGCGATTCTGAGCCAGTCACAGAAGATGTGGACAGCCCTTTCTGTTTCACAAATGAGCGCATAGCCCAGCTGAGACAGATACGGCAAAAGAGGCTTGAAGAGGTGCAAACATTAAGAAGTACACAAGGAGAAGACTGAACAAAATACTGCTGTGAAATCAGCATGCCAACCGAAAATGGGGGCATACGAAAAGTTACCCCCTTCACCTTTACTAGAAACTGAAAACGATGAATTAAAAAATGTGTTCACTAATTTGCTGTTGACCCTCTTCCACACAAAAACGGAAGATGAACTTACCACTAGACATCAAGCCATCTTAACCGCAATTGGTCTCCACAAGATCTTAAACAAGCACCTGACAAGACAATAGGAAAGAAACTACATCAACAGACTGTGAAACACAGTCATACATCATCTGGAAAATAACGCCGACAACAAAAACACGTTCTTCACAAACGGAAAAGGAGGAAACAATGCGAAAACCAACACAGGAAGACGGCACAACTCAAACAGTCTTTGAAGGAAAAAGCCACGTTTCCACCCAAACTCTACAAGCCACTACAACAGAACAGGGAATAAACAAACACCAACATCATCTGGAAAATTCCACCTACGGCCAAAGCGAATTCAACTCAAACAGCAAAACAAGAAATCAGACAGGCATTCTCGCAAACTCCAAAACTCACAACAGATACTAAGGAAACTCAGACTTTAAGCTCTATCAGCAAAGAAAAAGAAATTAAAACTACCACCAAAAATAAGAAGAAATGCCAAAAACTCTCCAGCACACAAACGGTAAATATCAAGACGCAAGAAAGAAAAATACAAAACAGAAAAAGAAGTGAAGACAACTGACACACAGAACAATACAGAAGTCGACAACACTCCAACTACACCACAAGAAACAACAACAATGACTAAATCAATTGCCACCAATCCACAGCCAGAGTCACCACCAGGTAGTGCAACAAAGACAACCACAACAGACACACAAGGAAAAACTACAGAACGGAGCCCCAAATCAAAAAGAAGGTGCCTGCCACAACACATCAGACAACAACAACAGTATCATCTACTACAGCCACAACAGAATCCACAACAATGGCAACGCTGCGACAACAACCACCGCTGACAACAACAACGATGGCAGCACGGGGAGCAACATCACATGCAGTGGGAATATTATAACCACCCCATTGTGGATCTAATTCAACTAATGCTTGACCACCTATACTGGCCACCAACACCTACCTACATACAGCCCAACGGATACCGGGGACATCAACAACAACAGTGCCAAAGACAACAATAACAACAACACCACCACTGGTGAACATTACAGGGGGGGTGTGTGTGTGATAATCCCGGGCGCACATACACACTAAGTACAGACGATGTGGTATTAGCCTGGGCTCTGTAAACCCCCTCACCCACCAATACAACGGCCACCACAGCACTTAAATTCCTATTGCCATTTCCGACATCCTATCTGTGTGAAGCGGAGTTTTCTGCAGTGACAGCAACCAAAACAAAACAACGGATGAACATAAGCAACACACTTCGGGTGTCATTGTCTCCTATTACCCCCAGATGAAACCGTCTCGTTGCAAAGAAACAAGTTCAGGGTTCTCATTGATTTAGCGTTCTAGTGAGTTAAAATGTTAAATCACTTTATATTCATTTTTTGGTGTAACTATATTTTAATATGAAGGCACGTTTAAATACAATTAAATTAAGATTATTAAATCAAAACAATCTAAAATATAAACAATCAACGTCCCCACACATCTCTGGGCCGCGGTAAATTTATCAAACGTTGACCGGTCTGCGGCGATGAAAAGGTTGGGGACCACTGGACTAGACAACATTTTGCGTTAAGTTTTAAGAAAACTATTAAATTTCATCGAAATATTGCTACAGTAAAACAATCATTCATTATTTTTAAGTTATGATTTGTTAGAAAGTTTTATTTTGATCATTAACGAGGTTAGCTAAATATCGGCCATTTAAAATATGGTCGCAAGTGGGTGATGATTTGTTATGACAAACTGCTTATATTAAAAACAATCCTATGCAAGAAATACAGACTGGAAATGATTAAACGATGATTCATGATGAGATTAATTGTTTGTGAAAATATATTAACTAATCGGCGATATATTTTATAAAGCACCAATCCAAAATAAAGAACGACAACTCATAATACTGAAGGATTTTTGTCTGTGTTCGTCTGTAGCTGGCCAATATATAAGTAAAACTATGAAACACTTTAGCTTTCAATTTTCAAGATATTAATAATTACAATTGCTGTTGAACTACAAAAAAGTAAACTGTAAATAGTAACAACTAACACTAATAGTATTTTATTAAATTAAAGAGCATCAGTTTTGCTAGTTTTGAACAGTTTTTTTTTAAAATTATTAAAGTACACGCATATATTGTGCAAAATATAAATTATGACTTTATTTACTTAGAATGATCATGCTGTCAGTTACAGAAATTAGAAACACTGCATTATAATAAATGTTTCATTTTACCATTTTTCCTCTTCAACAAGTGTGCAGATGTATTGCATGAAACTACATTTTTGAGATGTTATATTTCTAAATCTATACAAAAAGATTGTCTAAAACTTCACCCAGTAAATGTATATATTCTAAAGAGCAAGTATACCAAATCTGGATGATGTACATGAAGTAGTTTTTATTTTACAAGATTCCAAAAGAGACGTTTTATTCAGTTTTTGACCACTTGCCGTTTGAAAATGTAAACAAAATGCTATTTTGAGAGGATTGTATTTCATTTTCTATGAATCTGTGATCCTTAAAAAAGAATCAACAATATATTTGTGTTACAGAGAGTTGAAATAGCAAAGATAAGCTTTGTATGTTTCATAGTTTTTGTTGTGTGGTCATTTCAAAAGGGGTCTTTGTGAAATCTGTGTTTTTCTGCAATTTATGCCAAACTTTGAACTGTCATAACTTTTTTCCTATTAAAGCTAGAGCTCCAAAATTTTGTATGCAAACTTACTTTGAGGTAGATAACATAACCTGCAAATATCAGCTTATTTGGCCAGACATCAAAATTTGAGTGGTCTTACCTATTATATCTGACTAAAACTGATCAGAATTAAACAAAGCAATATTGGATAATGTATCACAACAATTTAATTAATTTTGCACAATGTGATGTGTAAATTTAGTATGATGATTATATGTTTCTCAAATTATCAGCCCCAATTTTAACAATACTTCTGAAGCAAAATATACTCTTCACATAGAGACAGATCAGTCTTTGTATCCGACTAAAACATTAATTGTGAAGCAATGTTTTAAAACATACAGTTCAAATAATTATTTTTTCACAATGCCACAAGAAATTACAATTTTTTTTTTAATATGAAAAAAACATGTTCATCTGTTTGTCCATCTGTCAGTCTGTGTGTTTGTGTGATAATAGGATATGGGGATTTAATTTATTTTGACTTATCAGTATTAGAACTTAAATGTTTTTGCCTTGAATTAGAAAATGAAGTTATAAAATTATTTTAACACTAGTCATAGTCTTATTTTCTTTAGTGAGCAAATGTGTAAGGACTGATGGTTTAGGTTAGTCAAGATTCATGCGTCTCCAGCATATTTAAACCATATATAATTTCTTCAGAAAAGTATTTATTGAATTTTACAAAAGATTTATTATAAAGAAGACCTATCTGGGCAGAGAGCTGAGACAGAGGAAGTGAAACAATCGCTCATTCCCTGGTAAAGTAGTAGCCATAACTCAGACTTGGGTCATCTCAACCCTAAAAAACATTCTTCAGAATGAAAAATGAAATTCCATTCTCAGGAAAAAGCAATGCTTTCTATTTCCAGAAGGGGACCTCAAAGCTAAATACATGGCTCAACCATCCCTACTGATGATGAAGGCTGACTTTGTGCAACATGACATTTTTACAGTAACATTATATCACTCCTTACACTAAACTAAGTGATATTTTCTTCATGAGTGCTGTCATTCCTTGCTACATATTGTTATATGAGTGCTGTGTTATTCTGCACTATGTTGACAATGCTGTCACAATTCTTCACTAAATGCCTATGATTGATACGAGTGCTACACTTTGCCTCACCAGTACTTTATGACTTCACTATCTTCAGCACCAAGTGATTGGAACAGGAGAGCTATGTGAGCTGTAAACTTTGTTTTACTATTATACCCTGCTACACTGGCAGCAATATCACATTTTGTTAGTGTGCTACCAGCATTGATATGCTACATTCTCTTTTAGATTGGTTATTACACAAATATTGGTGTTAATGGGAAGTGTAGATTTATAAGTTTGCTTATGTATATTGTTGCAAGCTTCAAATACTAAAAGATATTGGTGTTAATGGGATGTGTAGATTTATAAGTTTGCTTACTGTGGCAGAGTAAATTTGCCTATCCCTATTTACAGACTTAATTGTTATATAAATTGCTAAATTGTCATAGTGACCTGACCTTGGGCACTCCTTATGATGGTATTTTTGTGTCAGAGTTGGAGTAAACACTTGAGTTGAGAATATGCTAGAAATTGTTGATGCAATGCAAACCAGTTCCGACTGGATGAGTAGTTCTTAATTATCCAATGGTTAAGATTTACGAGAACGAGACCAACCAATCGGCTGAGATCAAAAAGTTTACCCATTGTAGAGAATTCTATTTTCTAATCACTTTGAATTTGGAGTGGCAAGAAGTCTGGTCATGAAAGGTGGCCGTTAGCTTAATGGTGAGTTAATTGACTGACTGAGAGAGAATGGACTTTAAAATATTTTGTGCATTTTTTGTTACTGATTGCATTTTATGTAGAGATGTATGATGTGAGTAGACTATTGTTTCTACAAATTGTGAAACTACACTACACTCCATTGAATCTGGTGGCAAGATATGCTGACTACATCGAGCAATTTCTGGTACAGGGAAGTTACTAGAAATTGCTACAATTGTTGTTCTGCTTGAAGGAGCTGGTATGGGGAATAAAAGCACCCAGGTTAGCTTCAAGAGAATAGCAATGAATCAATGTTTTCAACGTGAGGAGAGAAACGTGGAGTTGACATGGACAATAACTTGTGACATTAGCACACGAAAGACTTAATGAGACAGCGTTTAAACAAGGTTATGTAGAAACTATTATTGCTTATCTCTAATAATTCAATTTCTGTTCTCTGATAAGAACTATCTTGTGATTTGTATTGACATTAAGTTGTTGAATTGTATTTTAGGATATAAGATTGTGTAGTATAAAAAATTATTCAAACATGGTTTCGTGGAAATATTGATGTCAAGTAATCTTTTTCATTTTATTATTTATATCTGATTGTTCATTTAATAAATTTATTGACCTTCTTACACAAATATATCATTGGAGAAGAAAGTGGGTGGATGGGGGCTCACTAAATATAGATTAAAGATGGATTTGTTTTCTCCTTTAGTAAGTTTTCCACCTATGGAAATATTGTGTGATGGTAAATGTTTGTCTTTAATGTTGTGGAAGAGAGAAAATGTTTACAGCACATGTATATCCGCCAAATGAAAGAGATGAATGGTGTATTCTGGAAAATTATTAATAACATAAATTAAGATTCTCATCACTTGTAATTAGTTATGGATGATTAATTAATTAATAATAATCAAAACCATTAACTAGGTGGCGTTGGCGTCACACTTATGTATATTATTACATATATATATATAAGAAAAAATACTAGTTTATCAGTTTTGGGTCTTGCTTATGATGTAGTAATGAAATATGCAAAATCCATTTATAATTTGTGATAATTTTTATACCAGTGTGCAGCTTTTCAAAGATCTATTTGCAAATTGAGTAGGTGTAGTAGGAACAGTCAAAACAAAGAGAAAAGGATTTCCAAATGTTTTAAGAAATATAAAAGTTTGTGGAAAAAAACTCAGAGAGGAGGTATGGTGGCATAGAGTGGAAGAAGTTCTTACTGTTCAGTGGTGAGACAAAAAAAAAAACCCTGTTAATGTTATGTCAATAGACAGGATGCCAATAATGCATTTATAGTTCGAATAAAACCTGTTAATGTTATGTCAACTAGACATGATGCCAATAATGCATTTATAGTTCAAATAAAAAGTGAAATAAACAGCAAGTTTCAAACAATTACAGATAGGCAACCTGAAGTTATTAAAGATTATACAACATTTATGACTTGAGTAGATAAATCTAATAAGCTAATCAATAAATATAATATGCTTAGAAAATGTAATAAGTGATGGAAAACTATTTTTTCAAGTGATTTACAATATGCAGGTCAATAGTTTCATTCAATATTATTATTAAGATTTTAATCAGAAAAATACTGATATTCCAGAATTTTAAAAAAGTAATATAAATGCACAATTAGAATTTACTGAAGAATTAATTAGGAACTTAGCTGAAATAAACATGGATGATCCAATCCATCTGCACATACAAAAACTACATTTTTATCCCACCCTATAATTCCAGTTATGACTTGTGTTAACAAGGAATTGTAAACTTTGCTATGCAAAATATAAAACTGAAGGAGAAATAGAAACAAAATGTAGAAAACATACAGTGCATTGTTGCTTAAATTGTAATAGAAATTGTCTTCTTAACCATAATGAAAATTTGTAAATATCACAATATTTATAGATATTAATGTATATGTGAAATATAATTTTCTGGAAGTTTTTATCTTTACATTATCAACAACAACAAAAATTATCTTTATATAACATGAATACATTTTCCTACAATGAATAGAAGATTTTATTTCTAATTTTTAAATATGTTTATACGGATTTATACTTTAAAATATTAAAGTCTATGATTGGATTGCTGTCCTTGATTTTTCACAATTGATGACAAAAGCCTTAAATATATAACATTCATTGTCTGAAAATTAAAAACACAGGATATCCTTGGCAAATGGCTATTTCTTGCAAATATAACATCATTTTTTATTTTGTATAAATATGTTAGCTTTTAGCTGAAGGTTTTTATTATTGATGTAAATTCTTAATCCCCCTTCCCCAATTACGGTTTGTTTTAGTGCACTGAACTTTATAAATGTCATCAATAAACAACAAAACAATAACTTTATAGAAAGAATATTCATTTTCATCTTTGTTGATATATATACATCTTTGTATATATATATACATATATATGACTTTCATGCAGATGGAACTGCATATACGCTAATTGCTAATGAGACCATCCAAAATAAAATGCTGAGAATTACGATGGTGAATTTTATGATTTATTACTTACTATTGGTGAAAATGTGGAATAAAAGGGTTGTTCCAGCAGTTTATTTCATCCTTGATGCAGAACTATTTTAGTTCATGGCTAATCACTCCTGAATCCAATTATTTTGGAGGAAAATAATAATAGTCTAAAACTGATTTAAAATTAAAACATTGTGTATTTTTCATTTTATATAATAGTTTTAATTTATACTGAACCAGTGTTTATGAAATATTTTACTCAGTATGCCACTGCCATGTAAATTCTGTTTGATGTTCACTTCATAAAGTGTAAGATTTCTGCTTCTACACTTCTGTCAACAACCCTAATTATAACATCAAAAAAAATAAAGTGATTAGGGTAATGTATTTGATGAAATGTTCAATAGCTTTAAAAAAATAATCCTCTAATAATATTTCAATGTCACCTTTCTCGGCACTGCTTTCCTGTTCGACCCTTGAGGTGTTTGGAGATGAGGGTCCAGCGCTTAGGACCGTATTCTTGGACTAGATGAATGACTTTGTTGTCTTCCTGCAATGGGAATAAAACTTTCAGTTCAAAAGATAAAAATAACATAGTATACAATGGAAAGATTTCTGAAGGACTGTTGACAAACAAAAAGAAATGAAGGGAAAGACTTATGCAGTGAAAATGCTTGATTAGGAAAAATTAAAAAATAAATGAATGGTACCTTATTACAATACAAAAAAAAACAACAACAAAACCAACCGAGAACTGAGTTATTATATTAGTTTAATTGCAATCATTAAAACTTAAATGAACGTCTGTTCTGATTCATGCAAACTATATTTAAACAAATCAGTGAAAGGTGTGACACTGACAGACATAAAAATCATGAACAATCTATTTTTATTTTTCAAAGTAACATACAGGTCAAATTTCATCTATTAGTTCTAAGCACATGCATTAAGAGTTGCAAAAACAAAGCAGGAATACAATACACAAAATCAGGTAAATCATCAATGAAAAGTTGCAATCATTATGCTAAGTATAGTATCAAAGGCACACTAGCAGATACAATGGGGATGGGTACTGAAGAGGGCATTGAAAATGTTTTTAAGTACCAAATATCAATATAGAGCAGAGGTGTCAAACTCAATCCTACAGTGAGCCAGTTTAAATTCAAATGTCCCTTCCTAGGATCACACAGATTGGTCATAAAAATATATTATGTCAAAAATAGTAATAATTTATTGAACATCAATTGTATAACAACAGTATATGAATTCAATTCAAAATCGTATGTAACAATATCAAAACACTGAAAAATAAACAAATGGCACTAAATAAATTCAGGGACTGATTACTTCCAAATGTGACATTTCTAGATTATTGCATCAAAGTCTGGAACAAGTGACTGTGCGGTTTACTACCTTAAGAAGTCTGGATCAAGTGACTGCACTGTTACTGTCTTGAGAAGTCTGAAACAAGTGACTGCACTGTTACTGTCTTGAGTAGTCTGGAACAAGTGACTGCACTGTTACTGTCTTGAGAAGTCTGGAACAAGTGACTGCACTGTTACTGTCTTGAGTAGTCTGGAACAAGTGACTGCGGTTTACTACCTTAAGAAGTCTGGAACAAGTGACTGCACTGTTACTGTCTTGAGAAGTCTGGAACAAGTGACTGCACTGTTACTGTCTTGAGAAGTCTGGAACAAGTGACTGCACTGTTACTGTCTTGAGAAGTCTGGAACATGTGACTGTGCAGTTTACTACCTTCAGAAGTCTGGAACAAGTGACTCTAGTTATTACCTTGAGCAGAGCATTCAGGTGTATATCTGAAAGTTATTTAACACAACTTTGATTTGTTCACAATCATGACAGAATAGTTTCTCACAAATGCATGTTATGCCTAACATAGATAAAGTTTTTTTATCTGTCAGACATCATGTAGCCGACATGGATATCATGTGTTGTAAATTTCTTTGGCTTTGTTTCAGGTTCATATTGTTTTATTTTTGTTTGTTTTAATCTTCAGTGCCTTCAATTCAACCCTCTTCTATAGCTAGTTTAAAATATCTAAATATAATTAAAACCTCAACATAATAAGTGACAATGAAGCAGTCAAATATATTTTTGTTTTTTTAAAAAGTTATATTGAAACCAATTGTGTGGAACAATCATTGCCCAGCCCATCATAGCAAACGAGTGCTGACGAATCTACATTAACAGGGGCAGAGTAGAAATAAACTCTTCAAATGCAATAAAAGAATTAAAAGCAAAGGTGGTAGGGGATGATTTAAGGATCAGTAAAATGCTTTTAATAAAAACTGCAATTAATTTTGTTTAAAAGAGAAGTAATAAAACTGAATATTTATTATTTTTCTCATTTTTCGACAAAGACAAATATAGTGAGGTTTTTTTGTTTACCTGAACCTATTATTATATATTTGATGTTAGCAGCTGTCATCATTATTTGCCCCCAATCCCCGTTACTGGCATTCTTTCGCTAGCAAGTTGTCATAACAAACTGTGAGGTACTCATGGTCACAATTTTCAAGGGTTGATTAAGATAAATTCTTTTTTGCTATTTCTTTGATAGCTGTGGTAGAGCAAAAATTATTAGTCTGTTGTTTTCATTTTTCACTTTCATCATCCACTGATTTAGAAATTGTCTTTTATTACCAGAGTGTATGTTTTATGAATGAATGATTTGTGAGACGACTGATTTCTGTTTTTTCTTTACTTATGAAAGGGAATCCATAAAACAATATAAATCATAATCAGGAAAAGTAAATTGCCCAACTATTGTTTCAAAAGGGTGAGTGTGATATTTACATTGTATTGTTCTGCACTGTTTACATTTCATTCCATTTACAATCTTTCATACAAACACAACCCTGCATGCATTAATCAAAAGAACCAAAAAACATCCATGGTGTTTGCATGTCAGATGCTGTGCTCCTCAATCAACAGATCCATATGTAGTGTTGACATATCACCAAAGGACTGAATAAAGTTGTGTGATTGTGGTGACAATGTGACATATTACAATGACATTCCTAATTTATACATTCTATATTCTTTCATACATCCACCCCAACCTACTTGGTGACAAATGGTGACTGACATGATACTGATTACTCCTTTTTTCTTTTTTTTCTCCCCCTGCTCCTTCGGTGACAATTATGTAATCAAACGATCACATTACTTTTAAATTCTATTGTTAAATTTTAACAAAATTAAGTAGTAAGAATAAAGACAAATGGTGATTGTGTTTTAATTATAATCATCTTTTATTCGAGAACTATTGAAATAAACATTGAATATGTTTTTAATACTATGGCTGTCTTTTGGGCCATTCACTTATCAGTGGTAATCATTAGATCTTTTCCTCCCATTCCTATCAACTATTAGAGTCCTAGATGAAGTGTCAGGGCCTTGTTCCACTTTTGCTTTAAGAGTATTGATGATATGCAAGCGGTCTGTGATAGGTGAGCAGTTTATGATATATGAGCAGTTTGCGATATATGAGTAGTTTGCAAATTGTGCAATGGTGATTGGATAAGATCTAGAAAAACTACTCTCCCCAGGTTGCAAATGTAGTTTTAGAAAAAATAAATTTAGAATGATATTTCAGTGTAGAGACCAAACATTTTATAAAAAATATAAAAATGAATGTCATGTGGGTTAGATAAAACAGACTGGCAGGCCAGATTTAGCCTATGGACTGTAGGTTTGACACCCCTGATATAGATAAGCAAGTTATCATAAAACGCTAGAAAGTAACTATTTAACAAGAAGACAATTTGGCACAGGTTTACTGATCCCAAAATGTCAAAGAAAATATATCAAAATTGGAATCAGTTACTAATCAGTCTAAATAATAGTACAATTCATATGTAAAATGTTTCTTAAAATAAAGTACTGTACATGCATTTCACAGACATGTTTCTACTTCTAGAGTATACTATCTTCTTTTGTGCATCTTTAAAAACTAGTAGTTATCATAAAGTGAAATAGTGCAAATGTATGGCACTTTAAATGAGTATACCTCTTGAATACAATAAATGAAAAAGTGTATTACTACTGCTTAGAATTAGACTCAAATATTTAGTCTAAATCAATATCTATATTTACCAAAAATGAAAAAAATGCCAAGTTTGCTGTAAAATTTCCTCATGTCTTTTTAAACTACTTCTTTTACATTCATCTTTGAATTATTCTTATATAATGGTGTCCCCTGCTTGTCCTGGAGTTGTTATTACAACTTGGTATCCCATGTTTATATGTCATACATGTGCACTTACCTCTTTAGTCCAAGGTCCCTTAATAAGATCTGGGTTAAGCACTTTGTGCCAACGATGCTGACACTGTATGTCCGTGCGGTCTTCAAAATAGCTGGATACAGATTTCCAGTCATGAAATCCTTTGGCTTCTACAATTTTGCGCAGTTTTTCGTCCTGAAATATCAGCTAAATCAAACAACTGATTCACTCAAAGCAAAAGATTTTATATAAGCAGATACAGCTTATAGTTTTAGAATAGATACAGATACAGAATATACAATAGAAACAATTTAATTTGTTTTTTAAAATTCAAAGAAACAGTCGTATAGAATTAGAAAGATCAGAGGTTAAAACTAACAAAATCCTGAAATTTCAAGCCACTCAACTCTTGAAATGAACTTTGCACTGTAATAATGAGAAATGAGTGTGATGATTATATACATTACAGCTCTAACAAGACTGTACCATAAAATAATAATTATACATAAACATTTGGATTCTAATGTATTATATATATAAAAAAATACAGACATAAGAAAATGTATAGGTTTAAAATGTTGGCTATAATTGTATGTTCATTTAAAACTGTAAGTGAATGGTTTAGTTGGAGAGAAAGTTCCTAGAAAAGAAATAATTGTTGAATCCTAACACTGATGAACACTATAACAATGCATTTTGTTTTGTACATTCAATTAATATTATATAACAGATTAGGCAATTAACTTTTTTCTGACTGGAAGAATTTTCCAAACAATTTAAATAAACAAATGCATAGGTTGAAGATAGGAAGTGTGCTAGTGTAGTTTGCACCTACAAGAGAGCTCTTGGCTTATATGTAAAAGGCCTTGGTCAGATGCACAAACTGAAAAATAATGAAAAGATTTGTTAAAGTTAAAAACTTGCATTAGTTGTGTGATAACTGCCTATTCAATGTATCTGCAAGACATTACATTGACAGACTGAAAATGTCTTTGTTATAACGGAAATTCTGAAAGGCAAGTTTATTAAAACTGAGACAGAATGGGCATGTTTAATATTTATTTTAGCGATGTAGGTTGGAACCATTGTTTAATATCTATTTTAGTAATGTAGAGATTAGAACCATTGTTTAATATCTATTTTAGTAATGTAGAGATTAGAACCATTGTTTAATATTTATTTTAGCAATGCATAGATTTAATATATATTTTAGCAATGTGCAGATTAGAAGCATTGTTTAATATGTATTTTAGTAATGTGCAGATTTAATATCTATTTTAGCAATGTACAGATTTAATATCCATTTTAGCAATGTGCATATTAGAACCATTGTTTAATATATATTTTAGCAATGTGCAGATTAGAAGCATTGTTTAATATGTATTTTAGTAATGTGCAGATTTAATATCTATTTTAGCAATGTACAGATTTAATATCCATTTTAGCAATGTGCATATTAGAACCATTGTTTAATATCTATTTTAGCAATGTGCAGGTTAGAACCACTGTTTAATGTCTATTTTAGCAATGTGCCAGTTAGAACCATTGTTTAATATCTATCTTAGCAATGTGCAGGTTAGAACCACTGTTTAATGTCTATTTTAGCAATGTGCCAATTAGAACCATTGTTTAATATGTATTTTAGTAATGTGCAGATTTAATACCTATTTTAGCAATATACAGATTTAATATCCATTTTAGCAATGTGCCAATTAGAACCATTGTTTAATATCTATTTTAGCAATGTGCAGGTTAGAACCACTGTTTAATATATATTTTAGCAATGTGCAGGTTAGAACCACTGTTTAATGTCTATTTTAGCAATGTGCCAGTTAGAAGCATTGTTTTAATATCTATTTTAGCAATGTGCAGGTTAGAACCACTGTTTAATGTCTATTTTATCAATGTGCCAGTTATAACTATTGTTTAATATCTATGTTAGCAATGTATAGTTTAGAACCATTGGAAAGTTTTAAAATAGAAGCAGCTGGAGACAAGTGGGCTTGATATAGTGTGAAGTTTCAATGAAATAATAAAACATAATATTGAACTTGTTGAATCCATGGAGCTTGATTTTATTTCCCACACAAAATATACTTTTTACCTTAAAAATATCACAAATTATATATCAATATTGAAATGTCACTCTTTATCAGTAACCACATACTTTCTACTTCTAAGATGAATTCATTCACTTGAAACTATAAAATCACAACATAATTCCTATTTTAATCTACAACATTCCTTATGTGTCCAGTATACACACTTCATTTATAGCAATGATTTCACTTCAAACATATACTAATTGTGTGTCTGGTATACACACTTCATTTATAGCAATGATTTCACTTCAAACATATACTAATTGTGTGTCTGGTATACACACTTCATTTATAGCAATGATTTCACCTCAAACATACACTAATGTGTCTGGTATACATACTTCATTTATAGCAATGATTTCACTTCAAATATATATTAATTATATGTCTAGTATACATACTTATTTATAGCAATGATTTCACTTCAAACATATACTAATTACAAGGTGATTGTTTTATTATCCATGGGCAATGCTCAGGTTTGCAAATTAACCCTGCCAATAAAAAGATTGATCAAGATAAAATGTGCAACAGTGAACAAACTCCTACAAACAAGAAATTTTCTATGTATTGTAAGTTCTCCTAAATGCCAGCATACATAAGATATATGGGTCTTAAAGCTTTTAAAGCTAAAGCCTAAACTATTCTACTTAACCAGTAACAAATCTCAGGAATGAGATAATAAATATCCAGTAGCATATCCTAAGAGTTATGTCCCTTTAATATCCCAAAAGTAGGATATGATAGGATAAAGCAGTAACGCTGGGGGAGTCAAAGTGAATGCTTGTTTGGTATTTAGAAAAAATATTTTTATGTAGTAAATTCCTTTTGGTATTGTATAACCAGATAAGCAGAGGTATTTCTCTACACTATAAAGTTATAAATATTATTCACAAATACATGAAAACTGCTATGAAAAAAATGCTGCTTATGAGAGTCAACAGTGCAGACTGGGGAACTGTAACTACACTTTGGAGGAATCAAAGGCTTCTATCTTGCAGACTAAACCTAGATAAAGAAAAGTTTATATTTTCTATCCCAAACCTCCTCCAAGGCTTACAGTCCTACAGAACTCTAAGCTGGATGAAACTGCTCAGATTTTGTGGTTGAGATAAATTTGAGCATGCATATAAAATGAAAGAATGCATATAATATATAATACATATGAAACTTGTCTTAATCAAAATGACAATCTGACTAGAAATACTTGTACTCTGGAAGACTTGGGCAGAAATGTTCTGCTGATTGTATGATGGAAAAACCACTTGCTCCGTGTGCGTGCGTGTGTGTGTGTGTAGTGTATTATAAAATTATGTCTGGGGATTTGGGCAGGGCTAAGTAAAAACTATGCACAGATTTTGATGAGACTTTTACTGTTGCATATCCTAGGCCCTTTGCTATATAACAGAGGTGCACAAACTTTTTAGGCCAGAGGGCCAAATTTCCAATTGATAGTGCGTGGAGGGTTGCCATATGGATGGCTCAGTAGAAAAAAACAACACAAATAATGAAATAATGTGCTTTGCATTCGTAATAATGGTAGCATCCAAAAGTCCTCCGGGGGTCGCAAAGAGCCCTGTCTTGGGCCGCATGCGGCCCATGGGTTGTGCACCCCTGCTATATAACATCATGCTATAAGGGAGCTTTCCAGTAGCCCTAAAACTATGAAAATTGTAAGGAACTTGCTGTAGCTTAATACATGACCTAAAACTATGAAAAGAGTAAAGCTTGTGCACAGGATATGGCTTAATACACAATGTGAAATGGCAGGGCAGGCAATAAATAGCAGTACACACAGCAACAAACACTTGACTCAACAGGCTTCATTCAAATACACTGATTGATCTCTTCTATTTAACTTTCACTAACACCAGTACTACAAGGATCATTCTACCAGAATGGGAGACTGATGGCAGTAAGGCTCCAAAAGCACAGACAAATACAAGCTCCCACCAAACAAACCACACTCACCAAAAGGACAACACGCTCTTCATCTTCAATCTCAACGCATACAGGTAAACAGATGCTACACCAATTACTCCAGTTCCCAAGGGCACAAAGGATGGTGGATCTCAAACCTGCTGGCCTTATGCCTATGGTTTAAAAAAATAAATACAAAAATAAAAATCATGCTATGGTATTGGACCACAACTGAAGCCGGCAGAGGTGACTCAGAAGCCAGACAATGTGCACATCAAATTTGAAACCAAATTTCAATCTACCCTTAAAATAAAAATTGGCATACTAACACATCAGGTTTCCATAACAATTAGATATTAAAAAACAAACACATATGTATTATGGTTCTTACCTGGCAATAAAGAAAAACATATCATAAAATAATTTTACTCTAAGCAATATATTCTGAAAACCAACGTTTACATGAACAAAACCTCAGGAAAATATCTAGTACAAAATAAATCTGAATAATCATACTGAAACAAGACTATTTTCTGATAAAATAGACAATGCCATTAAAGCTTATCTATATTATATTAATACATAATTTAGGCTTGATCTCTTTTTGAGGATGCATTGCCAAATTAAGAGCTAACCACACAGCATAATGTAACCCACCAAAATACAATATTTACTACAGCCTAAAATCTAATACTCAGAAATGCAATCTGAATGAATCTACAAAGCATCCACAGTGAACAGAGGCAAGAGTGAATCCACAAAACACCCACAAAACACGGAAGCAAGAGTAAATCCACAAAGCATCCACAGTGCACGGAGGCAAGGGTGAATTCACTAAGCACCCACAGTGCACGGATGTAAGAGTGAAGTATCTTCAGTGCAGTGTTCAGAGCAATCCACTATATATAACTGCACTCCCACATGAATGCACTTTATTTTCATTAGGGCTACTGGTGAGCTCCCTTATATAGCAAAATGACTCTAGGGCACTTAGGTATACAACAGTAAAAGTCCAATCAAAATCAGTCCAGTAGTTTTTGAGTTAGCCTTGGTCAAACAAATAGACATAAGAATTTTTTACATATAGTGAGAGAGAGATTGACTCAAGTGCCATGATCTAGATTTCAATTTGCTTAGTAAAAATGACTCACTCATAATGTAGGTGGAAGATTTTTTTCGCGGGTGAGACCATCTTTGAAACAACTTGCACATTCTCATTTTACTTTAAATAATATTATAAAATAAATCAGTACAGCTTTTGTTTAAACTAACAAAATAGCTTCAGAATTGCTTTTGAAAAGAAATATACTACTCTTTCATTTAATTAAAGAATGTATTCATAACTTACAAAAATGATTCTATGTAACCTTGATTTGAATATGTGAATGTGCAACATACCAGATTTTGCAGGAATATACCCCTCATTTCTGAACCATTAAAACAAAAAATGTATTTAGTAAGTAAAGATATGATACTAAAAATAATTGTTGACAAGATCTATGAGATATTAGGTCAAAAGTGAATAGTAGAGCTGATCTTACCAAAATTAGTTGCTTAACCCATTCCCTGACGGAAGTATGTTTTTCCTCATTGGTTTGTATATTATGGAGGGACATTTTTCAACACTGCTCTCTTAATTACATAGGCATGAATTTCCACACAGCTTTCTCTATTACATAAGCTCATGTGAGCACATCTATTTTCAAAAGCAGATGATCTTTTACATAACACCAAATTGAGGCTGATTTTGAAGCCAATCTGAATTTTGTTCATTTTCAAATCAGTTTTGACAACAACCTGCATTGCTTATAAAAAAAGAAAATTTTTAAAAAAAAGTTTTTACCCACACTGGCTTCATTTGTGCCATATGCTAATCAGAAAATAGCAGTCACTTGTCACAGCAGTCCTGAGCAATGTTAACTGTTCAGTCCCATTGATTTTTCTTCAATCTAGTAAAGAAGGATCATTTTAAAGGTTTCAGATGCAGGCATATCGTGATATGAATAGTGATAGTGAGAATGAGTGATATTGTTTTTAATTAGGACAAAGACAGTAGCCAGGTAGACTCCAACATGGAAGTAGATTCAGACCCTCGGATCCAAAATGTCAATGAATGGGCTGCACACATATCTTCATACACCATTTATTGTCAATTATTTTAATTTGGCTAGTGCAGGAGTTGTGTTTCCAGATGGATTTGATGTTATGACTGCAACAGTATTTGATTATTTCTTTTGTTATTTCCTGATGTGCTATTGGTACACATCGTCCAAAACACTAAGAGATATACTGTATTACTGTATTTCAACAAGGTGCCTGTACATGCCAACTTTGAGGAGACAACACTAGCAGAGATGAAAGCATATATTGCATGCAATGTTGGCATAATATCGATCTTTGCCAGAAATCATTTTATCAGTCTTACTTCATACCTTCATGTATGTGACAGATAGGCAGAGCCAACCAGAGGAGATCCAAACTTTTACCTCTTATACAGAGTGAAAGAAGTGATATACACTCTGGCAACTATATTTGCTGCTACAGTCATACCTGGACATCATTTGGCAATAGACGAATCAATGATTCGTTTTACAGGGTATCTTGTGTATTTATAATATATGCCATCAAAACCAGTAAAGTGTGATACTCTGCATCAGTGACACTGCATATTTGTGCAAGTTGGAAATTTACCTAAGGGCATGAAAATCTCCAGCCAGTGCTTAATGGACTTGATCAACATGTCACAAAGTTGTAAGCAGATTTAGACTTCACACACAGTTATTTCTTTTGACTATTTTTTACACCTCCCAAATTTATGGAAGATTTGCTCAAGAGAGAGGGGGCTGTATACCTGTGGAACTATAAGACAGCAGAGAAAAGGTTTTCCCCAAGAGCTGAAACAAGTGCCAAATCTACAAGGTGAAAGCAAAATTCTGAAGAAGGGAAACAGTAATCTGACCACACTAGTGAGACAGGATAAAAAGCAAGTGGCCATCCTATCAACCTTCAGACACATTGGTCTCAATGGTGCTCGTCAACCTGTTCTCCAGCCTCAAGCCCTCTTTGACTACAATGCTCACTTGAATGGGGTGAAATTTCATGACCAGAAGACAATGAAGTACGACTGTGGGTGGAATCCAAGGCCTGGAAATTCATTTTTTGGTTTCTAGTAAATTCTGCCATCACAAACACTTTCATACTTTATGACCAGGCTTCAACTGAAGTCAACCAATGCAAACGTTTTTCTCATCTTCATTTTCATCCTCAATGCTGGATTCAGTGCCAGAAAATGACAGCATTCTTTAGTTGTGAGAGCACTGTCCTGCGATGATGAAAATGTGCAAGGTCATGTCAACATCAAGATGCCCAAGAGAAACTGCTGCAAGTTATCATCTCAAGCAACAAGTCCTCAAGAATACAATTTTTGGTTGTGTTCAGTGTAATAACATAAATTTATGCAAAGAATATCATGCCCCATACCACCAATAAACTGCAAATTGTTAGTACACTAACATATATCAAAAGTAAAGGTGTTCATATAAATCTTCAGTATCACTAATTCATAACCCATTTCTATAGCTAGTTAAAAAATCTAAATTATTAATTAATAATAAGTGACAACGAAGAAGATATGTTTTTGCTTTTTAGAAAAAGTGATACTGAAACCAACTGAATGGAACAATCATTGATCAGCACATTGCAGCAAATCGGTGAATCTGTAGGAGCAGATGACTCTATTGTACCAGAGTGGAGTAGAGATTTTTGTGCAGAAATTAACTTTCAAATGCAAATAAAAAATAAAAAAGCATTGAGGCAGTGGCTGTTTTATGTGTTAGATAAAAAAAAATTTTTATAATAACTGCAATTATTAAGTTTTAAAACAGGAAGTATTTAAACTGCAGTATTTCTTATTATTACAAAGACAAATACACTCAAACCATGAACTTATGGGACCTGCCAATATTTGGTGTACTAAACCTGTATCTGTGGTGCATGTGACCTCAACTATTTATATACTGCAACCGCAAGATTGTAACTTTCAGTATTGGTAGCAGAACCAATGCACCCTCAGGCATTTGGTGCATCTCATTGGTAACAGCATTGCACATAGTTGTATTTACTACAAGAATTCATCCCATTTTAAGAGTCTATAGTTCATTTTTGCATGGTGTGACAATCTACTTCTGAAATGCACCATGCATTAAAGAAATTTTGCTTATTATAGTTTAGCCAACACCAGTTAGATAGGGCATTAAAAGAAATACTGAATTATTGATTTTTTTTTTTTAATTTAGTTTTTAAATAGCATTTTTCCTAGAATTTATAGTACAACAATGCATTCCTAGATTTTGTTAGTTCATTTACTTCTGAGGTGAAATTGTGATTTAGTTCTTGTTATTCAGTTTGCTATTTTATTTATTGATAAGTTAATGTATCTATGTTAATATTAAAGTTTGTCTCTCATGTTAATGTTTTAAATAGTCTGGCATTAATATTGAGAAAGTGGGGATTTTTTTAATCTCCAAACAAGTGCAAGAGTAAATATAGCTTAATTTAAAATTTTAATAAATATATTTTTTCTTTTACTGTTTGCCCTCATTCTGCTGTTGTTGGGTGGGTAGTATTTTGTCTTAGGTGTGGTAGGTTCATCTAAACAATGTACAATCTCACTAACTGTCATGCAAGCACACACCCACATGCAGACCATTGCATACATTTAACAAAAAATCAGAGTGACATGAGCTAAATTTTGGTTAATGGGTACCCGAATTTCTAATGCATGGGGAATAGATTGTTAGTATATGTGCCTATCTACATATCAGCAATACAAATGATTTATCTGATGATTTTAAATAGCAAATTATATTCAGTGTTTTAATCAAATACAAAGGCCCAATTTGCCACTTTGCACTGCAGTATATTTCATTTCATCAGTACAGTCTTTAAAGTAAAATTTTGTGTCAACATTTCAAGAAATATAAAATCATCATACTAAATTTACACATCATAGTGCATGAAAATAAGAAATATCAAATTGAATTTCACATGCCATTAATCATTTATGTCATGTATTTGAAACTAGCTATATATCTCAAATGAAATACTATGTCTTGGTATACTGATGTTAAGCAAATCACCTCCTCTTTTGTCCACTTGCCACGATTTACAATCTTCTTACTTTTCACCTGTGGCAGATTGTAGTCATGGTCCAGTGGTTCTGCATCATCTGTTTCCTCATCGCTGCTGCAGTATGCCCTTCCATCAGATCTTTATGATTATAAGAAAATCAAATTTTGATTAAAAAAAAAAGAACAGTGAACACAAAACTTTCACCACATCACACAAAATACAAATTTTTATAAGTTACTAGATCTGCGTAAAAATTGTTTATAGGATAAACCAAATTCGTTGTTTTTTTTCCCTAAAAGGTGGGGAGGGTTAAATAGGTTATTTTCAAACTGAACATGTTTCTTCAATAATTTTAAAATATTTAAAATTAGTCCTGACAAGAATGAGTAGAGATATTTTTCATCTCCAAAATAAAAAAAAAAAAATTCTTCCTCAAATAAAACTAGATGAAATCAAATAAATCTTTTATGAACTACCATATGCAATGTAGAAATCTTAGTAGCAAATGAAACAATCATATTTCACCTTGTATACAACTTTACTGCATTCCAATATAGCCTAATTTCAAATAAAGAAATGTTTAGAAATAAATGATGGGCAATAGGTGAAGTTGAGAATGTTTTGATATTTTCATTACAATGAACCTTCATTAACTCACTAAAAAAAAAAAAATGTTTAGATTAGTATATTTTTTTGTTTTAAAATACACTGTACCTTCAAAAAGATACCATCAGTTTCCTTCAACAAGTAATTATTATAAATCAATGCTATAAAACTCATTACACAAAGATTCTAATATGCTGTACCATTTCTATACAAAGAATGCTTATCAGGTCCTCCTATGTATAAACTAATTAGTATGAATTAATTTGATAAAATTCATTAAACAAAGCATTCTAATATGCTGTACTACTTCTATACAAAGAATGCTCAGTAGGTCTACATTTTCATCCATATCACATTCATAATCATTTATCATAAGCTTAATAAAATTACCTTTAATGACTGCATTTTATACAATTTTATACATTTTAACTACAATGCTGTAGTTAAAGTACATTTAGTATTGGACAAGTCAGTATTGGATATCTATATGTATTATTAATGACTAGAAAAATATTCAAGTTACAAATTTTACAGTAAGGATACCAGATAGTATCAATGTGATTATGTTTAGGATTTTATGATAGACATATTACCAGAAGTCATAATATAACAAGATGCATGGAGACCTAAATGACAAGTGGAAATTTGCAAGTGTTAGAAATATATATCAAAATAATTATTAATAACTGAAACTAGTGGCATATGAGAATAATCTTAAAGGAAAAAAATTAATATTTTAACATATCTTTCAACAGAAGACACATTCTTAAATATTATTAATAATAACAAAAAGTGTGAAATTATAGAGTGGTGTGTCCAATTTTTAAATATCCATGTTTCTGTTCCACATTTCTACAATTCATATCTCAACATACACAAGGATGTTTATCATTAGATTTTAGTTAAGTAGAATGAACTAACCAAACTCATGCTTTCATTTGTTTTAAGTATTTAATTTTCAAAATTAACTAGATCATGGTACTGCTTTATCTAGAAATTGTACAAGAGTGTGTTAACTGCAACTACATAAGTATTTTTTTAAACGGGCAGATTTGATTTTGCCTACCAAACACAACTTTTGCCTGCCCAAACTAAAAAATTATTAAAATATTGAAACTATAAACGACACCTGCCATCAGGTGAGCTATTTTGTTCAGAATTAAATTGAACAATGACTTGAAATTTGGACTGCTTTTTTATTGAGTATTTTATCTATACATATATAAACTTCTAGTATTGCTTGTTACATAACAGAATACATAGATTCTTACCAGAAAATGAGTGTATATATATATATATATATATATATATATAAGTATTCATTCATATATATATATATATATATATATATATATTCATTCTTCCACTTCTTCTCAGGCATGATTGTTGTCCACACAACCAATAGTATAACATAAAGTCAGCATTAAATTCTCAGCATCATACTCTATATCAGGGGTGCACAAACTTTTTAGGCAAAAGGGCCAAATTTCCCACTGATAGTGCGTGGAGGACCGCAAGTAAGAAAAAAACAACACAAATAATGAAATAATGTGTTTAATTTTCATCATTTATTGCTCTAAACTATTTATAGAATCTTTATCATGTCTTTAGGTTATGGTGTTGGCATGAATACCAAGCTGTGTGGCAAGAGAAAAATATTATTTTACTTTATTAATGGCTCAGGTAGAACAAATGACAAATGCTTTTATTCAAAATAATTTCTTTCAGTTTTTTGAAAAAATTGTTTGGTTAATAAATGTTTTAATAAAAAAGAAAGTGTACTTTTGTGTTAAGTATTTTAATAATTTATCAAAGCAAAAAAGTCAGCTTTCACATATTTTATATTGAGGCAATAAGAAAAATCATATTCCTAATAATATAAACTGAAAGAGTGACTGATAATTATAATTACTCAAGATTAAAATATGCATGAATAAAATCAATATGCAAAACAAAAAATACAAATACAAATCTGAAAAGTTGTGCTCTAATAATCTGAGCTCTTGATTAGAATCTTAGGAAATGTGCCTCTGGAGTTAAATAAAACTGAAAAAAAATTGTAAAATGTATTGAGATATCCATATATATGCTTGTTGCAAAAAAAATATATATATTCATGAAATAAATTATTTGTCTAACAATGAAAAGTTCACATCTATCTTATCTTTGTACCTATAAAATTGAATATCTGCTTGTCCACTATAAAACCTACAAATTCTCATTTTAAGCCCAACATATATATCAATGGATTTGTCTTGATGACAGGAAGCTTTTCGACTTATACCCAGAAGTCTGGACTGGGATTTAGGCTCCCAAACCACTCAACAAATTTTTCACTCAGAAACAGCTTGGGTATCATTATTAATTATGTGTTAATCAAACATATTTGGTTTTATTAAAAAACAAAAACAAAAAACAATGACTAGAAGAAATGGAAATGTAAAGGAATCAAGCTTGACTTAACAACTAATGAAAATGCTTGCATACATTTTTATGTCTTCACTAAATTTGCTAGTATATTTATACGAGTATATTTATACTTATAGCTTTACTAATGCTTCTATCATACCTATCTTACCTCTAGAAATTTAGTAATGTATTTTTACAAAAAAATATTACAAAGCTCCTTTACGCAATAATCTAATACATATACAATAGTGTATATTCAGCACAATTTTGTACATAATAATAGCTATAAATTTAAAAGATAACTAATTAAATATGAATTCAATGATTTTAAATTAAACTATTAAAGAATTTCAGGTTTGTCTACTATCAACATGGCACAATAGTTCAAAAGTGTCTGTTGCCAAACAAATGACTGATGTTTTCCAAATCCAAAGTTTTGTAATTTTACATTTCTTATATATTTTATTTCATTGTAATTTTAAACAACTATTTTTTGGTAAAATTCTGAGCTCCATTTATTTTTGTTGCACATGAGAATCGTGTAACATAAAAGTTAATAGGTGGCAAAGCATTTCCACTCTTTCATTGTATAAATTTATATTTTAAATGTATACAATGCCAATTTATCCTCAATATAATTTCTTGAGATAAAATAAATCAACAGACAAATTTATTGAATCATACTTGATGGATAACATGAATCTTTGTATGTTATTTTATTTATGTATGATATTCTAGTTTGCCAGCTGCCATTTATGAATGTGATGTAACTAATTTCATAATTCAGTTTGAGCAGAGCAAGGGATTTTGACTGCAATATTATATCAATGCATTTTGTGAGTACTTCAGTTGGTAGCCACAATGAAACAAAACTGGTCACTTTGTTAACAAAATGCTTCTCTAATTTGCTGTTATTATTTGTCTACCAGGATGTAAATAAGAAAAGGTTTTGGTGGTAGATAATCTAAAACTTAAGACAACTACACATTTTTTGTTTACTTAAAATACAATAAATAATATATAGACTTATTCCTATATTTGTCTTCTGAACACTCAACTAATTCAAATTTCTGGTTAATCTGAATAATAATACAAAGATATTACACTTTATAGACAAAAATAACAGTCGATTTGACATAGAGTATGATTTAATAATTTTTATTACAACTGGTGTCTATAAATAAATTACATATTTTATTATGTGTTGAAAACAATCACACTATCAGATTCAAACAATAATATGCAGCTAATTAATAGGTTATTTATTTATTTATACATAAAGTATAATATACATTTTACATTGGTATTCTGTCATGTATCTTAAAATGTCCTATGTAATTTTGTGCTTTGTTATTTATAAATTTAGACATCAAAACTGATCAAATTAAAGATACAAATCTACTGTCTGCACAATAAACTGAGTTTTTGCAGTGCAATTCTCAAATTTTATCAACCCTTATAAAGTAATAGTTATAATAATAAAATAATTTTATATACTATTTATGACTTTAAAGTATAATTCAGAGTTTTAAAACTCATGTATTACAACAAACAAACAAAATAAAATGCATTTGAATACATTGGCTTTGATACAAGATATTTTTTTTAATTTAAATTACTCTTAAAAAAGAAATGAAAGAGAGAAAACTCTGAATATGAAAGTCAATTTGGCACTGACTGTCTATATTATTCTAGGCAGAATAGAGAGCAAGGTTTTACACTGACAAAGTGACAGTATCCATTTTATTCTTGGCAGAAATATGAGCAAGATTTTACACCGACAGTATCCACATTATTCTTGGCAAAATACACAACAACATTTTACAGTATCCACATTATTCTTGGCAGAATATAGAGCAAATTTTACACAGAAAGTATCCACATTGTTCTTGGCAGAATAAAGAGCACCAGCAAGTCATTATCAAGTGCCTAATACTTGAAGTTACACCTTACAAACAATTTACATCAAAGCTTATATAATAATAATTTACATACTCAAGTTTTCATCAATGGCATAAATTACTTTACAAATTTACATCAAAGCTTATATAATAATTATTTACAATTAAAGTTTTCATCAATGGCATAAATATAAATATATATCACACTTTTATCTGGGTACAATTTATTTGGTTAATCATTTGCCTGTGCATGATTTTTTTTTATTTACTGTTTGATTCATAAAATTATGCACTTACATATGTATAAATATTATTAAATTAAATAAGGTATACAAAAATACTATAGTGACTTGAGTCACTATAAAAGTATAATTAAGGTATTATACAAATCTGTAAAATACAATTTTTTTATAGAAAAATACAGAAATAAATGTGAACTATCCATGCTATTCAGTTATATGTACATCCCATCCCTCTAACCCTAATAATCAAAAGTACATTGCGTGTGACCAAATCACTAGTATTAATAATGTCTTGGTGCAGTCATTATGAAATCATTCACTTTCATCAACTTCATACATTATTAACACTGCTAATAGTAATACAAGAAATAGTAAAGACAAAATGGTACATTTCATAGATTTCACAAGATGGTCACATAATAGTAATTATACAAATATCTTCAATAAACTGCATTTAAATTCAGACCCAGAATTATTTATTACTAATACTGGTTACTAATGAGATTATTTTTATAGGTTTTTGGCTTGTGATGATAAATATAGTGTATCATACAGTTAAGAAATGAGAAGAACCTATTTTGCACATCAACTCATTTTGATTGTTCCAGTAATTTTTTTAATTTTGAAATGCAAAGTGCATGTATTTTGTTTTTATATTACTGATGTGCAATAATTAACAACAATCACGCATAGAATCAGACATTTCTAGTTATCTAATATGATAATCCTTAATCTAATTAATGCAATTATTAGTCATGAGTAATATAATCCATATTAAAACTATAATTGACAGAACTCATTACTGAATAATTTAAATATATATATATACACAAACACATATGCAAACACATTGGGTTAACAAAAGTCTGTTCTCATAGAAGCAATAAATTGTATTTAATATTTTCCATTAAAATGAATGAGTATACACTCCAGAAGGCAGAACTGTAACTTGTGCACATACTGAGCACAATTTAGAGAGAAACAGGTGGGATAGTCTACCATAATAATCCTAATTATAATTCTTATCGTAATTTATAATTTAACTAATTAATGAATTAATACACTTATAATAAGTGTTGCCAGTCTAAGAATGTAGATTGATAGTGTATGTGTGCAAGGAGTTCAATTTGAATATTAGACGAAATAATATAAATAAAATTTATTTTTCCCTATGATAACAATTTCTGTTACATCATCTCTGTGTGTGTGTGTGTGTGTGTGTGTGTGTGTGTGTGTGTGTGTGTGTGTGTGTGTGTGTGTGTGTGTGTGTGTGTGTGACTGTGTGAGAGAGAAAAAGATAGAGAGGGGGAACTGATTTTTTCAAAAGATTCCTGAACAAAGAAAACATTCATGATTATGAAATAAAGAGCATTACATTTTTATTTTTCAAGATAACAATTAACACTGAAGTATAAGTTTAACATAAAACTTTACAATATTAATTTTGAATGGACATTACAAAATATATACACATTTTTTACAATAATAACTTTATTAAAAAATTTTAACTTTTCAAGAAAAACATTATTTAATTAAATAAACTACTAAAGTAACATAAGATTAAGAACCAGGCACTTGTTTTACAAATTTACTAATAAAGTAGTACAAGATTAAGAACCAGGCACTTGTTTTACATAAAGATAAAGTGATAATTAGACCAGGCTGATCAGAACTCATCTTACGTTTTAATACACACTCTCACCTGTAAGGTTTGCCTGGCATGTAGTAAGTATAAGGAACTGGAATCATTATTCAACACCTCATAAAACTAATGGAAAGAAACCGATAAAATCAAACATGGCTCCTTAGCAGACCTGAAATTGATCGTCGGGTTGCAAAAACGTCATCCAGAGAGTTACTGTTAAAGTCGTCATGTCGTCATGGCAATACACGCAGTTTTACGTTTTAGCACGCGCACCTATTTCAAGAACGTTCAACGCACATCAACGTGTGAAGCACGCGCGAAATGATTTTTCTTCGACGTTTCAAAATAAAAGTATTGCTCAAATCCACATCACTGTCATCATCAAACAGTAAATAAAATCTTTAAAACAGTCATAACTACTCTGTTACTAACTAAAAGCGTACAACAATAAGATTATTAAGGCTATTCGTTGAACCTTGTCTAGTTCAAAAGCTTTTAATCAAAGAGATGAAATGACAGGGAAGTGGGGGTCAGTTTAATTTTCAGTAGGCCTATGTAAAGTTTGCCAACATGTACATTTTTATATACATACATATAAAAACATCAATAATAATAGGAAAATATTGTTAGGTTGTACTAAAATAGAACTTAACGTTATCTTAAGTTCAGTACCTTTGATTTTGAATGGATTTTGCAATGAATAACATTGATAAAGTGGAGAAACAATTATCACATGTCACGGACGAGAGATGGATTGGAAATACGTCTTTTTTGGCAGTAAGGTCGAAATTATTTCAGAAAACAAGTGCAATAGCAAAAATAACAATTCATAAAGTTCTTATTTTGAGTTGCAATCGTAACACTTGACGTTTAGTGTTTTGCGAATAGTTATTTTGGCGCTGAAATAAACATCATAATGCACTATTTTTTTTTTATTTTAAACAAACCTTGCAGACTCCGAGTCACTCATTGTCAGTGACTGTAATTCTCACTGGACCTTCCATTACCCGATATTGTTGATTCTTGTACTCAAATGTCCTTTATATACTTTGTTTCCGTCGTCAAAGACTCGTGTTTTAGGTGTTTCTAACACTTCAGATTAATATGGCGCTGTAGACAATTTGGATTGCGCGCTTCGCTGACAGCTGGAAAATGTTTGCATTTCATTGGTTTCTGGTTTTTGCGCCCCAGCTAAAATTAGCCATACAGGAAAACCCCTCTCTAGCAACAGCTGTCAACCATTACGAGCTGAACATGCTGATAGTACGACTATTAATTAATGCGATTATTTTCGGGCATAGTACTATATACTACATATATTCTAATAATCAGCAGCAGCAGTATATATATAGAGTATGTTTGGTTGGTTGTTTTTTAGGAAATGTTTTGTTTTTAACCACGATCCTTCGTGTGTTTTTTGACAACCGCATAGACTTTTTAATTTGAATCAGATCGGTATATACTATATAGAAACACTCGGATATATTTTTGTTATATATTTCATTTGAGCCGAGTTATACAAAGGTTCTACTGCAGTATGTGCGCTGAAACAAGTAATCGAAGTACTAGTCTTGCTTGTTTAGTCAGGCATTCTTTATTACTCTTAAATGATGTTCTTTATCAGATGGCAGTCCACGTTCACATAATTGTTTATGATCAGTCTGAGCATTAATTGAAAGTATTTGGTGTTTTCAACCTATATTTTATTTCTTCATTGACTTCAGCTTTATTGCTTTCAACTTCAGCGCCTTTTGTTTTCAACTTTGTCGGCACTTTGCAAATAAATAAAAATACTGTTAGTCAAAATAGTCATTATCTAGTCACAATAATCAGTATTGTACCATCTCGCTGATTCGGTATCACTTGTGCATCTAATTGATTATATTGATTTAAGTATCTAACAATGAACTATTTTTAATAGAAAGTTTATTCACTAATTATTAATTTCTGCTTAATTTTCACTTTTAACGTTCGATACTGAGGCCAATGGGGTGGGTGGTGGAGAGATTAAACTGATGATTTTTTTTTTAAAGTAATAATTGTTGAGGTATGTTTCGTGGGACTTTAATGGTTGTCTACTGCATTGTGATGGTTATTGTCGCTTGTTGGTTTTTGGCGCAGTACTGCCCTCAGTGGCTTCTATCAATTTATCTAAATTGTCTGTTTTTAACAGAGTTGCGGTTGTCGGTCGGTAGCATAGATTTTATAATTAAAGTAGTTGTAAAAGTGTGGTTAAGAGACCAGAAATGTCCTTGATCTGACGTTGGTGGAGTATATGTTTCTCTTTCTCTGATGTCTTTAGTAGGGCGCCGCTTCCTTCTTTTACTGTCAGTTGTAATTGTCAGGATTTCCATGTCTGCTGTGACAGGAGGGGAGGAGGGGCCTCTCCTATCGCCATTATGGCTATTTGTACATCTGCTGTTTTGATGGATTTTCTTATTTGACTTCAACATATATTATTCTGGCTTTTATGAGTGTATTTTTCACATTATCTTTACTGACTTTCGGTATTTGTAGTCTCTTTTGATATTTGTTTTGATCTGCCTATGAATTTAGTCACTGCTGTTGGACATGGTGTTTGTCGAATGGATTTCTGTTATGTTTATGACTAATTCACTCTGTTGGATTGGATTTCTTTGATCATAGTTTTGCTTGTTTGTGCTTCGATGCTATGTTTGTTCACTCTTGATGTTATCGGTACGTACAGTGCCGGGTTCTGATAAGAAAGTTTGTTGGTCATTTCGGACATTATCTCTCTAACAATCCTCGTCGTCTTTGTCACAGCTGAAATCGTCTTTATGACAGTTTACATCTTCTTTGTCACAGTTGACATCGTCCTTGTCACAGTTTACATTGTCATTTTTACAGCTGACATTGTCTTTGTCACAATTTTAATCGTCTTTGTCACAGCTGACATTGTCTTTGTTACAATTTTAATCGTCATTTTCACAGTTGACATCGTCTTTGTCACAATTCTAATCGTCTTAGTCACAGTTGACATTGTCTTTGTCACAATCTTAATCGTCTTTGTCACAATTTTAATCGTCTTTTTCACAGTTGGCATAGTCATTGTCACAGCTGACATCGTCTTCGTCACAATTTTAATCGTCATTTTCACAGTCGACATCATCTTAGTCACAGTTGACATCGTCTTTATTACAATTTTAATCGTCTTAGTCAGGGTCACAGTTGACATCGTCTTTATCACGATGACATCGTCTTTTTCATAGTTGACATCGTCTTAGTCACAGTCACAGTTGACATCGTCTTTGTCACATTTTGCATTGTCTTTGTCACAACTTTAATCATTTTCACAATTTTAATCGTCTTTGACACAATTTTAATCGTCTTTGTCACAGTTGATATCGACTTTGTCACAGTGTATGTATGTGTATATGTATGTGTGTATGTATGTGTGTGTGTGTGTCTATGTGTGTATGTCTGTATATATGAGCATTACAGATGTGTCTTCCTTATTTAGGTGCATTTCAAATGTCTATCAATAACTGAGTTAGTATAATACAATACAAATACTAGTATTGGATTCCAGAAATGATTTTAAGACGGCTGCATTTGTTAAAATAGAGTCACAGTAGTTCGAGAAGATGGTTAGACCTACATTTCGTCTAAATATAGGTCTTGTATAAAAGAGCCGGAAAATTAATCCAGCTTATATTTTTTTTAAAATAATTTTATTATATTATTGTATACAAAATGCACGTTCAACACAATCAGAAAAAAATACTTGCTAATGACCCAACGGAGTCATTATTAAATTACTAGAGTATTATTTGCCCGTCATCTGACAGGTGGAAAATAAAAAAAAACACTACCAAGAAGAGAAATTAATTTGCTTATCGGAAAGCATTCGAACACAGGTGACCTTGACCGTTGGGGGGGGGGGTTATGAGTACTTTGATGTTGTCTCTATTTTGTGAACGCGACAATTTACAATAAAGCTGGCCGTGTGAAAATACTGCCTCCCCAAAACTTCCACGTGCTCAAAGGTCAAGAATGCTTTAGCATTTCGCACAGACAGAACCAGAAAACCAATTATATGATTGCTATTGCAGAAGATTTCTAACATAATGATATTAGAAGAGCAAAATATATCAAAGAATTGCAAATTTAAAAGAAATAAAATATTTCTCATCTAAAGGATATAATACCACAATAGATTTCTAGCATAAAGAGGTTAGAAGAATAAAATCAACTAACTGTACATTTTTTTAAAAAAAAAGAATATTTAGTCATCTAAAGGTACACCATAAAGAAAAGGATATTTTACTTATTGAACGGTACATTGAAAATAAAATAGAATATATACACATCTAAAGGTACATTAGAAAGAAATGGAATATTTACTATCTAAAGGCACATCGAAAAAATAAAATATTTACTCATCTAAAGGTACATTAAAAAGAGATAAAAATCTAAAGATAGATTGAAAAGAAATAGAACATTTAAAGGTAGGTCTATGTAAAGAAATGCACCATGTCTCGAACGACACCTGCCTGTCTTCTTCATAAACGCTTGCTATCACTGACCTGACTAGGTAGACTGAGAGCTAGTTTTGTCACTTGTTAATTTTGCAACTAGATATCACTGAGGGCACAGTTGGAGGAGGCATAGTTTGTCACGTGTCTCAACTACAGGCGTAGAGGGTTGAGGGTGAACTCTCAAAATTTATTGAAAGGGTAATAATTTAATCGGTTGCGCTTGCATGTGAAAGGTAATGATTTTGTCAGTAGAGCTTGCATGTGAAAGATAACGATTTAGCCATTGATGCTTGCATGTGAAGTTCAGAATCTTGATTCCACAGGTAAATATATTTTCTATTAGAATAAGCGAGCGATTTTTTTTTTTAAATATTGAAGTTCATTTTTATTACATTGGAATGAAACTGTACAATGTTGATACTTTTCATGCATTGGAGAGAAAGAATAATGATTGAACGTATTGTATTTCCCAACAGCAGTTGGCGAGACGAATGAACGGATATTACTTTGTATTTATTTTACCGCTGCTGACGTAAAGGGAAAAGGTAACATGTAATTAATCAAGATTCAAGATTTAGGAGTCTAGCATTCTACAGGATGAGAGCCGACTGCAGGTTAAAGCGGTACTTTGAACAAAAGCAACGTATTCCTACAAGTCAAGCGGATGGATGTCAGATAACAAGGTTGAAGAAACAGACATACCAGTGGTGAAAGAAAGTATGAAAGAACGAAAAAAAGTCAGTCCACGGTTGTCAGGCTACACAAAGTTACTTTATACTCCACGCTGTCTGGATACATGAAGAAGCAGAGTTAAATCACACTCCGCGGTCGCCAGGCTACACAGTTACTTTACATTCAACGGCCGTCAGGCTACATGCACACACAGAATTAATTCGCACTCCAAGGTCCTCAGGCTATAATAGAGTTACTCCGCACTCCACGGTCGTCAGACTATAATAGAGTTACTCCGCACTCCATGGTCGTCAGGCTATAATAGTCACTCCGCACTCCACCAGCACCATGTTTTCGTTGTAAGTTAAAGACAATGCCGGATTCACACACCAACATAATCTAGTAGAGCAAAGTAACCCAAGTAGCATGACATGACACAAGTAAAACAAAGGGCGTGCTCTTATGCAAAAGTCAAATTAAGGCAGCACTAAATTTCAGGCATATTTCATCTCTAAATTCCTTTCTCTCTTACAAACATTCTCATCTTACAAATCCTGCAACAATTTCATTAGCCTGATAAACTTGACATTCCACGGTCGTCAGGCTATAATAGAGTTATTCCGCACTCCACGGTAGTCAGGCTACATAGAGTTACTCCTCACTAAGTAATGAAGGACAACTCGTATGAACAATAAAAGTATAGAAACCTGAGTTGCAAATAGTGCAGTATGGTTTAATTGACTCCAACCAGTGAGAAATCTTCCATGCTTACTATAATACTGCTAGTATATATAGTAGTAACAAGATGAGGGACATGTAATCTTTGCCTTATAGCAACAACATAGGGACATGCAATCTTTGCCCTGTAGCAACAACATAACAACAGAGGGACGTGTAATATTTGCCCTGTACCAACAACATAACAACATGTAACCTTTGCCTTATATTAGGGGCAGGCAAACTCCAGCTTGTGAAGGATTTTTGTCTGGCCTACCAAGCTATTCAGTTAACATTGCCATCCGGCCCGCTTGTCCACATCAATTAAGCCTGTCATTGTAAGCAACACCATCCATCTCATTAACTTTTCGTTGAAACTGAGGTGGATTTTTTTCTTTTTTACATTTAAAATACACCTTTTAAAACTACTTTTCTCATTTTATATGAACTTTTTTACCTTTGGTCTATCTGGCTTGCAAACTGTTCCAACAGTTTTATCTGCCCACCTCTGCCTTATAGCAACAATGTTACAAGACATTTAATCTGTTCCCTACAGCAATAACTTAACAAGAAAGTGATAAGTTTTATCTCAAATTTAAAGATGATTAAACAGTAGATTTTTCTACAACATTTCTTATTCTTAAATACAAATGATGTCTGTTACCTCACTGGTCGCAACCCACATTTCTTTTTCTTAAATATAAATGTTTGTTACTTTTTCATTGGTCACTGCCTTTGTGTTTCTTAAATATAAATATGTCTCTTACTTCTTCACTGAATATTTGCACAAACTTGGCCTAGGCCGGAAGCACTTCCCCAAATTTAGTCAGTCATTTGATACTACCTTTCTGTTTCTTAAACATAATTGTGCTACTTCTTAACAGATCACTGCCATTTTATTTTTTATAGTCTATGGATTCAGGGTCCTGTTGTTAAGGTCTATGACTATAAACTGTTGAACACCATTGATAGGCAAGTCTCTTTTCAGCTAGAATATGTTCCAAATTATTGATATCATTTTGTCATGACAATGTATATAGTCAACAAAATGAACTAACTGAATTCCTGTGTATAGGTTAAGTGAGTAATATGGTTGTGCTTACAGTCTCGATACATTTAAATGATTTTAAATGTTGTACACATAGTACAATTACTACTATATGCACCAAGTATAAAGGTTTTTAAATGAATGTTGTACACATAGTACAATTACCACTATCTACCACGTATAAAGACTTTTAAATGAATGTTGTACACATAGTACAATTACCACTATCTGTACCAAGTATAAAGGTTTTTAAATGAATGTTGTACACATAGTACAATTACCACTATCTACCACGTATAAAGATTTTTAAATGGATGTTGTACACATAGTACAATTACCACTATCTGTACCAAGTATAAAGGTTTTTAAATGAATGTTGCACACATATACAAATTACCACTATCTGCACTAAGTATAAAGGTTTTTAAATGAATGTTGTGCACATAGTACTGATTACCTTTTATACTTGTGCATTTTATTTCATTCTTCTGCCCTTAACAACAATAAACCATCACTAAAATATGAACACAATAAAATAAAGTCAAACTTTGCAACAGTAAAATTATTTTCATCATCCACTTTAGGTAAAAGACTTCATGCACATTAAATAGTACAAAACAGGAAACAGTGCATGTTGCCTTAAATTGTGCAAAGTTATGTAATAGCAGTTTAATCAATGTCCCCTTGCTTTCAATAGTAAAAGCACCATTATTTACTGAAAAATAAATAGCTTTGGTTAATTCTGTGCAATTTGTCAAGAGATGTGAATGATTTGATATGAACATCTAACAAACTTCAACTCTTAATTCTTCATTTCATTTCTCCAACGACTGAGTCCCTGCCCATAAAATCAACAATTGTTGGAAATAGATGTTAAGCAGAAAAAAAAAGGATGTAAATTGGACAATTCAGACCCCTTTGTAATTTCATGCAAATTAAAATACTGTTCATAAAGATATCACAAACAGGTAGGAAGGGGTTTGCATATAACATTTGACAAGGGTTAAAAAAGTCGAGAGATTGTTATAATTTGTTGAGTGTTTGCATTTCTAAGCAGTTTTGTGACTAAATTATTAGCATTAATGAAAAAATATTGACACTTCTGAGACTTATTCTATACAAAATCTTCTAACATATCTAACAAAATGTAAAGTTTATGATAAATATATGTGAACTACAATTATATGAGTAAGTGCATCCATTAATATCTTTATAATAGTAGTTGTTTAAAAAAAAAATCGCCTTTCTTAAAATTCTATTTCTATCAACAATACTCATCACTTGGCTAAAATTAGGTTTACATTAACAGAACCATGTAAAGCATACTTGTATAAATTATTTTAAGAGATGTCACAGTATCCATTCAACTGTTATCAAATGTGCTTATTTAATACAAAATACAAAACTAGCACATTCCATCGATTTTATGTACAATATTAAAATATGTTAATTTCATTACAGAAAGAAATTAAAACCCGATTTCAATTTTAATCTACAGGAGCACAGAATCTTTCAAAGACTGTGATCATTCTTTTAGAAGGTACAGTTTAGTGTAGGTTAAGTGTCGTAAAGGGGTCTTATATACTTATAGACAGCACCTAATGGAATGTGCATATTGCATCATCATATAAATCAGCTAACCTCTTAAGAACAATAAAATTTGGCATGTTAAAAGAAAAGATTCAGTCTCAGCATGCTGTACAGATGGAGCAGTTTTGATTACTTGCCCCATCCAAAAAGTACTAGAGATACATATTAGTTATTACATTCAAACAAAATTGCCAAATAAAAAAAAAAAAATCCAATATAATTCAGATGAAATCAATGCAATATTTTCCCAAAAAACTTTATTACTCATAATACAGAAACACATGCCTCTACTGCGAGAGGTAGAAAGAGACAACAGTGACTACATATATGATGATTATTAAAATGGCTAGCAACTTAGTAAATTGAAGGTTCAGATTACATTCATTTCCATACAAGTGAGAAAAGACATATACACTTTTGAGACAACTATCATCACTGTGTCACTGCTAAATATACAGAAATCCAATAAAAATCCAATTCCAATTAGGACAAATTAGACAGAAATAAATCAGCTGGAAATCTGCAAATATGCAATGGCATACATCTCTCTTCATCTTTTGACTTGTGGATGATGCATGCTTAGTGAACAAAATGCAGAATTATGTTCTAACAGGTACTAAAGACAAATGAAATGGCTTAGATACTTTCCAACTAAAAGGTGAACACAATACACAACAAATCTGCATGCTGACATGTACAAAAATATATATATAGTAAGCTTTTCATCTTTCAAAATGAACTGTGAATATTTGAAAAAGTTACACATTTATTGAAAAAGCTAATGATTGAAGTCAATTACTTCACAGTTAAAACTGTAACTATAAATGACAAATATTGATAGATTTAACATTCTGAAAGGGAAAAAATAGACTACAAACAAACCTATATGATAAAACTTTAATTCTTCATGATATTAAACAGTAAGACAGAAAGGTACTGTTTTCAGTACAAGATATCAATTATCAGAATACAAAATTAGTTAACAAACATTAAGTGCAAGTTACTACCATGAAATAAGAGCATTACGAGAAGGAGTGCTTGGTGTTGTAGACATGTTAAAATACATAATTATAAATTGGTGAAACATGTTTTGATATACTACCAAACATAATCAGTAATTAAAAGCTGGTGCGAAGTTACTGGCATACTAAAGATGAATAATAATTAGTAATTTGAAGTGAACGCAAGATAATACTGTCATACTAATGAAGCAAAAGTAGCATTTTAAAATGGATTGCAAGATGGATTAGACACAAGTAGCATATTTATTCAAAGTTCCGTCACATTCGGAAATAGCAAGATAAAAGGGGAGAGGCATTAAGCAACTGTTTTCTAATCTAAACACCAAAAGAAAATAGTCCAAAATCCTTTGTAATCTGTGTTGTGTAAATTCAGTTAAGTGAACAGCAATTAAATTAAATAATGTTCTATTAATAGCCCAACAGAGCAATGTATAAGTTAAAATTACACACCATAAACAGGCCAAAGAGTGAAAAAAGCATTTAATAATAAAAAAAATTTCATTGCTAAGAGACATCGTACACCTACCTATATAAACAAAGATGTTTGAATTTCCATAGGATTCAAATGATTGCTATAAAGCACACTGCTTTAATATCAATTCTGAAAAATAGAACCAATGTGACCACAATTGCAAATGATGATAGAGGTAATCAATGTATTTAAGGTAATAATTATAACAAAAAGAGATCTATAGTTTAATCTAAGATTAAGCTAACAGAAAAGCAGGCTTGTTCTGAGTATGCATAATTACTCAGGTAGGAAGTATTTTTTAAATGACCTTTGCTTCATAAACTCTTGATTTCTTCAAATCATAGTCTAACGGGCCAGTATTTTGACTCAATTTTGTATTAAAAAATCACAGTATAGAAATAATGATTACTTTTACTAGGTAGAACCAGCTATTTTTTCAAAGTTTTTGGAAATGAATGAAATTTACACCATATAATAATCATGGTGAAAGAAGTCAGTTTACAAAAACTTTCTTAGTTTTACTGTTTACGCAATTTTCAAAAATGGGAAAAATTATTTTTACAAGTATTTTACACTTTACAATTTTTGCCTACCTCATGTATCCATTGTTGACATGAAGCCTGATTTGTTCTGAGGCAATAGCTTTCTTAATGATTCTCAAAAATTAGAAAAAACACAAATTGAGAAATGGCACTTTGAGCCAACACTGAAAATGAACCTTATTAATGCTTTTTTGTTTACTTTGAGCTCCATTTGACTTGTTTAAGTAATTATAATGAAATAACAATTTAAAATTAGCTGACATTTGTAGTTAAAATGCACTTATTAAAGTCTTATGTTTTAAAATTTATGATTATTTAAAAATAAGGGTAGAGGGCTAATTGAAACCTAGTGGCAAGTTGAAATAAAAACAATAGTATTATGTATTCTGAAACATGGTCCCTCAAAGACTTGGCCATTTTTTACAAGTAAAATGAACCCTAACAATAATTTAACCTATTACCAACTCTTAAAAGATACAATGATGGGGTATAGCCTCACAAAAACTAAATAATTAATACATATTTGAGGCTATTGCTATCGGCGCTACCTGTTATGATTAATTAATTTAAATGGCTGTCATTTGTGATCCATCATAACTTAGTTAATAAACCAGTTTTTTTGTGGGGAAAAACTATCTAGGATCAATGTGTGATCATTGTCTGACAGATATTATCAAACATTGTTAATAAAATTTACAGCAGAAATGATAAATAACGACTGTTTAGAAGGCCCATACTTGTCTACTCTCGCTCACGTCCATGATGATCTTTAATGCATTGCCGTCTGTACAGATACGATCTTTATTTCCATCAAAAAGCCTTAAAAGATTATCCAAATAATTAATTAAAATCTTTTTACAACTGCAAGAGTTATAGTTAATTAAACTTAGTGAATTACTTTCGCAGCAGAGAAACAAGCACGGTCAACAACGCCATGGCGATCACACGCTTCGTTTATGTTTAGGCCTATGTTTACTTCGCGCACGCTTGGGTTGCACATTTTCCCACTCTTAAGGGTTCCGCTACGAAAATGCTTTGTCATGCAATATTCCATTTTAAAGAAGAGATTTTCTACTTTCTTCTGATATAAGAAAAAAATCTATATTTTTAGAAAACGTAATTGAAAAATAGGCTTTTTAAAATCAACTTTTACATACAATAAGATAAAAATACAGATTTGAAACTATCACGGCTGCATTCTACATTCATTTTTCTTTAGTTTGATATAAGATACATTTCTGATTGGACAATCGTAGCGGAACCTGTTTTAGTGTTTGCAAGGTATATAAAAGCACGATGGTAAAACCGGAGATTGAGATTTTTGCCACGGCTATCGAAACACAAAAACCGTACCTAATTTAATGCGATCGTAGACGCTTCGACTCACTCTCTCACAAATAAATAATACATTAATGAAAAGTTGGAAGATAGTTTTATTCAACAAACTATTTCACAAGTGTGATAAATACGGAACATAAACACAGCACTTGTGACAAAATGGTAATTTTTTCAGAATTTAGTAGTTGTCCGCTATTGCCATATAGAAGCTGGTTCTACCTACTTTTACAAGACTGTATAGATTTTAATTCCTTCTAATTTCAGAGGCCATTTCAAGAGAATAAAAAAACAAGAATATTTATCAACAAGAAACAAGGTGACAATAATCCAGAGTAATACAAAGACAAAGGATCACATGAAGTGCTACCCAACTATACAAAATCAGGCCTGGACCGTCACCATAAAATATGCTGTAAAATCACAGATGAAAGAGATTCAACTTTGTTACACCTACTATACAAAGACACTAATGTTAAGCACATCCTACAAAAAAATAAAATGTGACATTAATTAACACAAGAGTTTCATTCATAACGGGAGTGCTAACAAGCACATCAAAAAAGACTGTAAAATATTGTTGGTTGATATATATATGGTGGAACGCAAAATTAGCTCCAGCTATATTTTATCCACAATTTTAGCACTGTATTCCCCATTGTCATTTCTTTGAATCTGTAATGAAGGGCAAGCAGATTTACAATAATAATTTGTATTTATACAAGACAACAGCATTATTATTTAACAACATTTATAAGGAAATAAAGTGACATCTGGATAATATTAATTATATATATATAAAAAGAAACATTTTAAATATTTCTTTTCACAAAATGGGTTAATGAATATATTTGACTTACAATGATTTTTTAGGGGGGGGGGGGGGGGGGAGATGTAATATATATGTATGCTTGGTAACCTAAATGAATTCTGAAAAAAAAAAGGAGAAATTGTTCTCTTGCCTACTGAAGATACAAAACTACAATGTCAGATAATAGGGGGGATCTTTAGAAAAACATTCCAATCATGATTTAAATTTCAATATCTAATAAGTAATATGTTCCTGGAACAAATTTCACAATTAAACACTATTTGTGAGTAAACCTAGTCATGTAATTCTGATAACATCTAGGAAATTCGTTAACATGCAATCTCTGACAACAAATACGGCTGCAGTGAATTAACTGTCATTCCAAAGCAAAAGGGTGAGCATTTAAAAAGGCTACCCTGTGGATAAGTGCCTTTCAACTGTAGTACGCTCAGTAGATATTTGCTGTTAATCCAGGGGCTGCTTTTTCTGCATAAAAATATATATATATATAAAAAACTAAGTCACACATCATTTATGTCAAAATGTTCTTCACTCCAGTAGAGCTGGCTGCTGGATCTAGGTTTCTGACTGCAAGCATCTTGTGGAGGTATCTCTCCAGTAGACTGATACACCTCACCCAGTATCTATCTCAGCCAGCCATACTTTACACAAAACTACAGGCCAGTGTCTCTCTTTCCTAATCCAAAAGCTCTTCACTACAGGTCTCTCAATTCTACAGGTCTCTTTCGATTCTTGTTTAAAGATGTTTCTTTTGAAATGTTTATCTAATTCCACAGAAACAGGCTTTAAATGATGGATAACTTGTAAGTACCCCAACACCACAAAAAGAGCTGTTGAAAATGTGTCACATTTCTGTTTTAGAAATTTCTGATGATAAAAACTGTTAAGTGTGAAGTGTACACATAAAGGCAAGAGATAATAGGAGTCTCTTATTCATCTTCTTCCTCCTCAGATTCCTCCTCTGCTTGTTCCAACCAGGTCAGCCACTGGTTTACCTGAAAATGGATGTACAATTAAAAAAAACCCACAGATAATGTGCTATCTTTATGAAGCATTGAGAAACTATAAGAAATATCTTAAACAATAGAGTATGATAGGCATATTATATGTCGGTCATATGACGGCTGGAAAATTAAAATTAATGCATTGCTAGGACCATAAATGAAATTGTTTATTGGAGGAAGGTTATAAGTTACATTCCAAGTGAAAATTTGAGCATCATTTAGCAAATGAATTTGACCGTCGGTACTGGCCTTGTAAAAAAATCTCCCACATGTACTTGAAGGTCAAGGATGCTTTGGCGTCACCTCAAAACCTCAAGTCACATTGTGAGTGAGTGAAAATTTGAGAATCATTTAACAAACGACCTTTGTTGGTACATAATAATGGCCATGCAATAAAATCCTCCCATGTTAAAAGCGTCGCCCCCCAAAACTCCCACATGCTTGAAGGCCCCTCTCACGACTTTGCTACATTTGTGCTGCATTTTGCAACCTCAGACAATCAAGATTCTTGCCTTTGTCGGGCCATACATCTTTGCTGCCGCTCAAGATTTAAATGTAATCACCATTCTTGGCAACTTTTTTCATTCATATTTGCCTAAAAATGTACTTATATTGTATGGGGAAAAAGAAATTTTCAAGCACTATTTAACAATTACTTACTTCCCATTCCCATGAATGTGACAATGCAACATAAAGCCGGTGATGTGGCTCAAAATAAAACCCCATCCCACGTGTTTGATTAAAAGTAAAATTGTGAGTGAAAATAAAACGAGCAAATGACCCTGATGAGTATTTTGAAGTTGTGCCCATTTTGTGAACATGACAATGCAACATAAAGCTGGCCATGAGGGGGGAAAAAACTCCCAAACATGTTTCACAAATGTGACAATGTAATGTGAAGCTGGCCATGTGAAAATAACCAACTCCCATGTGATCAAAGGTTAAGGACACTTTAGGGTCAATCTCAAAAACTATGATGTGCTCGAAGGTCAAGGATGATTTAGCATTTTGCACAGAACTGTAAAACTATATAAATATATAATTATTAGCCCTCTATACAGCAACCAAAACCACTCACATCCGCAGGTAAAAATAAAGAGATACAAGAAAATAATCAATGAAAAAATATGGCCATTAGAAATTAATGAAAACAGGCAACCAAAACTCAATGAGTAATGTTTGATTGGTAAACCATGAACATGAATTATAATGGTTTTTCCATTTGGTGACAACATGATGTATTTCTGCACACCACTTCCACAGGACAATTAGTTCACACAGAAACAATTGAAAGTGAAGATTAACAATTCAAATGAACCAACAAACTAATGATAAGCAAACTAAACATTAATAAAATGCACATCATTGCAAGAAACATTCACTGGATGAAAATGCAACAAACGGAAAAGAGGGATAAACTTTAATATCCTCTTAAATAAAGTGATAGATTCCTGGATGGTTTGGAAGCCAATTGTGCAGATATAATTGTTCAACCAGGTTTACCGGATTTCTAATTATGACTCAAGGGGCACCACTCTAAATAAATAATTATTCAACCAGGTTTACCCTATTTCTATGGAGGTCATGAATACCTGACACATTCTTCTGTTGATCCGACATTTCTGAATAAAATGTTTGGTGCACAGCCATTTTCACAAGAATTGCATTTTGAATGATAGGCACAATAATCGAACAAATGGTTAATATCTATAACCAGATCCACCTTCCCATAAAATGCTACCTACAAGAAACTCACTTCCAATGAACAAACAGCATGTGAGGTCATGATGCTGGGCAGTTTGACTGAAAAACAAATCAGTCTTTAAAATTTACAAATAAAATTTTTACTGCACAGTCCAATCACACTGAGATGAAGACAGTCTCCAATAAAACTGGCATTTGCAATGACCAAAAATAAGTCACAATAGTGGACTTTGGACAAGGTTGGAATATATCTGCAAGAACCTGTTTTTAGCTATGGTCAAATATATGTTGCTTTATCAAGGGTTTGATGATCTGGCAATGTCAAAATTAAAATTATTGATGTATCAGAACAGGAAAAACTGGTGAATGGTAATGATATTTTATATGTAAATATATAAGAAAAAGCTAAAATGGTGGGATTTAATTAAATTCAACACATAAAAAAAATTAAAATAAAAACACACGGCAAATGATCACACTAAATGATGGGTAGCTTTCTAGGTTATAATAACTACTCAACATAAAAACAAACAATTGGCTTTAAATGTCTATTACAGTTTAATTAAGGTGACAATGTTCGCTTGATTCCTTTGGCTAGTAATGTATTCAGCCAAAGGTACTCTCATGTGATTCTATCAGAATTAGTTGATTGCTTTTTTATTAATTTTGTAAATACAAAGTAAATTTTCATTTCTAGATTTTGTACACCAGTTAAAACAAATTCCATATTCAGATGTGCCAACTGTCCCAAATTTGAATTCAGTTTCATGGTAGTAAATCATGTTCTCATGAAAATCAATCACAAACTTCAAAACTTCGAAATTTACAGTGTTGGTATGGAAAATATTGGTACCTTGTAACAGGACACATTTAAATTTCTTAACTTAAATAATAATTAGGTTTTACTGTAATTACTCTCAAAATTAAATATTTTTTGCAAGTTTTCTCTCTTCAGTGCACTCTAGGGTCAAAAAGAAGATTAAAGATGATATTTTAGTTTTATGAAGACTTTTTCCTTGCAAGAACAGTAGTTAGAGGAGTGGTTCTTAACCTAGGGGTTCGTTGAGTCAGTCTCAGGGGTTCGGCAGAGGTGGGTCAAGATACACACCTGACTCTATGCAGAACTGCCTACCCCCCACCTCAGGAAACCAGAAGATCACTGGTCCAAAACCGGAAGATTTTATGTGGAGTGTGGCATTTTAATATAAAATAAATGCAAAATAAAAACAAATAATGTTAATATTTGTAAATAAACTTACCAATATTGTAATGATTTATGCAAAGCACAACAATTTATCTACATTTTGTCTAGTCTCCATTCCACTGTTTATTTTAGACAAATTTTTGTCAAGCACACCAAGTGTTAGGCAGTTTTATTTAGAAATTATTGGTCAAGATATTTCTTTAGACTTCATTTGAAGAAGGATCTTCACATTTCAGAATAATGAGCCATTGAAGTACTGCATCCTGATTTTCATTTTACAGAAATTCATTAAATATTTCATAAATGGATTTTAAAAAATATATATTTAACTTTTTATTATCTACTGTACAAGCCATAAAAAAAGACATATGCCTGTTAAAAAATTTTAAGAAAAAAGCTATGATTTTTTTATTGTACTCATCTAAAGTATATACTGTGCAAAATATAATTTATGACTTTATTTAGTTAGAATGATCATGCTGTCAGTTACAGAAATGAGAAACATTGCATTATAATAAATGTTTCATTTACCTTTTTTCCGCTTCAACAAGTGTGCGGATTTATTGCATGAAACTACATTTTTGAGATGTTATATTTTTAAATCTATACAAAAAGATTGTCTAAAACAACACCCTTTAAATGTCTATATTCTAATGAGCAAGTATACCAAATTTGATGATGTACATAAGTAGTTTTTATTTTACAAGATTCCAAAAGAGATGTTTTATTCAGTTTTGACCACTTGCCCTTTGAAAATTTAAACAAAATGCTAATTTGACAGGATTGTATTTCATTTTCTATGCATCTGTGATCCTTAAAAAAAATCAGCAATAGAGAGTTGAAATAGTAACGATGAATTAGCTATGTAGGTTTCATAGTTTTTGTTGTGTGGTCATTTCAAAAGGGGTCTTTGTGAAATCTCTGTTTTTCTGCAATTTACACCAAACTTTGAGGTAGATAACATAACCTGCAAATATCAGCTTATTTGGCCAGACTTCAAAATTTGAGTGGTCTTACATATTTATAAATTATTTAAATATATAAAACATCTATATTTTTTCTAAATTTACACGTCCATTAGACTAGAGAAAAAACAGTGAAAGTCTTCCCGTAAAATTTAAAATGTTATTAAAAAGACATTATTCTACAATAAGCATGCTTTGTTAATTAAGAATTGGATATTATTATTATTATTTTTAATGTTTTTGCATTTCTTTTGTCTTCAATGTATGTGTATTTATTGTCATGCCTTCTAAAATTCTATTATAATGTGTGTACTGCGTAATCATAAAATATCAATGGCTAATTTACAAATACATAGATATAGGCCTAAATATATTTCTAACTTTTTTTTGCAGAAATGATTAAAATTAAAAATTGAACTAAATCAAAATGTTCACAATTCAGTAAATTACTTTCAAAACAAATTTGACTCAGGATCATTTCTTTATCGCCGATGATTTATTCTTTTAAAACTTATGTTACTTTTTAAAAAAAATAAATTTTGAAGCCTTACATATTATATTAGAATAATTACAACGGATTCCAGAAAAATGATTATTTGAACCTCTATGCGGTTTCAAACATAGGTCTACCATTATTGAAAATGTCAATCTTTTTCCTAGCATTGCAATATAATTAGTCAAAGTAGAAAATTTCAGACGGATAATTTCTGAAGAATATTGCATAGACTGTCTTACATGTATGCTGGATATTATTTATTAAAGTAGATATATTGTAATTATCAAAATGGCATGGCGTTGTGCATGTACTATCGCTAGGTGGCTGCCATTTTGAAAAAGTGAACTTTGTCGAACGGGCAGTAAAAACGTTATGAACCGAATTTGCTTATCCCGCTAAGTTCTGACTTCTAAACATAAAAATATTTAAAGAAAATGTTTATTTCACGAGCGAAATTGTGTTTTGTCAACTAAAATTAATAACGGCCAACGAATAAGATTCCGGAAGTGTTAGAAAAGGACTCATATTTTGAAGAGCTCCTAGCAGACGAAAGGCAAGCAGGTTTTTCGTCCTGTCATAACTGATCGTGAAAAGAAAATTGAAAATGAAAGCGAAAGCAAAAGAGCAGGAGATTCGAGGTAAGAGCGGGAGATTCTTCCGCTAAAAGCGGAAAGTAGGCAGGTATGCTTATGGTTCGTGATGACAATAAAGAAGGTTTCGGTGAATGTGCATATGAAACTGGTGGGGTTCAGTACTTCCAACAAGGTTAAGAACCACTGAGTTAGAGAATAACTACTTTGGTGCAAATTAGGTTATTGAGAAATAAGAATCATAGCCTATAGGATTATATGAGGCATTATCCTTAATTTATGTCCACGACAGCTCTTTAGCATTGATGTTTTCTTAGTTATTTTTGTGCACTGTGATTCTTGGTAAAATTTTTAACTTGCCACATAAATAAAATATTTACTAGAAAATTGCTACTGCATTAAAAATCCTATGTGGAGGGCTGACTATAACTGCAAATATAGAGAAAAAGAAACGTTTAGAACAATGATGTAAAAATACCAAAACAAAATAGATTTAAAATCCTCCATCCCACCACCCCCACCCCCACCCCCACAAATTTAAAATCTAGTAAAGATTAGGTGATCTAATAAGTCACAATTATTATAATTTAATGTAAAGCTGCTTAGGTTGAAAAGTGTTAATGATTTATAATTTCCAATTGTGTGTGTGTGTGTGTACAGGAGTACTTTACCTGAAACAGTGCCTTGCCTTTCCCAGGGTACTCATCATTCACTTCTTCCTTCCACTGTAGAAATGCCTCCTCCTCCACAATCTCCAGGTCATAGAAATAAACGAAGAATCTCAGGAGCATCCCTATAAAAAAACAACAAACTATTTCTAATTTTATAACCATTAGACTGTGTATAGTAAAATTCCTATTAGATGAAGGCACTGTCAGTAACTGTAAATAACATTGATATGCAAGTTGATATAAAAAAGGAAGACCTGGCAACATATCCAATTATATGATGTGAAAGAGGATCAACTGTAGTGTAATTTGTAACACTTAATTTTGGTTCTGAAGTTTTCTTGGTCTAAATAACTATTTATAAACAAAGTATGAATTTTCAAAAAACCAAAAATTTCATAAAGAAATTAATATTTTCTTTAAAAAACACAAGCCTCAAAGTAAAGAGAAATAGAATTGGACTTGTTTTCATTTTGTAGTTGAACATTTATAAATATCAATCTACTCTTCTGACCTAAAATGTCCTACTCAGATTTCTTTTACATCTTTGCTGCTTAATACTTTGACTTTTGGCAACATAAATAAATTAGTGAAATACATTTTTGAAGATTACATATTCATCTGATAGCTTTGCTACTTAACACTTTGATTTTTAGCAATTTTTACCCAAGAAAAGACATTAAAAAGCATTAGCATTTTCTGACCCTTAGGGAACTGGTGGTTGTAACAAAAGACCTGCACAGCATACAGTGCTGCTATCTGCAGATCTAGGTGATCTAGCAGAAACTTTTGAAGCACCCCCTGAAATTACAAAAAAAAAGGATTTTGACATGTTTATACATGGACAACCCCCACCCCCAACAAACACCAAAACCAAAGAATAATGCTATGAAATCTGTACATTTATTTGATATCAAATGCTGAAATGCTATGAAATCTATTTACAATAAAAATCAACTTTAGAAGATAAATTGGTGAAAATTTGGTTAATCTAAACAATTGGAGGGGGGGGGGATGTGTTAGAAACAATATATCATCGGTTATTATAACATGATATAAAATATAAAAATCTTAAATTATAGCAAAAAGAAAAGACAAAACATGAACTTTTCAGTTTTCTGAAGATACAATTTTTAATTAATCTGTAATTTAGAATTTTACCTCTGAATTTTGAAAAAAAGCAAAAGCAAATAAGATGCTAATATTAATAAACACTACTCTCATTATAAACCTGTCATTCTTAATGCTTCTTTTATAGGTTTTATATAAACCACATGTGAAAGAATTACACAATTACATAACAAAATTGTTTAGTCTAGCAAATGGTTTATTTTTAACAATTTAATACAAACACCTTTTCTCTTAAATTAGGTAGCGGCACAGCTGCCCGCCAGACACTATACTTTTGTAAAAGTGTACATTTTCGTTACTTTTCATTCACTGATTTCTCAACAACCAAAGCATTGTTTAATTCAAATAAACATTCTAAATCAAGCTTAATGTTTCTATTTTCTTATGATTGTAAATTTGTGTGTCTTGTTTGTATGTGGAAACTATGCCGATTGAATAAAGTTGACTAATTTTTCACCCGGGTCGAGTTTTGTCCTGCCGATTTACGTGACTTAACAGAATGCGCGTTTTGATATACCTTGTTTCTTACTTCTGTCGAAATCCCACAAACACACTACACACATATATTTGGTATAAAAATGAAGATAATTAAATGCTGCATCGATTACGCTATAGGTGGGTGCGGTTTTTCCCTGTATACTTTTAAAAAATTAGTTTTAAAGCGAACTTCGGCAAGAAATCTGCAATTTTCGTCGTAAAAAAATGGCCAAAGGTACATAATTATTAGGCTTGAATGAAAGGTCTTTCTATCCCCTTTCGAATGAGGTATGGGGTTAATGTATTCATGATCTGTGGGACACTTGCAATCGAATCAAAGGTAGCGAACTAAATACGATCGGTCTTACAACAATGGCTTCCGACATCGTAACGAGCGCGCTTCATTCCAAAGTGAAATCGCGAAGTTTACACTAAATTTAAGACTGCATTATTGCTTAAGATAAGTACTTTAGTTGCTATTCTTTAAAGGGGTTGTAGTTTTATTATGCAGTTTATTATGATTAGCAGTTTTTTCTTTCGAAATTAGTGGGTCTGTCACGTGCTAGCGACCTCGAATCGGGAGCGAACGATCATGTCGATTTCGAGTTTCGACACGAAATATAGAAAATATACTAAGTTTTATGAAGATAAGACAGGTGAATTACAAACTTGGAAGTGTTAATATTTAATTTTAATTCTATAGGTATTGGATGTCACTTGGTTCATTCATAAATCGATGTTGAATTAGGTCACTACAAAAATCAAGGGAGTCTATCAGTATATATATCATAAAGACGCTACTTCACTTCTATTGTTCTAACGTCGATGTTTCATAGTTTGACTTCTCTGTTTAAATAATTAGGCCTACTTAAAATCGCAACAGTTTAAATATAGTGCAAATATAGTTTATTTTCAGAAAAAGTAAGAAAGCTGAAATTATTTTAATTATAAGGAAGATTAGGCCTATCAATACTTACATGTTGCAAAGATGCTACTTTCACTTCTATTTCTAACCTTGACGTTCCACGGTTTTACTGTCTGTTTAAATAATTGGGTCTATTTAACATAACATCTAAATATAGTATTTTTTTTTTTTAAGTAAGAAAGCCGAAATTATTTTAATTGTACAAGCACTGGCTTAGTTAAAGTTCAACTTTAGTGTATGTACAGTAGTATGACTAATTGACTAGCCTAATGAGTAATCCACATAGCTCTTTTTTTTTTTTTTTTTACAATTTCTTTTCTAACTTTTGTCCATCCCTACCCCTTGAAGTTGTACAGTGTCTTCTCTTTATTACTCATTAAATTGCACAAAATAAGGTGCAAAGATTTTTATTCAAGCCTAGTAATGGTGTACTTTTGACCATTTTTTAATGAAGAAAATTGTAGATTACTTGCCAACTAATGAACTATTGTTTAAAATTCATTTGTAAAATGAATAAACCAAGCCAAACTTCATAGCCGTGGATGCAGCATTTAATTATCTTTATTTTTTATACCAAATATATGTGTTTATGTGGTACACATTGACACAAGCCAAAGTAAAAAACAATATGCCAAAACACACATTCTGTCTTGTAAATCTGCTGGATAAAACAGGACATAGGTGAATAATTATTCAACTTTATTCAATCCATGTACTTTCCACATACAAGCAAGATATACAAATTTACAATCATAAGAAATAAAAACATTAAACTTGATTTTGAATGTTTGTTTGAATTAAAGAATGCTTTGGATGTTGAGAAATCATTGAATGAAAAGTAATGAAAATTTGCACTTTTAAAAGTTTTATACATTGATTATTGCTGGCTTACTTACTACTGTGCTGCTACCTAGTAATTAATATCTTAACATTTTTATGATTAACTTTTGTAAGTGAAACATGACAATAACTAATTTTGTTTGGTATAGAGCAAACAAAGAGATCAGAACTCAAGCTTTTGACATGATATGAAAAAGCGTTTACTATTTCTGTGTAATTGCATAATTTTTGAATGCATTTTTAATGCATAAATTTACTGTTAGTGCATAAAATGTGTTGAAAATTTTTATACACAATGAGCAAAGTAATATTTATCATACTGTAAAATTTCATGATGATCATGCAAATGGTTCAAATGTTATGGCCAGTTTTGTGCAAAAAATGTGTAAAAGTGCCGTCGTCAGTCATTTTGATTATTTTACAAAGTTTGGGCCAACCTGTACATGATTCAAATGAAAATAACATCCTGGAAAAAATTGGGCATATTCTTTATATACATTTGAACATATGTGAACAGTTTCAATGATATATTTCAATTAATGAATTAGATATGCTGTGTCAAACTTCATCAATCGTGTTATTTCTAACTATCCGGATGATGGCTTTTTATTAACTTCTGCAGCTAGGCATTTTGTTATTTCATCATATAGAAAGTTACAACTTTGCATTTTGTTATCAGCAAGTAGAAAGGAATAAAGTATCAAACTTTCATAACTGCATGTTAGATTTTAGTTAGTCTTTAGCAAGTCTAAAAATGGTCAAAATAACCATTTTTTTCACTGCCGCCATTTTTTTAAACTTAAAAATAGCATATCTCTGGAACCAATTGAGATAGCTTCACAATTTTTTATTTTATTTTTCATGTTTTAAAAAGTTTTAAATGAAAATAACAAAACTGAATGCTTGATTTTATTATTTAATTTTTGGTGCCGCTACCTACTTAAATTGATGTGATATAGTAAGAAAACTTAAGGAGGTAAAAAGGCTGTTCAGTTCAGAGTTTGTTGTATTACCAAAAGACCTCTTTAAAAGAGAGTTATTTTTGGCACTGCTAAACTGTGCAACACATTCCAATTCTGAAATAACGTTTTGCCTATTCAAACAAATTCATGTAACTTTCAATTTTTTTAAAAGTTAAATGAATAGTAAGTAGGAATGTATCATTTTATTTGGTAAAAAATTAATTTTAATAGTCATGTAAATAAACCTATTAAAATAGAAATAAAAAAATTTTTAGTGCATTTTAAGGAACTTGCCCAAATATAATTGATACAATTTTGTTTTTACTAAGTGTAATGTTTGCTGTAAGTGCATAGACTGTAATTTTAAAATCAAATGAGTAATTTTTCATTCATATAAGAGTTTAGATATTGAGTACAATGTAGTTAGTAATAGGGCTGATGTGTGAAAGAGAACTATTGTTATTTTCAACCTACAAGAGCAAATTTTCTTAACTCAAACATAACTTCAAATCCGACGAAAATTACTTTCATTAAAATTGCATTTATCTATCAACATAAAGTGTGAAATTTATTAAGATAAAAGTAGCAATTTTCTATACATGATGCCAGGTGGAAAACAGGTGAATTGGTATGGCAAACATAGTTTTTTGTTTTAGACTATTTAACAACTGTAATATAATTAATATTTTAAAATGAATTATCTCCCACTATTAAAACACACATTTACAAACCTGAAAAAGGTAAAGTGTGAGTGAGATTTTCCATATTGGATGTTTCAATTCACTAAGTGCAAAAAAATTTTTTTTAAAATTATTTATCATCAGAAATAGTATAATAAAATATTATCCTATCTTGTTGTGAGGCAAATCAATCTGAAGACTCTGAAATTCATTGTGGCCGAGATCATAAACTGCCTAATATTTTCTGATAAATGTGAAGAGATCAAAAACAGTCAATACCTGACCAGACCCATTGAGCTTGGATTTCTCATCACATGATTGTCCATTTCTCTAAAATTATTTTCTTTTTAATATTATGATATGGATATCCGCAAATAATTTCATAATCAGTTGACTGGCAGCTATGTCATGTTTAAGTAAACTAAAAAACCAATACAGTTAAATTCTTTCTGAACTGACAGAATTCTAATGGCTGCAATTTTAGAAAAGAAGGCCTATTGTGGAAATGAAATAGGATGTGTGGTTGTAAATGCTTCAAATTACAATTCACGATACTATATCTTGAGCTTTTAAAGTCACCCACAGTGTGCTAAGGTTACAACATATTGCATTTTCATTTACGAAACATATTTTTAACACCCCAAAATTCTGGAATAATCTTCAATAGTCTGTAAAAACTGCTCTGAGACTACTAATAGTAATTTAAAAATTAAAAGATCAGAGCAAATCCATCAAGCACCAAACTTCACATTTATTTTGTGCTGATGGCAAATACATTAAATCAATATATACAAGTAATAACATTCTGTTTTTGAAATAAACAAATTTAACTGTCGTGGCAAACTAATTCATAATAAAGTTTTAACTGAAATACACCTGTACACTGACTTTTTAATTGAAAAATGATAATACAACAAGAGTTGAAGCATTTTGAGCAAACAACGTTGATGAAAAGAAATAAATCAATGTCGCCGGCCCACCTTATCACTGATGAGGGGAGGGTGGTGGCTTGTCGACGCCACGTAGGACTTGCATAAATATTATTACAAATCCGCACACAGAATACCAAGATGGTTGTTTGGCTCGAATTTTATTCTGCGTGTAGGTTATGTATTGCCGACATGTATGCATGCGTGCTTGCATACGGGTAAGGGTGAAGTGTAGACGGCACAGACGACACAATGTATAACAACGACAACAACCACTCTTTCAAAACCATAGACAGGAGAAAGCCTCAATGTCAGAGTACAAATTCAAATTTATTGGTCTATGGGTTTCCTCTCACACGTTGGTTAGTCAGCCATCCACATTCACACCCATGGGTAGGGGGAAAGAAAGAAAGAAAGAATGATGAATAAAATAAAAGAAATGCAAAATTCAAGATTCTTCATGCAGTACTACTTCTAACATTGCCTAAGCATTTTACAACATAACAGTCATCACTTCAAAGTTCTGGAGCCACTGCTCTTATATCAAAATTCAATAATTTAACAATAAACAAATGTCATTTGACTTGCAAGTCCTCTTCAATCAGTTCCATCAATATTTTCTTATATTAATCTTAAAGCCATCCTTTACTTATAAACAATGATTTAAACTTAAGGTTTATTTTAGTTTTAGGTTAATACTTAATTAAGATTCCTAGCTTTAGTTTTAAGTTTAGGTTTACGTTTAGGTTTACGTTTACGTGCTCTGAGATTCTTACCCTAATTAGAATTTTCTTTTACTCACATAGTTATCGTCACTTTCTTCTTGTTCTCTGCTCACATAGTTATCGTCACTTTCTTCTTGTTCTTTGCTCACATAGTTATCGTCACTTTCTTCTTGTGCTCTGCTCACATAGTTATCATCACTTTCTTCTTGTTCTCTGCTCACATAGTTATCATCACTTTCTTCTTGTGCTGGGGGTTTTTGATGATACACAAAAACACCGTCGACATCAGGGTTTGCTCCATCGGTCGTCCTGGCTGCTACGACAGCTGCTACAATTTCACGCTCTCGCTGCGCTCTTCGTTAGGCCTAATTTCTCAACTCTTGTTATATTCTCTCTTCTCCCATTTCTCCTCATTTCATTGCGTCTCTCCTCTTCTCTTAACTTCATTTCTCCTCTTCTCTCACGTTATGTAACTAACGGCCAACCCTGCCATTTTTCGGGTGGTATGCCACGCATGACCGCGACTGCTTCCAGCGACAATATACCTCTTATGTAATATTTCGCTCTACAACATATCCCGTGTGCGGTGACATTATACTGCCAATTCATCACTTCTATTGGGAAAAAATCGATCACCCGCGGTCTTTGCACAGTCTTTGAAAAACCCAGAGATGACTATCTGGTTTGATTGGTCCATCTTGAACTGTGACGGCACGTCTTCCATATACAGCCTGGGTAGACATCTGGCACTGTTGCAGTGTCCAAGAACTCTCCAGCTGGTTGCCTCCCAGCTTCGTAGACAGTTCCTAGTACAAAAAAGCAGGGAGAAACTCTAACAGAGGGTCTTTCCACCCCTCTACAAAACGCTACATTCTCAAGGTTTCTCGTCTGTTCTGCCTCTGTCATCCCTTTTTATACACAAAGTTCTTGTATATTATTTTCTTATATATATATATATATCTGAGCTGATTAGAACACACCTCCTCCAGCACACACGGTACCCCCATCCAGCACTGCCCTGTACAACCAGCACCGCACTGTATGTGCTGATGAATATTCTGACCATTCTGGACGTCCACTTTCTATTAGTGCCAAGTATCGAGTTCCCAGTTGGCACCTGTAATTTATGTATCCATTTGCCCTACCTAGCTAACTCTCAGAGCACGCACTAAAATCTCTGAGCAAGGGTCCTACTCGTATGTTACTATGGCAACTCATGGCCATCTGGCAAGCTGTACATTAATCAAAGCAAGAAATGGTTGTACACACAAACTAACACATTTAACTATAGTAATATAAATATTAACTTTCCAATAACTCAAATTCTATTTCAATAAGTAATTTCACAATAACAATATCAACTTAAACTACCAAACATTTTATAGTGGTGATTCTTAAAAAGATGTTACATTTCAAAACTCAGAGCATGCCTTTTCATGGACAAAATTGGCGTCCCAGCGGACGTCCATGTTTTCTGAACAGACATAGATTAATGGGCGTGGTGTCCTGACCACAAAGGGTCAGCCAGCGTTCTCCCTCAAGTTAATTATACTTTTTCCATTCCCTGGCATGAACTTAATGCTAGTATTTCTCGCGTTGTTGACAAAATGGTCATTTTCCCCCCTGTCCCTGTTTTAATTAACTTAGCTGTTCCGTTAATAGTTTAGAGTTAGAAAATACTTAGAGGGAGAGAAATTTTTTTTAAATTAATATTCCGCCTCATCACCATGACAATCAATATCCTGGATGGTTATTTTTCATTCAGACTGAGTGATGCAATACTGTAGATGTGACTGACACCCAACAATTAGCAAAAGATATCTTAAAATAATGCAATGCTTGAGTGTGGATGTGACAGACCAGACCATGAATTAGCAATGAAAATCACAAGACATGAACTTAAAAGATCATGATTAAATGTCAAAAGTCCTACAAGTCAGAACTAAAGAGCCAGATTTATTTATAATTTAACCCTTTACCGGGCGGAACGCCCAACGCTGCCCGTACAAAGCGTACATCATACAAGGCAGAACGCCCAACGCCGCCCATAGCAACCATTTCACTTAGACTCAAGTTAGAGTTATTTTTCCTTTCCATATTTACATCATATCCGGTCTCTACAGGAAGCATGACGTTTGTACAACGATTTCCGCGCCATTTTGAAACATTTTCATGTGGCTGCACACATTTTTTCATAAAGTTTTCTTTGTTTTTCGCGTTCGGTGTTTCAAATGGATTTCTTAGTGTCGTTGATCGTTAATGAGAAGTTTAATGTATTCAATTTATCAGATAATAAGGTAAGAGAAGTTTATTTTTGAATTAGATGATAGGATTAGAAGTGACATTAGTGTCAGTAGCGTGCACATGTAGTTTCTTTCGACGAGAGTGCGTCAGATTCTGAGGATATCGAAGAGGAGTAGGGGGAATGGGTATCTGGAGATGCACATGGTTGGAATAATAGTACTTTAGCACTGAATATATCGGAATTTATAACAGAAATGGGGCCGAATGTGACTGTAACTAATGATAGTACTCAGCTGGCTTTCTTCTACCAGTTTTTAAAAGAAGAAACATTTGACAAGATAGTGGAATAAACAAACAAGTACGCACGTCCGAAAATCATGAAAAAACAAAATGGCGATCCAGGTTGGAAGGAAACTAATGCCACTGAAATTAAGGCTTATTTTGGACTTATGATTTTGATAGGAATTCACAACCTGCCGAAAAAAGAGATGTATATATCGTCTGACGACAGATTAGTGTTCCTGGCATCAACAAAAAGTGTGTGTACATAGTGTTTGTAGCGGACAATAAATGGACAATATTTTTTTGTGTAAATATATATTTTCACGCATGGTTTCAAATTTAACACCCGAAAATATACTTCAATTAAGGATATTAATAAAGCTGCTTTCATTTCCTTTCATTTTGCATTTTATTTCATTGAAATATATGCACTAATACCTAAGATATGATGTTTTTACCGATGTACCCCTAAATCTCACTGACATCCAGAAAAATCTTGCCCGTTCAGAGCCAAAATAAAGGAAAAATGTCTGCTCTATAAAGAGTTAAGTATAGTATTTATTTTGAAAATACAGAATTTTCACTAAGCTGATATTTAATTACAAAACCAACATGAATACAAATATCCCATCAATTTCAAACAGACCACTTAGTCTCTAGGCTTAGCCAACATTACAAATTGACTTTCATTCATCTTATCCTCTATTAACCCGTTCGCTGTCTGTGGTATAAAATCCTTACCGTCTAAAAAACGATGTACGACTGTCAGTGGTAAAACAGTCTTACCGTGCGCGCGCATCTTCATTTCGACAGATGATATGTAATTAAAGTAACCAATCAGAAAAAAGATAGTATGTGAGTTCGCTTCAGCATCCAATTTTGTTCTAAATTTTATCATTGGATACTTTAATGAGAATGCTCATGTGACTGAATTCCCGCCTTTGGTAGCGTCACCCTACTTTCCTTTGTTCAAAGGTGGACGCCATTGTGTGCTTTCATTTTGGGATATTGTGTACGCTACGTTTATCATTCGCCAAGGCAACTTTTGATGTTGATGTTGGAGAATTTGAAGCCACAGATGGATTAGAGTATGACCCATTAGATGAGAGTGATTTTTTTATCACAAGATGAAATTCCAGCCCCTATTGACATTTTTCATGAAGGTCACCATTAGGCGAAAACGAAACCGGTCTGTCATGGCGTAGCGTGTGTGCGTGGTGCGTGCATCTGTGACCAACGCATGGAGAATCCCCCTTTTACAGTCAGCAGTGGAGTACAAATACCATTTGCAGAAAATGCTACAGTTCTCAATATTTTCCAAACATTTTCCCCAGAAAGTTTTGTGCAAAGAATTGTCAAGTACGCTAATATTTATGCCGGTATGCGAGTAATGCGACCGATCTTTTCTTTGTAGATCTTCCTTCGTAGGTTCGATTCAAACAATGGCGAGATACAGAGGTAAGTGAACTTTATCAGAGTTTGGATTTTTTTTATTTTGATGGGAATAGATAGAAAATCTTTTATTATCATTTCTTTACAACAAATGAAACATTTTATAATAACTAAATAAGTCTAATTCGCAAAAGTCACGACAGGCATAGATCTCGTTTGTGCTAAACTGTTTACATTTTTCAGATAACCGAGTCCTTGAACATAGCAACAGTATCCAAAAAGTCAAATTCTTTATTGATCATTTCAGACAAGTATTTTCATCAATTTATGTGCCTGGTGAAAATATTTGTGTGTATGAATCTTTGATGCTTTGGAAAAATCGTTTGGGTTTTAGACAGTACATAAAATCAAAACCTGCTAGATTTGGAATCAAATCATACGAAATCTGCGAGAGTACTATAGGGTATGTTTTCGATTTTAGCATTTACACGGGGAAAGACACTTGTACACAGGGGAACCAGAGTGAGAAAGTGGTACAAACACTTTTGGAACCCATGCTAGGGAAATATTACAAGTTGTACACAGATCGCTTTTTCACTAGCCCCACCGTAGCATGCACTCTTTTGGAAAAGAACACATACATTTGTGGAACTGTTATGGGAAACAGAAAAGACATTATAAAAAAAATTTTCAAGCACTAAACTCACACCAGGACAAATTTCAATTCTTCATAGTGATGGCATTTCTTGTTTTGCATGGCAAGACAAGAAACTAATTCTCATGCTTAGCACAATGCATCATGACAGTACAATAAAAAATACATGCAAAACAAAAGAACCAATTCTGAAACCAGCATGCATTTGTGATTACAACAAATACATGGGAGGGGGTGGATTTGTGTGACAGTAACACAAATGCATATCCAAGCTTGAGAAAAACAATAAACTGGTACAAGAAAGTTTTCTTTCACTCTCTTATGTATTCTTCAAGTGGACGTGAAAAATATTTCTGGACAGTTGGATTTGTGCTTCATAACTTTGATTACATTTCCAATTGGATTAATTATTTATAAATTATCTTCTTCATTTGGGATTTGTGAAAACAAAGTGTATTCTTCAAGTGGACGTGTGAAAAAATATTCATGGACATCAGTTGGATTTGTGCTTCATAACTTTGACTACATTTCCAATTGGATTATTTATAAATTATCTTCTTCATTTGGGAGTTGTGAAAACAAAATGTATTCTTCAAGTGGACATGTGAAAAAATATTTCTGGACATCAGTTGGATTTGTGCTTCATAACTTTGACTACAACTATTATTTTATTGCCTATTCTACATTTGTATAAGATATAAATCTTCACATCTCTTCTCTTGTTTGGTAGGGGCTGTCATTATATAATTTCAGTGATTTTACTTCATCATTCCTTTGGAACTTTTCAACTTATTTTCTGCATCTGGATTCAGCTGAATATTTTATTTCATTAATTTTTCTTCATCATTTCTTTGGAATTTTGAACTGTGACTTATACTTCAAAAAGCTTTCTTCAGATAGATCTCGGACACTGTAGCCATTGAGTACAAGTACGTGGTGTTTGTGTGCTTGATGTTCCATATAATAAACAGTTTTGGGTCAGGCTTCTGATGAGGCGAGACCCTGGATATTTCTCCTAAATATCCTAAACATCGCCGAAACATCCCCACAACACTTGGTGTATAAAACATTCTTCTTGTGTGGATGTAAAGCCTTCAAGGAATACAATGCAGAAATTCTTACGTTCAAGAAAAAGGAAAGAAAACTTTTTATTATTTATTTATTTTCAAATTTTAAATCAATTAAAAATATTACTTTATTATTTAATTAGTTTGTCTAGATTAATTTTCAATTAACGTTTTGAATATCCGTGTAAAATGACCGTCGCTTTTCACGTTTTTTTAGGGTAACCTTTAAAAAAATCGTTGGGCGGCAAAAGTGCCTGACACCGTGACGTCACACGAGATTTTCATGGCCGACAGCGAACGGGTTAAAAAGTGACTTTTCCATGCATTTGCAATGATTTTATTTGATAAACAATACTGCACTATTTAACTACAACAGGCAGCAGTACAAAGATAAAACAAAATTATTCAGATGACAGTAAAAGTGAAAAGTGAGAAGCACAACCAACAGTGACACTCATGTAGCATACTATTAAGATGAGACAGACAAAAGTATTAAACTTGAGAAATGCTAAGCAACTGACTAACAGTATATTAAAAAAATCTGATGATTACAGAATTTGGTACTTGGCAACTGTTCACTAATTAATAGAAGTGATTCCTAGAAAGTAGCGATGTTTGGAACTTTGTAATATCATATCCCCAAATCTTTTTAGTGTGTGATTAATTTGCCATTAATATTCAAATTCAATTCAATAATGTTCAGTTTAACCTGTTCTTTAGTTTCTAATATTATATCTCTGTTGCTCAATTAAATATGTCTTTAGCAGTCTCTTATTATGCTACACTTAATTTTTATGACCACTGGCATAATTTTATTTTTATCTACTTCAAAATGCCCCCTCCCCCCTATTAAGAGAAACAACTCAAATTTCATCTCATAAGTGACCCAGGCAACCTTTCGACTGTCAAAAAGATGTCAATTATTAGAAGATACTCATATGTCATTTGACTTTCACTAATGAAGTAAAATATTATTATTAAATGGCATTTTGTAGAACTCTTATTTATTTAATGAAAACTGTAAATGCTTGATCTGGCAATGAATGAAACAAATTACAACTCACAGCATGCTAAAGTCAGGTGTATCTTAAGGTGCAAGTTGGGAAACAAACTAAGATGGTGATTGCACATTAAGAATAACATCATGTATACACATTTCTATTTACAGGATTCTTCTCCATTTCCAGAACAAAGTACTTTCATCTCTGTGAGTTGTTTGTTAGAAGAGCAGAGATTTTGTGGAGCTATGAGGCCTAGAGTAAAGAAAATGTTGCAAAATTGACGAATTAAACAGGTCTGGTTTGCCTATTGAGACTTATCACCTTTAAATTAAAACAAGTGAGCCAAGACCAGCAACATTTAGGGGTTTATTCCCTTGATCTGAATATACACCAATATGTGTAACTGATTTCATCAAGCATTAAGTTTATTTGGTATCTTACGAAAGGTATCAGATTAGTCAGTGTGCCTCTGAAGAACTATCAATGATATTGATTTGACTTTTCTTGTACATTTTCATCCAAGTGTGATCTACCAAGAACATTTTCACTTCACAAACACTCTCATAGTGAATTTTCTGCCTTAACATTTTGTTATTTTATATCATAACAATGACTAGCAAGGAAGACAGCAAGGATATAATACTTGGTCGAGTCTTTAGATTACCATTTGTTTAATTTCAATTTAATGATACTTTCTAAACTACCACTGAATATAAATAATACATCAAACAGAAGAACATAAATAAAAACAAAAGAGGCAAATTATTTTTTAAAAATTAGCCATCAGCAATTTAAAAATAAATTCTTAATGCAAGATTTAGTTGATGATATAAGAGGCTTTTAAGATTAGTAGATGCTGTTAATGGAACAAGTCAAACAAGGCTGACCCTGAAAGAAGCAGTTTATAGGCCTAGAAGATAGACAATATAGGGAAGATAACATTTTTGTCACCTTGAGCTTATCCAGAAGCTCCTTCTCCTTTTCCATCAGCTGTTTGTCCGACACTGAGGAGTCCATAGCATCTCCAAGGGTGCTCTCCCCTGTGATGTACTTTAACACACTTAATTTAAAAATAAAAAATATTTAGTCTAGCAATACTGCCCAAGTTATACGCACTCAGATTGACTTTAGGCAAACAATGGTAACTGCACAAATGGGTCTATTCAACAGTATTTGGTAAGAGGACTAACAAAAAGAAAAAACAATCAAAAGATTATATCTATATACAAATGTGAACAATAACATACACTAACAAAGTAAAGCATTTTCTAACCACCTTAAACACCCCCCCCCCAACATTTGTAATGAATGTTTTATTAAGTGCTAACGTCTCATCCTATTCTCTAAAAGTACACACACATTTATAATTTATGAAAATGATCTATGTTTAGTCCCACTAACCAACATAACTGTTAGTTTTCATTACCTACACAAATATTTGGACAAATAAAACTCAGCAAAAAATGTTACAATGTTGCCCAGTTTCGAAATCTGCCAGTGCCATCATAATTTCCCTATGTAATCATTTCTGTTTGAGTTTAACAATATCTAAATGTACATGCAGAAATCTCAGTAAAATGTTGTCCATTGGTTTGCAGATTCCAAAATAATTTCTGATGTGATCACATGTTTGTATTTTTACACAAAGTCAACCATTTAGGTTATCTCACATGGGACAGTTCAGATGAACATAGGTTAAATTTAGGTAAACATTAAAAAATTAATTTAAATAATTTTTAATTTAAAAATTAAAACAGACTGAAAAAAGAAAGGGGATAGGTCATTAAAAGACTATTAATATGTATATAAAGTTACTGAGGAGTATGGAAAACATTTCTTTTTAGAGTTCTTGAGAAAGCTAAACACAGTTGAGATGGTACAGAATAAAGTTTTTATGGATTCAGAATTAAAATGTTTTTATCTTATGAAAGAGTAAAATTTACAGTGTATTAGAATATGCTCAACTGATATGGGCTCCCAACAAAACTGAAAATTAGGCTGGCCATATTTGGGGAAACACATGCAGCTTATGCCATTACGTGGGGGAACATGGGTTGAAATTCAGGAATATCTTCTCTCTTAAGTGGGAATGAATGAGGTAGGCAGGGGCTAATTAAGACAACAAAGCAGTGAATCTTCATGTCTTGAATTGTATATTTCACAGGATATCAGAAAGAATTTCTTGTTGCCAGGTAGATGCAACATAATCAGTAACTTAACTGAATTTAATGATAGAAAAGTGGATATTTCTCATGGATGACAGGTTGCCATTTATTGCTGTGGCATCAGCCTTGATAGTAATGCCGTGTATACAAACATGACCGAGACGAAAAACCATGTCCTTTATTTAGTAAACAGGTGTATTGGTTGTGATGGTTAAAACTAGGGTTCTTTAAAGTTAATAAGACTGAAAGAGAGATTTAAAAAGTTAGAGGACTTGGTTTCTGCTGAAAATAATTAACTATGGTTTTGAAGGCGACATGAGAGACATGCTGTTTTAGATACTGCAACGGCTGCAACCTTTTTACAAATTTTAGACCTATCATAAAAAATACATTCAAGGCCAGGCTACTGGTTTGATCGATTCTGTTTGTGTTTAACCATTGATGTGTACTATGAGCCTGAAGACAGTTTTCTAAACAAGGGACACAATGCGTTTGCTACTGTATTAACCAGTATCACTAATTTTTGTCATCAAACTTCAAATGAAAACCTGAATCCACTCAAATTAAATTACAGATGAACATGCTGTAAGCCAAACAAATCAAATAAATTAATGTGCAGATGGTTAAATAAACTGATAAATATGATAACAAGTTGAAAAGAAAAATTTATACAAAGAATAATTTTTCCTCACCTAGTCATTAGAATGTTAATAAAACTTGTGTCTGTGTACAGTTGGGAATCCACATGCTCTTTGATCCATTTAAAGATTGCTCCAGCACTTGGCTCGATAGCAATCTGACGGCCCAATTCAGACTGCACACGTAGAAGAGGGAACATGAAGCTTAGCTTTCTATCTTCCAAAATCTCCAGCATGCGTTCCTTCCTCTGATCAATTTCTGTCCAATCAGAACAAAATTTTAGTGGAAAGGTCAATAGTCAGAATACTCAGCATATTAAAATAGTTTTATTCACTGTTAACAGAACAAAAAAGCCAAGCCTCCCTTGAAAAATAAAATTTAAAAAAATGAAAACATTTTTGAAAAAATATTCTGAAAATATTAAAGTATAAATTCAAACACGAATGAGTAATAGATTTTAATTTAAAAACTGCAAAATCAATACTAGTTCAATTACTTAGTGAATTAAATGCAGATAACTCATGTTTTATTCAGGGACTGAGCTAGGCTAGCTGTACACATAAATTTTAAAAAGAGTAAATGAAAATCTCTAACACATAGTCACTGAATTGGAGCAAAGCAAGATTTTTATCCTTTGAGATTTATCTAATCACACTTATTTTTTGAATATATTAATGTTCAAAAGCAGTATACTGAAACCTCTTTTATCTAACATGGGAAGGCGAGGGGGGGGGGGGGGAGGGAAGAAGCGAAGCGGAAAACAAGGAGCCAGAGGCAATTCTCAAATCAAAGATACAAGAATTAAGTAGGAAACAAAGGGCACCTCACGAATTCCAAAAAAAGAACCACAGAAACATACCAACTTAAACAATGTAATTTCAAACTTTCAATCTGACAAAGAATTTTAGAGGCATTCTTCGATAAATCATTAGCCAATTCACTTAGAATGGCAAAATTTTATTAGAACTTGATTATGTGAACAGAAAGCCACTAAAATATTAGTATATTAAAAGTACAATTAAAAATATATGCTACTTGAGAAAATGTTAACAATCCAGTGTCCTTAACTATAGTTTAAAAAGTCTGCCATATATATTTGGTAAAATCATAGTTATTCACAGATCCACACTTTTTTTTTTTAATATTCTAGACTTATCCTGAAATTTGGAGCCCAATATTTAAACCTAAAATAACCATTAAACAAAGAAAAAATTTGAACCTTTGCAATTATTAAAGCATTTCCTCAATAAACACCCCACACCTGTAACAAAATAACCTTAAATGTTGTTTTACTTTCAATGGACATATCAACACAAGGTAAAAACCCTCCTTCCATCTCCCTTAAGTGAACAAACCATCACTCTACATCTCAATTGTGTCTCAAATTTCAATTTACTTGACAGTGACATTAAGTGCTGCTGTTCGCCTCACCAGCACCAAAGACTTCACAAAGTAAATAGTTAAATGTACATCAGGTGCCATATAAAAATTTTTGATGTATGGTCACCAGTTTCCAAACGTTTTGAACCCTAGTGTACACGTTTATGAAAGTATAATTAATGACTGACTCTCTCAATGTATGCAATCTGTCCTCACCTGGCAGCATTTCTTGTAAGCTTATTTTGCTTTCATTAAATATGTTCACCAACCACTGCTTGTCTTGAACCCGGTGTGCAGTCTGCAGGCACAGCAAGAATAAAGGATAGTGTGCACCATTTTTAAATGGTTCTGCTAATTCTGCTAAACTGGCAACACCACAAACAACTGCCTGAGCTCCAAATCGGGCCACATGAGACTTTACTAAGGGTGTGTCTTGTTCTAGTTCTGTCATCTGCTCAGCCACTGTTTTAAAGCTCTGCAATTAAAAGAAAGTTTAAGTAAATTGTAGGAAAAATTATCTTGTTTAAAAAAAAAGCACGATAAATTTTATATGCTTATTGGAAATTAGATAATCTCTGTTGCACATTATTCAATGGTCAATCTCCATATAGTCTTTATGCTTATAGAGTTGCCAACTTTAGGCAGAAACAATAAAGTTTGACAGATATCTCCCATACCAAGTATTCCAATACTTTAGTGAAAACAGCAGACATCTATTTTATAGTCACATACAGATATCTCCTATACCAAGTATTCCAATACTTTAGTGAAAACAGCAGACATCTATGTTATAGTCACATACATTCAGGCAGAAACAATGAAGTTTGATAGAAATACCCCCATCCAACACTTTAGTGAGAGCAGCTGACATCTATGGTCTAGTAACATACAGGAATTCTCATCAATATAATTTTTCCACCCACAAAACAGAATGATATTACCCTTTATATAATAATATTGAAATAATAATAAAGATGAATTAATAAAATGCCCATTCCTACAAAAGCTCTTAAGTGTTTTACAATAATTACAAATAAAATACTAAACAAAAGCACACATTGTGCCTACAATTTAAGAAAACTATAATTAAAAAAAAAACATGTGCTTAACAACAAAACAAATAAAATGTAAATATGAATGTGCAATTTGAACAACTCTACAGAAGAGATAATGCTGCTCTTGATGGAATAATGCACCATGACAGTCCTCTTGAAAATGACCATGATCTCTAGGTGACTCAAAAAGGCAGCAAATTTCTTGTTTATTTAAGAAATGTAATATATGGAATGGTGGTAAGTGGAAATAAAATGAACTGTTTGCTAAATTAATTAATAATTAAAACTGACTATTATTACGTTTCCGTCACAGGTTAACTATAAAAAAAAAAAAATGTGGTATTACTTATAAAACTGCATCTAATTATTTTAAAATGAGAAGCATACTAACACAGAAAATATATATTTTGATTCAAATTACAACCCCAACCACCAGTCCCCCAAAAAAATCAACAACAAAAAATCAGTTTCAGATTCAAGTGTCTTATTGATTTTTTAAAAAAATAGAAAATGAATTAAAATAAACATAAAATGAAATACTGCAGATTAAAAAAATTTCATCTTAAAGAGCTAAGAGAAAGTAAAAGCAGAAACTTTTAAAATTTTAAGGGTTGTGTGACAAAATGGGTTGTTTTAATTGGACATGAAAATAAATGTTAAAGGTGGAAGCGAGACAATTTTATTATTTATCTCATCAGAAACTCTGTTCTCTTGATGCTACAATTACATAATATAAAATTCATTGGGTACAGCTGTACATGTAACTTATACCGTCATCATATATAACTACAGAAAAGGCAAGATCTGTTCCAATGGACAGTGTAGCCATGCTCTCAATACAACATTACTGCACAGTTACATTTGGCTTTAGTTTGAAACATATTTGAAATCACTGAAATTACTATATTTATATCATTAGGTAGTCCCACTCATTTTTTTCTACTTGATATTGTACAAATGTTTTATGCTCAAAATGTGTGTTCTGATGAAATAAGGTTGTACAGAAAAAATTATGATATAATTTTTGTAATAATTATGATATAATTTTTATAATACTTTTTGAGATATTGTCAGTTTAGTGTTGTAATTTGTGATCAACATTTTTTAGACGTAACGAATGTGCAGTTTGTCAAGTTCAGTACAAGTAAAATATAAACCACACTGGTCAACAGTCCAACATTTTAAATTAACATAATCACAGACAACAAGAAAAAACAGACATAATGCAGAATCGAAATTTAAGTTTATTATAAATTACAACAGAAAACGTGCTTTTGTTTCATAAAATTGCTTACAAAATGCAACAAACTGGAATATTCATGGCATCATAGCATAATCAACTGATGAACAAAGTATATCCAGAATGAATATTATAAAATCATTTGCTAAGTAGTTAATACCTATTTTTTTCCAAAGGCATAGCAACAACAGTGAAGAAATTATTTGATACTGAAAATGGCCATTTCAACTAATTTTAACCAAAAAAGAGCAGTAACCAAGTGTAACGTAAAAAAGCAAATTGTCATATCTCTAAAACTATACAACATACAGAGCTGGTTCACATATCAAATGATCAGTAAATTGTGCTCTGTCTAAATTAGTAAATATATAAAGTTAAGTTATGTTTAATCATTTATTTAATTTACATTTTTAGTTTTATTATAAAATTTCTATTTACAAAGAAAATGAAAATGGATAAATTGTCATATCTCTTAAACTATACAGTTATGATTCACCTATTAAAATGACCAGCAAGATGTTATACATGTAACTAAACAAAAGATTTGTTCAGCATTTTATTTGTTTTAATATTTTATAATACAAAATTTAATATTTAAAATCTTAAACCATATTAAAACTGCTTGATTGGTATAAAAGCACTCTATATCTCTACAGGGTAGCCCAAAAGTAGGTTTACAGTTATTAAACTACATTTTATATGGTTGAATTTGGTTGAAGTTACTTGAAGAATGTTTCAATGTTGAAGGAGGACATTTTGAGCATCTGAGAGATTAAATTGTTTATATTTATGTTTAACAGGTATAACGAATTTCCTGCCGTTCTAGTGTTGAATTTTTGAATAAATAGTCTACATGATAACTGTAAACCTACTTTTGGGCCACCCTGTTTATGTATCAAAGATACATAAATATGTTGAACCCATGCCATTGCTAATTATATCACTACACACATACACACACTAAAAAATCCAAATCATATAGTTTTATTCTGAAGGTTTGACAAGGTCTTAAATCACTGAAACTTGTGAAAGTGTGCATGAAAAATTTATTCTTAAATTAAAACAGTGCTCTGCACACATGTACATGATTTAAAGAAATATAAACATATTTATATAATTATAATGTAGGCTATGAATAAAAGATTAAGCCCCATTTAAAAACAAACTTGGCATTCACATCATCACAGTCTATGCATCACACCACTTCAAAATATTCTTATTTCTATACTGCTCCATCAATATTATTTTGCACTGTGAACTCTAATGATTCACTAATCATAAATCCATTATTATAATAAACAGCAACACCTTAGTTTGTAAATCCACCATCTTCTTTCAGTCTCTTTGGTGGTTGGCTACTTGGAAAGTTATCTACATTAGTTGTTCTTGCCACTTCAGTTTCATCTAGGCTACTACCTGCATTTACAACAGTTCAGCATGTGCACAATCAGATACTGGAGTGCCTTCCAGCAAATATTTGCATAAATTATTTTATCAACAAGGGTGTTGATGTCTTTACCTTTTATTTTTATATTCAGACTTTTAGCACTCAAATCAACCTTGTACCTATGATTACTATGGAGTACTACTAGTGCTAGTTTTATTTTTATTTGCAAAAACTTTCATTCATAAACAAAGCAAGAATAATTTGACTATCTGATTTTAAATGAATAGTTTAAAGAACAGTGCACAGCTTGCGTTTTTAGTGATTCTGTATTTTATGTTTTCGCATTTTTGAGAGATGGGCAAAACTGAACAAGCCACTCATTCAGACAGCAATCTTTCAAACTTAATTTCTTGGCAAAACTTTGAAGTAGTCAAATCAGATTATCAGAAACTTCATAAACAGCTGTTAATGAATAACATACTTCACAGCATCTCCTGACTAATACCATACTTTTCACAAAAAGTCTCATCACTAAGTTGTAATGCTTTGGAAAGAACAGTTTCCCAGTTGTTACAAGGGGTGTTCTTAAGTTCAGTCATAACCCTGAAGTTAAGTTAGTGTACTGCTCATCAGCTAAAAAAAATATTCCACAAATGTTCAACCCTTAAAATTTTCTTTATGCAAACAAGTATGCTGTAAGTAGGATAACTATTAACTGCATACTTTTAATAACTTGCTTTTAATGTAAAGAAAAAAGTATACATTGCTTATCAGCTAAAAGTGTGAAAGGACCAAACAATATTTAATTATCACTCTTTAAAATAAAGTAAAACATGCAAGAAATATTAAGTTAGCTATAAGATTAACTCATTAAGAACAAATGTACAGCAGCCTGCTGTCTTTATTATTAAAAAACAAAACAACAACCCTAAGTTAGCTATTTCTCCATTTATGTAGGAAGTGTAAAAAAATTACAAGTCAGGCGAAGGGGGACCCCCCTAAAAAAGAGATTTTTTACACTGTAAAACTATGTTCAAATAAAAAACAAAATGGGAAAAGAATTTTTTTAAATATAAGCAAAAACGAAATAAGTTTGTGTTACAGTAAACAGAACGCTTGAAAGAACTGAAATATTTCAGAGCGATGTTTTTCTACAATTTTAATTGTCACCCATACCTAAAATTAAATGAGCAAATAAAACAATATTCACAAATATGATCTGCGTCTTTAAAACGAAATATTTCAAGAAAATAGTATATTTTCGCATATTTGCAAGTCACTCCGAGATCGGCCTATATTTGAACGAGTTAATTCGGAAACTGCCAATAATTCTACTTGAAAAATAATATGCTTACAAAAAAATGAAAATAAACTTTAATAAACACTCACAAATAGATCTGATCGATAAATGGTTTCAATGATCATATAGGGCAGAATAATCAGCATTAGCGTCAGTACACCGTGTCTCAGAAATGAAAGCCTTGACTGTGGCGTGAATTGAGAAAGACGCTACGGGGTTTTGAATTTAGCAAGTACCGCATGGACTAATAATCCCGTATTGAGTCATGTTTCTGGAAAGATGTTGAAATGCTGAATAAAATTGTTTTCCATATTTTGTGAAACATATTTGATCCCCAAAATTTGTCTCAAATTTTTAACTTAAATTTTTGTGTGTGTTATTCTTAACATACAATATTGAAAAAAATATGAGTGTAGAGAGTTATCTCTCTTCTTTTTAATGGACCAATCAGAATTTCGTCTACTTATCTATGCGGCTCTTGCCCAAAAGTTATAGTATGGTTCTGAAAAACGTGAAATTCACTTTTTCGGCCGTGAGGCGTCGATGAGAAATTTTCAACGTAACCCTAAGGTACTTTCGTCAAAGTTTATGGATACAATAATAAAGTTCAGATGAAAAACAAGAATATACTTTAAAAGATGAAAGATAGCTCTTTATTTTTTATATAAACATCGTTAGTCCAGGTTTAGTGTGAAGAAAACTGCTTTGAGTCAAAGTTCAGTGAATTTGCGTGCAAAAGAGCGTTTGACCCCTGTAAAACAGCGACGTTGGGACTACCTAATATCACCAAGTATGTTAAGAGTTTATTTTTCAAATACCAGGGTTTTTCAAAATATACTTTCATCCTAACAATAATTCAATATATTACATAAAGCAATTATTTTTTAGTCTACAAAATACTTTTAGTCCATATGAGGATAAACAAATTCAATATAATCAGGATTCACCCATAATGCTATATAATTTTTTTGTTCCTGGGGATCACCTTATATCAAAATAGAGTGTACCTCCCAAACTTCTGTAGTCTTAACATGTTATGAGACTATTTTAGACGAGTCAAAAGTAGTCAAGAATGGCCAGCATACCTCCATAAATTGCTCTGAGGTGACCATGCCTTCAGACTTCATGGTAGCAACAAGCTTCATCACCTCATCTTGATCACCCTCTGTTGATTAATAAAAAACAAGACACCTTTACGACTACTAAAGAAACAATAATAGTACTTGATGTTTCATTAAAACAAATTTACTAGCAATAATTCTTGTTGCTAATCCTTCTCTGTTTCAATTATTAAAAAAATTGATCTTTCCAAAAACAATTTTCAAATATGAAAGTAAAAATAATAATAAAAAGTATATATAAAATGTATATTATTACAAAAATATTGTTAACCACATTTTCTTTGCTGGCCATATGTTGTGGTTTTATTTTCTGCTGCTGTTAGACTGTTTACATGTTAATGAAGCTGAATTAGTGCAAACCCACCCCACCACAAGCTTACCTTCTCTGTTGATTGAGCCAACCATGAACTGAGCTAAGAGCCCAGCAATGAATCTGTAAATCAAATTGTTATAAATTTAAAGCATCAAACAAACAAGTTAACAGATCTATTGTTATAAACCAAATAGAGACCTTGAACGATAGATCTTGAACTTCTTCATTCATATATACTTCTGTTGTAATTTTAATGTTGCCATTTTTAACTGAAGACAACTAACTTGGATATTAAAATGATGACATTTTATAAACTATTTTAGGTTTTCACTTAGAATTCTGCATGCAACTTTATATAATTTAACACTATTAAGTAAACACATTTGTTTACCTTGAATCAAATGTGAAAACTGAATAAAAAAAATTTGAAAATCTGAAATTAAAAAGAGAAATCCTATAATTTTTTATGCCAACCTCCCCAATCCTCTCAAGAAATAAATTTTAAATTTTACTTAAAAATCAACCACTGCAATAAGGAATTTAGTTTTTAACTGTATATATATATGAGAAGCCTGTAAGCCAAATTCCAGGTACATACACACGATTAAAATTATTCAAAGGGACTTGGTGCTAATACTGGAACAAATATGTCAATTTCGAAAATGTAATTAAAACTAGGTAAAATAAAGACTTTCAGAATCTGAAAACTTTGGTCAGTCGTCAGTAGTTTACTTTAATGTATAAATATACCCTATCCATATCTGATCTTCTACTAGTCATTTAACTTAACAAGAGTAAAAGATTATGTCTTCTACAGCCTCAATGTATCCACCTTTAAGCTTCTATAAGACCAGGCTACTATTAAAAAAGGAAAAACATATCAATTACATTTTTCATTTTTGGGAAAGTAAGTTATCCTAAGGGAAAGCAAAACCAGTTATTACTTTTAAAACAACATGATAACTTTATATTTTAATTTTACACCCAATATTTAAATATCTATTTTTTCAAAATTACACTTCTTTTGTAACAAATTACCAAATTTGTAATATGTAAAACAAAATCCCTAAATTATTGTTTATTCATCAGTAACTCAAGTTGAAAAATGCCATTTACTGTGTTTAAAAACTGTGACCCATTATGGTATAAAAATTTGCATGATCATTGGAGCAAAAAAAAAATCAGTAAGTTAAAGAGAAAATTTTACTGTAAAAATTAAAACTTAACAATTAAAAAGACATTATTGTTACTTTTTCATGTTTTATGCATTCCTAGGTCTTCATCTATAGTATTATATTCATATCTTGTTGCTTTCTGTTATCGTTATGCTAGATGAATATTTTATTTTAATAAAAAGACTTTCCTCATTTATAAGAATTTGTGTACAGTTTAATATTCACAAATAAAACGATTCTTCATATTCAAATATAATTCCAACATTTCTTTGCTTTTTTAATAGATATTTTAAATAAAACAATGACCAATGAACATTCCTAGGCACTTATTGACAATTCAAATAAGTATTTTCCTAAAATGCTGTACAATGTTGGTAAGTTGCACAAAAATTCTTACTTCAAATATAGAGAGAATGTTAATAATATGAAAGGGCATTGGGCGTTTTTAACAAGTTTGTTTATAATCCAATATTTATTTATGATTCAATGCCCTTTAAAAATTTTTTCCTCATTTATAATCAGTTGGACTATGTGAGAGCTTGTTTTCTTTGTTTCTCAATGTTGATAGTGCCAGAAGAGTTTCAATCTCTAAGATGTCCTGTTGTGAAAACCATGAGAATTATCTCTGTGAATTTAATTTCAAATCTCAGAAAGTAGTCATTATTTTATGGGCATTTGGTGTTCAATTATCAATGTTTAGTACATTGTTTCCATCATCAAACTATCAATCCACATTATAGCATAACTCTTGATCCTCTTATCTGTTGGGAAACACAAAGACATTCAAAAGCTAATCTGCTTGATAATGCTGGTGAAAAGATACTTGTCAGTGAAATTTGGATAGTATTATTAGAATTTATTTTCAAACAGAGCTTTCTATATTGGAAAGCAGTGGCTTTTAAGAAAAAATAATTAATATCCTTTGCACCCACCCAACATTTCTCTCACTTTAAATAAAAATTCACACCAGCACTAAGATGGTTTTAAGTCAATTTTTTCCATTTAAATTTCTTTAACGATCAATGAAAAATAATAGTTTTAAAATTTGGGGCATACATATACTGAATATATATGGAATTTAAAAAAGTCTAAACTTTCATTTCTAATAACTAAACATAATATAAACAGAACTGCTAAACTAGTGCAACATAATTTAAAATGCTTTATAAGTACATAAATGAACAATAAAATGAGTAAAACTATTGACTATCAACTCACCAAATATATGTATATGTATGAGAGTGAGAGAGGGTGAAAGTAAAACTATGATTATTAAATACAAATCGAATAATGACTTTTCTTACTGAAATTAAAGATAATGTGTATGTCAAATTTTAACTCTTTACCGGGTGGAACGCCCAACGCCGCCCATACATTGTATAGGGCAAAACGCCCAACGCCGTCCATATCCACCAGTGCTCTTTCCTTCCCATATTTACATCATATCCGGTGTCTACAGAAAGCATGACGTTTGTACAACAATTTCCACGCCATTTTGAAGTGTTTTCATGTGGCAGCATTCATCTTTTCACAAAGTTTTTTGTTTTTTGTATGTGGTGTTTCAAATGGATTTATTAGAATCGTCGATCGTTAATCAGAAGTTTAATGGATTCAATTTATCAGATAATGAGGTAAGAGAAGTTTATTTTGAATTGGGACGATAAGATTAGAAGTGACATTAGTGTCAGTAGCGTGCACGTGTAGTATCTTTCAAATTTTGGAGGAGAATGCGTCAGATTCTGAGAATATCGAAGAGGAGTAATGGAAGGGGTATCTGGAGATGCACATGATTGGAAAAGTAGTACTTTAGCACTGAATATATCGGAATTTATAACAGAAATGGGGCCGAATGTGGCTGTAACTAATGATAGTACTCAGCTGGCGTTCTTCTATCAGTTTTTATCAGAAACATTTGACAAGATAGCGGAATAAATTAACAAGTACACGCGTCCAAAAATTGCGAAAAAACAAAATGGCGATCCAGGTTAGAAGGAAACTAATGCCACTGAAATTAAGGCTTGGACTTATGATTTTGATAGGAATTCACAACCTGCCGAAAAAAGAGATGTATTGATCGTCTGATGACAGATTAGTGTTCCTGGCATCAACAAAGTGTGTGTACATAGTGTTTGTAGCGGACAATAAATGGACAATAATTTTTTGTGTAAATATATATTTTCATGCATGGATTCAAATTTAACACCCGAAAGTATACTTCAATTAAGGATATTAAAATAGCTGCTTTCATTTTGCATTTTATTTCATTGAAATATATGCACTAATAACTAAGATATGATGTTTTTACCAACGTACCCCTAAATCTCACTGACATCCTGAAAAATCTTGCCCATTTAGAGCTAAAAAAGGAAAAACGTCTGCCCGATAAAGAGTTAAAACTTGCTTAAACCTTTCCCGAGCAGACGTTTTTCCTCTTTTTTTAAATCTCTGCGCAGGCAAGAATTTACTGGATTTCAGTGAGATTTGGGGTTACGTTAGTAAAAATGGCACATCTCTGGCAAAAAGGCAAAAAATTATTGTCCAGTATTGTCAGCTACATGCACTATTTCACACACTTTGTTGATGCCAGGAACACCTAACCTGTCATCAGATGACCAATACATCTCTTCTCTCGGCAGGTTGTGAATTCTATCAAAATCATAAGTCCTAAATAAGCCTTAATTTCAGTGGCATTAGTTTCCTTCCAACCTGGATCACCATTTTGTTTTTCCAAGATTTTTGGTCATGCGTACTCATTTGTTTGTTCCACTCTCTTGTAAAATGATTCTTCTTTGAAAAACTGGTAGAAAAAGAAAGCCAGCTGAATACTATCTTTAGTTACAGTCATATTCGGCCCCGTTCCTGTTAAAAATTCCAATATATTCAGTGCTAAAGCACTACTATTTATATCGTGTGCATCTCCAGATACCCCTTCCCCTTACTCCTCTTCGATATCCTCAGAATTTGATGCACTCTCCACCAAAATTGGAAAGATCTGAAATGTGCACGCTACCGACACTACTGTCACTTCTAATCCTATCATCCGATTCAAAATCAACTTCTCTCACCTCAATATCTGACAAATTGAATACAGTAAATTCCTCACTATCGCTTGACGAGTCTAAGAAATCCATTTGAAACACAAACGCAAAAAAAAGAAAACTGTATGAAAAAATGAACGCAGCAAGGAGAAAACATTTCAAAATGCACGTCAATATTTGGTAGAATCGTCACATAGGAAGTAGATACCATAAGTCTAACAATTTCTCGAACTATATATGAAAAAAGGCAATTTCGGACGTTTTGCCCGATACGATGTATGGCCGCTCTGCCCAGTAAAGGGTTAAAAATAATGCCTGATATTGTTCTTTTTATGTAGCAGCAGGCTGGGCCTCTTAGGTATATTTATCTATCTTATGTATACTTATCTTGTATTCATTAAATTACACTTATTTTATGGAGTAAAATTCCTTTCCGAAAAATATTCTGAAAATGCAGAATCGAACAATATGACTCAATGGATGCTGATGCTAATTAAAATATAGCATTCTGAAAATTTCAAATGGTTTTCTTTTGTGTCAAAATGGTAATTCATTGAGCAAGTTGATATCTCATACCAGGAAGAAAACAGAGAGAATAAAAATAGAGAATACAAAATCACCTTTTGGGAATATTAAGCTCTTTGAGGACATTGACAATTTCATTAACATCATGTTTGGCATGGAACTCAGTAATCAGATCCGGCTGTAGAAAGAACATGTGTAATTCCGTTATCAGAACTGGCTATAAAAAGACAATATTTTTATATAAAACTTCACATAAAACAGTAAATTAAATAAACATTAATAGGAAATTATTTTTTTGAACAACAAAATAATGTATCCAAATAATTATCAAGTGCCAATTAATGATGCTATTGATGTAGTGCAATTCCTAACAATTTACAAGTGTTTAGTGTGGGTCGTAGTACACAATGGTGTCATTAAAAGTAATAAATTTCAAATGCACTGATAGCACTGGTAATAATATGCTAAGAAACAGCAAATAAAATCTAGAAAATACATAAAGTAATAAATTTCAAAGGCACTGATAGCACTGGTAATAATATGCTAAGAAACAGCAAATCTAGAAAATGAATAAACTTTCATCATTCTTGAAAACCTAATAAAAGAGTACAAAAATTCCCTGCTTGGAACACTCAGAATTTTTGGTAAAAATAATCTCATATTAAATTGTAGCCATTTTGACTATTCAATTTAGAAATAATTTGTCCACACCATTCACGTTTTTCACGTTGGTAAAAAATTTTAAAAAGTTAAAAAAAAAGGGAAATCCTTTACACACGAATTAGAATTTTGGGGTCCAAATATGTGAGGGTCATTTTGGCAGGCTGTTTTATTACATTATTGAAATTTTTAATATTGAAATATATTAATTTAGGTATTATTGTTTCTTTTTTAAAACACAAAAGAGCCCAAAATAAAAAATTTCAACTTATCACAGAGATTTGCTACGCTACATTTTTGGGTTCATAATAAACTTATAAATTTTCTCCCTTAGGCCACATTACTACATGCAAAAAAAAAAAAAATTCTTTTCGTATTACTGGATTCAAATTTGGTACACATATTGTCTTTGATTTAGATAAGAATAATCTGTTGTTAGATTTGGAATATCATGTTTGTTTTTTTTCAAATTAAATTTTTAGACTTTTAAAATTATTTTTAATCAAAATACACTTTTTTAAAGTTCAAACACTTGCAAATGTCTGAAAATTTTTTAAATAACATTTTTATTATACTTGATGCAAGATTAAAAAAGTGGAGTATGCGTTGAAAGAAATTTTAAATAGGAAAAAAGTTACAATTTTTTTTATTGACACCCATCAAAAATCGTTAACTGAATGTAAAATGTCGAATTAAAAAAATTATATATATATATATAAAAAAAAAAAAACAATGCATGCATGATTTAATCGATATTTGATATTGTGCATATGTAAATAAGGAACAAGTATGCCAAGTTTCAACTATGTGGGTTTACTAGATTTTGAGATCCAGGTCTACAAGCAAGCGGCACGGACTGAAAAACATAGTTTTCAGAAAAACTCATTTAAAGTATAATAAAGACTGTAAAACATGGAATTTGTGTTCAATATTTATTTTTTTTTAAAAATAATTTTGCTTTATCCACACACAATGAGTTCCTAACAATCATTTAGTCCTCCTAATAATCCTGAGCCTAGATACTGCCTTCTCCATTGCACAAGTCTTCAGCTTCATTGACATTTTTTACCACATTATTACAGGCAAAGAACAAAAAAATATTTTCTCTCGTTCTATAGCCTTCAAATTTAGTACACAAATTGTCTTTGATTTAGATAAGAATAATCTGTTGTTAGATTTGGAATATAATGCATAGTTGTTTTTTTTTAATTAAATTTTTAGACTTTTTTAAATACCCAAAATACATTTTTTTAAATTAAAAAGTTCAAACACCTGCAATTGTCTGAAAATTTGTTAAATAACATTATCCTTGATGCACGATTAAAAAAGTGAAGTATGCGTTTAAAGAAATTTTAAACAGGAAAAAAAGTTAAATTTTTTTTATTGACATATGCGTCAAAAATCTTAAATTGAATGTAAAAAAAAACATATGCGTCAAAAATCTTAAATTGAATGTAAAAAAAAATATATGCGTCAAAAATCTTAAATTGAATGTAAAAAAAATTGTAAAAAAAAAAAATAATAATGCATGTAGGCTTTAATCCATATTCGATTTTGTGCACATGTATATAGGGAACAAATATACAAAGCTTCATCAATGTGTGTTTATTAGATTTAATGATCCTGGACTGCAAGCAAATGGTGCAGACAGAAAAACTCATTTAAAGTATAATAAAGACTGTAAAACATTAATTTCGTGTATTTACTTTTTTTTTAAAAACTAACAATGAAACGAAAACTGAAACTGATGCTGACCCTTGTTTTCTCCTAAACCCCTCCAAAAAAGAAAACAATAAAGAGAGGAAAATGTTCATTTTCGTTTTATACCCATATGAGAATTGTTTAGGATTGCTAGTGTTGAACAAGATGTGAATAAGAACATTGTTTAACTAAGTTGTGCACAAGAACATTAGCATACCAATTTCTCTTTGAGTTCCTCTTTGCTAATTGATTCCTTCTTTGGTGGCTTTGGTTTCTCTTCCTTCGCTGGTTTGATAGTGATTTGTGGCTAAAAATGATAATGAAACAATGAAAGTGGTATTCCGGTTTAATGTTATAATAATATTCAGCTGAATTCCAACCCCTCCCAACAATAAAACTAAATAAAGAAATCATAAAACCAGATGAATATATAACTGGTCACACTAGAATACAGGGAAAACAATGAAGAATTTTTACATAAATACTGGTGAGATTATAAAGATGGTAATAGGTGTGTGTGTGTGTCTCAAAATGGCTCATGCGTGTAGAGTAAACAACAAAGAATTCTATGTTTACACATTAATGGTGAAACAAAACAGAATGGAAATAAATTGTCTGTATCTCTTGAAATAGAACTTGGGCACAATTACAGGCAGGGCAAACAATAAAGAATTCTATTTTTACATACATAATGTGAGACTATAAAGATGGGAATAGCTGTGAGTTTATCTTCAAATGGATTTTGGCCACAATAATGCACGGAAACAATACAAAATTCTATTTTTATACACATAATGGTGAGACTATAAAGATGATGGAAATAGTTGTGTTTTTCTTGAAATGGTTGTTGAGCACAACAGCATACAGGGTAAGCTATTCTGAAACTTGATAGTGAGTTTTACATATGATTAGTAAATATAATATATGCAATAATCATCATAAATGTTTACATTTTTCATATTTTCATAACTTTTGATTTTTTTGCCTATCATGGAAAAAATATGTTCAAAAACGATTTATTACCCACCTGTTTACTTAAAATAGGGTTGATTGTAGGATTTGCCACATCTACAGTCATTCTCTTTGGAGAGAGAGACAAAGTGCCAGACTGGGAAACCAAAGGTTGTGAAGGTGCTGCTTGGGCAGATCGTGGCAACATGGCAGGAGTATTGGGTTTAAACATAAAATTCTTTTGTGGCCTCAAGCTCAACTCTTCCTTCCCATTCAATAGATTGGCTGTTCCTGAAATTTCAGCCCCAACAATGGTTAACAAAGGTTAAAACAAAAGCCCAAACTAACTTTCATGAAGAAATCAGATAAACAAAAGGAACCAAACATGACTTAAGACTGACTTAATTTAATGAATTTATATAATATAAATAACGATATCAAAATATTTTCCATCAAACCTCAAGAGGTGGTAACAGTAAGAGGAGTAGGAGAAGAGCATGCATTTGCCAAACTACAATTCAAAGATTATAAAATAAAACTCAAACAAAGGACTGGTATAAAAACTGTAATATTAAAAAAAAATTCTGCAAGCTTCATTTTACTGAAAAAACACAAGACCAGGAACTATGAAGTCATTCAAAACGCAAATCTGACCAGGTGGTCAATCTTACCCCATCTAAATAACAAACAAACTGGTATTAAATCTGTATTAAAGGCTATTTAGATTTGATATTGTATGACTATAAAACAACATGTTAATTTTCATGCTGCAAAAGTTTACAAGAAAAATACCTTGTTGATTGCTAACAAAAATTATATTTTTCAAAGTGAAAAAAATTTCATTGAAGTAGTAGTTATTATTCATTACTTAATTTTTCAAAACATATATAAACAATTTTTAACAAACCTGGAAGAGGGGGTGAAGGGGCACCATGAGCATTTCCTCCAACGTCAATGCCACCCCCTCCAAGGACTGGTGAAACTGAAGAGGGTAATGACTGTTGCGGGCCTTGGAGCTTGCCTCCAACTTGTGCCTGTTGAGCCATGCGCTGGAAGCGTGGTGGCATGTTGTCACGACTAGTTGTACCTATTCACCAAAACAACAATAATTTACATTTTTCAGTCAAGATTTTGGTTATATATACAGGCTGCATTATATATCAATTTAAACTCTATTCTGACAAGGCACATGATAATGCAATGCGTGAACCTGTCAGGTTATTTCCTCTCAGTGATAAATCAGTGGGTGAGCTTACTAAAAAATGAAAAGGGCCTGTAATTATAAATGGATTTTGAAAAATTATAGTGTTAAAAATGCCAAACATACAAAGGAATTTAAAATTAGTATTTTAACATTATTTAATCAGTCTAATTTTATGGATTTGGTCGCGAACTATAGGCACACTTTTGTATGATAAATATAAACAACTCAAGCAGAAGAAATGCATGGTTGGACCTGACTTTAGAAAAAAAAAGGATGAACATAAACACAAGGTTTCCAATCTATTGACATCATAATAAGTAAATAAATAAATTGATAAAATTCGCTTATGTGAGAAAAACAGACGAGATTTAGAATGAATTTAGGGTTGTGCCAGTAATGCGTCAGGATACATATTTGTTGCATTATATTCACAGGAAAAAATGCTTGCAAACATTCAGTACTGTAGTATCTTTCTCTAAACTGATTTATATTCCATTATTTACAGCAAAAACATGTTGTGTTGCATATGGTACATCACTGCATGCCAATCCACACTATTTTGAAACATTTGTTTTGGCAAATACGGGTCAGCATCTATCATCACTGTAGGGGCTGGTAAATATTCATTTCCCCACAAAATCCTACTAATGAATAACACTGCTGCTTCTTCTGTTATATAAAACAGAAGAATCATCTGTTTCAAGTCTGAATTGGCTGTAGGGATGACACAGTCAGTCAGCAAATTCGAGGTCATGACTTGCAAGATTTCCATGTTGTTCTAGAACACAACAGCTGACCAATAAAATCATCTTTTAGCCCCATCACACAGCAGTCTAAATAAAACTATCCAATGGTAGAAGTGATACAGAACACCTGCTAAAGCATACATATATTAGCTTCACATTGACTGTTTTATTTTAAAGACTAAAAATAAGCATGCATGCAGCTGTTCAGTATATGGAACTCAAGCCGCCTGGTTATATTTATATTCTGGGACAAAGATGTAACTCCGACAGGCTATGGGCTAATGTAACTCAAAAGTGAGATGGTGTGCATGTTAAGCTAGTTAACTCACAATATCTGCCAATATTTCATGAAATATATATAATCATCAATGCTGTGCAAAAATAATCACTTGAAGCATTATACCTTTTCAAACATTGTTTCAGTTTTAGTTTCACTGCTTAGTCAAATCACATTCTTGTTCTGCAGTATATTTCATCTCAGAGTATAATAGGTCTTAAAAGGTTACTTTGGGGACAATATTTCACAGAAATATATAATAATGTTTTCATGTGTAATTCATTTCATAATCAAAGTCAAAGTCAAAGGTGCAAACTGTAATAAAATTCGCTTTAGAGCTGCAATTTGATGCTAATTAAAACAAATTCTTTACATGGTTTGTAATGTGGGGATAATGATTTTGCATATACATTATGTTATCAAAATAATTATATTTACATTTGTGCATCGCTACAGGAAGTGATTTTTCAAAATGAATTACATCTGCTTACTCAAAGATTTGAGAGTGCAAGTAAAAATGCCCTAAGCCAAATTTTGCTTATACCACTGATTTTTAAGGCCACATTACTATATGCCAAGAAGGGAAACAAATTATTTATTAGTCTTCAAATTAGGATTATAAGATGCCTTTGATATAAGAATGCAACATCAGTTAGTTTAAAATATCTTGTTTAGTTTATATTTTATTAATTTTTTTTAAAGGAAGAAAACTACTTACTATTTCAAACTTTTTTTCTTATCGAGAACATAAAATAAAGAATGTTACATATCACTGATAACAAATTTTAAATGAAAAAGTTATGACAAAAACATAATTAATTATGGAAATTTTAATTAAAAAAATTTGTAAAACAAAAACTATTACATACAGACTTTCATGATTATGTAACATTCTAGATGTATATACAAGGAAGCAGTGTGCCAAATTTCAGTACGTAATTATTAAAACTATCTAAATGGGAGTTTTGACCATCGGAGTAAAAATGTAGTTTTGAGAAAAATGTGTTTAAAGTACAATAAAGACTGCAGAACTTGTAAATTATGTTCAAAGTTGTTTATTTTTTGTACAAATATACCCTATCCATACCACATTGGACTACTGTTAGTCATTTAGCTCTCTTAGCAACACAGTTAATGATTCTGCCTTCTACATCACCATACTTTTACACGAAAAAAAGGAAAACATATTTTTTTTTAAAAAAAAGCAATCTACATTTTAAAATTTTGCTATACAAGTTGTCTTTGTTATGGGAAATCAATTTCAATTGTAAGATCTGGTTTATATTTTATTTTTAAAATTATTTAATTATACAAAATATCTAAATTTTCCCAAATTAAGGCATGTTTATTAGACTAGAGGAAAACTGAATGAAAATCTTAACAATAAAAATTAAAATGTTAAGCAGAGATTATTCTTTAATAATCATGATTAACCTGTTCACAGTCTTAGTGACAAGTTATATCACCACCGGAAGTGCGTGAGCCACTCATGATGTTCCGCGTTGTGTCACAGGCATACGGAATCGTGCGTGTAGTTTGTAACTATTTATTAAAAATAACCAATCAGAAAAATGAAAGATATGTTTGGCTTCCGCATCTAGTCTGTTATAAATTTTATAATTGGATACTTATAATCAGTATGCTAATGAGCTTGAATTAGCGCCTTTAGCCATACAACCCACTGTTTTTGTCAAAGATGCGCAGACATTTTGTGTTGGATTTATCGCCATGGCAAGTTTCAATGTTTTCGATTGTGAGTTTGAAGCCACAGTTGGGTCAGAATATGATTTATTAGATGAATCTGATTTCTAATCAGAAGATGAAAATGTTCAACCAGCCCCTATTGAAATTTTAGATGCAGTTGACCTCGAGGCGATTACCAGTACCACGAAAACCGGTCATGATCAAAGCATGGCTTGGCTGGCGTTATCTGCTACACGCATGGAAAAGACACATGCTTTTGCAGGAAATAGTGGAATACAAATGCCATTGCAGAAAATGCTAGAGAACTCAATATTTTGGAAGCATTTTTACCAGTGAATTTTGTGCAAAAAAATTGTCGAGTTCATGAATATTTATGCCACAGATCTACTGTCGCGTGCAAATCTTTCTACTTCATCTCATATCAAACAGTGGGGTGAAACAGAGATAACTGAAATGTATCAGTTTTGGGGGCTTATTTTATTGATGTGTAAAAAAAAAATTTTATGGAAATAGTTTTTATGTGGAAAAAAAATACTGAACTAGACATATGTGGAACATTTTTCTTCCCTTCAGTTGGATTTATCTTCACAGATGCGATCTATTTTTCTAGATCTATTTTCTACGTTCATCAAACACATCTCGGGCGCTGTAGCCATTGAGTAAAAGTACTTGGTGGTGTGTGTGCTTGATTAAAAACACTAATGAATAGTCAAAACACTGGATGAAATTCCTAGATATTCCCAAAACATCTCCACACAATTTGGACTATTAACCCGTTCGCTGTCAGTGGTATAAAATCCTTACCGTCTAAAAAACGATGTACGACTGTCAGTGGTAAAACAGTCTTACCATGCGCGCGCATCTTCAGTTCGACAGATGATATATAATTAAAGTAACCAATCAGAAAAAAGATAGTATGTGAGTTCGCTTCAGCATCCAATTTTGTTCTAAATTTTATCATTGGATACTTTAATGAGAATGCTCATGTGACTGAATTCCCGCCTTTGGTAGCGTCACCCTACTTTCCTTTGTTCAAAGGTGGACGCCATTTGTGCTTTCATTTTGAGATATTGTGTACGCTATGTTTATCATTCGCCAAGGCAACTTTTGATGTTGATGTTGGAGAATTTGAAGCCACAGATGGATTAGAGTATGACCCATTAGATGAGAGTGATTTTTTTATCACAAGATGAAATTCCAGCCCCTATTGACATTTTTGATGAAGGTCACCATGAGGCGAAAACGAAACCCGGTCTGTCATGGCGTAGCATGTGTGCGTGGTGCGTGCATCTGTGACCAACGCATGGAGTATCCCCCTTTTACAGTCAGCAGTGGAGTACAAATACAATTTACAGAAAATGCTACAGTTCTCAATATTTTCCAAACATTTTCCCCAGAAAGTTTTGTGCAAAGAATTGTCAAGTACGCTAATATTTATGCCGGTATGCGAGTAATGCAACCGGTCTTTTCTTTGTAGATCTTCCTTCGTAGGTTTGATTCAAACAATGGCGAGACACAGAGGTAAGTGAACTTTATCAGTGTTTGGTTTTTTTTATTTTGATGGGAATAGATAGAAAATCTTTTATTGATCATTAATTAAATTTACAACAAATGAAACATTTTATAATACCTAAATAAGTCTAATTCGCAAAAGTCACGACAGGCATAGATCTCGTTTGTGCTAAGCTGTTTACATTTTTCAGATAACCGAGTCCTTGAACATAGCAACAGTATCCAAACAGTCAAATTCTTTGTTGATCATTTCAGACAAGTATTTTCATCAATTTATGTGCTTGGTGAAAATATTTGTGTTTATGAATCTTTGATGCTTTGGAAAAATCGTTTGGGTTTTAGACAGTACATAAAATCAAAACGTGCTAGATTTGGAATCAAATCATACGAAATCTGCGAGAGTACTACAGGGTATGTTTTCTATTTTATTATTTACATGGGGAAAGACACTTGTACACAGGGGAATCAGAGTGAGAAAGTGGTACAAACACTTTTGGAACCCATGCTAGGGAAATATTACAAGCTGTACACAGATCGCTTTTTCACTAGCTCACCCTAGCATGCACTCTTTTGGAAAAGAACATATACATTTGTGGAACTGTTATGGGGAACATGCCAAAAAAATTTCCAAGCACTAAACTCACACCAAAGACAAATTTCAATTCTTCATAGTGATGGCATTTCTTGTGTTTTGCATGGCAAGACAAACTAATTCTCATACTTAGCACAATGCATCATGACAGTACAATAAAAAATACATGCAAAACAAAAGAACCAATTCTGAAACCAGCATGCATTTGTGATTACAACAAATACATGGGAGGGGGGGGAATTGTGTGACAGTAACACAAATGCATATCCAAGCTTGAGAAAAACAATAAACTGGTACAAGAAAGTTTTCTTTCACTCTCTATGTATTCTTCAAGTGGACGTGAAAAAATATTTCTGGACATCAGTTGGATTTGTGCTTCATAACTTTGATAACATTTCCAATTGGATTATTTATAAATTATCTTCTTCATTTGGGATTTGTGAAAACAAAGTGTATTCTTCAAGTGGACGTGTGAAAAAATATTCATGGACATCAGTTGGATTTGTGCTTCATAACTTTGACTACATTTCCAATTGGATTATTTATAAATTATCTTCTTCATTTGGGAGTTGTGAAAACAAAATGTATTCTTCAAGTGGACATGTGAAAAAATATTTCTGGACATCAGTTGGATTTGTGCTTCATAACTTTGACTACAACTACTATTTTATTGCCTATTCTACATTTGTATAAGATATAAATCTTCACATCTCTTGTTTGGTAGGGGCTGGCATATATAATTTCAGAGATTTTACTTCATCATTCCTTTGGAACTTTTCAACTTATTTTCTGCATCTGAATTTGCGCTTCACTATTTTTGACTACATCTATCATTACTTCAGCTGAAAATTTTATAATTTCATTAATTTTTCTTCATCATTCCTTTGGAATTTTGAACTGTGACTTATACTTCAAAAAGCTTTCTTCAGATAGATCTCGGACACTGTAGCCATTGAGTACAAGTACGTGGTGTTTGTGTGCTTGATGTTCCATATAATAAACAGTTTTGGGTCAGGCTTCTGATGAGGCGAGACCCTGGATATTTCTCCTAAATATCCTAAACATCGCCGAAACATCCCCACAACACTTGGTGTATAAAACATTCTTCTTGTGTGGATGTAAAGCCTTCATGGAATACGACATCGATGCAGAAATTCTCAAGTTCAAGAAAAAGGTAAGAAAACTTTTTATTATTTATTTATTTTCAATTTTTAAATCAATTAAAAATATTACTTTATTATTTACTTAGTTTGTCTAGATTAATTTTCAATTAACGTTTTGAATATCCGTGTAAAATGACCGTCGCTTTTCGCGTTTTTTTAGGGTAACCTTTAAAAAAATCGTTGGGCGGCAAAAGTGCCTGACACCGTGACGTCGCGCGAGATTTTCATAGCCGACAGCGAACAGGTTAAATAAATTTGTGGTGCGATGTAAAGCCCTCCAGGAATACGATAACAGATGATGAAAAACGCAAGTTCAACAAAAAGGTAAAAATCTTTTTATTATTTATTTATTTTTGAATTTTGAAATAAATTTTGAAAAGACTTAACATATTTTATAATATGTATGTAATAGTTTACAATTAACATTTTAAAAATTAATTTAGTATTACCCTCCCTTTTCATTTTCTAATACGGCAACCTATACAAATTGCCGCCGGGTGGCAAAAGTGCCTGACATGGTGCTGCCGACACGTTTTTTCACATGACAGGCAACGGGTTAATTAATTAAGAATTGAATATCACTACTTTTTAAAAGTTTATTGCACTTCTTTGTATTCATGTATTTATTTATTATGTTTTCACTTATCAGTCAACATTTTAGTTTTAAAAAAAAGACTTTCCTTAATTAGTATATGTGCACTGAATAACAATCACATATAGAGACTGTTAATTTATAAATAGTTATATATTCCCATTGATATATAGTAGAAGTAATGAAAACTAAAAATTTGTATAAACGGTTATAAAGAAGTGACAATAAGAACAGTTTTGAAGTAGGATCTTTTTCATATTGGCGAATTTTTGTTTTAAAACTCAAGGCAAATGAACTTGAAAAAAACCTGATATATGTATACTTTAAAATAATTAGAATGGATTGCAGAAGGATAATTATTTGAATCACCATGCAATTAATACACATTTGTTTCAAGAGACTAATAATTTTTTAGCACTGCAATATAATTCGTCAAAGCAGTACATTTCAGACCCATAATTTCAGCAGAATATTACATATATTGTCTGATATATAAGCAGGATATGATTTATTAAAGTAAATATTTAGCAACTATCAAAATGACATGGTGTATTGTGTGTTATCAGCCTCATTCTGAAAATTCAAATATCGCTTGTTAGTCAATGAGGCAGTAATAACATTATGCACCAAAATTTACTTATCCCAAAATTACTTGTTGATTTCTAACCATAAATAAATATTGGAAGAAAATATTTATTTCACAAGCGAAATTTATCTTATTAACTATGATTAATAATGGCTGATGACATAAATTTCTGAAGTGTTTGACGAGAACTCATATCTTAGCAACTGACTGTCTCAGCAAATCAAATCAAGCCTTTTACAGGTTTTGCACAAAATCGGAATAAATCAGGGCATTAGGTGTGGTGAAGGTTTATAAAACAGGTTTGAGATTGTATTGTAATGATTGTAATGTAGGAAAGGTAATCTTGTTTCTGTGTGCCATGTTCCTTTCTACTATACAAACAATGGCATTAATCACAAATCAAACTTTTGCTTTTCTGGCGATTTATGGCTTAGGAAATATATTTTTCAACACAGGAGGGTTTGAAAAATGTCTTTATTAACATAATAATGCATTCTGTGCTTTCAGAAAATATAAAATCCTGAAAAGACAATGCAAATATACAATAAACCCAGAATTTTTTTTGTATCCCACTTTCCCATGCTGCTCATGGCCTTAACAACAATAAAGAAGTAGCCAACAGTAGACTGATGCTTATATACCAGAGTTAATTTGGTCTAAAAAAAAAGATTCTGGAAGTTTTTCTTGAGAGTAAATTTAAAAAACAACCAACAACTTTAAAGATCAAAGTTCCTTAACCGATAGATTCAAAACGCAGTATAACCCTTTGAACTCTACACGCCTGTACGTAACAAACCCCTAACCCGAGCTCCCTGAGCAAAAACAAAACGTCAATTTAAAAAAATTTGTTTTTTTAAAATTTTCTACATTAAATCAGCTAGCCACTTAATGTGTGAAACACTTTATCACCAAAATACCTTCTTGGAATGATAATCTGACAAACGGCGGCTGTTAATTCGAATGCACAGGTAGTCTTTGCAAGCAGAACATCGAAAGACCATTGCCTTGTACACTAAACTGATTTTAGCCTTGTACACTACACTGAACTTGTGCACCATGATGGAGACACACAAAATCTTTGGAAGAGTTCATTTCTAGGGTAAGTCAGCATATACAGATGTTGTAGTTTATCGGGATATAATTTTATGTTTATACCGCCTTTGCGGGCCACCAGGTAAATCCGATTTTCTGGTATTCCCATTAAAGCGGGATCTTGAGTTCAAAGTTCATAATTTTGAACTAATAATAATTAGGGGGGGAGATACTGCTTCTCATTTCCTTCCACAAGGCATGGTCTTGTGCAAAAATTGAAGTAATCATGAGCCAAAATTCCAGCTTCTGAAATACAAATATAAATAGTTTGGAAAACAAGTTTATTTGCTCTCACCACCCCACCGTACTCCCACCATTTTTTCTTCAGATAACATGTATTTTGTGTCAAGAAAACAAGTATATAAAAATATATAAACATCAAAACTGAAAATTTTTTTTTATATATACAACCCCACCTCCCAATATTTTGCCCTAATCCAAACTGACCTGGGCGGTTTTGTTGGAAATTTGGTTGTTGCTGTTGAATTTGCTGCTGTTGCTGCTGATTCTGGTTATTTCGTCGCTGGTTTTGAGGACTACCATTTTCCTTGTTACGGCTGCGAAAGCTGTTCTGATAACCAGCTATATAAAACAATACAAGAGATTAATGAAAAGATGACTAAATTACTAATTAGGTAAATAATAACATTGGAATAAAGATGCAATTATTTATATTGAAAGAAAATTGTGAAAAAAATTATGAAAAACTGTGTATGAACTGCTGGAGCATGACTGACCTTGACTTTGTTGGTTGCCACGGTTCCGGCCTATCCCTCCACCACCTGCACCAGGTCCTCCACTGCCCATGTTGCTGGAAAATTGTGGTGCAAAATTGTCAACCTGAATCACTCCAGGACCAGTACCAATAGTATTACCTGTAAAATTTGTGCATAATTTGAGGTAATTGATAATTCATAGTGAAAAGCAAGATAAAGTATAGGTATAACACTTAGTAAAGTAAATTCAGCTGTTTTGTTTACTGGGGAAAGAAAAATCATCTTTGCAAACAACTGCTGTTGTAAAATGAATCTTTATAAACAAAAGAAAAAGTGCAATTCATTTTTGCAAAAGCAAAAGTTAAACAGTATAGGCATTATTGCAGTGCAATAACTGACAGAATTTGAGAGTGAGAACTAATGAACAACATTCATAAAGCCATTTGTCACAGTTGTCATCGTTATAGATATGATTTATAACATCACTTAAATAAGTTTTTTCTCCAGATAAATGGACATTTGCATGTAATTATAGTAGTATCTTGCCATAATGCTGTAATTCATCATAGAAATTATGGCACAATGGTATCAGGATAAAAAAACTTTCCAAAGCACCAAATTTCAAGCATTTTAATTGTAAAGAAATTGAAATTATTTTTCTGTAAAAAATTTTTAAGAGATTTAATTTAATTTAATTTTAAAAAATCATTGAGACACAATATGCGTACACATAAAACACATAATTATATGAAACTAATTTTTTTTAAAAAGAATAATTCCTGAAAATTAAGAAAAAGAAATAAATTGCATGAATATTTTCAAAAGTCATATTGATTTCAAAGTTGGCCTTCATCGATCAAAAAGTGCAAAACATTGAAAATGAATAGAAGCAAATGTAGTCTTACATAGTACAAATTATACTCATTAGATTAAAATAATGACAGTTAGCTTTTACTAACTATTTTGCTCACTGCAACCATTTTATCAATATAGTTGTGCATTAAATTTGACAAAACAAGGCAAATGTTTCTAAATGAATAATGATTTTGAGATGTACTATATCTCTGAGGTGAAATAAATGTAATGAGTGGCAAAACATCTGCCTTGTAGTTGAAAATTTAATAAATTGTTACTTTGTATACAAAGATTAATATATATTTCAACAAAATCACCATGGAGTTTGCAAGGCACTCATTTACCAGAATGTGAACAAGCCCAAATATAAGTAGGTAAGACCACTCAAATTTTGAAGTCTGGCCAAATAAGCTGATATTTGCAGGTTATGTTATGTACCTCAAAGTAAGTTTGCATACAAAATTTTGAGCTCTAGCTTTAATAGGAAAAAAGTTATGACGGTTCAAAGTTTGATGTAAATTGCAGAAAAACTCAGATTTCGCGAAACCCCCTTTTGAAATGACCACAAAACAAAAACTATGAAACATACACAGTTCATCTTTGCTATGTCAACTCTCTGTAACACAATTATACTGCTGATTTTTTTTTAAGGATCACAGATGCATAGAAAATGAAATACAGTCCTCTCAAAATAGCATTTTCTTCAAAATTTCAAACGGCAAGTGGTCTGAAACAGAATGTCTCTTTTGGAGTCTTGTAAAACAAAAACTACTTCATATACATCATCCAGATTTGGTATACATGTACTTGCTCTTTGGAGTATAGACATTTCCAGGGTGAAGTTTTAGACAATCTTGTTTAATAGATTTAGAAATAATAAATATAACATATGAAAAATATAGCTTTTTGCAATACAATCGCAAATAATGCTCACTTGTTGAAGAGAAAAATAGGTCAAACGAAACAGTTATTATTATAATACAGTGTTTCTAATTTCTATAACTGACAGCTTGATCATTCTAACCTAAATAAAGTCATAAATTATATTTTGCATACTTATGTGCATGTATTTAGCAATAACTGAATAAGTTGAATAATGCTCACCATATGTCATAACATGAACTATCCATTTGTGTACCTACATCAGCCCTGTAAATCCTGTTCAGTCAATTTCTTTGCTTGTTATGAACTGCATTGCCAATAACTAGTTAGTTGATTTATTTAATTTTAATGTCTTTTCACTTGTGGATATTAGACACATTCACACATATGCATAAATATACTTTGATACACCCATATTCGCGTAACACATATGATCAGAAGAAAAAATATAAACTTATGAACAGATGCTGCTTTGATTTCAATTCTATTATTAACAAAGTATTAAGAACAGCACATTAATTTTAAAAACAGTTCAAAGCTAGCAAAACTGATACTCTTTTTAGTTTAATAAAATACTTTTACATTGTTACAATGTTACTTCAATAGTTGTTACTATTTGACAAAGTTGTATAATTCATTAATTGTCCTTATTTATTAACAATGTATTAAGAACAGCACAATTTTAAAAACAGTTCAAAGCTAGCAAAACTGATAGTGATACTCTTTTAGTTTAATAAAATACTTTTACATTGTTACAATGTTCAATAGTTGTTACTATTTGCAGTTTATTTTTTAGTCCCCTTCAACAGCAATTGTAATTATTAGTATCTTTATTTTTAATAGGTGTCTATTTGTTTCATAATATAAGACATTAACATTCTAAAAATATCTTGAAAATTGAAAGCTAAAGTCTTTCATAGTTTTACTTATTATATATCTACTATATTAGTGTATACTGTATGTCTGTAGTGTGTGTAGCATGTTACTCATCCTTGTCTTGATCTCAATTTTTACCATACATCGATTCACTCACTCACTGACACATACACTTATTACTATATTAGTATATATCTTTACCTTGAACGGTCACTCAATGACAAATTCTCATTCATCATTTACTAGATTGTTTCTTAAAACCCGAATTATAATAAAATAATGAAAAGTACTGGTTAGCTACAGACAGTAACACAGAGACAAAAATCCGCCAGCATTAAAAGTTGTCGTTCTTTATTTTGGATTGGTGCTTTGTAAAATTAATTTAAAATATCGCCGATTAATTAAAATATTTTCTAAAAAATAAGTCTCATCATGAATCATCATTTAATCATTTGCAGCCAGTATTTTTTGTATAGGACTGCTTTTAATATAAGCAGTTTGTCCTAACAAATCATCACCCTCTTGCAACCGTACTTTAAATGGCCGATGTTTAGCTAACCTCGTTAATGATCAAAATAAAACTTTCTAACAAATCGTAACTTAAAAATAATAAATAATCGTTTTACAGTAGCAATATTTAGATGAAATTTAATAGTTTTTGTTAAAATTTACGCAAAATGTTGTCTGGTTGATCCATTTTAATACACGTGTGGTCCAAGATGGCGATCTCTCGTCAACTTCGGCATGGGCGCGAATAAAACTATTAGGGTTTCCCGCGTTCATTGCCATTCGCACTTCCGTTATAGAGACTTCTGGTTCATGTTATATACCATTTTAAAGGGCAAAAGATGACCTTTTCAACAGTATAAAGTAGGCGAACAGATGAGAATGGGTTTCGAAGTTATAATGCGTCAAACATAACACATAATTTGGATGATCATTTTCTACAGTAAAAATTTTAAAAAATTAAACCAACCGATGCTTATGTTAAAGGTCATTATCTTAGCTTTCCGTTGATATAAGATTTATTTTTATTGGTTGAATCCTAAAAGAGCGATAGCGCGTTATGTGAGCATACCCAAAAACGATGTCGGAGGTAAGCCATTTTCAAATCTCGCCACAGGTACTTTAGTACGCTTTACCGACTGTGAGTTTATCGATCAAAACGTAATAAATACGTCATTCAAATGTACAAACAAAACTTATATTTAACGTTGGAAGATTCCTTTATTTGTTAAAACAATTTCCAACCATTTCTTTCTTTTAATTACCGAGATAGACAGTTTTGAAAAAGAGTGAATTCAGTCAAAAAGTGACGTTGTCTCCAGTCTCCATATAGCGAGTGGTCTTACCTAATATAAGAATAAATGCAAGCACAAAGTAAAAAAAAAAAAAAAAGAGAAAAAAAGAAGAAGAATTATAATAAAAAAAGGAAATAATCATACTCATTGCTCCCACAGGTATGTTGAATATGTCACCAAAACCAGGTTTCCACTGTGGACTTATTGGACCATTTATGCCAGGCATTGAAAACATCTTGCTTCCTCGACCTTGACCCTGAAAAAACAATAAATAACTGTAATGTGAAGGAGAATTTTGATATCAAAGAAACTCATAACCAAATATTGGAACCTCTTCAGAATACAGTGAGAAGAGGAAGGCCCCACAGGAATCCACCATTAACTGAGAACATCAAGAAGATGAAAAGTTCATATAATTCCTGTGGGGTAACGAAGTTAAGGTAAAGAAGAAGAATAACCAAATATGAAATTTAGAAATACTGTTTTTTAAAGCTAAGTCTGTCATGCATTGAATGTCTTCACACAAAAATTACACAAAAGGGAATTGAAAGCAGTATAAATAATTTTCATATATAAAATTACACATCAAGAAAGATAAAGAGCAACTCTTGATCATTGTGAAAGATCTTTAGGCATCTTAATAAATTTGAGCAAATATGCTCTATAACAGCAAACAACAATAACAACAAAGAATGTGGCACTCAGAGATGTAAATCTGCTATTCTCTCAACTGGTCTCTATCTGTCACATCTGAATCTCGCAATTCTAAGTGTGCTTCTAGCATCGAAAGATATGCATTGTTCATAGTTAAATGGCCCCATAACACAATCCAACTGATTGTACTTCATTTGAAGCTCAATAAAGAGATCTGCTCAAAACTGATGGAACAAATGGTTGTGTTGGATTGATCTTGAGACTTATCGAGGTCTTATCATTCATTATAAAGGCACTTTATAAATTATTGTAATTTAAAAAATACGCTTCAGAACAAATCCAGGTGTCAAGAGACTCCACTGTACAGATGATTCATGGTAAATGATAATATACTAAAATAAATAAAATAGTATAAATTAAAATTTATAGTATATGAAAGTAACACAAAATAATAATTAAAATATATAAACTCACATTAGCTGCTTCTTGTCGAATTGCTGTAATGGTACGGGGTCCATTTTCACTAGCCACCCGCCTTGGTTTCCACTGGAAAAATAAAATAAAAACTAACAAACAATGAATTTACTACAAACAAAAAACACTAAAATTTTAAAACTAATGCCTAAATATATTCAGCATTAAATAAAAAAGTCCTAAAAGACCACTTTGTTCAATTACCTGATTTGCCCGAAGCTCAATCACATCTTGCAGCATGAATCGGATCCTTGATGGTAGCTCTTCATTGCTAGCAAACATCTCAATTCGCCTGAAGTACTGTTCCATCCAGGCCTGCCATATGAATAGGAATAACAGAAGCACAAAAAACAATACAATATTATAATACAATCAAATGACTCAGAACCATATCAAACTATATATTAAGGTTAATGATTTTCTCTTTATTTCTGAATTCAATAAGGAAAATGTCTATTGAAAAAAACTTACCTCCACATTCCCCAGAAAAGCATCATAAATGGATATTGTAGGAAATATTGATAATTTTTCAAAATTCTATATGCAAAGTTTTAATGCAAAGGAAGAGGATCAGTTTTAGTGGTTTAATGATAAGTTTAGGTTGTTTAAAAAAGTGTTTACAGTCACTACTTTATAACTGTTCAACCATTCCGTCTCTAAAGTGAATGGAGTGCATGCATTTTTTATTAGAAGTGGTTTCTCACTGATTATTTCTTGTCATTAAACAACTGATATTTACAAAATGGCAACAACAAAAAACCTTAGCAACTAAATCTAATGGCATCAGTTAAGTAAATAATTACAAACATTAACTCATACCATGCCAAATTTCACACACCTTTGCCATATTTGTATCCAGACGAGGGCCAACAGTTCGCATTATTTGACACAGACATTCCAAGTCCTCTGCCATGTCTCGCACATTAGTGGTCTTCTTTTTCTTCTCCAACAGCTGTTTGATGCACTTGTGGAGAATAGTCTCATGCAGCATCTCAAGCTTACCAAGCTCCCCTGAAACACCAACATATACACTTCAAGAGTAAGTCTTGTTTGTGTTTTTTATATAATAACCACCATGAATACCAACACACGCAAGTCGTTTGTTTTTCTAAAAATTCTGAATCAACAGAGCCTAAGGAGTATGGTCTTATTTGTTTTTTTCTTTATCAATTGTGAAACACCAACATACACACCAAGTACAGATCTGCCTACCCCCCACCTCAGGAAACCAGAAGATCAATGATCCAAAACCAGAAGATTTTATGCGGAGTCTGGCATTTTAATAGAATTAACAATAATATAAAAAAAAATACAAAATAAAAACAAATAATGTTAATATTTGTAAATAAACTTACCAATATTGTAATGATTTATACAAAGCACAACAATTTTTGTCTACTTTTTTGTCTAGTCTCCCATTCCACTGTTTATTTTAGACGAATTTTTGTCAAGCACACCAAGTGTTAGGCAGTTTTATTTAGAAATACATTGGTCAAGATATTTCTTTAGACTTCATTTGAAGAAGGAACTTCACATTTCAGAATAATGAACCATTGAAGTACTGCATCAGGATTTTCACTTTTACAGAAATTCATTAAATATTTCATAAATGAAATTTAAAAATATACATTTATTTTTATTATCTACTGTACAAGACAACATATGCCTGTTAAAATATTTCAAGAAAAAAGCTATGACTTTTTTATTGTACCTATCTAAAATATATTTTGGGAAGGACATGTAGAATTAAAAAAAAAAAATTACTTAAAAAAAATATAACAAACCTAAAGCATATTGGCTTTCATCCATGCACAACCTTTTAACTGTATGTGTGAGGAACTAGTATACCAAATTTCAGGGACATGGAATAATTACAACTATTCAAAGGGGGTCTTAGCATATAGTTCAACAGAGGAAAAAAAGTCATTTTGAGAAAAACACATTTAAAGTAAAATAAAGACTACACAACTTCAAAACTGTTCAAATTGTTTATTTTTTTAAATAAATATATCCTATCCATACCACATTGGACTGCTCTTAGTCATTTAGCTCTCTTAACAACATAGAATTAAATATTCTACCCTTTACATCCTCGCTGTACAGTCTTTTTATTTTCTAATTCTATACAACAAGAATCTTGCAAGGAAATTTTTAAAAAATATATTTATTAAACTACATTAACAAAATTTGGAATATATGTTGTCTTTGTTACGAGAAAGCAATATCAGTTGTTAGTTTTAGAATATCTGGTTTAGATTTTATTTTATAAATTATTTAACTATATAAACACCTATATTTTTCAAAATTTACACGCCCATTAGACTAGAGAAAAACAGTTAAAGTCTTAATTTAAATTTAAATTAAATTTAAAATGTTATTAAAAAGACATTATTCTTCAATAAGCATACTTTGTAACTTAAGAACTTGTTATGATTATTATTTTTTTAAAAATGTTTTAATTATGCATTTCTTCGTCTTCATGTATGTGTATTTATTATCATGTCTTCTAAAATTCTATTATAATGTGCGTACTGCGCAATAAAAAATATCGGCTAATTTACAAATACTTATATATATAGGCCTATATATATATTTCTAATTTTTCTTTTAGCAGAAATGATTAAAATTAAATATTCGACTAAATCAGTAAATGTTCACAATTCCGTAAATTTTAATCAAACAAATTGACTCAGGATCATTTCGTTATCGCAGATGACTTTTTGTTTTAAACCGTATGTCACTTTTTTAAAAATAAATTTTGAAGCCTTACATATTATATTAGAATAATTACAACGGATTCCAGGAAAAATACCGTTATTGAAAAAGCCAATCTTTTTCCTAGCATTGCAACATAATTTGTCAATGTATTTCGTTTCAGACGGATAATTTCTGAAGAATATTGCAAATATTGTCTTACATGTAAGCTTGATATTATTTATTAAGTAAAAATTTCGTAATTGTCAAAATGGCAAGGCATTGCAAATGTACTCTAGCTACTTGGCCGCCATTTTGAAAAATCGAGCTTTGTCTATCGGTCGAATGGGCAGTAGAAATGTTATGAACCAAATTTTCTTATCCCACTAAGCTCTGACTTCTAAACAAAAACAAAAAAATTTAAAGAAAATGTTTATTTCACAAGCGAAATTGTGCTTTGTCAACTATAATTAATAACGGCCGACGAATAAGATTCCGGAAGTGTTAAAAAAGGACTCTTATGTTGAAGAGTCCTAACAGAAAATGTTTTGTTCTGTCATAACTGATCAGGGAAAAAAAAAATTGAAAATGAAAGCAGATTTCTTTTGGAAGCGGAAGAGCGAGAGTTTCGAGGTAAGAGCGGAAGGTAGGCAGGTATGAAAGTATAAACATATTTTTATTTTAAAATTCATCAGCTTTTTTTATATTAAATGAATAGAATTTGAAAAAATCTGTACTTAAAAAATTTTTTTTTTAAATGTCAGCTATTAACCTGATGAACTTATTTCAGTATTTAAAAACGTAACCTGAGTTTCAAAGTTAATATACAGGTCCTTCTAGCAGAGCAGCAACAACAAAAATTCTCCGTGCTAATGGTAAAACGATATCTGTGTTATAGAACTAACAATTCTGTGAAAGCTCTCTGACAAGATCCTAATGGAATAAAAAGTAAACAATTATGGTAAATTGACAAACCAATAAACTTGATGTTTCCAAGCATTTTCTCTTTTGCCACATGGTACTGTTCACTCTCTTCTTCTGTAAGAGGGCCATCTTTCTTGTCAAATACTGCAATAGAAAAGCTAAACCTAAATTTCATAAGTGTTAATTTGACAGCATGCATGACACTTCAATAAGAAATTAAAATGTACAAATAAATTAACAAAACCAATTAAATCTATGCTTTCTTTTGCCAACAAAGGACACTTAATAGTTAATAGTACATACAAAACCAAATATAAAATCCTCCAAAACTCCATCCTAGGGACAAAAACAATAAATATGCTTAACTACTTAGTGTTTGTATATATATTATCTGTTTCACAAACTCAGTGATAAAGAATAATTATCTTCTTTACAATCAGGATTATGCATGAATGCGTTAAATCATCTGTGCAAAGTTTAAGGAAAAACAACATGCTAAAACTAATCAAGTGATAAAATTAGGTGTTTGATTTAAATCTACATTAGTATTTGAACTCTTAATGTTTCACAAGTGCTAGCATTTGTTGTCAATGATAATCAAAATAGAAACTGTATAACCCCCAATGACTACATGGTCAAGAAATTATATATTTGCAGGTTAGAAATTTGTCATGCCATTAACATTTTAAAATCAAGTTTTAACAGTACTTTGTAATTTGTTTAACTGTCTCATGGCAGCCTTTTATCAATAATGGCAATCAGAATAAACCCTTTTAATGACACAAGCAAGCTTTATTAGAGTGATAATGAATCAACACATTTCCATAGATTGCATGCAATGCAACAGTTTCGAAAAGGAAAAGAATTTCAAATTTATTTTGCAGATCTAATTATTTATCTTGGCCATCATTTTAATATTTTAATTCATGACAACTTCAAAACTGCTGATGAAGACATGAAGCAAGTAATGACATGAGTTTATCAAATTTGTGCATGTGACAAAATAAATTTCAGATCAATATATTACCTTCAGTCGCTTTAGATCGGTTTTCAAATTCGTCCTGGCACTTATTAAGGAGGAGTCGACGAAAGCTCTGCAAAAGATTGATTTATTTAGCTTTGAAATATATGACCAGATTTTGTTTTGAAGACAATGAAATGCTGTAGGACACTTAGACTAACAGCACTTTTAGCAGAATCTACTGCAACAAACTTATTTCAACGTCATAGCAAAGATAACCATGAATATTTTTTATCTCATGATGTTGCTGAGATTGAAGAAAAAAACTGATGATGAAGAGTTGCTAGAAACAAGAGCAGATACAGCCATTTACAAAATCCAAAATGTGTTCACAAAAGTAGCAATGGAAATTCAGTAAAAGATAAGATTTCTCTTGTGGAATTAAATAAAATAAACTGTAGTAAAGAATGACTGTCAATAAGCGATGATAAGAAGCAGTGCAGAAATGAGATAGTTAACTGTGAAGCAGATTTGAACTATAAGTGAATCAAAATTCAAATCATCAAGATAAAGTTGAAAACTAAACATACTGGAAATGGCCACACACACAGAAGTTATACACAACTTTAAAAACATTTATTTCGAGAAAATTTTTTAAATTTAGAGCTATTCCTAGTTAGTTCTATTTTAATTGTACTACAACCCTTATTTTGCACGGAGTAATTCACATGTATGTCTGAAGATATAAGGATTTAAAGTTTTTTAAACTTAAAACAAATCCAAGTATATAAAACTTGTGCTTACTTTTGTTATTAAATTGTTAAAAAAATAAACAAAATTCTTACCAAATATAAAAAAGCTATTAATAGACTATGTTAGGGTAATTCTGGCATAAATGATATTAATACAATTTCACTTATCCAGGATTTTAAAACTTTCTTCTTTTGTTTGTGTGCTTAGATTATGCCAATCTGTGCAAAATGAATTTTTTGTTATAGTAGGTAAGACCACTCGCTATATGGAGACTGGAGACAACGTCACTTTTTGACTGAATTCACTCTTTTTCAAAACTATCTCGGTAATTAAAAGAAAGAAATGGTTGGAAATTGTTTTAACAAATAAAGGAATCTTCCAACGTTAAATATAAGTTTTGTTTGTACATTTGAATGACGTATCTATTACGTTTTGATCGATAAAATCACAGTCGGTAAGGTGTACTAAAGTACCCGTGGCACGATTTGAAAATGGCTTACCTCCGACATCATTTCTGGGTATGTTCACATAACGCGCTATCGCTCTTTTGAGATTCAACCAATAAAAATAAATCTTATATCAACGGAAAGCTAAGATAATGATCTTTAACATAAGCATCGGTTGATTTAATTTTTTTAAGTTTTTACTGTAGAAAATGTGGTATTAGCCTGGGCTCTGTAAACCCCCTCCCCCGCCAATACAACAACGGCCACCACAGCACTTAAATCCCTATTGCCATTTCCGACATCCTATCTGTGTGAAGCGGGGTTTTCTGCAGTGACAGCAACCAAAACAAAACAACGGGATAAACTGGACATAAGCAACACACTTCGGGTGTAATTGTCTCCTATTACCCCCAGATGAACCGTCTCATTGCAAAGAAAAAAGCTCAGGGTTCTCATTGATTTAGCGTTCTAGTGAGTTAAAAAATGTTAAATCACTTTAATTCATTTTTTGGTGTAACTGTATTTTAATTTGAAGGCACGTTTAACCCTTTACCGGGCGGATCGCCCAACTTCATCCTGCCCAGAAAAGAGTTAAATACAATTAAATTAATTATTAAATCAAAACAATCTAAACTATAAACAATCAACATCCCCTGCCCCCCCATCATCTGGCCGCGGTAAAATTATCAAACATTGACCGGTCCGCAGTGAGGAAAAGGTTGGGGACCACTGGTTTAAAGAATTTCAGAAAGAAGATTGAAACCAAGGTACTGTATCAAAGTGGATAGGTTAGTCTTACAAAAAAATAATCAAAGTTTCTTTCAAAACCACGAAAACCACAGTATTATTAATTAATGATATACAAAAAAACTTCATTTGTATTAATTTTAATAAAATTTAAAGATTTAACTTTTTAAAAATAATTTTTTACTCAGAGAATCACCTAATTAACTTCAGTTTTAATACTGAAACATGCTTAATTTCAAAAAATATGAGCAAAATGTATTATCAATTATTATTTTTTCCTTTGAAATACAATGTCGTATCATGATATAAGAATAATTCATTTAAAAAATATTTAAAATAATTATATTAGGACATTTTAACTAATGCTCATGAGGCATAAAAATCATGTTGGCGACCAAATACAAAACAAAACTTGTTTGCTATCTGACTACCAAAAACAATCAAGACATGGTAACAGGAAGCAATCTCTCCTTAAGGGATGGAACGCTTGAGTTTAATATGGCACCTCTGATATGTATCAATACCAAATTAGTATCAGCACATATGGCTGCAGTGACAGTATGCTGCATCATTCTATTAACTTTTTACCAGGCAGACATGTTTTTCCTTTTTTTTGGCTCTGAACGGGCAAGATTTGTCAGGATGTCAGTGAGATTTAGGGGTACGTCGGTAAAAACATCTTATCTTAGGTATTAGTGCATATATTTCAATGAAATAAAATGCAAAATGAAAGCAGCTTTATTAATATCCTTAATTGAAGTATACTTTCGGGTGTTAAATTTGAATCCATGCGTGAAAATATATATTTACACAAAAAAAATATTGTCCATTTATTGTCCGCTACAAACACTATGTACACACACTTTTTGTTGATGTCAGGAATACTAATATGTCATCAGACGATCTATACATCTCTTTTTTCGGCAGGTTGTGAATTCCTATCAAAATCATAAGCCCAAAATAAGCCTTAATTTCAGTGGCATTAGTTTCCTTCCAACCTGGATCGCCATTTTGTTTTTTCATGATTTTCGGACGTGCGTACTTGTTTGTTTATTCCGCTATCTTGTCAAATGTTTCTTCTTTTAAAAACTGGTAGAAGAAAGCCAGCTGAGTACTATCATTAGTTACAGTCACATTCGGCCCCATTTCTGTTATAAATTCCGATATATTCAGTGCTAAAGTACTATTATTCCAACCATGTGCATCTCCAGATACCCATTCCCCCTACTCCTCTTCGATATCCTCAGAATCTGACGCACTCTCCTCCAAAATTTGATATTACATGTGCACGCTACTGACACTAATGTCACTTCTAATCCTATCGTCCCAATTGAAAATAAATTTCTCTTACCTCATTATCTGATAAATTGAATCCATTAAACTTCTCATTAACGATCGATGACACTAAGAAATCCATTTGAAACACTGAACACGAAAAACAAACAAAACTTTATGAAAAAATGAATGCTGCCACCTGAAAACGCTTCAAAATGGCGCGGAAATCGTTGTACAAACGTCATGCTTCCTGAAGAGACCGGATATGATGGAAAGGAAAAATCACTCTAAGTGAAATGCTTGCTATGGCCTAGTATGGGCAGCGTTGGGCGTTCTGCCCTGTACGATGTACGGGCGGCGTTGGGCGATCTGCTGGGCAAAGAGTTAAAAACCCCAAGAACGGAATAATGTCAAGGCATTATATCTAGCAACAACACAACACCACTCAACAAGCTAAATTTAACTTGTGAAACTAGAGCAATGCACAATTTAACACCTAGGCCGGAATGCATGAACGAAGGGCAATTTACCCTCAGTTTAAATCACCCCTTAGTGGTAGCTACCCTTCGGTTTAGTGAGCTTCCCTTTTTACATGCACAAACACGGGATGACTTTAGTGGTAGCTACACCAAAGTCAAGTACTGGTTGAGCGCTAGCTTATTTTTAAAACGGATATGATATTCCCTAATGACTGTTTCTTGCCTGACCACAGCAATGGATACTCCACCATACTCGCAAAAAATGAAAGGCAGAAAGCCTAAATTTACAGACTACGAATTACGAGTTCTGCTAGCAGAAATATATTCTGAACGTTTCATGTTGCTTTTCCCGGTTTCAAACCGGAGTTACAATAAAAAAGAAAAAAGAAGTTTGGGCTGCAAATTGCTGCTAAAGTGAAAGAATGTGGAGTGACTCTACGAACGGAGGATGAGTGCTGCCTAAAATGGAAGGACGTGAAAGAAAATATTTAAATGACAAGACAGCAGTTTCGAGGACAGGTGGAGGGCCACCAGAGCCATCAGGCCCATTATTGACATGATTTTCAACATTGTGGGAGACAACAGTTCCCTGCATGAAGGAATTTCAGGTGAATAAATAATAACAATAATATGCTTGTTTGTAAAATAGTTTGGTCTAAAATAGTAAAAAAAGACAAAAAGTATATAGTGAACAACAATAACAAAAATATTCTCACACTGACATTCATCCCTTGCATGCACTTATATGTATGAATATATATATATATATAACAAGATCCTCTCTCTCCGTTGTAAATAAATAAATGCTTCCATTTTCCTTTTCCTTTGTTAACTCTAGGTCTTACGGCTAGTCAGAAAAGCAAATCATGTACAAGAATTAAGAAAATATTTTTACATTATTATAAATGATACTTAAGACTTGTTTGTTGATGATTTTGAATATTTTTGAACACTTTTACAAACATGTACTTAGGCTAAAACAGCAATTTCTAAAATAGCAAAGATTATTTTTTACATATCCAACATTTTTGTTTAAATAAAGGAATAAAAAAATTTGTTTCAGTGGTGGGAACTGAAACCACTGTGTCATTACAAGATATTGATACTTCTTGTACTTGTAGTGTTATTATGCTAGCCATTATGAGAAAAAGTCATTTTGCTTGTTTACATGTGTCTGTATGTGTTGGCATAATACATATTAACTAATATGATCAGAGGATACATACTGAAGCTTTCATCACTTCATTTAGAAAATTGATGCATGTATGTTTCATCTAAATATCATTATCCTAAATGTACATATCTCAACAGATGTACTTCTAACTTAAATATAAAGGCTGATTTAAAAGATGTTGCCTCATTTTTAATGTACTTTTGAATGATCTTTTCAAATATTTTAACCTATTGTTAAAATAAAAAGTTACCTAAAATCTTAACATTTACTGAATTGTTTCAAAGTATAAATAATTGGCAATTAAAAGTTTAGCTTCCTGCTAAAATTACCAGTAATTGAAAGAGTTAACAGAATGCGCGTTTTGATATACCTTGTTTCTTACCTCGGCGGAAATCCCACAAACACACTACAAACATAGGTTTGGTATCAAAATGAAGATAATTTAATGCTGCAGCGATTGCGATATAGGCTGGTGTGGATTTTTCCTGTATACGTTTTAAAAATTAGCTTTAAAGCGAACTTCGGCAAGAAATCTGCAATTTTCGTCATTAAAAAAATGGTCAAAAGTACACAATTACTAGGCTTGAATGAAAGGTCTTTCCATACCCTTTCAAATGAGGTATGGGGTTAATGTATTCATGATCTGTGGTACACTCGCAATCCAATCAAACGTAGCAAACTAAATAAGATCTGTCTTAGAACAATGGCTTCCAACAGTGTAACAAGCGCGTTTCATTCCAAAGTGAAATCGCGAAGTTTACACTAAATTTAATGCTGCATTATTGCTTTAGATGAAATATACTAAGTTTTATGAAGATAAGACAGGGAATTACAAACTTGGAAGTGTTAATATTTCATTTTAATTTTATAGGTATTCGATGTTACTTGGTTCATTCATAAATCAATGTTGAATTAGGTCACTACAAAAATCAAGGGAGTCTATCAGTATATATATATTGCAAAGACACTACTTCACTTCTATTCTTCTAATGTCGTTGTTTCATAGTTTGACATTTTAGGCCTACTTAAAATCTCAACAGTTTAAATATAGTGCAAATTTAGTTTATTTCAGAAAAAGTAAGAAAGCTGAAATTATTTTAATTATAAGGAAGATTAGGCCTATCAGTATTTACATGTTGCAAAGATGCTACTTTCACTTCTAACCTTGACGTTCCACGGTTTTATTTGTCTGTTTAAATAATTAGGTCTATTTAACATCTAAATATAGTTGTTTTTTTTTAAAGTAAGAAAGCCGAAATTATTTTAATTGTACAAGCACTGGCTTAGTTAAAGTTCAACTATAGTGTATGTACAGTAGTGTGACTAATTGACTAGACTAATCCAAATAGATCTATTTTTAAAAAAAAAAACAATTTCTTTTCTAACTTTTGTTCATCCCTACCCCTTGAAGTTGTACAGTGTCTTTTCTTTATTACACATTAAATTGCACAAAATAAAATGCAAAGATTTTTATTCAAGCCTAGTAATGGTGTACTTTTGACCATTTTTTTAATGAAGAAAATTGTAGATTACTTGCCAACTATTGTTTAAAATTCATTTGTAAAATGAGCACAGATAAACCAAGCCAAACTTCATAGCTGTGGATGTAGCATTTAATTATCTTTATTTTTGATACCAAATATATGTGTTTGTGTGGCACACATTGACACAAGCCAAAGTAGAAAAACACTGTATGCCAAAACACACATTCTGTCTTGTAAATCTGCTGGATAAAACAGGACATAGGTGATTAATTATCAACTTTATTCAATCCATGTACTTTCCACATACAAGCAAGATATACAAATTTACAATCATAAGAAATAGAAACATTAAACTTGATCTTGAATGTTTGTTTGAATTAAAGAATGCTTTGGATATTGAGAAATCAGTGAATGAAAAGTAATGAAAATTTGCACTTTTATACATTGATTATTGCTGGCTTACTTACTACTGTGCTGCTACCTAGTAATTAATATCTTAACATTTTTATGATTAACTTTTGTAAGTGAAACATGACAATAACTAATTTTGTTTGGTATAGAGCAAACAAAGAGATCAGAACTCAAGTTTTTAACATATGAAAAAGCATTTACTATTTCTTTGTAACTGCGCAATTTTTGAATGCATTTTTAATGCATAAATATTTACTGTTAGTGCATAAAAGGTGTTGAAATTTGTTATACATAATGAGCAAAGTAATATTTATCACACTGCAAAATTTCATGATGATCATGCAAATGGTTCAAATGTTATGGCCAGTTTTGTGCAAAAAATGTGAAAAAGTGCTGTCATCAGTCATTTTGATGATTTTACAAAGTTTGGGCCAACCTGTACATGATTCAAATGAAAATAACATCCTGGAAAAAATTGGGCATATTCTTTATATACATTTGCACATATGTGAACAGCTTCAATGATATATTTCAATTAATGAATTAGATATGCTGTGTCAAACTTCATCAATCGCGTTATTTCTAACTATCCTGATAATGTTTTTTTATTAACTTCTGCAGATAGGCATTTTGTTATTTCATCATATAGAAAGTTACAACTTTGCATTTTCTTATCTGCAAGTAGAAAGGAATAAAGTATCAAACTTTCATAACTGCATGTTAGATTTTAGTTAGTCTTTAGCAAGTCTGAAAATGGTCGAAATAACCATTTTTTTCGCTGCCGCCATTTCTTAAAACTTAAAAATAACATATCTCTGGAACCAATTGAGATAGTTTCACAATTTTTTTTTTTTTATGTTTTATAAAGTTTAAAATGAAAATAACAAAACTGAATGCTTGCTTTTATCATTTATTTTTTGGTGCTGCTACCTACTATCATGTTTATTTTTCTCACAAAATACATTTCAATTCAGACAAATAAACTATTAGAATTTACCATGACAGTGTTCATTGTTCATAATTATTCTGACTGAATGTTGGTAAGGGTGTATCTTTGCATGTGCAAGCATTATAATTCACATTCCTGTAAACACTTTTATTTTTATGGTTTGACTCAGTTCACCAGAACTAAAGAATTATTTCTTGGATAAATTATAGCCTTGAAATAGGAAATATAGATTTTTGGGTAAACATCATTCATCTTATAAATAAGTGTCCACAAGTCTTTGCCTAGAAATAATTGTCCACAAGTCTCTAACTACTTTTCCTGTAGCAATTCGATCTCTCTGATTGCACATTGTTTTCAATAAATCTGTCATCTAAACCATCATCATCATCATAATCAGATTCATCATCAGATTCTTCCAGAAGAGGTAATTTGAATAATGCTGCCAGATTGTGAAGCATAAGACAGACTGTGATAACACGGCATACTTTGGCAGGATTCAGTCACAGACCACTGTGGAGGCAGTGCCATCTTTTCTTAGCAACCCCTATGCTCCTTTCAACAGTGGTTCGAGTGGAACTGTGAGCAAAGTTATAATTTCGCTCTTTGGCATTTTGAGGATTAAGTATAGGGGTCATTAGCCAGTCCCTCAGCATGTAGCCATTGTCTCCTAATATGAAACCATTGAGCAGTTTATTGTTGTCTTCAAAAGCTTGAAACAATAAAGACTCATGCAGAATCCTGGCATCATGCACCGATCCAGGCCATTTGGCAACAAGATTGATGAACACAAGGTTGGGTTCACAGATCACCTGTAACAATAAATGCTAAGTACTGTACCATACAAATCAGCAATAGAAAGTTTCCTTTATATTAAAAATTTTCTTGTTGCAAAACTGAACACTGCAATTAACACATTACAGTATATTAATAACAATCAGGATAAAGGTAAATATATTACAAACTATTACAAAAATATATTTCAGAACATTTTTATGAAAAGTAAATAAACAAACAGGAATTAAACAGATAAGAGAAAGATAAATTAAAAGAACATGTATTAACAAGCATATCTGCTTACACTTAATAGTAGTAGATTTATTTGACTCTTTAAAAAAAATAAAATAGCTGTAATAATTTAATGACACACGTCTTGTTTTTTTTAAAAGAATTTTACTTCTAAGATGTTAAATGTGAACATAATGTCAGTTAAAAGCACATTAGTAATATACAGTCACAAATGATTATAACACTTTTAAATGCAGCTTACCTGTACGTTGATGGAGTGCAAGTTTTTTCTATTTACAAAACTTGAGTTCATTTTCAGTCGGTGCCTGTATTCTCACATGTGTGCCATCTGTGCAGCCTATCGTGTTCGGAAAGTGTTTGGTGGGCAATTTAATCCATAAAGGCACATGCCTCATGAAAGAATCTGTCACTCGTTGAATCGTTATATATGCCGTCGACTGATTTACATCGATTAATTCACCAATTACATCTTGGAATGCACCAGTTGCATAAAAACGCAATGTCAACAAAACTTGAAGGATGGGAGTGAGGGATCCATCTGCTTAACTGGATAGTCAATATCCGCGATCAGCTCACCAGTCAGTAAATAAATGTCATTTCGTCTAAAGCGAAACTTTTTAAATACTTGAAGATCGTCAAATATTTCTAACAGATGTGTTCTATCTCGAAATACTCGATTTCGCTTCAACAATCGCCTCTCTCTCCATTGTAAATAAATAAATGAACCCATTTTCATTCGTTAAACTCGAGGGCAGGCGGCTTACACCTTGTAGTAAGAAGGGGCAAAATCTGACCATTTTACCACCCTGTTTACCAATTAGGGAAGCCAACCCGCTGCATCCGAAAATCTGCCCCTACCCTCTAGGTCACGTGGCAACCAAGGAGGTAAGCGCTTGCCCTGTGTTCATGCATTCCACCCCTAATTATGAAACATCCTTGGGCAAAATAGATCCTCAGCAAAGAAAGAATATTTTCCAAACACAAGCAATGTCAGGAGCTTGAGGTAAATTGTCCGCTAACAATTGGCACACCATAATACAAAATTTATCTCCAATTCTAACAGAACTGTCAGCTTTCTATTTTCTACAAGGGCACCTAGGATGACAAATGCTATGTACAATGAGAACTAATCAGAAGTAGATTCATGAGGACAGTGGTTTCTTGACTCTGGATAGTGTTAACATGTGCTTCAAATGGCCAAGTAACAAGAGAATCCACACAGCCTGCTCAAAGGGGAGGGAACAACCAAACTTGAAAAATGTCATGATGAAATCAGACACAAGTGCAGAGTGCCTCCAAAGGTTTTGAACCTTCTTCTTGTTCCCTAGCTGTACCATTTAACGATTAGAAATATGATGGAATCATGCAACAGCATCATTCAATGTTACCTACAACAAATTCCAGCAACTACAGATAAATTGGTAAAATTGTATCATTATTTAGGTTCCCAAACTACTTATAGTGGAGAATCAACAGTCAAGGATAACGTCTGCACACAACTTACTGAAGGGCCAGTCGAAGATGGAGGTTCGAAGTTAGGCACGTCCTCACATAGTCGGTGGCAGAGCTGTGCATACAAGTTGCTGTATTTTGGTTCTTCCAAAGCCTTGTCAAAAATCTAAAGAATAAATTTATATAAATAAACTATGCAGAAATGTTAACAGAAGGGTAAAAATCATACATCACATAACACGATTCGATGTACATGCAGCAAGTTCCTAAGTGCAAAACCCATGTCTAAATAACAATTTCTAAAATAGAAGAAGAATGACGGCTTTTTGATTCAGAAGTGGTTAATTAGTTCGTTAGTGGCAGAATGATAATGGAAAACAGGGAACAGGATTAATACTATTATTAAACTGACTACAAAATCACACTGTAAAAGTTCAGTAATATTAAAATAATTATGAATTAAAGGGGTTAAAGTAGTTTTATTTATTACATCTAATCATCACCATTTTTTTTGCAAACAAGTGAAAAAAGGTGATATAAACATTCCAAATTTCTAAAATTGTTGTATTTAATTCATGGTTTCATAATTTATTACAATTTAAAATAAAATTTCTACAGTTGAATTATATTATTAAAATTATATTTTCAATAGGGTTCCTGCCACAACTTTAAACTGATTTTCCAGACTTTTTTCAGACCAAATTTTAAAAATTCCCTATCCATACTGTAAACATAACAATGCACTAAATACTGATGGAAAAAATTATAATCAAAATTATGATGATATAATTAATATTTAAATTTTAAACGACATTTAAAGTAAAATTAAAAAATAATAATTACTTGAAAGAAATCTTAACAGAACTTTCCTTAGACTGATAACACCCAGATTAAAAATAAAGATATTAAAAGCCACAAATTTAAATCACACATGATATGTGTTTAAAAATATATGCAAATTTACAATGAAACTAAGATCACATAAAAGAAAACTGTATAAATACAAAATGTATTAATGTAAATGAATCAGCCGCCAAGTGCAGAAAGTTGTAAATTACAGTAGAGTTTGAAAGTTGAAAAAATATTGAATATATTAAAAATTAACTTCAAAACCATGCCAAGCGCACCCCAATTATAGTTTATTTGTTCAATGGACCATGTGTAATATTGTCTAAATTTTAAAAAGTTTGACTTTGTTTATTTTTGCAACTTTTAGCAAAATGTGGAAATGGGTGTCTTTGATCAACCTTGTCCATTATGCACAATTTAAAAACTAAAAGTTTGCTTTTACTGTTGGAAGATAGGCAATTGATTTCTTGTTTGGAAACAGTGAAGTGCATGACAGTACAATGTACAATAATATGTAAATAATGTCTTATTTTAATGACTTATGTTCAGTAGAAATCGGTAAGTCACAAATGATAATTACTCCGAATGTAAAAAGGTCGGTCCATTGTTCCAGTTTCTAGTCTGTGGATGACCAAAATATTAAACAGCTCCAACTTTCAGTCTTTGGAAGACCAAAAAATTAATGCAGTAAAACAACCCCTCAAATTTAAGACTCTTTCCTGACTATTTGACATTTTACTTTTTCCAGAATCCCAGACCTGTGCAGGAATCCTATTTCCATAATCCATCATCAGTTTTATTGTATATAAATTACATCAAAAGAATATAAGATTCCATAATATATAAAACAATAAACAAGACACAGTACATCAATTATAATTATTTACTATAAAATAACAACTAGTAATACCAGAAAAAAACAAAGAGCATTCATTTAAGCATTATTTGTAGAGACTTTTACTAAATTTTCATGACCACTTCCAAATATTTCATAAATTATTACCAAGCAATATTGTTCACTACTAGACAACATAAATAAAAATTTCAATAATTTATGACTGACATTATCCATCCAACCAAGAAAAAAACTATTCCTTTTTTCCCCTAGTGAATTGCAATTCAGGGTTGAAAATGATAAGCATGGCATTAGTCATGACTCACTTATCAAATGCCTGTTTTTTCTAACAGTGGTTGAAATGTCCAATGGTGTGCGGTTAAGAAGGTTTTGCAAAGAAATTAAGTTTGAAAGAACCACATTCTGAAAGGTTTACTTTGCCCAGCTCTCAAAACTTGCACAAATTTGAAAAAAAAACAACAGAATCAATAAAATGCGTGGACTACAATAAGAGTTTATATAGTTCTTTGATATGATGTGCAGCATTCTGATTTCTGAACCAACTCTGTATGATGTACAGTTTCAGAGATATGACACTATGCTTGCTTTTGATTTCTGTTTAAAATCTATTTATTGCTCTTTTTCATTAAAATTTGCTGAAATGGCCTTGTTCAGATTCCAATAATTTTCAGTTTCATTGTGATGCCTTTGGAGAAAAAATAGGCATTAACCAGATGGCAAATGAGTTAATAATATGCATTCTGGATGTAATTTGTTATCAGCTGCATAGACTATGATGAAATGAATGTTCCTGTTGTCGCATGTTTTGATTAATTTAATGAAATTAAAGCATGCTTTGCTTGGCAATTTATAATAAAATGAAATGTGAATTCTGCATTATATCTGGGTTTCTGTTGTTTTCTGTGACTATGTTTATTAGAATTGTTGTTTGGTTTATATATTGTACTTTTTTTTCTTCTTTTTTTTAACATTACTACCCTCCTAGAACAGAGTAAGGAGGAAGGCCCCACAGGAAATCTACAGAAACTGAGAACATCAAGAAGATGAAAAGTTTCCACGCAATTCCTGTGGGGAAAAGAAGTGATCGTAAAGAAGAAGAAGAAGTAATGAACTTGAAAAATCATATTATAAAGAAACAAACGACAAACTAAATTAATGATATCTCAAAAAGTATTATATCTATCACTAATAATTTTTTACTGTATACAACCTAAATCTATCGGATCACACATTTTGAGCATATAAAATTTGTACAATATTAACTAGAAAAAAATAAGTGGAATTACCTCTAATAAATATATGTCTATAAAAACAAAAATTTTAGAATGAACAAATACAAACTCAATAAAACACAATAAATGAAAATTATTTCCCTAGAAATTTCAAATTTTCATGAATCTTGTTCTCAAACAATAAGTAAGTGCATGAAGTAGGCAGGAAACTTCTGAATGATTTTTCAGGAATAGCAAAAGCTAAAAGAATTATTTTTTTAGATTTAAATATAAAACCCATTGCAAAATTTGAGACTTGAGCATGAAACCCTCATAGCTGTTTTAAACCAATGCTCTTTCAATCACAACTAAAGTTTTGCTCCAACTAATTTCAAATTCATGCTGCACGTGGACAATGTTTGCAAATATGTCCATTAAGAATGAATGCACCTGAAGAACTTGTGACAAGTTATAATTTAAAGAATATACTCACTAAAAGAATAACACCCTTAAGGATGACCTCTTTGTCGATGCCCACATTGAGAAGCTCTAAACTCAGCTTATCAAACTTCTCTGGTGTAAGTTTATTGAGGATTCTGAAATAATTGGAGAAAAAAATGCTGATCAAACACAGATACCATTTGCACACCAACCTTAAGTTAAACTAGATGTTTCAATTCTAGCCGAAAACATGGTCCTTCACTGCCCCCTATAATTAAAAGGATAATTTTAATTCAAATCTGTTGCAATTAATAATTATTATAATACTTGATTAAATAGCAAAAAGCGCTTTGAAAATTTTCTAAGAAAAATATGACATGGAATCCAAACACTGATACTTTTCTTAAAACAATAAAAGAATAGTACACAGAGCAATGAAGCAATGATGTTTGAAATATCTGAGAATATTTCTGTAATTTGAATTTGAACTTGTCTTTATTTGAATGCAACTAAGAAAACTGTGATATAAAAGGAAATTTTAAAAGTTCATTTAAATTTGGTACAGTATGCATAAAATATATATCTTTGGAATAATTATAAAAAAATGTTACAAAAAATATCTCTTATCATCTATTTACAGAGACATATTTGATTGCATGATAAAAGAATTTCCTCAAAAATATTTCCTTGCTTTTGGAACTTTTAGATCAGAAAAAACTTGTTAGCATTTCTTAAAAATATTTACTAACATTTCAATATTTTCCCTAATAATAATCTCTACAGATTATAAGATCAATAATTAAGATGTTTCCATGAAATCAAAAATAGCATTTATAAGTATAAGCAAGTAATAAAATTACATTTATGTTAAAAAAGCTTTCAATATTACACATAAAGATGTGTGAAATACACTTTTTGCTTTTAAAATGCTCATCATCAAAGAATAATGTTTAACCAAGTAAAATTCAATATTTTTGAAAATCGTCCATCAGTAAGTGACAAGTACCCAATTTCATAAGTTTTATAATGATAAGAAGTAAAATAAATTAATTCTTCTGAATGAAATGAAAAATGACAACTTACCAGTATTTGAACTTAATTCATATGTATTAAGAAATCAGAATGAAATGGAGTTTAAGCAATGTGTTCTGTGAAGTGAAATTCCAAAAGTAATTATATAACACCATGACAAATAAGTTCTTTTTGGAACACAATTTTTACGTAAATGGCATTTAAAAAAATAAATAAATAAATAAACTAAACTGAGAAATATTTCGATCAATTTTAAAATCTTCATGCACACTGCTAACTTGTGGTCACAACTGCCACTTTAAAATAAATAAACAGATCCTCCCTCAAAAAAAAAAAAAAAAAAATTAACGACCCCAATGAATTAGTAATTTCATTCACAAAAAAGTTTGAAGCAAGGGTACAATATAGTAGATTGGCTGAAGTTGCAAAAGACAATTAACATTACAGTTGAATTATAAAGAAATTTGGGGAACAGTACAAACAGTGCACCAGAAGTCATTACTGCCTATAAAAGTACTCTTATCTAATTAATTCTTTGTTTTATGGATTCTTTTGGGTACAATTAAAAAAAAAAAGAAAGAAAGAATATAAATGACAATGAAGTAAACTGCTAAAATGCTTTTATCCTGAAAGACCTTCACATTTTCAATGTGCTTCAAACAAATATTCATTAAGATCAGATATAATAAAATATCATAACTTGTTTGAAGGGAAATCACATTTGAGAGCTCCCAATGGTTAAAAACTAGAATTCATGGTCGTCAATGTATATGATCTTTGAAGAACAATAAAAATGCCTTTCCCTAAAAATTTGGAGGAAATCCAACACTGCCAATATACTGACCATTATGTGGTTGATTCCCCACCAAAAGATGTTTATTTCTCTAATTATTAGCTTTTATAAACTTTCCTAAATACTATTATGCAATAGAATCTGTTAATAATTTTCTTATCAGCTGATTAGCAGCCTTTCGTGTGTATAAGTCAACCCAAAATCCTTTTAGAACTGACTAAACAATAATATTCAAAATAGTTATGGCTCTTATTAGGTAAGACCACTCAAATTTTGAAGTCTGGCCAAATAAGCTGATATTTGCAGATTACGTTATCTACCTCAAAGTAAGTTTGCATACAAAATTTTGGAGCTCTAGCTTTAATAGAAAAAAAAAGTTGTCACAGTTCAAAGTTTGGTGTAAATTGCAGAAAAACAGATTTCACGAAGACCCCTTTTGAAATGACCACACAACAAAAACTATGAAACATACACAGCTCGTCTTTACTATTTCAACTCTCTGTCTCTCTGTAACACAAATATATTGCTGATTTATTTTTTAAGGATCACAGATTCATAGAAAATGAAATACAATCCTCTCAATATAGCATTTTGGTTTAAATTTTCAAACGGCAAGTGGTCAAAAATTGAATAAAACGTCTCTTTTGGAATCTTGTAAAATAAAAACAACTTCATGTACATCATCCAAATTTGGTAATCTTGCTCTTTGGAGTATAGACATTTATAGGGTGAAGTTTTAGACAATCTTTTTGTATAGATTTAGAAATATAACCTCTCAAAATTGTAGTTTCAATTTTCATGCAATACATCTGCACACTTGTTGAAGAGGGAAAAAAACAAAAACATTTATTATAATGCAGTGTTTCTAATTTCTGTAACTGACAGCATGATCATTCTAACTAAATAAAGTCATAAATTATATTTTGCACAATATACACATGTACTTTAACAATTAAAAAAAAAAACAGTTCAAAACTGACGCTCTTTAATTTAATAAAATACTATTAGTATTAGATGTTACTATTTACAGTTTACTGCAATTGTAATCATTAGTATCTTTATTTTTAATAGGTGTCTCATTTTAAAAATATCTTGAAATTGAAAGCTAAAGTTTTTCATAGTTTTACTTATATATGCCTACTGTATCAGTGTATGTCTGTAGTGGGAGTAGCATATTACTCCTCGTTGTTGTCCTGATCTCAATTTTTACCATGCATCGATTCACTCACTGACTCATACACTTATTATATATATATATATATATATATATATATATAATATCTTAACACTGATCAGTCATTCAATGACAAATTCTAATTATCATTCACTAGATTGTTTCTTAAGGTCTGAGTGATAATAAAATAACGAGGACTGGCCAACTACAGACGAACACAGACAAAAATCCTTTAGTATTAAGAGTTGTCACTCTTTATTTTGGATTGGTGCTTTATAAAATTAATTTAAAATATCACCGATTAGTTAATATATTTTCAAAAAAATGAATCTCATCATGAATCATCATTTAATCATTTACAGTCTGTATTTCTTGCATATGATTGCTTTTAATATAAGCAGTTTGTCATAACAAATCATCACCCTCTTGCGACCATATTTTAGATGGCCGATATTTAGCTAACCTTGTTAGTGATCAAAATAAAACTTTCTAACAAATCTTAACCTAAAAATAATGAAAGATTGTTTTACTGTAGCAATATTTCGATGAAATTTAATAGTTTTGTTAAAACTTAACGCAAAATGTTGTCTAGTAGATCCATTTTAAAACACGTCTTGTCCAAGGTGGCGATATCTCTTCACCTTTGGCATGGTCGCGAACAAACTATTAGGGTTTCCCATGTTCATTGCAAATAGCTTTTTCTGCATAGAGAATTACGGTTTACATTACATACCATTTTAAAGGGCAAAAAATTACCTTTTCAACAATATAAAGGAGGCTGATAGATGATAATGGGTTCTGAAGTTATATTGCATCAAACATAACACATAATCTGGACTCTCATTTTCTACAGTAAAAAATTAAAAAATTTAAACGAGCCGATGCTTATGTTAAAGGTCATTATCTTTGCTTTCTGTTGATATAAGATTTATTTTTATTGGTTGAATACAGAAAAGCCGACAGCGCGTTATGTGAGCATACCAAAAACGATGTCAGAGGTCAGCCATTTTCAAATCTCGCCATGGGCACTTCAGTACGCTTTACCGGCTGTGAGTTTATTGATCAAAACATAATAAATACGTCAATAAAATGTACAAACAAAACTTATTTTTAATGTTGGAAGATTCCTTTATTTATTAAAACAATTTTCACCCATTTCTTCATTTTTCTTTCTTCTAATTATTGAGATAGACAGTTTTGAAAAAGAGTGAAATCGGTCACAATGTGACGTTGTCTCCACTCTCCTTATAGCGAGTGGGCTTACCTACTCTTAGAGAAGCCCCATTCTAGAATAGGAATATATTTTAAATTAGTTATACTTAAAGTTCGGAGTGCTAACAGGAATTCAGTTACCTACATCAAGCTTTTGAAGTCATATGCAAGGTGCTGAATAGGAATCATAAAAATACATCATTCTTTTCTCTGGTAGATTTTCTTTTGCATTTTAGAATGCAAAATTTGTTTAGAAACACATTAAAATTGCTCAATAAAGAAACCTCTAATAATTAAAAGAAACCTGAAAAATTATATAATTGTGATCTTCATCTCACCCTCTAACTCGACGAAATATTTGGTCATGTCGGTCTGTGGGAGACTTTGCATCGCGTCTCAGGACACTTGGTGGTACCCATCGGCGACCAGCATGGGCGGGCTGTGAACCCGACACAATGCTTTGTGAGGGTGGTCTTTCTTCCCTATGAGCAAAAAGTGAAAGCACAAAATTTTGCAAAAAAAGAGCAATTAAAACAAAGCACTCTTAATAATAAAAACAAATAATAAAATCACACCCAAATAATAAATGAAAATTAAATCAATGCAATAGTATCTGACATAAGAATAAGGATATATACATATACTGTAAAACAATAGTTAAAAGAAATGAAAGTCACCAAATGCTGCATGTCCTGATGGTCCTTTTAAAAAAAATTGTTGATATTGTATCGGAGATTTTACTGTACTTACTCAAACATTTACTATCAAAGAGATGACATCTCATTAACCCAGATGTCTAACTAATGGTTTTTCTGAAATATTCTTACACTAGTTATATTTTGCATCTATTAAAAACACTAGCATACAAACAATCACTTGGTAATTTGTACAAAAATTGTCATCTACATCAAGATGGTGGCCTAGCTAGAAACTGAAAGCTTTTAATCAATGTGATTAGTATTTATGTGGCAGAGAGTGAGAGATAAAGTATTCATTAATGTAATTCCTAACTGACTACCTACTTCTAAACTAGATTTTGCTGTAAAAGATGTGCAACAATGCTTCACCTGAAGTGAAGCTACTTCATACATGTTTTACAGAAATTTATATTTCTGGATATTTTTTTTATTTGATTTATTAGTTTTAAATCATTGCATTAATCAATCAAATAAAAAAAATATCCAGAAATATAAATTTCTGTAGCCCTTTTATAAGGGCTACAACCTCCCAACTCATTTGAATGATAAATTATTAAATAGTTCCATCTCTTGAGCACTAGTAGTTAACTTTTACAATCTATGTATGGAAAGTGTTTATACTAAAACTATTGGTCATTTGTTCGAGCTTAAAAAAAATAAATTATATGATTAGAAGTGAAATATAATGTTCAATTTATTGTCTGTCAATGATTCCATCTGAAAATAATAATATATACACACAGGATTGATAATAATTCTAATAATCAAGGTACCAGGATTATAAGAAAATAAAATATCATTCTACTGTTTTAATAGCCAGCAAAGTAACTAAAAAGTAACAAAAAAAACTAATAAAGAACATGTTAATTTTTGTTATATACATTTTTCTCAAGTGGCTCTTGTGACTAATTAAATTAAAGGTGTTTTTTCAAATTCAATTTCTATTAGTATTACCCATTTGATTTTTTAAAAATTATTTTCAATTTTTGTGTACTCACTCATATTGAACTTACAGCAGTTCATTTATTTTTTCTATGCACCAGCACAACACCAGAGGTGAAATAGAAGAAATAATTATGAATACACACTGTAACTAAGATGATTGTTATTTTTTAAACAGCAGTAAAAAGAAAAATTTAAAGTGAGTTCCCCCTTCCCCCATTTAAAGTGAGCATTTTTTTTGTGCCCATTTTTAATATATAACGAAGTTAAATAATTACATAATTTTATAGTCATAGGTTAAAAATACTTTTAAAGAATTTAAGATTTATCACATTGTTAATAAATGAAATAGCGTAAATCTCAAACAGAAATTCAGCCTTTAGTTGAAACTGCTAATCATACTAAACTACATAATAAAACTATAACTCCTATAAAGAATAGCAACTAAAGTACTTATCTAAAGCAATATGCAGTATTAAATTTAGTGTAAACTTCTTGATTTCACTTTGGAATGAAGCGTGCTCATTACAATGTTGGAAGCCATTGTTATAAGACCGATCATATTTAGTTCGCTACGTTTGATTGGATTGCTTGTGTCCCACAGGTCATGAATACAATAACCCCATTCGAAAGGGTATGGAAAGACCTTTCATTCAAGCCTACTAATTGTGTACTTTTGACCGATTTTTTAACAACAAAAATTGCAGATTTCTTGCCAAAGTTCGCTTTAAAACTAATTTTTAAAACGCATACAGGAAAAAAACACATCAGCCTATAGCGCAATCGATGCAGCATTTAATTATTTTGATACCAAATACATGTGTGCAGTGTGTTTGTGGGATTTAAGCAAAGGTAAGAAACAAGGTATATCAAAACGCATTTTGTAAAGTCACGTAAAAAATCAGCAGGACAAAACTCAACACGGGGGAAAAATTAGTCAACTTTATTCAATCAGCGAAGTTTCCACATACAAACTAAACATACAAATTTACAATCATAAGAAAATAGAAACATTAAGTAGGTAAGACCACTCAAATTTTAAATTCTGGCCAAATAAGCTGATATTTGCAGGTTATGTTATCTACCTCAAAGTAAGTTTGCATACAAAATTTTGGAGCTCTAGCTTTAATAGAAAAAAAGTTATGACAGTTCAAAGTTTGGCGTAAATTGCAGAAAAAAAACAGTTTTCATGAAGACCTTTTTGAAATGACCACACAACAAAAACTTTGAAACATACATAGCTCATCTTTACTATTTCAACTCTCTGTAATACAAATATATTGCTGATTTTTTTTTTTTAAGGATCACAGATGCATAAAAAATGAAATACAATCCTGTCAAATTAGCATTTTGTGTAAATTTTCAAATGGCAAGTGGTCAAAAACTAAATAAAAAAACTAAATAAAATGTCTCTTTTGGAATCTTGTAAAATAAAAACTACTTCATGTACATCATCCAAATTTGGTATACTTGCTCTTTAGAATATAGACATTTACAAGGGTGAAGTTTTAGACAATCTTTTTGTATAGATTTAGAAATGTAACATCTAAAAAATGTAGCTTCATGCAATAAATCCGCACACTTGTTGAAGAGGAAAAAGGTAAAATGAAACATTTATTATAATGCAATGTTTCTAATTTCTGTAATTGACAGCATGATCATTCTAACTAAATAAAGTCAAAAATTATATTTTTACAATGTATGCATGTACTTTAACAATTTTTTTAAAAACAGTTCAAAACTAGCGAAACTGATGCTCTTTAATTTAATAAAATACTATTAGTGTTAGTTGTTACTATTTACAGTTTACTTTTTTGTAGTTCAACAGCAATTGTATTATTAGTATCTTTATTTTTAATAGGTGTCTATTTGTTTCATAATATAAGACATTAACATTCTAAAAATATCTTGAAAATTGAAAGCTAAAGTCTTTCATAGTTTTACTTATTATATGTCTACTATATTAGTTTATACTGTATGTCTGTAGTGTGAGTAGCATTTTACTCATCATTGTCCTGATCTCAATTTTTACCAACATTGATTCACTCACTGACTGACTCATACACTTATTATTATATATAATTATATTATAATATATATTACATATATTACATATATATTATATTATATATCTTAACCCTGATCAGTCATTCAATGACAAATTCTAATTATCATTTACTAGATTGTTTCTTAAGGTCCTAGTTATAATAAAATAATTAAAAGTACTGGTCAGCTACAGACAAACACAGACAAAAATCCTTCAGCATTAAGAGTTGTCATTCTTTATTTTGGATTGGTGCTTTATAAAATTAATTTGTAAAATATCGCCGATTAGTTAATATATTTTCAAAAAAAATTCAATCTCATCATGAATCATCGTTTAATCATATCCATTCTGTATTTTGTGTATAGGATTGTTTTTAATATAAGCAGTTTGTCATAACAAATCATCACCCTCTTTATTTTAAAAGGCCGATATTTAGCTAACCTCATTAGTAATCAAAATAAAACTTTCTAAAAAATCGTAACCTAAAAATAATGAATGATCGTTTTACTGTAGCAATATTTCGATGAAATTTAATAGTTTTGTTAAAACTTAACGCAAAATGTTGTCTAGTTGATCCATTTTAATACACGTCTGGTCCAAGATGGCGATCTCTCGTCAACTTCGGCATGGGCGCGAAAAAAACTATTAGGGTTTCCCGCGTTCATTGCCACTAACACTTCTGTTATAGAGACTTCCAGTTCATTTTATATACCATTTTAAAGAGCAAAAGATGACCTTTTCAACAATATAAAGGAGGCTGACAGATGATAATGGGTTCCGAAGTTATAATGCGTCAAACATAACACATAATCTGGACTCTCATTTTCTACAGTACAAAATTAAAAAATTTAAACGAGCCAATGCTTATGTTAAAGGTCATTATCTTTGCTTTCCGTTGATATTAGATTTATTTTTATTGGTCGAATAACGGAAGAGTTAGAACGCGTTATGTGAGCATACCCAAAAATGATGTCGGAGGTAAGCCATTTTCAAATCTCGCCACGGGTACTTCAGTACGCTTTACTGACTGTGAGTTTATTGATCAAAACGTAATAAATACGTCATACAAATGTACGAACAAAACTTATATTTAACGTTGGAAGATTCCTTTATTTGTTAAAACAATTTCCAACCATTTCTTTCTTTTAATTACCGAGATAGTTTTGAAAAAGGGTGAATTCAGTCAAAAAGTGACGTCTCCAGTCTCCATATAGCGAGTGGTCTTACCTACATTAAGCTTGATTTTGAATGTTTGTTTGAATTAAACAATGCTTCGCTTGTTGAGAAATCAGTGAATGAAAAGTAACGAAAATGTGCACTTTTACAAAAGTATAGCAGCTGGCGGGCGACTGTGCTGCTACCTATTAAATTTGAAGAAAACTGCTCTGTGATGTTAGCGAATTTGCGCATGTTTGAGAGATCTGTCCATAAAGTGGTGATGTTGGGACTACCTAAGATTCAAAGAAGAATATAACTTACTGTCCTCCTGAGTGTGGAGAAACACCACCCTTGTTGGATTTTGAGTCCAGTATGCTGCTTATCTTCTCCACAATATACAACGCGTAAGTTGAAATAAAGCAAAAGAGAGGAAAAGGGATTGCTCCCTTTGGGTTACCTGCACATAAATAGTAGATCTCATATGTAATAAAAATCATATTCATTGATCTAATGTTAATTTAATGGTCACATAATCATTCTTAGAATAAAAGAAGTGACAAAGAACACTTGGCATATATTAATCTCTCTCTAAGTGTTTAGAATTAATATGTTTAACCTAGTCATTACCATGGCAAGCAAATCAATTATAACTATAAGCATTATATTGTTAAAACAATAAAAGTACAAGTATTCAGAATTTAGAGAGTTTACTTAACACATTTACATTAATTAATTTTCTGTTTTATCATTCAAATTACACAATAAAAACTCACCTTTTTCAATTGAAACAGTGTTTATTAATGCAGACTATTTATACTTTATTAATTTGTTTATATAACATTTCAGCAGTATTATATAAAAGCAAAGTAAATAAAGCTGATCAAGAGGAAGTACTGTATAAATTACTGCTTTCCTCATTACAAAGCAAGAGATGGATTGAAAAAGAAGGCAAACAAAAAACTAGATCTCTCAAGCTTTGAAGCCAAAATTAAAAAAAAAAAATGATGAAATAAATAGCTAATTAGTACAGACTCATGCTGACTAGATTTGTTACTTTTCTATTATATCATCAAAAGAAGACAATATTGATGACTATACAAATTAAAACCATCACATTAGTTATTATTTCATATTAATAATTATACAGCAATGGATTCTAACTTTAATTGTTACTAGACTGAGATTTAGGTATTTGCAAGGCACAGTTCTACATACAAAACTGTGTTACTGTAAGCCAAGAACATTAGCTAATCATTAATTTTTTTTTAAATTATCATAAAAACAGCCATATAGTTATACTATCACTAACAATCCAAATAACTACATTACAGAGGAAAAATTATTTAAATTGAAAATGAGATAACAATTTGTGTAATAAATTTTCATATGAATGAATAACATGGAAAAATATACAATTGGTATATTATGTCCTAGCTACAAGTGTAACAGCCTGTGCTATAATTTTTTGCTGGTAACTATTCTTTATGGATGTCATATAAAGCATAGTGTAAATTAACTGCTAAAAGAAATCTGCCAAAGATTAGGCCTATATCATGCAACACGAGAGTAAATGGCTTATTGTTTAAAATTCTTTAAATGGGCCTAATTTAAAATATATGCTAAACTATTTTGCATCACAACCCTAAAGATTATTCCAAATAAGTTAATAAGTGAGACTAAGGATCAGTCTGCAAAAGATATTAAAGACCAATAGACCAATCTATGTAAAATAAATACAATAAATAGGCCTAAATAATATTAATAGTTACTAAAATTTTTAATCTAATCATTCACAAAAATATATTTTAGATTAGAAAATGAAATGAGGGGAGTCATTAATGAAGAGTAATACCTATAGTTAGTTAATTGAACTTTATGATGGTTACTATGAAATATAGTCTAAATGTTTACTAATTTGATGCAACCAAACAAACAATAGGCCTACATATGAAAGAATACAACCAAAAAGATAGAATAAACCATATCTGACACACTATGTAGGCCTACAATACAAATAATAAAATGTCAATTCAAATTACAAAATAAATCAAGAAAGAATAATATGGATAAAAATTTCAGCGAATATTAATTTAAAAAATACAAATATAAAGTACACAATCGTCTTAAATATACTTAACGAAAACAAAGAAGATTCGCCAGGTTGAAAATGACTCATGTATATTCCAACAAAATAAATGGAAACTTCTTTATACTTTATACTTATAGTACGGGTTTGCATATTAAATCAGAAATTACTGAGAATAACTAATCCGCCTTCGAAATGTGAAAAGTTTATAAAACAGCAATTATAAATTTTAATCAGTATGCTTTACCTAAAAAAAAAACTGTTCAGCAAAGAGTACTGCCAGTACTACAGACATGGAACAAGAGAGCTCCCCAAGCTTACTTCAAACTTAGGCCACCGTAATGCGTCGATTTGAAATAAGACCTCAACGGTTTTTCTACGTTTGAAAAAAACAACAGGATAGCACAACATATGTGTCTAAATTGTCCACAATTACAATGTAATAAAATTTAACAGAATTTTTTTTAGAAATGTATACACAAGAATAAACAGACAAAGAAGCCTGTGGTCCATCGATGCTCGGTCGACCTACTATTCGCAGAGACATGCCGACGCCTCATTCATTCAAAGTTTCTATACGTAATTATAAATGTTATGTATTTAATATTTTCCAAAATGTGTAAAGGGTAATAATAATTATGATTAGTACTTACCACTCCCTTATAGTCTTGGTGCAGAACAAGATAATTTTCATTAAAAGCTTGCTGTTTGACAGAATAGACCTACGTAACTCAAGAAAAATTTCTTGTGATCCCAGCATGCATGTGCGCTGATGCATCATGGGTGTCACGCATTTAATTGTTTACTTATTTACTTGGCCGATAAACTCAAACTCTTATTAATAATATTGTCTTGTTAAATTTTGGTCGAAATCATATAATATGTTTTACAAATCTGAGGGAAAGAATTAAAAAAAAAAGAAAAATCATAGGCCAATACTTCTCTTGTGCATTGTTATTATTATGATGATGTAAGATCATTGTTTATTCATTATTTTCGTAGGTGGAGCTTTTTAGCCTAACCTTAATTATGTTAGAGATTAGGTCAGTTACAAATAAACAAACGCCTAAATGTTTTCATTGGACAATGAATACACGCAAACTCCAAACTGTTCATTTACTAAAAATATAATTCACTAGTACTGTAGTAGATTACCCTACAAAAGACTTCTAGTTCAAGCAAAAGTTAAAGTACTTTTGGTGATAAGTAATCATTGATAAAGAGTTATGGGCCATTAATTAATTGTTCGAATTTTAATCAGTCTGTTTGAATACAATTTGTTCCAATTAATTGATGAGAATTCAAAAGCAAGGCATAAAAACGAATTAATTTGAATGAAAACGACAGTTCACAACATGTGTTGATGGATGGTGCCCCTTTCTGAAGGCTAAAAGAGAAGGTAAACATTATACTCATAGAACAAACCATTACCTCCCTTCTGCAGTCATGGATTATAAAATCAATCTGGAAAGACCTTGCCGAGAGAAGCTAGGCATTCGTTCCCTACATTCGACATCCATCCATCGGACCGCCGGAACGAGAGTCATGTCAAAGCGTCACACCAGACAAGCCAGCACCAAGCCTCAGCCCTTTTCAGGGCTGGTAGAAGCTCCTCTACTGCCCACTCCACCAAGTTTACATGACTTTGAGCCAGACTTTGCGTACGGCCCTTTCTGTTTCACACAAGAGCGCATATCCAGGCTGAGACAGCAAAGGCAAAAGAGGCAAGAAGAGGTGAAAACATTAAAAAGTACACATGAGGAAAACTGGACAAAATATGACTGCGAAATCAGCTGGCCAACCGAAAATGGGGACATACAAAAAGTTACCCCTTTGCACCTTCACTCTAGAAACGGACAATGATGAACTAAAAAATGGTAACTAATCTGCTGTTGACCCTCATCCACACCAAAACGGAAGATGAAATTGCCACTAGACAAGAAGCCATCTTAAACCGCACTGGGTCTCCACCGGATTTTACTCATTTTAGATTTTAAACAAACATCTGACAACACAGCCGAAAAAAACTACAAAACTGTGAAACAGACAAACATTATCCGGAAATAACGCCGACAACAAAAACACGCTCTACACCAAACGGAAAAGGAGGAAACAAGACGGGCTTTCACCCAAACACCGACCACCACCGCAAAAAACAAGAAAAGCCCAACTTCCGCCACCATTTCAGAAAGCAGAGAGACACAAACTACGAATAACGACGACGACAAACCAAAAAACACCGGGAAACAATCAAACATGCAAAACACGAAGAAAGACAAAAAGGAAAAGAGCACTAAATCAGCTGACCCTCCTAAAGAAGACAGAACTTGCAGTAGCCATCGCTGAACTAACAAGCACACGAGTGCCTCCTGCACTCTCACCACTGCCTGAGTCACCACCAAGAGCCGCTACAACAACCACGCCGAATATGATGACAACAGAGGACCAAAACAATCACACAGAACAAAGCCGCAAAACGAAACGACAGTGCCCACCACCAGGCATTAGATGACAACAACCACAGCGCCAACAGGAACTGCAACAACATCAACGCCACCACAACAGCAACCATCGACAACATCAACAACAGTGGCAAAGGCTCAGTGAGCATCAGAACATGCAGTGGGGTTATTACAACCATCCCATTGCAGACATGATCCAACTCATGCTAGACCAGGGGTGCACAAACTCCGGCCCGCAGGCCAGATCCAGCCCACGAAGAGTCGCCGAGTGGACCGCTATGTCAAACGAAAAAGTCAAATGTTTACTCATACAGTCCAGGATCTGAAACAAAGCAGCACCTCTTGACCCATTTTTCCAGGCCGTGCAGATGATGTCAGCCCACTGACATAACACTCACAGAGGCAAGAGAAAAAGGCTATACCAAGATGGGCAGCAAACCACACCATACATGCTTGCCCCTTCCTGTGATATGGGTGGTCAGTACCTGTTAAGCCTTAGTGTCTGATCTACCACATTCTGTTGTTTATTTTGGTTATATTTTTGTGACAAAATAGCAGCTAATCGTAAAAGAAAGGTTGACAACGAAAACCTGGCAGTTTAATGATGACTGTGATTTGTCTGCTGTGTCATTCAACAGTAGCAGTGGCAAAGGTTTCTAATATAAAGCTTCATTTGACAGTTCACCGAAGAATTTCACACTTCTCAGCAGATGTGACAAGACAGCTTGCAAACAAAACAGCCAACTTTAACATGTCCACAGAATACAGCTTTAACTTACTGATCTCCAGGCACCTGATGAATTGTGTGCTACTTACTGAGAAAACAGTTTGCTTGACTTCTACAGAACATTGCCTGATACATTTGCTCATCTGAAAGATAACACACTTGTCCACACCAGCATACTTGGCAGCACATACTGCTGCAAACAGGCTTTCTCACAGATGAAACTGAACAAAAGCAACACCTGGAGTTAGCTGACTGATGATAATCTGGAAGCAATTCTGCATCTTTCAATGTCAAACATCAAGCCATACATTTTGAAGCTTGCAGATGACATGCAGCACTATCCATCACACTGACTTTGTGAAAGATGACGTATCATAACATTTTTAGAATGAGTCTTAGTATGCAACTTCTTTGTCGTAATTATAGTCTTAATCATTATTTGTGTGTTCTTAGATGTGATGTCCATCTTGTATGGGACGATTTTAATCATAACATTTTTGTGGCCCCCGATGGTTTCGACAAGTCAGATTGTGGCCTCCAACTCAAAAAGTTTGTGCACCACTGTGCTAGACCATCTATACTGGCCACCAGCACACATCTTTATACAACCCTATGGACGCCGGGGACAACAACAACATCAGCATTGACAACAACAACAACAGCACCCAAACCACTAAGCAGGAAAGGGGGGGGGGGTTGAACATCCCGGGCGCACATACACGCTAAGTACAGACTTGATGTGTTTCTAGCCTGGGCTCTGTAAAACAACACCCTTGCCACAACAACGGTGACTTAGTCAATGGAATTCCGGACTAAAGCCTACCTCCACCAACCAGACACGCCAACATGCAGCAAAGCGATCATCACCAACAACACGCCGACACACAACCACCACCCCGCCCTCTCCAGAAACAACTGAGGAGAGGAAGTTTTCTCCAAAGCCGAGAATATCTCTTATAAAAGACTTCCTGCGTCCTCTGGACAAAGACACCAAAAACAAAAAAAGCCCCTTGCTGAGACAAAACAGGCTTCAGCCCCCCCCCCCCCCCCAACGGAGGGCGGTTGAGGGTGTGCACCAAACTAGGTGCGATCTGTTTCACCCTCTTCAGCCCTCCTGCCCTCCACCTCAGATGCACCGCAATGCTGTGGGGCTCCCCCTAGAAGCAGCCCAAGACTGAGAACATCGCGAAGATGAAAGGTCTATTGCGGCTTCTGGGGTGAGAGAGAGCGTAACACCTTGCCAAGACGCCCGAATACTCTTGAGGGGAGCATGTCCCACTGGAGCACTATAGATCAGAAAACGTCTTATGATGAAATGATAACTAAAGCTCCAGTGGCAACATAAAATTTTTTATCGTAACCACCACTATCTTGCCAAGACAGAGCTCTTAAGTGTCTAGGTGGCTTTGGCAGTAACCATGTTCAGTGATGGCTGCACCAGTCAGATGGCAATTTTGAGGATGATGGACATATGTCTGGGAGAGTTCTGTCGCACATTCTCTGAAGAAGCCGACGTACGTGTGAAAAATGCGCAGCGACAGACACTTTTGGTTTCCAAGGCTTTTGTCAGGCTAGGAGCCGCAGAAGACTGGGTGCTGACGAAACTGAAAGAGAAGGTTACCCCTACCAATCGGCGGGGGGGGGGGGGGGGTACTGACTGCTTTCAGGTAGAAAAACATTAATTTTCTGCATGCCGAAAGTTTACAACCCTCCTGCCCCCCGACATTTGTGCTCCTCCCAGTTATTTTCCACAATTATTGTCAGATTTTCCTTAGATTTTGCACACATACTCCAAGATGAAGTGGCTCTGGTATGAACCAAATCTTTTATGTGTAATACTTAGCAATATATGTGGACATGTAAGCTTGTCACAGTCTGATAAAAATGTCATGACTCCTTGACCTACTTGTTTGTTTTTCAAACATCAAAATTTGAAATTCCTTTGTTTAGAGTTCTCCCATGATACTTCAGTATCGAGAAGCTTCTAACAAAGAGGTCAGAGACATTATGTAACTTTAGGCCATTGTCTAAACTCTCGAACCAACTACATACCACGTGACCAGTCACGTGATGCGTTCTATACATTCTGATAAATAGGGGAACGCGTTTCTGTAGAGTCACTCCGAGAACCAGAAGCATTGACGTAGTACAGTACCGTCGCTCAATTCGTTGAGTCAGAGGACAGCCGACGCGATTGCTGAGATAACATTTCAACTTCTCACTAAAGGTACCACTTTTATTGATTGTATTTTGCATTCTTGAACTATGTATGTAATTTTTGTTCTATGTATTGCTACTGAGCTTAAGCACGGTTCGTTGATAAATGACAGAAAACCTATAAGCTATTGTATATAAATCATTGTAACTCTTTTCCCATTGTAACTTTAATTTATATAACTTTAAATTCACTAGAGCCAGGAGTGCCTGAGCCCGACATGAATTTTCTATTGTAATTCAAATTATTGCGTGTGAATTTTAATGTAAATTGTAAAGCACTTTGCTTAGTTTGAATTGTCCCTTTTGTATGAACTCTAAATTTTAACGTTGTAAATATTTGGTAATTCATACGTCATGCTTGTTAAACGCAACACGCGTGAGATTATATTTTTGATCTAAATTGTAAACGACGCGTTATGTCGAATTTCTAGCCCGAGCATTTAAAAACTAATCGTGCTTAGGTTGGCGACCTTAAACGCAAGACGATTACGAAAACATTCTTGTTTTCAGGTCGGCTTTTTATCCTTGATCTACAAGCCTTGTTCAAGCTCTATGAGTGAGCTGAATCCACTATTGTCCTATTACCATATTGAGACAGTGCCGACGCGCAGGTTTGCACGTCTGTCTATACTTACCCTTCCATTCAGCGTGATACTGAAAGACAGTTCCATTGTTATGCTGTATGCATCCTTGCTGAGGGAAGACAAGTGAGGTAGACTGGTCGACTGGATTCGAACACGTGGCCACTTTCACAAGCTAAGTCATTGCTTGGTGTACCGAAATCAAATGAACTTTGTTACAAGGCAATTCTCTCGTTGACATTTAGCACGTTAAATAGTCGAGGCTTAGAATCAGACTTCGCGCTCGTATTAACTATTTGTTAAATTGTTAAACTTATTAAATCTTATTTTTAATTGTTAATCCTCTTCGTAGTATATTTTTATGCATGATAGACCTATAGATACTCTTGGTTTGGATGGGGGCGAATGAGCTGAATGACATAACGAATGCATGTTAATTTAGAGGAATTTAACGACTCCAAGCCAGCTTTGTATGGAAATTGTCAGTTTGTAAATCTGTTGTCCGCACTACACGACACATTTTTAAGTTAGTCAAATGATGATTTGGGCAACCAGTCTGTTTAGGTTAAACGAGAAGGAATTAATTTAAATAGTAAATTAAAGTTTCCATAATTTCCTAAGCAGGGTCTCTAAATAAATACTGGAAACGTAACAAAGCTGTATTTTTGACAAAATTTAGCACATTTTTCAGAGTGGTATCACAGACAAACCAGAAACACTACTAGTACTACAGTGACAGTGCTTCATGCTATAGCCCTATATGTCTTTCCTATATGTGGAAAGTATTGTAGCTCAGTCTCTGATACTTGGATTTAGGCATGCTATTTTCATAATGTGGCAAGTGTACATTTCTAAGCTATTTATTTTTTAAGCCCTTTCCCCATTCCAGAAACATATTTAGTATCTGTCACAGAAAGGGGGATGAGTAATCATTTAAAATTTATTCTTTTCAAAATTCTCTTAGATTGGTCACATAGTGCAGTATTTATTTATATCTTGTTTTGAAAAGGTTGTTTAATACACTCACTGTATGTGTGATTGTGATATATATGCATACGTGAGTGTGTTTGAAATTCAATAAGGTATGATTATAAAATTTATTGAATCAAAATTGTGTAAGGTATTTTGATATTGTGAAAGTTAGCATAGTGTATAGCAAAACTAGGTAGGGACACACCAAGGCAAAAACTCATGTTAGGAAGATTGTTGTGTGTCACATTTTTAGCTGCATTGTGGGTAGGATCCAGACTGATGTAGAAGATTCGAGAATGGCAGTATATAAGTCTATGCAGAAGAAATAGAAATCAGGGAGAGCTTCGCCCCCCCCCCCCCAATGGAGGGCGGTTGAGGGTGTGTGCCAGACTAGGTGCAACCTCCTGCCCTCCACCTCAGATGCACTGCGAGGCTGTGGGGCTTCCCCCCAAGAGGCAGCCCAAGAGTGAGAATATCATGAAGATGAAAGGTATATTGTGGCTCCTGGGGTGAGAGAGAACGTAATCAAATAGGAATCAGAGCACGAAAGCCAGAAGTGCCCCCTATGTTATCATCATTAGAAATCAGAGAACCATGATGACTGTAGTGCATAAAGTTTCACTACATGGTTTTCCTGAGTGCCATTTTGAAAATTCAATAATTTTCAAAAACCAGTGAAGTTCGAGAGTTTCAGGCTTCTCTTATACTCTAGTAATTTTGAAAACATTACTTGAATTTGACATTTCTTCCATTATCGCTTATTGAAACATTTGCTTATATTGAATACAAAACCCTAGGACTCTGAACATTAAAGTTAAATATTTATGATATTTTTTGTACGGCAAGATTGCCATCCTGCTAGATAATTTATTGATTTTATTATTTGTTTTCCTTTTCGTTATTCATTATCCATTGCTCTTGTTCCCCATCCCTGCATGTGTGTGTGATTGGCCTGAGCGATTGATTAACCATCGTGCATAAGAGATCCCCATTGTTAGAATAAATTCGTAATTAGAATTTTCAATTGAAGTTCTGTCTTTGAGTTTTGAGAGGGAGCAAGCACGGTTTTTTCTCTGTTGTCTTTATCCATTTACATTCCACAATTCCATGTACACTCATGCACACACACACACACCAACATATTCATAACCCTTGCACATAGAATAAAAATTCATTCCAAATAAACAACTTGGTTTGTCCTGCTTGTGGATTCTCTTCATACCAAAACCTACACAGGTCCTATGAGCGTTGGTTAGCCATTATCTCCCCCTTTCAGCCAAGAGAGAAAGTTGGTGGTGACAGTATTATTTCTTTAAAATACAACATCTTGGCCACTTTCTAAATTTCATGTTTGTACATTAATTAGTTGGCCATCATGTTTTTGAACAAATTTTGGGTGACTGTGCTGCCTTAAATAAAAATTCACAGATGTATGTGGTATCATAAACAACATGTAATTGATAATCCCTAAGTGGTGAATGAAAAAAGTTACTGGGAGAAAAATATCATAACCAGGTCACAATTTTACAAGGAGAAAAAGTCACAATTATTTAATTATATGTGTAGCATATCTTGATAAACATGGTTCATTTTCATTTAATCTACTCACTTGGGTGGTCTGGGAGTTTTTGAAGTGCACCATGTGATTATACATGTCATTGGTCACGATGGATTTAGAATCTGTATTTAAATCTGCATGTATGCTTTTACAAATGTGGTATTCACTGTGTGATTGATTATATATGTTGACATAGGTGAGATTGCATGTTGTGATTGTATAAGTTGATATATGCAAGAGTGCATTTGTGATTGTGTATGCTGACAAATGTAAGTGTATATATGAATATATATGTGATTGCGAAAGTGTATGTGGGACTATGTATTCACAAATGTAGAGCATGTTGATGTGTGTAGAAAATTAATTGGGAAAGAGGTGCAAAGTAAAAAAGTCACAATATAAAAATCCTAATGTATATATTATATATTTGTGCGGTTGTGTCTAGGGGGAGAAAGGAACCATATATGTTCATGGTTGTAGAATCAGAATATGATTGTAAGTTTATATATATAATTATATACATGTGTGTGTATGAATAAGCTGAGTGTTGTTTTAAATGCTTAGTAGCTGTTATGTTAAGTGACTTTAATAAGTAGTAGACCAAGAGAGGAGAAAGTTATGATTTGATTTGTGTGAAGTCTTAATATCATCAATGAACTTCTCATGTAATACTGGCATGTTCTTTTAATACTAGTTCTTTTAAAAAGAACTAGATTGATGATTAATATAAGTATAGTCTGACTATATTGGTTGATATTTACTGCTTGTTTGCTTAAATAAATGTATTATTTTTTCTTGCTATGTTTTGCTTATTTTATTAATATGATACTTAATTAGCAGGGTGGAGACTTTATGAACATTCAGTTATTACTCATTAATTCCTTTACTAGTGAAGTCTCTGTAGTTTTAAGCTAAAGTGTGAAAGAGGCCAGCCTAAAATAAGTTCTGGCAAGTGGAATTAGATATTTGTTTATCTTGTTAGAAGTATAATAGTCATATTATATTTCTACTTTAAAGTTCATTACTTGGAAATATAATTTCATTTAACTATACAAAGGAGGAGAACTAAATTCACACTTTCAATTAACAAATATTATTCTTAATGATTACATTTAAATATTAAAAGTACATTTGTGTGTGTGTGTGTGTGTGTGTGTGTATTTAATTTCAAACTCCAATTCAAAAATAACAAATAAAACAGCACAAAATACATAATCACTTTATTTATACCATCACAGAAAAATAAATAATTTAGCATATCAGCAGAACTACCAAGTAATTATGTATAGCTGTATCATATAACTCAAGTATCATGTACTTGATGTACAGAAAATTCATGAAACTTATAAATGTAGTCAAAAAATCTCTCAAGCATGGAGACATAAAACTATCCAGCATTAACTTTACAGTATTTTAATAAAAATCAGGAAGAGACATAGTAACACTTTCAATTTTAGAGACTGTATAAAACTCAAGTGAAGGGAGGTTATAACACTCTAAAGAATGTCTGGAAACATAAAACTGTATAGATAATTATTATCATCATAATTAAGTTAGTGAAAGTAACAGCACTAAAATAAAATTATAAAAGTTTTCTAAACATATTGTTTGGACTGAATATGTTCCAAACCAATTTAACTGCTACCAAATATTATATTGGCTCTTTACCAGTTGTATTTAAACTGATTTAGAAAAAAAGACAATATAATTAATAAATAGTGAATTAAAATTACTTCAAAAAAATTTTTAACCAATCACCCAGGCCACTCTTCAAAAAGAATGAATCAGCCATGCAAAGAATTATATTATTAAACTGTCATGAAGCACAAACTTTTACTTTCGGAGTAAGTCCTCTGCAAGCAACCATTTCAATTTTGATAAACAAAGAAACATTTGTGTTTTGAATTTAAAGAAATTAAACAATGTTTTGTTTTGATTTTTTTAACCATCAGTAAGTTACCAATCCAATGTACATGTATTGAAATATCAATTTATTTTTATTTAATTCAAGACATTTAATGTTGAAATTAGTATGTAACCAGAAAAGTAATTAAGTTATTTTAGATAAAATTCAATAACAAAAATTGTTTTCTGATACAAATAGTGCACTTTACTGCTGGCCCTCAAGATTTGCTGTTCTGATTACAAATAATAGTGTACTTTACTGCTGGCCCTCAAGATTTGCTATTCTGGTTACAAGCAATTGTGCACTTTACTGACTGCCCTTGATATTTGCTGTTCTGATTACACATAATTTTGCACTTTACTGACGACTCTTGAGATTTGCTGTTCTGATTACAAACAATAGTGTACTTTACTGACAGCCTTCAACATTTGCTATTTTGGTTACAAGCAATTGCGCACTTTACTGGCCCTTGAGATTTGCTGTTCTGATTACAAATAATAGTGTACTTTACTGCAATCCTCAAGACTTACTGTTCTAGTTATATGTAATACTGCACTTTACTGACAGCCCTCAAGATTTGCTGCTATGGTTACAAATAACAGTGCACTTTACTGCTGGCCCTCGAGATTTGCTGTTCTGATTACAAATAATAGTGCAGAGTACTGCTGGCCCTCAAGATCTGCTGTTTTCATTACAAATAATAGTGCACTTTATTGCCAACCCTTGAGATTTGCTGTTCTGATTACAAGTAATAGTGCTCTTTACTGACAGCCCTCAAGATCTGCAGTTTTGGTTATAATGAGAAATAATTCTCAAAGACAGTAGTGAATGTCTGCCTAATGATTTTGCATTAGTAAACAAAAGGCAGGTTTTGCTACAGTTCACATATGCATTCAATTGCACAAATTGCTTATTGACTAAACTTACTTCAGTCTATGAGAAACCATGATTTTTCAAGAGTGCTTGCCAGAAGTGATTCAATGGAGCAGCTTACTATGTCTGCATCATCAAAATTGTCAAGAATTCAAGGCTTTGTCAAAAAATTTTTTTAAATAACCCTGAAATAATTTATCACATGAACAGGCATTCAAATACCAATCAAAATAATCTAATCAGCTCAAAATCTGTTGTTTATTTCTACCAAATGGAATCAAAAAAAGTAACGAAATTTTCCTCAGCACTTTTTAAAATGTACACAGGTGTCTGTTCACTAACCAACGCATTTCCCATCACGTCACTGAACCTTCTTGTATCTGTCGCTTAGAGCGTCGTTCACATCGTGGACATACATCCCTCCAAGAGAAGCAAATCCTAGACAAATAAATTAATAATAGGTTATAAAATGCACTTGGATTTAAAAAACTTTTTTCTAAGTGTACAAAACTCTCAGGATAAGAACATTCAGACTACAAATTTAATGTAACTGATAAATCAGTACCTTAACTTTAATTTGCATAATAAATGGCTTTGGCATAATGAAATCATGCCCAATCAAGATTTCAGAAATTAGTACCATAACTTTAATTTGCATAAAGAATAAAATTGGCATAATTAAATCACGTTCAATCAACATTTCAATTGGAAACCTTAAACCTCACCAATTTTTAATTGACTTTAGCTACTTCAAATGATCAATATGGGGGTGACCCGTCAAATGCGCGCACCGACAAATGTGCGATAGGGTTAGGTTTAGGGTTAGGTTTTGGTTAGGTTATGGTTAGGGTTATGATTAGGGGTTATGGTTAGAGTTAGGGTTAGAGTAAGGGACAGAACGCGTCATCGCGCTTTTGTCCATCGCGATTTTGTCAGTGTGCATTTGTCGGTGAACCCAATATGGGCTAGTTATTTCATTGTTATGATTCACTATTCTGTAAAAAAAAAAGTAGCTTAAAGTAATTTTAATCACTTTTATAGTCATTTTCTTACTGTTTATTTTGTATATGACCAAATATTATTTATATTTCAGTTTGTGAGTTCCCTCCCATCATTAAGGATTTCAACATTACACACAAAGCATGTTTTATTAAAAATATTACACCTTCCACCATCACAGATTTCAAAACTAATACTAAGCCGTCTATAAATTCCAACTGAAATCTGACACTGGGGAAAAATGTTTAAATATGCAATTATGCAAGATCAAGGCTGTCATCAAGTAGTGTGCTATATTGGTTCTCTTTCTTTTTTTTCCGAAAACCAAAGTGAACTCATCCAGACAAATTGAAACTAGTTAATGAAGACTTTCCCCAGACACCACCAAAGGCGACAGAAGGAAAAAATACAAACACCCACCACAGTGAAGAAGGACAAAAAAATCCAGACAACCTCAATGAAGAAGGAGGATAATAAGAAACAAAAGAAAATAGCCAAGCTCATGAAGGAAAAATAATACAAACTGAAACGGTCAACACCAAGAAAACCAAATAAATAGATTGAAGTTGACATGATTCTGAATGCATTTTCAAGGGTGCTTGAGGCCCAAACCCTCTCAGCTTTGTCAGCCTTGCCAAGATCAACAACAACAAAGTCAACAACAACATGACCAGAAGTCGAGACAACATCAACAAAGCAGGATGGAAAGAAAAGAATATGCCCACCACAGCATGTGAGAAAGCTGCTGCAACAACAACAGCACCAACAACAACCATGGCCCCAACAACGCCAAAGACACAGCAATGGCAGTACATTAAGTAGCAGTACCAGTGGTACATGATCCAGCTGCTGCTTGACCATCTGTACTGGCCACCAGCACTCATCTTCACACTCTCAATGGACACCAGGGACAGCGTTGACAAAACCATCACCAGTGAGGACAGGGGGGTTGAACATCCTGGATGCACAAACAAACTAGGTACAGACTTGGGGTGCTAACCAGCTGGGCTCTGCAAGACACCCCCTCCCACTCCAACATTGGGAACAACATCCACCACGACTTTAGCTCATAGAATACCAGGCTGAAGTCCACCTTTCTGGCCAGACATGTGCATCACAGACAAGCAAGCAACTGCAACTGCACTACAAGTTTGACCATAAAAATTACACATCAAAGATGACATATCTAAGAGACCCACAACCCACCCACCCTTCTCAGTGAAAAATCAGCGGAAGCCAGAATCGCCCCTCCCCCCCCCCCCCCCACTGTTAACAACAATCTCTCATCAGAACATTCCTTTATACTTGAAAATAGAGCATAGCATACAGCTCAAATTTCTCATCAAAGCTTATTCTCTTACTTTCTCCTCCAACCCCACCCCCACCCCCAAGTGCTTACATAACTTCATAAATACAACTGCAATATTTGCATCATTATTATTGTCTTTCAACTACATCAACCTAACAACTATAAAACACAAACCAAACAATCTAGAGAAAATCAGCCAAAGTCTCAGTGATGTGTGATACTTTTCTTTGACTTCTGTTTGTCTTAAAACACACAGTGGGAAAATGTGTAGGGTCCTTAGGAATAACTTCAGTTAGATAACTGTCAACCCACAATTTTTTCTCACAGAGCTAGTCTTTGTCTTCTACTAATTTTGCTTGTAAACAATAATGTTATCATTCCCCTTGTTTATCTGACTTGTCAGCTTACCTTGCCCGTATTTTTCTTAGACAGCAGTTGAGGTTTCACTGCATTATGCTTAGGTGACGAGATGTAATTTTAATTAGGCTTTTTTCATTTACTGATGTTTTATTCCTGCTTAACAAAAAATTTCAAGAAACACATTACCTTCACAACTCAAGGACAGAGTATATAGTTAACCACTCTCTGCTATAGTATTCAATTAAACAACTACTCAAGTTTGCATTATTCCTAAACTATCTCAAATTTATGTGAAGAAGACAATGAACACTCAGTAAATAAAAATGATAGAAAGATGACTATCATTCAATATATTAATAATCTTATGGATATCAGAGTTCAAGAATCAATTCAACCTGGTTGGCATAAATGACGAGCTCTGCACATTCTAGCCAAATCTCACCTGTGTGTAACATTGGAGCATCTAGAGCAGACAAGTGCAGCTTCATCAAAGGGAAAGAGCACTTCACTAATTTTGCATAACTCGCAAATATAACCACGTCCTTGACAAAGCTGTAAAAACAAGAAGAAAAAAGATTTATAGATTTGATGAAAATTTAATTTTATAAGCACTTCAATATTTCTGTACACCTGACAAGTGCAACCTGGCTAATTAAAACAAGATAATATAAATAATATATAAAGATGAGGCACAAACTCTAATGAAATAACATGAGCTCATTAATAAAAACCTGAAAGGAAAGACTCTAGGTGCTAGCCTCACATGTGAAAGAGCAGTTCCTAGCAGACCAATAGAAAATTTTTCAACCTGGCAGGCACTCTATACTTAATGTGCTTAGGTATCAAATTAATTATATGATGTGATATACAGCATAAAAAAATTTTGTTCATTTACAATATCATTTCTCTCACAATCTCAATTGTTCAGCTACAATTATGTTTCTTTAAAAAAAATTACAAAATGAAGTTCTCCTATTTTAATTAATAAATAAAAACGGTGTAGTTAATTGTTTAGCTGTAGTTTTACATTGTTTAAAAATACTAATCATCTCATTATCTGTCATTGCATATATTTGCATGAAAGAAATTAGCAAGCTAGATCATTTAGGATCATAAAAAGTTAAACATTTTCCTCCTGTTTTATTCTTAAAGTTTACTGCAACACTAAACAGCATCAGTTCTGGATTCTAGTGCTTCTTCTTGCACTCTCTATTAATCAGAGTATCATACTGCCTTATAAGCCATCAATTTTTGTTTCTAGTGATTCATTGGTCTTGTAAGGTTACTACCAGACTCTGTTCATGCCATCAACTGTCTAGATGTGAAGGAGTGTATATAGGGGCATACCATCAACCTGTTTATCAATCTATCTGGTGTGCAACCAATCATGTCAGTTGCTTTGTGCCTCAGTTTAAAGGGTGAGAGAAAAATGTAGAGTCATATCCATCCATCTGTACATCACAATCATGATTATTTATCAACAAAACAATTTCTTAACAGATTCTGGTTGGTCGGTCTGTGTATCTGTCTGTCCCACCCACCCACCATCCATCTATCTATCCCTTAGTCTTGTTGACCATTGGGGCACCAGTGACAACCAGTTTCTTCCATTCCATTCTGTTCTCTGCTAAACTTACCATATTCCTCAGTTTCAGTCCTGTCCAGTCTGAGATGTTATCCTCTTATCTTTTCCTCTATTTTCCTCTCCTTTGCACTCCTTGCATGATTGTCTTGGCAAGCCCTGTTGATCGTGTGACATGCCCATACCATTTCATTTTGTGTTTTTTCACAATGACAAATAACTCTTCATAGGGCCCAATGGCTTGCCTAATTCTGTTTCCCATTTCCTCATTCATGACATGATCTCTATAATGAAATGCCAAGCAACCTTCGAAAACATCTAATTTCAGTAGCTTGTATCCTCCTTTCAAGATACATTGTGAGGATCCATGACTCAAAGGCATATAAAAACACAGATACAACCAAGGAACACATCAGTCTGATCTTTGAGCTGACTGAGATGTTTCTGTCTTTCCAAACAGTCTTGCCATTGCTGTTATTGTCATTACAATCCTGGACAATATTTCATGTTTTGATCCCTTGTCTGTCAGGATGGCTCCTAAGTACTTGAATTTATTAACTATTTCCAATTTCTGATCACCATCATGATATCACTGCCAATGCCACTGGTGTTGTTGGTCATCAATTTGGTATTTTCTGCACTGATTTCCATAACAAAAGGAGTAGCTGTCCTGTCCAGTTTTTCCACCAATTGAGCTAGCTCCTCTTCATTTCCTGCAAGGCCATTGATGTCATCAGCAAAGAGTAGGTTCGTTGTTGTTCTGCCTCCAATACTGACAGTTCCTTCATGGTCTTCCAGAGCATCTGTCATGATTCTTTCAAGAAAGATGTTGAAGAGAATAGGCGAAAGTAAACAGCCTTGTCTGACTCTCACTGTTGTCCTGAACCAATTTCCTATTTGGCATTGAAGCAGACTGCACTGGTGGTCTTGCTGTAAAGGCTTTCTATGACTTTGATCATTGATGTTGTACAGCTTCATGGTGGACCAATGGACTGCATGCCATACCCTGTCAAATGCCTTTTTAAAATCTACAGAGTCTCAGATTAAAAATCTGTTCAGTTGTGCTTTGCCCTGGTCTGAAGCCTGCCTGTTCTCCAGCTATGATTTCCTCTGCCTGCGGCTTCAGTCTGTTTAATATGATCTTTAGCATGACTTTGCTTGGGTGGCATATAAGACTTATTTTTTATATAAGAACTGTTAAAACATAGATTACTCCATAAACCCATTTATTACCAAAAGAAGTTATGATCTATACAGGTAAAAGAAAATACTTTTTATCCATTTCACAAAATTACCACCTCACAGACATACAGAACCCATGTTTGACTGGGGGAACAATTAAATTTGAAAATTAAAAAATAAACTGAAACTACTACTAATGAAATAAAAAATTCAATAATAAATTTATTTAACATAAATATATTTGTAAATTCAAAAAAACAAAACACAGAAATATCTATATATTTAGGAAGAAAGTCCTATTAATGTTAACAGCAGGGCTCTATAATTCCTTTGATCATTTCTTGCAATGAAGACAGTGTGTAACATATTAAGGTATCATAAAGGAGAAACGAGTGGGTTATAATTTCTTTTTATGTTTCATGCAGACTAGTTGTGTACTGATATTTAATTGTAAGGGGTAAACAACAGGGCTCTATTATTTCCTTAATCATTTCATTTATGATAACTGCTTGATGACATATTTACGTGGTAAACAATATAGTTCAATTATATTTCCTTTTCTCATTTTATGTATGATAGAGAATGCCATAGGAGGTATCATAAGGGGATGAATTCACCTTTCTCTTGTCTCAACTTATGCTTCCATTTCTCTAGATTTGATGGTACAAAATTAAATCTGTATATGTATCATAAAATTTAGTCAAATATTGTTCCTTGAAAATCTTTGATGAAATTCAAACCTGACATTTGTGCCAAGTTATTAAAAAATGTGAAAATTTGCACAGCATGCTCAGAATGCAATTTGGTACCTATAAAGAATTTAAGAATGGTTTCAAATATTAACATACACATTAATATACAAGAGAATTCCTATGCACTTTGATTTCACATTTCTGCTGAAAGATAACCTGACATGAAATGGATTAGGATAACACTAAGCATTTTTTAGATTTTATAAAATTTGAATAAGAAATTTGAATGTTTTATAAAATATATCAACTGAAAGACTAGATTTTTTTAAAAGTGAAATTATTCTATTTAAAGAAAAAATTATCAACAAACCTGACAATCAGTTTTGATATGCTGTGCCCATGAGCTGTGAATTTGCACAAGACTTGGAATCAGAATGTCATCTGAGTCAAGGAGGTCTTGCAGGGAATAGCGATCTGAACACTCCACAAAGTGAGGCTTACTTGACAACTGCAACAGCAACTTTGACTCCATCGCTGTAGGACAGGCTAGGATGTATTTCTTCATGATGAGAATCTCTTCTCTTAATCTCTAATTCAAACAACCAAGCAAATCAGTTTTAACATTATTTTCTGGAAGATCAACAAATTTTCCTCCTAATATATTTTTAATTAAATGTAATCTGTCTTTGGCTTGTATATCAGCTATAACTAATTTTTTATTTACATAAGCAATAACTTTCAATTCCGTACTGTACTATGTTTACATAATTATATAAAATATTAAACATATATTTAATTTTAAATTCTCTTAACTTTGTCATCTACCAAATTAATTTATTTAATATATTTAATTTTAAATTAATATATTTAATTTTAAATTCTCTTAATTCGTCTTCTACCAAAGTAAAACCTATCTCCATCTTGAACAATAATATTATTATTTGTGATTGATACAATTTATGGTATACAACAATTATATTACTCTATCCACTGAATCATTCTGAGAGTGAAACCTATTTTAAACATTCATGTTACTTTTGTGATTGTTACAGATTAAAATGTGCAACAAATGATGATGTTACTGATGTAAGTTTCTAATATTTGAGTTTGAAAAATAAAATTGATAAAAAGGTGATTTCCACTTGAATCTGGATTGTTTATTGTTTTATGTGAATATATTTCCAGATGAGACGTCTATATTAGTGAGCTTCAGGGATAATAGCCCTTCTCAAACATATGAAAGAAATAATTTTTTTTCAGATAATGCGTTAGTAAATTATTTATTTTAAACAAAGTAACAAATTCTCTACAATAACAATATATTCCAATCACTAGTATAATAAAAATACATCAATCCCTGACATTATAGACCAGGCATGTGCAACCTTTTCTGGCTGAATGCAGACTTAAGTGGGTGGTATGGGCCGGACCAGACTGATAAAAAAATTCCCTATGAATATGACCCCCACATTTCAACATAATTTATGGGTTTTGTACCAGTGTCAAAGCATAATTACTCAACTTATTAACATATCATTTCAACAAGATAATACTCAATAAGTTATGGCAGCATTTTGACTACAAGTAAACTTTAATTAGGCATATTTACCTGCATATTTGTTGTCATTGAGAAGACTGAGCTTGTCTCCTTAACTATGTTCGATGTTGGGTATTTGGGATACAGATAATTTAATGAGTTCTCTAAAAGAGTGTCTATTATCCATTATTGACTTAAACTTCATTTTTGAAAAATATTGTTCACAGACATACATGCTTCCAAACAGTGCCAACCTTTTATGAGCCAAATCACCAAGTTTAGGGTATATATCAAATGGAAAATATCTTTGAAAAAATTCTCATAGAGAAATGTCCATGGTGTGAAAAGAGGTGGTCCTGTCTGCTAATTGCTAATTATTAATTTATGATATTTTATTTCATAATTAATACATAAAAATAATCCTCTCATGCAAATAGCATGCACAGTCACCTGACAGGGGTCTTTTGTCTTTGCGGTTACGAGAGCGACTAGGTCAATCCCTGGAACAGTCTGCTAACTAATTAACTCTGTCCAAGTGTTACCTGTATAGATTAACAGACCTTAATTGAATTATCTTGTCAATCTTTGTCTTTAATCCAGCCCTTCACATATAAGCTCTCTACGAAGACGGGAACTATCCCAAACTTGCACTTAACCGTCTTTCTATTGTCGTTACATCTTTGGCAGCACCCACCCGTCGACATGTACAAGCGCCTCTCTATCAATGTAACAAGAGTGGATAGTTATAAAGTCAACAATTTATTAAAGATAGTTTTACAATTAATGTCATCAAAATCACACACAAGGCAATTTATCAGAAATCACAATCTCATCCAAGATACATAGAATTCAGTCAATCAAGAAAAATATATCATGTCAATTCCATAGAACAATTACTAGGAATTTTACATCAAAGAAATATCTTCACAATTTAGTTTAGCTTACACAGGTTCTCGATGTCAATAAGCCAACTAAATAAATAATACAGTTAAGTCAATGTAAGATATTAAAGAGAAGAATCAGAAATAGATAAGGAATTTAAGAAATCATGAAAAACGTACAGATTACACAGAAAATTCATAATAACGGTTCATCTGATTGCGGCCTCTGAGCGGTAGTCTTGTTCTTGTTTAGGGTTGACTGGCAGTTAAAGGACTTGTGATAATAGCCTTGCCTGATAACAGTTCTACATACCGTCACATGAATGTACAACACAAGCAATTAGTCACAATTCTTGTCCAATACGAATTACACAGAATAAACACAAATCAGTTTCTTGTCCAAATTTGCACAATGCTCAAAACTCAGTCTTTACCACTGTCCTTGAATGAAATAAGTGGATAAAGTTTACATAGTTTTAGTTTCTAACACCTGGGCCTTTTATTAGGCTCTTACGGTTCCAACAGTTACTTGGCTGGGTCAGTCTTATGCTCCTCACAGCTGTCCCCCCTCGTAAATCGGTCTTCTTGACAGACTCAAATTCCTCAAGCAAGTGTCACTGGTTGTCTATGAATCTTCTTCCACATGAGAAGATACTCCTCGTCATAATATCCAATTATGTCATAGCACACACGCAGCGTCCCACACTTCTCTTAGAATATTACCTAGAGTCCCCACAAGAATTCCTCCTGCTCATGGATCTCAGCACCTTCAGAAAATCTAATGGCAGTTACAGTTGTCAACATTGAAGTAAAACTTCGAACTTAACCGTCGACTCATACGAATGTCGACATAAGCAATGTCGAGATAAGTGAAGCTTGATGGCAGCAAAGGATGAAGTTTACCAACACTTGCACATCAGCAGAAATAAAACGGCTTGTTTGCAAGTAGAACTTGAATCTTGCATCACAGCAAAGCAAAAATGGAATGGAAGACAAACGGAATGGCTTGCTAACTGTTGACAGAAGAAACGTAATGACGCGCATCAGTCTTGTGTTTCAAATATTCGTAATCTGTACGTTTATTCTTGTTTCTTCATTTAAAATCCCTTTTTACAATTCTTTCATCTGATTCTTTGTTTAAACGAGAATAAAAATGACATAGTTTAAACTCATTAAAAATATTTACAAGGAGAAAGATAATTCAAACAGATTTTAAGCAAATATTAAAAATCAGTTAAATAACAATTCACTATTTCAGACATACTTTTCTGTTCAGCTCTAACCGCGAAGCCGTACATGGGACCCCGATGATTATAACAAGTGTGAGGGTTCGATTTCGAATCTGCCCTTATATGTGATTCTAGGGGTCATCTGGAAGATTCTAGAATTTATCAGCCTTCAGGCTAGAACAGAGTTGTTCCTACGGCTTTGTCTGACTAGACACGGTTGACTGCACAAACACTAAAGGCAGGGTGAACTTGTTACTAAAATTAATCTGAGTTATGCAAGAATCACTGACCTTTAACAATAACTTCCCTTTTATTCTGGATGTAGGTCAGAGTTGTTTGTTTCAAAACGCATTGCGCTGAGATTTGAATGGCGCAAATTTAAATTTAAAATTACAAAAAATGAAGAATTAATTAAATATTAATTAAATTAATTTATTAAGTGCATTAATTTGCATTTTTCCGCCACACCTGGCTTTCATTTTCAGATTTGAGTTCTCTTGTAAATCAGTAAGTTCCATTTTTAGAAGTGAAAGTTTTTCCTCAGCGCATTTAAAATTGACATCAACACCCTGTATGAAAATCACTAGTAAGCTATCTGTGCTCTCATCATGAACAATTATAAAAATGCTGAATTCCTTAGCTAGCTTTGAATGTGAGAACAGCTATGAGACAGTAAATGTATTCTAGTGTGTTTATGGTTCTGAGGTGGCTAAGCTCTCTAGCATTCTTAATATTCAACATTAACACTAATTTGTATCTTTATTTACCTATTTTATATTCTTACAATGCCTAAAAAAAATAAAAATCCTATTCATTATAATATTTTAAAGTATAAAAGGTTGATATAACCTTTATTTGCTTTTGCTATTCTTTGTAACAATAATTCCTAAGGAAAAAAAAGACTGATGATCATGATTTTTAAACACGAACCAAAAAATCTGAATGATCTCCCCTATCAACATGAGACAGTCTATGAATCTGTGATACACATTATTTAAATGAAAGATTCATGAAATTATGACTTGTGCTGCTAAGAGAGCTTATTCTGAGTTTTTGTTCATGTGTAATGTCCTTGATAAAATACCAACCTTTATTTCATTCAGCTGTTCTACATAAATAAAAAGCATGGGGTTGACATCTTGAACCCTGATCACTGCCTTGGTTTGCATCAGCTTAAGGAACTGCTTGGACGCTCGACAAACCTTCAAGATAGATTCTAAGGTAAAATATGACAAAGCCAAAGAAAAACAGCCATATTTAAAATCAAAATTATGCAATATGATAAAAATAATTAATAAGTTAAAATAATTTTTTTTCATAAATACTTCATCAAAATCAAACAAATCTCAAGCTACAAACTTTGCTTTTTTATTTCTCTTTCTCAAAGAAAACACCTTTATACAATTTTGTTGTTATTTTTGTTGTGTAAAATAAATGTTTTATCTTTTTCTCGCTTAATCCATCCATCCATCTTTCAATTAAACAGAGAGTGAAACTTGACTAACGCACAAATTCATAAAAAATAAAATGACAAATTTAAAAGAATAATGCAATATCTCTGCAAAGAACAAAGAGATCTACAAATGGAGAGAAATAACAGGTAGAACCTTTTGTTTCTCAAAGTCCCAGTTATGGAGGATCCTGGCTGGAATGTATGCGAGATCATTCCAGTGGCACAGCTCACAATAATAGCGCCCATTATATTCACAGAGTCGTGCCTCAGATCCCTCTGAACCTGGTCAACCAGAAATAATATAGGATTATAATGGACTCACTGATAACAAATACTGCAAAAATTAACAATACTTTATTATTTATTATTAAATTATTCAGGATCGATTCTGCCCCAAACAACCGCATAAACTGTGTAGGTGAGAACAGACACCCTTCAGAAAATGTGACAAAACTGGCTGTGTAAGTGTGTATATATGTATGCATGCTGATGTAGTGGTGAAGAAGATAGCATACACACTTATGCATAAGGCTAATCAGTATTTGTGAAGATTAACCAAAGTGTTATAAATAATGCCTTAAAATGAGGTGTTAGATAATTATTATTTAGTTTAAATTTACAAAGTAGAAATATATAATATACAATTTCTGAGACATTCATGCAAGGCATGAAGAAATTTAAACTTTCATTTCTTTTATCTCACTGATATACCTGAGATTTGGGTTCGGCATTCTGCACATCTGAAATCTTGGGCAGCCAGACCCTTAGGATTTCTTGGACACAACTCAAGGATGTAAGCAGGGTTATCTTTCACCTATGACAGATTTAAAATATATTTATGTGTGCAAATGCTGTGAAGTGTTTATAATTCTTATACACACATCTGTGTGTATGTGCACACACGTGCACATGAGTGTATTTATACAACACAAAAATTCAATATTTCACTTAAAATGTTGATTTAATATAATAATTGAATGTATATCTCAAAGACAGACCAGGCAATGATATGATAAATAAATTAAAAATTACAATGAATGAAAAGTAGAAACTAATCCTCTATACTATAACAAATTGAAGTTCAATGGTAGAATAAACTAGAATTTTAAACAAAAATCAGTGAATTTAAAGTATATAATTTGTTGATTTGATGTATGATGTGACCATGAAAGTCTAGAGTAATAATGATCAGTGTCCTTTTTTGGCTACATCACATAAATTACATGTATGTTAATTTTAAGTTACCAAATTTTGCTGTCATCATATGTAGGCTCTCATCCTATCTTTTAAAGAAAATAATTAATATTATTTTCAGTAATTGACTTTATATACTAATTATACTACCCTTTTCAATGACATGAACATATATAATAATAAATAATGATGAGTATATATGTTTTTAAATCATGGTTAATCCAACTCTGGATAGTCTTACATCACAATTACTTTTCTTTTGGTGGTAGTTAAAAGAAAAGTAATTGTGATGTAAGACTATCCAGAGTTGGATTAACCATGATTTAAAAACATAGTGCACATATATATATATGTATATAAAATACTGGATATGAAACAACAGATACTAAAATGTGATGTGAAAAATAAAATACAAGTAAGAGATAACTGCTAAAAATATTTTGCACCTATACTACTACTACAAAATTACTGATGATACTTTTGATAGGCATTGTAGAAATGTGCAGGATTTTTGCAAATGCATAATCTGAAAGTTAAAAACCCATACAAAATCATGTCAAAATAAAAAAAACTGACCTTCATATAGTTTTAAAACCTGAAATAATGTAGAAATTTTATGGAAAATGAATATAATATTGACAACCAGTGAGTGAGACTGTGTGAGAAACAAAAATAAACAAAAGTCTGCTGGAGTTTCTGACTGTCACGGAAATGAGGGAAATATTAATACATTTTTTTTCTCTCCCTCTAAGTAACTTCTAACCCTGAACGTTAACAAACAGCCAATTTAGTTTTAAACAAAGACAGGGTTGAAAATGACCATTTTGTCAACAACGCGAAAACTAAGGGAAACACTAGCTTTAAGTTCGTGCCTGAGAATGGAAAACATATAATTAACTTGCTGGCTTGACCCTCCCTGGCCAAAACCCACGCCCATAAATCTGTGTCAGTATAGAGTACATGGCGGCCAGTGTACGGGGAATTCGTGAGAAAGCGCTAGGATGCAAATTTTGTCCGTGAAGAAAGTAGGCTCTGAGTTTTGGAAATGTAAACAACTTTTTAAGAATCACCACTATAAATGTTTGGTAGTAAGTTGATATTGTTATTGTGAAAATACTATTGTTTTATGAAAGTATTATTGAAATAGAATTTTGAGATTATTGGAAAGTTAATATTTGTAAATTAAATGTTGGTTTGTGTGTACAACCATTTCTTGCTGTGAATTAATGTATGGCTTACCAGGTGGCCATGAGTTGCTATAATAACTGTAGTTTTAAAATAAAATACGAGTAGGACTGTTGCTCTGAGATGTTAGTGTGTGCTCTGAGTTAGCTAGGTAGGGCAAATGGATACGTAAATCACAGTGTCAGCCGGGAACTTGATACTTTTGGCACTGATAGAACTGGATGCCAGAGGTGGCCAGGATGGTCAGAGAATATTCGTCAGCACGTACACGGTGCTGGTTGTAAATGGGCAGTGCTGGATGGGGGTAGCGTGTGTGCTGGAAGGGGGTGTGTTCCAGTCAGCTCAGAGAAGGGATGTGCAAGAACTTTGTGTATAAAAGAGGATACAGAGCCAGAGACGAACGAGAAACATCAAAAATGTAGCATGTTGTTGAGAGCTGGACATGCTCTCAGTTTCTCCCTGCTTTATGTATCAGGAGCTTTCTTTTCGAAGTTGGGAGGCAAGCAACTAGAGAATTCTTGAACACTGTAACAGAGTGCCAGATGTCCACCCGGCTGTATATGGAAAGCGCGCCGTCAAGGCCGCTGCAGTTCAAGATGGGACAAATCAAACCAGATAGACATCTCGGGTTTTCAAAGACTCTGTGCAAAGGCCGCGGGTGATCGATTATTTTCCATGCAGAGGTAAATTCCTGATGGAAGTCTAATGTCACGGCACTGGGATATGTTACAGAACGAGATGTTACATAATGGTAGTAACTATCATTGGAAGCAGTAGCAGTCATGCATGTGGCATACCGCCGAAGAACAGCAAGGTTGGCCGTTACGTAAAGAGAAGAGGAGAAACGAAGTTAAGAGAAGAGAAGAGATGAGAAATGAAGTTAAGAGAAGAGAAGAGGTGAGAAACGAAGTTAAGAGAAGAGAAGAGATGAGATGAAATGATGAGAAATTGAAGAGAAGAAGGGAGAAGATAGAACGTAACAAAGTTGAGAAATTAGGCCTAACAAGAAGCGCACGGGAGCTTGAAAGTGTAGTAGCTATCGTAGCAGTGAGGACAGCAGTGTCGAAACGTCGACGATGTTTTTTGTGTATCATCAAAACCCCCAGCACCAGAAGAAAGTGTAACTATGTGAGCCCAGCACAAGAAGAAAGAGCCGATAACCCTGTGAGCCCAGCACAAGAGAAAGTAACGTTGATTATATGAGCAGAGAACAAGAAGAAAGTGACGATAACTTTATGAGCAGAGAACAAGGAGAAAATGACGATAACCATGTGAACAGAGAACAAGAAGAAAATGACGATACATATGTGAGTAAAAGAAAATTCTAATTAGGGAAATCTCAGAGCACATAAATATAAACTAAACCTAACCATAATATAAGATAATATTGATGGAACTGTTGAAGACTTGCAAGTCAAATGACATTTGTTTATTATTGAACTTTGATACAAGAGCAGTGGCTCCAGAACTTATAAATAAGGATTGCTATTTTATGATAAATAATGCTTAAATGTATCTAGAAGTAGCACTATATGGATAAATTGAATTTTGTATTTCTTTTATTTTATTCATCATTCATCATTTTTTCTTTCTTTCTCCCCCCTTATCCATGGGTGCGAGTGTGGATGGCTGACTGACTAACCAACGTGTGAGAGGAAACCCATAGACCAATAAATTTGAATATATACTCTGACATTGAGGCTTTCTCCTGTCTATGGTTTCGAAAGAGTGGTTGCTGTCGTTGTTATACGTTGTGTCGTCTGTGCCGTCTACACTTCACCCCTACCCGTATGCAAGCACACATGCAAACATGTCAGCAATACGTAACCTACACGCAGAATAAAATTCGAGCCAAACAACCATCTTGGTATTCTGTGTGCGGATTTGTAATTATATTTATGCAAGTCCTACGTGGCGTCGACAAGCCACCACCCTCCCCTCATCAGAGAGAAGGTGGGTGGCGACACTGACTATCTGACTATACAAATGGTATACAGGTCACAAATGATTTTTAAAATCCTTCTATTTAAGGTGATTATGATAATGCAATAGCTTTTAGTTAAACCAACAGTGAGCTGAAGAAATGCTGTTTGTGCAGTCCAAGTGAAGTACTTTTATGATGAAATTAAATTAAAGGAGGAGCAGTAGTTAATGTATCATCTAGCTGACTGATGAGAAGCAACAGAAAAGAAACAAAACTTAAAAACATCTTCGCAGTCTTACTGCAAATAAATAAATATGTGTAAATTCATAAAAATAATGTTTTTCTTCAGAATACACAATAGTGTGTACACATTTTTGTTGTACATATTAAATGAAGGTGGATTAACAAGGATTCTGTTTCTCCAGGAAATCTTTTTTCTCATTCATCCCAGACAATTGAGACATTTCTCTTACATGTCAGTAAAGAAAATACTTTTTTCTCTCCTGGGGTGGGGGGGAATAGGCAAAACCTCTTATATATATATGTCACGATTATGGGGAAATATTAATAATTTTTTTTCTCTCTCTTTCTAAATGGCCTCATACTCTAAACAATTAATGAAACAGCTAAATTAGTTTACACAAAGAAAGGGGCCAAAATGACCATTTTGTCAACAATGTGAAAACAAAGTCGGAAACACTAGCCTTAGTTATTGCCAGGGAATGGAAAAAAATGTAATTAACTTTGAGGGACGCACGCGTTTACCCCTCTGGTCAGCGTCGCCAGCAGCAATAAATCTGTGTCAGTGTACAGTACTTGGACAGGCAACTGAGACGCTAATTTTGTCTGTGAGAAGACAGGCTTTGAGTTTTGAAGTGTAACTTATTTTTAAGAATCACCACTATAAAAAGTTTGGTAGTTTAAGTTAATATTGTATTGTGAAAATTGAAATAGAATTTTGAGTTATTGGAAAGTTAAGATTTATATAACTATAGTTAAAACGTGTTAGTTTGTGTGTACAACCCTATCTTGCCAGGACTTGTGTACACTTGCCAGGTGGCCATGAGTCACCATAGTAACTGTAGTTTTAAAAACAAAATAAAAGTAAGGAAAGCTCTGAGATTTTAGTTTGTGCTCTAAGCTAGGTTAGCAGGTCAAATTGGATATGTCATTCAAAGGTGCCAGACTTGGAATTAGAAACTTGGCACTAAATGGAAGTGGACACCGAAATATTCGTGAACATGTATGTACAGTGCTGGATGGGGTTACAGTGTGCTGGAGGGGGTGTGTTCTAATCAGCTCAGTGAAAATGATGTATAAGAACTTTGTGCATAAAAGGGGATGACAGAGACAGAGTGTCACAGGGATGGGGGGACTGAGAATTAATATTTTATTTCACTTAAAATCGCGTATGTACCACGTAAACAAAACATGAAGGGAGGTAATTCACGGTCAAGGACGCAATTTTTGTAATACCTCACACCCTAATGCTTAGATAACTTTTAATTTCTAAACACTAGTTCATCCACTTCTATCATCTAGATAAGACAGACTGTATGTAGACATAGTATGTATATATATTATTTTATGCAAATGTATATTTATGTTTAAGAATGGTTTTTATATCTATATGTTAAATGAATAGGTTGTATTCATATTTATAGATGCGTGTGTGCATGCATACTTGATGAGGATGCATACAAAGATGAGGGAGAAAGCTAATGCGTGTTAAAGTGACCAGTCACATGTTATTTAAGTAACCAAGGTCAATGTTGTTTACGACCAAGAAAGCCACTGTGTATTAGAAGTGACGGTCAAGAGAGCATGCAGCTAAATAAATAAACTTTCAACGACCAAACCCGTCATATGACTAAAACTTCTAGAAGGTTCTACAGTTCTCAAAATTGTATAAATAAGGAGGAATGAAGGCTAAATCTGCGAGAGAAAATAAAATCAGAAAGAGTTTAACATCAGCTATGGGAACACTTTGAGAAACATGGCCGCTGTTATGACCTCATGTCATGCAGTGTGGCCATCAGGACGAAGACAAAGAAGCATTTCTCTCCATGTAACATCAAGCTTTTGTAACAGCAACTTTGTCCAAGAATGCAGTCTTTTTGCTAGAAGGATAAAGAAGAGTCTATTTGTTTGATGAACATAGGAAACATATTCGAAGCTGTTATCTTCAATGATGTGGTAAAGTCTCATTACGTAAACGGAGATTTACTGAGGAGAGCTGGAAATATCTCTCTCCACCCATCTTTCATCTCGTCTACCACCTTGTATTAAGCATTGAAGTAATTTGCTTAATGACTACCTGGCAAGTGAGTAAGTTCAATCTTCTAGACAGCTCAAGTATGCAACGGGGTTGCATGCGTTAATGATACGAGAGGCCATTTTTGTTCTCCCCCGTCTGAGCTACGTCTGAATTTTCTATACCGCAGTCGAAGGGTCAGCGCCTACGTTTTCTACAAGGAGTTCTGCATTCGATAGGATGTGACGACGCAATTCACTAGACGAATCATTCAATAATGCCAAACGTCTTTGGGGTATCTGTTGCCATGACAACCGGGAAACAATGATAATTATCGAGGTTGACAGCAGTCAACTAAATATCAGATTACGATAATCTGAGTGGTGCCTAGATTCTGCAGAGTCTTCACCTACCAAGACGCTACGAGGCGTCTATATCTCCTCAACTAAGCATCCAAGTGCAGCGATGTGTCATCTCTTCGGAGCACCTCTGAGTGACACAACAGTGAAAGTCACCTCACCTCTTCAGAGCATTCTTACGAACGACGCTACGAGGCGCCATCTATCATCACCATCTTCTCAAGCATCCCTTTTGAGTGACGCGACAGATTACGTCATCTTCACTTTGAAGCATCTTATGAATATGAGCCAGGCTACGATGCACCACCTTCTCTCCAAACATCTCTATGAATGACGTCAACTCTTCAAAACATCCTTTATAAGTGACACGTGAGATTATGTCACTGACCTTCGAACTTTGACAGTACTGTGAATAGTTAATAAAATTAGAAGGCAAAAGCGCACCTAGAACTGAGAACATTTAAAATCTTAGCACACCTAGAACTGCTATGGATAGAAGCTTTAAATTGTACTTTTTGATCGATCAGAAATTTATTATTATTGCTATAATTTTTGTGAATAGAAATTCACTATTGATTTGGATATTTGTATACAATGTGAATTTAATATGATGGCTAATGTAGGCCTATTTTTGTATATGAATTGTAGATGATAGCGGTGGCATTTACCGCAAAAAGAATATGATTAACTTTTATTTGACATTATCATTTTCATCTCCCCTTATTTCCCACAGAGTGTATGACATTGGAAAGTTGAATGTATGACTAATCACTGTGCAAAAGAGTAGTGCCCCTTTTAAATCAGGAAATAAATAACCTGATTTAACCATTTTTCAACTCTCTTGTTATTCTTAGAATTTGAGAGGGGCAAAAGAATTCATATTTGTATTGTTTTGTACCGTTCGTCTGTTCGTCCATTTATTCATTTCATGATACTCACTCACAACACACACGGCCAATAAAACGTTCCTTGGCATGACATAATAAAACTGGGCCCCACCCAAACATCAATGGTGTATGTCATGTGTGTCTATGTAACAACCTGACATGATGTATTACTGGCACATGTTACACGGGCTTTTGTCAGAGGCGCACCAGAGTGGACCAAAACAGGCCTCATCCCTTGTATCTCTAAACATCAATTCCGTAATCAGCTTAACAGTCGACCTGTTTTGTGACACAGAGAGAAACGAGAAACATCGAGAATGTAGCGTTTGGTAGAGGGGTGGAAAAGACCCTCTGATTGAGTTTCTCCCTGCTTTATGTACCAAGAAACTCTATGAAGCTGGGAGGCAATCAGCTAGAGAATTCTCAGACACTGCAATAGAGTGCCGGATGTCTACCCGGCTGTATTTTGAAGGCGCGCCATCAGGGCCGTCAACAGATCAAGATGGACCAGTCGTATGGACAGTCATCTCTCGGGTTCTTCAAAGACTATATGCAAAGACCGCGGGCAATCAATTATTTTCCATGCAGATAGGTCTGGTGGACGTATAATGTTGCTGCGCACAGGAAATATTTCAAGAAGCAGTCAGTGGTCATGCATGCAGCATACCGCTGAAAAATGGCAAGGTTGGCCATTAGTTAAGTAATGAGAAGAGATGAGAGACATAAGAGGAGAGGAGAAACATAAGAGAAGAGAAGAGGAGAAACGCAATGAGAAAACGTAACGAGTCGAGAGATGGGCCTAATGAGGAGCACAGCGAGAGCTTGAAATTGTAGCAGCCGTCGTAGCAGCGAGGGTGGCCGTATTTGGGTTCCAGGGAGCGAACCACGACGTTGACGGTGACAATAACTATGTGAGTAGAAAGATATTAACTAGTGTATGAATCTCAGAGCACATAAACCTAAAACTTAAAACGAAAGTTTAGGACCTTAATTAAGAATTAAACCTAAAATTAAAAATAAACCTTAAATTTAAATCTACGTTGAACAGTGAAGTCATTTTAAGATTAATATAAGAAAATATTGATGTGACTATTTTGAGAAGGACTTGCAAGTCGAATGACATTGTTGATTGTTGAACTATTGAATTTTGATATAGGAGCAGTGGCTCCAGAACTTATAAATAATGATTGTTATATTATGTTGTAAAACGCTTAGGTTATTTTAGAAGTAGTACTGCATGATGAATCTGAGTTTTTGTATTTCTTTTATTTCATTTCATCATTTATCATTCTTTTCTTCCACCCCCCCACTACCCCACGGGTGTGAGTGGATGGCTGACTAACCAACGTGTGAAAGGAAACCCATAGATCAGTAAATATGAATTTATACTCTAACATTGAGGCTTTTCCTGTCTATGGTTTTGAAAGAGTGGTTGTGGTCGTTGCTACATGTTGTGTCGTCTGTGCCATCTACACTTCACCCTTACCCGTATGCAATCACACATGCAAACATGTCAGCAATATGTAACTTACACGCAGAATCAAATTCGAGCCAAACAACCATCTTGGTATTCTGTGTGTGGATTTGTAATAATAGTTATGCAAGTCCTACGTGGCGTCGACAAGCCACCACCCTCCTTTCATAAGAGAGAGGGTGGTGGTGGTGACAATATATATGAAATAATTTTAGAATTTGTCCAAGTGTGTCTTTTATCTAAGGAAACTTTCAAAATCTACATAAATGAACTATATAATATAATTCAAGAACAGTAGGGTTATTTTTAAACAAAGGACACTTTCAAAACTACATATATGAGCTAAGTGATATAATTCAAGAATGGAGTCTAGCGTTATCTTTCACCTACAGATAAAGTGACTCAAATTATGATAAAAACATATAACTGGATTGTGTTGTATGGAAAGAACATGATCAGAGCCCATACAAGATTTGTAAGCAGTATTAGGGATTTAGTATCAATCAATGACCCTTGTATATATCATGTTCTTTTGAAGCTGCACAGGAAAACTAATAAAATGAGATCTTATGCTCAGAAAGAGTTTAAACATCAAAGATGAAAGTATGACTGGCACTTTTGTTCAGCAGAAGACAGTTTGTGGACTAGCCAGAAACTGTAACATATTATTTATGTTTATCATATAGATAAAATTAAACTATAACATATTACTCATGTTTATAATAAAGATAAAATTAAACTATTTTTGAAACACAGAAGTGGGTGAAATAAATAACTGACATCATGTCAAATTGAAAGTATTCTTGAGATACAGTGGCTGAAATATATGACCAACGCCTTGTCAAAATTAAAATATTCTTGAAACACATGGATGAAATATATGACCAACACCTTGTCAAAATTAAAATATTCTTGATACAAAGAAGTGGATGAATATATAAAATTCTGCCAAATGGCTGGAGAGCCCTTCAAAATCTACTGATTATTAAAGATGGAAATTAAGAAAACATTCATTAATTATTATTCTCTGCGACAGTGTTACACCCAGAATTAAAATTAGACTCCTAAAACAAGCAGTCAAGTGAAATACTTTCTCAACCTGCTAAAAATTACTTACTTGAAAAACTTCCCATCAATAAAAACAGCCACCTAAAACTATTGTCTTAATATCACAATGGCAAGATTAATAAAGATGAAGATAAAGACATTTTCAAAATATACTGAACATGTGAGTAACTCACTTTGACTTGGGCACAAGTCCTTGTAATTAGGGGAACACATTTGTCATGGCATCTATAACCACAATCTGAAACAAAAGGTCAAAGCATCAAGTTGGGGATATTTTCTGAATCAGTGATCAATACTAAGTACATTATGCAATGTTTTAAAATTTAATGCATTAGAATTGCTTCAATACTGGCAAATCTGACTGTAAAAAATGTAAAGAACATAATGACATGAATCAGGAACTATAAATGCAGTTTGTAAAATTAAAGACATGTCAATTTAATATGACTGATTGCAAATGATTAACATAGCAATAAGTTGATAATGAAATTGATAGAGAAATAAAAAAAATTAATTAAGACTAAAATTAATAGTAAATTACTCAAATTAATTATATACAGTAGAATCCACTAAATCTGAACATAGATAACTAAAATTTCCAGTTAAATAGGCTCTATTTGTTCTTTCTTAATTATGAGGAAAAATAACAATTAAAATAATAAATAACAATAAAATAGCAACATAAAAAATGAGAAATTTGGGCACACATCCTGCAATAGTTATGGAAGAATAGCCTCAGCATTAACTTTACAGAAATCTGAAAAAAGGCACCCACCATCTTCCTTGAAGGTATATTATCATATCTATGGCAGAGTAAAACTGTGCATATCCCTATTTCTAGACTTAATTGTTATATAAATTGTTAAATTATCAAAGTAACCCAACTTTGGGCACTCATTATGATGGCATTTTTAGTAAGCGTCAAGAGTTTGGGAGTAAACAATTTGAGTTGAGAATATGCTAGAAAATTGCTGACACAATCCAAACCAGTTCTAAGTGGATGAGTACTTTTTCTGACTAATAGTCTCATACTTGTTCATATCCATTTCATCCAATATGGATGGGCTGTAAGTTTCTTTGTTGAAGAAGTACTCTATTCTAGTGTTGTCATTATCATGGCCTACACCAGCATGAGTGCAGAAATTCTTGCTAAAGCTCTAAATTCTGCACACAATGCAAATATTTTTCGATGCAAAAACAAGCTAAAGTGAGCAAATATCTGAGAAAGATGATGATAACACTATAAAAATCGCAATTCAAGTGACACTGGCAGTGCAGTGAAAAGTGAAAATGATGAGCCACTTGTTTCAGTTATGAACACCAACTTGCTCTTAGGTCCAACAATTCTCTATTACATTGTGTATTTATGGTATTTTATTACTTAGGAAGCAAATATGGGAGATTACTCCATGTTTTGCAGTGTTTACATATATGAAGTCACTACGACCGAAACATAAAAGATCTTTCTGGGGGTTAGGTTTGTGAGGTAGGCTCTAGACAATAAAGAATTAATATTATTCAAATGAAATGTTGCGTCCTTGTTTTTTTTATCATGGTGAATAGATGTGCCAATTTTCGTTAGGATGCATACATGGTTGCTAAGGAAAACATGGGAAGTTTATAGGAGCACAAAACTTGTTTTTCTCGGAATCATATTTTTAACATATACATTATTGAAAAAAAAAATCATAGCTCAGTATCCAAGAGTCCAATCTTTAAGCAGTTTTCACCATTAAAAGCAGATTTAAAATCTCTATAAGATAGTAGCAATAACTCAAAATCAAGAAATGGCACATTAAGACTCAAACTGTGGTGGAGGGTCACATATAAGAATGCATGCTGTTCTTGTGTTACATAACAAGTAGCAATAAATACAAGCATTAAAAAATACTGTATCTTTTTCTGATGATCCTGTGTATTGCCCTAAACTCTATTGACAACTGTCAAAATCAAAAGAGTAATTCAACACAGGTAAAGATATATGATATCAAATATGGACAGGTGTTTAGTCATATTAAAAACAAGTTTCAATTGGATGTCTGTATCTTTGTTTTAATGAATACTGAAACTGAACTATATACATGTAATTTTATGTTTTTGAACCTTTTTAAATTACTTCGTGCACACAAGTATGAACTATTTATAAATATTTTTATTGCAGGACAAACAATATTTATGACCATGACATAATGTACACAAGGGAATACATTGAAATTTGAATCCCATCTTACATTAAAAGACAAACACATGTACAGCCTAGGATGTTTACCTGCTAGCACTTTAATCTGTCAGCTGCCATCACATGTAATAAAAATCGATGGCTGTGATAGCAATACTTTTCTACTTTTCTACTGTACACAATTTCATTAAAATACCTTCTTATCTGAATATTAGGCTTATCAGATGAGACAGGGTTTATAGTTTAATAATAGTAATATGGAGATAATCAAGAAAAAATATTATTTCATACATCACACTTAGTAATTATGATCATTATTTAAATAAAGAAAATTGTATAGCATGTTTGCTTAATTTGATTTTCCAGTTACATGTAATTCAAACATTTTCTCTGGTCTCAGCAAGTTAGAATTAAGCAAATTCTACAGATATGAAAAATTCTAGCAAAAAGATTACCTAGGCATCTTTGCCACTCCTGCATCAAACCCCAGATGATGCTGTTGCATTTCTCGCAATAGTACTTTGAGCTGTGGCTTTCTTTTCGCTTTAAGTGATGTCCCATCACAAGTGTGACATCTGCCTCAACTGATTCGGGACCTTCCTAGAAAAAGAAAAAGAAAAAAAAAGCAAGCCTAAAATAAAAATATAAAGAAATTTAAAAAAAAAACTTGTATAAAAAAATTGTCAATAATTTTACTGATGAGCACACACTGTAATATAACAAATGTGTTGTATTTATAGGAGGTTTTCCTAATTCAAGTCTCCATTATCTATTTCCCCATTAATACAGGGCCAAATATTGTAACAGTCAGTAACAAATGCATCCCACACCATATCTTGCAATCAAATACATCCAGTCTTGTTTGTAACAGTCAGTGCATAATGAATTCAGTTTTTTGTTGTAGTTTTTGTGTGCTGTTGGAAATGCACTGCTCTTGTTGGAGATATGATTGAAACATGAAGATCACATAGATCTAGCCTAAAAGGGAAGCATACATGTTATATAATCCTGATGTGAGCTGATTTGGTATCAGCAAAGAGGTGAGCGTTTGATAGATATTGTAATGTGCTCTTTAAATTCATGAAATGATTATTCACAGTATTTTGAAGAATGTACAGGAAACTAAACAGAGACTATTATAAAAATACACAACAAAGAAGTGATATGATTAAGATTATGGAAAGGCATCTAGCAACATGGACTGAGGATTTACATCAACAAAACCAAAGTCCATCCAATCATACACAATACCTCTTTTATGAAGATAAGATAATAAAAGTCAATAATAAGTGGTATTATTAAAAATATTTCATTAATTATTATTTCTTTGTGAAAATGAAATAGAGCATTCATACACAAATATAAATTCAAGTGCAAATTGATATTTCCAGTCCATATTAACCCATACTTACATCATTTCATATGGGTTATGTTTTAAGTGGCATTTTTTGATGGATACAGACATCCTCTGCTGTAATTTTAAAGATATATTTTACTGCTCTACCAGTATTATAAACATATTTCAGACTAAGAAATGAATTACAAATAGATTACAGAAAGTCAAATAATTTTGCTTTGCATCAAGAGAACTGTGAAGCCTGAATTAATTAAGTTTCAGTCTAAGAAATAAATTCTGTTTAGATTATACAGTCAAATTACTCTGCCTTATATCAAGAAAGTTGAATCCATAATTTAGAATTATTTCTATTAGACCCATTTATGAAATGATCATCTGGTGTTAATAGAGGACTTGTACTTTACTTATTCACCCATTTCAAAAGTAGTTAATTCAGTTTCAAAGTAGGTTAGAATATTTTTCTAACTGTAATAAAGGTCTCAGGCATATGAATTAAAAATTAATAAAAAAAAGATGGGACAAAAAGTTACCCATACCTTAATTTCCTGCAGCTTTAGTCGGAGTTGTATAAGCTTGAGCACCAAATTTTTCTGCCTATCAGACTGAGGAGCTGCCATTACTATAAGCTCTTTGCAGTTTTCGATGGCTTGTTCTAACTCCTCTGTCTTACTCAATCCAAAGTGTCCCTGTAGCAGTCATAAGAGTAGAAAAAATACACAACAGCTTGCAGAGTATGATTAAATATATAATTTATCTCCTATTGTTAAAGCTTATCCTTGCAAGCTTCCTTATCATTAGTCCAAAGTTTATTCAATTTCAATTAAACATAAAGAACAAATCCTGTATCATGATTGCACAACATATAATAGTCTGCATTTTTATAGTGTAAGTGAAGCTCTTTTCAAATGTATTTTATTCTCACAACATTGTAATTTTGGTGTTTATAGGCCAGGCAATGGGCTTTAGGAATGGAAATGCCATTTGCATATTTATGTATAGCTTATGGTGATGCTAATTAAAGTAATTAGTGCTTAGACCATCTAAACTTATTCTGTATGCAATATACTGCTAGACATTATATGAAAAAAATAACATTCTGATTAAAACACAAATTAAATGTCATGAAAAAATGTTCCACAAAAATCATAAATAACTAGAAGCCTTCGTAATTCACTAAGTAAAACATTATATTTGATTTTACAGCAAAAGAAGTCACAAAAAAGTGAAGTTAGTCTGAAAATGTGAATAATGTGAAGTAATTTTGCAAATCAAATTAATAAAAATACATTGCTTTTGTCAATAATAATTCATAATAAATTTTTAAGTGGTCCAAAGTCAAAAACACTGATAATTTTGAAATGAAGTGAAAGAACAAATGTGATAAACATGATTATTATACCAAGTGATCAAGTGAAAAATCCAAAACAGAATAAATATGAGTATATTGTTTGAATAAATATACTGATTTAATACAACTAAATCATAAACAAGTGAATTAGTAGCATGTTAATAAAGAAAGTTATGAATGGATACAAACTGATTATATGACAAGTCAGCAAAGTAAGGTGCCAGAACTGATAAATATGTAGATGAAGTTTCTAGTTAAAAGAAATGAAAACATTATTTTGTTGTAAAATAATAAATGTTATTCTTATAATGTTTATGGACATAAGCTTAACACAAACAAATTTAGAGCTAAAATGGTACTGCATAATTTGTGGATATGTAGCTTATATGCCATTGTTAAGCATATATCTCTTCTGTGTATTCATTCTACAATCCCATATTCCGTATTAAAAATACCCCTAACAAGTCATAAAATACAATATGCAGAGTACATTTAAGTTGTAAAGACCTATAAATATATGAATTAAATTCAAACACTAAAACTATATCAGTGTTAAGCATATCACTTTTTATACATTCATTCTAAACTTCAATATTCCCTATTAAAAAACACAAACAAGTTATACAATATGCAGAGTAAATTTAACTTATAAAGATCTATAAATATATGAATTAAGTTCAAACACTTAAATCTACAATCTTTTGGTAAAGAATTAACTACTACAATTATATGCTAAGGATGGAAATGGGGTTGTGAACCCCTTAAAACTATTTTGTTCCATGTTTATAAACTGTCGTGATTGAAAATACACTATATGCTACATAAAAAACGAACAAAAAAAAAACCCACACAAAAAAAAATTTTGTAATTTTTTGACAAATAAGGAAACAAGCATTCTGCAGGACCATTATAACAAAGCTAAAAGTAAACCTACCACTATCAGAATGGTGCTAAAATATAATCCATCAATATAGATTTACTAGCTTCAATGTAAACTAATTAGGACAAAGAAGAAAGTTGAAAACATATTAACATAAACAGGACTGTGAAAGAGTGTATTCTATTAATACTTTCAATAAGGATTATATTTTAGGAGAGGAAAAACCCCAAACTAAAAGCCACAAAACCATTTATTGGCAGAGCAGTCTTAAGTCTAAAAAGTAAATTTTACATGCAGTATAAAAACTTTATCTTGGATTTTAAAAAAAATTGTCACACCTCTGGTTGAGAAAAATGATCTTCAGCCAGTCCCAGCTCTGCCAATGTCACAATGCCACTTGTTTCTAGCCCTGAACTTGTGCTGGTCACTAAAAGTAGAATGGTAAAGAAAACCATCAGATAGGCAAGAGCTCAACTTGTCACTAGAAGAAAGGTAAAGAGAACTGTAAGACATACAAGAACTCAACTGGTCACTAGAAGAATGTAAAGAGAACTGTGAGACAGCCATGAGATCAATTTGTCACTAGAAGTAGAAGAATGTAAAGAGAACTGTGAGACAGGCAAGAGATCAACTTGTCATTAGAAGAATGTAAAGAGAATTGTCACAAATCAATTTGAGATCAATTTGTCATTAGAAGAATGTAAAGAGAACTGTCAAGACAGGCAAGAGATGATGTCACTAGAAGAAATAGAAATGGAAACTGAGACATACTCAAGCTGTCACTAGAAGAATGTAAAGAGAACTGTGAGACAGGCATGAGATCAATTTTTCACTAGAAGTAGAAGAATGTAAAGAGAACTGTAGGACAGGCATGAGATCAATTTGTCATTAGAAGAATGTAAAGAGAACTGTCAGACAGGCAAGAGATGATGTTGTCACTAGAAGTAGAAGAAATAGAAATGGAAACTGAGACATACTCAAGCTGTCACTAGAAGAATGTAAAGAGAACTATAAAGACAGGCAAGTTCTTAACCTTTTCTGAATTCAATATTGTGAATAAAATAAAATTGTGTATATAAAATATTATAGGTTGTAAAAGAATGAAAACATATTTTATTGTAAAGATAACTGTAGTATGATGGGGAATTCTCTCCCATATTTTAAATATAAATTTTCATTTCTAATGTATAATTTTATGGTGATGTGTTATTTGTAACTTTTGTAGGTAACTTTTGATGTTATGATAAAAGTATATTTATGAAGTTAAAGGGATAGACAGAAGAAGAGAGATGTTAAAATGTTTTGATTGAATAGGTGCATGTTGAGTAGTTATTGGGGAGTAGGATTATCACTGCTTGTAGCACGAAAAATGCAAAGCAATACATTAAACATAATTAAATGTATTTTTTTTAATTTTCTCAAATTTAATTTTTCTTATGACAAAAATTTACTCTGAATTTTTGCCATGTAAAATACATGTAAGCCATTTAGACCACTGCCTTTAGTCCAGTCTATGATGAAAAGAACAAAGCGTTTTGAAGTCATGAAGTCATGTAGTACTAGCCGATAACCAGGGTGCGAGGGGGGGGGGGGGCACTCACCGTGAGTAGCCAAGTTGCATAACCGCTCTCACATCACAGGGGCAGACAACAATGATCAGCGCATCGCAGTTATCATCATAAGAACCAAAACTTCCATAGGAATGCAGTCTATAGTGCACGACCACTGGGCCGTGACTACTGCACAAAAGGGAGAATAAATTAGTAATTTTTGCTTGAGGGGTAAAAGTCAGCACGATACTCGATGCAAAACGCATAAATACCCGACTCAGCCACAAAAATAATTACTCTGAGAAAATCACTTTCCCATGCGACTTTCCACGGAGAATGAGACAAAAATAAGGCATGTCTGAATGGTAAAATTTTATCTTTGTAAATAATGATTAAAGATAATTATTACAATTTTCCTACATTTCATTTTTATTCTTTTATTTTTAAATTTGACTTGTATTTGTAATGTTATTCTTGGTGAAAAAAAGAATTCAAACAAAACATGTAAAGGAATTTAATAGGAGAACCAAGAATAATATTACAGATTTATTGCTTAATGTGACATGAGCTGATGTATGCAAACCCTAGTCAACACCAACCAGGAGAGTAGAAGTTACCCGAAACCTCCATCTGCCACGTTGCTCAACTTTAATTTGGACTTAGATATCTCGGCCGTTTACCCTGGTCTGAAGTCTATTGTCACTTATTGCCAGACTGCAGCATGAAATCCTAGTCGTCAGGGAGACAGCAGAAGGATAGCTGAGTAGGAATTTGTTTAAAGACAGGACCGCTTGTCTATAGAGAGACAGAACGCTTACTGTGTTTCACGTGACGCAAATTAGAGAATTTGTGATAGTGCTATCTGGGAGATAGGTACTAAAATACAGATTTCACTGTGATAAGGTTCTGTAAAGTGAAGGCTGACGAACAGACATACCAATAACAAGAAAGTGACTAAAGTATTGAGAGCTACATATTAACATTGATCTATCTACATCAGTGTTAAAAGTGTGTTAAGGAAATTCTTCTCTTTTAACAATAACTGTGAATGTGTTAAGTAACAGTACCTGAGTTAACTAGAATTCTAAAGGAACTGAATATGTGTGAACATCCTAGCAGAGTGTTGAATAAAGACACTGTTCCAGACTTGATGCAGACGACCAGCATTGTGTCGACCAATAGAAGCCACCGGGACAGAGAATTACGCATGCAATTATCAGGTGAATTTGTGTTACACTTATTGTTCATTCTGTAAGCTGTTCTGTGATTTAATGTAAACTTCCTATTCTATTCTGATGTTTCTTATACATTTTTTTTAACTAGAAAGTATTGATTATTTTTACCTAGTAATTGTTCCAAGGACTAATTGATGATACATATTCTTTTCTTAATTAATAAGCTTTTCAGAGATCTGTGATCTCTAAGCCTGGCCTTGAGTGTGATTTTCAAAATATCGTTAATTGAAAATTTGAATTTATTATTATTTTTTCTTTTAATAAATTTGTTATCTTTTAACTATCTACTCTCTCATTTTTGGAGGAGGGGTGCATGTGAACTGATGATGGGTGGTTCTACCAATGATGTAATAATGAATAACAGACGGTCTACGCACATGTTTTAAGAAAGTTCCTGTTATTGACAATGAGAGATTTGTGGAAGGGCTAGAATAGTGATAGAACGACTGATAAGATTAACTCAGTAGAGTTCGCTATTTAAGACAGGTAACACTTGAGGAGAGGGTCACTAACTGACAGACTACTCAGGGCTTGACCTAGTCACTCTCTGATGCATGACAAGACCCTTTAGGTGATTGTAAAAAAGAGAATTATTAATATGCATTATTTATGAGTACGTCATATAATTAATTAATAACCAAAAGACGCACAAAAATCTTTCGCCACACTGCTGTTATGGGAATGTTTAGCCTGGTAGCAGATGTCATGGTAGATGGGCAATATGTTAATTCTCCACCACCCTGGGCTGCATGTAACCTAAGGCTAATCCCCCCAAACACACCTTCTACTGAAAAACACATTAGGAAGATGAATGATAGATAATGTAGAATAGAAGACTGATAATTCTAGAAGATAGCTCAAGCCCCCTGATACATACAGCCATTATGATACAGCATCTGTGCAGTAAAGTGATGGTATACTAAAGGGCTTAATCTACATCCTGTTTTGATCAAGACCTTGTTATGTGGTTATCCAACTTTTAGGCTGAAGCAACTGTGAACTTCTTTATGGATAGGTGACAAGTATGTGAACAGAATGTGGGTGTAGAAGATAAAGAAAAAGTCATAAATATTAATTAGTTCTAGGCATATTTGTAAATACAATTCATTAAAAATAGTAAAGGTAGAGATAGGCATGGTTTCTAGCCTGAGAAAACTAGGGTGCAGACCCCAAGACTTTACTCCTTGCAAAGAACTCTTCAGGTGAGGTGCTATCGAATCTCTCTTGTTATGTACAGGTTGTAAAAGAAACCAAAAGACAGACCCTTGGCTAGAAAAGGTAAAAATATCTATGTACACTGTATTGTATGAATGATTAAGACTGTATTAGGAAATGTTATTATAAACTTCTCTAACTTCTATATTTGTTGCAGAGGCAGAGGCCCAATTAAGTATTTATTAATATAGTAATTGGCAATGTACTGAGGATCCATAATTACTGTCTTCAAATTTGGTTGCCATACTGAAACTGTTCATATGACACGTGTTGAGTATCTGCCAGTTTTTTACAAGAAATATAATTCTTTCAGATGAAGAGACAGCAGTGCAAAATAAACTTGTAAAAGGAAACTAATGATGCAGAATGTCAAGGATGATGAGCAGAATTAAGAATGTATTTTGTTTTTAAATACTGTTAACTTTTTCTTTATTAAATTTTTGTTGTTTCAGTCTTGCTTATCTTGTTAAGTATATTGTTACTTCATTATGTTTGTTGTTATAAGTTTCTTGTTCTCTGTTCATCTATATATCTATTGTTTTTAACATCTGTTTCTTAGTTTATTACCGAGTGGAAGCTGTGAGTCAAAATGACCAGTGGCGCACCATCAATATTGGTGGAAGAGTTGCTGCTATGTGTATATTAATAACTAGCAGTCCATACCGTGCATTAGCATTTGTAGATGTATTATATCCTTAGCTAGTAAATATTTGCTTTAGTACATTATTACATTCATCCTATGGTACATCACAACAATAACACTGATAAACAACTGTTTATTTATGTCTGTAATTATACTTGAAACACATAATAAACTCCACCGTTAATGGAAAATTACTGCAGTGAATATTTAATTTATTCTCTTTTGCTTGACAGATTTAAATAAATAACATTTAAATTAAAAATGACAAATAACAACAAACATTTATTTTAAAAAATTACATTTTATAAAAAATATTAACAACTAACATTTGCCTGCAACCTCATTCATGTAAATGTCAGTTATATAGCGCCCAAAAAACGAAAAGACAGAAGGGAGAATGAAAAGGGTGAGAGAGAAATGTGTGACAGTAAAATTAATTTTTTTTCCTGCATGATTTAAAAAAATTTCTTTAATACTAATTTGTCATAATTTGTTCAGTGAATGCAGAATGACCATCAAGTTTGTATTACAACCATCCATGCTATGGAAGGCAAGGAAAACAGCCACCTTATTGGATTTTTTAGAAACAATCTCAAGATCTTCCAAGTAAATAAAAACTAATTAATATGTCTAAATTTCCTTCTGTCACCCTGTACATAGATATGACTGCTAGGTTTTGTGTGTCAACACAGTATAGTGCCATAGTGCAGTTCATCCATAATGCATGTAATTCCATTGAATAACCGCAAACAGATTAAAAATATTCAATAATTTTGTCACAGATCACTGTGTCTGAATTCAACATCTAATATATAGTATGAATAGAGTATTAAAACCATGTAAATGTACAGTGGGCCTGCAACGGTCACACCACTTTATAAAAAAAAAAAATTAAGCTGAACGCATATACAATTTCATACCCTTTCAATTTACACCTAATAAAGCAGACATTATTTACTTTTAACTGATTGCGTCTAAAACACTGCCAAGCCAAGCCAACATGTTGGCAGCTTTGGTTCTTTGATAGTTATTGAATTGTGAGAATCTTTTATCAACCACCTCTTTGTCTGATTCTTGGATGTGTATGCAGTTAAAGAAGCACATGTCGGCTATTATATGTGCAATGATTGTATACAGAATTAATTGAATATAATCACAAAGATGACTCACTGGATTTACTCATTGATCAGTAATAAGTAACATTTCCAATAATGTTTATTTTGGTATAACACTTCAAGAACCTAGTGAAATTGTTAAATTTCAGATCGTTTTACAAATGTCATATGCGAACTCTTCCCCAAGATGATAATAAATATTTTATACACTATTTTTCATACTTAAAAAAATATTTTTTCCTGGTAAGAGAAAAATACAAGTATACGAATTTCAAAGTTCAGGAACCACACCATGATCGTATTACATGTATATTCAAATTCATTTGCGATCTCATCCCCAAAATGAGGTTAAATATTTTTTTATACTCTTTTCCACGTATTTTGAGAAAAAATGTAATGTGCGAATGAATATACAAAATTTTGGGAGCCATGCCATGACTGCATTATATCCGAATTCACCTTATCACTGGGTACGTTATCATAGGATTCCACTGTACAATTCTTTTCAACAGGTAAACTTTGATCTCTGCCCAGTGGCTGGTCTTGTTCTTGTAAATCTTAACCAATGGATAATACTCTAACTACTCATCCACACAAGACCAGTTTAGATTACATCAGCAAGTTCTAGCCCATTCTCCACCTGAGTTGTTTACTCCTAAAATATCATCATAAGCAGTGCCCAAGCTCGGGCCATCTTAACATTGGTAACAAATATATAATTATTAAGTATAGGAATAGTGATAGGCAAATTTACTCTACCACGCTAATATACATTTTTTTGTTTGTAAAATAACCCAAGTATTAGTGAATGATTATATTATGCTGTACTAATTATGTATAATGTATACTGTTTGACAATATGATATCTATTGTACTTGTTCTCAAAATAAAAACTAAAGAAAATGTAAAATGTAAATCACTTGTGCCCTGATAAGATTAATATTTATAATTTGTATAAATCAACAAACAGGAGCACAGAATTCAGTCCATGATAATTGTTCTCTCCCAAGTAATACAGACTTTATTGATTTTGCAATTAATGAAATCCATAAAATATTATAAAAAATATTCACATTTTATACACATACATATCCACACACAGACACAATGACTAGAAAAAAATTACCAGTGAAGTTTCTGTCACAATTGCTGAGATGTTTATTAGCCCAAGCTGTATACTCTTGAGCTTCTCAATGGACAGTTTCTTGCCAACAGACTCACACACTTGGCAATATGTGCACATCACTTGAATATCCCACAGTTAACAAATCAATTACACAACCTACACCAATGAGATGTGTGACCTCTGGTAAGCCATGTCCCCTCAAAGCTTACACTAATGTTCAAAGCACCATTTTTACCCAGGATTATGCCAGCCTGCTGCACATTGACTTTTATTAGTATTACGTATTGTACAATTGTGAAAAAACGTTTTCCTCTAGATTATCTATAAGTTTATCATAGAGTTTGTAAAAAAAACTTTTTCCTCTAGATCATTAAGTTTGTCATAGAGTCTATAAGAAATACTGATGGTCAATCTGGACATCTCATGTTTACATTTAATTATTTATATTTGACTTTCTGATTGTAGAAGTGCAGTTCATCATTTACTGTTGGTTTCACAATTAGTTCCTACTGCTGAAGTAGAGGTGGGCCGGGTAATTAAAAAAAATATATATCACATAACCGTCCTTTGTGTTTAGATGTGGTTATTTTGAATTTCTTAAATGTGTTTGTGTCTGCTAGTTATTGTATTACTATTAGTAGCACTCAGTGTGTTCAGTACAAGTTTGCATTATGAATGTTAAGCACTGTTTCTGTGATTATTAAGAAGTGTTGTATTGTATATAATGTACTGAATGCAAGTTTTGTGAAGTAGTGTTTGGTCTAGTACTATTGTGGTACAGTACTGCATGCTTTTGTGGAACAGTTTTATAGTTTGTGTGTGTATCAATCTTAAACTAAATATGTAGCTCACTTTGAAAACTGTATACTATTTTATTATATGTTAGTTAGTCATAACTCAGATATGAAGTTCTGTTTTAAAGTACACTCTTTCTGCAGCTCAATTAATAATTGTACATTTATAGTTGTCTTTTCATGATAGGTTCAGTTCAATATTGAATCCTGTCACTTCTCTGTATGATTTATCAGACTTGTTATAATATTTAGTTAGTCATTCTAGCTTTATAATTGTGCCACACTTTATTATTATAAATATGTAATTCAATGTTGTCTGCCATTTCTGATAGTATATATGCTATATACTAGTCCATAATATTTGCTCATTGTAGATTAGATTATATTGTGTGTGATCCTTATATTTTAAATTAAAGATACAGCAAGCAGTTCAGCACTGAAGTGTGTTGTTTTTGCACATAAGCCTTATTATATATTTCCTTTATACAGTTAATCATGCTTAATTTACAATTTTTAATTATGCACCATACCTTATTATTACAGCTGTTGATCACTTCTGTGAATCAATCAATATTGTAGATTTATATTAGAAATGTAAGTTCAATATTAAATTTAACTGATCATATAGTACTTGAAAAACTGATCATATTTCTCATTCAGATTTGTAAACGACTCTTGGCATTTTAATTGTAGCCCTTTTCAACGGGATTATCAAACATTACATATTATAATGTGAATTTACTGAATTCAATGCTGTTTAAAGTACAGTACAAGATTTTGATATATATCTATACAAAATGCTGAACATAACTTAATTAATGGATCAAGTGCAATTCACTCTAAATGATGAGATTTATGGTATAGATGATTAGATCTATCAATTCCTCACTGAACACTAGGATGTGACCAAATGCAATTCAACCCATCTGATAAGATTATGTGGTACACAGCAGAACTCAATTATGTGAACTAAATGGGACCAAAGACCAAGGTAGGTTAGGTTAAAACACACATGAGAACACCCAGTTTATATAAAGCAAAGTTTAATTTTAGAGTTACAATTAAATAGTTGAATGCAAATGGAAGGTTATTACTTCCGTATTTTGAAATATGAAGTATTATAAAAATTAAAAGTAACTGATTTAAGAAATGCTTTGTAAATAACAACCAAATGTTTTGAAGAAACAATGCATATTACATTTATTTGAACTTAATCTAATCATTGTACAGGATTTCAACTATAAATCACACTTTATTTTTATTTACACAGCAAGTAATTGCAGACAAATAAGATTATAATGAATCTTGCAAAAATTTATATTTTATTACAAAATATTTTGATACCAGATGTACACACATTCTTAACATAAACTTTTATCATGAAAGGATTCATCATTTAAACAAAATGAACAATTTCAGTCTAATTCTACTAAAAATATCACTGCAATGAGAATACTCAAATATATTCAAAATAATACTGTCAGATTAGAGTGGTACCTCGCATAACAAACACAATTCATTCCAGCAGTACATTCATTATGCGAGGTGTTCGTTATGTGAAACACGATATTCCACAGACTTCTACAGGAAATCATGCAATCCATTCCACATTGCCGCAAAAAATCAAAGAAATTAGGCCTTCATTTGCCTCTCATCGATCCAAACCATGAGAAGCCTTTCCACTTCATCTATGAGTGACATTCTTACCGCATCACTGTACAACCTGGTCATTCCTTAGACACCTTGGCTTCAGCAATTTCATCTTTCTTTTCAAGATGGTCCTAATGGTGGACTTGTTCACCTTAAACTTCAGGGCTAAGTCTACCACTCTCAACCTTTGTTGTGCAGTTCAGTGATTTCTTTCTTGGTTTCAATGGTAAGAGCTGTTTCTTGGGGTTCACACTTCACTGAAACAAGAATGTTTGCTTCACTTACAAAAGTTTGTCCTGCAATGATGAGAATAAGACCTTGAATTCTATAGCCACCATCCAGTAAACACACAGATGGTAAAAACACATCAAAGCAAGGAAAAAAGGACAATCAACTGGGAACAAACACGTCCTGCCTTCATCTGAGCCACGCGAGCCACGACTGACGAGATTCGGCCATTTTCTCAGAGGAAATGCAATGTTTCTGTGGTGTACGTATGGTTCGTTATGTGAAACAAGTTCGTTCTGCGAGTCACGCGGGCACTCGCAGTGGTGTTCGTTATGCGGATCTGTTCATTCTGTGGGGCGTTCGTTATGTGAAGTACCACTGTATGCTGTTTCAATATCAGAAGCAGGAGGGATGTTGATATACTCACTAAATTAATGTCGTCACCTATTAAAAGAACCATAACCAAAGTCTCTAGTATGGAGTGGTTGTAAGGGGAAGTATGACGGTGTGAGGGGTGGCCTCCTAACATTTCATTCATCTGTAGATTCTCAGGGCCTCTAAACACTTTTAGACTCATCAGAGAGGGCACAGCTTTAGATCTCGTTTCACATCTAATCATTCGTTAGCTCATCTCTTGCATGGAGGTGATCGCTGGCAATATTATACAATCTTGGCCAAGTTGTAATAATTTGCTAGATATTTAGCTTGCCTGACGATGTGACCAGCTCAGTCTGTCTTTGTGCAAGCCAAAGTCAGCTCATAATTCTAAGATCAGAGTTAATCCTGTTGTCAGAGAAATATTGTTCAGAAAACTTTCCCAGATCCCCACTGGTTAAAGTTTTTGCAGGGAAAAGTTAGTCAGGTTAAACTTAACAAACCATATTATGTATATTCATTTAAGTATATATTTGTTATTTTGATTCATTCTTCTCTATTTCTTCTTTCATTTATCATTCCCTCCTATTTTTTATATATGAATGATGTGTGTCTGGTGTGCTAGTTATTATTTTTTTAGCCTAGTGGAAATTTAGGGAAAGAATGTTCTGTTTTAGAATTGGTACTCTATTGTTCGCCAAGCACCTGCCACTTCTTTGTGCTTGTTGGATGAGAAACAGAACAGGCCATGGCTGACATAAACCCTCCGAGGCAAAACCCCAAGACTGTGCTGTGCCACACTAGACTGCCAACAAGGCCCCTATAAGCACAGATTGGTCAATTTACAGCCAGTTTAAAAAAGAAATATACAAACAAAAAACTCTTACTCTTGTGTAATACAGTGGGCACTATTTTGATTTTGTAATTTAAAAAATTTTTTGTTAATACTTTATTTCTATAAAATTTTTACCTATCCCTAAGTTTACAAGTAACTGCGTTTTCCTTTTAACTGTTGTCATCATCTTTATGTCAAGTTGGAATATGGGGTTTGTGGCTGTTTTTTGTGATTGTTAATATTTTTAATACCGTTAATTTTCAAATAATTGGTAACACCTGGCACTACAGAAGTGTGGGTGGACATGTGGTTCCTGATGCATTTCTTAAACCCCCAAACCAAAGGGAGTCAATAAAAAGGATGAATGATCTAAGAATTTTGTGGGTACTGCTATTTGCTAAATATGACATATTACAGAAAGGGTTAATAAAATTAAAATCCTTTTGTTGCTTCAGTACCTGCCTGCCAATCTGTTTATCTACCTTCTAATTAATCACCTGGCATTAGGTCAAGCAAGATGAAAAAAATCATAAATACAGGAATTGATTCAGTCAAGTCTGATGATAAAATCAGAGCTTACATGAAAGTAAACTTCTTGGAGAGGAGCCTGTGCAAAAAAGATTTTTGTCTGGGTTGTCTGAGAAATGATCTTCTTCCATGAGAATATCCCTGTCAAAAGGATTAAATCTGTGAACAAAAGTTTTGTTTAAAATATTATTCAAAGTGTAGCAAAACATTTAAAACAAGTCTCTTAGAAATTAGTCTATAAATGAAGATTTAAAAAAATGCCTTTTAATTTAGTTTGTAGTTTAAAAGTGCTTTATTTAAATTTAGTGTGTACTTTAAAAAATAGTATAATTTCAACCACTGCATGAACAGATAAAACTTTGGTCATTTTCAGGGCCTCTATATTCTAATATTATATATATATATATATCTTAACCCTGATCAGTCATTCAATGACAAATTCTAATTATCATTTACTAGACTGTTTCTTAAGGTCCGAGTTATAATAAAGTAACAAAAGTGCTGGTCAGCTACAGATGAATACAGACAAAAATCCTTCAGTATTAAGAATTGTCGTTCTTTATTTTAGATTGGTGCTTTATAAAAATTAAAATTAATTTAAAATTTCGCCGGTTAGTTAATAATAATATATTTTCAACAAAAAAATCTAACCATGAATCATCGTTTAATGATTTCCACTCTGTATTTCGTGTATAGGATTGTTTTTAATATAAGCAATTTGTCATAACAAATCATCCCCCCTCTTGCGACCATATTTTAAATGGCCGATATTTAGCTAACCTCAGTTATCAAAATGTAACAAATCTAACAAATCGTAACCTAAAAATAATGATTGATCGTTTTACCTTAGCAATATTTTGTTGAAATTTAATAGTTTTGTTATAACTTAACGCAAAATGCTGTCTAGTCGATCCATTTTAATACAAGTCTTGTCCAAGATGGCGATCTCTCTTCGGCATGGGCGAGAACAAACTATTAGGGTTACTCACGTTCATTGCCAATCAACTTTCTGGGATAGAGACTTCTGGTTTATATTATATACCATTTTAAAGGGCAAAAAATTACCTTTTCAACAATATAAAGGAAGCAGATGATAATGGGTTCTGAAGTTATAATGCGTCAAACATAACACATAATCTGGACTCTCATTTCTACAGTAAAAATTTAAATGAACCAATGCTTAGGTTAAAGGTCATTATCTTAGCTTTCCGTTGATATAAGATTTCTTTTTATTGGTTGAATCCCGTAAAGTTGATAGCGCATTATGTGAGCATACCCCAAAAACAGTGTCGGAGGTCAGCCATTTTCAAATCTCACCACGGGCACCTCAGTACGCTTAAAACGTAATAAATACGTCATTCAAATGTATAAACGAAACTTATATTTAACGTTGGAAGATTCCGTTACTTATTAAAACAATTTTCACCCATTTCTTTCTTCTAATTACTGAGATAGACAGTTTTGAAAAAGAGTGAAATCAGTCACAATGTGACATCTCCACTCTCCATATAGCGCGTGGGCTTACCTACTGAAATATAATCAGGAAAAATAAGATTGAAATACATAATGATACAAAGTAATACTGAAATATAATGACAAGGAAATATAAGACTTAAGCACATAAATGATACAAAACAAGACTGAAATACATAAATGATACTAAAGAAGCTTATATAGTTATAAGGATAAAATAAGACTAAAATACATAAATGATACCAAGTAATACTGAAATATACTGATCAGGATAAAATAAGGCTGAAATACATAAATGATACAAAGTACACTGGTGCCTCGATATTAAGTGCCTCAATATATTGTGGACCTGCATACAATACAGATAGCCTGTGGACTCCATTTTACCATCTGGCCTCTTCAAATTACGTGTACAGAGTTAAACATCACTGTATCAAATCAACTGACTCAATTTGTAAATGTTTTGCTGACCTGACCATGCCTAAACTTTATACAGTATAAGAGTTCAGTACATTGTACATGTACTTGCCAATTTGTAAACACAGCTTAACAATGATTTTGAAAAACACATCCTACTACTGTTTAAACAGAGTTAACAGACATTTTTTCTTCACAAATTTGTCATACATTCCTCAAAGTACATGTAAACATTGTAAAGTGTAATATTTTCTGAAGCTGTTTCTTTGAACAATTAAAAAAAACGCGGATAGAGTTAGTGCTGTCAACGGGTACCTGTTGCTGTGCTAATATATGGGTAGTCAAATTGTGAACCTGATTAAATGATTAAAATAAAATCACCAATGATTGTAAAATAAATGCACCCCAAAATAAATTCACCTAGGAGAAAAAAGATTCAGACTTTAATCAATTAAATTTACATTATATCTTCAGTTTTATAGGCCGAGCTATCCCATAATTCTTTGTTTTAGGCTGCTTCTGTCAAGTTGTTTATAAAAATCTAACAGTTTGAGAATTGTTTTGAGTGCATTTAAACTTGAATCTAAGCCTCACCCCATCAGCAAAGAGCCAGCAGCACAGCACTCAATACTCAATAGTGACTACGTCATCCGGTTTCACGACTTCATACTGCAGAGCCCTGTTGCCTTATGATTGTTAATACGATTAGGGGTGGGTGGGTGTATATATTATAGGAGCTTTTATTTTAAAACAAAATATCCATCAGAGAATTTGTTTAAAATAAAACCTCCCTAGGAGCTTCATTTTGGGGGAGACTTTATTTGGTGACACCGGCTGTGGGTAGGCTCACGTACTGAGCAGCCACTGTATCTTGATCTAATTAATTAATTATAGATGAGATGGATCACCATAGCTATTGCCCTTTCCTTTCGCTTGAAATAACATGTGCAGCACTGTTAATAAGACTTCAGTTAACAAACTTGTCAGTATTTTAACATCAATAAATTAAATAATAACGTTGTGATATTTTTAATATGGGTAAGACTGTCTGGTGGAGTCAGCCAGCGAAATGCAATCTGTGCGATGAAATTCTGTCAGCAAAATTTAGTTTATGTAATGATTGATCATATTAAAAATAAAAGTTTGTGTTGTACATATAAAGATCATAACTAATAGTAAGTCACTAGATGCACACCATTGGCTACTGTGTGAAATAGAGTGCATGCCCAATGGTTAATTAGCTTTGTGTAGAGATCATGAGTTGCGATGGAGTTACACTAATTTTCGAATGGGTACCCGGGTTCCTGTTCAAAACCTGGACGGAATCCAGGCTTTTTTTAGAAAAAATTGACAGCCTTAGATAGAGTTGACTGTGACCAGGGCTGTTGAGAGAAAAGCCTGGCTGGTGGACAAACTTTTACCTCTGGCTGTGGTAATGTTCTTTGAAGCTGTAATTTATATACATGATTTTCTAATTTAGTCTAACAGTATTGTGTTTAAATATGCTTAAATTACTGGCTTAAAGCATGTGTGGTGAAGTAGGGTGAACCATAAGTTGATGAACAGTAACCGCCATGTGACATGGGTTGTTGTTGCGTGACAGAAAGGTTCCCTTGTTATAATAACGTGGTAGAATTTTTTTAGACCACAAGGACCTGTTATATTGAGGCACTAGTATAATAATGAAATATAATGATCAGGATATGAAATATATTTAAATACTAAGTAATACTGAATATAATGATCAGGATAAATAAGTCTGAATTACATAAACGATACTAAAGAAGTCTGAAAAAGACAAGACTGAAATACTACTACTAATTACTACTCCAAACAAAACTGAGTTTTATTGCAATACTAATATAAAAATTTAAACTAAACCAGACTGCAATGTAAAAAAATATAATATCCAACAAGACTTCAGTGTAAAGTACAATCTAATATCAAAAATGTAATTGTAAGTACAATCTAATATAATATCTAAGCAAACAAGGCTGCAATGTTCTGCAATGAAATAAAGAAGACTGTAAAGTACGATCTAATATCCAAGTAAACAAACTGCAGTGTAACTGTAAGTACGATCTAAAATCCAAGTAAACAAGACTGCAATGAATGTAAATTGTAAGTACGATCTAATATCCAAGTAAACAAACTGCAGTGTAAATACTATCTAAAATCCAAGTAAACAAGATTGCAATGAAAGTACATTCTAATATCTAAGTAAACAAGACTGCAATGAAAGTACATTCTAATATCTAAGTAAACAAGACAGCAATGTAAATAAGACATCCCAGTAATAAGGACTGCAAAATTAATAAGATCTAATATTCAAGTAAACAAGATTGTAATATAATATTTTAATATGACCTAAAGTATAAGAAAGATTAAACAAGGTAAATGTGAAGATATATTATCCAAACTTTATTCCATAAACTAAACTTAGGACTGTCAGATTTAGAAATCTTTCTTTTTAATTTTATATTTAACACTGCACTGTAGCTGTATTTACTGAAAAATATTTTTAAAAGTACATGTTGTGAGAAATCCATAAGTGCAAATATAACTTTTTATCAAGTGAAAAAAGTCCTAAAACAGTAAAAGAGATTGTTGCTAGTTCATAGTAATAGTAGATTATTCTATAATCTATGTAACTATTAAACATAACCACTCATAGTCATACATAAAAAGTTTTGCCAAAACTTGCTTTGCCAAATAGTAAAATAGAACTCTTGTGGTCAAAAAGAAAACAAAAACTACTAGTACTAGGTTTAATGGCAGCTATAAAAATGCATACTTTTAATAGTATTAACTATTAATAATTATATAGAAAATGTCATGACCTACAGTTTAATTATATAAAGTTCAGTTTTATGTGAGATGCAGACTGATTTTCTTATTTTATCATTAAAAAAAATAACATAATAATAATAAAGTTTGACATTACAACAAACGTCATCTAAATTTTCCTTACATTTCATAAAATTACCAACTTTGGCTATACACCTGTGACTAAAGGAAGATTGGTATAATTATGTTCTGGTATAGATTATCTTTTTAAAAAAATGTATATTTGCTTCAATTACAAAATACAATTGTTTGTTATTACTTATTAGTATTACTATTTCTGGTCCAAAAATCTATCTTTAAATAATGTCTTCTTCTGAGGTCAGTGAATCAGTACGGTATTTGGAAGTGTGATCACATTTAATGATTTGTATTCCAGTTTCCACACTTCCGACAAAGCAACCTTATTGTAAAGTGTGAACATAAACCTCTTATAAGTGCATTTGTACCACCAATAATATGTTTACTACTATTTTCTTTTTATAAAATAACACACCTGATTTAATTTTAAAAAAAACCAAACTGTCAGATAATAAGATACATCTATCTCCTCAAAAATCACTCCCATTTACAATTAAATTAATACAGAAAATATTACTATTATCAGTTACATTGCTGTATAATTTACATTTTTAAACTGACCATTTTAATTTTTATTCCATGTTGTTTGCTTATCAACTGCATAAGCATTTAATTTTTTTAATATTTGCATGTGTGTTTGTACACAAAATGGATATATTTTATTTTAGTGTACAGACTTTTAATTTTAACATAAAAGGTTATTTCTTTATTTGTTAATATTACACACTGTAAGGATATTAATTTCTTCTCCTTAGGTAATATATAAATTATAATGTTATATTTATAATGTAAATCTTTTCTAAAGATTAGATATTTCACTGACATTTAAAATGTAATGATGATGATGTGAATTCCTGATTTCTAGCACAGTAGCAGGAAAATGGTATTTAAAATATACATTTTCAAAACAGGTATGAATATTTTGCTTGAAGCTTTTAAGGGCAAATTGATTACTAATCTTTATAATTATAGTATATAAGACCATTAGCAAAAACTCTGATGGAACTGCAGTGTGCTATACACATTATTTCTCTCATGACAATGACTAAAATAAGTTTCAAAACAGATTAAAAAGATGCATAGAATTTTAATTAAACTAATGAAAGGTCTTTGCTTTATATAAATGCTTAGGTTAGAGATCAGCTGCCTGGTAGAAAAATATTGACCTTTGTACACAAACAAAAATGGAGGGGGAGGGGGGAAGCGACAGCACTGGGATAAGGATTCTAGGCATTTGCTCAATAGGTGCCAATTTGATTATAATTTAGGCTGAAAAAAACTTATGGGTGACTCTAACTCTTCCCTAACTCAAGTGGTGGATTTAAGGAGATGATGAAGGAAATCTCTATGTTATAGGTTATTGAAGAGTGGACCAGTGCCTGGGCAAAATTACATAGGTAATTCATATCAAATCTTTCAAACCTTCATATTCCCCATTCATAACTCATGAAGAATCTGACCCATCTGCTAGTAAACAACAAAAAGTGGAAGACATATATAATTATAAAATAATAATAATAAAAATTACAAACATATTTTGCTTTATATTCTTGATTTTACATAAAAATATATGTTAACAGTAACTGTATAACAAAAATTACGGTATTAAAGAAAAACAGAGAATGAATGAAAATTCAATTAGGTCAGCAAGGACACAAATTAGTCTTCATAAATACTCTAGTTAAAGTAAGTGGACAGTAAGTTTTAAGAAATCCTATATTTCAGTAACATTAAATCTTAATAAGAATTGTAGTTGAGAGGGTAATAATAATATACATGAAGAAATGAGTGAACATTAAGTCTTAATAAGAATTGTGGATAAAAAGGACAACCATCTACAATGAAGAACTGAATAGACATTAAGTTTTAATAAGAGTGTAGTTAAAAGGATTGCCATCTACATTGAAGAACTGAATGGATACATAATAGTCTTTTATCTACACTGAAGTTTTAATAAGAACTGTATTTAAAAGGACAACCATCCACATTGGAGAAGTAAACATGATGGTACCCTTTCCTAAATCTAAAAATAATATAGCAAGGCCTATTTTAATTATATTTAATGTACTTTTTTTACTGGGAGGTTTTCTGTTAAATGTATTCTGTTCAAACTAAATGAAGTCCAAATTTTATTTTCAGCACATTATTACTATTTTATTAGTAAGGTAAATGAAAACAAACATTCTAACAGTCCTACTGAGTTAGCTTAACAAAATTAGAATATTGTCTTAAATGATATTCTCTTTGATTTTCATTCAAGTACAAGGCATTATATAAATTGTATGCATCACTATCCGAGTACAAAACAAAACAAAACAAAACAAAAAATAAATTTAAAAAAATCACCTGGATTTGTGATATGTGTCCTTCAAGCTGCTACAAGAACTAGTTAAACTTGATAAAGAATGTTCACCATTTTTATCTCGATTACTTTTTGTTTTGTTCTGATACATGACCGGTGAAGAACTGGAAGACAATATTTCTGAATATAAAGTCGATTTATTCTCTGTCACTGTGTTTTTGCTAATAAAAGTACTATCGTGTTCATTATTTAATACACAAGATTGCTGTTTCGACACGCTCTTTTCCGAACTTTCTTTTGGGACGTTCTGTGAATGCTCTTTCGAAGACACGGAAATCTGATGAGTATTATCATTAGACAATTGTGTTAAAGGCGTGTTATTTGAACCCGAAGAGCTATAATCACTATCAGGATGCTGTTGAAAAGAGCTGTTTGTTGGTGTCAAGGTGGACTGCGCCACCTTTGGAAAATATGTTACAGTTGAATTCAATATTTGTTGAGAATCCAATTGAGAGGTTTTAATTGAGTTTCTTGATGCTAAGATATTGCGTGAAACTGAGTGAATATGATTGTTTTCAAATAATGTATCCGATGAATTAAAATTAGAATATGAAACAAATGCGTTCGTTCGGGTTGTGCCATGATAATTTTCCTCCTCGTCCTCACTCGAAGTAAAATTTGACGTATCGAAAGAGTAACTCATTTTCACAGATGCTGTTGTTGTATCGACAACTGGATCCATGATATTTATACAGTATCTAAAGATGATGTCTGCTACATTCCTATTATTTCTTTTATGACAGTCATATATCAATAACTAAAATAGATTACGGTTGTTTATAAACAAATGTTGCATACTGTCGTAGGTCACATGAGCACGTTAACCCTCTTCACCGGAAGTAATTGTAGGACTATAAGTCTGCAGCATTACTTGATTAAAAGTCTTTAAATTTAAAATGAAAATGCTATAACTTTTATATCTTTTAAAAGATAAAACTTTAATGTTCTTAAACATTAAAAAAACTCAACCAATATTTAATTCCATCGTATTCACAACTTGCTTACTATGATTTTTGTTTCGGGACTTTAAATTAAATTCACTATTATTATATTTTAAAATGGGGAAAAAATATATTTTCATATTCAAATGGCTTTAAGTGACAAGGCACTGGGTCGTCAGTCATAAACTTGATACAAAGCCAGTACGAGAGTTGAAAAACAAAATGGTGCCTGTTGCGAGAATTCCACTGGACAGAGGCTAACTACTGCGAAAAGTAAAATTTTCCCGTTATGAACTTAGAATGACTACCGCATCTCGAACATCTCGTCTGGGATTATATTTTTTCCGTATGTTGAGTGGTTTTGCATTTAATAATCAACTCGTTTCTTGAAGCATGCTGTTAAAGTGTACGTACGGGAATGCACATAAAATATTGTATTTGATCAACTTACTGACTTAATGGAAATTAATACTATAAAATTCAACACGTTTGATACTATTTAAGTATTTTATGTCAGACAGTTTCGTAGAGAAATACTAAGATGGTATTGAATATAGTTCGTTGCCTACTTAGAATAAACTATTTTTTGTTAAATGAATTTACTACGAGTGTCAAGATTTAGTAGTCTAGTACTTTTAGTAGTACTAGTAGTACTAGCGGTACGCCGGTAGTATTTCACTAGTGATAATGGTCCTACTCCTAGTCCTAGTCCTACTGAACTAATGATGCTGCGATTCCCACGAAGTAATAGACTAATAGTAAAACTGATACACTAGTAGCTGTGATACAATAAAACTAAAATATATAACACTGATGTTTTAAAATGATTTAAAGATATAATGCATCAAAATCGACTTTTCATATTTTAGAAAATATGAAAAGTCCATATTGAATTTTTTTTCACAGTACACAATAGCAGATCAGAGAGAAGAGAGTTATAAAAGCTTTAACAGCACTGCTATTAAACAATTAACAAAGGAAAGCAGAATACTAGCTGAAGACAATGGTTTCCAAATAAATAACTTGACACAAAACCTTGAAAATAATGTAGATTTACTAGATTATTACTATTAGATATAGACCTCAGTTTTAATGTTGGTCATTTTTTAAAACTCAGTTTTATATTATTTTTATTAATGTATATTCTTTTAATTATAGTTTTATAGTCACATGTTAAATATTGGCTGTTTTAACTTTTAAATGTTTATTTTAATAGCAGTCACATTTTCTTATCACACTCTATAGTAATATCACACTCAAAAGTAATAGATGTACAATGCAAGTGTTACCTACTATTATAGCTCAGTTTTATAGCCATATTTTTAATTTTTCAATAGATATGTATAGAAATTTCATTTGTTATCATTCATTTCATGGCCTTCTCTTAGCCATTTTATTTTGAGTTGTGTGTTGATGTTCTAAAACTGCAAAAATAGTAAAGCACTACATTGTACATGGTACAGAAGCTATAAATCACTCTGAAGTCTGATCTCTATGCACTGTGGATATTCACACTTCACATTGGATCTCTGGTGGAGACATACGCAAACAGCATAGGCAAACCTTCAACTGAGGGTAAAAATTCATATTTCACATCGGATGAAACCTTTCAACCAAGGAGAAAAAATACTAAGTTTCTTTAAGTGTTTAAACCTTAATTCAGTCTTGGTGAATGCAAAGAGAAAATGATTTGCATAGCTTACAGTGTCTGAGATCCCAAATAGATAGGCATTTCACTCAGAGCTGATAAAAATGCTCAGCAGCATGAGACACGTTTGATTTCCCAAACACTTCAGCAGTTGGCTTCTAGAGCAACTGAAAATGTGGTTGAACATCAAGAACTCAGCTTTTGATGATGAGTGCCATGCTGTTACTAGTTAGAAACCTTTAGCCATTAAGAGAAGAGCATTTGGTTCTAGTTGTAGTTAATAGTCTGTATTTTGCTGTTACTTTAGTGCACACATTAAATTCAAAACCAGATTAAGATTTAGCTTTAGAATAAAAATTAACATACTAACACTTCAAATTTACAATTTTACATGACACTTTCCCCTCTCCCATGATTTTGGTATCCTGTATTATGGTTCTTATCTGGTGGGGGGGAAAAAGTACTATAAAGTAAATTTACTTTAACTTAAGCAACATATTTAGAAAATTGACATTTATGTGAGTGACATAATGGGCTTAACTAGTACAGAATATATTTTAAAATTATGATAGTTGAGATTGGTCTTTTCAGTTCAAATTGGCTCATGATTTTCATTATAAAAACTTGTTCACATGTAGGCATTGTTATCCTTCTTGTTTTTGCATTGCCACAACAAAGTAATGATTATTTTTTTTACTGTCTTTTTTAACAAAAAAATTATGTAAGTACCTCCCCTCTGTAGTCCCAGCCATTCTTGCCCCAGGCTAAATTGTGTTCTCATACCAATTACCAGGTATATTTTGACTTAACTGCTTGTATTGTATTCAGTTTGTTTCATTCATTATCTAAATCAATGATGAAATCATGAATTCTCTGTTTAATTATGATGTCATTGTGTTAAATCCCTTATGCTAGTATATTAGATCCATGCACTTATTTTCAAACTGGAAAAAATGTCAGTATCAAAAAGGTTGGTGACCCCTGCTCTACAGAAACTGAGAACATCAAGAAGATGAAAAGTTTCCATACAATTCTTGTGGAGAAAAGAAGTCAACGTAAAAAAGAAGACTTACTATAGAATTATTAAATTCTTTAGAATTATTAATATTATTGAATTATACGTTGATTTATTGGTTTGTGTCTTATTTTATTATTGCATGTAGTTCAACAGTTTGATGCTTCTATAAACTTACAAAGCATTCTCTAAAATTATTAGTTTAGTTTCTATTTGGTTATCATTCTTTATTATTAAAGCTGCAGATCAGTATTCTAGTTTTTACTGCTAGTGCTATCTGTGATTTTTGGGGGGAAGATGGGTAAGGTGTTAATTCTCTACTACCCCGGGGCATCCATAACCTTAGGCTAATCCTCAAAACACACCTTCTGACTGGCCACATGTTAGAAAGATGAATGATAGATAATGTAGAATAGAAGAGTGATAGTTCTGAAGATAGCTCAAGTCCCCTCATACATACAGCCAGAATAGTAAAGAAATACAGGTGACAGACTACAACATATAACAAGTAACATGTGAGTCATGCTAATACTAGTGGTCTCTATATCACTTATCAGCAATAATTGTATTCAACAAGAAATAACATAAGACAGCAAATTATATATAGCAAATAATCCAACAGTTACATTTGTTGCTTGTATATATATTATTTATTTAAGTTCATAATCACAATAATATGGTGTCATAAAAGAATGTCCATTTGTCCTATGGCACTGTAGTAGTTATTTGGTTCATTAGTATAAGCGAACTATAAATGAGTTTATAAGAGAATACTGTTTCTCTAAAGTACTTTGGTAGAGTTTTTCTACAACTTGACTGAAGCTGTTAAGCTGACATCTGGGGTCTCAGTGTCATATATTTATCTACATATATTCGCACACAAAGTTCATGGAATTTTGTTGGGCCCGTGGGTCATTATGCTCTGGTGTCGCTTCATGACTCAGCACTCATTAAAACCACATCCAGAATAAAGTGACATCCAAGATAGAGTGCCTATATGCCAGTAAAATACACATGGGCTAAGAAATTGTCCTCATGTGTTTTCTTACTTATTTGGTCATCATACATTTAAGTATCATAAGTGAAATATAGCAATATAAATTATAGTTAATGTCAAGGGACAAACCTGAGCAAAATATTAGTTAGGCAAGCAAAACCACATACATTCGGCAGTAACATATTCAGAGGATGATTTCCTTCTTTTTGGATAACCAGCGATAAGTTTAGTACTAGTACTTTAGTAGTATGAATATACTTTGTTAAAACTGGGAGCCTTGGCATTGAGCTGCATTCGACCAACAATTTACAGGTGTTTCTGGTACATTTGATCATGTGGATGAACTGCACTTTGGTTGGTTAGTTTAGTGAGTTGTCTGGAACATTTAGGTATGTTTCCAGCCTGGGGACAAGGGTCAGCCTTTCTAGAAGGTAGGTTTACATATAGTCTATTTTATGAGGAGAGGTGGATGTGGGATACATAAACCATTATGTGACACTATATATACATCATTTACTAGAATTATATAAGAATTTGGAGACAAAAATTATCTTTGTGGATGAGTCCAAGATCACAAATGTTGCTGGCTGTAAGGGCAAGTTGAGGGTGTCTTGGAAATTGTATTAGGCCATTAGATTAATCATGGAAATTTTAATTAAAGTTGACATTCTTAGAGAAAATAAAATCAGTTTGCACTATTGAAAAGAGTTAAGGATTAATGTGTAACAAATTTTTAAACATTTAATAATGATGTAATATTAGTCCATTAGATAACTATTTACAGTTAACAATGATGTCCATAAAGAATTATTTATGGATTGTAGTTGTAAATTTTCTTGATTTTTTATATTAATAAAGTATTATATAAGCTGTTATGAATAATGTCTTGTAGTTGTATTAGTGTTAGTATTAATAAGTGTATTAATTATTTGTCATATAGAAATTACCAATGATAAACTTAGAAATCTTTAAAAGTAAAAGTAAAACATCAGTAATTATAGACATCCAGCTTCAAATGGCACATAATATTATTTATAAAAATTATTATATATCATATAATTTTATCAGATCTTTCAGTGATATGTAAAGTTTGTCTTTAATTTTTATTTGTTGCAGTATTACTGATTATTCAACACTCTACATTAGGAACTCCTAACAGTGGGTCAAGCCTTGTTTTATCCACCGCTCGTACTTTCACTGGTGTGGAAGGTACATCACTTTCTGTAAAGTGCACAGCTCAAGTGAACACAGCCCCAATTTCTTTAAACTGGTTAAGACGGCAGACCACTCCTGCTCATGACATCTCACAGCGTAGAGCAGATAATTTTTCTGTAGAGTTTAAGATAAATGAGCTCCATCGGTCTGATGCTGGTGTGTACAAGTGTGTGATGACACGATCAGACAATGAAGTGGAAGAAAAAGAGATGGAACTTTTAGTCAGTCCAAAGGGTTGGTACTGTTGTAAGATATAATACTTTTTAATTAATAGATAATATTCATGTATTATTTCTTTAATATGTCTTATCACTTCTTCTTAGCAGCAAGTCTGGTGATTGAAGTTTCCTTTATGGTCATAATTTGGATGATGAATGGTCCCATACATGAAATATAATGAAATAATTGTTGACACCTACATGAATTATTATCTGAATCTGGTTATATTTCAGATTTAATATTAACTTATAGGTTATAATTATATATTGCTGCATTTTAAATGTTTTATTTTTAGAATTGTACTTTTAATCAAAACTTGTAGGCATTTTGTTCATTTTCAAACATCTATATTCATATGCTGCTGTCAGAACTTTTTAAAACCATGCATTAAAAATACAAGAGTTCTGATATCTTTTCATGGATCATAGAGAGCACTCCTCAGATGGGGGACACATTCTCCCCTCACCCAAAGGAAGCTGGGAGCTTCAACTCTTGGTCATGAGATAATTTAATAAATTTATTGTAATTTAATATTTTAGAAATAAAATAATTTTGTTACTAGTATTTAATTTTTTTTTAATAAAACGCATACACTTATAATTTTATATTAGTGTAATATAAATGAATGGTTCTTTAGTGAATATAAATACATAGGGTTATTTATGAAAGGTAAAGACTAAGAATTTGCATGCTTTTGTCTTGGTTTTTGGTTGACTTCATAATGTGATAACATCATTATGCACATTAGGACAGTTAACATATCTGAGAAGAACAGTTAAAAAAAAACAGAAAAAATTTTAAAATGAGAAGGGTTTATTTTAATAAGAGGGAAATTAGAGGTTTTGACTAATTTGTTGGAAGACATATTTATTAGTGTGACACAAATGCCACCCTTGTTAATGGTTATGATTATTATAATTATTTAATCATTATGAGAATCTTAATTTATGTTATTAACTCTCCAGAAGACACCATTTGCATCTCTCTCACTTGGCGGATATGCAGGCACTGTAAATGTTTACTCTTCCACAACATTAAAGACAAACATTCACTGTTACACAATATTTCCATAGGTGAAAAACTTCGTACCAAAGGAGAAAATAAATCTATATTTAGCAAGCCTCCATCCACCCACTATCTTTCCAACATATGGTTATCAATGTGTAAGTAGGTCAATAAATTTATTAAATAACCTTTCAAATATACATGTAGCAAATACAATGAAACGATTACTTTTCATCAATATTTCCATGTACCACATTCAGATAATTTCAATGTGTATGTAGTCTTAGATCCTAACACATAATTCAACAGATTAGTGTCAATATAAATCGCAGGATAGTTCTTATCAGAAAACAGAAATGGAGTTATTAGAGATAAGCAATAATAGTTTGTACATAACCTTGTCTAGGCGATGCCTCAATAGTCTCTCATAACAAAGTCACAAGTTTATTGTTCATGTTACTACAGTTGAATCCGGTTATGTCGCTGGCCTAGGGATTTGCCAAAAAGCATCGAGATAACCAATGATAGAGATAACTGAAAACCAATATGGTGGCAATATATGTACTGTATTAACAGGTGCTTGAAATTTCTTTTATGTACACGATGTGCGTTAATAAATGAGAATGTACATGCACATGTTTTTGGTGACTTTTTTACACAATAGCATTGCCGCAATTTATTTGATGATGTGATTGGCATGCTATAAAAATGTACATACATGTTTGCTAATAACAAAAGGCATATGTGCACCAACTAACAGCAGAGATTTACCAGTATACAATAAAAAACCTGTAGATTCTCGATACAAACCTTTCATTATACATGTATTCTCCAACATTGCAAACACAAAGATCACTCATAAAATCACAAAAACCCTGCGGGGCATAGTTTGTTTTTACAAAAGCTAACCAGTGTCAAAATTAAATCCACAAGTCATTTCACTCTGACAGCTCTGAAAAGTATCGTACACACGGTTACTTCAAAAGTGGGCTAAACATAAAAGAGGTGTGAGCCAGTTAAAGGACATCAGTGTGCTTAGTAAACCCCTGGCAGGATCGCGCCTGATGTGGGAAACAATGCTCTTAAGTTCAAGCTGTAACCATTTATCGTTAGTGAGATGGTGAAGTGGCATCGATAACTAACATTTTCAAAAGCCGATGATTAGTCACAGGGATTGAGATAATCGATGTTAAGTGGTGATTTTGGCCCTCTTTTATGCTCAAGATATTAGGGTTTGATGACATAAAAGAATTGATATAACCGATGAAAAAATGCTAAAACAAAGAGTGAATTTGGTGGTTCCAACTTCAAAAACATTGACTTAATAAGGTTGGCGAGTTAACTGAGGTCGAGATAAGTGGGTTTGACTGTATTGCCAGTTTCTCTTGCACATTATAGAATACTGATGAGCCACTATTCTCTCGAGGCTAACCTGGGTGCTCCTTCACGGTATTAGTTCCCTCAAGCAGAACAACAATGTAGCAATTTCCAGTCTTCCTTGTCCCAGAAATTCCATGATGTAGTCAAGCAATCTTTGCTTCCATATGTCAACAGAATGCAATGTATACTTACACATGGGGGGGGGGGGAGGAAGGGGAGATAGATACTTCTTGCATCTACCATGGTTGTAGCAGTTTATAAATCAGTAAACCGAGAGATTCTGATGAAAACAAAAAGGTGCTTCTTCCCTGTAAAATATAATCAGGAAACAAGTGCTAAGTTTCCAGTTTATTCATCTCTAACTCCATTTTTTCTTATATTCAAGTTTCCTGCAACAGTATTTATTAGCCTGATTCATGCATACAGCATAATAAATACAAACTAATAGTTTATGAACAGGTTCACTAGAAACAATGTCAAATGTTTAGCATGCTACATACAAGCATCATAGTTCACTAATTGTAGAAATAATAGTCTACTCACATAATATGTAAAACACAATATAACATAACAATAGCAAAATGCATGAAATATTACTAAGTCCGATGATGTGGGAGGGGGACGTTGGTTGTTTATAGTTTAGATTGTTTTGATTTAATAATTAATTTAATTGTATTTAAACGTGCCTTCAAATTAAAATACAGTTACACCAAAAAAATGAATATAAAGTGATTTAACATTTGAACTCACTAGAACACTAAATCAATGAGAACCCTGAGCTTGTTTCTTTGCAACGAGACGGTTCCATCTGGGGGTAATAGGAGACAATTACACCCGAAGTGTGTTGCTTATGTCCAGTTTATTCCGTTGTTTTGTTTTGGTTGCTGTTACTGCAGAAAACCCCGCTTCACACAGATAGGATGTCGGAAATGGCAATATGGATTTAAGTGCTGTGGTAGCCGTTGTTGTATTGGCGGGTGAGGGGGTTTACAGAGCCCAGGCTAATACCACATCGTTTGTACTTAGTGTGTATGTGCGCCCAGGATGTTCACCAGTGGTGTTGTTGTTGTTGTCATTGGCACTGTTGTTGTTGATGTCCCCGGTATCCATTGGGCTGTATGTAGGTGGGTGTTGGCGGCCAGTATAGGTGGTCAAGCATTAGTTGAATTAGATCCACAAATATCCCCACTGCATGTGATGTTGCTCCTTGTGCTGCCACCGTTGTTGTTGTTGTCGCAGCACTGCTGTTGTTGTTGTGGCTGTAGTAGATGATACTGTTGTTGTCGTCTGTTGTGTTGTGGCGGGCGCCTTCTTTTTGATTTGGGGCTCCGTTCTGTAGTTTTTCCTTGTGTGTCTGTTGTGGTTGTCTTTGTTGCAGTCCCTAGTGGTGACTCTGGCTGTGGATTGGTGGCATTTGGTTTAGTCGTTGTTGTTGTTTCTTGTGGTGTAGTTGGAGCGTTGTCGACTTCTGTTTCGGTCTGTGCGTCAGTTGTCTTCACTTCTTTTTCTGTTTGTATTTTTCTTTCTTTCGTCTTGATATGTACCATTTGTGTGCTAGAGATTTTTTGGCGTTTCTTCTTATTTTCGGTGGTAGTTGTTTTAATTTCTTTTTCTTTGCTGATAGAGCTTGTAGTCTGAGTTTCCTTATTATCTGTTGTGGGTTTTGGAGTTTGTGAGAATGCCTGTCTGATTTCTTGTTTTGCTGTTTGAGTTGAATTCACTTTGGCCGTATGTGGAATTTTCCAGATGATGTTGGTGTTTATTCCACTTTCTCTTGTAGTGGCTTGTAGAGTTTAGGTGGAAACGTTGCTTTTTCCTTCAAAGACTGTTTGAGTTGTGCCGTCTTCCTTTGTGGGTTTTCGCGTTGTTTCCTCCTTTTCCGTTTGTGAAGAGCGTGTTTTTGTTGTCAGCGTTATTTTCCAGATGATATCTGTCCATGTTTCACAGTTTGTTGATGATGTAGTTTTTTTTCCGGTTGTCTTGTCAGGTGCTTGTTTAAAATCTTGTGGAGACCAATTGTGGTTAAGAAGGCTTGTTGTCTAGTGTAAATTCATCTTCCGTTTTTTGTGTGGAAGAGGGTCAACAGCAAATTAGTGAACGCATTTTTTAGTTCAACGTTTTTAGTTTCTAGTGTGAAGGTGAAGGGGGTAACTTTTCGTATACCCCCATTTTCGGTTGGTTTGCTGATTTCACAGCAGTATTTTGTCCAGTCTTCTCCTTTGTACTTCTTGTTTGCACCTCTTCAAGCCTCTTTTGCCGTATCTGTCTCAGCTGGGCTATGCGCTCATTTGTGAAACAGAAAGGGCCGTCCGCATCTTCTGTGACTCTCAGAATCGCGTAAAATGTCACTTGGTGGAGTGGGCAGTAGTGGCATTTTTGCCAGCCCTGAAAAGGGCTGAGGCTTGGTGCTGACTTGTCTGGTGTGGCGCTTTGACATGACTCTCCTCCTGGCGGTCCAATGGATGGAGTGCGTTCGTCGGTGGTCCGAAGCAAAGTGTGTTGGTGTGGTTGGGAAGTAGAGCTCGAATTCTTTAAAAGCAAAGACAGATGATCGTGCACCAACTGTGAGAATGAATGCTCAGACTCAATCTCGTCCATGGAAAGTCGCACAAACCCGAGAGAAATACACCACAGTAAATAAAATTGGTACCATTTGGTCCACGGCCCGGTACCATATGGTCCGCGTACTGGGGGTTGGGGACCACTGGTTTAGAGGCATAAATAAAAGGGGAAAAGATCAAGTTTTTTTTGTTTTTTTTTGACTTGGCATTGTGATTCTGACATTGTCCTTCCTTCGTCTTTGATAGTCAGTTGATCTGGTGCCTAACCACCACATCACATTAGTTGTAATAAATTAATGTTGGTTGTGAACCACACCTAAATGAAGTTTTTGTTATTAAGTTGGGGAACCTTTAAATTTGGGGAGCCAAAGGATCAAAAAGTTTAGAGTACTGATCTAGACCTAAGTAGATTGTAATTTATAATTAGAATTATTAAATTATGGTTTATACTCTGATACTTGTTGTGATGTGTTGCTTCTACTCAAAAAACATTGTTTCTTGACTGTTCATTTTTATCAGATCAAACAAATGAAGTGTGTGCCACTACACAGTTTCGATGCAAAAAGTCATTTGACTGCATCTTCCAGCGTTACATGTGTGATGGATTGCCTGACTGCCCAGATGGAACAGATGAGGAAGACAGCATATGCACAGGTGTTTAATATATTTTTTATGAAAACAGTTGTTTATTTTATTTATTTTCTAACCTATATGTAACTACTATGTAGTAGATGCATATATTGTATTAGTTTTATGTTATAGTCACCACATAAATGGTGTTTTTTCCATAATTTATATTTGCCAGTATATATTGGTGGCATGACATTTTATCATACTGGTTAATTGAATCATCAATTTATAGTCTCAAAATTCATATAGATTCAGTTCAAATCAGCAAAATATTCTATATTTTTGTATTTATTAGAATCAGCTTAATTTATAAGAATTAAAATACAACAATTATTTCTTGAAAATTCAAGTTCATTAAATCAAGAGATTTCGAACAGCAATAATAATTTTTTCCTGGCAGTTTTTTAAATGCTAATTCTTTGGTATGGATTTTGCTGTCTGAGAATCGTGAATTTTTGCCATGAAATTATTAAGTTTGGAACATCACAAAAATTGCAAATATTTGCCATAAATAAATTTTTATTGAAAATGTCAGATGCATAAATTATAATGCAATTTTTAGTAACTTACCTTTTTAACTTATTCAGCCCAAACAGGAATTTGTTACACTTCTCACTTCTCTGTTGATAGCTGACCATACCAGGCTTTTAAATTCAGCTATAGTGTTCATTTGCATTCTTCAATCATGGGGGTCACTTTCCATTTATCTAAACTCTGAAAAAGACTTTGTTGTGGCAGTTTAAAGAAAAATAACTGTTTTATAGTTTACTTTTTCATTGTATGTGTATATATATGTGTGTGTGTGTGTGTGTGTGTGTGTATATATATATATAAAATATACTCTTTAAATTATTATTTTTTTTTTAAAAAGAGAGAGCCAATAGGCTCCTTCTGGAGAAGGATGAGGGCGCTCGTCCTTCTCAGCGAATGTTATTTCTGTCTTTAAGTTTAAATCAAAAGTTTAATGCTTTAAATAAACAAAACTAGATATTTAATAATATCAATAAATTGATAAAATATGAAAATAATTACACAACTATTGACAAAAATGCCAGTATGTAGCAGCTTCAAGCTGCTGAATACCACAAAAGATGATTAACAAAAAATGATAAAATAATTCGTATAAAACAAACAAATAAAAAAATACTATTAAAATTATTAATATAAATAGGTAGTCCCAACGTCACTGTTTTACAGGGGTCAAACGCTCTTTTAAACACAAATTCACTGAACTTTGACTCAAAGCAGTTTTCTTCACACTAAACCTGGACTAATGATGTTTATATAAAAAATAAAGAACTATCTTTCATCTTTTAAAGTATATTCTTACTTTTCATCTGAACTTTATTATTGTATCCATAAACTTTGATGAAAGTACCTTAGGGTTACGTTGAAAATTTCTCATCGGGCGCCTCACGGCCGAAAAAATAAAATTCGCGTTTTTCAGTACTATACTTTAACTTTTGGGCAAGAGCCGCATTGATAAATAGGCGAAATTCTGATTGGTCCATTAAAAAGAAGAGAGATAACTCTCCTCACTCATATTTTTTTCAATATTGTATGTTAAGAATAACACCAAAAAAAATTTAAGTTAAAAATTTGAGACAAATTTTGGGGGTCAAATATTTTTCACAAAATCATGGAAAATATATCATTTTATTCAGCATTTCAACATCTTTCCAGAAACAAGACACAATACGGGATTATTAGTCCATGCGGTTCTTGCTAAATTCAAAACCCCTTCGCGTCTTTCTCAATTCACGCCACAGTCAAGGCTTTCATTTCTGAGACACGGTGTACTGACGCTAATGCTGATTATTCTGCCCTATACGATCAGTTGAAACCATTTATTGGTCAGATCTATTTGTGAGTGTTTATTAAAGTTTATTTTCATTTTCTTGAATTTTTTTGTAAGCATATTATTATTTTTCAAGTAGAATTATTGACAGTTTCCGAATTAACTCGTTCAAATATAGGCCGATCTCGGAGTGACTTGCAAATATGTGAAAATATACTATTTTCTTGAAATATTTCGTTTTAAATATTTGTGAATATTGTTTTATTTGCTCATTTAATTTTAGGTATGGGTGACAATTTTATTATGTAGAAAAAATAGTTTTAAATTGTTAATTTCAACAAGAAAAAAATAACTCTAGATGCTAAAATTGTAGAAAAACATAGCTCTGAAATATTTCAGTTCTTTCAAGCGTTCTGTTTACTGTAACACAAACTTAATATTTAGTTTATTATTTCGTTTTTGCTTATATTTAAAAAAAAATCTTTTCCCATTTTGTTTCTTATTTGAACATCGTTTTACAGTGTAAAAAATCTCTTTTTTGGGGGGGGGGGTACCCCCCCTCCCTTGACTTGTAATTTCTTTACACTTCTATATAAATGGAGAAATAGCTAACTTAAGGTTGTTGTTTCGTTTTTTAATAATAAAGACAGCAGGCTGCTGTACATTTGTTGTTAATCTTATAGCTAACTTAATATTTCTTCATGTTTTACTTTATTTCATTTTAAAAAGTAATATTTAAATATTGTTTGGTCCTTTCACTCTTTTAGTTGGTAATCAATCATTCAATGTATACTTTTTTCTTTATATTAAAAGCAAGTTATTAAAAGTATGCAGCTAATAGTTATCCTACTTACAGCATACTTGTTTGCATAAAGAAAATTTTAAGGGTTGGACATTTGTGGAATATTTTTTTTTAGCTGATGAGCAGTACACTAACTTATCTTCAGGGTTATGACTGAACTTAAGAACACCCCTAGTAACAACTGGGAAACTGTTCTTTCCAAAGCATTACAACTTAGTGATGGGACTTTTTGTGAAAAGTATGGTATTAGTCAGGAGATATGTGAAGTATGTTATTCATTAACAGCTGTTTATATGAAGTTTCTGATAATCTGATTTGACTACTTCAAAGTTTTGCCAAGAAATTAAGTTTGAAAGATTGCTGTCTGAATGAGCGGCTTGTTCAGTTTTGCCCATCTCTCAAAAATGCAAAAACATAAAATACAGAATCACTAAAAACGCAAGAGGTGCACTGTTCTTTAAACTTTCTTTAAACCAGATAGTCAAATTATTCTTGCTTTGTTTATGAATGAAAGTTTTTGCAAAGAGCTTCAGACTTTAAATAAAGCTAGCACTAGTAGTACTCCATAGTAATCATAGATACAAGGTTGATTTGGGTGCTAAAAGTCTGAATATAGAAATAAAAGGTAAAGACATCAACACCCTTATTGATAAAATAATTTTGCAAATATTTGAAGGCACTCCAGTATCTGATTGGCACATGCTGAGCTGTTGTAAATGCAGGTAGTAGCCTAGATCAGGGGTGCACAAACCGCGGCCCGCGGGCCGCATGCGGCCCCCGACAGGGCCCGGTGCGGCCCCCAGAAGACTTTAGAATGTTACCATTATTTGTGGCCTGCAAGGAGCTTTTAACATTAATCTGAACAAGGGAGTAGAACAGTGGTCTGCTTTCCCGTGCATGCATCTTGTGCTGTGTTGAAAACAAACGCTGGATGCGGTATTGAGGTGAGAGCACTGTGTATAGGGCACATTGTTCACTTCAGCTGATCAAAGGGTATGTGTTGAAATAGTAGTATCTGCGCATCTTTGATGTATGGTGACATCAATTAGCATTAGAAAGACCCAAGTCGACAGGCAGCCAGCCAAAGTTCAGTCTGGGGATGGGGTGAGGTGACGGGTGGGGGGAAGGAAGGTGAAAGAAGAGTGGATGGCTAAATACTTTATGTGGCATTTTAATGGAGCAGCTATGTGCTTAATTTGTTGTGAGTCTGTTACTGTGATGAAGGACTTCAACTGCAAGCGGCATTACAAAACAAAACAAAGCATGCTGCGACATTTTTATTGACTTAAAAGGCACTGTCAACTGGAGGTCATTGATCTTCAATGTTCACCTGAACTGAAGTCATCATTTCAGCAGAACAACATTTTAACATTTTATGGAAGTCTCAGCTCGAGCACATACAGAAATGTCAAGGACTTGGCTTGCAAGTTGTTGTCAGAATTCGGCAGCCCATACTTGTGTGAACAAACGTTTTCAGTAATAAACATGAACAAGAACAAGCTGAGATCGAATTTGACCGACAACAATCTCTGTTCGATTTTGAGGCTACTACAAAACTCAACCAAATATTGACAAAGTTGTTAACAACATTCAGGCTCACCCTTCTCACTAATAAAGACTAAATCTATGTTAATAAGTCAAAAACGAATGTAAAGACATTATTTCATTATTTGTGTTGTTCTTTTTCTACTGAGCCATTCATGTGCAATCTGACTTGCGGCCCTCCATGCACTCTCAATTGGAAATGTGGCCCTCTGGCCTAAAAAGTTTGTGCACCCCTGGCCTAGATGAAACTGAAGTAGCAAGAACAACTAATGTAGATAACTTTCCAAATAGCCAACCACCAAAGAGACTGAAAGAAGGTGTTGCTGTTTGTTATGATAATGGATTTATGATTAGTGAGGCATTAGAAGTTCACAGTGCAAAATAATATTGATGGAGCAGTATAGAAATAAGAATATTTTGAAGTGGTGTGATAGCATAAACTGTGATGATGTGAATGCCAAGTTTGTTTTTAAATGGGGCTTAACAATGGAGATAACCAATGGAAGAACCTGGCCAGCTGCTGACTTTAGAGTTTTGCAAGAAGAATTTTCTATTTATAAAATATAAGCAATATCCAATATATAATTATATGTATATTACTTTCTCTATCAATAAGAAGTTACTGGGATTAAATACATTACCTCTTTTCAAGAATTAATATTAATTTAAACATATATTTTGTTACCACATGATGCTTATTGTATGTGTGTCGCTGTGTGTTATTGTGTATATTCATTATTTGAAATAAATAAAACTAAAATGAAATGATCTTTTATTCATAGCTTACATTATAATTATATAAATATGTTAATATTTCTTTAAATCATGTACATGTGTGCAGAGCACTGTTTTAATTTAAGAATAAATTTTTCATGCACACTTTCAGTGATTTAAGACCTTGTCAAACCTTCAGAATAAAACAATATGATTTGGATTTTTTAGTGTGTGTGTGTAGTGATATAATTAGCAATGGCATGGGTTCAACATCTTTATGTATCTTTGATACATATATAGTGCTTTTATACCAATCAAGCAGTTTTAATACGGTTTTAAGATTTTAAATATTAAATTTTGTATTATAAAATATTAAAACAAATTAAATGCTGAACAAATCTTTTGTTTAGTTAAATGTATAACATCTTGCTGGTCATTTTAATAGGTGAATCATAACTGTATAGTTTCAGAGATATGACAATTTATCCATTTTCATTTTCTTTGTAAATAGAAATTTTATAATAAAACTAAAAATGTAAATTAAATAAATGGTTAAACATAACTTAACTTTATATATTTACTAATTTAGACAGAGCACAATTTACTGATCATTTGATATGTGAACCAGCTCTGTATGTTGTATAGTTTTAGAGATATGACAATTTGCTTTTTTACATTTTCCCTATAACACTTGGTTACTGCTCTTTTTTGATTAAAATTAGTTGAAATGGCCATTTTCAGCATCAAATAATTTCTTCACTGTTGTTGCTATGCCTTTGGAAAAAAATAGGCATTAACTACATAGCAAATGATTTAATAATATGCATTCTGGATATACTTTGTTCATCAATTGATTATGCTATGATGCCATGAATATTCCAGTTTGTTGCGTTTTGTAAGCAATTTTATGAAACAAAAGCACGTTTTTTGTTTCATAAAATTGCTTACAAAATCGAAATTTAAGTTTATTATGAATTATGACGGGAAAAGCACGTTTTCCGTCGTAATTCATAATAAACTTAAATTTCGATTCTGCATAATGTCTGATTTTTCTTGTTGTCTGTGATTATGTTAATTTAAAATGTTGGACTGTTGATCTGTGTGGTTTATATTTTACTTGTACTGAACTTGACAAACTGCACATTCAATCATTACGTCTAAAAAATGTTGATCACAAATTACGACACTAAATTGACAATATCTCAAAAAGTATTATACTATAGCCAACATCATATTTTTTTCTGTACAACCTTATTTCATCAGAACACACATTTTGAGCATAAAACATTTGTACAATATCAAGTAGGAAAAAATGAAAGGGACTACCTAATATAAAATATATAAACCATGAAATCCTGTTGTTGTATTTAAAATTGAGCCACACCATCACTAATAATTGAAAAATGCTTTAAAATATTTAACATAAACAACTTGAAGAAAAATATCTAACTTGAAAATATAAATTAACCTTTGAAGAACGCCAAACCAATTATCATTTATTAATCTATCTATAATGAGTTTAAATAATAATAATCCAAGAAGTAAAAATAACACCGCTATTCAATAAAGGAGCACCAAATGGATTTAATGAATACACACCCATAGGAGGCTAGCACAGTCCAATTTCTAATTAATTTTCTATGAAAATAAGCCCTAAAAACTTCAAAGGTAATAAATAAAATTATACCTTAATGTAATTCATTAAAAACAATAGTATGAGATCCTTGATATGTTGATTCACGAATAACAATTACATTTCCGATGCGAGAGAGAGTTCTCCAAAGTCAGGATGAAAAGAAAGAACGTTCTTCTTCTTTTTATTTAATAGATAGTAATTTTTAACTAGTACTAGTATTATTGGTTCGAAATACAATAGGATGTAATCTAATTACTATTCCTAAAGAAGATTAAATATTATGTAAAAGTAAAATCAATTCATTATCAAGATATGAGCCCAATAGCTTTTAATTAGCTTATTTTACAATTGGTTAATTTAATTGACTTTAAGTATATTAAAACTGAAAACCTTTAAAATTTCAAAGAAATGTCTTGCAATATACACACTAACTACCTTATACAATACTCTACTATACTATAGTTTACAAACTAAAACTGCGAATTGCAAATTCGAAAAAGAAAAAAAAGAGCTATTCTAGTATATCTGACTAATCTGCAAAAAATCATTAAATAAACAAAATCAGAAATGGGGATTGAAAAACTAGTACATAATCAATCAAATTACAGCATACTCTTTTTAAATATAATCTTTAACAATTAATTGATAAATTATTAGAAGAGATTAACTTACTCTACATTTGCAATTCATCAATCAAAGCTAACTGCGGTATCTAAGTTAAATTTATTGCTTATAGCATAGTTCATGATATAGACTGTAAATCTAATAAAGGATGACGAAATCACCCTAAGCAAATTAAATTAACCAATTGAAAATAAATTGAGAGCTATTAGGCTCATACCTCGAAAAATGAATTGTTTTTTCCTTTTATATAATATTTAATTTTCTTTAAAAGTAGTAGTGGCCAGATTGCGCCTTATTGCGCTTCAAATCCATAACAGTAATGCTCGCACTAATTAAAAATTACTATCTGTTAAATAAATCATAAAAGATGTTCCTCTCGACCGCTGATGACGAAATCACCCTAAGTGAATTAAATTAACCAATTGTAAAATATTCTAATTAAACCTATTGGGCTCATACCTTGAAAATGAATTGATTTTTCTTTTACATAATATTTAATCTTCTTTAGGAATAGTAATTAGATTACATCCTATTGTATTTCGAACCAATAAACAATAATACTAGCACTAATTAAAAATTACTATCTATTAAATAAAAAGAAAGGACGTTCTTTCTTTTCTTTGGAGAACTCTCTCTATCTTGCTCTCTATGCATCAGTTTATCAATGAAGCGGGATTCTTATCATTTAGTCGAGTTTAGTCCTTGACCATTAACTAGCTCTATTGGTACGTCATTTTAAATATTAAGTTTGGTTGAGTGATTTTATTTAGAAACCTATAAATTATCATTGATTAGGCTGTTACTTATTTTATTTACTATGTTGCAATGGTAACGTAATTGTTATTCGTGAATCAACATATCAAGGATCTCATACTATTGTATACTATATATATATATAATATAATAATTTTTTTTGTTGGTAGTCTTTGAGTAGAAACTGTTGTAACAGTCGGTTTGATGTGTACATATATTTATGAACTCTTACAGTTACAATTGACAAGATATATGAATTGTTTTGTATGCGAGCATGATGCTATATGGGATATAATTTGAGGTCACTATACAGGGTGGCCCAAAAGTAGGTTTACAGTTATTACACTACCTTTTATATGGTTGAAGTTACTTGCTTAGTAATACCAATATAAAACATTCCTCAGAGTATAAATCTAACTTACATAAACAGCTTTTTCCTTGCTAATGAATTTCCCGCTGTTCTAGTGTCGAATTTTCAAATAAATAGTCTACGTGATAACTGTAAACCTACTTTTGGGCCACCCTGTATACACTTTTCATTTCTTATTCAGAGTAGAGACAACCAATCAGTTTTAGTTGTTGATTTATTTGATTTACTTTTTCTTGGTTTGTGTTTAACTTTCTTGTGTGTATTTAATGTGTAATTATTGTAAAACTTTTCATGTGCTTCAGTCTTGGAATAGGAATAATAAACTTTGTGAGTCATATTTACAGATAAATGTATGATATTAGAATTAGTTTTGAAATAATTAACTGGTAGAAAGTTTGAGTGTCATGGATAAATAAGTGATTGTCATGAACTTGATACCAAGAGTAAAAGTATTATTAAAATTATTAAATTATTAAAAGTGCTGTATTTAATCATTTTTTAAGCTAGAATTTGTATTATGTATGGAGTGTTATTGTTTTATTAATTTAAAAACCTTAAATAAAGTTTGGAATGAATTTTTTTTTTAATTTTATTTTTCAGCTACTCCATGTAAAGGGAAATTTAACTGCAACAATAGTCGATGTGTTGATTCAAAGTATGTATGCGACACTATCGACAATTGTGGTGACAAATCAGATGAAATAGAAGGTTGTCGCATAAAGAATGGTAAGTCTTGTTGATACCTCTTAGTTTCATTACATTTAGGGTACTAATATTTGATATTTTGAGATTAATAGATAGTTGTAAGATTTGTGGATAGAGAAATAGTTAATTTTTATTTGTATTTGCTAACAAACAAAATCTAAAGAAACAACCAAGAAAACCCCCTCCCTTCACAATATCCAATTGCTAAGCATATATTTATCTGACTGTAACTAGAGTTTAACTCTTCTCAAATGGCAACATAAAAAAATTGCCCATGCCTAAACATACCTACAAAATATAATTTAAAAAAACAGTTGTACATCAAAATTAGATGCTAATTTATATAACTAATCTTTTTAAGAAATTTTATTTTACTATTTAATGCTCATAATCTCATATTAAAAATTGTAAACCAAAGATGCATCCTTGGCTGCCATCTTGAATTTTTCTCGAATTATGGTTCAACACTTGCTTCACAAAAATCGTTCTAATGAATTCTGATTTTGATTATGAGCCTGAAACTACTGGATTCAGGTGATAGTAATACCTACTTGTTTGGGGAAACCTCAGTTAAGTCTGGAGAAGATATTATTGCTCCAAATTTGATCAGGAATACTCCAATGGAGAAAGGTTCGTTCATTTCTTTTATGTAAATTTTCGACAGCATCAGTCAGAGGTCAATTTAAGTTTTTATTGCTTGCAGTGCAAAATTACTTATTTTAAGTTAGAATAATATAGGATTTTGAAGAAATTTTCACATAAAGTGACAAGCTAGTGACAGTCTTTCATTTTTTGTTTACCTGCTTACTTGTACTGCTATATAGTTACAGTTAATATTAGACTGTTTCTTTTATTTGTTGTTTTCTTTTTTCTTAGATAGTAGTAGATAGTTGTAGATCTAAATGGGTTTTATAGTATTTATATTTTAGAGTCTATGGTTATGATGATAAGGATGTGGGCATCCCTACCCCTTTTTCTACCTGAATGTATATTAAATTTGCAGCTGTCTGAGGTTAAGACTAAAGAGGGAGCCAAACAGTATTTGAGGTCCATTGACTTTTTAAAACTTTTACAGTAGATCTAGTGGGCTACCTGTGTGAGTATACAAATAAAAATGTTAGTTTTATGGGAAAAACAAGCCAACTGTTTTCAAAGGGTGGTACGGCTTTAGTATGGACGAATTTTATTTATGGGTTATTGCTGAATAGAGGACTTGTTCCACTTCTAATGTTGATAGTCAATAGTTGATGGTCAAGAAAATCTCTTTATAATGGAGTGTGGCTGTAGACCTTTATGTTAGAGACATGCTCGATGTTATAAGGACCTACAGGATAAACTTTGTAAAGTGAGAAAAATATTAAATGTACAAAAAAAATTCTGCTCCGTCCAATCAGGATTTTTCAGGTGATGAACACATTGAGAGTTAAGACTATTTCACTTGTGTCAACCATTCATAGTGCTAGTGGACATGAAAGTTAATGGAAATTTCTGAGAACTACATGTAAAGCACTATAGTTTGTTAAGGACTATAATTAGTACATAGGAAGGGTGGATAAAAGCGAGCAGTTAATAAATAAATATGTTTTGAGAAACTCTGATAAGTACTGGAAGTCATTATTTTTCATTTTTTAGCTGTTGCATGGTTTAATGCTTACATTTTATTTGAAATTCTAGGAAAAAATTCAGATATAGGAGAACTGAAAAGACTAAGGGCAAATTTATTTTTACAGAAGAGTTAATTTAGGTAGAACCAGCCTCTATATGGCGGATAACTACTAAATTCCGAAAAATTTACCCTTTTGTCATAAGTGCTGTGTTTATGTTCCATATTTATCATGCTTGTGAAATAATTTTTTGAATAAAACTTTCTTCCAACTTTTCATTAATATATTTTTTATTTGTGGGAAAGTGAGTGGAAGCATGTAAGATCACATTAAATTTGCTACGGTTAGCGTGTTTCGATACCGGTGGCCATTTTCTCAAATCTCCGGTTTTACTGACGTAGTTTGGTATGCCTTGCAAAAACTAACATGGGTTCCACTACGTCCAATCAGAATGTATCTTACATCAAACTAAGGCAAAATGAATGTAGGATGCAGCTGTGTTAGTTTTGAATCTATATTTTTATTTTTATTGTACCTAAAAGTCGATTGAAAAAAGTCTAATTTGAATCTTTACTCCTTTAGGGTTATTTTTGAAAATATAATTTTTAAAATATCATTAGAAAGTAGAGAATCTCTTCTTTAAAATGGTATATAGCATGACAAAGTGGCATTTTCGTAGCAGAACCCTTAGAGCGGGAAAATGTGCAACCCAAGCGTTCACAAAGTAAACATAGGCCTAAACATAAACGAAGCGCGTAATGATTATGGTGTTGTCGGCTGTGCTTGTTCTTTGCTGCGAAAGTAATTCACTAAGCTTAATTAACTATAACTCTTGCAAGTTGCAGTTGTAAAACGATTTTAATTCATTATATGGATAATATTTTAAGGCTATTTGATGGAAATGAAGATCGTATCTGTACAAATGGTAATGCGTTCAAGATCGTCATGGACATGAGTGAGAGTAGACAAGTATAGGCCTACTAAACAATCACTATTCATAATCTCTACTGTAAATTTTATTAACAGTTTTTTATAATCTCTGTCAGGCAATGGTCACACATTGATTCTAGATTGTTTTTCCCCACAAAAAAAACTGGTTTATTAACTAAGTTATGATGGATCACGAATGACAGCCATTTAATTAATCATAATGTGTAGCGCCAATAGCAACAGCCTCAAATATGCATTAATTATTTAGTTTTTGTGAGGCTATGCCCCGTCATTATATCTTTTTAGAGTTGTTAATAGGTTAAATTATTGTTAGGATTCATTTCACTTGTAAAAATTGGCCAAGACTTTGAGGGACCATGTTTCAGAATGCATAATACAACCTGCCACTAGGTTTCAATCAGCCCTCTACTGTTATTTTTAATTAGGGAGGCTATTGCTATAAAGCCACCAGTTATTTCTCGCTTGCTATGGATCCTGAGTTTACTGATATTCATTGAAGTTGTAATATCAAACTATACAAATTGAGAGAAAAATAAGTGTTATATGTACAGTCTGTGACATTTTCTTATGCTTTTAGAAAAGCAAAAACTTTCTGTTTTTCATAAGCATAGCCACCCTATTAGGTTTGCATAGTAGGCCTACATTATGATCAAATATATTAATTTATGGGAAAATGTGAGTATATAGCATACAATAAATATATATCTAAATTGTAATTTTATCTGTAATTCAGTTTGAAAACATATTTTAAAGAATATTTTAATGTCTTCTGTGTTATTTTTATATATTTTATCAACTTGAATTTGAATGTTGAAATATCTTACTTTTACAAAACTAAACTCATGGATTTGCTGGTACTAGTAGTTGTACTTAAAGACGTCAATTCATTATTTACAATCACATTCATTTGATAGATGGTTTTCTCTTGTAGACATAACATAATAATTGTTTTCCAATTAACCATCATACTTTTTTCCTTGTCAAAATGTAAATTTCTGGATTTTTGTCCCCCCCAAAAAAAATTAAACCAATCCTTATATTTAATTTATTAAAATATAAAAATATGTAACAATACATTTACAACAGTATTTTTATTAAAGCCCATTCAATTTCCCATAAAATGGCATCTAACACGTATATATAGATATATATGTATACCTCAGAACCTAGGCAGAAATATATTCTAAATAAGCCCAGTTTATAATGAGGAGCAACATCACCAAAATCTCCTGTTGAAAGAGAGTTAAGTGAATGGGTTACCAAATTTGAGTAAAAGAAAGTAAAATTAGTATGATATATGAAATGTAATTGAAAGCATATCTTAAGGCCAGATATAGCATAGGAACTTTTCTTTTTAAATGTAATTTGGCCACAAATTTTTGATGAATTTATATATTTAGTGTCTTCTTTTACTGAAAAATTAAAAAAAAAATCTTTACTAAGAAATTTTTTGGTATCAATAAAGTCACTTTTATACCATCCTGTGTTTGAGTTTTATTTTATGATCTTCAGAGTTTGTGAAAATACCATTTGTTTGCCTTTCTTCTGCCAACAATACAGGATGAGTGGATATTAAAACAATGTGAATTATTTCCCAAATTACTGGCACAGTTAAAGCTTAATTTGGGAACACATATTTGCATATTCATTTAATTTTGGCACTAACTCTCTTGGGAATTTCTAACAGAATATTTTTTATTTGGGCACTTTTGGCTTTTAAATATGCATTTATCTTCATTTTGGGCCATAGATTTAGCCATTTCTCTGAAGTAAAATGGCTAATGCCTCATTTTAATACAAAGTGATATATTGAAATTAGCTTGCCTACCCCTTTAGATAACAATTTACATCAGAGGTGAAAGAAAATGGTCCCTGTGACATCACATAAGTTTGGCTATTCAGGCACAGTGAGATAAACTTAAGGAAAAGCAAGAAATTGTTGTATCAGACCAAATTGTTGAGCTCAAGAGTATTGTTTGCTTCTTAGATGCAATCACTCACGTCATTTCTGTTCTTTTAAATTCATTTCTGTTCTAGTGTAATGTTGCAAATCCATATACTGAAAAAATATGCTGACCCGAAATATGCAGAGTGATGCTGAGAATGCGTTTGATAAGTACCGATGAATAATCAAAATGCTAGATTTTATGTTTGCGCATGCTGCATATGAAAATTACAAACCTCTAGGGCAGGGGTCACAAACTCATTTTACCTGGGGGCCGCTGGAAGTAGAGTCTGGGTGAAGCTGGGCCGCATCATTATTCCCTGCTGCCAGAGACCTGGCAACGCTTCCTCTTACACAGCTCAGACACATTTGGCTTCAGGGAGGAAGCCACTGAGACCCTCAGTATGGCTTGAAGATGCTCATTAGTAAGTTTGGACCTGAATTTTGACTTATTAAAGTTCATGGTGGAGAAGAGCTTTTCACACAAATAGGTGCTCCCAAAAAGGCACATGGCCCGCTTGAACATCCTGGAAAGTTCAGGGAAAATAAGTGGCAATTCTCTCAAAAACTGTCCAAGCTTGTCTGCTTTTCCACTCACCTCCCTGAACTTGGCTTTGAGTTCAGAATTACACTGTATGTCAATTAACTCCATTTGAAGCACAGGAGGGGCATCTTCCACATTGAAGGAGAAGGGGTCAGCAAATATTTGAAAGGTGGTTCTGTGTTTCTTGAAATCTGCAAACCTGTGATCAAATTCTTCCTGCAGCTTTACAATGGCATCAACATACTTCTCACCACTGAATGGTGTACCAGAATCCTTGAGTGCCTTACAAGCTGGGAAATGGCAGAGGTTTGTCTGAGAAAGCTGGGCTTTCCATAACATGAGTTTTGTGGAAAATGCTCTGACATTGTCATGTGCTGCGCTGACAAGCTGCCCCTGGCCTTGTAATTTCTTGTTCAGTACATTCAGCTCTTGTATGATATCAACAAGAAAAGCTAAGTCCATGAGCCATTTGGGATCACTTAGTACAGGGACAGCCATCCCATTCTTCTCCATGGTTTTCACTTCTGCTCTCAAAACCTCTTCAAGACCTGTCCCCTGCTAAACCAAAGTACCTCGGTGTAGTAGAGCACATCCTCATATGCTGACTCTGTTTCCTCTAAAAAGGCACGGAACTGCCGGTGCTTTAAGCCCCTGGATCTGATATGGTTGATGCATTTCACAACGTCAGACATCACATTGTCAAACTTCAGGCATTTGCTGCAAAGGGCCTGCTGATGAATAATGTAGTGCAGAGCAATGGCCTCTTCTACACCTTCTTCTTTCAATTTGAACAAGTGCCACAACTCCATTTCTCTTCCCTGTCATTGATGGCGCTCCATCAGTTATTATTCCAGCAAAACTCTTCCATAGTAAGCCGGCATCTGCAATGGCATCACAGCCAGTGGAATATTTCCTCAGCGGAGGTCTGGCCATGCATTGGAATCACTGTGAGCAACTCCTCCATCACTTCAAAATTGTCATCAACACCACGGACATATATTGCGAGCTGTGCAGTGTCAGTGACATCGGTGCTCTCATCAAGAGCGACTGAGTATGCATGGAAATGTTTAGCTTTCTCACAAAGTTGATCGTAAATGTTACCTGACAGGTCAGAAATGCGCTCTGCTACTGTGTTGGCTGAGAGGCTTGTTGCTAAACTGACTGTTCTTTTCTGGACAGACTATACTTGCAACCTGTAACATGCACGTTTTGATGAACTCGCCATCTTTAAATGGTTTACCTGCTTTAGCAATCATCTCACTCACCACATAGCTAGCTTTGACTGCCGCATCACTCTCTTTGCTTGCTTTCTTGAAAAAATCTTGTTGCCTCAGTAAACACGTTTTAAGTTTGGCGACTCGGTCCTCTCTCTCATCTCCCTGGTATTTTGCATACTCCTCTAGTTAAGTAATGACGTTTGATATTGTACTCCTTGTGCACCGCAACTTTCTCTGTGCATATAAGACACGTCGGGATGTCCCTGTGCTCAACAAAAAAGTAGTCCATCTCCCACTTCTCCTGAAATTGTCTGTGCTCATCGCCAACCTTTCTCTTCACTGCAGATTTTGAGTAAGACATGACTGGGGATGGGTTACAAAATAAAACAAAAAAACAAAGAAACTTATTTGCACTGGGTGACAGGATGTATTTTCTCTCCACTCGATAGCAATCACGTTTCAAGTGACTAACTTTCAGCACGTTTTCCTACTTTGCGGCGTGTAGCTAACTCTCTCAGCCCAGCACAGGGTATATAAAGGTGCTTATGAATTTATGGCGGGAAATCTATCAGTCAAGCATCGGCTTGGACATGACCTACTATCGGCTATTGTTCGAAATATTACGTAATAGGAGTGAGTTCCCTTCCAACTGAATACAGCGCATGCACCAGAGCATAGTGATTACATCACTTTCGTGAAAACAGGTATCCAAAAATATTGGTTACGAATAAGACTGTCCACAAAAAGCTAAACATAACAATGCAAACTGATTACGGGTTAGGAGGTCAAGTATAATTTGCCTTGACTCCATTACATAGGCATACGATAAAACACATTCACTCAATTAGGAATCACGTCAGTGTTTCAAGTACTTTTTTTTTGTAATTATTTTTATATAATCTTTCTTTTTGTTGGTATATTGTTTATTTACTTTAATATTTCTTATTTGTTTAAACATATTTATTTCTTTAGATTGCTGTATTCCTTTATTTATTTATTTTTCTGTTCTTCCTTTTCTGTTCTATCAGTCTACTATTTTTTCTTCTTTGCTAAACCATTCACCTGTTTTTTCGACATGAAAATTCTCTTTTCTAAACCACTCATCTGTGTGTAGGCCTTTAGGGTCTATAATCTATATAGAATCAGCTTGCTAGAGCTGGATGTTTTGAACTTTGCTAAACAGTAGCAATATGTAACAGGCTTGGGGAAAGAAAGTCCCTGAGTTTCAACACAACGCGCTGGTTGTTATCCTGAGATATGGTAGCCCACAGGTGACAAAAACTATAAAACTCCCAAGGTGTGTGAGAAAAACGTGCGGGCAGCACTATCATTAAACTTTGATATCAAGTGGGGACCACAAAATATCGTCTCACGGGCCACGAGTTTGAGACCCCTGCTCTAGGGTCTCTGAAAGTGTTTAGGTGAGAATAAAGGAGTTTCTAGTCAGTTTGAGGTAAGGTGCAGGCATTGCCCTTTCAGCTCTTTCATGCACTTGTCACAGCAATAGTAAATGTGTCAATGTCGGTTTTGACATCATGTAGGTAGAACCAGCCATTTTTTCAAAGTCTTTGGAAATGAATGAAATTTACACCATATATCGATCATGGTTAAAGAAGTCAATCTACAAAATGATGGTTGCTTACTCTTTCATACTTTTTTTTTAATGCAATTTTGAAAAATGGAAAAAAAAACGCTTTTTTTCACGTTTTTTTTACATTTTGCCAATTTGCAAGCACCCTAAAGTAAAAACTATCTATCTGACAGGGCTACATTTTTGTATTCCTCAAGTATCCAATGCTGACAGGAAGCCTGATTTATTCTAAGATGATAGCTTTGTAATTTTTTTAGTTATAGATTCTCAAAAATGAGAAAAAACACAATTTGTGCAACGGCTTTTTGAGCCAAAACTGAAAATGAATGATATTAATGCTTTTTTGCTTATTTTGAGTTCCATTTGATTTGTTTAAGTAATTATAATGAAATAACAAATAAAATATCTATATTTTTAGTTAAAATACATTTATTCATGTCTTATGTTTTAAAATTTATGATGATTTAAAAGGGTTGAGGGGTGAATGAAACTAGTGACAGTTGATTATGAATATCTACACAGCATTCTATTATTTAGTACTCTTGGAAGCTGTGATAAACTGGCAAATGGTCTACCCTTATTTCGTGGTGGAATCTGTTGTAATATAGTGTTGTACTGTTCATCGCCTGCAAGAAAATGCAATTTAAAAATAAATAGGAAATAATAGCATTAGCAGAATTGAGAATAACAAAACTGTTCCTGCAAAGTTGAGTTAACAGATGTAACAAAATATAAACAGGATACTATAATTGTGGTTATTCTGAAACCGGGTTCCTCAAAGTCTTGGCCAATTTTTACAAGTTAAATTAACTCTAACAATAATTTCTCCTGTTCTAATACGCCATAGTCAGCACCCCCCTCCCCCCCTCGAAAATCTGCACAAACGAAAACTAAATTAGTAAATAGACCAAATAACTAATTAATGTGTATCTGAATCTGTTGCTATTGACGCTACCATTAAATAGCTGTCAAAAGTGTCATTTGTGAGCCATTATAACATACTAAACATATTACATAGTAAATAAATCAGTAACTTATTGTGGGGGGAAAACGATCTAAGATTGTCATATGATGTGTAACCAAAGTGAAAAGATTATCAAAAATTATAATACAAATTACAGCAGAAATTGTAAATAATTATTGTTTAATACAATAATAGTCCTAGTATGTATAAGTATTGTATTACTTCAATTCACTTGTCTACTCTCACGTCTATGAGTATGACCGATGACGATCTCGATCGCTACCGTCTATACGGTGTACAGTACAGATCTATAATAGTATTATACATCTGACAAATAGCAGTTAAAAACACAAGAATCGTCCATACAATTAAATAAAACCTTTTTACAACTTCAAGAGCTATAGTAAATTAAGCTTAGTGAATTACTTACGCAGCACAGAAACAAGCACAGCTGGCAACTCCATGATAAACAATGCTTCGTGAACAACGCTTCCTCGTGTAAATCTTTGTGCATGCTTAGGGTACACACTTGTCTTCTAAACGGACTCCGCTACAAATATGCCACTTTGTCATGCTGTATATCATTTTCTACTTACTTTAATATAAGTAATATATATCAATAGAGAAAAAACCTATATTTTCAGAAATAACCATGCAAAAACGTAATTAAAAAATAGGATTTTTTCAAACAACTTTTACATACAATAAAAATAAAAATACAGATTCAAAACTAACACAGTTGCATTCTACATTCATTTTTCTTTAATTTGATATAAGATATATTCTGATAGGACAATCGTACCGGAATCCGTTTTAGTGTTTGCAAGGTATATCAAAACACGATGGTAAAACCGGAGATTGAGATTTTTGCCACGGCATTTTTTTTACAACGAAAATTGAAGATTTCTTGCCGAAGTTCGCTTTAAAACTAATTTTTAAAAAGTATACAGGGAAAAACCACACCCGCCTATAGTGCAATCGATGCAGCATTTAATTATCTTCATTTTGATACCAAATATATATGTGCAGCGTGTTTGTGGGATTTAATAAGAGGTAAGAAACAAGGTATATCAAAACAAGCATTCTGTTAAGTCACGTAAATCGGCAGGTCAAAACTCGACATGGGTGAAAAATTAGTCAACTTTATTCAATCGGCGTAGTTTCCACATACAAACAAGACAAACAAATTTACAATCATAAGAAAATAGAAACATTAAGCTTGATTTAGAATGTTTGTTTCAATTAAACAATGCTTTGGTTGTTGAGAAATCAGTGAATGAAAAGTAATGAAAATGTGGACTTTTACAAAAGTATAGCAGCTGGCGGGCGACTGTGCCGCTACCTACTATATGTAAAAGATAAAAACATCCTCTAATATGACTTCTTTTTTTCAAAAATTAAATTTTTAGCAGAATTGAATGTTAAACAAAGAGTGAATTTTAAACAAAAACCAAAAACTAATTTTACTTTATACATTTTTTTAAGTTTAAAAATGAAAACATTTTGGGTGAAAAGTTAGAAACCATTATTTATAGAGTTCTAGTTTGTTTCACCACAAAGATATACAATTAAAAAAAAAAAAAAATACATGAGATTTAGTCAAAGCATTTAACAAAAATGGAGATATTAAAATGATAGCAACATACCTTTAAAAATAACACTTTATCTGCTAATTAATGTTAGCAAAAGAAATCTTTATAAAAAGTCTTGGATATGTTTTATCCATGCATTGCTGTTAAACTAAAAATTTAGTAGTTGTCCGCTATCGCCATATAGAGGCTGATTCTACCGGTTGTATGGAGAACAAAATCAACAATTTTACTTTTCATTCACTTTGTTTGGTATAGAGCAAAACAAAGAGGTCAGAACTCAAGCTTTTGACATGATATGAAATAGTGTTTACTATTTCTGTGTAATTGCACAATTTTTAAATGCATTTTTAATGCATAAATTTACTGTTAGTGTATAAAAGGTGTTGAAAATTTTTATACACAATGAGCAAAGTAATATTTATCACACTGCAAAATTTCATGATGATCATGCAAATGGTTCAAATGTTAAGGCCAGTTTGGGCCAACCTGTACATGATTCAAATGAAAATAACATCCTGGAAAAAATTGGGCATATTCTTTATATACATGTGAACATATGTGAACAGTTTCAATGATATATTTCAATTAATGAATTAGATATGCTGTGTCAAACTTCATCATTCGCGTTTTCTAACTATCTGGATGATGGTTTTTTTATTAACTTCTGCAGCTAGGCATTTTGTTATTTCATCATATAGAAAGTTACAACTTTGCATTTTGTTATCAGCAAGTAGAAAGGAATAAAGTATCAAACTTTCATAACTGCATGTTAGATTTTAGTTAGTCTTTAGCAAGTCTAAAAATGGTCGAAATAACCATTTTTTTCACTGCCGCCATTTTTTTAAACTTAGCATATCTCTGGAACCAATTGAGATAGCTTCACATTTTTATTTTATTTTTCATGTTTTAAAAAGTTTTAAATGAAAATAACAAAACTGAATGCTTGATTTTATTATTTAATTTTTGGTGCCACTACTTACATATAGTAGTTTGGCCTCAAAGCAGACTTAAAGTCCTGTTTGTATATACTGTAAATAAAAGCAAGTCAGAAGAACACTTATTTTAACACTTATTTATAAGGAATATTTAAAATTTGAGATTTTGTTCTCTAAATTATTTCAGATGTAACGACTGCAATATCTAGAGAAGAGGGGGAGCATTTCAATTGGCTGAAGACCACTGTCTACACTGTAATTGGTTGTACAGTAGCCATTGTCATTCTTATTTCTTTTATTGTTATTATTGTTTTCCGCATAAAAATGAAACGTTTGCGAGCACGAAGGCTTGCTCGCTACATTGAACGACAACAATTTAGACAGCAAGGTGTGTATATTTTGGAAGTACATGTATTTATAATTATTGGGTCTTTTTGGATGTGAGTTTTTTTTTAGATGTACCCACAATGTTTTAAACAAAGAAAATAAAAATCAATAATATTTAATAATAATAAATGTGCTTCACATCAACAGAAATACTTAATATTTAACATACCACAAAAATTGAAATATTTCACCAAAAATTCAGAAACTGATATTAACACTTTGCGCGCATGCATGTAGTATTCACATCATAGGGAAATTGTATGCATGATCTCAGATCTGTCTGTCCTTGGTCAAATGAAAACTTTAGAACTAGATGAATCAATTGAAGAGTAGTCGTAAATTGGGCATCAGAATGTATAATGAAGTCAAGGGCAAATTATACTTGACCTCCTATCTAGATCTAGATCTACCTAGACTCACTGCCAGTACTAAAACCAATATCTGTACATTACCCTGTAATTCTTTGAATCCAGCTGTGATTGGCAGATGACAAATTGATACATTATCTCCATTGTTTTGGAAAGCATCAGATGGCTTCAGTGTGAACCATTGGTGTAGGGTCATAGTGATGGGGGATGATAACATCAGTCACACCATCATCCCAACACTCAGAGAGAAAAAAACACAAAAGGCGCCATTGCTGTAGGAATTCACATTTTATTTCACCAACATGGCATAAGGAATGTATCACTTCCAACCATTAAGAAAATATTTTATGAATGACATCTTGTTCTTCAAAGTAATTTTTAAAATATGACGTTGAGAGCGTCAGAAGGTTTAGTTGTTTTGAGCTCATTGTTTCTCTTCTTGTTTTCTAGAAGAATGCCTAAATCATAGTAGTAGTACTATTATTTCCCTTTTTCCCTAGTGCCTATACATATTCTGAAAGTGGCCATCCACAAAAACCCATAAAGACAGGAGGGGCAATCCAGACTAAAAGACTGCTAAAAATAGGGTCTATGTTTCCTCATTTGCTTTCAGTTCTCAATTACAGTTAAATGCCTAAAAGTAAACAAATCAAATATATAGTGAACCTACCATGGTTATGCTTTAATACATAACTCTTTCCTAATATATAATCTAAAGGATTAGAAAATCTGTGTTGATGGACTGTTATGAAAAACATTCGCACACATATGAATTGTAAAATATGCAAATACCAGAGCAATATTTTATCATTAAAAAATCTATCAGTTAAAAATGTAAACAATTTCCTTTCTAAATATATAAACTCCTAATACAATTAACATCAAACAGCATATACTGATAGAAGTATATATCCACGCACTATACCTCAAAGGACAAGGGCACAATGCACAGGGCACTATGTGGCTGAAAAGTGAACTCCTCGACCTTATGCTGTAAATTTAGTCATCATTGCCAAAGGTCAGATTTCAGGGATGGGCTATGCAGGCTGGTGGGCCGCATTGAATAGGCACAAATTAATACATTAAACTCATGGGTGCTACACTAATTTGCAATCATACGAGTTATATGTCTCAAAGTGAGGCCTCAATTGGACATGCTATTTATCCTCACCTTTCATTTTCAACTGAATGTATTTATTTTGAGTACAAGACTGCAAAAAAATGACTTTGTGTCACTTGATATATTCCTGGGAAATCCATTATTTGATTTATTGATTCAATTACACTTTAAGACCACACTCTTTGTTTTGCACCAGTATTCATCTTTAGTCCTTTATATCTACAATTCCGCCTCTCTTTTAGTCCTTGTGAATTAAAATTGGGTCTACAAACTACTGCTCAAGCTATGTAACTCAGTGTGCAACAGTTAATTTTATTAGCTGCACCTAGCTGTCAAAAGCTAGTTGTCAACAAGTTAAAGTGCTAAGTTTAGCACTCTTCTGACTTGTACGAGCTAGTTAACTTAATTAGTAAGACTATAATAAGGTGCTAGGCATCAACAAGCAAAAGTGCTGGTATTTCACACTTCTGACTGGTACCAACTAGCTAACTTATTAGTAATATTGTAATAATGTGTTAGGCATCAACAAGCGAAAGTGCTTGTATTTCACACTTCGGACTGGTATCAGTTAGCTAACCTAATTAGTAAGACTGTAATAATGTGTTAGGCATCAACAAGCGAAAGTGTTGGTATTTCACACTTCTGACTGGTATCAACTAGCTAACTTATTAGTAATATTGTAATAATGTGTTAGGTATAATAAATAAGCTACAGTTTAGCATTTTGCACACTTCTGATTGGTACCAGCTAGCTAACTTAATTACTAAGAATAAAACATTAACAATTCCATATCCATTGGGTTATTAAAAACTATAACTGCCTCTGTTTATTATTATTTTAAATACAGGATAATTAACTTTTTATTTATCTGTCATTTATTATTTTAAGTAAATTAATTTAATATTAATTTAGCAATATTAGCACTGTAGCTATATATGTGTGTATTATGTGGAAGAATGTATTTAAATTTAATGGAGTGAAAGAATAATCTGTAGTTTGTAAATTGTTATTATTGAATGAATTTGTCTCTTTTTGTTAATAAATGTAATAGTGTGCATACAATTCAGTGCAACTGATTTATAGACAGGAAAGAGTGTGGAAGTTGTTTCACTTTTCTCTCAACAAATTTGTCACTTAACCATACAACTTTAGACAGTATCTAAAAGGAGAAGTTCTATTCCCCCCAGTCTGGCATTTTGTGAAGCTAAGAAAAAGGCTTCTCTATTCAATTGCTATATCTACTTGGCCAGTGCAAGGATGCCAAAACACACCTTTTTGTCAGGACCAAATAACGAAATACTGGCCTCTAAACAGCTGCAAGAATACTTCATTTCGGCCACCAGAGTGGAAGATATGTTTTGAGAGTAAACCTCTAACCTGCGCTTACATTTATACCTTGCAGTAAAACCATTCTCTTTTTATGACAACAAGCACTAGATTATTTTAATCCATCTGGACATTTATCTTGTTTATTTCTATTCCATTGTAATCTATTATTTTCTTTATTAAATTCCCTTTAAAGTTGATCATTGACTTCTTTTCTTCATAGGGACTTTATTCTAAAAGGGGGATTTGGGGTGCTTAAAAGCTAGATTTATTTAATATATGTTTTAGCATAGACTAGATGTTTGTGACTTGTCATTTCATTGCATGTCTTTTGTATCTGTTTATTGAAAGTGGGTGCGTTTGACTGGAAGACCAGGTTAAGTTTTCCATCAATCAAGGGAGGAATTAATTAAAAGATTTTACTCTTTTCTCATCTTTCTTGCCTGCACTTTGTGTGTACATGCCACAAAGACAAAAAGTGTCCTTGCACTAAAAGTTTGATAAGCTTATAGGTTGTTGCTTGTATACAGTTTATGATCCTTTTTTACCAGGTGGAACTAGCAGTTTTGACACAGGAGCCAGTGACCAGGACCCATTTTTGGCCTTCAGTGCTCGTTCTCAATTTGGAAATATCATTGTCAATGTAAATAATGGCATGCAATGTGTTCGCACTACAGATGTTTTACCAGCAGCCACTGCCAGATTGCACCCACTTGTAGACCTTCCACCACCTTATTCCGAGATACACAAACCTGCTGATGAGTTTCCACCCCCTCCTTACAGCACAATTGATCGTGCTGGATCTCGCAAGCAAACATCTATTGGAAGTGGTGATGGTCGAGGAGGCAGTGTGGGAAGTTCTGCAAACAATTTGTCTGCTACCAACAGGGTATTGGGATTGCTTCCAGCTGGAAGTCTAGAATCATCACCTGTTGGTTCAGAGTTACTACCTATGTCAGCTTCTAGTGGTGTTGGTATCAGTGAGGGTGCTAGTGCTCCTTTGGTAGCACCTAAACCTCACACAAGACAGATTCGTCTACAGAGAAGTAGTGCATGCAGCAATGTGACTGAGGAAAATCTGGAAGATACTGCATACCCCCTATCAAGAATCATTGATCAGAGAACCTCAGTTAGTGGGAATGAAGATTCTGCAGAAGTTCCACGACCTGTTTTACAGCCTTTATTGCCATTATCCCCAGAATCACCATCCCTTGTGCTTCCACCATCAGCCCCTTTACCTGCTACACGATCTACATCTATGACTAACTCACATTCTAGTCAGTCACCAAATGCCACATCTCCTGGCAGTAGCAATCTTATGGTAAGAGATGGTCAGATAGTTTTCAGCACTTCTAGTTCTAGCCCAGGTTCTGTTTCTACTCTTGCAAACCCTATATCTCCAAGCAGTCCAAGTACTACTCTAGGACTTGATTCGGGTGATGAGCCTTGTGCAAACTCTGGCAAACTGGAAGTACGACAAGGACAGATTATTTTAAATGTCAGTACAAAGGGGGTTTCTTGTGGAAATACTAATGCTTCAGGAGTGGAGGGTGTCATGCAGAACCCACAGTCTGTAGCCAGCACTTGTGAGCTCCGAGTCAAAGATGGGAAAATTTTATTTAAGCGGTAGCCTCTATCGTAATATGAAGATAGTCTGTAATAATGTTATGGACAGCAGTGTGTGTGTGTGTGTGCATGCGTGCGTGCGTGCGTGCGTGCATGTGCAAGTATGAGAATTTTGGATTAATATTTCAATAAGATTGCATTAAACTCCTTTTTTAAAATCATTTGAATGCTGATTAACTTACATAGCTTGAATGTGAAAGTTAGCAGTCTTCGATTTATTGAGAGTATAGTGACTTTATTGATAACAAGTACATTTGATTGGAGTGTTCTCCTATCCTATGTCTCAGTATGAAAATCTGTGCACCATATTTCTCTAGCACTCCCATGTCAATGTAAAAGTTATAGCCAAAATAAATAAAACTCTTTCAAAACTTCAGGAACACTCTACATTATGAGCAAAGTATTGTATTTATTGTATTGTATTGTATTATGTTATTTATGTGAATGACTGAGATTCTTTCTAGGCAGCTGTGTATCCTGATGAATACACATGAATGAATAGATCACATATTTATAGTTAAGTTTACCAGCTTAAACATATATTTGTTTCAGTTTACTGATTATTTGTAATAATGAAGTGAAATGTATTTGAACATATTCTAATTAGGGTAACTCTTTAGGCTAAATATCTCTTAAAGAGTACATATTTATAAAAACTGGAACTTGTTTAGCTCATATTACTGACAAACACCTCATGGTATCAATATTGGGCTAACTTATATTTGTAATGTAAACATACAACAATAAAAATATATCAGTTTCAAATTGTTTTCAATTGTGATATTTAAAATATTATAGAGAGCTTGCAAAAGGAACATTTCTGAGCTTAGTTATCTAAACAAATGAGAACATTATTTTTTTTAAAATCATTGTCATTTCAATTTGTGTTTTATTAATATTGGAGTATATTTTTAGTATATTATTTTTGTATTATATTTATTTTGGTAGATAATAATTTCTAAATATACTTTTATGATAAGCATCAGATCAGTCAACAACTTGAATGAAATTATTTTCTTATGATTGCAATTTCTTTTTTTTTTATATAAGGAATACTGCTGTACAGTGCATAAATATTAATTAAAGCTGTAAACAAATGCATTGATTAGTTTACTTGTGCTAATTACAATAAATTTAAACTAACTTGGGCAAAAGCATGATCGTAACTTTGGGGTAAAAGAAATTGTACAAGTTTTTTCTACTTGCAGTTGCACTCAAGTCTTTGTAAATGTATTTTGCTTTGCTTGCTGCTCTTTCATAATGTTAACAGATACTTTTGTTAGTTGTCATTAATATAACCATTATTGATTACAAATATAATTGTATTGTCAGATGTATCATTTAAGGTGGGTTTTTTACAGGTTGAGCTAATGAGTATGAGTGTGACAGAGAAAAGAACAAAATATTAGAGTTATTTGACTGTTTATTTGTTGCATCCATAAATTACTTATAAATATTCTTTCTTTTTATTTTTAGAAAACATATTTCCTACACATTTTTAGTTCCGTAATATTTGTATATTGCAGTTATTATAAATGTATATAACAAATGTTGGTTTGTTAACATTTTAAAAACGTGCATTGTTTTTATTCCAGTTTTCACTCGTGTCTAGTTTCGAGACATTAAACACTGTTTATGAAGTCAGCAAAAATTGAATTTGGAAATGTGCTACTTATAAATGTAATTTTCTTTTTTAACGAAAGACTAAAGGTGAATGTAGTAGGTCAGCAATGGAATTAAGCTAAATCAGTAGTGTATCAATGTACACATATATTGCACATTTCAAAGTCTTGGTCCCATTAGATTTTTTAATAATGGCTTCTGAGTATAATGTGTTATTTGTTAAACTGTTACCAAAAGTGAGTATTTTGATAGAATTTCTTGTTAGAGAAGAATCTGAGTCTCTAAAGAGAAAGATGAGGTCAGTCAGAAAGGTGTGATGAACCTGCAGATACTTGTATTTTGAGTTTATGGTAGTTACATTGCCTATACATTTTATTGCATTACATAACTCCCGGTCTCTTTTCCCAGTATCATGAGCCAATAGTATAACAATGAATCTCTTAATCTCTATCCACTCGGTCGTTAGGGATTTCACTCTAACCAAAAAACCCACTTTATAAAGATTTTCTTAAATATATTTAAATCTGTTATTAAATCCATATACATTCATTTTCACAGTCTGACAATTTTGAATGTCGCTATTTTAAATCCAAAGAAGCTTGCATCATACACATGAATGATGAACTTTGTCAAGCTTTCTGGTAATTTTTAAGTGTTAGTGATAGAAACATCTGGCATTTGTATTCTTATGTTAGTGACTAATTTAATATTGTTGTGCATAATTAATTATACACACACACACGCATATATATATATATATATATACACACACATACATATATACATATATATATCACATACATTTGTTTTCATAAATCTATCAAAGGATTTTAATTTTTTTTTGTTGCAACTCTGCTAATAAAAACATAATAAAAAGTAAATCTATTTTTAAAAAAATTATTTGCTTGCATCGCTGTTTGCATTTTGTAGAATGTAGTTTTTGTTACATACTTTTGTATTAATCATTGCTTAATTATCTACAGGGTCAATTACTGCAGACAGTTAATTTTTGGTAATTAATTTTCTATTTAAAATATACTCAGATTAATTGTCATAAATATCTATCCATCTGCCATGGATGTTCCATTTGTTATAACTGACAGGAAATTATTTGATTGTATCTGTCCTCATCACATGGCTGTTATTAAAATATTTTCCTCTATGAGGAAGAATGTACATCAATCTATGCAGTAGACATCAAAACCTTTATTATCACTCACATGTATTCTGACATCCCAGATATTTATTTCTTACTCATGATGTCAAGTTTACTCTGACAGAGCTTAGTGTGTTCTTGTTCTAATGCTCAGTTTTATTTATTAGTTTTCACGTAGATTATTTGTCTCCCTAGTATATGGTTGTTGCTTTTTACCCTGTGTGTTCTTGTCACCAGATATGTATTCTTTTCCCTATTCTTAGCAATAATTGTTAGTTTGCCCACCAAGTTCTAGGTCCCTGGCAGAGTAGGTAAAGGCCCTAGTTTAATTTCCCTTAAGGTTAAAAAAATCAAGGTTTTAACTGCCACGTGCCAAACCCTGGGAAGGGTTGGGTTATGTTCATTCAACTCTCTTGCTGTTACAGAAACACATCTATTTCTTATTTCATGTATTCAGTCTGGATTGAGACCTCCATTGGAAAGACTCCGGCCCATGGGCAGTATGTTTGTATTCTCCTTTTTTTTACACTATCTCCTTTCCACTACCCACCCAGTGTCACATAAGCAGGATGTGTAAATTGGTATTTCGATTTTACTCTTACAGTCTAACTCTTTCTTCTTATATTTGCTCTTATGTGTTAATTTGTACCTGAATTTTATGTACCTCAGGTATTTGCCACTTATTCTTGGCATCACATTTACCCAGGCAAATCTGTGTGTTCTTCTCTTTACAGTGTTTTTTTTTGATAGTAGGTGGGTGGGTTAACGGTATCCCTAGTACTTGGCTAATTCTTCCAAGTTTACCTTGGAAAAGCTTCTTGTTGCCATTCTCAATACCTTTTAGTAGATTATTATTTGTGGTGTTGATGCTCTTCAGCATATTGCCAAAACATCAATTATTATCAAATAAAACTTTTAACTTCAACTCTTGAAAGAATTTTAGATTGTGATTTTTGCAGAGATACTATAATAAAGTTATTGGCTTTTTAAAAAAATTACATTTTTTACTTTTTAAGGATAGTTGGTTGACTAAATTGTAAAAATGGCAATATATAATATCATATGTACAATTAAATTTGTTAAACCAATAATAACTGAATAATGGTATTCTTCATATAAAATTATCTTCATTATGTAAATCTTTCCTTCTAAAAAAATATATCAGTAATAATAATAAATACATAAAATAAAAATCTTTTAGAAAGTGTTTATTGTTTGATAGATTTATACTTTTAACTAATACATGTTTTTTCACTGGGCTATTACAGATTATTAAAAACAAAACACGCAGACACAAACAATAGAAAAAAAAAACAACAAATGATTTCTCCAATACAAAAAAATAGATAGTTTTAACTGATACAAAAAAAAAAATACTTGGTTTTAACTAATTAAATATTTATTTCAGATGAAGACTTAGAAATATAATATTTTATTTGTTTGAGGTATGAAAATGATAAAATAACTGTATAAACTAAGATTATTGTTTGTTTTTGATTATCACTTTTAATGTGTGTGTGTGTGTGTGCTTGGTTAAAAGTAAATATTATGCAAATTTTATTTGATGTATTGATGTGTTTGAACAGTTGTTTTTATATATTACTTTGTGGATTTCTGCTTTACGATTGGTTCATCATATGATCACATCACTTTACAGTGACACCCCCACCCTCCTTAATGAAACAATGTTCACTATACTGGTAATGGTAAATATGAACTATATAATGGACTTTCAATTGCAAGCAGAAATGCATTTTGGGGTTAAGATTGCAATATATTCCACAATATGACTGAGTCTGTGGAATGGATTAAATATCATAAAGTAAGAGCACGTTGACAACCTGGTTTTATATCGTTTTCGATATCAGTAGTTTGTGTATATTGTTCAGATATTAAATTTAAATCATGTTTAAGAAAAATATTTAAAAAATACTAATACTAATACTAAACACAATACGTAAACAACCAAGAAATCTCAAAAGAGATTATATTTATATTTTATACATTTACATATCATACTTTTTATTTGTTTATAATTTATTTATAAAATTTTACTGTTAAGTTTTTATGTTTAATATGAATGGATTTTATTTTTTACTTTTAAAACATTAAAAAAAATATATATATATATATATAGTACCTATAATATATTTCAGTGTACAAATTGGTATGATATATTCTTTATTGTTGATGCTGTAAGTAGGATTTTGTATGTGTTTAATTCATTTTTGTTTATAAAACTAGTTACAATTTACATGTATATCATTTACAATATAAAAAGTTTAATCATTTTCAGCTCTTTAGAAAAACTTTGGACGTGTCTTTTTATTATTTATGTAAATATCACCTCTAGAATACTCTGTATTTAGGGAAGATACCACCTCCACAGTATTTATGTATGTAAATATTGGTCAAAGAATCATCAAGATATCAGCTCCACAGTATCTATGTATGTAAATGTGGTGAAAGAATCATCAATATACCAGCTCTACAGTATCTATGTATGTAAATATTGTCAAAAAATAATCAAGGTATGGATCATAGTAGAAATTTTGCTTCTAGTAAATCTCATCAAAGTAAAACAGTGTAGGTTTCTACAGTTTAATTAATTCACATATTTATTTTTCAATGCACATAAATTATCATCAAAGTTCTTCATAATCTTTATAGAATATATTTACAATTTACTAATTGGTAATTTATTAATAAAAATTTGATGTAATCAGTGTTTTCTTTCATAACATTCTTTTTTCTTTTTTTTTTTTTTTACTTCTTTTTTCCTCCTGTTGTATTTTAATCTTAGTTGACTTAGTTTCTACTTTTCATCTTTCAGGTATTTATGTTGTTTTCATTAAAATTGAGAGGTTTAAGGTAGCTTTAATAATTGGTTTAGATTGTTTAGTGTTTTTTTAAACTATGTTCAGGTCAGGTTGTATGTGGAAGATTTGTTTAGTTTTTTAATTTTTTGTATGTTTTTTTTGTGTGGGGGGTTGTTTTAATTGAAGATATGATTTCTTCTTATTAGTTCAGCTATGATTGGAATCCAGTTCAGTGAGTATGATCTCATACACAATGGAAGAGCACTTTAATTATTTTTTTGTCCTCATTCAATTTTAATTTTTTCAAGAATTTAGTCCTAATTTGGAGACTATGGGAAAGTAGAATGTGACTAGAGCTTTAAATAAAAGATGAATATATTTTCTTCATTTTTTTAAATTGAATTTTATCATGTACAATCATTGTAAATTTAAAAGAATGATTTAACTCCGTAGATAGATGTTAACCATAAAGTGAAACTGAGGCTACTTAAATGAACTGGATGGTCAGATAATCTAACCCTTGCTGGACAATCTGTTTTTCAATGTAGCCATTGGTGTGTGAATAAGCGAAATTTGCCACATCATACAAAATCTCAAAGTGAAGGCGGGATGGTTTTAATGGATGTTGGAAAAGGGATGGGATGGGTAGGCTGGCAGAGACATTCAGAAGGCTTCCAGGAAGAGGCAAGAAATGTAATAAGTTTGCAATCAGTACATGCCACATTTTCATGGTCAGTTTTCTACTTGTGGCACTTGGAGACAGAATTGCCCACCTCAGGTCTAGATACTTGGCTTGCATGAGATTGGTCATGGTATTTTTCAACCTATACCCTCATTCCGTGAGTCAGGATTATCTATGCTTACTTTAACACTCACTTTAATGATATATATATATATATATATTTAAACAATATATAGTACATTTGGCAACATTATATTGTGATATATAAACACCTGCAAAGCTGTCTATTAATCTGCCATTTGTTTTTATTTATATGATCACTGATTTCTATATGCCATTCTTTTGTAACAGTAACCAATCATGTATAGATACACTTATATTGAATCACTGAATATAATTTCCGAATTGTCTGTGAAAGTATTTTAATGTGCTGTAGTACAGGTACCAAGCAGTAGGGCATTATGTTTTAACACAATTCTATATAAGAAATGAATTATTGTTTTATAAATCATTTAAAAATAAATAATTAGTGTTGTAAATGCTTTTCAGTATTGTATTTGGAGATTTTCTTTGGATTGTTGGTGAGAGGGTGACTGAAAATGGTGGTGTGCACATCCAGCTTAGCAAAGGTCATAGAATTTTGGGCAACATTAATAACTGACTATTAAAGCAAGCCACATGATTAACATCTCCAGAATAAACTATGTAGTTATTAAAAAGTCTTTGGGTGAACCTCCTTTTAACATGCGATGTCGTTATCAAAATCAAGAGTTTTGGATCCGCTCCCTTTAACATGCGATGCCCGTATCAAAATCAATTGTTTTAGAAATCGGCTCCTTTACACACATGAGATGCTGTTATCAAATCTTGGCGATCCGATCATTCTAACCTGCGATGTAACACTTTTGGCTTTGCATTGTTAAAAGGTGTGGATCCCGAAAACACTTGATTTTGTTACCGATATCGCATGTGAAATGGTATCAAAATCAAGCGTTTTTGCGATTTATTCCTAACCTGCGATGAAATCATCAAAATATATTCTTTCTGCGATCCGCTCCATTTCGCATGCGATGCCAGTAGCAAATTTGTGATCCGCTACATTTGACATATCATTCCGGTATCAAATGAAGTGGCGATTTGCTCTTTCTAACATGCGTACGTATGAAAATCAATTATAAACGATCCTCTCCTTTTAACATGCGAATTAATTATTAAAATAGTCTTTTGGCGATACAGAGACGAACGTACGCACGTCTAACAAAGATATATGCACACTCGCATACACACACACAAAACAAACGCAAACGAACTCGCGTCCACTAAAGCAAAATCGTCAAACAGAAATACTCACACACACACGCATGCACACCTGTACACACACAAAGGAACGAACATCAACGTCGATCACAGAAATACTCACACCAACACGCACGCACGCACACACGTGTGAAGTAATTATTTAAAATCTTTTGGCGATAATCAAGCTCGTCAAACAGAAATACACACAGGCAAAAACGCACATACACATGCACGCATGAACACACAAAGAAACCACACAATCGCACTCCTTTTAACATGCGATGCCAAATGAAGTGATTTCTCGATCCGCTACTACTAATTTGCGATGTAATCCAAATAATATTGTCTTTTTGAGATCGGCTCCACATTCGATACTAGTAGCAAAATAAAGTGTTTTGGCGATCCGCTCCTAACCTGCGATGTAATCAAAATAAATGCGATCCGCTCCATTTCACATGCGATATCGATAACAAAAATGTGTTTTCGGGTATCAACTCCTTGTGCGATTCCTGTTTCAAAATCGTATGTTTTCGATCTAACCTTCTAACCTGCGATGTAATCAAAATAATAACATCCCCTCCATTTCACATGCGATGCCGGTATCAAATCAAGTGTGCAAAACACTTTTCATACCGCGATTACATGTTAAATACTAGATTTTGACACCATCATGGCATTTTAAAAGGATCGTATTGCTAAAGGACAGTGCTGAAACGAACATCGCATGAAAAGAGCAGATTGTAAAAGATTTGATTTTGATAAACTACATCGCATATTAGGATAGCCAGATACCGACGTCGTATGTGAAAATAAACGGATCGCCAAAAAAAGCACTATGGGAATCGAACGATAGGAGCGGATAGCCAAAAAATTAGACATTATATCGCACGTTAGAAAGTGAGTTAGTGCGTGCGTGCGTGATGGCGTGAGTGAGCGACGTGCACGCTTATGGGAGCAGGTGCGTGCGATTCTGCAGATGTTTGCGCTTCTTTTGTGTGTTCATGCGTGCATGTGTATGTGCGTTTCTGCGTATGTGAGTGAGAATATCTGATGACGAATTCTTATCGCCAACAGAATATTAATAATTACCGCATGTGTATGTGTGCGTATTTAGTGTGTATTTCTGTATTCGACGTGCATGTGCGCGTCTTCTTATGTGTGCTTTCTGTGTGTGTGATTTTGATATCGGAATCGCATGTTAAGAGCTGATATCCAAAACACTTAGTGCGTGCGTGTGTGTGAATAAGTTTTTCTGTTCGACGTGCATGCTTACGTCTGTGTGTGTGTGTGTGCTTGCGTATGTGCGATATCTGTATCAGAAAGACCATTGGCAATCCGCTTTTAACATACCAGCCATACCAAGTGTTCGCGATCCGTTTCTTCTGCGATGTAATCACAATAAATTCTTTCAGCAATCCGCTCGATTTCATCTGCGAAATCGGTAAGAAAATCAAGCGTTTTGGGGGATGCCTCTTTCAAAATAAAGTATTTTTTCAATCCGCTACCTCTAATCTTCGATGTAATCAAAACAATGTCTTTTTATCCGCTCCATTTCACATGCGATGCCAGTAGCAAAAAAGTGTTGGCAATCCGCTACATTTATGTCATTCCGGTATCAAATCGTGCTTTGGCGATTTGCTCCTTCCAACATGAGTAACATGCGTAGAAGCGATCAACATGTGAAGTATTTTAAAATAAAGTCTTTTGTACGCACGTACGCACTTCGAAGAAAGAAATATGCACACACAAACACACGCGCATGCACGCAAGCACGATTGCGAACACTTTTGCCCACACACATTCGCACACACACGCATGCACATATGCAAACATACGAAATCAACCCCACTAAAGCAGGATCGTCAAACAGAAATACACATACACACACGCGCGCATGCACGCATGCACACACACACATCACACACACAAACGAATAAGAACATACGCATCCGAAATACTCACAACAACACGTTCCTTCTAACCTGCGAATTAATTATTAATATAAAGTCTTTTGGCGATAAGCACGTTCGTCATACGCAGAAACGCATATACACATGCACGCAAACACACAAAGAAACCACACACATAAGCACAATCGCACGCACGCACGCACCCGTAAGCATGCATGTCGAACACATCAATAAGCGAACACGCACCTAAGCTTTCTAACGTGGTTAATATCTAGTTTTTTGGCTATCCGCTCTTATCATGCGATTCCGATATCAAAAGTTTTTTCGCAATCCGCTTATTACGACAAAAATTTCCTTTCGCTATTCTGTACTTCTAACATGCGATGTAATCAAAATAAATCTTTTACGGTCCGCTCCTTCTCACATGCGATGCAAGTACAGCGGATAGCCAAAATACTAGACTATTAGAAAGTTTGAGTGAGTGCGTGCGTGCGCGTAGGAATGAATTATTGATGTGTTGGACGTGACTGCTTACGGGTTCGTGCATGCACGCTATTGTGCTTATGTGTGCGGTTCCTTTGTGTGTTCATGCGTGCATGTGTATGTGCGTTTCTGGACTTTATATTAATAATTACTACGCATGTGCGTGTGTCTTGGTGTGAGTATTTCAGTATTCGACGTGCATGCGAGTATTTCTAACGATCCTGCTTTAGTGAGCATGTTCGTATGAGCATGTTCGTATGCTTGCGTGTGTGCATGTGTAGGCAAAAGTGTGCGCCTGCGTGCTTGCGTGCATGCGTGTGTCTATGTTTGTCTGTGTGTGTGTACATATTTCTTTTGTTTGTCTCTTTATCGCCCAAAGATTTTATTTTAATAATTACTTCGCATCGCTTATAACTGATTTTCATACCTGCGCATGAAAGGAGGAAATCGGCGATTCTCTCCTTTTTAACAAGCGATGCCTGTATCAAAAAAGTGTTTTCGCGATTCGCCTGCGATTGAAAATAGTCTTACTTCGCTTCATTTCAGGCGATCATCTCATTATAACATACCAAATAATTAATAAAATAAAGTCTTTTGGTGATAAAGAGACAAACGTACGCGACGAACAAAGATATATGCACACACAAGGACGTAAGCAGGCGAACAAACACGCACATACACGCACGCACACACACGTACACTTCCAAGCACACGAACACGCGCGCTAAAGCACGCTCGTCTAAGCATCATGTCGAACACATAAAAACTTACTCACACCAAAACGCACGCACACAAACATACGCACGTACGCACTCTACGATGTAGTTATAAATGTCTAGTGTTTTGGATTTCTGCTCTTATCAAAATATGCGATATCAAAATCCAGTGTTGTGGATCCGATACGCCGGTATCAAAAGTCTTTTTGTGATCCGCTTCTTCTGTGCGACGTAGTTATCAAAATCTTTTACAATCTTTTCACATTGCTGTATCAGAATGAAGACTTGGCAATCCGCTCCTTTTAACAGCCTGCCATACTGGTATCAAAATCAAGTTTTCGCGATCCGTTCCTTCTAACCTGCGATGTCATCAAAATAAATTCTTTCTGCAATCCGCTCCATTTCACATGCGATATCCTTAACAAAATCAAGTGTTTTAACATACGATGTTTTTCAAAATCAATATTATTTTCGATCCGCTACTTCTAACCTTCGATGAATCAAAATAATGTCTCTTTGAGATTCGCTCCATTTCACATGCAGAATGCCAGTAGCAAATTAAAGTGTTTTGGCGATCCGCTACATTCGTCATTCCGTATCTCAAGTTTGCTTTAGCGATTTGCTCGTTCTGCGTAGGTATGAAAATCAATTATAAGCCAACCTCTCCTTTTACCATGCTAAGTAATTTTTAAAATAAAGGGTTTTTGGCGATAGAGAAGCATGAAGCACGTCGAACAAAGAAATATGCACACACAAGCACGCCCAGACATGCATGCAAGCACACAGACGAACACTTTTGCCCAAACACACTAGCTCACACACACGCATGCACACACGCATGCACACACGCAAGCATACGAACACGCCCACTAAAGCAGGAGCGTCAAAAAGAAATACTCACACACACACATGCATGCACGCATACACACACACACACACACACACACACACACACACACACACATGCACACAACCACACACACAAAGGAACGCACATAAGAATACGCGCACCCGTAAGCATGCACGTTGAACACAGAAATACTGACACCAACACGAACGCACCCACACATACACATGCGAAGTATTAATGTAAAGTCTTTTGGCGATAATCACTTTCGTGAAACAGAAGTACTCACACAGAAACGCACATATACATGTACGCATGAACACACAAAGGAATCGCACACATAAGCACAATCGTACACCCGCATGCACCCGTAAGCATGCACGTCGAACACACGCGAACACGCACGCACGCACTCGAACTTTCTAACATGCGATGTAATATCTAGTTTTTTGGCTATCCGCTCTTATTATGCGATTCCGATATCAAAAGTGTTTTGGCAATCCGCTTATTACGACGGCGGTATCAAAATTCTTTTGGCGATCCGCTACTTCTAACATGCAAAGTATTTATCAAAATCAAATCTTTTACGATCCGCTCTTGTCACATTCAATGCCCATATAGCGCATAACCAAAAAACTATATATTATTAGAAAGTTTAAGAGTGCGTGCGTGCGCGTTGGGGTGTTATTGATGTGTTCGGCATGCCTACGGGGTGCGTGCGTGCGATGTGCTTATGTGTGCGGTTCCTTTGTGTGTTTATTCATGCATGTGTATGTGCGTTTCTGCGTGTGTGTGAGAATTTCTGTTTGTCTAGCGAGCTTATCTGTTTACTTCGCATGTACGTGCGTGTTGTTGAGCACCTGTATTCAACGTGCATGCTTAGGGGTGCGTATGTGTGCGTTCCTTGTGCGTTCGTGCACGCGTGTGAGTATTTCTGTTTAACGAACCTGCTTTAGTGTGCGTGAGTTCGTATGCTTGTGTTTATGCGTGTGTGCGAGTATGTGTAGGCAAAAGTGTGCGTCTGCGTGCTTGCGTGCATGCGTGTGTCTGTGTGTGTGTGTGTGTGTGTGTACATAATTCTTTGATTTGCGTACACGCAAAAGACTATTTTAATAATTACTTCGCATTTTAAAAGGAGAGGATCGCTTATAATTGATTGTCATACCTGCGCATGAAAGGAGCAAATCGGCGATTCTCTTTAACGTGCGCGATGCCTGTATCAAAATGAAGTATCGCGATTCGCTTTTCTAACCTGCAATGTAGTCATGAAAATAATCTTTCTTCGCTCCATTTCATTCACACACACACACACACACACATGACATGCAAGCACACAGTCGAAAACTTTTGCCCAAACACACTAGCACGCACACATGTACACACACAAACATACGAACACGCTGAAGCAGGATCGTCAAACAGAAATACTTACACACACACACACACGCACACATTAGAACACACGCACCCTTAAGCATGTACACCAACACGAATGCACCCACACATACGCATGCGACTCATACACATGCGACTCACGCACACGCAGAAACGCGCATACACCTGCACGCATGAACACAGAAAGGAACCGCACACATAAGCACAATCGCACACACGCACGCACACATGCACGTTGAACACATCAATACTCACTCACGCGAAAACGCACGCACGCACGCAAACTTTTTAACATCGCATGTGAAAAAGAGCGGTTCGTAAAAGATTTGATTTTGAGAAATACATCGCATGTTAGAAGTAGCGGATCGCCAAAAGAATTTTGATACCGCCGTCGTAATAAGTGGATTGCCAAAACACTTTTCATATCGGAATCGCATAATAAGAGGGAATTCCTAGATATTACATCGTATGTGCATAGCGCATAGCTAAAAAAAATTTCTATATATTATTAGAAAGTTTGAGTGAGTGCGTACGTGCCCGTTGGCGTGAGTTATTGATGTGTTCGACGTGCATGCTTACGGGTGCGTGCGTGCGTGCGATTGTGTTTATGTGTGCGGTTCCTTTGTGTCTTTATGCGTGCATGTGTATGTGCGTTTCTGCACTGTTTCTCGAGCGAGCTTATCTGTTTATATTAATAATTACTTCGAATGTGCATGCGCGTTGGTGAGTTTGACTTAGTTATCAAAATCTTTTACAATTATTTCACATGCTATATCAGAATGAAGACTAATCCGCTCCTTTTAACATGCCAGCCGTACTGGTATCAAAAGTGTTTTCGCGATCCGTTCCTTCTAACCTGCGATGTCATCAAAATAAATTCTCTGCAATTCGCTCCATTTCACATGCGATATCGGTAACAAAATCAGTGTTTTGGGGGATCCAAACGTTTTAACGTACGATGCCTGTTTCAAAATCAATTTTTCGATCCGCTACCTAACTTTCGATGTATCAAAAAAATGTCTTTTTTACATGCGCTACATTCGTCATTCCGGTATCAAATCAAATGTGCTTTGGCGATTTGCTCATTCTAAAATGCGTAGGTATGAAAATCAATTATAAGCGAACCTCTCCTTTTTACATACGAAGTAATAATTATTAAAATAAAGGGTCTTTTGGCGATACAGAGAGGCAAGCACACGGACGAACACTTTTGCCCAAACACACTAGCTCGCACACACGCATGCACACAAGCAAGCATACGAACGCCCACTAAAGCAGGATCGTCAAAAAGAAATACTCACATACGCACACACGCATGCACACACACACACAAACACACACTCTACACACATACACAAACATAAGAACACGCGCACCCGTAAGCATGCACGTTGAACACAGAAATACACCAACACGATCGCACCCACACATACACATTCGAAGTAATTTTTAATGTAAAGTCTTTTAGCGATAAGCTCGCTCGACAAAAAGAAATTCTCACACACACGCTGAAACGCACATATGCACGCATGAACACACAAAGGAACCGTACACGTAAGTACAATCGCACACACGCACGCACTTTCTAACATGCGATGTAATAGTTTTTTGGCTATCGGCTCTTATTATGCGATTCCGATATCAAAAGTGTGTTGGCAATCCACTTATTACGACGGCGGTATCAAAATTCTTTTGGCGATGCGCTACTTCTAACATGCGATGTATTTATCAAAATCAAATCTTTTACGATCCGCTATTTTCACACGATGCCCGTATAGCGCAGAACCAAAAAACTATATATTATTAGAAAGTTTGAGTGAGTGCGTGCGTGCGGGTTGGCGTGAGTTATTGATGTGTAGTGCGTGCGTGCGATTGTGCTTATGTGTTTTTCTTTGTGTGTTTATTTGTGTATGTGTATGTGCGTTTCTGCGTGTGTGTGAGAATTTCTGTTTGTCGAGCAAGTTTATCTCTTTATATTAATAATTACTTCATGTGCGTGCGTGTTGGTGAGTACTTATGTATTCAATATGCATGCTTATGTGTGCTTATGTGTGCGTTCCTTTGTGTGTGTGTATTTCTGTTTGCTTTAGCGGGCGTGTTCGTAATCTTGCGTGTGTGCATGCGTGTGTGCGAGTATGTGTAGACAAAAGTGTGCGCCTGCGTTCTTGCGTGCATGTGATTCTGTGTGTGTGTGTTGCGTGTGTGTGTGTGTTTGTGTGTGTGGGTGTGCATATTTCTTTCTTCGATGTGTCGCCAAAAGACTAATTTTATAATTACTTCGCATTTTAAAAGGAGAGGATCGCTTATAATTGATTTTCATACCTGCGCATGAAGGGAGCAAATCGGCGATTTAACGTGCGATGCCTGTAACAAAATATCAAGTAATGTCGCGATTCCATTCTTCTAACCTGCGATGTATTCATGAAAATAGTCTTTCATATGTGATGGCGATCATCTCATTATATGCCAAGTAATTAATAAAATAAAATCTTTTGGTACGCACGACGAACAAAAATATATACACACACAAGGATGCACGAAGGCGAATAAACGCACACACACGCACGCAAACACTTGCAAGCACACGAACGCGCGCTAAGAAAGCACGCTTGTCTAAGCATTCACGTCGAACACATAAAAACTTACACCAAAACACACGCACACAAACATACGCACGTACGCACTTGAAAACACACGAACACGCGCGCGCATGCAAGTTGAACACAGAAAAACTTACACCAATTACACGAATATGCACGCAAACAAACGCTCACCCGCACTTTCTACGATGTCTAGTGTTTTGGATATCTGAACATGCGATTCAAGTCTTTTTGCTATCCGCTTTTTCTAATGTGCTATGTAATTATCAAAATCTGGCGGATAGCCAAAAAACTACAAATTATTAGAAAGTTTGAGTGAGTTCGTGCTTCCGCGTTGGCGTGAGTTATTGATGTGTTCGAAGTGCATACTGACGGGTGCGTGCGTGCAAGCGATTGTGCTTATGTGTGCGGTTCCTTTGTGTGTTCATGCGTGCATGTGTTTCTGCGTGTGAGTGTGAGAATTTGTTTGACGTGATTACTTCGTATGTTGGTGTGTGTATTTCTGTAATCGACGTGCATGCTTAGGGGTGTGTATCAAATTATGTGCTTATATGTGTGTGTGTGCATGCGAGCACGCGTGTGTGTGTGAGTATTGTGTATGTGAGTATTTCTTTTTGACGATTCTGCTTTAGTGACGATCCTGCTAAATTTGGAGTGTTCGTATACTTGCTTGTGTGTTCGTATGCTTGCTTGTGTGCATGCGTGTGTGCGAGTAGTGTGCGCCTGTCTGTGTTTGTGTGTGTGTGTGTGTGTGTGTGCAATGTCGACGCATACGTGCGACTCTGTATCCCCAAAAGATTTTATTTTAATGATTGCTTCGCATGTTAAAAGGAAATCGATTCCTGTATCAAAATCAAGTTTCGCGATTTGCTTTTCTGCGCTCCATTTCACATGTGATGCCGGTATGAAATGTGTTGCCGATCATCTCCTTTGATCTACTTTTCAATTGTTATCAAAACCAAGTTTATGGCGTTCCCATTGTTATAACACGCCAAGTAGTTAAGAAAATAATTCTCTTTTGACGATAGACGAACGTACGCACGAACAAAGACATATTTACACACATACACAGGCGAACACACACGCACACGCATGCACACTTGCAAGCACACGAACACGCGCGCTAAAGCACGCTCGTCAAAACATGCACGTCGAACACAGAAAAACTTACACCAACACGTACACTCTTTCTACGATATTCTAGTGTTTTGGATATCTGAACATGCGATTCCGATATCAAAATCAAGTGTTGTGGCGATCCGCTTCTTTTCACATGCTTCGCCGGTATCAAAAGTCTTTTTGCGATTCTTCTAACGAGGAATGAAATCAAAATCTTTTACCATCTTTTCATGCGATACCCGTAAAACTTTTGGCAATCTGCTCATGCCACCCATACTGGTATCAAAAGTTTTCGCGATCTGTTCCTTCTGCGATGTCATCAAAATAAATTCTTTCTGCAATCCCCTCCATTTCACATGCGATATCAAGTGTTTTGGGGGATCCAAACCTTTTAACGTGCGATGCCCGTTTGAAAATCAAAATTATTTTCGATGCGCTACTTCTAACCTTCGGTGAATCAAAATAATGTCTTTTTGAGATCCGCTCCATTTCACATGCAGATGCCAGTAGCAAATTAAGTGTTTGGGGCGATCCGCTACATTCGTCATTCCGTATCTCAAGTTTGCTTTGGTGATTTTCTCCTTCTGCGTAGGTATGAACAATTATAAGCCAACCTCTCCTTTTACCATGCGAAGTAATTATTAAAATTAAGGGTTTTTGCCGATACAGAGAAGCATGACGCACGTCGAACAAAGAAATATGCACTCACACGCCCAGACAAGCACGCAAGCACACAGACGAACACTTTTGCCCAAACACACTAGCTCACACACGCGCATGCACACACGCAAGCATACAAACACGCCCACTAAAGCAGGATCGTCAAAAAGAAATACTCACACACATGCACGCATTCACACACACACACACACATACTTGGCCCGACTCACTTCTGAAGACTAGACCATACTTTTGAATTCTTTAATATTGTAGTTAAATAAAAATCAAAACTATATTTAGGGTTAGAATAATATTGAAATCTAAATTATGTGTTTAAAAATGAAATAAAACAATAAATTAAAACTTAACATTACACATTTAAAGTGACCACTATACATTTCTGCAGACAGTGTATATAGAGAACTGAAGACCACTTATTTAAAGTTATACTAACTAATGAGGACATTCATTTCAAATGACTGTAAGTATTATTTAGATGTAAGCAATGCATTTAACGTGTAATGTTAATATGAATAAGTGATTTGTAAGTTTTAAAAGATAACAGAATTATTATTCATTTAAATGGTAATAAAAAATATAATCTGTCAATGCTCATACATAGCTATAGTAGATGATAATGAAGTCAGGAGTGATTATTAGCCAAATATTCTCAGAGATGATAAATTCCAAATTCTCTCATTGAATAGTTGTAAGTAATCTCTGTGACATAAATACGTTTTTTGTGTTTCTAAGACATAGGGCAAACAATGAAATATATAGCCACACACATCAGTTTTATTGCATGCACTTGATAGAAAAGAAAAACTAACTTAAATCTCTGATATGAAAAACATTTATTAACCTATATTAATACTTTAATTTTCTTGAAATGCAAAGAGAAAATGCACTAAAATTAACCACTTTTTTTTGTTTTTTCCAATTCAAAGATTTACACTACATAATAAGTAATAGTAATATGAAAGTTCAACAACATAATTTGAAAGAAAGAAATGAAATGTAAAATCCTTACATTGTCCTATATATTGAAACTAATCTCTCCAACAGTATATCAAACATAAAAAAATGAACACATTTAATTCCATTAAAAATTTGCATTTATTTCTTGCTGTTTAAAGAACTAAAAGTATGCAACAACAAAATTTTTAAAATACTTTTTCATACAGTGCCAGCAATTATGTTGAAATGAACATGGATATGATAGTCCTACCTTTTATTACAAACTATTACTTTTTAACATTTACTAATGTACAGAATCAAAGATAATCTTTAAGATCGTTATTTAATATATAACCCTACCTCCAGACTTAAGGAGACCAAACATGCTTAAAATCCAGCCTTAAGTCAACCAACAGCATTAGGCAAACGTGTGGTCTGCCTTGTACTATTTATTTATATTAAAAAAAACTCATTTTGCCATTTTTCTCTTTTTCTATTATCTTTATTGTAGTTACCTATGACATATTTCATATTTAATATATCATATAACTCTTCCTCCAGACTTAAGGAGACTAAACATGCTTAAAATCCAGCCTTAAGTCGACCAACAGCATTAGGCAGACTATTAAAAGTATAGCTAGACACACACACACACACATGCACACACACACACAACAAAGGAACGCACATAGGAATACGCGCACCCTTAAGCATGCACGTTTAACACAGAAATCCTGACACCAACACGAACGCACCCACACATTACACATGCGAAGTATTAATGTAAAGTCTTTTGGCGATAATCACTTTCGTGAAAAAGAAATATCCACATACACAGAAACGCACATATACATGGACGCATGAACACACAAAGGAACCGCACACATAAGCAGAAAAGTACACACGCACGCACCAGTAAGCATGCACGTCGAACACACGCGAACGCGCACGCACGCACTCAAATTTTCTAACATGCGATGTAATATCTAGTTTTTTGGTTATCCGCACATTATGCGATTCCGATGTCAAAAGTGTTTTGTCAATCCGCTTATTACGACGGCGGTATCAAAATTCTTTTGGCGATCCGCTACTTCTAACATGCGATGTATTTATCAAAATCAAATCTTTTACGATGCGCTCTTTTAACACGCGATGCCCATAAAAGCGCATAACCAAAAAATTATATATTTTTAGAAAGTAAGTGAGTGTGTGCCAATAGGAAAATTTGAGTGTTTTGGCGATCCGCTACATTTGTCATTCCGGTATCAAATCAAGTGGGCTTTGGCGATTTGATCCTTCTAAAATGCAGAGATATGAAAATCAATAATAAACGATCATATGCGAAGTAATTATTAAAATAAAGTCTTTTGGTGATACAGAGACGCTTACGACGAACAAAGAAATATGCACACACACGCACACACAGACACACAGCATGCACGCAAGCACGCAGGCGAACACTTTTGCCCAAACACACGCATGCACACAAGCATACGAACGCGCCCACTAAAGGGTTCGATCGTCAAACAGAAACACACATACACACAAACCACACGCACCCGAAAGCATGCACGTGGAGCACAGAAATACTCACACCAACGCACGCACACACACACACACATACAAAGTATTTTAGCGATCACGTTGGTCAAACAGACATCACACGCGGAACCGCACACATAAGCACAATCGCACACACGCGCGCACCCGTAAGCGCACGTCGAACATGAATACTCACTAATGCGAACACGCTCGCACTCTTTTCTAACATGCGATGTAATATCTAGTTTTTTGGCTCTCTGGTCATCATGCGATTCCGCAAAATTCTTTTGCCAATCCTCTACTTCTAATATGCGATCAATGCCCATATAGATAGCCAAAAAACTATATTAGAAATTGTGAGTTCATGCATGCGCGTTGGCGTGAGTTATTAATGTGTTTGACGTGCATGCTTACGTGTGCGTTCGTGCATGCGATTGTTATGTGTGCGGTTCCTTTGTTTGTTTAAGCGTGCATTTCTGCGTGAGTGTGAGAATTTCTGCTTAACGTGATTACTTCGCATATCCGTGCGTGTTGGTGTGAGTATTTCAATAATTGATGTGCATACTTAGGGGTACGTATCTTCTTATGTGTGCTTATATGTGTGTGTGTGTGCATGCGTGCACGCGTGTGTGTTTGAGTGTGAGTAATTCTGTTTGACGTTCCTGCTTTAGTGGGCCGTGTTCGTATGCTTGCGTGTGCATGCATCTCTGCGAGTATTGTGCGCCCGCGTGCTTGAGTGCATGCGTGTGTCTCTGTGTGTTTGTGTGTGTGTGTATATGTATGCATATTTCTTTGTTCGAGCATACCTGCGTCTCTGTGTCGCAAATAGTCTATTTTAACAATTACTTGGCATGTTAAAAGTGGAGGATCGATTATAACTGATTTTATACCTGAGCATGAAAGGAGGAAATCGGCGATTTTTTTTCACATGTGACATACAAGTGTTTTCGCGATTCGAACATGCGTAGTCGTGAAAATACTGCGCTCAATTTCACATGATGCCAGTATCAAAATCATGCCGATCATCTTCTACTTTGGAGAGCTGCTCCTTTTGTCATCAAAATCATTTTTATCGCGAAGGTCATCATTGATTTTGATGTTAAAAGAACACGCGCACATATACGCACGCACACACACGTACATATACGCACGCACACACGCAAGCACTCACACGCATCACACGAACTCACACTTTTCCATTTTAAAATCCTTTTTAAAAATTAAATTCTTTGTTCTTTCTGAAGAGTTGGGCTTCCTTTCTCGGGTTTTGAAAGTGTATGTTGGTGCGGTTGTTCGTTCAGTACGTCCCTCACACGACATTCACACGCCTGCTCACACACACTCACGCCGGCTTTTCACATTTTACCCCATATCTCAGAATAAAGCTAATCCTAATCCTGAGTGTGAGAAATCATTAACATCTGATCGTTCGGTGTGATCCCGGCAAGTCGCGGCTACTGGGTCTGACCCCCCCCTACCCACCGAGGTACACTGTTATATAACTGATATATATGCATATAACATAACTCATTTTATACCTGAGCATGAAAGGAGGAAATCGGCGATTTTTTTTAACATGCGATGTTATCAAAATCAAGTGTTTTCGCGATTCGAACATGCGTAGTCGTGAAAATACTGCGCTCCACTTCACATACGATGCCAGTTTCAAAATCATGCCAATCATATATCAGTTATGCACGTCGAACACAGAGAAACTTACTCACACCAACACGCACGCACAGAATCGCTCGCACGCACTTTCTACGATATAAATATCTAGCGTTTTCGATATCTGAACCTGCGATTCCGATATCAAAATCAAGTGTTGTGGCGATCCGATTCTTTTCACTACGCCGGTATCTAATGTCTTTTTGCGATCCGCATATTCTGTTACCCGTATCAGAATGAAGACTTTTGGCAATACGCTCCTTTTAACATGCCAGCCATACTGGTATCAAAAAATTGTTTTCGCGATCCGTTCCTTCCTGCGATCAAAATGTTCTTTCTGCAATCCGCTACATTTCACATTCGATATCGGTAACGTTTTGGGCGATCCAATCCTTTTAACGTGCGAAGCCTTTCAAAATCAATTACATTTTCGCTCCGCTACTAACCTTCGATGTAATCAAAATAATGTCTTTTTTGAGATCAGCTCTATTTTATATGCGATGCCAGTCGGAAATTAAAGTGTTTTGGTGATCCGCTACATTTGTCATTCCGATATCGTGTGATTTGCCGATTTGCTCCTTCCAACATGCGAAGTATGAAAATTATAAGGAATCCTCTTCTTTACGCAATCCTCTCCTTTACGCACGTCGAACAAAGAAGTATACACACACGCACAGACAGCATGCACGCAAGCACACAGGCGAACTCTTTTGCCAAAACACACTCGCACACACACGTAGGCACTCGCGCAAGCACGGCCACTAAAGCAGGATCGTCAAACGCAGGCATGCTTACACACACTCACACATAAGCATCCACACAAAAAGAAACGCACACATAAGAACACCCGTAAGCATGCAAGTGGCACAGAAATACTCACACCAACACGTACGCACACACACACACATGCGAATAATTATTAATATAAAGACTTTTCGCGATAAGCACGTTCGTCAAACAGAAATACTCACACACACACGCAGAAACGCACATACACATGCACGCATGAACGCACTAAGGAACCGCACATTTAAGGACAATCGCACGTACGCACCCGTAAGCATGGACGTTGAACTCACGCGAACATGCACGCACACACTCAAACTTTCTAACATATGTCTAGATTTTTTAGCTATTCACTCTTATCATGCGATTCCGTTATATCGTGTTTTGGCGATCCACTTATTTTCACATACGACATCTTTATCAATATCAAATCTTTTACGATGCGATGCCCGTGTAGCGGATAGTCAAAAAAGCTTGAGTGAGTGCGTGCGCGCGTGTTGGCGTATTTTTCGACGTGCTTTATTAAGAGTGCGTGCGAATGTGATTATGTGTGCGTTTCCTTTGTGTGTGCATTTGTGCATATGTGTGAGAATTTCTGTTTGACGAGCGTGCTTATCACCAACTGACTTTATATTAATAATTCTTTCGCATTTTCGCGCGTGTTGTTCTATTTCTTAATTCGACGTGCACTCTTAAGTGTGCGTATCATGTGTGCTTATGTGCGTTCCTTTGTGTTTGTGCATGTATGCACGCGTGTGAGTGTGAGGGAGTATTTTGTTTGACGATTCTTCTTTAGTGGTCGTGAGTTCGCTTGCTTGCGTTGTGCGAGTATGTGCAGTGAAAAGTGTGTACCTGCGTGCTTATGTGCATGCTTGTTTTTCCAAAAGACTTTTTTAATAATCACATGTTAAAAGTGAGAATCGTTTATAATTGGAGTAAATCAGCGATTCTCTCCTTTTAACATGCGATGCCTGTATCAAAATCAAGTGTTTTCGCGATTCACTTCTTCTAACCTGCGATATAATGTCTTTCTGCGCTCCACATGCGATGCCGGTATCAAAATCAATTATGCCGATCATCTTCTCTTTTGGCGATCCGCTCTTTTTAACTGCCCATAACAAATCCTTTGGCGATCTGCTCTTTTTATAATATGCCAACTTTATGGCGATCGTCGCCTTATAATATGCCAATTAATTAATAAAATAAAGTCTTTTTGTAATGAATAAAAAGTTTTTGCGACACACACACACACACGCAGATGAACACAAACGCACATATACGCACGCACGCACTCACACGACGCACGCTAAAGTACGCTAGTCAAAGTGTACTGGTTATCTGCTCAACGTGAGATTCCGATATCAAAATCCGTTTCTTCTGTGCAAAAAAGTCTTTTACCATCTTTTCACATGCGATACCCGTATCAGAATGAAGACTTGGCAATACGCTCTGTAACTAAAATCAAGAGTTTTCGCGATCCATTCCTTCTAACCTGCGATGATAAATATAATTCAAAAAAATTCTTTCTGCAATCCGCTCCATTTCACACGAGATATCGGTTTTTCGACCTTTGATAATATCTATTTCATGATGCCAGTATTATTGTCGATCCGTTTCATTTGACATGTCATTCCGGTATCAAAAGTGTGCTTTGGCGATTTGCTCCTAACGTGCGTAGGTATGAAAATCAATTATAGATCCTCTCTTTTTAACAGGCGAATTAATTATTCAAATAAAGGAACTTTTGGCGATACAGAGACGCACGTCCGCACGTCAAACAAATATACACGCGTACACAGACACCATGCACGCATTCACGAAGGTGAACACTTTTGCCCACACACACACACACACATGCACACACGCAAGCACACGAACCCACTAAAGCATGATCGTCAAACAGAAATACTCACACAAAAAAACGCATGCACAGGATTCACACACACACACACACATATAGAACAAATGCACCCGTAAGAATGCACGGCGAGCGCGGAAATACTCACCAAAATGCAGGCAGCACACGCACAAATCTGCATAGTAATTATTATAAAGTCTTTTGACGATAAGCACGTTCGTCAAACAGAAATACTCACACAAACACGCAGAAATGCACTTTATGAATACACAGCGGAATCGCACACTTAAGCAAAATCGCACACTCGCACGCACCCTAAGCATGCACGTTGAACATCAATACTCACTCACGCCAACACGCACGCACAAACTTTCTAACATGCGATATAATTAGTTTTTTGGGTCTCCGCTCTTATCATGCATATGAAAAGTGTTTTAGCGATCCGTTATTTTCAAACATGCGATGGAATTATCAAAATCAAATATTTTACGATCCGCTCTTTTTCACATACGATGCCCGTATAGCGGATAGCCAAAAAACTAATTACATCGCATATCGCATGTTTGAAAATTTGAGTGAGTGTTGGACTGAGTATTGATGTTCGACGTGCATGCTTACGGGTGCGTGCGTGTGTGCGATTGTACTTATGGTGCGGTTCCTTTGTGTGTTCATGCGTGCATGTGTATGTGCGTGTCTGCGTGTATGTGTGAGTATTTCTGTTTAACGAGCGTGCCTATCGCTAAGACTTAATAATTACTTCGCATGTGTGTGTGCGTTCCTGTTGGTGTAAGTATTTCTGTTCGACGTGAATGCTTACTGGTTCTTGCGTTTGCGTGCTTATGTGTGTGCATGGGTGCGTGTGTGTGCATGTGTGTGATTGAGTGTACTTCTGCGAGTGTCTGTGTGTGCGTGTGTGTGCATATTTCGACGTTTGTACGTGCTTGTGAAATGGAGCGTAACTCAGAAAGAATATAATTTGATGACTACATCGCAAGTTACAAGGAATGGATCGCGAAAACATTGATTTTGATACTATAGCTGGCATGTTAAAAGGAGCGGATCAAGATTTTGATCGCACGTTAGAAGAAGCGGATCGCAAAAAGATTTAATTTTGATACCGGCGGTGCATATGAAAAACGCCAAAACACAATTTTGGAATCGCATGTTAAGAGCAGATATCCCAAACGCTAGATATTTATAACTACGTCGCATGTTAGAAAGAGTGCGTGCGTGCGCGTTCATGTTTCTGTGTTCGACGTGCATGCTTACGTCTCTGAGTGTGTGCTTAACATGCGATGCCTATATCAAAAAAGTGTTTTCGCGATGTAGTCATGAAAATAGATTTTTGCACTCCATTTCACTTGCGATGCCGGTATCAAAATCATGTGTTATGTCGATTATCTCTTTTGGCGATCCGCTCTTTTTAACATATGCCGGTATTAAATCCTTTGGCGATCTGCTCCTTCTCATTAGTTAAATCGAGTCTTATGGCGATCCTCTCCTGATACATGTCAAGTAATTGATAAAATAAAGTCTTTGAAAGTACGCACGACGAACAAAAACACACACACACACACACGCACAACTGCAGGCGCATCCAATAAATTCACGAACACGCGCGCGCTATAGCATGCAAATACTCAAATAACAGGCAGAAAAGCATACTCATGAAAGGAACCACACACATAAGCACAATTGCACGCACCCGTAACGTAACGTAACGCACGTCGAACACGCCAAAACGCTCGCACGCACAGTTTTTTGGCTATCCGTTCATATGCGATTCTGATATCAAAATCAAGTGTTTTGGAGATCCGCTTATTTTCTCATACGACGTCGGTATCAAAATTCTTTTGGAGTTCCTCTACTTCTAACGTGCAATGTAATCAAAATGAAATCTTTTACGATCTCCTCCTTTTCACCTGTCGTGCCCGTATGAGCGTTGTCTTTTAGCAATCCGTTCTTTAGTGCCATGCTGGTAAAATCTAGTATTTTGGATATCCGCTCCTTTTAACGTGCGATGCCTGTATCAAAAGTTTTTTCGCGATTTCGCTTCTTCTAACCTGAGGTCTTTTTGCGGTTCCATTTCACATGCGATGCCGGTATGAAAATCGTGTTATGCCAATCATCTATTTTGGCGATCCGCTCTTTTTACATGACATGCCGGTATCAAATCCTTTGGCGATTTGCACCTAAATTATCAAAAAAGTCTTATGCGATCCTCTCCTTATGCCAAGTAATTAATAAAATAAAGTCTTTTGGCAACGCGCGCGCGTACGCACACACACACATACACACATGCACAGACGCACGCACTCACACTTGCAAGCACTTTTACCACGCGCGCTCATCAAACAGAAATACTTACACATACGCACACACACAAAGGAACGCACATATTATCACAGACGTACGCACTCACCCGTAAGCATGCACGTCGAACACAGAAAAACTCACACCAACACGCACGCACGTACTCACACAAACTTTCTAACATGCGATGTAGTTCTAAAAGTCTAGTGTTTTGGCTATCCGCTCTTAACATTACGATTCCGATATCAAAATCAAGTGTTTGGCGATCTGCTTCTTTTCACATGCGACGCCGGTATCAAAATTGTCTTTTGGCGATCCGGTATGTCGCGGGTAGGAGTCGTTGATGTAGTTGTTGCTGACTGTCGCTGGCCTCTCTCTCCGTTAAAAATAAATCACATTTACATAGATACCAATGTTCTTATAGGGAAATAATTTTATTCTGCACGTGGGGTAAAGTGTGAAAAATCAGCGTATGTATGAATGCGGGGTGAATGTATTGTGAGAGACGAACAGAACGAACAAACAAACAATCGCACCAATGCACTTGCACAGCAGAGAGAGAGAAAAACCCAACTCGGCAACATTCATGGGATAGGTGAAGAAAAAAAAGAAGAAAGAGCAACGGATATGTTAAAATAAAATGAAATGATAAACAAATTCGATAATATTATATCTAATGGTGAAGATCACAATGATCCTACCAAATAATATACAATAGAGAGCGGTGATGACCGCAAATATCAACACTCAAATTATCTCACATTAAATTAAATGTTTGTAAGTTTAGGGTAAGTACCCAATATCAATAAAATGTTTATAGGATCATGTTTCCATAAGTAAATGTCTGTAAACTGTCTAGGGTAAATACCCAATATCAATATTAATATTAAATGTTTATAGTAAAATGTCAATAACGTTCCAAAGTTTCAAATAATTAATAAGCTGCTACTAAACTACCTACCTAAGTGAATGCACCACTAACTAAATCTATCCCTAATGTGAATATAGAATAGGAAATACACTGTCGTGAAGAATACGTAGTCGCGCTTGCCAACACAATGTCGAAGAAAATCACTGGTGATATCTTGCCCCCGCAGATAAAGATGTACCTAATAAAAATTTTTCAATGAGTTCTGGCCTCCCCTTGAAGATCCGTCAGGCCTCCTTGAATGGAGACTATTCTTGCTGAACAGCAAAAGAATGCCTCCCTCTCACCTTGAAAAGAGCGGAGAGAAGGTGAAAAACCGGAGTGTAAAGTAGGGTGTGCCCCGTAGACTTGTCCCAGTCTGTGTGTAGCCCTGTTTCACTTAGGGGACGGTGCCCGTGGCTGGGTGGGTAGACGGCTGGTCCTATCCCACGAAGACACTGCAAAGTCTTGGGTGAGCATTCCTGTACTTCCTTCTATTTTGCTAATTATGAAAATTAAACAAAATGGACGGTGCCAGAATGTGACGATAAAAAAAACGTCTAAGCTCTCTGATGTTGCTCTGCGCGCAAACACTCTTACACTGACTGGAAAAAGTCCCTGTAATCTTCTTTTATAAAACCTAACTCTTCCACGGCCTAGAAATAAAAAGCACGTGAAATAATGGATGCCTATTTGTTTGATGATGCATTAATTCTAGTGCAAAGTATAAAATAATCCCTAGCTAAATTTCTATTTAACGAATGTTTAACAATTAAATACGCTATCTACCTATCACTAATTTAATTTTTATCTCCTAACATAAATAAACAGGTAAACAAATCAAATAAAATTGTTATAAATGAAAAATAAGCAATCACGCTTTCAAACATACTGACAATGCAAGCATCACCCCATCAATCACCTGACAAATAGTGCGACCGAAAAAAAATGAGAAAAATTTTTAAAAATAATTTTTTATGATTGCTCTCCCTTTTTCCGTGACACGCTAATTCTAACGTGCGATGTAGTTATCAAAGTCGTCTTTACGATCCGCTCCTTTTCACATTGCCAGTATCAGAATGAAGTATTGGGATCCGCTCCTTTTAACAATCGCGGTATGAAAATCAAGTGTACCGTGTTCTGGCGTTCTTTTAAGAAGCGATCAGGTTACAAAATCGTGTTTTGGCGATCTGCTCCTTTTCACATGCGATGCTTTTATAAAAATCATGTGTCTTTTCGCGATTCGCTCCATTTCACATGCGATGGCAGTAACAAAGTCATATGTTTTGCAATCCGCTCCTTTAACATGACATGTCAAGTTCTTTTGCGATCTTCTCCTAACATCAAAATCGTGTCGTATGATCATCTCTTTTTACAATGCGAAATAGTTTTTAAAATAAAGTCTTTTGGCAATACAGAGACGCACGTACGCAAGTACGCACGTCGAACAAAGAATTATGGACACACACAGAAGCAGGCACACATACGCACACAAGCAAGCGCACGAACAAACATGATGCACGAACGCACGCACACAGTCACGTCGAAAACAGAAATACTTACACACAAACACATATGCACGCAAGTACACGCACAAAAGCACGCACGTACTCACACTAACACACACATACTTTCCAACATGCGATGTAATAAAAATCTAGTGTTTTTGCAAGTCTTTTCGCGATCCCCTCTGCACACCCGCACGCACACACACGAATACGTGCGCGAAAGCGAGCACGTTAAACAGAAATACTCACACACACACGCAGAAACGCACATACACATGCACGCATGAACACACAAAGGAACCGCACCATAAGTACAATCGCACACACGCACGCACCCGTAAGCATGCACGTCGAACATCAATACTCAGTCCAACATGCACTCAAACTTTCTAACATGCGATGTAATGTCTACTTTTTTAGCTATCCGCTCTTATCATGCGATTCCAATAGCAAAAGTGTTTTAGTGATCCGCTTATTTTCAAACATGCGATATACTTAATCAAAATCAAATCTTTTACGATCCGCTCCTTTTCACATACGATGCGCGTATAGCGGATAGTCAAAAAAAATAGACGTTACTTCACATTTTAGAAAAGTGCGTGTTGGCGTGAGTGATGTGTGTTCCTTTGTATGTTCATACGTGCATGTGTATGTGCTTTTCTGCGTGTGTGTGAGTATTTCTGTTTGACGAGCGTGCTTATCGCCAAAAGACTATATTATAATTACTTCCCATGTGTGTGCGTGTTGGTGTGAGTATTTCTGTGTTCGACGTGCATGCTTACTGTGTGTTCTTATGTGCGCGTTCCTTTGTGTGTGTGAGTATTGTTTGACGATCCTGCTTGTGGGCGTATACTTGCGTGAGTGCATGCGTGTGTGCGAGTGTGTGTGGGCAAAAGTGTGCGCCTGCTTGTTTGCGTGCATGCGTCTGTTCGTGCGTGTGTGTGCATATTTCTTTGTTCGACGTGCGTACCATCATGTATTGCCAAAACACTTTATTTTAATAATTACTTCGCAGGATCGCTTATAATTGATACTTACGCATGTTAGAAGGAGCAATTCGCCAAAGCACACTTGATTTGATACCGGAATGACGTTATATGGAGCGGATTGCCAAAACACTAATTTGCTACTGGCATCGCATGTGAAGAGTGGATCTCAAAAACATTATTTTCATTACTTTGTTTAGTAGTAGCGGATCGAAATAATACTTTTTAAAATCGCATGTTAAAAGGAGTGGATCCCCCAAAACACTTCATTTTGTTACCGATATCGCATTGAAATGGATCGGATCGCAGAAAGAATTTATTTTGATTACATCGCAGGTTAGAAGGAACGCAAGTGATTTCGTTTTCGATTTTGATACAGGAATGCATGTTAAAAGGATCGGTCGCGAAAAAACTTTTTTGCTACTGGTATCGAATGTGAAGAGCGGATTTCAAACTATTTGTTATTTTGATTACATCACAGGTTAGACGTAGCGGATCGAGAAAACTTTTGGCATTGTATGTTAAAAGGAGTGCATCCCCAAAACACTTACCGATATCGCATGTGAAATGGAGCGGATCGCAGAAAGAATATATTTTGATTACATCGCAGGTTAGAAGGAATGGATCGCGAAGACATTGATTTTGATACTATCTGGCATGTTAAAAGGAGCGGATGGTAAAAGATTTTGATCGCACGTTAGAAGAAGCGGATCGCAAAAAGATTATACCGGCGGAGCATATGAAAAGGGCCAAAACACTTGATTTTGATATTGGAATCGTACGTTAAGAGCAGATATCCCAAACACTAGACATTTATAACTACATCGCATGTTTTAGTGCGTGCGTGCGCGTTGGTGAAAGTTTTTCTGTGCGACGTGCATGCTTACGTCTGTGTGTGTGTGTGCTTAACATGCGATGCCTATATCAAAAAAGTGTTTTCGCGATGTAGTCATGGAAATAGTCTTTTTGCGCTCCATTTCACTTGCGATGCCGGTATCAAAATCATGTTTTGCCGATCATCTTCTCTTTTGGCGATCCGCTCTTTTTAACATGCCGGTATCAAATCCTTTGGCGATCTGCTCCTTCTAATTAGTTATCAAAATCGAGTCTTATGGCGATCCTCTCCTTATACATGTCAAGTAATTAATAAAATAGTCTTTGAACGTACGCACGACGAACAAAGAAATATGCAAACACGGACACACACACACACGTACACATGCAGGCGCACTCACACGCATGCACTTGCAAATTCACGAACACGCGCGCGCTATAGCACGCAAATACTCAAATAACAGGCAGAAACGCGCATATGCACGCATGAACACAAAGGAACCACACACAAGCACAATCGCACGCACCCGTAACGTAACGTAACGCACGTCGAACACATCAATACTCACTCACGCCAAAACGCTCTCACGCACACTCAAACTTTCTAACCTGCGATGTAATATCTAGTTTTTTTGCTATCCGCTCATAACATGCGATTCCGATATCAAAATCAAGTGTTTGGAGATCCTCTTATTTTCACATACGACGTCGGTATCAAAATTCTTTTGGAGCCTCTACTTCTAACATGCGATGTAATCAAAATGAAATCTTTTACGATCCCCTCTTCACATGTCGTGCCCGTATCAGCATTGTCTGCAATCCGTTCCTTAGTGCCATGCTGGTATCAAAATCTAGTATTTTGGGGATCCGCTCCTTTTAACCTGCAATCGCGGTATGAAAATCAAGTAATTTGGCGTTGTCTTTTAGCAATCCGATCCTTTTAAAATGCCATGCTGGTATCAAAATCTAGTATTTGGGATATCCGCTCCTTAATATGCGATCAGGGTATCAAAATCTGTTTTGGCGACCCTCCTTTTAATGTGCGATGCCTGTATCAAAAGTTTTTTCGCGATTTCGCTTCTTCTAACCTAGAAGTCTTTTTGCGCTCCATTTCACATGCGATGCCAGTATCAAAATCGTGTTATGCCAATCATCTTCTCTTTTGGCGATCCGCTCTTTTTACATGACATACCGGTATCAAATTCTTTGGCGATTTGCTCCTAACTAGTTATCAAAATCAAGTCATGGCGATCCTCTCCTTATAACATGCCAAGTAATTAATAAAATAAAGTGTTTTGGCAGACGCGCACACACACACATACGCTGGCGCACACATATGCACACACGCACGCACTCACACGCATGCACACTTGCAAGCACTTTAACCACGCGCGCTCATCAAACAGAAATACTTACACACATACGCACACACACAAAGGAACGCACATATTATCACAGACGTACGCACTCACCCGTAAGCATGCACGTCGAACAAAGAAAAACTCACACCAACACGCACGCACGTACTCACACAAACTTTCTAACATGCGATGTAGTTCTAAAAGTCTAGTGTTTTGGCTATCCGCTCTTAACATTACGATTCCGATATCAAAATCAAGTGTTTTGGCGATCTGCTTCTTTTCACATGCGATGCCGGTATCAAAATTAAGTCTTTTGGCGATCCGGTATGTCGCGGGTGGGAGTCGTTGATGTAGTTGTTGTTGCTGACTGTCGCTGGCCTCTCTCTCCGTTAAAAATAAATCACTTTCACATAGATACCAATGTTCTTATGGGGAAATAATTTTATTCTGCCTGTGGGGTAAAGTGTGAAAAATCAGCGTGTGTGTATAAATGCGGGGTGAATGTATTGTGAGGGACGAACAGAACGAACAAACAACCGCACCAATGCACTTGCACAGCAGAGAGAGAGAAAAATCCAACTCGGCAACATTCATGGGATAGGGGAAGGAAAAAAAAGAAGAAAGAAAGAGCAACGGATAGGTTAAAAAATAAAATAAAATGAAATGATAAACAAATTCAATAATATTATATCTAATGGTGAAGATCACAATGATCCTACCAAATAATATACTACAGAGAGCGGTGATGACCGCAAATATCAACACTCAAATTATCTTACATTAAATTAAATGTTTGTAAACAGTTTAGGGTAAGTACCCAATATCAATATTAATATTAAATGTTTATAGGAAAATGTTTCCATAAATAAATGTCAAAATGTTTGTAAACTGTTTAGGGTAAATACCCAATATCAATATTAATATTAAATGTTTATAGGAAAATGTTTCCATAAATAAATGTCAAAATGTTTGTAAACTGTTTAGGGTAAATACCCAATATCAATATTAATATTAAATGTTTATAGGAAAAATGTTTCCAGAAATAAATGTCAATAATGTTCCAAAGTTTCAAATAATTAATAAGCTACTACTAAACTACCTACCTAAGTGAATGCACCACTAACTAAATCTATCCTACTTACTAATGTGAATGTAGAAAAGGAAAAAACACACTGTGTCATGAAGAAAACGTCCGTTAGGCCTCGTTGACTGGCCTCCCTTGCAAAAGAAAGCCCCCCCCTCCAGCGGTGAGAAGAAGGTGAAAAGAAGGTGAAAAACCGGAGTGTAAAGTGTGCCCCGTAGACTTCTCAGAATCCCCAGTCTGTGTGTAGCCCTGGTTCCTGCCGACAATGTAGGGGAGGGTGCCCGTCGTGTGGCTGGGTGGGTAGAAGACGGCTGGTCCTATCCCACGAAGACACTGCAAAGTCTTGGGTACTCCTATTTTGCTAATTATGAAAATTAGACAAAATGGACGGCGCCAGAACGTGACGATAAAAAAAACGTCTAAGCTCTCTGATGTTGCTCTGCGTGCAAACACTCTTACACTGACTGGAAAAAGTCCCTGTAATCTTCTTTTATAAAACCTAACTCTTCCACGGCCTTCTAGAAATAAAAAGCACGTGAAATAATGGATGCCTATTGTTTGATGATGCATTAATTCTAGTGCAAAGTATAAAATAATCCCTAGCTAAATTTCTATTTAACGAATGTTTAACAATTAAATACGCTATCTACCTATCACTAATTTAATTTTTATCTCCTAACATAAATAAACAGGTAAACAAATCAAATAAAATTGTTATAAATGAAAAATAAGCAATCACGCTTGCAAACATACTGACAATGCAAGCATATCACGCCACTCATCCATCAATCAATCACCTGACACAGTGCGACCGAAAAAAAAGGGGGATAATTAGGTAAAAATTAAAAAAATAAATTTTTATGATTGCTCTCCCCTTTCTTTTTCCGTGACACTCTAACGTGCGATGTAGTTATCATGTGATGCCCATATCAGAATGAAGTCTTTTGGCAATCCGCTCCTTTTACATCGCATGTTAGAAAGTTTGTGTGCGTGTATGCGAGTGTGTGTGTATTTCTGTGTTCGACGCGCATGCTTAAGGGTGCGTGCGTGCGTGTGTGCGCCAAAAGACTTTATTTTAGTAACTATTTCGCATGTTAAAAGGAGAAGATCGCCATACGACTTGATTTTGATGTTAGAAGGAGAAGATCGCCAAAACACTTTTTTGATACCGGCATCGCTTGTGAAATAGAGCGGATCGCAAAAAGACTTTATTTTGATGACTACATCGCAAGTTAAAAGGAGCGGATCGCCAAAACACATGATTTTCATACCGCGATTGCATGTTAAGATGCCTGTGTCAAAATCAAGTGTTTTCGGAATCCGTCTAACCTGCGATGTAGTCATGAAAATAAATCTTTCTGCCATCCGCTCCATTTCACATGCGATGGCGGTATAAAAATCATTGTTGAATGTGGGGAACACTTCCGGCTTCCGCGTATAAAACAACTTTTTGTAAGTTGTGTTATAGAACAATTCGGAGCATGCGCAGTACCCATTTGACCTACGTCATAAACCACGTGATCCGATATAATAATTATGGCCCTCGGCTTACGCTGGTAAGTAAATAAATCTTGTTCTTGCATTATTTAATTTCTTATAATTTATTTAAGAAAATTACTAAATTTCAATGATGATAACATAACATATCAAAAGATATATTGATTTGCCGATTATTGATGAAGTAGCGTTGGAGCACATTTGACCTATTGCGCATGCCCAATCGTTTAATGTTCGGTTGCCTGGCGTGGCTAAAGGCAGATCGTAACAATCATTGTAAAACTTTTGCTTGTATGTGTTTTATCTCAAGATCGACGCATAGCATTTACTTGTGGCGTGAATCACTCATTCAATGAGTGAAACAATGTAAGCGAGCAACTAAAGAAGACTTTCACACAGACGAAAAAAAATTATATTTAATAAATAAATAAAGTTGAATGCATGAATATGTAGGAGTTAATAAAAGAAGAAAAATTAATATTAAAAAATTATTTGCTAATAAAATATTTTTTAAAAGATAGGAGATATTTAATTTAGTTGTCAAAGAAGACAATTATATAATTAAAAAAATAAGTAAGATAAACAAAAATATAATTAATGACTCCACTATGGGAAATTATATTGTAGAAAAATATTACATTTGTGATATTATTTACAAAGATGATGTAATACATATTTTACATATAAATAATACTTGAATCATATGATTATAATAACCATTAAAGCTGCAATTCCAGAACTGCTTGTACTTTGTTTAAGGGTCAAATTTAGGATCGTGGGTATGTTTATTTTATTATATAGTATGTTACAGAAAGTCTGTTACCAACAATTTACCATGGCAAAGAGATGAGAAATTAAAATATTAATTTCATTTATGTAAACTGTTATTGCTTTACTCATACTGACTTGGCTAGCATACAAAAAACCTAATAAATTATGAGCATCTCTCACAAATTAAATGTATTAAATGCCTAATTGTATGGACTGCAACTTTGCAAGTACAACACAATTTTTGCTCAGGATTAAATGTATTCTGTTGTTGGCAATATTTAAGTAATTTTTTAGCTTCAAATGTTGTGAAAATTTTGTTAAGTACTAATAAAGAGTCATGTTTAAAAGTTAATACTTGTGTTTTATAATTAAACATAGGAAATTTTTTTTTTAAATATTAAAAATATTATCACACATTCACAATAAAGATGTAATTAGTATGTGTTTCACTTCATATATTGTACTGTAAATATCTGCTATAACTTATTCCATGCTAGGTCCTGCAGTTCACAGATAAAAGCATAGGTCCACCAATGTCAAACCCACTTGTATAATTAACATGTAAAAATGCATGTGAATATTGCGCAATTAATAGGAAGGTTGTGATTATCTATAGTATAAATAAAACTGTTGAGATTTTTCTAATTATATCATGGTGCAATAAGACACTAAGTTGATTTTTTATACCATTCTGCTAAAAAAAAAAAAAAAAAAAAAAAAAAAGAAAAAAGAAAACAAAAATAAATGTTAAAAAAGAAAGAAATTGTATGTAATCTTTAGTATGCTTAAAGTTAATAGTGTTGCATGTCTTCTAATCCACATGGCTAAGAAAAAATAAACTTATGTGAATAATTAAAACAGTAAAGTAATAATGAAAGCATAATCATGGACTAGCCATATCCCTACTTATAGATGCAACAGTGGAGACAATTCTACTTCAAAAAAGTACTGGGCTAGTCAGTAGTGCATGATTATTATTAAAAAGTTTTTAAAAAAATATTTAAAATGTTATCATAAATTCAGAATAAAGATGTAATTAGTATGTGTTTACACTTCATAAATTGTACTGTAAACATTTTAGTGTGCCAACTTATAGTCTGAAGTGCAGATTGAAAGGAGGGGATTTATTTTATAACCAAAGTTTTAACATTAGCTATCAGTTTGATCAAACTGCTACAACTTCACTCTATGCTAGGTCCTGCAGTGCACAGATAAAAGCATAGGTCCACCAATGTCAAACACACTTGCATACTTAAAGATATACATATAAATGCATATGCATATTGTGTAATTAATAAGAAAATGGTTGTGATTATCTATAGTATAAATAAAAGTTTTGAGATGTTATAATTATATCATGGTGCATTAAAACTCTAATTTGAGATTTTATACCTTGTAGTATTATGCTAAAAGAAAAAAAAGAAAAAAGAAAATAATAAATGTTAAAAAAGAAAGAAATTGTATATAATCTTTAGTATGCTTATATTTAATTCTGATATGGTGCATTTAACTGATTTATGTCTAAAGTTAATAGTGTTGGATGTTCTAATCCACATCAGCACATGGCTAAGAAAAAAAAAATTTGTGTGAATAATTAAAACAGTAAAGTAATAATGAAAGCATAATCATGGACTAGCCAAATCTCTACTGAAATAATTTCATATTCTATAATTAACCTTATAGGAAATGTACTTATATAATTAGTACAGATCCAACAGTGGATACATTCACAATTCTACTTCAGAAAAGAACTGGGCTAGTGCAGACCTGCCTACCTTCCACTTTTAGCGGAAGAATCTCCCGTTCTTTCGCTTCCAAAAGAAATCTGCTTTCATTTTCATTTTCGATTAAATTTTACAGGAAGACTTTCACTGTTTTTTCTCTAGTCTAATGGATGTGTAAATTTAGAAAAATATAGGTATTTTATAATTTATACATTTAAATAATTTATAAAAATAATATCTGAACCAGATATCCTAAAACTAACAACTGATACTGCTTTCTCATAACAAAGAGAATACATATATTCCAGATTTTATTAATGTAGATTGATAAATATATATTTTTTAAATGTCCTTGCAATATTCTGGCCGTATAGAATTAGAAAATTAGACTGTACAGTGAGGATGTAAAGGGGTAGCATATTTAATTCTGTTTTGTTAAGAGAGCTAAATGACTAAGAGCAGTCCAATGTATTATGGATAGGGTATATTTATTAAAAAAAACTAAACAACTTTGAACAGTTTTCAAGTTCTGTATTCTTTATTTTACTTTAAATGTGATTTTCTCAAAATGACTTGTATAACTAGTACAGATGCAACAGTGGATTCATTCACAATTCTACTTCAGAAAAGGAGTGGGCTAGTGTGTGATTATTATGATGTCACAATAAAATCTTCATTCTCAACATATACTGTTGCTCAAGATTAAATGTATACTGTTGTTGGCAACATGAAAGAATTTTTTAGCTTCAAATGTGTTGTGATAATTTTGTTAATTACTACCAATCAATCATGTCTAAAAGTAAATACTTGTGTTTTATAATTAAACATAGGTAAGGTTTTAAAAAATATTTAAAATGTTATCACAAATTCACAATAAAGATGTAAATAGTATGTGTTTACACTTCATATATTGTACTGTAAATAGTTTAGTGTGCAAGCTTATAGTCTGAAGTGCAGATTGAAATTTGAAATGAGGGGATTTATTTTAACCAAAGTTTTAACATTAGCTATCACAGTATCAGATAGATCAAACTGCTACAACTTCACTCTATGCTATGTCCAGCAGTGCACAGATAAATGCATGGGTCACCAATGTCCAAGCCACTTGCATACTTAAAAATAAACATGTAGATGCATATGCACATTATGCAATTAATAAGAAAATTGTTGTGATTAACTATAGTATAAATACAAGTTTTCAGATTTTATACCTTGTAGCATTATGCTAAAAAAGAAAGAAATTGTATGTAATCTTTAGTAATTTTATACTTATTTCTGATATTATTTATTTATTTATTATATTATTATTATCTTTTTTATTATTAGATTTTCTTGATAGCGGTGGATTGATAATTATGTTTCAGGAAATGTTGGCTGCATTATATCAACCCATCAAAGATTCAAAGATTCAAGCGACATCGAGTGATCCAACATATATACCCAGTGAAACAATAAAAGTGACACTTTGACACTTTGTACAGACAGCAAGGACTTTTTCCAGAGTGAAGCACATAGGTACCTAGTGAAACAAGTAAAAGTAATATTTTGACTATTTGTACAGACAGCAAGGACTTGTTCCAGAGCAATTCATCATATGTACCCAGTGATGCAAGTGAAAGTGATGCTTCATCAGTTTCTACAGAAAATGAAATTATGCTAGATTGTGATGCTGATAGTGACAGCCATAGCATAGTATTTCCAGCTATGAGTGCTGAAAAGTCTAGCAGCACAGGTATAAGTTGCTGAGCAAGAAGGAACAATAAATGGGATAAAAAGCACTCCTGTAAATTTTGCAAAAAACTAATTAATAAAATGTCAACTCATATGCAGCAGGTTCATGCCCATGAGCCCAAGGTAGCATCAGCAATGAAACCCCCCCTAAAATATCAAAGGAACGAAGGCAGATATTTGTCCGTTTGCTTAATGATAGTGATTTTCATCATAATTACCAGGGATCAGTCTGGTGTTTTGATACCAAAATGTAGAAAACTTGACAGAAATATTGATGATCTTTGTGCTTGCCGTTTTTATAAAGCAATGTATAAAAATGTTTTGCTATCTAAACATACTCACAAATGTGATCAGAATCCAGAAAGAATGGGGTGAGTTAGTTGATGATGCCTGTAGGTAAGGAGAAAATGAATGCCCTTTTTGTACTTGCACAAATGAGAGATGATTCAGTAAGCAAAACAGTCAAAGGGCATGTAATTCGCCTTCACAGAAGCGTGTATAGGTGACCAAAAGTTAAACCAGAGTTTTGAAATTCCTGATAATATAAATGAAGAACATCTTGCAGATGAGAAGTTATCCAAGGATACCATTGCTGATACTCAAGAAGAGCAAGGTGATGATCCTGAATTTGATTATCTTGAAGTCAGAATGCATTTTTGGAACTGCCACTAAAACAAGTGCCAAAAGTAAAGACAGTAATTTGACAGAAGAGCAGGATGATAAAGTCTGAAATGACATGGACGTTGTCTGTGAAGACTCTGAGTCTGATACAGGAGATAAAACACAGTTTCAGACAAGTAAAACCTACAAAGATGCTGTTCAAAGGTAAAGGAATAGGATCCACTGGGAAAAGTAGAATGGTAAAGTCAAAGAAGACTTGGAGTGAAGAGGAAATTTCTGCCATGGAAAAACATTTACAAATGAAACATAGCAGAGAGGGCCTTGGCAGCTGATCCGCTGCTGAGAAAGAATAGAACATGAAATGATGTAAAGTATTTTGTTTATAACAGATTACAAAAATTGAGAAAATAAGATTGATTCCAAAGAGAGACAAAATCAAAGTTGAAGATAATAATGAATCTATGATAATAAGTGATAGTGATATGCTGCTGTCGATTATTACATACTCTGTGTATGATATTCACTATAGGTTAGTATCATATTTTTCTATAAACACATGTATGCCACCTTTTTGCAATTAGAATATATTAGGAAAATCAATTTTTAAACTTTCACCATTAAGTAAAGCTGTTATGTTGATTTAAGTTTCCTTCAAGGGAAATTTATATTGTATTTGCTTACTTAGTGGGTTTAAAGGTCCTCCAACAAGTGCATATGGGACCTGCTGTTATATAAAATAATTCTACTTTCTAAACTAATTCTAACAATCACAGGACTACTCAGGTCCAAGAGGGTGAGAGGTGATTTCTTTTTATTCCATAAAACTTACCAGTGTGCTGATTTTTCTCTATTTTACGTAATGTGGTTATTTCTTTGTTAGAATAGTGCAGATGTCCGGTTTTCATTTAACGACCCTGTCCTAATTTAGACACTAATTATCAATATTAGTTTATTAGATAATTCCTAACATTAGCGATAGCCGGACTTACCTAACTTATCTCCCTTCAAATGCCACAATCTCAGCCTAATTGTTCAAGACACTCAGCTGGATAAGTTAGTTGACTTTCTGCGATTGATGTTATCTCCCCTGTATTTGATATGATCATGCTAAATAATAGTTTTGCTTAGATCAGTGAATATTACTTATTTAATATACTGTTATTTTTTACATTTTTTCTTTCTACCTTCTTACTGCAGAAATCTGCTTTTTCTTCTTTTCATTTTTAATGAAATTTATGTCAAATTAGTGCATGTGTTTCATGCAAAGTAATATTTCTTCTTGTGTCAGAAAATATTTATGTTAATATATAAAATAATAATGTCAATTATTTTTTTCTTCAGTGTCAAGTATTGATTTATTGTATTTTTAACTTAATTTAAAATAAAATAATTTTTATCATGCAAAATAATATTTCTGTTTAAAATGGTAAATATTCTTATTTCCCAAGTCAAATATTGTGCTACCTAGATCAACACTGATTCATATTTTCTTTATCAATTATCAGATTTACAGTTTCATTGCTTTTATAAGCAATTACAATATTTGCGTATTGTTTGATTAAATGTTTCGTTATTTTTGTTTGTATTGAAGTTTAACACAATATACAAACAAGAAAAATGTTCTGCTGAGAATACTGAAGATTTTGTTATTTATCATGTCATTTAATATAACAGCTGCTGTTATATTTGTTGATTAAAAAATAATAATTTATATTGTATTTTTCCCTCAAATTCATCTTATTTTATTTTATTATATAAATATACAGTAGATGTATTTATTATAATCATATTTTTGTTTCTCACTTGTACATGATTTAAAAAAATATTTTGAAAGATTCATAAGTTTAATAGGAGCAATTTATTATTTTATTTGATTTAATCATAAGTTTTTTTTGGTTGTTTTATAATAATAATTTTAATAAATAAGAATACATCATTTTATGTATTGTTTTGCTAATTTTATGTATGTTTTGCAGATAAACATTTATAATTATACATATATAAAATTTATATTATTTTCTTTCTTTACTTTTTACGGTCAGTAGATATTGGTAACAAGGTAAGATTAATATCAATCCCAATACATACAATTATAAACTATGGCAGTTAAGAGCTTCAAACTGAGTATCTTATGTTATGATGTTTTAAGCCCTTCAATACAAAACTGGTGATCTCAGGGCTATAAAGTCATAAAAGCTAACCATCTAGCACTTTTAAGTTTATACTGTTCGCCAGTGTAAAACCGTACCCTTATGCTGTCATTTATATATTTTCTTAATCAGAGTAACTTTTCCTTTTTTTGCTTATGAGAGCGCATGCTGAATTTGTATCTTGATTTTCATATCTATGTTTATTGTTTGTTTTATTTTTACTTGAAAAAGAGCATAGCTAGAAAAATATTTTCAGTTTGTACTGTTAAGTGTTATTAATTAATAGTGTATATCCTGAAAGTTTATTTTGATGTTGTTTCTTGCATTGATTTATTTTTTCAGTAAATAAATAATTAATTCAAAACACTAAATTGTTACATTAAATTTTGTGAAGAGTGTTATTCTTATTGTTGATCTATACTGGATTTGTGAATGTAAAAAAAAGACATCTCCAGTAATAGTTTAAAAGAACAATTGAATGTATGATTCATTTTTAGACTGAATGTATACTATAGTATAATAAAAAAATATCGAAAGTATTTCTAATAATTGGATCTAAAACACTGCTAGGTTTTTACTTTAAAATATTGGATTCAAATGATAACTAATTACACAAAGTGTTAGAGCCATTCCCAAACACCAATATTTCAATACCCAAGGTTACTTTTTTTCAGCATATACATGTTTATTCTTTATTGTTTTCAACCCCAAAACCACATATAAACATTTTATTTTCAGAGGGTAGAAGACGCTAAAATACTAAAATAAAAATAATGTATTAAAATATGTCTTAAATAGTGTTTAAACAAAATATTGAGAGATAAAAGTTTACATCTCATATTACTATCAATGTAATATAAAATAATAATGGTAAGTGGTCATTATACTTAAAAAATAAAAACAATAAAAATTATATTATTTTAATTGAAAATATCATTACTTATACAAGAAATCAAATAACAAAGAAACCCATTTTTTTAAAACACTTATGTGTGTGTGTGTAAAAATGGTTGCTACTAAATTTAGATAAACTCGATTTCTTAAAATATTGCATGTATTTCATTAAGATTTCATTGTGTGAATTTGTATATCTATTATTGCAGAATTTGTATTTTATTGCATTTTCTCCAAACACATGGCTTGACAAACAGTGTGGCTAAACTAAAATATTTGCATTTCTAAAATTGATTGTTAAATTGAGAAACAATAATTTTATTGAACTAAATTAACTGAATTGTATCACAGAACGTCTATGCAGGTCTATTGTAAATTTTCATATAACAATTTTAATTCACTTGCATGTAATTTTTGCTATAATTGTAACACGCATGTGTGTGATTGAAATTGTATATGATTTCTCTTTTATCTAATTTTTCATTGTAAAATATAAATGTTTTCTTTGAAATGTTTAAGTCTTTTGCGTGCTTTACACCATATTTAATTGTAACATGCATGAGCATAATTGACTTGTATCTTTATTATGTAAACTTGAACATTGATGTAAAGATACTGTGATGGTCAGTGAAATAGACTATGCTATCAGTCCATGCCACGTGTTTGGATTGCGAGACTATAGGACTGTCGCTCATAGGAATTTATTATATTTCTAGAGCGGGTCTTTTTCTTTCTTGGTTCCTGGTTTTATTTCATCATTGGGACTCAGGCCTATGTTCAATCTGTTTCATATGCCTTGGGGTGTTTCCTTGGCGTATTATTGAACCTTGGGGATTGTTGGAGCGACCCTAAGCGTGTTGCGTCTGTATACAAGTACAGATGCTGATCTTGCAACCAAGACAAGATCGATCACTGACAGCTACCACTGAAACCCGTATACCCAACTGTATACCTGTCGGGGGAACAAGCGCTCCATTACTTCGTAATTGGATGACCAGCTAAATGCAAGGGTCTGATCACCTGAACTGTAAAGTAATTCTTTTTAGCAATCCAACACAAGTCGGACAATAGCATTGATAAGACCGAAATCACGTAATCTCTGATTATCTTGTTATTGTTAAATTTTATTAAATCTTTTTTAATTGTTAAACATTTATTGTAGTTTACTAATTCATGCATGAAATACCAAATAGGGACTGGGATGGGGTCTCTGAGTCATGAATGAGAAGATTACTTGCATAATTAGTTATAATTGTTTAATGTTCCCAGTTCATGCTTTGTTTACACAAATTTATCTGTCTTTAAATTCATTGGCTTAAACTGTGTGGAATTTAATTGGACTGAAGGGTGAATTTAGGCAACTGGTCTGTTGTCAGAATAAGTAGATAGGAATTTAATTAACTAAAATCCTAAATTCTGGAACAGGGTCTTTAAATAAATACTGAGGGAATGTAACAAGTGGGGTTTCTTGTCGCTGGATGTGTGATATGGAAATTGTAAAATTCTATACCTAGGGACATAATTGAATCTCTTAGACAAACAGATTGCAAAAAGAGGAAACTTTATGTTCCAGGTCATTAGAGCAAAAGACTTTGTTTCTTTTTTTTCTTGGCTTTTCATCATTGTGTATTTGTGCATGTATTCTTTGCAGGTGAATAATGTACATTTGATGTGTTGACATGTTGTAATACATTTTTAGTTGTAGCTAGATGTATGCATGTTAATTGATGTAATGATTATTTAGTAGTGTGTTAACTAAGTAATTCATTGTGTAAGAAGTCGATGTGTTGCACCACGGAACTAGAGGAAAGTTAACGTAGCAATAGGCTTTGGAAGTTGGTAATACCAAAGGTTTAATTGTTAAACTAGTATTACAGTACGCAAAGCGATTTTCTTTGCTGAACAAAGTGCGTGGAGAGCACTAAGGAAAGTTTATTTTAGAACAGGCTATAATTGGAATTTGAACAGATTATTGAGAATCTGAAGAAGAAAGGCTCCCTGATAGCATACAAAGACGAAGAGTTGACAAACTATATCAGGACCGAGCTAGACAAGCTAGAGAAAGCGGAAGAGAAGAACGAGCTGCCGAAAGCAAAGCAAAAAGACAAGAGCAAGATCATGCTTTAGAGATGAAGCAGTTGGAGATCAGTGACCGTAGAAGTAGCAGTGGAACTTCACATTCCAATGACAGAAATGAACTTCACATTCCAATGACAGAAATGATCAGAGTGGAGTCGAGAGCTATTTCCCAAGAATAAATATGGTTCCGTTCGACGAACAGAAGGATCGAATAGACACATATTTAGCCATGTTTGAAAAGATCGCAAAGATTCCATTTTAACATTGGGCCGTAAATTTATTAGGTCTATTGCAAGGAGGTGCCAGTGAAGAATATAACAGGCTGAGCGACATCGAATCAGAAGATTTCAATAAGGTTAAAAAGCTACAGGCTTACTGCCGACACATACAGACCTAAGTTTATGCAGGCTACAAAGCTGAATTCAGAGACGCACGCACAATACATTAGGCACATGACCGACTTATTTCAGAAGTGGATGGAATTAGTGGAGGTCCCACAGATGTACAACGGAATTAGGGATGAGATAGTAAAGGACTTGTGCTTGGTTCTTACAAGCAAGAATTGGTAAGTTTTTCTAGCGGAGTGTGGTACATCCTTGCTGGATGAAATTAGCTGTGCCGCCGATTGTTTCAACGAAGCTTGATAGCAATACACACACACACACACACACACAAGAACCACAAATGAACAGCCGTCGTAGAGAGAGGAGGGTAAGGATAAGAAGAATGGCAGTGGGAAAGGTGGGAGTAAAAGTTGCGATAGGGCAGCTAGGCAAGAGACCAAACCCAATTCTGACACACATAAAGACAAGAAGAAACTTGCATGTTATAATTGTGATGACAGTGGCCATTTCTCAAAAATATTTCTTCATTTTTTTACTTCTACATTTTACCTTGTATAATTTGCAGCATCACATACTATGATAAATGCCTAAAGCAGAGGAGTGTCATGGGGTAAAGACAAATTATACTTGACCTCCAAACCCGCATTCAGTGAATTCATTATATTTAGTTTTATGGACACAGTCCTTTTCATAAAAATCGCATAATTGATACGCTCTAGGTGCACTTTGCATTCAGAGAGAGAAGAGACTGGCTCTAGTTATGTAATATTTTAGACAGTGGCCGATAGTAGGTCATACCGAAGCACCACACGTGACTAATAGATTTCCCACCACAAATTCTTATGTTTCTTTAAATACTGCATACTGCCGCAAATCTTTATTCATGAAGGAGACGAACTTGAAGACACTTGTCTAGTCATTAGCGAGATTCCATGAATCATCACCAGAAGACCCACTGCTATGATCATATTTCATACAAACAAGGTAACACATTGACTTTTTAAAATATTGCTTGTATTTCATTAAGATTTCATTGTGCAAATTTGTATATCTATTATTGCACAATTTGTATTTTATTGCATTTTCTCCAAAAACGTGGCTGACAAACTGTGGCTAAACTAAAATATTTGCATTTCTAAAATTGATTGTTAAATTGAGAAACAATAATTTTATTGAACTAAATTGTATCACAGAACGTCTGTGCAGGTCTATTGTAAATTTTCCTATAATAATTTTAATTCACTTGCATGTAATTTTTGCTATAATTGTAACACGCATGTGCGTGATTGAAATTATATTTGATTTTTCTTTTATTTAATTTTTCATTGTAAAATATAAATGTTTTCTTTGAAATATTTAAGTCTTTTGCGTGCTTTACGCCATATTTAATTGTAACATGCATGAGCGTAATTGACTTGTATCTTTATTATGTAAACTTGAACATTGATGTAAAGATACTATGATGGTCAGTGAAATAGACTATGCTATCAGTCTATGCCATGTGTTCGGATTGCGAGACTATAGGACTGTCGCTCATAGGAATTTATTATTTTTCCAGAGCGGGTCTTTTTCTTTCTTGGTTCCTGGTTTTATTTCATCATTGGGACTCAGGCCCATGTTCAAACCGTTTCCTATGCCGGGGTGTTTCCTTGGCGTATTATTGAACCTTGGGGATCGTTGGAGCGACCCTAAGCATGTTGCGTCTGTATACAAGTACGGGACGCTGATCTTGCGACCAAGACAAGATTGATGACTGACTTTGATTTCTTCATAAATAATGACTACAGAAAACAATCACTCTGTTTCTCATTATATAAACTATCCACTCTGACTTATAAAATATACTTAATGTACACCTAGTTTTTTTTATTAAAATTGTAATAATATTTATACATATAGCCAGCTAATAAAATAAAATACTAAGTTATGCACTTCTTAATTTTTTCATACATATATATTGTCAAATTTTCATGACAGGAAATCAGTGACTAGAAAATGTAAAATATCTTTCTTGAATTAAAAAATGTAAGTCTGTTCAGTAGTATGATCAATTTTATTTACACATTACAAAAAAAAAATCAAAACACACACATTTATATATATATATATATGTATGTATGCATTGCTTATATTAAGATATACATATATATATAACAGAAATTGCCCATAATATGCAAAGATATTATCTAAAATGGATTTTTTTAAAAAAACTGTTATTAGTTTACTTTTACATTTGATCTAATTGATAAATGCAGTACAGTTTTGTAAACAGTGCTGCAAACTTTGTTAAGTCTGTGGATTTTAAAGAGAGGAAGAGATAACTGCTTTGCTGAGGTGACTGATATGTTAGATGAACATAATTGGTCAGTTATCATCATCATCTAATTTAAATGACATACTGTATTTACTCTAATTATTCAACACTTTTTCAAGCTCCAAATCAAGTATTTTTTAATATACTGTAAAATTGGAATCTGACAAATTTTGGTGATGAAAATTTAGAACTATAAAAATTTTAAACACTAAAGTAGTAAAATGAAGTGCATACAAATGACTAAATTACAAGCCAAATGGAATATTTACCTAACAGTAAAACAAAGTAAATACAATTAATAAATGATTAAATTTATGAATCATTAAGATGTGCAATGTTTTAAAATCAAAATATAGCCCTTTTCTGGAAATGGCAATATCCTAATAACTCTAGCCACCTATGAAACTAGTTTTGTATCATGGATAAAACTCATAAATTGCTTGTACCTACACTTTTATTAATTGCTTTGAACAGAATCATCAAAACCGTGCTTTTCAAAACATTATTATTTTTAATGATAAAGATGAGACTCTCTAATGGTTTATTACAGAAACAGACGTTGAAAGTATACCAATATTTAGTTGCTGAAAGAGAATAATAATATGCACATTTACTGGTAAACATCAGCAAATGTTTCTGGACAAAGAGAGAAATACCATAGTTAGTACTAAAATCATGACATTTTTTCATAAACTTTTATTGATCAATTCATTAAGCTGGGTTCTTTCAACTTTCATTTTGTCTCTGTGGCCCCATAAAAAAAAAAAAAAAAAAAAAAAAAAAAAAAAAAAAAAAAAAACCCAACAAACAAAAAACAAAAAAAATCCTTGAAACTGTCATCAGATCAAAAAGCACCAAGATGTTATATCAAGGGTAAAAACATGGTGTGTTGGTGGTAAATGTGAATGAGAAAAATATTTGGAGTGTCTAAAAAAAAGAAAGAGTAAATGACCTAGGTCATTATTACTTAAGTTTACATTGTCAAAACAAAATTCTTAAAAAATAAATAATGTACTTTTTGTTGAAGGAATATCTCATAATTCCTATTTCACCCCACCAGAGACCCAAACTCAGTTTGTTGAACTTATGACAACAGACCCGATTTTGGTATAACTCCTTGTACTGTGTACAGATTTTTTCATTTAACTCATTGCCTCACCAGTCATTTATTATATCAAATCAATTTACTATTTTAAATCTGTAAACACTTTAAAGTTATTTTTCTATTATGATGGCTAAGTACAGCTTTTTAAGTTTAAATCATTTGTCACAGGGCAATGGTTATTAGAATATTTTATCTTTCAGAATATATATTTTGTTACAAACCCATCCACTTTCCTTTAATCTTTTTGTACTACACTATATTATCTGTATGAACAATTTTGTGTTGTGTCTTTACCACTTTCACTTCATCTCAGTTTTATTCAGTATTTTTTAATTGTGATTTTAAAGTTAATGCCCTCTCTGATTAACTGTTTAGGTTTAATGGAACGGTTACCATATGTATTGTTTTTAAAAGTGAAAAAAATCAATCACAAACTTCAATCACATAACTGATGTGAGTAGTGTTTTCTTGTTCTCCCATAAAAGTTTTCATTTTAGAACCAGTGTGTTGGTTATGTGATCAAAATGTTTATTTTACTTTTACATTTTACTTAAAAATGGAACTATAATTTATTAGAACCACTAGAAATATAATGATACAGTTAAACACACGCAGAATTTTGACACATATTCTCATTTTCTTCGGGGTTAATGTAATCTCTCCCTTTCTCGTATATCTATTATCTAGAAGTGCGTGTGTCAGTGCGGTTTTTTTTTAACATAATCTCCTTTATTTAAATTAATGAACAATATCTTTTACACTTTTTACAACAATTATTATAAGGAATGCCTTGATGCTGTAATAAACTAATATTGAAGCATGCAAAACAATAAATTTGAATATTTAAATGAAGTATTATTAAGATTTTATCATTTTAAAAACTATAAAATCAAGCAAAATAATCAGTTAAAGAGTAGAACTTGATATATCAATTTTTAACAAAGGGAATTTTTTAGGAACAGTAAATGTTAATTTTGTCGCCCAAAGAGTCATCCAAATTCTTGGTATTCAGAATATTCCTTAGAGGGAAAGAAAAATTTCCACACAAACTAAACAACAACTTTTCTAAAAGAGAAAGCTATTTTTTATCTTTCACAAACAGAAATGGTCACATTAATGCCAAGATTGCCATGGTCAGCAAAAAGTTGGGCAATATTTGTATCAAAGACAAGGCAATCACTTGACATTATGGCTGACTGGATTCCGTCATGAATACTGCGAGGTGCTGCCTCCCAAGTTAGACGGCGTCGATGGCCATTTAATTCTAGTCTGCAGAAATGTAGAAAAAATAGACTTAGTATGTAGTTAATGGAGAAGTGTTTAAATGAAGATAAATTACACATAAATGAATCAGTATAAAACTGTCATAATGTTCAAATATAAAATGTACTTACTGAAAAAAATAAAACTGAAAAAAATATATTTTTAATATAAAGGTGAAAAGGTTTTTTAGATGTCCACATTTGTGTGGCATTCAAATCATGCACTAAAACCTCAAGGATTTGCAAGTGCCTCAAAGGGAGACAACTGAAGTTAAGACCTTTAAAAAAGGTATCTTTGCTTAGGGTGTGAAAAATTTCCATTAGTATCTTACAAGCACACTAAAAATAGATGAGAAGACATGAGGAATATCTTCTTATGAACATATGGTAAATATTCTATGTTTTTAAACAAATATTGTTTTACACAGATATCCTCAACACTACATTTTTATAAGAAAATAGACAAAAAATAACTGCTTTAAAAAAAATCCATACAGAAGTACTTTGTAATAAATATAAAACAAAGAAAACCCATCAGTCCTCACAAGAACACACCCACCACTAACCACACTACTGTTCAAGCAAGAAAAGCAATGGCAGTTCAATAAAAAAAATCCAACTAACTGAGGTAAGATTATAAGCCACTACAAAATGTCTAAAGTACAGATCTGATGACAGAACAGAGGTAACTCTTAATAAATATATTTTGCAAAAAGAAACATTAAAGATTCTCAAAATGCTAAATTCTTACAGAATGCTAGGCTGGATACAAGTTTAAATTTCATGACTGAATGAATCACAGCAGTGCTTGTGAAATTCCTCATTGCACATGACTACTGGTAGTCATTAGTGAAAGAATTTCAATGGCAGGCAAAAAAAAAAAAAATTAATTACTAATAATCATGAGACTCTAAGCACACTTACTACAAAGTGAAAAAGAAAGCATTTTGGGAGCATTTAAAATGTTGTCACTTATCTATCAAAATCATATTCTAGTTTTAGACCGAGAAATAAAACTCTTGAGGACAACCTTTTGATTTTTACTATGTAACTGCAAAGGTCAAGAACACACACTTTAAAATCTAAAAATTTTCTATAGTTTTTTTTTTTGGTCACACCATAATGAGCCATGTAAAATACATTGGATCACTGATGGAGATATTCAACCAAAGGCACCGCTTGTTCTTGCATTAGATCATCTACAGATGAACTCACGCCCACGAACGAGCAGTCGTCAGTCCAGCATAGCCACATAGTCTACCAATGAAGCCATGCCCACAATCAGTAGCACAATACTCTTTTCACCACAAGATGCACAAATACACTATTTAGCTGTTGTCCCATTGTCATGTTTGCACATACAATGATATGCACATAAACATACTGACTCATCATTTTATTTTTTGTCATATCAAAAAAACAAGCAAAGATATAGTTATTGCTATTGGAATTTGGCAGGAATTAAGTGAAATTAAGCCAGTTAAATTTACTATGTATAAAATGTAAGTCATTACTGTCAATGTCATCTCTTTGCATTTTAATAGTTCACCCTCAGCAAAGCCAATATATATATATATTAACTTCTGTTTTATCAGTTTAGTTTCTTAAATCTTTTTGATAAAGCAGTAGCAGAATTACTGAATAACATTTATTTATTTCAATGTAGAGTAAATATACATTAGTGAAATAAAGAATGCAAACTGATGGAAGTAAGAGAAAGATGCCCAAATGAAATTACTTCCACCATCTAGTGTTGAGAAATTTGTTTCTGCGTTATTTCTGGATGATGAATGATAATAAAACTAGAGTTATGCTTTGTTCCTAATAGAGTTTCTAAATCTTTACCTTTGCCAGAATATTGGTGACACTTCCACAGACAGATTCTCTTAAAAATCTGGGTATACTTTTGACAGATCTGTCCCTACAATTACATATCTTGAATAGTTTTATAGCAGCATATTTAGGAGCTGAGCTGACTCAGGATTATTTGCAGATATTTTGCTATAAAACTTGTTTGCTCAATGATATAATATGATTACTGTCAACTCCCTTCTCCTAGTCTTGTAAAGAAGCTTCAAAACTCTATAGTTAGGATTATTCTCCGAACTCTAAGAACCAATCATATCACTCCACTGTCTTCAGTGTCTAACTGTTGAGAACAGAATACAAGATCTTTTCTTTGTTATATATACTTCAATATCTGGTTCCAGCCCAAGTACATCAAATCTCACACACATAAACTCCTGCTGGACGCTTACATTCCCCATAAGACACACATTTTTAACATATCATCAATATCATTGCTCATCAGGATTCATCCATTTGGAATAAGTTGCATTTTGAATTTAGGTGCAAATAGACTATGGTCATTGTCAAGATATCATGTTCAACAGCAAGACTAGTGAAAATCTGGGTCATTGCTTATTCAATGTGTACATCTGTAAATTCATTCTATTTGTAAAAATAGTTATATAAAGTAGTCCCAACATTGCTGTTTTGCAGGAATAAGTAACATTTAGTACACAAATTTTATGATTTTCTGTAGCAAAGTTTGATACTTAATCCAATTTTTTGATGCAACTTGACTAAAATTAAAGATCATTTCTTTACCTAACATGCAGTTGTTGTTTATTTAATGTGACTTAAGCCATGTTTGAAATAAAAATAATTATGCTTACTAAGTGTTGGGCATGATTTTACTAAAAATGAGGCCTTGCAGCCTTATATCATTGTGATTGAAAAATTTGCTTCGGTCTGGATTTCTTTTTGCACACATCATATGACACCATAAACTTTCACCTGATACCAATTTTATTAGCAGAACTTTAAAACTCAAGCTTTGGTAATCAATTAAAAAAACTTGGCTATTTATAAATCATTGCCATAGATGCATTTAAATAAATATTTTCTTTCTGAAGATTGCAATGAGAAGAACATTCCTTCCTCTATGAAACTAGTATTTAAAATTTGTAGATTCAGATGTGGTTTAGTACAAAGTTTCCATTAGGTGACGAAAAAAGTGCCTGCTTCAAATTCTAGCAATGACTGCACATCATGTGATGAAGAGCTGCAGCAAACTTTGAAAGTGATGCTTCTTGATGCTTGTTATGCTTATATCAGTTAGTATGCTTTCAATAAACAGAGTTCTTAATTTGTGTATGAATTTATGTAGTAATTGCAAATTAATTTTAGCAGCTATATGACTGCAAGATTGACTGTCTTCTGATCCTCAGTTCTATAGTTTCTAATTATTTCTTTGTGACAACCCTACTTTAAAACTGTATAAGAAGCATACTTTGGTAACAATAAAACTTTAGCTTTGTTGTAAAGCAGTATTTCTTTTTTTTTGCTAATTTTTTTGTAGACTGTTATTATTTGATTAATAATATCTTACTCTAAAGTGAAACTTTACTGACATTGTGACTATTTCTTGTAAACATGATTTACTGTTGTTTTTTGTTGTTGTTGAAGAATTGAGTTAGAAAAGAATAGCGCTATGCTTTCAAGTGAAATGAAGTCTCCTGCAACTTATTTTCATTAAATGTGCAACTTCACTTCATGTTACTGCATCTTGTTGACTAGTATTAGTACTAGTATATCCAGTCTTACTATTTTACAGTTGTCTGTTACTGCATCTTGTTGACTACTGTACTGTTACTGAATCTTATTGACTAATATGTCCGGTCTTACTGTATTAGTTTTCATGTTGTTGCATCTTGTTGACTACTGTGTCCAGTTTTACTGTATTAAAGTGATTTTTCATGCATGCTCTGTACATTAACTTGAAATAAAAAAATTAAAATAAGTTAATTCTCTGAATATAGACATATTTATTCGATGGTATGTGTTTGACTCTTGTTGCTATATTCAGTGCAGAACTGGTAATTAAATAATTTGTAATAATTATTTATGTAATTAAGATTGCAAATCTTATATGACTTTGTTGTATACTTAAAGTGTAAGTACTGTTTTAAAACCCTCATCAACCCATTTTATATTAAATCCTCTCATCAATTAGAAACAAACAGTTGAATAAACCCAACTTTTGAAATATCTGTATCTATTAAAAAGTTGAAAGAAACTAACTATTTTGGCAGTTTTGTTCTACAGCCCCAAAACAAGCTTCTTCTTCTTAATATAGGAGGCACTTCCACGCTTGGGTGGGTGGGTGGAAGTAGGGGGGAGAGGGAGGGAGGAGTTGCTTTTTGCTGCATGCGTCCATTCCTAAAACATGTCTAGTTGGCGAAGGCAGACTCCAAACTCGGTAATCAGTGGGTTGAAGTTGATGTTGTTGTTGGTCCTAGCGGTTGCGTTGATGTTGTGTTGTAGCCATTCCTGATGTTATGGTGAGGGGGTGTGTGTCTTACAGAGCCCAGACTAGTAACACACCAGATCTATATCCAGTGTGTACATGCGCCCGGGTTGTTCATAACCTACCGACCTCCGCACTGGCGTTGTTGTTGTCGTGGCTGTCCCTGGTGTCTGTTGAGATGTCTGAAGGTGGGCGCTGGTGGCCAGTACAAATGGTCAAGCAACAGTTGGATCATGTCGGCCACTGGATGGTTAAAAAAAACAAACAAGATGGGTACTGTTGTTCGTAGTAAGACCATTGTTGTTGTTGTCGTTGATGTCAAGTTGTTGTTGCAGTTGCTGTTGTTGAGGGTGCTGTTGTTACCTCCTAATATGTGGTGGTGGTGTGAGCTGGCATTCTTTTGTTGTTGTTGCCATAGTTGGTGGATGAGGCGGCATTGCTGGTAGAGGTGAGAGGGGTACGGCCTCGAGCTCCCTTGATGCCACGTCCAGAATGGTGTCAACTTCGGCTTTTTCCTGCGCATTGTCAGCTTTTCGTTGTGTTCTATTTTTGTTTTTCTTCTTCTTTCTTTTGGTTTTCTCGTTCGAAGCCTGTGTATATTTCTTCTCTGGCAATGGTGGTAGTGTCCATATTATGTGCGTATTGCACTCTTGGTCACACATGTCGATTGGTGATGTTTGAGTCTCCATTTCAGCAGTTGAGGAATTTAGTTTGTACCATGTATCATAAAGAAAAAAATGCATCACACATGCTGCATTCGTATTTGGAGTGGAATACACTGCCCATCAAACTATCTCTGATGGGGCCGCTTTCGAACATGGAGCTCAGGCAACGAGGTGATATCCATAGCCAGAATCTTCCGTGGTCATCGGTTCTGAACTCTTGGCGAGGTAGTGTTGTTGAATTTCCTCCTGCTCACCCGACCCTGAAAAAGGCAGGGGAGTAGTGTTGGTTTTTGATCGGGTGAATCTTCTCTCCATAGTAGGTTCAATCATGTGTCTTTGTCAGTGGCCGTGTTTTGCAAAACAAGCTTACCACGTGATCTTCTAAATATAGAGCCCTGACCTTGTGTGCATGACGCCAAATGAGCAGGCTTCCCTCACTGAACACATTGTCAATGAGTATGCTCCAGTTTTTTAGAGCAGTTTCTATCTTGAAGAACATTATATAACCATTTTCAAGAAAATGGCGAGACACTGGGCTGCCGTGAATTGTACCAATACGGTGTATCATATTAGTCTACATATTTTCCCACAAAACTCTGCAATGAAATTAAAATGGGAGCCCTTCGTTCACCAAAAGTGAAACAATTTTCTTCATGTAACCTCATTTTCTGTACTCTGCAGTGATCATTTTAAGAAAGAAGATTTTGACAATTCCATTGCCCAAGATATGGGATTTGCAAAAAATTATCAACCGAAGAAAGACAGCATTATGTCTATTCATAAAGAAATCCTTACTTCAAAGTCTACTGACCAAAGTCTTCAAAATGTACACGTTTTAAAAAAAGAACAGATGCTGATAAGTTGATCTATAATTTTAGAAGCTAGATCTTGATATAAAATTACTTGTATACCCCAAACACACATACACTCACAACAGTAACTGTAGATCTATAAGCAAAAATAATTTATAACTCTTTTCAAATGATCATTTATGCTTAACTAGTAACAATGACACTAAATACATTTTATAACAATAACAAAAAATACTGTAATTTATATTATATGTTGCACAGTAAATGTGATGGAGATGCCTTGTATATATTTAACAAATCTTAATTGGATTACAATCCCATATCTTTATAATATGTTACTTTCAATTTGCTCATTTCGTCAACAGGTAATATTAGAAACAGATGTACTGAATATAATAATACTTAAATGAAAAGTAATAGTTATATATCAGATATGTTTACTTTATCACCTTTGTATTATATATTTTTAAAATGAATTAACTGATGTACTTTGACAATAATTCATAAATATTTTTAAATTGATTTCTTTGTTTGTTTTTTTCCAGCTAATACAAGCTCAGCAAACAAAATATTCACACTTGACAGATTTTTCTCTTGAAGACAAAGCACCAGAAGTGCCCACTTGAACTTCCAATTCAAGAACTGTTAATTGAAGGTCAACTACAAGTAGAATCCCCATCATTTTTGTCACGATCATGAGAAAATATTAATATTTTTTTTTCTCTCTCTAAGTGGCCTCATACTCTAAACTATTAACGAAACAGCCAATTTAGTTTAAACAAAGAAAGGGGTGAAAATGACCATTTGGTCGACAATGTGAAACGCTAGCTGAGGTAGAAACGCGAGTTCATGCCGGGGAATGGAAGGCTTAATTAACTTTCGAGGAACGAACATATTTGCCCCTCTGTGGTCAGGACGCCACGCCCACAAATCTGTGTCAGTGTAGAGTACATGGCGGCCACTGAGATGCTAATTTTGGCTGTGAGAAAACTGGCTCTTGAGGTTTGAAATGTAACATTTTTTTAAGAATCACCACTATAAATGTTTGGTAGTTTAAGTTGATATTGTTATTGTGAAATTACTTATGAAATAGAATTTTGAGTTATTGGAAAGTTAAGATTTATATTACTGTAGTTAAATGTTAGTTTGTGTGTACAACCCTATTGATATTAAAAATAAAATAAAAGGAAGGAAGGCTCTGAGATTAATTAGTTAGATCATGCTCTGAGATCTAGCCATGTAGTTAGCTAGGCAAATTGATATGTCAGTCAAAGGTGTCAGACTTGGAATTCGATACCTTGGCACTAAATGGAAGTGGACAGTCCCGGACATTCGTAGGCACATGCAATGCTGGATGGAGGTACCGTGTGTGTGTGTGTGTGCTGGAGGGGGTGTGTTCTAATCAGGTAAGTGAAAATGATGTACAAGAACTTTGTGTATAAAAGGGGATGACAGAGACGGAAACAAACGAGAAACATCGGGAATGTAGCGTTTGGTAGAGGGGTGGAAAGACCCTCTGTTAGAGTTTCTCCCTGCATTTTTGTACCAAGAACACTTTATGGGCTGGGAGGCAACCAGCACTAGAGAACTCTTGGACACTGCAATAGAGTGTCAGACATCACCCGACTATATATGGAAGACGCGCCGTCACGGCCATCAACAGATCAAGATGAACCAGTCGTCCAGGACAGTCATCTCTGGGTTTTTCAAAGACTCTGTGCAAAGACCGCGGGCGATCGATTATTTTCCAATAGAAGTAATTAATTGGACGTATAATGTCGCAGCGCACGGGATATATTGCAGATGCAGTATATTGCAGGAAGCAGTCAGCGGTCATGTGTGAGGCATGCCGCCAAAAAACGGCAAGGTTAGTTAAATAATGACATGAGAGACATAAGAGGGGAGGAGAGACGCAATGATTATGAGGAGAAATGAGAGAACGTAACAAGAGACGGGAATTAGGCCTAACTCAGCGAGAGTATGAAATTGTAGCAGCCGATGTAGCAGCAAGGATGGCCGTGGGAGTGAACCATGACGTCAAAGTTGTTTTGTGTATCATCAAACACCCCCCAGCACAAGGAGAAAGTGACAATAACTATGTGAGTAGACAAATACTAATTAGGGTAGGAATCTCAAAGCACATAAACTTAAAACTATAGCTTAGAATCATAATTAAGAATTAAACCTAAAACTAAAAATAAACCTTAAACTTAAATCTATGTTGAACAGTGAAGAGTCGTTTTAAGATTAATATAAGAAAATATTGATGGAACTGATTGAAGAGGACTTGCAAGTTGAATGACATTGTTTATTGTTGAACTATTGAATTTTGATATAAGAGCAGTGGCTCCAGAACTTATAATTAATGACTGCTATTTTATGATAAATAATGCGTAACGTATTTAGGAATAGCACTGCATGAGGAATCTTGAATTTTATATTTATTTTATTTTATTCATCCTTCTTTCTTTCCCCCTACTCATGGGTGTGAGTGTGGATGGCTGACTAACCAACGTGTGAGAGGAAATCCGTAGATCAATAAATTTGAATTTATACTCTGACATTGAGCCTTTTTCTGTCCATGGTTTTGAAAGAGTGGTTGTGGTAATGTTACACGTTGTGTCGTCTGTGCCGTCTACACTTCACCCTTTACCCGTATGCAATCACACATGCAAACATGTTGGCAATATGTAACCTACATGCAGAATAAAATTAGAGCCAAATAACCATCTTGGTATTCTGTGTATGGATTTGTAATAATATTTATGCCAGTCCTACGTGGCATCGACTAGCCACCACCCTCCTTTCATCAGAGAGAAGGTGGGGTGGCAACAATTTTCTAGCACTGTTCTTTTGCCACCTTCACCATGAGGTGAAATTTGTCAATACAAGACCAACAAAATTCTATTTGCAGACTGTTTAGCTCGGGAAAAATATATTCAAGCAAAACCCCTAATAAATTCAGCAGCATGATGTTTAATTAATGACAAATGTGTAGTATATTGTTTACTTTATATTTCATATTTAATATAATTATATTAAACACTAGAAAAATAAGAGTAAGACCAAACAAAAAAACCAAACTTGTCTTTATTAAGTAGCAAAGAATAAACATATATAATACAAAAAAAATGTAAATCAGTTTCTGATCAACAAAGCAGTAATATATATGCTATTAATAATAGTTGAAAGTAAGTTTATTACATAATAATTGTACAAATTTAATGATAAATATTAATGATAATGTTAATAACAGTTACAAAGTACAACTATAACTGCCTCAAGTGCAAATTGAAATAAAAATTTTTTCTAGTAGTTTAATAGTAATAATAAAAGTTCAGCTAGTGTATCCATAACATGTAAAATGCAGTTGCACTTTGTAATCATTATCATTGATTTTCAGACAAATTAGCATTATTTACTTTACAGAATAGGAACTATGAAGAAGATTTTTAATTTTTTAAGCAGGTTATTTCCATATTTCAGATTTATTAAAATATAAACATATTTTGCATATTAATCTCATAATATTTCTAATTAACTAACAAACCAGACTCTCTCAAAGTCAAATTATTTCACTATCTTGAGAGACTATAAAAGAAATTTAACATAACTTGCTTTTGCCAATAGAATGTTAAGATAAATCATTTTTTCCTAACATGACTGAAAAGTAGGCAAATTTGTATAATCCTTAAATGAGGTAAGCTGCATTAAGTTTAAATTTACTTTCTATATTTAATTAATTTATTAATTATATACTGTTGTAAATTGTTTATTATGTGCATTATTATTTACTTTAAAAAATATCATTTGTGAGTAATGATTACTTTATTTATATGTTTTATTAAGTTATAATTTTATTATTATTTATTTGTATCAAACCAAAAATTCTTAACATTATATCATATTTATATTAAATGTACATTTAGGAGTGCGCCCAATCTAAAATCCAAGGTATTTCTTTTTGAGCTTTTCTTTATAAAAAAAACCAAACAACTTATTGGCTTGTTAATACAGACTGTTTCAGTGTTTGAATGTATCTTTCTGATATGTTTTTTTAGCAAAGCTTTTTTAAAATCTATATGCGCTCTCATTTCAGAAACATATAACTCCCATTGCTAATTTAGTAAAATACATTCTGTCTGACATAGGCAAACAACAAACAGACATGGACTGATAAATCAAAGTTATATGGGAAACAAATACACTGAGATTGAGTTAAGCTACACAGTTCATAAGATGTGTAAGCTTTCAAAGGGCTTGCTGGCTGATGTGCATCTCACTCATCTGCCCATTTAACCTGTTGCCTGGTAGTGCTCTTAGTGTCATAAAACGTAAATGCATCAATATGGTACAGTGACGCTGGCATCACCAGACAGCGCATGCGCTTTCTTGGTCTGTCAACTAAGCCAATCAGGATCAAACATGTGTGTATTTCCCTTAGCAGGCACATATTATTCCTTCTACAATTGGACAGTTAGAATTAGACCATTCATTTTATCTAAAAGCATTTTATTTTAAATTTTGTTTCTGTTGCCTTCATTCATCTTCATTTATTGGCTGTCATTCAACTGCTGACTTTGATATTGATGAGGCTGATAATTCTTTTTATTTGTCAGAAAATTAATATTTCTGGTCACTAAGTATTTACCACAAATTTATATCAGAGATGTTGTAGCCTGTCCAAATTGAAATGAAAATGGCATGGCGTGGCATGAGGCGTTTGATTCAGCACACTCAACAATGCATGCTTTTGCTGGAAACAGCGAAGTGCAAATTCCACTAGCAAAAGATTGTACAGAATTCGATATTTTTCAAGCAGCTTTTCCTGAGAATATAGTGCAACAAATTGTGGAGTATATGAATACATATACGCTGCTGCATTACTGATAGATCCAGAAAATACTGAGAAATCTCAAATCGATCAGTGGCTTGGTACTGTTGTAAGCGGAATTTATCAAGTTGTGAGGCTTATCATTTTGAAAGGATAGATTGGAAATCTATTATTGATCATTATTTTTCTAACGATTACGTTCAAATTTTTTTTCATAAAGTCATCAGGCCATAGATTCTGTTTGCTGCTGAGTTGCTTACATTTCTCAGACAATAGCATGCATGACCAGAGACTGAACTCAGAAAATAACATTGACTCTTGGTCATTACATCAGCATTTATTTTCATACTTTACAACACATATATATTTTTAATTTATTTATTGTTCATTTACAACTTTTTACACGTCTTCTTCAGTGTATTTAATTTATTTCATACTTCTTCATTGTGTTTTCTTTTACTCATGAGGAAATTGAACACACATTCAGTACTTTTATTCTTGCTTGACAATTTATCTTAGTAGTCATTGTACCAAACAGATTTTAAATCAAAATAATACATTTCTAAATTTTACTGATAATGATCTATATTACAAAATGTTCTGCAACTGGATTTGTGATCTACTTCTTCTTCTTTATGTTCACTTCTTTACCCCACATGAATTGCGTGGAAACTTTTTATCTTCTTGATGTTCTCAGTTTCTGAAGAGTTCCTGTGGAGCTTTCCTCCTTACTCTGTTATTCAAGGAGGGTAGTACTGTTAACAACAACAAAAATTAAAAAATTGTGGAAGATTTATGGAAGTTATGGAATTAGTTTTCCAATTGCCTGTCATTGTTTAAAGTTTACTTACATGCTTTATTAGTGTGTCATTGTTTGTATGCATCGTTTTTCCTAGGAATTGTGTTAATATATGTATAGAATTTTTTTTTTTTAAATGTGAGGAAGCTATTTGTCACTTCCTTTAAGTTTGTGGTTTTCCTTTTTATTACTTATTGTGTAATGGTGTGTGTGGGGTGGAATTTATTAATATTTATTTTTATAGAAGGTGAAGTGTGTTCAGGTGAATGAGATGTGATGATGGCTTGGTGTATGTGATTTTGGTGATATTTATTTGGAAAGAGTAGTGTTTGTGTGGTAACTGGTAAATGTAATAGTCTCATTGTGTCAGTCAAGCATTTTCTTTCTTCTCTGTATTTGTAACAATGTAGCAGAAAGTGTTCTATTGTGTTGTATGTTCGACAGTGAGTGCATGATTTTGGTTCATTGTTTAGGTTATGTGTAAATCTTGTGGAGTTGTATCTTAAACTATATATCGCTCTGTTGTGTGTTATGTTCTTTAAGTATGGGTAGGGTGGGGTGGGGAGCTTGTTTTTAAAGATTTGTTTTATTTGTGCTTGCAGTTCTGGTATATGTATTGGGGTGTTTAGAGGTATTCCGTGTTTGCTTCCATATTTTGCCCTTTGTCCGCTGATTCATTTCCTGTTATGTTTATGTGACTAGGGATCCATAACAGTGTTGTTTTTCTTTCTTTTTTTTCTAGTGTAGTTATTTGTTTGCATATTGCATTGGTGACTTGTGCTCTTGTGTTTTGGAAGGGGTTAGCTAAATTTTGTAGTGATGTTAGTGAGTCTGTTAGTATGAGTATTTGTGTTTTGGTTGTTAGGGTGTTTTTTGCTATTGTCAGCGCTTTTTGGATTGCTTCTAGTTCTGCTGTTAGTATTGAATGTCTTTCATCTAATTTGTATGTTTGTGTGAATGTGGGTGTATTTGCTGCTGCCCCTGTTCCCATTTTGCTTTTGGAACCGTCAGTGTATATGTGGTGATGGTTGAAGTATTTTTTATTTGTGTTCTAGTGGCTTTGTTTCGATAAGTGTGGTTGGTTGTGCTTTATTGGTTGTTTGAGTAGTGTTAAGTCTATTTTTGGTGTATTGATTGTCCAGGGGGGGCTGAGGTTTGTTTTTGGGATCTTCTAATTTTTATACAATTGAAACTCGACAAAGATTCATTTAAACATCACAACTGTAATCAAATTATATGGCTTGACCATCCCCAAATCTCCACCTTTCTTTTATTATAGAAGGATCATCAATACAACTGAACAAACAATTCCTCTTCCTGCCGCTTTTACATTCCTCACAGAACATCCCAAAACTGCACACACCTCACTCCTAAGTCAAGACACTTCCAGCTATCCGTTTTTGCTGTAATTATTTCTCTCCTGCGTTCAGTTTGGTTGTGGATGAAGTAGAGATGATGGAATCTTGTATAACAGGAAGTCCAAAATACTACTAAATCGACTTCCGACTGTTCTGTCAGAACCGATGACCTTGATCAATATCAAAATAGGTCTACAGGACAATTGTCACCATATAATCCTTACTCGTGACTTAATCTCACTCACATATTGCCCCGGGAGTTTGAACAGGGTGTTGTATCAGAAGCCAGGAATGTGTATAGAAACTAGACTGGCAGCCATTTTTTTCCATCTTCAAATGTTGGAAAAAAAAAGTTTCTTTCTATTTACTGAAATTGTTTTCAAAAGTGTGCATTGGACTACTGTTTGGGATATATGGAAAACATAGTTTCTTTACTTCACTTGGAAGTGTAAACTATATTCATTCAATGGAATTTTCACAGGAATAGTTAAAATAAAATGTGCATTTTACTCCTGTGTTGGGATATATGAAAAACAAACAGTGATTCTTTACTTCAGTTGGATGTGTAAACTATATTCAAGGAAGTTTTACTGCTATTGTTAAAATATAATGTGCATTGGACTCCTGTGTTTGGAAAAAAAGTGGGGTTGGTTGTTTGTTTTTTTTACTTCAGTTGGATGTGTAAACTATATTCAATGGAATTGTAACTGGAATTCTTACAGAAAATGCACAGTGGACTCCTATGCTAATTCTAATTCAATTATGAATCTTCACATCACATCTCCTTTGTTATTTTGTTATTTGCTAGGGTCTGGCTATTTTGTGCCATGATTTGCAACAAGTGTTATAATTAAAATTTATTCATTTCACAGTTTTATGTATATATAATTGTAACAAACACATTTTCTAACAAATAAATATCAGTTATTTTATTTCATCATTCCTTTCCCTATCATGTATATTCAACAATACTGGGCATTGATGGTTGCTTGCTTGATGCTCTGTTTCAAACTTTTGATCTAGTTTGATCTAACATAATGTGAGAGATCTTTGATAAGGTGGTACCAAGGATATTTATCCAAACTACTGCTAAACACCCCGAAATCATTTAGACTTTATAAAATTAACTGCCTGGAGGTGTCAGGTCGATTTTTATACCAATCTTTATAAACATTTGCATCACTGTGAGTAAATAGATTCAGACTCTGAGACTTGCTATTCAAGATCAACGAAAGGTAAGGGAACTTTTTATTAAATTAAAAATTTTTAATTAAAAAAAATAAAAATAAAAATTCTTCAGTATGTTTAACATACGTTACACTTTACATTTTCAAAATCCATTGAGAGTTAGAGTCACTTTTTATCTTTTTGTAAGCTAACCCATCCAATTATCGCTGAGAGGCAAAACAACCTGCCATGGTGATGCATAGCGTAACTTTTTAACGTGATGGGCAAGAGTTTAAAGCCAGTCTATTTTCCCTGGGAAAATCTCTTCCTAATGGCATTCACAACATATGAACAGATGGGCACTCTGATCTCTCTTCCCAGTATACCTTGACACCATCTAGTCAGATTTCTGTAAGCTTTCAGGATGGAGAAAAAATTAAATTAAATTAAAAAGTAAACAATTGCAGAAATTAAAAACATTCAGGTAAGAAAACAATAACATAGATAATTATTATTCATCTTTTGATATCACATGAGCATCATCCAGTTAAAAAATAACTTTATATTAAGAAAATAAATAAAGCGAGGCATGATATGAGCAGAAAAATAAATTTTCTGAAAATTGGAAATATTGTATTGAGTTTAAAAAAAACCTATCCAGCCCTCTATTCTGCTGTTACATCAACCGTCCTCAAGAGATACATTTTAGTGAAATGCATGCTTGAATTGTATGTCATGCCTTATTTTACATTACACTCAAACCTAGTTATGTTGCTGGTTTAGGGGTCTGCCAGAAAACCAATATGGCGGCAATACAGTACAGTAACATGCTTGAAATTTCTTTATGTACATGATGTGCGTTAATAAATGAGAGTGTACATGCACATGTTTTTGGTGATTTTTTACACAACAGCGTTGCTGCGATATTTGTCCTTGTACTGGCTAGAGTAATAAGGTTATCTATTCAAGAAAATTTGTCATATACATTTATGTTATGAATAGTGTTAAAAGTAATAATAGAGTATACTCTATAAAGTAAAAAAGTGTGATGCAATTAACACACAAGCAACCACTGATGTGATAAAATGCATTCATACAAATTCAGATTAGAAGATGATGATAGGGGCTTGATGAATATATATTTAATATATGAAACATCTTATTCAGTAGATTGTTTTTATTAAATCAGATATTGCAAAGTAATTAAAGAACAGATGATTATTTGATAGTTAATTAATCATACTAATAATCATGTTAACAACACTTCAAGCTGAAACTGCAAGAAGTATCTATTTTAATAATTCGTTACAAGTACAACTGTTCTTAGGCACGAGTACTGTTTTCTATCGTTACTGTATAGGTGCAAATTCAATAAATTTTCTGTTATTATTACACTTATTAACTTCCCAGTTACAATAAGATTCACTAAATGAATGGATTTAAAACTTATTCAATTAACATCACACACTGCATATTTATGTCATCTGTCATTTAACTGTAATGAACTGATTGTATGTAAAATTACAAAATGTCAATGATCATATGATAGACCTATAACTGTAAAACTTATTTTAAACTGGCTAAGACTAACTTTTGGTACCTCAATGCCTGTCATTGCTAAACTATCCTGAAAAGAAGACTGTCTGCTTTGCATTTCACAGTCCTACTCTTCAAAGTGCTCGACTCACACTACTGTCTGTGATGTCAAAAGAAAGTTGTTTTTTCAGCTTTGTAATTCACTTTTTTTGATCTTTGGGAAATGTAAAAAAGTGAATATTTTCGGTTTGTCAGCTGTTTGTGCAGCTATATGTACTGCAACATTTTAATTTTTCAAATCACGCTTTTAATGCAAGACAAGTATCGGCAGTGCATGTGGATTGTTGTTCCCACTCATGAGGTCACGTTGCTATGGTGAGAAGTCAATCTCACAAATGAACGAGAGCTCTGATTTCTTTCAGAAATAAATGCATTTATACAAATCTATGAACGTTTAAATTTTATAGTCTTGATTCTAAGAATGGGAATTACTCATTTAATACAGATTTATTACCTGTGGCTGACCTAGATTCCATTTCACTTGGTTCTTTAAGCATGGCTGACTTACATTTGTTGATAGCCTGTCAAGAGTGAAATCAATTTGTTGGATTTGCTTCTAAATTATTAAAAAGAGGATAAGTTTGTGTATAAACCTTATTTTGTTGTAATTTCATTAGTTACTTTGCACCACATCAAAGATTTTCAATATATGCATTATTACAAAGTGACATTAAACACATGCCATAAGACTGATGGGAGTAAAGCCATAACTAGATTCCAAAGTATTTCTTTGCTTTAAAAAAAATATCAAAAGCAAATGATGTAAAAATATAGATAATCATAGTCTGACAAAATTAAAAATACACAAGATCATATTCTTATTTACATACCATTAGCAGTAATATGTTGCTGCTGGTATTATTAGATGAGCTCCAAGTAATATTTGTAAAAGAAATAATAATAAAAAGTAATAATTAAAAGCAAGAGCACAGTACAGCTCTATATACCTTCGGTACATATTTAAATTACAACTGTTTATGAGTATTTTACTAGTATTAATGAATAATTAATATTTTAATAATAATCCATAACAGGTAAAAATGAAATGCATACATTAAGTACACTTAATAATCATTATATTTGTGGTTTTTTTGTTGTTACAAATAAGTTTTCAGGTAAACAATATCTTGTGTTTGCAATAGACAAGATTTAGGAAAGATATTTATATTGTTTAAAGCAGTTAGTTATTCGGCTGGTGAAACTAGATAGTTCCCCAAATGATAAATCTATTTGCAATATGATGACTTACCAGTCCAGTTGTCAATGCGTATTGTGTCAGATTCTTTCAGCACTTGAACAGATCCTTCAGAATCATTTTCACAGTCAGTTTCTTCAGGCTCAAATTGATAAGGCTCTAATCCGTTTTATAATAGAATTAAAATATCTCCGGTGATTAATTATCATTTATACTTTTGTCTGACTGGCAGACAAGCTGCTTGACACGTCTTTGTTGCCACTCAATGAACATCATGATTACAAAGCATTCCTGAAGAAGCCCGAAGCCTTTCGTTCGGCAAAGTTTTTAAAAGAAAATATATTTTAATTCACAAAGTGCATTTTTTCGTTCATTCATAACAATGATCATGTTTTATCGAAATAATAATGTTTGTTTTAAAATTTTACGAACAATTTTTTAAAAATCAATACTAATCTTTTAACAATGTATAAATACACAGTGCATTGTATTGGGCAAAGGACATAAAAGTTATACAGCCTGTTTGTAATGCAGTATCATCTGTCTATGTATCACGTTTATCACGTAGACAGTCAAAAATATTTCAGGAGAAAAGCATTAACCTCTTTACTGTCATCTAACTATCAAAAATTGTAGAAATGAGTAACTTGCAGTTTGTTACAACAACTCACTAGCAAAAGAATGCCAATAAATGGGGTTGGAGTAGGGTGTGGATGACGACAATGCTATTATCAAATATATAATTATGAGTTCAAGTAAACAAAAAAATACCTGTCTTTGTAATAATAAGAAATTCTTCCAATTTATTACTTCTTTCTTTAACATAATTTTTGCAGTTTTTATAAAAACTTTTAACCTAACCTATAAATCAGCCATTGCCGCCTTGCTATTTTTATTTGCATTTGAAGAGTTAATTTCCACACAACACATCTCTACTCCACTCAGTAAAAATATATTCATTCGTCTGCTCCTATAGCTTCACCAAATTGCTGCGATGTGCTGGGCAATGATTGTTCCATACAATTGGTTTCAGTATCACTTTTTCTAAAAAACGAAAATATACTTGACTGCTTTATTGTCACTTATTATGTTGAAGGTTTTAATTATTTAGATTTTTTTAAACCTAGCTTCAGAAGTGGGTGACGAATAAAAGACATTGAAGATTTAAATGAAAAAGAATGAACCTAAAACATACCCTAGGGCAACTAACATATGACACATCAAAACCCATGTCAGCCAGGTGATAACGCTGAGGAAATATTTGCATATTAATGTGTGAGTATGGTGTATGGTGCAAATAAATGAAGAAGTGGTTTTCATAGATTTCATTTTAAAACTATATTTCTAATGTACACAATAATATAAAAACCTCAAAATATATTTAATAATGTTTACCTAAACTGAATTGGTTCTTTGCAAAGATCGCTTCAAATAGGCCTGGTTTCATTGCAGCTCTCAAATGAGATTTGACAAAATCTTTAACCTCTTTCAGTGCTTGGTAAAAACGTATTTTGAATTTAGTTAGATATGATTGAGTTTCTCTTTCTCCAAATTTTTTCAAATTTAAGCACTGGCATTTTGACCAATCCTGTATGTCTAGATATTTTTTTAAATCTTCATCTTTGTGGTTATTGTTGATGAAGATGATGAAGGTGATTGAATGCTGCCAAATAGCGACTCAGCTTCTTGTATACCTTTCATACAAACTTCTAATTCATAGGGCAGATTTTTTGGTTTTAGCTCACTATTTCAATAACTTTACAAACTACTTTTTCTTTTTGTACTAAATAAATGTACTAAATAAATAATGAACAACTACTTGGAGATGTTCTTTCAATTTTCTTTAAAGTTTTTTATAGCTCCTCATGTTCAAACGTGGATCTGCCCCATAAAATTAGAAGTTGGACATTTCTACAGACTCCGACTCCACTAAAAAAACAACATACTCCACAGCCTTGCTTCTGAATCCAACTGATCAGAAAATTGTTGTGTTACTTCAGTACCAATGTGCAGTTGACAATACGCCGAAAAGGATGGGTATCTATGTGCCACATGCACCTCCCATCTGCATTTGGCATGCATTCAACATGTATATCCTAATTCTATGCTTTTGGCAATCACAACTCATGTCTAACCTGAAACGCTAGTCAAATTGATTGCCAATAATTACATTATTTCTTTAAAAAGTAGATAAAAAAATATCACAATTTTTTAGCCTACTTGTTATTTTCTCAGCTCACAAATGACATTTTTCCATTCACAAATTGCAAGCTTGCGAGTGGGATTTTTAAGGGTTGCTGTCATATCCAAGTATATTCATCCAACATCAGCCATGCCCAAACTGGCAACACTTAACTCCTCAACATGCAGATGATATCTACCTCCATCTTTCTAAATGGACATATTTACAGGATGAAAGTGGATAAAAGTCTGTAAAATGTCAATAATTTGATTCTGATGATGTATAAATTCATAAATTCTCAATGTTCAATGACAGTGATGTAACTTGCATTTAAGTGATATTACAATATCTAATAAGAAAAATTAGAATGCCTGTAGGAAGTTTTCCCTAAAATAATTTGATTGTCAAAGGATTAAGAAATAGTTTTAAAATTGTTTGTCCTTGTCTCATCAGTCTTATATTGTTTTTCCTTTTCCAGTCTTTAGTTTGTGTTGGTAGAAGTTGGTAGAGGTGTCTAATCCAATGTTATTAGTGAAAAGGAATAATTTTTTTGCCTCTTTCCTATTCCTATGAAAGAGTATTTGAGAGTATACTAGGACTCCTACATTAGATGGTACTGTAGTGACAAAAGGCATCTGCCATCTTGAAGTATGCTGTATTGAGACAACTATCTTGAGCTGTGCTGTGGTGATACTGTGTTGTATTAGTGGAGACATGAGGCATTCATTATCTTGGTAGAGTTGTGTGTGGAAATAAGGTATTCGCTGCCTTGGCTTATTATTGTACAGTTACTCTCCCTGTAAGGGTGACTTGGTTTGAAGATCACTACTGTCAAGGTAGATGTAAAAATACTGAAAATATATTTATACTCAAGAACCAACCACAATAATTGAAAATTAGAGCCCACAGTACCCCAAACTGACCCCCAATCTACTTTGGTGTGAAATTGACATAAGCTGGAAGTGTTCCTCATTTAAAATGAAGAAGTAAAATCAGCAATAGAAATCAATTGTTTTGAAGTTCAACACCACTGTCAGGATTTGATTTGGCAGTGTAGTCAAAGTGTTTGATGCTAGAGACTCTATAGCACAGTGTTTTAGTCAATTACTCCAAGGAAGACATTTGAGTGAGACAACCTATGTCAGAACATGCTCAAGGAAGAGAATCCAAGATGAGTGAATTGGTACTCTTCTAGAGCACTTTAAAACTTGTGATGAATACAAACTCACTTATGTCTCTATACTCCTAGTGATATATTTGATTTGGTCTTTCGTATTTTTCAGAGAAATTAGGAGTGTATATTACTTTGGTTGGGGTAAAAGTTAGTTGGAAATTATGGGAAGAGTGATGTAAAATTTTATATAATTGCTAAGAGTTTATTTTTGGATGGATGTCCTCGTCAATGTGAGGTTAATAAAAAACATAGGAAACCTCAAACTACTTGGCAATTTATTCCTATGAGCTGTCTGTTATATAAGTGGATGTGAAAAGCTTTTGTGCTAAGTAAATTTTCTTAGTTCTCTTGTTTTCTTTTTTCTTTTGCCTTAATCTATTCTTATGTCCTAAAAATTGACTTAAGAAGAAAAAAATTAGATTATTAAAAAAATATGCAACACAAAAATAATCTTGTCACTTGTAGAAACATACCTGTATATAAAGTTTTCTGCCTGTTTGCGAGCACCAATAAGCTGGACAATAGCATAGAACATCTGCAGACCATCCATTTTCTCCTGTTTCTCTAAAACCAACATGAAATTATGACCAAAGCATGACTGCATCATCACCCAGTCGACTGCACCTGGTAAATTAATGTCAGTTGCTAGGAACACTATATCTTCTCCTGAAAACAGAAAACATATATTTCAACATATATAAAATATATGACAGCAAAAATAAAAATATACTATTCTATTTCATAGCCTGAAAGAAAAGGAAAGGGACAGATGTCATGAAAAAGAATGTAGTAATTTTTTAAAGTTAACTTGAAAACTGCATTAATAAAACCCAACTGGGAATTAAATACTTTACACTCAAGTTATTTATTTATTTTTTTTAGCAAATTTTTTTTAAATATCCACCAAGAAATGAGGATCAGAGGAAAAAATAAGACTGGGCTGACTTGATAGCGACAGATTTTTTTCAAACATTTTGCTATTAAATACTAAAAAAACTGATTTATGTGGATTTTATTGTTATTTATGCTGAATGACATTTACAAATAACAAATAGCCAATGTCTTGGTGTGATGGGCTTTGAAGGTCCATATTTTCTATCACTAGGCATGGTTACATTACCACACAGCAGTAACCACAGTAATCCATCCAAACTTGAATGAAAAAGTCATGAAAGCGGCTCACAAAGCAATTAAAAAAATTTGTTGGAAGTGTGTAGAACTAGGGAGTAGCTTATTATTCTTAATTTCCATTGGGAGCAGTTATTGTTTATATGACATTTGTTAGCTGACTGAATGTTGTTTTTATACCATTCTGGCAGGCCCCCATACCCTCTTTAGATGGCATTAACTCAAAAACTACATCATTCTGGCAAATATTATAAACAACAGATGAAAGAGAAATGATTTCTGAATGAAATGACACATTATGTTTTACTGTTTTGAAAAAATATGGCTTCACCAGTGTCAATGTTGGTTTTCAGAATATGTTGCTTAAAGTAAAATTATTTTATACTATTTTATAGTATGGCATTTTTCTTTCACCACCAAGAACCATAATACAGTCAAACTCGGATATGTTGATGGCCTAGGGGTTTGCCAAAAAGTGTCGAGATAACTGATGATCGAGATTACCGAAAACCAATATGGCGGCAATATATATATTACGTACTATAACATGGGCTTGAAATTTCTTTATATGTACATGATGTGCATTAACGAATGAGAATGTACATGCACGTATTTGGTGATTTTTTACACAACAGTGTTGCCACGATTTGTTTGATGACGCGATCAGCATGCTATAAAAATGTACACACATATACATGTTGGCTAACAACAAAAGGTTTATGTATATGTGGTTAATATGGTTTCTTTACAAAGTCTAAAATGCTTTGTTGCTTTTTGCCTTTAACAACAGACTACTTGAAAACAAATGCTTCAATATTACATGTAACATGCTTGAAATTTCTTTATGTACATGATGTGCGTTAATAAATGAGAATGTACATGCACATGTTTTTGATTTTTACACAACAGCATTGCCGCGATTTGTTTGATAACACGATCGGCTTATGTGAACCAACTAACAGCAGAGATTTACCAGTACATGTATACAATAAAAATGTACAAACCTTTCATTATATTCTCCAACATTGCAAACACAAAGATCACTCACAAAATCACAAGAAACCTGCGGGGTGTACAGTGTAGTTCGATTTTACAAAAAGCTAACCCAATGTCAAAATTAAATTCGTGAGTCATTTTGCTCTGATACAGCTCTGAAAAGTATTGTACGCGCTGTTACTTCAAAAGCAGGCTAACATTAACATAAAAGAGGTGTGAGCCAGTTGAAGGGCATCGAGATAACTGATGTTAAGTGGTGATTTGGGTGCTCTTTTGTGCTCAAGATATATGTACAGTACAAAGAAAGAAACAAACAAAGAGACATTGTATTAGTGTTCAGTGACATAAAAGAATCGACATAACTGATGAGAAAATGCTACAATAAAGAGGGAATTTGGCCCACCGTCGATTCTCGATACAAACCTTTCAATATACACGTATGTACTGTACATGTATTCTCCAACATTGCAAACACAAAGATTGCTCACAAAATCAAAAACACCTGCAGGGTGCACGTGTAGTTCGTTTTTATAAAAAGCTAACCAGTATCAAAATAAATTTGCGAGTCATTTTGTGTGTGTCTGTGTGTGTTTTGCTCACACTCACCCCAGAAGCCGCAATAGACCTTTCATCTTCTTGATGTTCTCAGTCTTGGTTTGCTTCGGGGGGATCCCCACAGCCTCGCGGTGCATCTAAGGTGGAGGGCAGGAAGAACGGGGTGAAACAGGTCACACCTATTAGGCGCACACCCTCAACCGCCCTCCGGGGAGGGGGGGAGAACCAAGCCGCCTATGAAAAGTATCGTACAAGCGGTTACTTCAAAAGTGGACTAACATAAAAGAGGTGAGCCAGTTGAAGAGCAACAGTGTGCCTATTTTGCCCATGGCAAACATCGCGCCCGATGAGGAAAACAATGCCCTTCTAAGTTTAAGCTGCAGGTTGTTAACAAGCCGTGGACATTTATTGTTAGCAAGATGGCGAAGTGGCATCGATAACTAACATTTTCAAAAGCCAGTGATTAGTCGTCACAGGGATCAAGATAACCGATGTTAAATCACGATTTTGGCACTTTTATTGTGCTCGAGATATTAGGGTTCGGTGACATAAAAGAATTAACATAACTGATGAGAAAATGCTAAAACAAAGAGGAAATTTGGCAGTTCCACTTCCAAAATGTTGACTTACTAGGATTGGCGAGTTAACCAATAACATGCCACAATCGTGTTTGGGGTGGATTTTTTATATCTAAGTGTCTGAAAATTTTAGGTGTTAGTATGCTAAATTGAAGAACATGAACTGCTTGGCCATCTAAATGTGCAACGGTTTGCTATAAACTTTGAATTTACAATGTAAATACTTGTGTACATGAGCAGAGACAATTATAGTAGTAGTTGCACTTAAATTTCTGGGACAAAAGAACAGTAGTTATAGTACCAGTAGTAGTATTGAATTGGATGAGATAAGAGTACAAAGGCAACTATAGCACAAATAGTATTGAACTTTATTGGAGAGCAAAACTAACTGTAACAAAGTGATTCAAAACAATAATATACTAATAAGCATCTCTTTTTAAAAAGGAAAAAAAAATGTCTGATATAATTTCTCACACTGATCATTAATAATATACTACAACAAAATGTACTCTTAATAGGTAGTCCATCACCGCTTTACAGGGGACAAATGCACTTTTGCATCCAAATTTACTAAACTTTATCATAAGATTTTTCTTAAATTAAACAAACCATTTTAATATAAAAATAAAGAGCTTCGTTTCACATTTTGTTGTTTTTCTTCTGAACTGTATTATGGTATCTATAAACTCTAATGAAAAAATCTTAGGGTTATGTTGAAAATTTATCAATACCTGGTGGATTTATAATCTAAATTCTGATTGTTCCATTAAAAAAGAGGAGGGATAACTCTTTACACTCATTTTTTTTCTTCACATTTGTGTGTGAAGAAATACAGCAAAAAAAATTTAATTAAAAAATCATAAGATTTATCACAAAATCATGGAAAAAATATAATTTTATTCAACATTTCAACTTTCCAGACCTGACAATTTTAAAAATGTCAAATATTTATCACAAATTATGGGAAAAAATATTTTATTTAGCATTTCAACAACTACAGAAAACTTTGAAATCACAGAAGAATTGCTATCAATGGAATCAATGAAAGACACTACTACCGGGGAAGATATTTTCGAATGTGTGGAAAATGCTTGCACACAATGCAATTACCTTGGCAGAAAATGGTCAGTGTTACTACGGATGGTTCTCAATCTTTGACAGGAAAGAAAGTTGGTCTACTGAAAAGACTGGGTGACCATGTTGCAGAGGTCGATTGCACCAAGGAATTGATATTTCTACATAGCATAATACACCAGGAAGTGCTGTGAAAAGTGTGCTTGACATGAAACATGTTGTGGATCCAGTTGTGAAAATTGTTAATTTCATCAGGGTGAGAGGTATAAATCACAGACAGTTTATCACACTTCTGGAAGATTGCATCTCTGATCACAGTGATGTTTTGTATCATACCACTGTACGCTGGTTGAGTTTGGGGAAAGTTTTGAGATGTGTCTGGGACCTGAAAACAGAAATCTTACTGTTTTTGGAGATGAAAGGGAAAGATACAGAATATCCTCAACTCAGAAAATCAGAATGGCTGTCAGATCTGGCGTTTGCAGTTGATCTCTTTGAACGTATGAATGAATTGAACACCAGACTTCAAGGGAAGGGCACTTTTGCTCACAAAATGTACTCAACAGTGAAGGCATTCAAGGTGAAGCTAAAACTGTTTTCTCGCCAGCTCAGTCAGAATATCACAACACACTTTCCAACACTCGAAACTATGGCACCCCAGATGATGTCAACTGAGAAGTACACCAATATGATATCTGCACTAGACAATTGTTGCGGTCGTGGTGTGTCGTTGCTGGTTTGTTGCTGGCCCCTCTTTCCTCCTCAGTGGGTAGTGGGGGTCAGACCAGTAGCCGCAATGTGCCAGGATCACATAGAATGGTCAGATGTTGATAACCGCTCTCACACTCAGACACCACGAATAATCTTGGGGGGGATAGGATAACTTTATTCTGAGATGTGGGGTAAAATGTGAAAAGCCGGCGTGAGTGTGTGTGAGCAGGCATGTGAATGTCGTATGAGAGATGTACGGAACGAACAAACAAACAACCGCACCAACACAAACTTTCGAAACCGAGAAAGGAATCCCAACTCTTGAGAAAGAGTTAACAGAGAATTTAATTTTAAAAAGAAAAACAGGCTTAACTTTCACACGGTGTTAGTCATTCATTCGGCAACATCCACACACACCATTCATGAGGCGGGGAAATGAGCGATGGAAAATGAAAAAAAATATGATGAATAAACTAAAATAATAAAAACAATAAACGGTGGAGGTCTTTTTCACTACTGCCAAAAATACAATGGCACAATACTTTGGGCATAGCCCCGATACAAATCACAACCAGCGGTAATGACCGCAGAAAAATATCTAACCTTACGAACAATTATCTTAAAAATAGTGGGTGAAAAACCCAACGTCAACGAATGTTAATTTTATTTAGAACTGCGGTGATAACCGCAAAAATTATCCATTAAATAATTATTTATTAAAGTCATGTTAAATGTTCGTGAAAAATAGTTCAATGATGATAATGTTTATATTCTAACTGTCCTAACTACGTAATGCACCTCTAAAAAAAATTTCCTACTTACTAGTGTTTGAAATACGCTGAAATTGTCGATGCAGGAACACATGGCACAAAAACGAAAGAGTCACAATTGCTGTGTGACACGCTGGCGAACACAAAAAGTTAAAGTTACTGTCAACTAAGAATAACACGTTTGGCGATGAAACACGGTTCACTGAGAGTGCAGTATGTATACACTTGTGAATACTTGTCCCACGTTGCATAAACGCTGGAACACCTGGTTCTATAATGAAGAACACGGATGGCTGTCTACGACGACAGTACTAAAATGGAGCTCACAGACACCTGCGACGGTTCCAAAATCTATCATGGAGGGCTGTCTACAGCGACAGTTCCGAAATGTGAGTGGCGTGGAATATTCTCATCTCGACGCAGTCCTGGTCCCCTCAGAAACTCCCCTGATGGTCAGCTACTGCTCAAGTCTTGAATCCAACGTAGAGTCATAAAGACAAGCTTTACAGGTTGCTATGAACAAATTGAGTGTGGCAAAACACACGTCCAACTCTATACTGTACCTGGAGAATATTCAATTCTTTCTTCCCCGGTCATAACGAAGATGGAAAGATTGTCCAAACTCAGTGTAGGCACTAATAAGAGGCCTCACACCTCTCTGTAGTCCAGACGACGCACACTAAAGTAAAATAGCTCCCGTTAGTCCTTTTATGCACAATCAATTCTCATTCTTTCACGGATAAAACTCCCACGTGTATCCCTACTTTACTGACGCTATGAAGGTGCATTACTCTTAGAGGTGCAATACTCCTAATAATATAATCCCTAATTAAATTTGTAATAAAGAAATGTTAATAAAAATAAAACACATTTTCTACATATTGTAAACATAATTACCGAACATCTAACTTAAATAATTAATCAAATATATTTTTATAAAAATATTGGAAACATGAAATTAGCAAACTTGCTGACAGTGTATGCAAACAAAATAAGCAGACGCCCTGACAGTAAATGGTAACCAACGCGCTGACAGTGCATGTAATTAAGACGTCATTTTGCTCGCAGATGACACTTGCTAATGTCTGTTGCATCGCATGATGGCCAAGTGGAGATAATCAAGGATAAAAATGAATTTTCTAATTACTCCCCACTTTTTTCGTGACAACAATGAATTTGCTCGTCATTTTGCGGACTTCCAGAAACTTGCTGCTGAGTTTGATAACTTGTCATCAACGTTTACAACTGACTTTGAAAAGGCACCGGATGCTCTACAGTTGGAACTGATTGATCTGCAGTGTGACTCTACCCTGAAAGAGAAATTCCAATCTGAAAGCATTGACAAATTTTATGCGTCACTGAATGAGTCCAAGTTTGCCAACCTGAGAAAGATGGCCATGAAACTACTTGTTCTGTTCGGGTCTACATACATTTGCGAACAAACATTTTTGACCATGAACATTAACAAGACAAAGCTGCGTTCCAATCTAACTGATGTTCACGTGCAGCCTTTACTGAGTATTTCTACGTCCGACATGCAGCCAGAGTTCAAACAACTTGTTGAAAACTGTGATCGACCACAGATGTCTCATTGACTTCAGCTGCCTTTGAAGTACATTACGTTAAATTCATTAAATACTGTTTTTGGTCTTTATGCTTTAACCCGTTCGCAGTCTGGGTGTCAAGTTATGTCACAACCGGAAGTGACTGAGCCCTTGACTGCGTTCCACGGTGTGTCACAGGCTTACGGATACGTGCGCGTAGTTCATTCATTCATGAAACCATTCATTAAAAATAACCAATCAGAAAAATTGAAAGATATGCTTGGCTTCCGCACCCAATCTGTTATAAATTTTACGATTGGATACTTATAATCAGTATGCTAATGAGCTTGAATTGGCGGCTTTTTCAATACAACCCACTGTCTTTGTGAAGACGCGCAGACATTTTGTGTTGATCTCCATGGCAAGTTTCGTTGTTTTCAAACTCACAGTTTGAAGCCACAGCTGGGTCAGAATTTGATTCATTTTAGATGAATCTGATTTCTTATCAGAAAATAAAAATGTTCAACCAGCCCCTATTGAAATTTTAGACGCAGTTGACCTCGAGGCCAGTACTACGAAAACTGAAAACCGGTCGTGTCGAAGCGTGGCGGTGGCGTCTGCTAGGTGCATGGAAAAGCCACATGCTTTTGCAGGAAATAGTGAAATACAAATGCCATTTGCAGAAAATACTGGAGAAGTCGATAGTTTGGAAGCATTTTCACCAGTGAATTTTGTGCAAAAAATTGTCGAGTTCACGAATACTTATGCCTCAGATCTACTATAGCTATCGATCATGTGCAAATCTTTTCTAACTTCGTCTCTATCAAACAGTGGCGTGATACAGAGGTGACTGAAATGTATCAGTTTTTGGGACTTATTTTATTGATGTGTAAAAAAAATTCTTATGGAAATAGTTTTTATGTGTACAAAAAATACTGAACTGGACATATATGGAACTTTTTTCTTCACTTCATTATGATTTGTCTTCGTGGATGCGATCTATTTTCAAATCTCGTGTACTTGGTGGTGTGTGCTTGATTTAAAAAAAACTAATTATGACTAAAAATTGGATTAATATTTGTAAACATTGAGGAAACATCTCCACACAATTTGGACTATTAAATAAATGTGTAGAGCAATGCCAGTCCTCCAGGAATAGGACAACAGATGATGAAAATCGCAAGTTCAACAAAAAGGTAAACAAAATTTTTATTATTTATATATTTTTTAAATTTTAAAATTTTTTTTAAAAGACTTAACATATTTTATAATATGTATGTAATAGTTTACAATTAACGTTTTTAAAATTCATTTAGTATTAGCTTCACTTTTTATTTTTTAGTTTAGTAACCCATAGAAATTATCGCTGAACGCCAAAAGTGCCTGACATGGCGCTGCCGACGCGCGTTTTTTCGCATGACAGGGATCGGATTAAAGTTTACAAGTTTAAAGTTTACATTAAATACAATTTATTCCTTGCGTAGGTGGAGAAATACGTGATTAAGGTATTGATTTAGTAATCCGGCCTGCCAAGGACTTCATTTTCCCATATCTGGCCTGCTGACTGGAGAAGTTGCCCACCCCTGCTCTAGATGTTAAAAATGTATACATTAGAAAATTTTAATGAAATTTAATGAAATGTTTTAGTTCTTTCAAATATTGCATTTACTATACACAAAGATATTGTTTATTTTACTATTTGTGTTCTTGCATATATTGTTTTAAAAAAGATTTTTGTCACATTGTGTTTTTAATTTGAACATAATTTTTTTCCTTCAATTTTAAAATTAATTTTCAACTTTTGCTTTATGTTGTGCTTGTCTAACTTTTTATTTCTTTAGCATTACATAAATGAAGAGCAAGCATAAATATAAAGGCAGCAGGTCACTGAACGTTTTGTGCAAACTTGATATTTCTTGCATGATATTTTACTATATTTTGAAGAGTAAAAATTTTGAGGGTTCAATATTTTTTGGTGCTTTTAGCTTTTGAACAATTATATACTTTTGTCTTCAAATTATTATTGTTATTACATGTATTATTATTATTATTAGTTGCTGAGCAGTTTACTCTTGTATCTTTATAATTCTTCTTAGAAAAATAAGAATATTTTTAAATGGGTGATAGATCACAGTTTATCTATTTTCATTTGCATTGTAAATTAAAATTTTCAATAAAATGAAAAAATATACAAAATAATTTGTTTAATCTATATGGACCATCTCTGTTTGGTGTATAGTTTCAGAGATATGACAAATTAACTAAGTTGCAAATGATTTAATAATATGCATAAGCTATGATGCCATTAATATTTACATTTGTTGCATTTTGTAAGCAATTTTATGAAATAAAAGTTTGTTTTATTTTGCAATTTTTAATAAACGGAAATTTTGCATTATGCTTGTTTCTTCTTGTTGTCTATGATTATGTTTATTTGAATTAGCAGACACATTTTCAATGTGGTTTATATTTTGCTTGTACTAAACTTGAGAAATTACACTTTCATTACATCTAAAAATGTTAAATGTTAATCATAAATGACAACATTAAATTAACGATAGTTTGTAGGTTAAGTACAATTCCTTCACTTTCTTTAAAATAAAATTTTGTATCAATTTCTAATTTTACTTCTGAGAAGAATTTGAAAATAAATTAAACTGATTCCACAAGTGACAGGATCATTAGAGAAGATATATGCTTTAGTGCAGCATTTTATCATACTGTTGTAAGCATACAAAGAAAAAAAAATACACCCTTAGCTTGCAAAGTAAAGAAATGAGTATGATGTACATCTGGAGATAATTTTACTAACATTCATATGTACACTTTATAAAATGCGATTAAAAAATAATGCATTTGGTTTCAGTCCAGTTTTTTTAAGATATTTTGCACAGTGATTCCCAAAGTGTTTCTTGTGTAGAAATTATGATTTGAAAGAATTTTCATAAATAACAACGTATTTTAAATGACTGTAATGAAATAATAATAAAAAAAATATATTAAAAAATAATTCAGTTGCATAAACATTGTATGTGATGCCCAAAGCAATGTAGGCTATCATCAGTTATTAATAAATTACAGCTTAGAAAATTATAATACTGTCAGACTGTTATACAAATTCATATACATATAAGCCATTGTTTAATATAAACGTAACCCTGCTACCATGATATTCATATAGATATTTGGTGGGTGAAAGCCATCAAAGCCTAGACACTTAGTAGAAAGAATTGAGGACAGGACTGAGCGATCGTGAACCCCAAAATCTCCCTTCCCTGGTTGTATATATTATAGTGTGTGAGAGTATTAATCTTTAACCTTAAATATTGATTAAATGCAATCTGTATTTCGCTAAAAGTATATATCTTATAAATCCAGGTAGTTTGTACTTTTGATTGATATATGTTGGTATGATGTGTTTGTAAGTATTTTGTGATTTGGAACGAATGATCATGCTTTTTTTTTTGTGATGTGACATCACACATTTTATTGTTTTAAATCTAATTCTTTAGAATTTGGGTCAAGCAATGATTGTGTTGTGAATTATGATTTTAACAGATTTGATGTATATTTGTTTTAGTATTTAACTCACTAACACTGAATTATAATTAATGATTAAAAGATATACAACAAACACAAAGCCATGTTACATGTGTATTTGCGCCCGGTTTTGACCCCAAACCTCTAGGATATTCACAGAAGTCCACCTGCTCACTATATAAAGAGAGTCCAGTCAGAAGAGGAGAACAGATTCATTTTGGATTGTTGTAAAGGGAGCTGACCTGAGGTTCAAACAAGGATTAGATTAGGCAGACCCACTCACACTCAGAGTAGAAGCAATGTCATGTAGGTAAGACCACTCAAATTTTGAAGTCTGGCCAAATAAGCTGATATTTGCAGGTTATGTTATGTACCTCAAAGTAAGTTTGCATACAAAATTTTGGAGCTCTAGCTTTAATAGAAAAAAAGTTATGACGGTTCAAAGTTTGATGTAAATTGCAGAAAAACTCAGATTTCATGAAACCCCCTTTTGAAATGACCACAAAACAAAAACTATGAAACATACACAGTTCATCTTTGCTATGTCAACTCTCTGTAACACAATTATACTGCTGATTTTTTTTTAAGGATCACAGATGCATAGAAAATGAAATACAGTCCTCTCAAAATAGCATTTTGTTCAAAATTTCAAACGGCAAGTGGTCAAAAACAGAATGTCTCTTTTGGAGTCTTGTAAAACAAAAACTACTTCATATGATATACATCATCCAGATTTGGTATACTTGCTCTTTGGAGTATAGACATTTCCAGGGTGAAGTTTTAGACAATCTTGTTTAATAGATTTAGAAATAATAAATATAACATATGAAAAATATAGCTTTTTGCAATACAATCGCAAATAATGCTCACTTGTTGAAGAGAAAAATAGGTCAAACGAAACAGTTATTATTATAATACAGTGTTTCTAATTTCTATAACTGACAGCATGATCATTCTAACCTAAATAAAGTCATAAATTATATTTTGCATACTTATGTGCATATATGTGCATATATTTAGCAATAACTGAATAAGTTGAATAATGCTCACCATATGTCATAACATGAACTATCCATTTGTGTACCTACATCAGCCCTGTAAATCCTGTTCAGTCAATTTCTTTGCTTGTTATGAACTGCATTGCCAATAACTAGTTAGTTGATTTATTTAATTTTAATGTCTCTTCACTTGTGGATATTAGACACATTCACACATATGCATAAATATACTTTGATACACCCATATTGTGTAACACATATGATCAGAAGAAAAAATATAAACTTATGAACAGATGCTGCTTTGATTTTAATTCTATTATTAACAAAGTATTAAGAACAGCACATTAATTTTAAAAACAGTTCAAAGCTAACAAAATTGATACTCTTTTTAGTTTAATAAAATACTTTTACATTGTTACAATGTTAGTTCAATAGTTGTTACTATTTGCAGTTACTATTTGACAAAGTTGTATAATTCATTAATTGTCCATTATTTATTAACAACGTATTAAGAACAGCACAATTTTAAAAACAGTTCAAAGCTAGCAAAACTGATAGTGATACTCTTTTAGTTTAATAAAATACTTTTACATTGTTACAATGTTCAATAGTTGTTACTATTTGCAGTTTATTTTTTAGTCCCCTTCAACAGCAATTGTAATTATTAGTATCTTTATTTTTAATAGGTGTCTATTTGTTTCATAATATAAGACATTAACATTCTAAAAATATCTTGAAAATTGAAAGCTAAAGTCTTTCATAGTTTTACTTATTATATATCTACTATATTAGTGTATACTGTATGTCTGTAGAGTGTGTAGCATATTACTCATCCTTGTCTTGATCTCAATTTTTACCATACATCGATTCACTCACTCACTGTCACATACACTTATTACTATATTAGTATATATCTTTACCTTGAACGGTCACTCAATGACAAATTCTCATTCATCATTTACTAGATTGTTTCTTAAAACCCGAATTATAATAAAATAATGAAAAGTACTGGTCAGCTGCAGACAGTAACACAGAGACAAAAATCCGCCAGCATTAAAAGTTGTCGTTCTTTATTTTGGATTGGTGCTTTGTAAAATTAATTTAAAATATCGCCGATTAATTAAAATATTTTCTAAAAAAATAAGTCTCATCATGAATCATCATTTAATCATTTGCAGCCAGTATTTTTTGTATAGGACTGCTTTTAATATAAGCAGTTTGTCCTAACAAATCATCACCCTCTTGCAACCGTACTTTAAATGGCCGATGTTTAGCTAACCTCGTTAATGATCAAAATAAAACTTTATAACATATCGTAACTTAAAAATAATAAATAATCGTTTTACAGTAGCAATATTTAGATGAAATTTAATAGTTTTTGTTAAAATTTACGCAAAATGTTGTCTGGTTGATCCATTTTAATACACGTGTGGTCCAAGATGGCGATCTCTCGTCAACTTCGGCATGGGCGCGAATAAAACTATTAGGGTTACCCGCGTTCATTGCCATTCGCACTTCCGTTATAGAGACTTCTGGTTCATGTTATATACCATTTTAAAGGGCAAAAGATGACCTTTTCAACAGTATAAAGTAGGCGAACAGATGAGAATGGGTTTCGAAGTTATAATGCGTCAAACATAACACATAATTTGGATGATCATTTTCTACAGTAAAAATTTTAAAAAATTAAATCAACCGATGCTTATGTTAAAGGTCATTATCTTAGCTTTCCATTGATATAAGATTTATTTTTATTGGTTGAATCGTAAAAGAGCGACAGCGCGTTAAGTGAGCATACCCAAAAACGATGTCGGCGGTAAGCCATTTTCAAATCTCGCCACGGGTACTTTAGTACGCTTTACCGACTGTGAGTGTATCGATCAAAACGTAATAAATACGTCATTCAAATGTACAAACAAAACTTATATTTAACGTTGGAAGATTCCTTTATTTGTTAAAACAATTTCCAACCATTTCTTTCTTTTAATTACCGAGATAGACAGTTTTGAAAAAGAGTGAATTCAGTCAAAAAGTGACGTTGTCTCCAGTCTCCATATAGCGAGTGGTCTTACCTAATGTCATGTTAACAATAGGATTGATAAAGAACTTTTGTGGAAATACTGTGATGCTTCAATATGTGAGAGACTCATGTTTCTGGTACTTTGTTTGAAACTCTATCATGTTTTATGATATTCACTGTAAAGTGGTTTTTTTTAGCCATATTTATGATGATGCATTGTTTAAAAGCCTACAGCACCATGTGAGTGTGAACACAGCATTGATAAATGTAGTGATGTGTTTACTTATTATGTGGATTTTGCTTTGTGCAAATGCCTGCACGAAGTGAAATAAATGAGACTTTTGCCAGTGATAACATAACATGCCTTGTATCTCTGTCCCCATCAACACACACACTCTCTTTCTCCTTGTTGTCATGAATGCCAGTCTGCATGACCTACCACCCGTGATTAACCATGGACTACATACACACACACATACCCTGTAGAGTCGTGATGCTTTTGTGGGACTGCATGAGATGTGGCATTACTTGCTCCAGAGATCCTTGCCACTTACATGAAGCACCAGGACAAGGACATGTGTAGGGTCTTGTAAAGAAAAACAGACATGAAAATTTTAATTTTAAATTAATGATTTATAAAGTGCATGAATATAACAACAAAATAAAATGAAGTTTTATATTTTTACACATGATTACAAGTTTTCTTTATTGGTATCCAAAATAAACGAAAATTGGTAATTTAGTTTTCATTTAAATATATATAATTTTCCAACTGTAAGTACAAATATACTTTGTTATTAATAAATTGTTAATAAAAAAAAAGTACAATGACAATAAAAGGTGGATAAGATGGGTATATAACTTCAACCACTGTTCTGATACTACTATTACTGTTCATTTTATCCATTTAGATATTTTGTATCTTACACACAATCAAATTTATTATTTTGTGACATTTTGATTTATTTTTGTTTAAATTGTGCTTATAGAAACCAAAATGCAAGTACAACTAAACCATTGAAGACATCATTGGACCATCAGGGTGATCAATTGGACCTGCTATTCTACCTATAAGCAGGCCAACTTTCATCTGTTTACAAGTTGACTAACTGCCTGATCTGCATACCACAGTCTACCAGTAATCATCACATATGGCATGGTAAGGCTAGTACATATCACAGTAAACATGATGTGCCAACTTCCACAACATGCAGAAATGCTTAGTAGCCTTGTATGCAGATCAGTCTGGAATTTGTACAGCTGTTAAGAAAGCAGAAAATGTGTCCCTCCTGTAGTGGCCACCAAACCATGGTAAGAAAATTCCATCAACTACATCAAGAGAAATATACCAATAGGCAACCATGTATTGACTTTCAAAATTACAACTTTATCACTATTTCTCTTCATTGGTCTTCTGATAATCCATACAACCTGATAACAAATCATTAAATATGCATACTCATATTCTGCTTTGTCTATCAGTGTTCACTTCCTTAGCAGTAAAGAAAAAATACATTAATGGCTTTATGACAACTATAATCTTACTTTCTCTGACCATCTAGGAAGGAGTATTATTTGTTCTAAGGAAATCTTGCCCCCACATTATCCTTTTCATCTAACTTATTTTTCCATTATACAACATTCAATCTCTTACCTATAATACCATCTTTTCTTTAGCTTTTCCTGCTCCATTCATCCACTAAAATCACCGGTCAAAACCTTTTCTCACATGAATTTACCTATCTGCTAGAAATTAGCAATACAGTCGACCCTCATTTAACATTACTAATTCATTATGGGAAAAGTAACATTAACCAAAAGTGATGCTAAACAAACTACACACACAGTGGGTATTATGCTTGCCTCAACTGATCATCAAGTGAGCAATGCATAATGGTAAACAAAGTAAGTGACAAAGAATGAACACATGTAGGACAATGCAGGCTTTGACGCTAAATGAAAAGACAAAACTCGAGCAATACATTAACAAGGGTTAACTGTACATTCAAAGGCAATTTGCTGATCATGAAAAAATTTAATCTGACTATCCCTCCAAGGATGCCCCATCACATTTTATTGATCTATAAACACAAACTTTAATAATAAATCTTCTCTCCTATACATGCAAATTATTCATCATGATAAAAATAGACTTAAAGACCTAGTGAAATTTAATCTAGGTCCAACATAGTTTATGAATGAGATTTACCCCTTTATTAAGATACACAAACCCAAGCCTTTGGGGTAAAAGCAAACAGAAGTGACGTCAGAAATGGGGGTCAAATGGCCATCAATGTAATTATCTCTGGTACTTAATGTACATTTGATCCAATTCATACTGACAACAAAAGTTCAACCGTTAGTAGTTTACATACCATTTGTAATGATGTTGGAGATACTGAGGAAACAATCATGAAATCCATGTCTGGTAAGTTATTTTTCTAATATAGTCAGTTTACTACATAGGCCTACAGTACACAGCCATCGTTAAGTTCACAGACATATTTCTAACTAATAATATTATTAAAATGAGTTGTGTATTAATTTTATATAACTGACAAAAGCTTTTTAAGTACAGTTTTGTAATTGTCATTATACATATATTACACTAATGCCGATATTTATTACTATTAGTGATAGTATTAACAATCTATACTAACATTTAGAGAATAGCAGTATGTTTTAAATAAATGATTATCATTATAATTTAAAATTACTTAACGTACTAACAACGAACAATGTAGAGAATAGTAATCATGATTATAAATAATGATTATTATTCAATTATGAATATATATAATTTTTAATTACTTTACTTACTAGTAGAATACTTTCTTTTTCATATATATTATGTTTGTTTATGTATGAATGGCTTTATAAGTGTTGTATGTGTGTATATTTTGTTTTGTGTACTATTTTATTTATTTAGTATGTAGCATGGAAAATGCAAACAACCAAACACAGAATATTTTTCAAAGTACAAAGTTAAACCACTGAACGAAATCTTTGATGATATAACTTTGTATCGTACGCCACCGCAAAAGCATGCAGAATTTTACAGGGTAGAAAAGTGTGCTCAGAATTTCAGACAGTCAACTTTGATCTTGACTAGGGATCAAGTGCAAAGGGGTTAAGTGAAAGAAACCGGCCGAACTGACCAGACAGTCCGAAAGCTCGCTCGTGATGGAATGCTCAGGCTGTATAATCATGAACGCATCATAGGGCATGCGCTGGCAACGAAAATGCCTTTTGGTCGCTTCTAAGGAACGAGGCTTGTCTTAGAGGAGCAGTCTTCGAGTACAGCCAGTCAACCGTGAACTGTTTCCGATGGGTTAGACAAGGGGGGTATAAATCAGCTGACCCCCAGCTCGGACTCCTAACTATATATATATCTCATGTAGGCAGAAAATTATTACTTTTGAATATCATAGTCCTGCGAATTGTCCCTCCGCAGTAAAAGGAGCAACAGAACTGTCTGATATGGTAAAAACACGATTTTTTTGGTAAATAATGAATTTTGTAACTTACCATATTGCAAATTGTATTTTTATTTAACTAATATTGTATTTGAAATGATTTGGAAAAACTGTGAATTTATTCTTGGTACTAAGAAGAGAAATTAAATAACTTAATGTAAAAGGAATTTAAAGAATGAGAACCAAGAATGAAATTACAGGTTTTAGCTATATTGTAACACAGTGGTCCCCAACCTTTTCCTCACTGCGGACCGGTCAACGTTTGATAATTTTACACCGGCTCGATGATGTGGAGGGGGGAGACGTTGATTGTTTATAGTTTAGATTGTTTTGATTTAATAATTAATTTAATTGTATTTAAACGTGCCTTCAAATTAAAAAATACAGTTACACCAAAAAATGAATATAAAGTGATTTAACATTTTAACTCACTAGAATGCTAAATCAATGAGAACCCTGAGCTTGTTTCTTTGCAATGAGACGGTTCCATCTGGGGGTAATAGGAGACAATTACACCCGAAGTGTGTTGCTTAAGTCCAGTTTATTCCGTTGTTTTGTTTTGGTTGCTGTCACTGCAGAAAACCCCGCTTCACACAGATACGATGTCGGAAATGGCAATAGGGATTTATGTGCTGTGGTGGCCGTTGTTGTATTGGTGGGTGAGGGGGTTTACAGAGCCCAGGCTAATACCACATCGTCTGTACTTAGTGTGTATGTGCACCCAGGATGTTTACCAGTAGTGTTGTTGTTGTTGCCATTGGCACTGTTGTTGTTGATGTCCTCGGTATCCGTTGGGCTGTATGTAGGTGGGTGTTGGCGGCCAGTATAGGTGGTCAAGCATTAGTTGAATTAGATCCACAAATATCCCCACTGCATGTGATGTTGCTCCTTGTGCTGCCACCGATGTTGTTGTTGTCGCAGCGCTGCCGTTGTTGTTGTGGCTGTAGTGGATGATACTGTTGTTGTCGTCTGATGTGTTGTGGCGGGCGCCTTCTTTTTGATTTGGGGCTCCGTTCTGTAGTTTTTCCTTGTGTGTCTGTTGTGGTTGTCTTTGTTGCAGTCCCTGGTGGTGACTCTGGCTGTGGATTGGTGGCAGTTGGTTTAGTCGTTGTTGTTGTTTCTTGTGGTGTAGTTGGAGCGTTGTCGACTTCTGTTTCGGTCTGTGCGTCAGTTGTCTTCACTTCTTTTTCTGTTTGTATTTTTCTTTCTTGCGTCTTGATATATACCATTTGTGTGCTAGAGATTTTGGCGTTTCTTCTTATTTTCGGTGGTAGTTGTTTTAATTTCTTTTTCTTTGCTGATAGAGCTTGTAGTCTAAGTTTCCTTATTATCTGTTGTGGGTTTTGGAGTTTGTGAGAATGCCTGTCTGATTTCTTGTTTTGCTGTTTGAGTTGAATTCACTTTGGCCGTATGTGGAATTTTCCAGATGATGTTGGTGTTTATTCCACTTTCTCTTGTAGTGGCTTGTAGAGTTTGGGTGGAAACGTTGCCTTTTCCTTCAAAGACTGTTTGAGTTGTGCCGTCTTCCTTTGTGGGTTTTCGCGTTGTTTCCTCCTTTTCCGTTTGTGAAGAGCATGTTTTTGTTGTCGGCATTATTTTCCAGATGATGTCTGTCTGTGTTTCACAGTCTGTTGATGTAGGTTTTTTTCCCGATTGTCTTGTCAGGTGCTTGTTTAAAATCTTGTGGAGACCAATTGCGGTTAAGATGGCTTGTTGTCTAGTGTAAGTTCATCTTCCGTTTTTGTGTGGAAGAGGGTCCACAGCAAATTAGTGAACGTATTTGTTAGTTCAACGTTTTTAGTTTCTATTGTGAAGGTGAAGGGGGTAACTTTTCGTATGCCCCCATTTTCGGTTGGTTTGCTGATTTCACAGCAGTATTTTGTCCAGTCTTCTCCTTTGTACTTCTTAATGTTTGCACCTCTTCAACCTCTTTTGCCGTATCTGTCTCAGCTGAGCTATGCGTTTGTTTGTGAAACAGAAAGGGCTCTCCGCATCTTCTGTGACTGACTCAGAATCGCGTAAAATGTCACTTGGTGGAGTGGGCAGTAGTGGTGCTGGTTTATCTGGTGTGGCGCTTTGACATTACTCTCCTCCCAGCGGTCCAATGGATGGAGTGCATTCGTCGGTGGTCCGAAGCGAAGTGTGTTGGTGTGGTTGGGAAGTAGAGCTCGATTTCTTTAAAAGCAAAGACAGATGATCGTGCACCAACTGGGAGAATGAATGCTCAGACTCAATCTTGTCCATGGAAAGTCGCACAAACCCGAAAGAAATACACCACAGTAAATAAAATTGGGCAGCCCGGTACCATTTGGTCCACGGACCGTGGGTTGGGGACCACTCTTGTAACACGAAGCTGATGTGCGAAAAATCCTTGATATGTTTTCACATCTTCAAGGGACAAAAGAACAAAGAGACAAGGGACAAAAGAACAACCCTGAGAGATCTGACAAAAATACGCAAGTTTATCATTGGTTGGAGGCTTTGGCCTTGATGTTGCCTTAAGTCCCAAGACTACAGTTGTGAGGTACGAAGAGCCAGACCTGAGAGGTAGAAGGCCAGAGAGGTTTTACAGACCACAAATTTGGTAATTTATGACAGGCACCTGTTTCCTAAGAGGCACACTAATGGTGGATTAGCACATTACGGGAATGTCCGTTTGACTAGGCACGATACTGACTGGGCCTGCTACGAATCAAGGTACCAAGCAGAGGTAGCGAATTGATTAACTGTGTGGTGATGAAGCAGTGTTACAAATTCAGATTGCACCGGACTTTTTAATGGACCAATCAGAATTTCGCCAACCTATCAAGCTGTTTCTTGCCGAAAAGTTAAAGTATAGTAACGAAAAACGCGAATTTTACTTTTTCGGCCGTGAGGCGCCCGATGAGAAATTTTCGACGTAACCCTAAGGTATTTTCGTCAAAGTTTATGGATACAATAATAAGGTTCAGAAGAAAAGCAAGAATATACTGAAAGATGAAAGACAGCTCATTATTTTTTATATAAACATCGTTAGTCCAGGTTTAGTGTGAAGAAAACTGTTGTGTCAAAGTTCAGTGAATTTGCGGGCAAAAGAGCGTTTGACCCCAATAAAACAGCGGCGGTGGGACTACCAATTGTCAGGAGAAAATTAAAATAAACAGAAAACACACTCACAAAACCAATAAAGAACAAAAATCAAAGTGTATGGCTCATTCTCTGGACAAGTGTACACATAGGGTGGGTCTATTTGAAATGTGTTGCCTTAAAAATAAACATTGAAATATAATGTCCTTGTATTCTATATACTCAGAATTAATATGAGAGATATGTAAGACGGTTATGTGAATTTGTATTTATTTATTTTGTAATTATTTGAAATGTGAATTTATTTTGAACTGAAAATGGCACCTCTTTTTGTGATATGCTAATGTATTGCCATTATCTTTAATTTTCATTGTTTTAAATAATCCAACAAACTTGTTACATCAAGGCTTTCTTAGAACTAGAAGTGATAATAATATATTAAAGCAACATTCTCGACCCTTTTTATCTTGAAATGGTCAATTTCATGAAGAAATATTTTACAAAAGGCAATTTCTTTGTCACGCTTCTTTTCCCACATAAATCAAGATCCAAAATTTTTATTGTTACGAACATCTACATGAGTCCCCACTGATGCAATCAAAATATTTCATATGCTAAAGTTTTTCAAATTTATTCTTTGTATTCAGAAATATTCAGCTTTAAGAAAACTAATTTGTCTTCAATTCCATTTAAGCACATGGCAAAGAAGAATATAAATTTGTAAATATAAATAATGATGATAATATCATGAATTGCTTCTTATATTCTAATGTTCCACATTGTGGAAAGATAACTCTCATTTTATTTTGTCTTGTTGTGATGAATTTAAGTACCAAATAAGGTAAAATAACTTTGGTTTCCATCAAGGTCAGGCTGTGACGATGTTAATGCAACAAAATTTTCAGTCAACAATTTTCAAAAACAGCTAAGATTTCTGATAATCTCCATACAGTTAGAATAATTGTGTGTCAGTTTTAAACCTAACCTAATAAGGGTAGAAAAACTTGTTAATTGCATTTAAGAATATAAACATCGTTATTAGGATGTGTATATATTAAAAACGTTATACTTTAATAGACACTTTGTTTATTATTTAATATTATCTTCACAGCATAATAACTTAGCCCATTTTATGTTTAGTGGAGAAAAATAGAACTTCTATTATGATGGTATTTTTGTCAGTGAGAGCCAAATAAGGTTTCCATGTGGTGAAGCTACAGTTTTATAACCCATTTTAAATAAATATATCCATATTAAGCTAATAAATTAGGTTAATTAAAAAAAGTATATTTGTTGTAACGAGATAATTATATTGCTTATTTCAAAATATTTTTTCTCTGGCAATACACATCTCAACTTTACTTTCTAAGCTTTCAACAGATACATGCTTTTAACATATTTCAAACTCCTATAGCATCAACATTTTTATAACTCTTCATATGCTTTTAAGACTCTGTTGTAGCTTTTAACATGTAAAATAATTAGAATTAAAGCATTTTATTTTTGGCACGTCATATCACAAAATAGTAAGAGTGCAAAGATGACCCCTATATACAATAAATTCATGACTTGCCCTTGAATTTCAAATCATTTGATTCTTCACCAACTTTCAGATCATTTGAGACAAAAAACTCTTATTATAAAAAATCTAAATAAAAGCTTCAATCATTACCTGAATTCACAAGTTTCTTCATGTTCTCCTTTTTCTGTGTGAAGCATAGTTTGTGGGCATCCATTATTGGAATAACGACATGGAAACAAAACAGTGGCAGCTACTTTCTCCATGGCAAGGTTACGAATGTTACCTGCAGAGAGAAAGATAATTTATTTATAATTCTTTCTAAAAAGCAATGGAATGACTTGTTGAGAAAAGTTTTGAATGCATATATGCATGAATACACATACACTCTTAAGGACCATTATATCACAAAGTTTATTATCAGAAAGGTCTCAAGAAAAGTTTTTATTCTTTCACTGAACAATCATCAACTTTGTAGCTAGATCTAAGTTACACCATAACACTCGTATTCCAAATTAAAAAAAATATAAATTTGCAAGAATATATTAAGAAAAATACAAATTAATAGTGTGTACATCTTCTGTCTATAAATTAATCAAGGCAGAGTTATCATATGGTGTTGATCAGAATGAGTGAAGAAAGATTTGGGGCGCTGTATCTCACTAATGTTGGAGTTGGGCAAGCAAATAAGCCAGTGTGGCAGAAAGATGGGAGAACCTCTCAAATTGTTATAAAGTGTCCCACAGTTGCTCTCTAGGTTTAGATGTGGAGTGTTTAAGGCCACAACATTCTATTGATCCCTTTTTACTGCTATGGAACAATGAACATAACCCTGATTAGGTAAGACCATTTGCTATATGGAGACTGGAGACGTCACATTTTGACTGATTTCACTCTATTTCAAAACTGTCTATCTCAGTAATTAGAAGAAAGAAATGGGTGAAAATTGTTTTAACAAATAAAGGAATCTACCAATGTTAAATATAAGTTTTGTTTGTATATTTGAATGACGTATTTATTAGGTTATTATCGATAAACTCACAGTTGGTAAAGCGTACTGAAGTGCCCGTGGCGAGATTTGGAAATGGCTTACCTCCGACATAGTTTTTGGGTATGCTCACATAACCTTACCATTTCACATGCTCAGTGCATCAGTCTTCATAATTTTCATTCAGTTAACCCTTCATTCTTATATATAAATTCTGATGCATAAGAATGAAGGTTTGTAGAAGGAAAATGTTTATTGTTATGGTGTCAGTCAGGTGATTAAACTGTAATAATTTAGAGTAGTTTTAAAAACCACAAAGTCTATAGAAGAAATAATACAACTGATATATTTGTATGTATAATTATGCAAATATCTCTTTGTACCACCTATTATGTCAATTATAAATAATAAATAAAAAATAAAAAACCCTATCTATACAAAACTACAAAAAGTGCTTATAAAATATATACTTTCAGGTAAATACAAGCTACTGTTAATGCAAGTTTCTGCTTCTGATTGATCTGTCTCAAAGGCTCTAAAAAAAAAATGCCTGAATATTTCATACAATTTGAATGCTCAATTGTATCTTCAAGTTTAGCTGTTTGATCATTATGTCATATCCTCTTCATTTGTGTGTGGTGTCCACTTACTTATTCTAGAAGCAAGAGATGTTTGATTTTTTTCTCAGCAAGTATGTTTACATCATAAGTCAGCCATTTTCCATCTACAGCCTGCCATGCTTTCTTCTGTCTACTCATGCCAAGTGCATTAAATCATTACAATGCTTTCATATATGTGCTATAAAAAACATCGTGGCTCCTCCATCTAGGCTCAAACAACTTGGATTACACATATTGGCTTCATCAGTAAAAAGTGCTTACCAAAAGAGAATTTCACCATAAAAAGAAGACTTTCATCTCTCTTTCAAAGTCACAATTTGTCAATACCAAGAAAAGAACTGAAATATGCAATTTTGTTATTGACATTAAGATGTACCATTTCTGGTAACAGCAAAGCAGATCCCTAAAAGGAATTAGCAAAGAAAATAAGTCTGAGCAGGATGAAAATGAATGCACAAAAACTCAACATGGACCTGAAGTGATAAAGATTTTAAAATAAAGCATTATGCTTCCAATAAAATCTTTAGAGTATTATTCAGTGAAAACAAACAACAAAAAAACCCAGGTCAATTTATTGTGACATTTATTGGCAAGATAAGTGAGACTTTGAATGCCTTCTCAATTAACATCAGGTAAATCTCATCAATTTTAGTAATCTATGTTCAATTCCCATACTGACAAGTCAACCTGACAATTTTATTCTCTTCTTTTCCTCACCAGAACTATGGTAGACTTTTCACCATTCAATATTCTGTTTTGGAAGGCTCCTGATAGGACATCCTCCTCTCCTCGCTTGTCTCTGAGGAGGGTGGGAGATTAACCCTTAGCCTGTCAGGCAAAAAAACGCGCGTCGGCAGCGCCATGTCAGGCACTTTTACCGACCAACGATAATTTGTATGGGGTACTCATTTCAAAAGTGAAAAGTGAAGCTAATACTAAAAGAATTTGAAAAACGTTAATTGTAAACTATTACATACATATTTATAAAATTTGTTAAGTCTTTTAAAATTTTTTTTGAAAATTAAAAAATATATAAATAATAAAAATTTTTTTACCTTTTTGTTGAACTTGCTATTTTCTTCATCTGTTGTCGTATTTCTGGAGGATTTTCATTTTATTACACATTTATTTAATAATCCAAATTGTGTGGAAATGTTTCAGCAATAAAGCCAATATTAATCCAAGTTTATGTCCTTATTATTAGTTTTTTTAAATCAAACACACACCACCAAGTACTTTTATTCAATGGCTAAGCGCCTGAGATTTGAAAATAGATCTAGAAAAATAGATCACATCCAAGTAGATAAATCCAATTGAAGTGAAGAAAAATGTTCCACACATGTCCAGTTCAGTATTTTTTGTACACATAAAAACTATTTCCATAAGAATTTTTTTTACACATCAATAAAATAAGTCCCCCTAACTGATACATTTCAGTCACCTCTGTATCATGCCACTGTTTGATAGAGACGAAGTTAGAAAGATTTGCACGCGGTCGATAGTAGATCTGCAGCATAAGTATTCGTGAACTCGACAATTTTTTGCACAAAATTCACTGGTAAAAATGCTTCCAAATTATCGACTTCTCCAGTACTTTCTGCAAATGGCATTTGTATTTCACTATTTCCTGCAAAAGCATGTGGCTTTTCCATGCACCTAGCAGACGCCACCGCCACGCTTCGACACGACCGGTTTTCAGTTTTCGTAGTACTGGCCTCGAGGTCAACTGCGTCTAAAATTTCAATAGGGGCTGGTTGAACATTTTTATTTTCTGATAAGAAATCAGATTCATCTAAAATGAATCAAATTCTGACCCAGCTGTGGCTTCAAACTGTGAGTTTGAAAACAACGAAACTTGCCATGGAGATCAACACAAAATGTCTGCGCGTCTTCACAAAGACAGTGGGTTGTATTGAAAAAGCCGCCAATTCAAGCTCATTAGCATACTGATTATAAGTATCCAATCGTAAAATTTATAACAGATTGGGTGCGGAAGCCAAGCATATCTTTCAATTTTTCTGATTGGTTATTTTTAATGAATGGTTTCATGAATGAATGAACTACGCGCACGTATCCGTAAGCCTGTGACAAACTGTGGAACGCAGTCAAGGGCTCAGTCACTTCCGGTTGTGACATAACTTGACACCCAGACTGCGAACGGGTTAAATGGTGTGCAGGTGGAGATGGTTGGTTCTTCATAGTATTGGTGGTATTTCTGTAATAATGGTTATGTTATTGAAACTTTCTTTCTTTGGGGTTGGGTGTAGCATCGTTGATTACATGAAAGTAGTGAGCATGAAGTTAGCAGAAATGTATTTGTATTTCACTCCAACACTACTGAATGCTGACACAAATCCATTCAAATGAATTTTGATTCTATAAAGTGACTCATCTGTTGACCAGTAATCATATGTGTGGTGTCTTGTCTGTATGTGTATGTATGTATATTATTTTCACAATCTTTCAAAAGAATTTATAAAATAATGATTTAGATTACTTTATTAAATAATAAAAATGTCCAATGTATTCCGCAATTATAACTCTGAACTATCTTTAACCAACATACCCAAAGGACCTCGACATGTTGGACAAGTGGCCAGTTTTTGTCTACAAGATTGGCAAACAATATGACCACTTTGACACTGCATGATTGGAGGAAGAGCATAGTCAAAACATACTGGACACTCAAAATAGCTAGCCAAGTCTGAACCATTGGAAGCTGGGCCCCCCCCTGAAAAAGTAAAACAAACCAAATGCAATAAATTTTTGAAAGATAAGTAGAAATTCAAAGAAAATAAATGTTATCCTCTCTTTAAAACAACTCAAATAACCTGACAAATCTAACACTTGAAAGTAAAATCATTCATACAAATTGATTAATAAAACTAAAGATAACTGGTAATATGAATAATTTTATAGACTTTTCTATAAAAATAGTACATATATGGCTAAACTAAAACTCAAGTTTCAAATTAATATGCTTAAAAATTAATAGTTTTTGGTAAGTGAAACAAAAAGATCAAATAAAATTATAAATCGGTTATTGAAAGTACATAGAAACGAGAAGTATTCTTTATAAATTCAACAGCTGCAATAATTTACATATACAATCTTTAGATATTAACATTTAAAAATAAATGTTACAATCATAAAAAAAATGCTAATGTGCTGGACAATTTGAAAAACAACAAAGCAACAGCAATATTGACTTTCCAATCCTGTCTACTAGTGAGTGGTGAGATTTTAATAAAAGGTACTGAATTTGGAAGGCAGCTTAGTTTTATCTTAGTGTGACATAACTGATTTACAAAAAAATATGATACATTATTATTTTTTATTATTTTCCATGTGATCTGACAGATATATGGACAATCCAGTATTGGGTAGAACTGAAATTGTTTTTAACAGCTTTATTAATTAGGTATATCAATTTGCCAGGTACCAAAAGGCCAGTAATGCAGATAAAACAGATATAAGTTATTTTGCAGGAATAAATAGTATTTAGTGCACAAATATGATGATTTTCTTGAAGCAATGTTAGAGACTTTAATACAAATATTTGCTGTTGTAACTTGAATAAAATTAAAGATAATTTCTTTACCTAGCAAGTTATTGTATTATAATTAATGTGACTTAAACCATGTTTGAAAGAAAAGTAATTACACTTACTGTTTGCCAAATTTTTGCTAAAAAAAAGTGTTGCCATGATTAAAAAATTAGCTTTGGTCAGGATTTCTTATGGTCACATGGCTTTTTGTTATATAAGTAATAATAAACAATAAAGGTGTAACTTTAAGCTGTTTCCCGATACCACTTTTATTGCCAGAATATTAAAAATCAAGCTTCTGGGAATCAATTAAAAAAATTTGCACATTTTTTAAATTGTTGCTGCAATAAATATTTTTTCACTGAAAATTGCATGGACAAGAGCAATCATTCACCTATGAAACTGTTAATTTAAAATGACAAATGGTTCATTCTCTGGGAAATGTGTTTTCTTAAAAATAAAGCATTAATTTGTGAAGAAATATTATTTTAAAAAGAAACATTTTTGTCAAGTTTCCTTTCCAAAATAAATTCAAATCCAAAACTTTTATTCTTTTACCGAACATCGACATGTGGTATTTAAAAGCCATGTATTTAAACAATTGATGCAATGATAATGTTTTTATTAAGTCCATTCATTGTATTAATAAATATTCAGCTTTAAAAGAACTAATTTGCTTTTACATTTTCATTTTAGCAAAACAAAGAAATTAAAAAATTGTTAAATATAAAATAATGATCCAAGAACTAATTCTTCTATTTTTCAAGGTACCATATTCTGCAAAGATAACTCTTGTGTCATTTTGTCTTGGTGTGATGACTTTAAGTACCAAATAAGAAAAATAACTTTCGTTTCCATTAAGATCATGTTGAAGTTTACAGCAATGGTGGGAAAATTTCAGAATAATTGACATTTCAAAACATCTAAGATTTCCAATAATCTCAATATATTTTGATTAAACTGATTAACATCGTAAATAGCTTACAATATTTATATGCATATCCATGTGGTTTCTTTTGCATTTAAAGTTTCACATAGCTGTGTGTATGTTTTAAACCTGAGATGGTAAGGGTAGAAAAACCTGTGAATTACATTAAAAAATATAAACATCATGATTAGAATTATTATATATTAAAAAGCATTATATTTAAACAGAGATTTTGTTAATTATTTAATATTATCTTTGCTGCATAACAACCAAGCCTGTTTTATGTTTATGATGGATAAAAATTTTGTCACTGGAACTAGTGGAAGCCAAATAAGATGTCTACATGACAAGTTAGAGTTTTCAACCCCATTTTAAATAAATATGTATCCAAATTAAGTTAATAATTTAGTTTAATAAAGAAAATATAGCTGTTGCAATGAGATATTATATTACTTATTTTAAGATATTTTCCCCCCAGTAAAATAGGTCTCAACCTTACTTTCTAGGTTTCCACAGAAACATATGCTTTTTATATATTTCTACTCCTATAACATCAACATTTTAACAATTTTTCTTATGTTTTTATGAGAGCTGTTAGGCTCTGATGAAGACTTTAACAGGGAAAATTAACAGATTTAATTCATTTAACTTTTGCATTTAATGTCACAAAATAGTGAAAATGGTACACTTGCCCAGAGAATGAGCTAAATAGCTTTCTGTGGTTTTGCCACAAAGCGTTTCCACTGCTTTAATCAGGAAAACATTGTCTGCTTCAAGTTCCTGCTTTGGTTGTGCTGTATGTGTTAGAAAATTTATAGCTGCAGCAAAGTTTGAAACCAACGATTCTTGACTTTTTACGCTTATAGTTATATATCAGTATTGTTTTAAATAAATAAATATAGTTTCTTTATTTGTTTACAAATTTATTTAGTAGATGCACATAAATTTTAGATATTATGTAATTACATGATCGATTGTCTGATCTTCATTTCTATAGTTAATTTGCAACAATCTTACTCTATTTCAAACCAATTTTAAACTATATACAAAGCATGCTTTGGTAAAATTTATACTTTAGCCTTTTATATAGTTATAGTTATTTATACTTCAATTTTTTTGAAGCTGTGTTATTATTTGATTAAAAATAAAATAATATATATATATATATATATACCTTACTCTAAATTTAAACTTCTTTAAACGCAAATTTCTTTGGGGTTTTTTTTTGGGGGGGTTGAAGAGTCAAATTAGTAAATAGCTCTATAGTAACAGTATGCAAAAAGTTTAAAAGTAAGAATAAAATGGTGGTTTCATATAGACTGTAAACAAATTCCTCTTTCTTTTATTAGTTTTAATAACTGAACCAAATCAGTAAGACATTTTGTCCAGAGACATGACATTTTACAATATGTCTTATCATTTTTATTATCTTTGGTCCGAATGTGCTAAATTTGCTCCTTTGATGTTGTTACATCACCTGATACATCATAGATCAGTGTCTCTGGAAATAATTGACATAAATTGATAAAATATACCTTGGTACTTTGTTTTAAATACATAAAGAATACATTTTAAGCCACACCTCTGAATATTATGATGCCTTGAAAATGTACTTTATAATACATTAAGAACATTTACATAATAAAGAGCTATGTTTGCATGCAGTGTGTAAAATATAATAGTTTTTTAATACATTCTCTGAAAAGAACTTCTGCATTTTTATTTTAGAATATACCCTTATGTTATAATTTTAATACTGCCATTTCATAAGTGAAGATTTTTAATTTTTACAGTGTACCAAAAATTAGCAGTTGTATCATCTAATACTATCATGTAAACATGTTTGTTTTACTCTGAATTTACTTTAAATTTGAAAAATTGGTAAACTTATACTCTTTAAAATAAACACATACAGCTGGGTGATCCTAATTCAGCAGCGGGCATGCTAGATCCTGAAGTACTCGTACTTGGAACAGGTACCACACCTCGACACTTTGTATTATTACTAGGCTGGCGACTCATGCTTACTATCAACACTCTGCAGAAGAAAAATGTGCAATAACAAAAACATTTTTTTAAAACTTTAATAAAATAATATGTAAATAAGATTTTACCAGAAAATCTTTTGAAGACTAAATCAGTAAATGAAGAGAAATCTACAATATGTATAGTCTATACAGACTATAGCCACAAGTATAGGCCTACAATTTTTAACATTAAAACAAAAGCATGACAGTACTCTTAAAACTTGTTAAAAAAATTGTTTGTGGTAAAAGTTTAAGAAATTAATAACATAACAATATTGTTATAGTGCTGCATGTTGAATAAATTAAAGCTAAATGTAGATCACAAGATTTGTGATGCAGAAGAATAAAATTAAAATACAGATTATATGTCAGTTGTTTTATCAAATGTATTATTAAGAAGCAATAACTGTTTTATAACTCTCAGTCTGCTTTAATTTGTCAGGTATAAGTGTTTTAATAAATACCATTTGGTAGCTGTTATAGTTAAACCTACTCCTGCTACAAATTATCCAGTTGCATGGTGGATCTAGACAATTTATTTACTCACGTCACATAACTATGACAGCTTCTAACTGTTCCTTAAGCTGTTATATATCATCTTTAGCTATACAACACTTTTATTTCTTATTTCTTGTGCAGTTACATATTTGATGATATTGCAGAAAATTTTATACTCTTAGTCTTATTCTAAAAAAATAAAATGCTTTAATTAGTCAACCTGCAAGTGCAATTTAGGTTTCTCAGTAAATACAGGAAGCATATTCTCTAATCTTAGGACTCATGGATGGCTTCTGAAAAATGCACACAAACAATAATACTGAACCTTCCTCTACGGCTCTAGTCTATTTCGTGTAGTGTATATTATATCATTATGATTATCAATATGGGAATGGGTGGGGGACGTCATATGAAAATACCCAGCATTAATGTTTGGTTCAAAATTATGCTATACAATAAAATAATACTAAAACTATAATTATTAGTATATATAATATATGAACATGACACATTTCATTTTTAGTTATAAAATTAGTCGACGTTGGAAGAAAAATTAGACCTACATTGTTCAAGGATGTGCGACCGAAAAACTTATACAAATTGAATAACTTTTTATTAACCACATTCATTCAAGAAAAAGAACTGTACAGAAACACCACACACACACAAAAATTGAAGTTGCAATGCCTGCATTAAACTTACTGATAATTCAAAGTGCTTCAGCATATATCAGGACTCCCGTCTGTACGAATTATTTCCAGTGATTATTTCGCCAACATTTGTGGTCTACGTCATCAATCGATGAGTGCTTACTGCAGCACAACAGCGCACCCTGCGCTCAAAGCACACAAAGAAAATCTCAATAGCAATTATCAAAACAAAAGCAAGCTGAAGTTCTGTAGCATCCATTTTCTGTCACTGCATTGTTAAAAATACTATAGGCCTAGAAATATATCTTTTCTGATCTTTGAACACAGTTGCCCTTTCCAACCCTGTAAAAGAAAAATATATGGAAAATATATTTAATTTTGCATACAGATCTGAGAATGAAGTGCGTGCGTTACGCTACGTAATATATATATATATATATATGAATAGATATTTAAAAAATAACTCTTGGATTTGTTTTACTATCATATAAACAGGTTCGATATAATGATCGTTGTCTAATTACTATAGCCTATACATCTATCTATCCCTTAGTCTTGTCGACCGCTGGGGCACAACACTGATGACCTGACAACCAGTTTCCATTCTGTTCTCTTCTATATTGCTCAGTTTCAGTCCTGTCCACTCTGAAATGTTATCCGCTCATCTTTTCCTCGGTCTTCCTCTACTTCGCTCTCCTTGCATAGTATCTTGCATGATTGTCTTGGCAAGCTCTGTTGACATGTCCATTTCATTTTGCGTTTTTTTCACAATGGCCAATAACTCTTCATAGGGCCCAAATGGCTTGCCTAATTCTGTTTCCCATTTCTTCATTCGTGACATGATCTCTGTACGAAATGTCAAGCACCCTTCGAAAGCATCCCATTTCAGTAGCTTGTATCCTCCTTTCGAGATCCGCTGTGAGGATCCATGGCTCACAGGCATATAAAAACACATATACAATCAAGCATATAAAAACAGATACAATCACTGAGTGCATTAGTCTGATCTTTGAGCTGACTGGGATGTTTCCGTCTTTCCAAACTGTTTTCACCCTTGCCATTTGTTAAAATGACCCGACCTTGGGCACTGCTTATGATGATATTTTTGTAAGTATTAGAGTTGGAATAAACAACTCAGGTGGATAATATGCTAGACTAAAGGCAAGAGAACACATGACAAACAAGACAAGGCAAATTCATTTTGACTAATGATCATGGCGCTGATGTTGGCTGGGTTAGAAGTCTGCTATCACTGAAGGTACCGCATACCAGTTACCGAGAAGAAATAATTAGGTGTACTATTTATCCAACTCTAGAAGTAAAATGACTGACAGTGAATTTGGAGTATTCCACAGAGAGTTTACTAGTCTATGTTACAAGAACTGAATTTCACAGGACACTGTGTATTTCAGAAGTGCACGGGTTAAATTAAAAACAAACTGTGAACTTTATGGACATGAACATTACATCAAAAGAACTGTTCCAAACTGAAGCTGATAATAAGCGGCTGAGATAACTGGCCAGGAATGACGCACACAAAACACCAGGTGAACCGTAAACCATAATGTCTCATATGTTAACCCTGTTTTCGTTCAGTGATTTGTGTAAATTCTTTCTTATTCTAAATGTTTTGAGTGTATAATATTAATGCTTGATGTGTGAAACCTAGTAATTGTTCTAGGAAAGTATTGATATTAATTTGTGGATATCTTTCTAATAATTGTTTTAGAAAATATATGATGAATTTCTTCTTCTTTCTAATTATTGAATTCATGAGAAACTGTTGAATGACTATTTTCTTATTCTTCTACTGATTGAATTTTTGAGAGGAATAACTTGAATATTGAGATCTGTATTATTATCTGGGTGTGGTTTGTTCAATTTGTTCAATGTTAATAAAACAAATTAATTTTATTATTCTAATTTTAATAAAATTTGTTAAATTTTAAAACTATTCACTCTTCTTATTGCATAAGATGAGGGGCGTATATAGGTAGCAGATGGGGGGCAAGCCAGATGACATATTGACGTACTGAAAGTTGGTCACATATATGCTTTAGAATAGTTCTTGCTAGTGGTATGAGAAGTGGAGGGCTAGAGACAGATTGACGGACAAGTTAGAGCTGTAGAATCTGTATTCTAAGACAAGTAACGCTTGAGAGGGGAGATAACCTATAGGTAGAACTTTCAAGGACTGACTTAGTCACCCTCGACCGCATAGACAAAGACCCTGTTGGTGACTGATTAATTGACTGAGTGGAAGAAGCTTATCTGTGTATAATTGAAAGATAATTATTCAGATAGAGATTGACAGTAACTAATCAGGAACTTGGAACGTTGTCACATAAATAGGGGCTCGTCCGGGATTGTTAGAAAACTGTAGAGCCAGAGGGAACCTTAGAGAAACTAGCTAACGAAAACCACCAGGATAGTATAGAAATGTACCCCTTACCTATTCTTTATTCTTTGTAAAATATTGTAAACTCTTTGTAACGTTTTGTAAAATCTGTAACGTGCTGTCCAACTTGATGTATTGTGCATTGCATTTGACAACATTGATGATAATGTTATGAAATTCATGCATGTTATGATTTTAGACTGATGCATAAGGTATAGTGATTATAATTGTACACCTGATCAGACATTCCCTTTGCTCAGTAGACTGCGAACGAATAGCATTTTTTAAGAACGCATTAAAACAGGAACAGTTTGTAGCATAGTCTCAAAGCAAATGACTATGGGTACCATTACTTCTTAAGTATAAACTCGAGTCTAAAAGACGTTGATACAATGTTTTGCAGGTCTGATTTTATTACATTTTTAGTATCTTTCGAGGGCTGGATGAAATCGTTTGGTGAGCCGGAGGTTGCACATGCCTGGGTTTGTCTTTGATTATTCTTGTTACTTTATTGTAAACCTAATTCCTTGAAATGTCTTAGCTCCTTTGGTTAGTTGACGTCACATTGTTACCATTTATTAAAAATATTGTGTATCAATGCTTCATTAATCCTTTCTTATTTCCAGTTTCATACGCATATGCAGGTGGAGCAAAGAAACAGCCTTGACTGGACTATAGCACAGTGCATTTTTGCCACAGTATGTCATGTGACATTCGTTCATGATTAAGAGCATTGATTTCTATTCCACTTTTAACTCTAAAATAATAACATTTATAAAAGTTGCTGGCTAGTTAAACTTTATCAGGATATCTAGAATTATTGACCTTACTGAAGTACCTCTCCTTAAAAAAAAAAATGTATGTAAGTAGATTCCTGTTCACTTGGTCTTTTAACATTTTTTTTTTTTAGTTTTACAATTGTGTGCATGTGTGTGTGTGTGTTGGGGAACCATAATATTTTCAGTGCTTAGATCTCAAAGGCCATAATCTAGCACTGTGATGGACAGACTTTCCTTTATAGTGGAGTGTCTTGTTCCTTGGTCAAGTAACTTTAGGATGCAGAGTTCTCTCTTGTCTTCCTGCAAAAGCAGTGCTCCCCAAAATCACATCAGATGAATTGGTCCTGACAAAGAATCCTTTCTTATAGTTTGATAACTTCATAATGGGTCAATACTTGATCTTAGAGAAAATGGATGATGTTGCTTTCTTGTTAAAGTATGCCTGGGTCTGATGGTAAAACTGTTGATCATCCACATACAAAATGAAAAGAAAACGACAAAATGCTAAGCTCCAATACACTTTAAATACTAAACTTTTCATACAGTGTGAAAGTACATGAAAAGTACATTGAACAGTTACAGTAACTGAAAATAATTAATTGTGGCTGCTAGCAGAATATTATTACAATAGAATTTTGTAAAAGAAATTTGATAAAACAACTAATGGAATACTGTTACTCAACAATTAAATAATAATAAAACGATTATAAAGTATACTTACAAATAACCACCAAACAAATAACTTAACAAAAAAACATGGGCCATTAACACAATAACACTCAATAACAATTCCAGAGCTAGAGCTAGTACACAAAGTAATGTGTAATGCAATTACAATGCACAGTCACCACCTGATCTGTACTGGATCGGCAGCATTTTGAATACAGGCCTTAACTATAACCCTAGCTACACACAGCATGACTCAAGGATGAAAAAATACATACAAACAGGACAAATAGCACAGTACAGTATCAAGACAGGACAAATAAGAAAATATTTTTTTTTTAAAGAAGAAAACCTTCATGCAACAATCATTTCACAATACAGACATCAGTATAAAGATATCACCACTTTAGTACAATTAAAAACAATAATATAAAACAAACTGAAACTGCTGTGTTAAGTATCTGTCATCACATTTAAAGTGCTCATCCCAGAATACCTTATGAGAATGAAATAAACTCACATCAGACCTTGAAGGTCAGGCTAATCCAGCATACTGACACAGGATCTGTCAAACCCAAATAGGTGACACCCCGAGAAACTGGTACCATGCTTGGGCAAATTATTTAATGCTTGGGTTAGAAAGGATATAACTTTTTTTTGTTTCCATGCATTGCTGATGTGCTGAAAATTAAGGTTATAGAAATACAATCCTTTCCAACTTTCCCCAGCACCATCAGTAAGTGATATAAAAACTACATTCACACTAAACTAAGCAGACATCTTTTACCATTCCACTGTTCAAAAAACAGATTGTCTCCCTTGGCTAATTAATAATGATTTGGGATCTTTATTACCTTGGCAGAATTATTAATTAGCCAAGGGAGACAATCTGTTCTTAAACAATGGAATGGTAAAAGACACCACTCATCTCTCTCACTTGGTAGATATGCGGGCACTCCACTCTTCCACAACATTAAAGACAAATATTTACCATCACACAGTATTTCTGTAGTTGGAAAACTTCTTACCAAAGGAGAAAGATAAATCTATCTTTAATCTATATTTAGCATCCACCCACTAACTCTCCAACATATGGTTATCAATATGTTTAAGAAGGTCAATAAATTTATTAAATCATTGTGCAAAAGTGCTTCCACCCCCTACACAAATAATAATTATTAAATCAACAATCAAATATACATATAACAAATACAATGAAAAGATTATTTCACATCAATATTTCCACAAAGCCAGTTCAAATCATTTCAATACTTATACAGTCTTATATACTAACACATAATTTAGCAGATTAGTGTCAGTATAAATCACAGGATTATTCTTATCAGAGAACAGAAATGGAGTTATAGAGAGATAAGTGATATAAAGGTTTGTACATAACCTTGTCAAGATACTGCTGCAATAGTCTTTCACAGGCTGCTGTAGAATGTTCCATGAGCTGCTGTTCTCTTGAGACTAATCTGGATGCTCTTTTGCCACATTAGTTCCCTCAAGCAGGACAATGTAGCAATCACCAGTAACTTCCTTATACCATAAAGCCTACAATGTAGTTGAGCATTTCTTGCCATCATACATTAACAGAGTGCAGAGTATCCCCTTATGCTTGCACTCTGGGCTAGAGACTTCTTGAATCTACCATGGTCATGGGAAACTCTAGAAAAAAGGCTTCTTCTTCCCATTAAGCTAATGGCTGCCTTTCATGACCAGACTTTAATTAGATTAATGACTGAGAGGAGTGTCATGTTATATAATACCTTGTCACACATTTTTTCATATCACCCCTGCTGAATAACCTTGTTTCAACCAGTAGTTATCATGTATACTGTTGTGTCTGAGAGCAGGAGAGAGACCTATAGTCGTCTAGAGTGGACTTGTAATATAAGTGACCTCTGTTCCTCAGACAGCAGTATGTGACAGCTAACAACTATGGCTATGTGCATTCCAGTATATTATGTCAAAGAATTGATCCCTGGGTCAGCACCATTGCCAAGTGCATCGTGTATGCTGCTATCCAGCCCATCAAAGTGAGCTTTAAAAACCAATATTGTGCTATCACTAAATCTTTGACTGTTCTTTTGAGTTTTTGCCAGGTCATCTCAATGATGAACAGTCTAGCAGCTTAATTATATATTACCAATCATTATTATACCTTTAACTAATGATTTTATTAATAAATAGAAAACCATAGAGTAGCCTATTTTATCCACATCTTCTATTTAAATAACCAGGATTGTTGGTTGGCTTGGGGCTAAAGCCATTAGACAATTGTCTGTCTTATAGTTACTCTGATCCAGTCCTGGAATATGAACTCTGCCTGTAATTTTAATTAATGCAGGGAAGGGAGGGGTGCAATTACACTGTCATTTATCATGACCACCCACTCCACCAGATGTCACAATCGAGAAAAAGAAAACAAAGCAATGCCTTTATAAAAGTAGATATTTGTCTTTATTCTGTAGATTTTTTCCCTCTGCTTTATTATTTTATAATTTATGCTCAACTATGAAACTGTAACTTATTTTCTTTAATATTAGTTTATTTCTTTGGTTTATAAATATACATGTTGCACTAATGTCCTCTAATGTTTTTACACTTAGTTTTATTCCATTTGTTGAGAGTTAATTACATAGGGGCTCAAGACTAACCACCATGGATCTGAAATCCAGTAGATTTATAAAAATCATGTGATGCAGGTGTTCTAGAGGTTTCTGGTATTCTTTTATTGGAAATTATTTATATAATAATGTAATTGATGAAAGGATCATATCAACCTAATTAATCTTGTAGAACCTTTCCTTTCACATTATTTGTGAATGAAACTGTTAAGAAAATGATTTGTACTCAAGGTGAAGTCTATAGAAAATGTAAACTTACCAGGAAGGATTAAATTAAGATATCAGATTGTGTTCAATCCCAAATGCTGCAGAGTTTTAGGTTTGGATGAAGCACTTTGAAGATCACTCCACCATTGATGATAGCTAATAGCTAGTTCTTATATGTCAATATACATCATTGATGATAGCTAATAGCTAGTTCTTATATGTCAATATACATCAGTCCTCGTGATAGCTCTATTTTTCACTTGTCAAATAATTAAAATAGCTCTATGTAAGACTTTACCGCCAGGATAATCAAAGACTGTATTATTAGAATGCTGTTTTATTTTAAAAGTCATTCTAAAACAAATTACCATGAATTTAAAGAAGTATTTTACACAAATATTTATATATTTGAAAAATGACTAAGATAAATACTTTATTTAATTGTTGATCATGAGTGTTAAAACAGGAAATAACATCACAAATTTTTATACTAGTGTATATAGAGAATCCATATTAGATACATACAAAATTCATATTTATCTCCCTTCTTAGATCTATTCAACATTCAAGGGGTTATTTTCGTGCTTCCTGTATACAAAATAAAGAGTAATCTCATCACCCTACTTCCTGGGACCAGCATACCTGTGATCAGGTTTCTCTTATGCTTAATACATATCTAATTCTGTTTATCTTTAATTATATTTAGTTACTTAAAAATTTAGTGTTTAACAGCTAGTCTGGTTTTGGCCCATGAAAGCAAACTTTTTAAATGTGTTCTAATTAGGCATCCTTTGATTTTCCTGACCATAATTTAGTTTGGGCTGTGACATCCTAATGAGTATTATTTATATTTTGTTTGGGTTGTGACATCCTAATGAGTATTATTTATATTTTCCTTTGATTCCTGATTACTTGAGAGATTATTATTATTTCTGACTAGAAGAATGAAGAAGTGCTCATGTATTCTTTTTCTTAAAATGTAATGGCTGCATGATGCTGGGGGTGATAGTGAGGGAGGGAATGTTTATTCCTGGGAACTGGCTGTTGCGGGCGCTGCACCTCAGCTTTTATATGATAAATGGCAGGATATTGACTGTATTTCTTCTTTCAGCAAGGATTACCTGATGCAAATTAATTATCAAAGTGTCTAGATTGAGTAATAAAATTGCAGAATCTTTATCTAGAATGGGCAAATTTAAGGCAAATGAACAAAGTTATTGTCCGTGTAAAATGACAAAAGCTAAGCCTTTTTTTGTGTGTGTGTGGGTATTTTTTAAGGACAAATTGGGAAGGGGCAGGTTTAAAAAAAAATAATATATAAAGTGCATGCAAGCATATATAACAATAGTATTATACCATAAGATGCACAGCTATTCTAGCTGCCTGCATAGGAAGATTTTCTTTAAAAATGCTAAATCTTTTTCAATATTTATTTATGCAAAAATAGAGACGTTAAAGGTAGATTTCAGAAACATTTAAAATTCTGTGTTAATCATTTGCAAACTAATTGCAAAATTTACTTTTCTTAATGGTTGACTTTTACTTGAAAATTTAGAAATTTCCATTCACCAATACAAGTGCATGGCCATTGAATTATCGAGAGAACTCTGCCAACATTGCCAAAGATCTATACTGCTATCCTTTTTATTGATTTTGAGCAGACTGTACAAAGGGTGTTAAAATAATGACATATATCTGTGAATAAATTAAGAATATCAAGAATTCCCAGCAGTTAAAGGTTGAGCTCTGACCTACATTTCCAATAACTGCAATTTTTATTAATATTTGTAAACAACAAAACATAGTTTCATATATATAGTTTATTTATAAATTCTAGTATAGTTTGAAAGCTAAACTTTAAAATATTAAATATTTGGCAGTGAACCCGATTATAGTTTATTTGTTCAATGGGTCACGTGTAATATTGCTGCGATTTAAAACAGTTTAACTTTGTATATATTTTTGCACTATTTTTGCAAAATGCGGAAATGGATTGCCTTGACTAACCCCATCCAGTAGCACAAGTTTAACACTACAAGTTTGCTTTTACTGTTGGAAGATTGGCAATTGAATTTTAAAAAAAAAAACCATTGAGAGTGACAATACATTATACAATAGTACGCGAATGATGTAACTGAAAATGAGGTCATGGAAAATGAACGGCATTCACACTTGTAGAGGATGTGTAAGCCTAAAATCCAAATTTAATTATGATCGGATCAATGGTTCAGAGTTACGATGTTGTACAACTTTGAATATGTTTGCACCCTGATTTGGAGGTGGGGGGTGACTTAAAGAAATATCTCTGGAATTAACAAGGACTTTTGAATCTGTCTTTCTTTTCCATTATGAAATGGTAGGAAATTTCACCAAAATAGTGTATTTCCTTCATTGCTATGTTTATGTTTGTTGGTGACATAACTTTTTTTTGTCTTGAAACTATCCTAAAAATATTCTAGATAGATGGCATTGGTGTATATAAATTTCTCAACTTTCTCAAATTAAATGTTGGCAATTGGTGCAGTTATTAATTTTTTTAATTAGTGTTTATTTTTAGTAAATATGCAAATATTTCCTAATGTATTGTAAATATTTAAAAAGTAATTTGAGAATCATCCTCAGCACATGATATTATAGTTTATTCATTCATAGGTCAATTAGTAATACTACTGAGATTTTTTTAAAGTCAACTTTGTACTCTTTGGGCAGTTGGGGCAAAAATATGAAAATGGGTGCCTTGGTTAACCCCATGCAGTATCTAAAATTTTGAATGTACTAGTTTGCAATTGATATCCAGCAGTTGGAAATTGATGCCTCTTTATAATATTAAGTTAGCTGTAAATATTATCTTTGATGGCTTTACACTTCATATCACTTCACTCCAAACTTGTTAGCTCAATAAAAAGGGGCAATTTTATATTATAATAAAATCTCAAGCTGATTAAGAAAAACTCTACTGTCTAAGGTTGGACTCAAACCCAGACCTTATGCTGCAAACTTAATATCATTACATCAAAGCCATCAATCTAAATTGTCATAATGTGAGAGTATATGGTATTTTGGAGCTGGTCACATTTTACAGTACAGGGACTGGTGAAGTAATTTAGTGAGCATAGAACATTCATTACAGCATATTTATAATGTATGAGACTTTTTTTGTACTTCAAATCAAAAGATTTTTCAGTAATTGTAACTTTAAAATAATTTATTTTGCATGCAAAAAATAAATATTAAAAATGATTTATTACATATTCAGCTTAATGTATAATGGCAGTTGTATTATTTCTATATTAATTCTGGTTCTAGGTTATAGTAATTTGTGTTCAAAATATAAAATGTTTTTTCTTGAAATGAAAATGTTACTAGCAGGAGATAACAACACCCCCCCCACACACACACACACTTATGTAATAAAATAGAATTACTTTTATTTTGTACACCAGGTTTGATCCAATTTAAATTTTAAAAAAATATTTTCTACTTTAAAGTAATATGTTCTATAAAAGCAAAAATTATGAACATGAGTTGACAATTTTATCAAATAAATTATTTTTGTTATGTGCAGTGCTAAAGATTACTAAAACTTTTTAAAGTACAGTGGTCTATAAAAGTAAAACCTATTGAAAACAAAAATGTCTTTTTTAAACTGTTGTATTTGTTACTTTTTAGTTACTTAAAATATTGTATTAATTAAAAAATTATTTCTTCATTACAAAGAAAAAGAAATAATAAAACACATCATTGCAATATGTCCTTGTGGGTGAGCAACAGCATGTGGCTATGCAAAGATTAATCTATCTCCCTAGCTTCTCTCTAGATGATAGAAAGATTTAAGTTCTCACATTTCCTGATTTATCTGCAGCTATCAAATATCACTGTCACTTTGATATAGTGCTCCATTGTCTCTAGAATGCTTCTAATGCTTTATCTTGCTATCATATTTGTCCAGCTGATAATGTCATATCAGTAAATATTACATAGCTCATATCCAGTATATGCTGCTATCATCTTGACATACTAATTGATTGATAAGGATTGTACAAATAAAGTTATCTAAACAAAATTGTTTCCACCATCTAAAGTGTAGAAAAATGTATTTCTGTCATGGATGATGAGTAATAAGGACACATGAATGGTGATAAAACTGATCAAGCTAGCTTCTACAAGTTTCTAAATCCTTACCTCTGCCATAATCATTGAACATTGTTGATACTTCTATTAAATTTAGTTAGTCACTTAGAAATCTGGGTGTAATTTAGACCAATAAGACTTCTTCCATTTTTATAAAGGAGCATAATCTAAAGCTAAGACAAGTCAGCACTATACGCAAGTTTCTGACACTAAAAGACCTTAGGATTATTCTCTAACAACCAATCATGTCAATCCATTTATTTAGTCTTTACTAGATACAAGTTCACAACTGACCAGAACACAAAACCTTTTCTCTCTATCTAGTGCCAAGTACCTGTCTGATTTCATATATGCACACTTCTCGTAGAAGCTTGCACTCATCATCAAACATACATTTTCAACATTCCAAAAGTAAAACATAAGTCATATAGTCAACATACATTTGCTGATCATGATTTATCTACCTAGAATTTGCTGCCTATTTAACTAAAATACAAGGAGATCATAGTCATTTTCAAAAGCACTCTCAAAGCACAATTTTCATCAGCAAGAACCTCACTGCCAGTACTGTGTCAATGTTCGAAACTATATTCCGCTTTAGTCTTTTGTAAATAAAATATCTGATTTATACTACCATTTTACATGGATTTATTTTGTAATTATCTTTAGTTTCTTATATGTTTAAGTAGCTATATAAAGAGTTTTGTTACTTTACCATTATTAAGTAGACGTCATTAAAGGTGACATCTAATTTATGACTCCAAACTTATGATTCTGAAACCTAAAACCACCCACATTCTACTGATATTTAAAGAAAAAGCATCTCAATGAGGCTATCACTGAAGAAAGATAAGCACCTGTGCAAATATAAGTAGAGTATGTTTGTTTTAATGCTATGGTCAAACAGAAAGAAACATTTTATAATTAATAATAAGAGGTTGCCTGTTTTTTCTTTATCTTCAATTTATAACTCATTACATGTGAAACTAATGGAAATTGATACCAAAGCCTCTCTTTTACAGGCAAAATCAATTACACTAACTAAAAGCTGACACAGATTGGTGAAAGCCTCATGGAAGCCAACCAGCCGACAAATCTCCTGATGATGATGAAAGCAACAACAAAGATTGGAACTTGGAACGTACAAACCATGTACAAAACTGGAAAAGCAGCTCAAGTGGCAAGTGAGATGAAAAGATACAACATCCAAGTACAAGGAATTTGTGAGAGCAGATGGAATGGGTCTGGCATGACATCACTTGCCAGCATAGAGAAAATCCTCTACTCAGGACATGCAGATGAGAATCATGACCACACAGAAGGAGTTGCCATCATGATGTCCCCAGTAGCAGCTAGAACCCTTATAGAATGGCAGCTAGTTCCCTAGAATCATGACAGCAAGATTCAACTGCAAGGGAAGAAAAGTTACATTTATCCAACGGTACTCACCTACTAACGATGCTGACAAGGAAGCAAAAGAAAATCTCTACAATTCTCTCCAGACAGTAGTTAACGACTTACTCAAGAGAGACATCAAGATATTGATGGGTGACCTAAATGCCAAGATAGGAAAAGACAACCTTGGAAAAGAATTGATTATGGGAACCCAGGCCCTTGGAGAAATGAATGAAAATGGCGAGCTTTTCACGGACTTTTGCGCTTTTAATGACCTAGTCATCAGTGGTAGTGTATTCCAGCATAAAGACATCCACAAAGAAACCTGGATCTCACCAGAGGGCAACACCGAAAACCAGATAGATTACATCACTCTCTCTAGGAAATGGAGACGAAGCCTGCAGGACACAAGATCCCAACGACGGGGCAAATGTAGCCTCAGACCACCACTTGGTGATTGGAACCATCAAAGTCAAGCTACATGCTTTTAGAGACATAGCCAATCAACCTCACATCCAGTGGCTGAAGGAGAATGACTACAGAGACACCTTTTCAACCTCCTTGAAGAACAGATTTGAAGCCTTGAACTCAGTGACCGAAGAAACACCCCTGGAGGAACACTGGAGCTCCCTAAGAGACACATGCCAAGAAGTTCTGGGCAAAAGAGAATGGACAACCAAGGAATGGCTCTCCAATGACACGTGGCAACTGATAAAGAACAAAAAAGACAACAACAAAAAAAGCAACAGATCAACAGCAACAAGAACGAAGAGGAAAAGAAAATTCTTCGACATAAATTTACCCAAATGAACAAAAAAGTTAAGAATAGTACCAGAAAGGACAAGAGGCTCTTTTATGATACGCTAGCAACAGAGGCAGAACAAGCAGCAGGAAAGAGGGACCTCAGTACCCTGTACAAGGTCACCAGGACTCTCTCAACTAACAAGACAAACATGAACAAACAAGTTAAAGACAGAGAAGAAAACTACATCAGTAAAGAGAGACAACGATGGACTGATTACTTTAAAGAACTCCTAAATCAACCCCTGCCATCAGTGAGACCAGACATCCCCCCCCCCCTGCAGACTCACCACTCAAAGTCAACACCAACCCTCCCATGAAGCAGAAATCCTAAAAGCCTTGAAGATCTTGGGAAAGCAGCCGGCCCAGATGGAATCCTCCCAGAGGCACTCAAGGTAGACCTTTCGACCACAGTCAACATGTGCTGCCTCTACTGCAGAAGGTTGGGAAGAAAGGAAGAGGACCAGCAGACTGGTAAAACTTCCCAAGAAAGGAGACCTAGGATCCTGCAAGAACTGGCGCGGCATCATATTACTGTCAGTACCGAGCAAAGTACTGACCCGCATTATCCTTATTGGCTGAAAGATGCAGTGGAAGAAAAACTTAGACCAGAACAAGCTGGCTTCCGAAAAGACAAGTTATGTACAGATCAGATAGCAACACTCTGAATTATCATCAAACAATCCTTGGAGTGGCAGTCAGCGCTGTACCTTAACTTCATCAGGTGGATAGACAAACTAAAGAACACTCATTTGTGGCAGTGGATAAACCAAGATCCCATCAATCAGCAGATTGCCAGGCACAAATGGCGATGGATAGGACACACCCTGCAGAAACCCCTACAGGACATCAACTGGCAGGCTTTGCAGTGGAACTCCCAGGGAAAGAGACAGGTCGGTCGCCCTAAGACTACCTGGAGACGATCCTGTGAAGAGGAAATGGAAGAGCTGCAACTTGTCATGGGGTGAACTGAAAATGGCTGCCCAGAATAGACTGAGATGGAGAACTGTTGTTGAGGCCCTTTGTTCCATGGGGAATCCAAGGAAATAAGTCAACTGAAAGCTACTAGTGAGGCAGTGTATAAAGTTCTCAGATGATGAGACAGTATACTTTTCAAAAGTGATGTTCATAAATTATAACCACCAAATCATGTGCAATTGTCCAATCCTCCAAGTTTAATAATTCAATAACACACAAACCTGCCTACCCTCCTCCTCAGCAGACCATAAAATCAATGATCCAAAACTGGAAGATTTTTATGAAAAGCAGAAGATTCTACATGGAATCTGGCATTTTAATAGAAATATCAATAATATAAAATAAATGCAATAATGTTAATTTTTCTAAATGAACTTACCAATATTGTAATGATTTATGTAAAGCACAACATTTGTCTATGATTTGTCTAGCCTCCATTGAAAGTCAGCATAAGCCAAAGGTAGATTGTTGAAAGCTATCAAACGGCATATAGCTGCCTCACCCCTAGTGATTTGTAGCTGAAGTTAATCTGTTTCAGAATCCTTGGGCAGATAAAAGGCCATAAGATGCCTTTCTCCCTTGAACAAAGTCGCGTTGCTTTTATGCGATGCGATTTCAAGATGTCTATTGACATCCTGTGTCCACCATGTGCAATTTTAAAGTCTAATCTGCATGCTGTGCAGAAAACAATTACACTTTCTGTGATAGTCTGATCAGTATTTTTGTTCATAGAGCTTTTTTTCACTTGTGGTTTATTCTCTTCAACTTGATTTTCTTCTGAAAGCCTCTCTAATTCTTTTTAGAACTCATTCTCAACAATATTGCACTCTGCGTTCGCTATCTTTTATTCTACAAAGAGCCAATTTATGGACGTTTTGTAGGCGCTAAATTTAAAACATATGAACACAGAGTGCGTTTCGACATATAAAATTGGTCAACTGGAGAAGCAAACAACCAATGATTATTTTAGTATCTTTGGCTGGCAGTTTGTTAAAGGGCAGCTGGAGCCTGCTAGTATTTTACATAATGACTATCATTGACTGACACGGGCAACTGGCCAACACAGAGCTGGTAATTGTATACGAGACAAGCAGAATTTTTGTCCTGTCATAACTGATCGGAAAATTTTGAAAATGAAATTGAAAGTGGAAAATTGCGTTCATAAGTGGAAGAGCAGGAGATTCTTCCACTAAAAATGGAAGGTAGACAGGTCTGCATATATTAAAGACAATTTCTTGCAATGCTGACAATTTGATTTAACTGCAAATAACTTGAATCTAGTAATTCTAGTGAGCCACATCAGTTTGGAAGCATTAATAATTTTGGTGTTACAAAATACTGAAACATCCTTGTTTTATGTGTATTGACAATGGATACTGATTTGTAATTCACACTATGGCACCAAAAAGGAAAATTAATGATGGGGAAAAGACATAAAAGAAAGACAACAATTCAATTTAGATTTTAAATGGGATATTGTAAAGTGTAGATACTCAGTTGTATCCTAAGTACCAGTAATAAGAGAAACAATCTGTACTCATTCTATAACAACCAAGTATAATTTATAAGGTGAAGGAGTGTGGAGGTATGTCAACATTAAAATATGCTAGGATTTTAAATCAAAACTAGTCAAAGCAATAGAATGTGATGAATTAAATGGAATAGGCAGTAATTTATAATAAATATTTTTTCTTCTAGTAAATGTCTTGGATGTTAGATTTTCTACCAAAAATGGTCTGTAAATATTTAATTTATGTGAATAATGCTTTGAAAATATCTATCCTCTAGGAATATATTTCTCCATCATAACATGCAACCTATAGGGAAAACAATGTAATTTCAAATTACAGTCTCCAGGAATGAATGAATTACAGTCTTGTATCAGTGGACTTAATAGGAACAAACTGCAAATAATGGTTATTGAGATTTTAAAAAATATAAATTGTCTAAATGTACACTACTATTTATATCAGGAGTACTAGCTGAAAATGCTTTATCTTTTATTTACTTAATTCCTGAAGTTACATTAGATTTACAAAAACAGGGCCTCTTTGTCCACAAAATTATAAAAATGTTATTGTCAATAATTCAGCTCTCTCCCTCACACACACACACTAAGTCACTGAAAATAAAGCATTTCATATGTACTGTTTCCTGCAGATGCAGCATTTCAAAGCTATGAAAAACAAAAAGTATTATATGTAAGTAGATGTATTTTTTATTTATTCAATTTTATTTACTGTTGCCTAAATAATAAATAAAAATAGTGAGAATATTTATATATTTATTTCTTTATTTGAAATCATATACCATTTCAAAATATATTTTAGATGGGGGGAAGCCATTAGGTAAAAATCAAAAAGAAATATATATTCAGATTTAAAAATAAATATTGTCAGAAATATTCACATTATCATAAACAAAGTGCAGTGAGAATTAAATGAGACATTTTGCAAATATTATGAATTGAAACAAAGGGAAAGGAAAATTATTAGTTTATTGATAAGGAAATTAAAATGATTTCCCCGAGTAAGCATGATCAAAGGGAAATGACTCTGTAAAAGATCAATATCAGTTTCCTATACTGTTTATATAAGGCCACATTAGTACACAAAAAGAACAAAAAAATTTCTTTTCGTGCTACAGCCTTCAAATTTGGTACACATATTGTCTTTGACTTAGATAAGAATAATTTGTTGTTAGATTTGGAATATCATGCTTAGTTTTTTTAAAATTAAATATTTAGACTTTTTAAAATACCCAAAATATGGTCTTTTTTAATTGAAAAGTTCAAACACTTGCAAATGTCTGAAAAATTTTTAAATAAAATTTTTATTATCCTTAATGCAAGATTAAAAAAGTGGAATATGTGTTTAAAGAAATTTTAAATAGGAAAAAAGTTACAATTTTTTTATTGACATACCCATCAAAAATCTTAAATTGAATGCAAAATGCTGAATTTTAAAAATTGTAAAAAAAAAAATAATGCATGCAGGATTTAATTGATATTTGGATTTGTGCACATGTACATAAGGAACAAGTATGCCAAGTTTCAATTATGTAGGTTTACTAGATTTGGAGATCCAGGTCTACAAGCAAGCGGCATGGAATGAAAAACATAATTTTGAGAAAAACGCATTTAAAGTATAATAAAGACTGTAAAACATGGAATTTGTGTTCAATATTACTTTTTAAAAAATAATTATGCCTTATCCACAGCACAATGAGTTCCTAACAATCATTTAGTCCTCCTAATAATCTTGAGCCTAGGTACTGCCTTCTCCAGTGCACAAGTCTTCAGCTTATTTGACATTTTTGGCCACATTACTACAGGCAAAGAACAAAAAAATGATTTCTCTTGTGCTATAACTTTCAAATTTGGTATACATATTGTTTTTGATTTAGATAAGAATAATCTGTTGTTAGATTTGGAATATCATGCATAGTTTTTGTTTAAATTAAATTTTTAGACCAAAAGTACGTTTTTATTATCCTTGATGCATGATTAAAAATTTGAAGTATGCGTTTAAAGAAATTTTAAATAGGAAAAAAGTTACAATTTTTTTATTGACATACCCATTTTTAATTTTTAATTAAATGTAAAATGTCAAAAGTAAAAAAAATTGTAAAACAAAAAAAATAATGCATGCAGGCTTTTTTTTGTTTTACAATTTTACAATATTTGATTTTGTGCACATGTAAAGAGGGAACAAATATACAAAGTTTCATAAAATGATAAATATGTGTTTACTAGATTTGGTGATCCAGGACTGCAAGGAAGTGGTGCGGACAGAAATTAAAGTATAATAAAGACTGTAAAACATTAATTTTGTGTTGAATATTTACTTTTTTAAAAACTAACTATGCTTTATCCATACAGGAGATTGGGGTAATATATATATTGGCACAAGCTCATTGGCAACTTCAAAAGAAAGTAATAAGCCAACTTTCGATTCATGCGCCCAGCCCATATTCTCTCCCAAACACACTTTCAAACTTCCAACACTTTTGCATGCAGAGCAAGCAGCTGATGAAAACAATGCATTCAAATTCTAACTCAACGATGCACCCGATATTCTTCTCTGAAGCAGTGTTAACGGTTGCTAATTTCAGCTGAAGCAAAGTTAATTTCCGCCTGGAAGTAGGTGGATGGAGGGTAGTGGGGGGGGGGGGATCACCACAGCAGCTTCAGCATGGTAGCGCTATGAACTTGGTATAGCACTTCCAGAAGTAGATGTGACAAATAAAGAGACCACAAGCAGAGAGCACGCATGCGTTGCGTGCCCACAGACTGACAACAATATGAAGAAACGACAACAGCGCAAGCTAGACTACACCAGAATGGATACCGATGGTGGACAAACAATACACCGACTCCTAAACTTCAAACTTCAAACCTTCTAGCCCATTCACAGACTACACATTGCCAGACCAGCTCCCGATGGTGACATCTTAATTCTGCAGGCCTCACCCGACTCAACACAACACACAGCGAGAGTGGCAGAACCCACGGGCACCAAGACGGGTGAGTCTCAAACTTGCTGGTCTAGTACACACAAATCAACACACACAGGTGGCTTCGAAACAACCCCGAGAGAGAAAAAAAAGTACAAAAAATAAAAAAGAGGTCAAGCAAACAGTCGATACAAGGAACAGACATCGACAGACGAAATTCAAACGCAACACCGCAACCCACCACTACCCACTCCGAACACCAGAGAAGAGAGGAAGGCCTCACAGGAATCCACCAAAAACAGAGAACATCGCCAAGATGAAAAGTTTTAACGCAATTGCTGTGAGGTAAAGAAGTTATCGGTACAACAACAACATTCTAGAAGTAGGATTGGGTTGATCAAAGGTAGAGCAGGCAAATCAGGTAATTCTATATTGCCAGCAACAATCAAAGTTTGTTTTCTTGTGGATGTAGGCAGGTGGGAGATGATCGCTAAGACCGACTGCAAATGTGCGTCGTCTGCAACGAGTGTGGTAGGTCTAGTAGCAGAATAAACATCTTGCATTGTTCCTCTAGAAGTAGATGGGTGGGAAACGTGTGATCGCTAGGCTTACTACGATTGTCTTGCGTTGCTTTCCACTTTCCCCATCGAACTTCGACTGCTTTTAGACCCTTAGACGATGTTTGTTTCCTGAGCAACATTGTTAATTGCTTAGAGAAACTAATTTTTTATGATTAGAACTGAGCAGGAGGTGACGCAAAATTCATTGATGGCCATTTTGAAAATGCCCGGATTTGATATGTAACTCGCAGCAACTGCTATTTTAACCAATCAAAGAACGATTTTCACTTTTGTACTATGTGTCACACCACACAAGCACTTGTAGTGGGTCATGGTTTCGTCAAAACCATGTGCTTATATCGTGTTAAAATACGATGAGCCTACGTTTTTTTGTATAAGGGAGGTAATTCCCTTTAATTCTATATACAACACTCTATGGTTTAGTTTGAAAAAAATGGCGGGTATTGTGAAGCAAAGTGGACTATTATCGGCGATACTATGCAAAGAAAATGCTTTTTAGAACGCAAGTAGGTCGGAAAAACAACTTTATTTGTACAAAAGAACACAATTTTTAATAAGAAAACACATATTTTCTGCAAAAGAAGATATTAAAGTATGCAAATGTGTAAAAATCTCAAAACTAAAAAAAAAATTAAATACAAAAAAGTTGATTTCTCGTGCCGTATGTGTCCTTTAAAAAAAAAAATCATAAAATTACATGCACAACCCTATTGTATAGTCATCATAAAATTGTTGTTAAATACAAACTGAATTTGATATTATGAAAGAGCTAATGCCTTGTTAATGTGTTTAACCTCTTCACTGCCTATCATGTACAATGTTGTGTCTATCCTATCTTGAGATGGGTTATTCGCTAAGAACGCATTCATGGGAAGACAACTGTACCAAACTTGTTGAATATAATTTTGTTCAGTTACTTCCACTTACATTCATTTGGTTGATTGCATTGAGGTGTAAAAATGATAAATCTCTGGGAATGAAATTAAAAATGGCAACGAAATCCTAGCAATGAATGGGTTAAAGAAAGAAATATGAAAAGTGTCAGATTTTTCACCCAAATGATTAACGAAAAGTTATCTTTAAAACATATCTTAGTAAGATTCAAACACAATCTTATATTCACAAGAATGATTTCTGGTCTAAGAAGACACTAATTCCTTGGTTGCAAAATGTTTAGTTTATTTTGTCACCCTTATAGTAATTTTATATTTAAAAATCAAGTCACAGATATTTTTTTTAAAGTTTTGTCATGTCAGTCCACATTTCAACAAACATTTAAAAAAATCTTTACTAAACTCTGATTAATTTGATTTCTAATTGCCATTTTATAAATTTTCTTATTTTTGCTTTTTGTATGCGAACCAATGACACTGATTTTAATGGGAATATTTATTTTATCAAATCTTTATGGAAAACTCTTTATTACTGTACTGTTTTCTTGATTAAAGATTTTTGTAATAATCACCGTGAATCATCACTGGAATCATCACTGGAATCATCATTTCCATCACCAGAACTGCTAGAATCTGATATTTTAGAATCAATAGTAGCACTACGAGTTTCATGCTGTGAAAGCATAATATGTTGATAATCTAGTCCTGAAGGCAGAGCTGATGTTATTCTTGGATACACTGACTTGAACCTCTGGACTGTGGTGCTGTGAACTTTTTCAGGTACAGCTTTGTTTACACTGTTGGATCGCGGTTTGAATGTGTGTCTTTGCTGTGCATGATGCAGGTTTTGTTGATTTGGAAACTTGTTAATAGTGATTGGTATTTTTTTCTGCTTGCTGAAAATATCAAGTTCTTTGGCCATTGCTGCAGTGGCACCTGTCCATGTTAATTGTTGACTACCATTTGCAAGTACAAACTGAGGAAAATTTTTCTTCTTCTTCCCTCTAGTGTTGGTTGGTGTATTATGACTCTCTTGCTGACTTTCAACCCCATCCCCTGAGTCTAAAAAGCGCTTACTAAGCAATGGACCAGAAGGATTTCCACCTTTAACTTTACCAGTGGACTGAAAGCTTTTACTATTATTGCCTGAACTGGATGGTTTTGCATTACTAGTTCCATGTGTCTGTCTGTCATTTGTCTTGGAATCATATTCAGATTTTTCTTTTTTAACAGTACCTCTTTTCCCTATTGCCCTCATATTGCCCAAAGTATCACTTATCTCACTCTCACTGGTGGAAGTATCAGACTCATCTGAGAGAGTGGTTTGAGAGTCAGAATCACTGGTCTCATCTGAATCAGAGAAGAAATGGGTCTGTGCATTCTGGTGCCACATAACAGTAAGTGGGTCAAATTTAATTGGAGACATTTTCCTCTTTCCATCTTTTCTTTGAAGAAGTGGAGGTGGTGGAAATGCCTGAAAAGAATAATAAAACAAAAGAAGAATTTAAAAGGGCTCCCAACAAGTAATTATAGTTTACATTAAAAATATTTACAAGAAAATAGTAGGGTCTAAAGAATTTATTTTGTTATAAAAACAAATCAAAACATCATCATTATCAGATTTAAAAGACCAACAACAAATAGATTAAAATAAATTTTTAAAAATTGAGAAATTAACTAACTCCTAATTATTAACTATTACTAACTGTACAAATTATAACAAAATAAATTTATAAATTAGTTATGAAATGTTATAGAGAATGAATGTGTGTGTGTGTGTGTGTGTGTGTGTGAATACTCCTTATATACCAGTTAACAACAGATAAAATAAGAACCTATGTTTTTAACTTTTTTATTGTTACCCAAACTGATTTCAATTTATAATTTTAATGTAATGATGCTTATATTATAATCCTTACTTTGAAATGTACTAGTGACATCTTTACTCTTTTTATTTCTGTTTTGTAGTTATGTGCCAATTACTCAAATTTATACATTTGTTTTGAGTTTGAATTAATGAATTTGCATTTAAGGAATATGCTAGTACACACACCATTTGATTTGTAGTTGTGCTTGAATTAATGTGCCAGCATTCAAATCTATTTACACTTAAATTTGTTGTGTCTAAATTAATGGGTCAGTACACTTATTTGCAAATATATTTGATTTGTGTTTGAATTAATATGCCTATAGACATTTGTTATTTACAGTATTAATGTGTCAGTACACTTATTTGCAAATATATTTGATTTGTGCTTGAATTAATATGCCTATAGACATTTGTTATTTACAGTATTAATGTGTCAGTACACATATTTACATTTGATTTGTGTATGAATATACATAAGTAGACATAACATTTGATTTGTGTTTGAATTGCCAGTACAGATTTACAGCTACTTTTGATTGGTGTTTCATTTAAAGTGTAATTGTAATTATATAGTTATACTTTTTTATCCATTTGTATTGCACATGGTTTTAATATTGACACAACAGAAAATTAAAAAAAAATAAAGATCAAAGATCATCAGTACCAAACTTGATTGCTCATCTATGGAAACAATTGGGTAAGGTGTCAACAAAAAAAATTAAAATGTTTACTCAATGTACTATTCTTTTAACAACAGTGCTTTAGGTAGACATTACATATTTGAAAGAACAGCTCTTATCAAGCTAATCAATAAGACGACTGGGGTACTATAAAAGAAAATAGAATAGACATGCATGAGGATTTTAAAACAGAAAATCAGTAATCTGAGATAATGGTAGGAGCATAAAGATATATATGAGTGAGTATATGAAGAACATAATTTATGTAGTTTCTGGGCATCCTGATAGGATCTGGCATGACTAGCTAAGTGATCACTTTGGACTCTGATCACCTGTGAGTAAAATCTGAGCCAAAAACATGTACTGTACCAGCATGTAAATAATCAGATGTAACAAAGTGCCAGGATCTCTTTGCCTAACAACTCACAAGCACAGGGTTTATATGCTGCCTCTAAAATTGCTTTTTACAACATGCAGCAGGAGGACACAGTAAAAGTTCTTTACAGATCCATAATCCGTATAATGGGGTGTGGGGAATGTATGTTATATGCCTACTTTTACTACCTATGTGACATATATAAAAACTATTATAAATTTAATGAGTTCTAATGATCCTAAATTTAGTGACCCTCTACTGTATCTGTACTATATAGGCCTATAACAAATGGAGATTTAAATAATATAGAGTAACACTATATCAACCATACAATCAATCTGTTTATAAAGAAGCACTATTCTAACCTGAATGAGACTTTTCGTTTTTAATGGGAAAAAAAATGTTTCAAATAGGAAAATTACAAATCTGTGTCACAAACCAGCATTTTATTCAGCCTAAACTTTTTCTGCTTTGTTCATCTTTAATTAAAAAGGAGTGGTACATTTAAGAGGTGTCAGTAAATATACTGTGTAATTCCAGTCAAAGGTAAAATGTTCCGTTGTTGCACTGATAAATGATACAAGTATTGGTATCACAAATAACAAACACACACACATACACACACACATGTACACATTTAATTATTTGAATATAAGGCAATTAATCATAATTTAAATGGGAAAAGCTTAAAATGTACCCAATTACCATTTATCTTATTGAAATTCAATATCAAAGTAAATCCACATTAGTAGTTATCAATAAAATAAGGCAACTACTATTTCAAATGAAATATTTCATAAATATATTAGAACCTGTGAAGTCAAGTATTTGGAATGACTAAAAAAACAACCCAATGTCACAAAAGAGATGAGTACAGTGAGAGAGATAATGTGTACTTGTTGAAAATGAAGTTTCACTCTGATATTCTGCTCACTACATACTAAGAATTACACAATAAAATAATAAAATACTTTTGAGATTGAAACTAAATTGTCAGCCTAACTCAGTCAATGAAATTTGCTCAACGATGAATAACACAGTGATTCTTTCCCTATCCATGTAATGTTTTATTCCACATGATTTTCACTGGCTATAAAACTTACTAAAAAAAATACCATCCTTATGTCAGCAACTAAACTAATTATAAAGCATATACACAACAGTGAATATTTATAGCAGACAAATTTCTAGTCTTATTATGATACTTTGATTTCAAATACACCAAAGGAAGTGCATGAATTTATGAATGAAAACAATAAAATACAATTTAAACATGTCTTTCATATATCCAGCCTCTGACCACTGGAATTTAATAAAAGATCATCAATATGATGCTGCTATTATCGGCCTTAGAATGTCCTGACGTGTACCTGGTTGTTACTATTGAGTATATAGGTTTGGTATCAATGAATACAAAAGAGGCAGAGCAATTCATTAAACTAATTTCCTGCTGATGAAATGACTACTTGTGTATCTGAGCCAGATATGGATAAAACTTCTTGCATTTTTAATTTTTCTGCATAACTGATTTTGTAACCATAGCAATGAATGGACTTGCAAAACAATGTAATTCTGCAAAAAAAATATCCTGAGAATCCTCAGCTATGATATTTTTCAAAATCATTTAGCATCTTTAAATTCCATACAAAACAAGTATGAAATTGGAAGTTACAGGACTTGTGACAATGGCAATTTGTACTCACAGTTTTGAAAGATCCTTCCTTACAAGTGATAAGATCAACCATATTCTTTGTCCAACCAACCATTTGTACAAACTCCTGCATTTGAACTATCAAGTCACCTGAGAAAAACATTATTGGAAAACATTTAACAAAAAATAATCAAAAATACAACTAATAAATTTTTCCAAATACACATAATGACTGCAAAGTGTTTTGTTTTAAATGTAAAATAAAAGGATAGCAATAAATGAAAATGAATCTTAGTTATGAGCATAATTATGTAAAATCTTTATGAAGGTTATTTACAGTGATGCCTCTTAAGCACAATAAGTGGTGCCACTATTTAGATTGTGGCATACAAATTTAAGTCTAGTTTGTCCTCCCACACCCCTCAATTTTATTATGTAAGCAAAAACTCAGTGCACTCAAAAAAACAAAGACAACAATAAACATTTATCCCAGTGAATGTACCCTAAATGAACCTAACTTAATAAAAAGATGTTACAATAGAAAAAACATTAAGAAAAGTAAAATTGTTTTGTGACAAAGATGCTAATTTTAGTAATTACAGGAACTAACTTCAGCTATAAATTATTTTTCTCAAACTTCCATTTCTTCTCAACAATGGAATAATGACAATTTTTAAATTCTAATGTGATTCTGAAAAGTTCATACTGCAACTAATGAATATACCTAGGTGAACATTCATTATTAACACTAATACCAGTAAAAGTTTAATTTTATTTGCACTTGAGACAGAACAGCTGATAATAATTTAATGCAAATATTAATGTTATTTAGTTTACTTGGACTACTAATCTACTACAGGATATTGCTAACTAGAACTAAAAATTTACACACAAGGAAGAATAGATGTGCTACTTCTATATTATTAATCCTATAAAGAGAGTACACTTGGTCTTGGATATATTTGTTCTGCCAAATTATTATGGGTATACTGCTATATTATTTGGTATTGTTTAGTAATGTAGAGTGTCTGAGAAGCAATAAAAAAACCACTTATAAATATTTTGTATACAGATGAAAAATCATCTGATTGTAATCTTCATTTGTACAGTTTACCATGAAATAATATCTTATATTGATTGTCATGGTGATGAGGGAATATTAATAATTTTTTTCTCTCCCTCTAAGTATTTTCTAACTCTAAACTATTAATGAAACAGCTAAGTTAATTAAAAGAGGGATAGGGGTGAAAATGACCATTTTGTCAACAACGCAAAAGCTAAGTCGGAAACACTAGCTTTAAGTTTGTGCCGAGAATGGAAAAAGTATAATTAACTTGAGGGAGAACGCTGGTTGACCCTCTGTGGTCAGGACGCCACGCCCATAAATCTATGTCAGTGTACAGAGTACGTGGGACGGCAGCTGAGATGCCAATTTTGTCCGTGAAAAGGCAGGCTCTGAGTTTTGAAATGTAACATCTTTTTAAGAATCGCCACTATAAAATGTTTGGTAGTTTAAGTTGATATTGTTATTGTGAAACTACTTATTGAAATAGAATTTGAGTTATTGGAAAGTTAATATTTATATTACTGTAGTTAAATGTGTTGGTTTGTGTGTACAACCATTTCTTGCTGTGATTAATGTACAGCTTGCCAGGTGGCCATGAGTTTCCATAGTAACTGTAGTTTTAAAATAAAATAAGAGTAGGATCGTTGCTCTGAGATGTTGCTCTGAGAGTTTGCTAGGTAGGACAAATGGAGAGTAAATCACAGGTGCCAACTGGGAACTCGATACTTGGCACTAATAGAAAGTGGACGGTCAGAATGGTCAGAATATTCGTCAGCACGTACAGTGCAGTGCTGGTTGTATGGTGCGGTGCTGGAGGGGTGTGTGTTCTAATCAGCTCAGTAAAAATAATGTACAAGAACTTTGTGTATAAAAATGGATGACAGAGGCAGGATGGACGAGAAACGTCGAGAATGTAGCAGTGTTTGTTAGAGGGTGGGAAAAGCCCTCAGAGAGTTTCTCCCTGTATTTTTGTACTAGGAACTGTCTACAAGGCTGGGAGATAACCAGCTGGAGAGTTCTTGGACACTGCAACAGAGTGCCAGGTGTCTACCCAGCTGTATTTGAAGGCGCGCCGTTCAATGCCATCCACAGTTTTAGATGAACCAGTCACACAGGACAGTCATCTCTGGGTTTTTCAAAGATTCTGTGCAAAGACCGCAGGTGATCGATTATTTCCCAAAAGAAGTGATGAATTGGCAGTATAATGTCACTGCGCATGGGATATGTTGTAGATGCGGATAATATTATATAGAGTTCATATTATCGCTGGAAGCAGTTGCGGTCATGCATGTGGCATGCCGCCAAAAAACGGCAAGGTTGGCCATTACGTAATGAGAAGAGAAGAGACGAGAAACATGAGAGAAGAGGAGAAACGAAGTTAAGAGAAGAGGAGAGACACGATGAAATGAGGAGAAATGGAAAAAGAGAAGAGGAGAGAAGAGAGAACATAACAAGAGTTGAGAAATTAGGCCTAACGAAGAGCGCAACGAGAGCGTGAAATTGTAGCAGCCGTCGTAGCAGCGAGGACGGCTGTTGGAGCGAACCATGACGTCGATGGTATTTTTGTGTATCATCAAAAAACCCCAGCACAAGGAGAAAGTAACAATAACTATGTGAGCCCAGCACAAGAAGAAAGTGACAATAACTATGTGAGCAGAGAACAAGAAGAAAGTGACGATAACTATGTGAGTAAAAGAAAATTCTAATTAGGGTAAGAATCTCAGAGCACCTAAACGTAAACGTAAACATAAACTAAAACTTAAAACTAAAGCTTAGGAATCTTAATTAAGTATTAAACCTAAAACTAAAATAAACCTTAAGTTGTTTATAAGTAAAGGATGGTTTTAAGATTAATATAAGAAAATATTGATGGAACTGATTGAAGAGGACTAGCAAGTCAAATGACATTTGTGTATTGTTGACTTATTGAACTTTGATATAAGAGCAGTGGCTCCAGAACTTTGAAATAATGAGTGTTATATTATGTTGTAAAATGCTTAGGCAATTTTAGAAGTAGTACTGCATGAAGAATCTTGAATTTTGCATTTATTTTATTCATCATTTTTTCTTTCTTTCTTTCTTCCCCCCTACCCATGGGTGTGAGTGTGGATGGCTGACTAACCAACGTGTGAGAGGAAACCCATAGACCAATAAATGTGAATTTATACTCTGACATTGAGGCTTTCTCCTGTCTATGGTTTTGAAAGAGTGGTTGTTGTCGTTGTTATACGTTGTGTCGTCTACACTTTACCCTTACCCATATGCAAGCACACATGCAAACATGTCGGCAATACGTAACCTACACGCAGAATAAAATTCGAACCAAACAACCATCTTGGTATTCTGTGTGCGGATTTGTAATAATCTTTATGCAAGTCCTACGTGGCATCGACAAGCCATCACCCTCCCCTCGTCAGAGAGGAGGTGGGCCGGCGACATTGATTCATGAATAAGATAAAAAGGCTTCTAGCAATGTGAAAAAAGAACTGGCACAATGTCAAAGAAACACTCATCTAGCCTTTTTTCCACCTGTGCAAATAAGATAACATATTTAGAATTTGAAAAAGTCATATCAATACTTATTCTGTAAAGTCAAGCAAGAAAAGAGCTTAATAATCAACTCATTAATTAATTTTTGCATAAGTTCAGATATTTTTAAACCCAGTTTATCAAACTATTTGGATTTTCTTGGTCACGAGCTTTAATATAATATATAATAATAATGACAAGAGATTACACCCCCACCCCACCCCGACTCACAATTTAAAATAATTCCAAATACCTAGGCTTTAAATCCTTCCATTAATTAAAAACAAAACAAAACCCACTATAAAGAGAACCTTAATCATGTTAACAAATTGTTGTTTAAATAACAGTCAATGCTCTTGACTGTAATCTGTTGTATCTGCATATTCTGACAATTTTCTTAATGCCAAATACGTCATGAATGTTAGATTATCTTCTCACTTCTTTCAAGTCCTGATACTGACTGGTTGAAATTTGGAAATAAAAAATAATTATTTTGTTTGAGTAAAATTGCTGTCTCCATTAAAGCTATATATTTTGTCTGTTTAGGAAGAATGTTAGTTTAATATTTCATTCTTTATTAACGTCTATAAAAACATCTTATTAAAAGATGATTACTAAATACCAACCTTATCAGAATCTGAATTTACAGCAAATGTTACTGTTTACCCCACCCCACCCCCACCCCTACACACACACAGAAATTAGTAAGTCCAGTAAGTAATTACATCAATTCTACCCAAAGAGACTGACCTTCTGAGACAAAATCTTTAGGTCGCTTCTGTTTGCAAAATGGTCCCACAGCAATACGATTGAAAAGCACACGAGGAACTGTGAAACGCACTGTATCAATAATGCCAGCAAATGGTTGCACCTGTATAATACACAATATAAATTTCGGTAATAAAAACTAAAACAATGAGTTTGATGACATCCAGTCTGTGAATTGGTGACAAACAACTATGTTAGGTGCTTGATTACTGCCTATTACTGAGTTTTTGTTTTAGACAGTTATTTTATCTTCTTCAGTTTGACTACTGCCACATACATTTTGCCTCAGGCAACTACTGTCTGTCATTGTATCTGTGCAATTGGAAACTATTTTAACTGCTTGAGCTAGATTTACTGTCACAAGGTAACAACTATTTAATGAATGAGACTATGTCCAAATAAATTACAGAGATCCTTGGTTATCTTATGGTGATCAGCTTTAGATGGATTACCTTAATGCATTTATAACTAAAGTTCTACAAATGATATATTGTGTATTGATTTTTTTAAAAGATGATATGTATACAAATTATAACATAATTTGTTGTTTTTTAATATGAGCTTTGAAATGCTTTAATTTTTTAATATAACAAAATCAATATTTAATTTCTCTATAAAGCTATTTTCTTGTTCATGCAATTACTTTCTTTATCCATAATAAAAATCAAGATATTGTTGAATGCTTTTCCTTATAATAGGGTTTGGTTTCCTGACTCAAACACCTTTCAAGAGAAAACTTAAAAGACATATTGTTCACCTACAGCATCAATCTTTACTCATAGGATCATTTTTAGTTTTCTTTATTCAGTATCTAGTGCATTTTTCTTTAATATCGGTAAATGTGCAGCTTTTGTGTTGTAGGAACTTGTGGCAGAGTAAATGTGCCTATCCCTATTTATAAACTTAATTGTTGTATAAATTGTTAAATGTCAAAGTGACCTGTCCTTGGGCACTGCTTATGCTGATATTTTAAGTGTCAAAGTTGGAAGTAAACAAATCAGGTTAAGAATGTGCTAGAAACTTGCTGATGTAATCTAAACCAGTTTCAAATAGATGAGTAGGTTTCTGACTAATATTCTCACACTTGTTCAAAACAAATTCACCCAATGGGGATGGACCGAAAGTTATTTTGTTGAAGAAAGTCCATAATCTAATCATTTTGAATTTGATGAAACTCAAGTCTGGTCATAAAGGCAATTGTTAGCTTATAGCAAGTTAACTAATTGATAAAGAAAGAATGGACTTAGAAATATTTTGTACATTTGCTATTGTCACAAGGATGAGAAAATATTATTAAATTTTTTTTCTCTCTAAGTGGCCTCATACTCGAAACTATTAACCAGCTAAGTTAATTAAAACGGAGACGGGGGCGAAAATGACCATTTTGTCAACAATGCAAAACTAAGTCGGAAACACTAGCCTTAAGTTCATGCTGGAGAATGGAAAAGGTATAATTAACTTGAGGGAGAACACTGGCTGACCCTCTGTGGTCAGGACACCACGCCCATAAATCTGTGTCAGTATGGGCGGCCGCTGGGACTCCAATTTTGTCCGTGAGAAGGCAGGCTCTTGAGTTTTGGAAATGTAAACAATTTTTAAGAATCACCACTATATAAAAGTTTGGTAGTTTAAGTTGATGTTATTGTAAAATTACTTATGAAATAGAATTTTGAGATTGTTGGAAAGTTAAGATTTATATTACTACAGTTAAATGTGTTGGTTTGTGTGTACAACCATTTCTTGCCATGACTAGTGTACGGCTCACCAGGTGGCCATGAGTTGCCATAGTAACTGTAGTCTTAAAATAAAATAAGAGTAGGATCGTTGCTCTGAGTTAGCTAGGTAGGGCAAATGGATAGGTAAATCACAGGTGCCAACTGGAACTTGATACTTGGCACTAATAGAAAGTGGACGGTCAGAATGGTCAGAATATTCGTCAGCACGTACAGTGCCGTGCTGGTTGTACAAGGCAGTGCTGGATGGGGGTACCGTGTGCGCTGGAGGGGGTGTGTTCTAATCAGCTCAGTGAAAACGATCTACAAGAACTTTGCTTATAAAAGAGGATGACAGAGACAGAAATAATGAACGAGAAACAAGAACAGACATCAGGGATGTAGTGTTTGGTAGGGGGTGAGAAGGCCCTCTAAAATTTCTCCCTGCTTTTGTACCAAGAACATTCTTTCGAAGCTGGGAGGCAATCAGCTAGAGAGTTCTTGGACACTGCAACAGAGTGCCAGACATCACCCGGCTGTATATGGAAAGCATGCCATCAAGGCCGCCACAGATTAAGGTGAACCAATCAATAGGATAGTCACCTTGGGTTTTCAAAGACTCTGTGCAAAGACCACGGACAATCGATTATTTTCCATGCAGAGATGGATTTCTGATGGACGTCTAATGTTGTCGCGCATGGGAGATGTTGCAGAAGGAAGCAGTTGCGATTATGTGTGACATATCACAGAAAACGGCCAGGTTGACGGTTAAGGAATGAGAAGAGAAGAGAAACGAAATAAAGTAATGAAAAAGTGAGAGTTGAGAAATAGGCCTAATGAGAAGCGTAACAGGAGGTGAAACAGTGGCAGCGAAGGCAACTGTATTTGGGTTCCAGGGAGCGGACCAGTGTTGAGATGTCGACGGTGTTTTGTGAATCTTTAAACCCCCCAGCACAAGGAGAAAGTGACAATACCTATTTGAGTAAAAGAAAATTCTAACTAGTGTAGAAATCTCAGAGCACAAAAACTGAAACTTAAAACTAAAGCTTAGGAATCTTAATTAAGCATTAAACCTACAATTAAAAATAAACCTTAAGTTTAAATCATCGTTTATAAGTAAAGGATGGTTTTAAGATTAATATAAGAAAATATTGATGGAACTGATTGAAGAGGACTTGCAAGTCAAATGACATTATTTATTGTTGAACTATTGAATTTTGATACAAAAGCAGTGGCTCCAGAACTTTGAAACAGTGACGATTATTTCTATGTTAAATAATGCTTAACTAATTAGAAATAGTACTGCATGAAGAATCTTGAATTTTGTATTTCTTTTATTTTATTCCATCATTCATCTTTCTTTTTTTTCTTTCTTTCTTTCTTTCCCCCCACCCATGGGTGTGAGTGTGGATGGCTGACTAACCAACGTGTGAGAGGGAACCCATAGACCAATAAATTTGAATTTATACTCTGACATTGAGGCTTTCTCCTGTCTATGGTTTTGAAAGAGTGGTTGTTGTCGTTGTTATACGTTGTGTCGTCTGTGCTGTCTACACTTCACCCTTACCCATATGCAAGCACACATGCAAACATATCGGCAATATGTAACCTACACGCAGAATAAAATTCAAGCCAAATAACCATATTGGTATTCTGTGTGTGGATTTGTAATAATATTTACGCAAGTCCTACATGGCAACAACAAGCCACCACCCTCCCCTCATCAGAGAGAAGGTGGAGTGGTGACAGCTATTGATCCATGATTAGAATGCTTATGTAATTGAAGAGTTATTTTTTATGTTCACTAATTTGATTATGCTGTACATTATACTTGTGAATTTTGGACATATGTGGAACATTTTTCTTCACTTCATTGTGATTTATCTTTGTGGATGCGATCTATTTTTCTAGATCTATTTTCAAATCTCGTGCGCTGTAGCCATTGAATAAAAGTACTTGGTGGTGTGTGTTTGATTTATAAAAACTAATAATAAGGACATAAACTTCGATTAATATTGCCAAAACATTTCCACACAATTTGGCCTATTAAATAAATGTGTAATAAAATGAAAATCCTCCAGGAATACGACAACAGATGAAGAAAATTGCAAGTTCAACAAAAAGGTAAAAAAACTTTTTATTATTTATATATTTTTTAATTTTCAAAAAAATTTTAAAAAGACTTAACATATTTTATAAATATGTATGTAATAGTTTACAATTAACGTTTTTCAAATTCATTTAGTATTAGCTTCACTTTTCACTTTTAAAATGAGTACCCCATACAAATTATCGCTGGTCGGCAAAAGTGCCTGACATGGCGCTGCCGACGCACGTTTTTTTGCCTGACAAGGAATGGGTTAATGTATAATTACTTATAAATATGCTTTTTATGCTGATGTTATTAAATCTAGTTTAATTACTGATAAATATGACTTTTCATGCTGATGTATCCAAGAAAAGTGAACATAAGGGCATCACTTTTTAAAGAATGGTTAAGAGTACTATTTTAATCTTTTTGCCTGTTTTTCTTTTAACACATAATAATATGCATATCAACTTGCTTATTTGGTTTCAAGGAGAAATCAGTTCTCTTTTATTAATGATGCTTATTTATACTTTGCTGTGTCTGTAAACAAATTGGTGTTATACCGCTGTTCACTCATTTTGGAAGGTGTCTCATATTATTTCATTAAAAGTGTTTTTTCTGTGTATTTTTTATTCATATATAAGAATATATGTAGTGAAAATGTGTACAGTGCAATCATTTGAAAAATGTGCATCACTAGTAAAACCACATCAATCATTATGAATCATTAATCAGATATAACCATGTTACGTGCCAGTTTTTATTTAAAGACCCTGTTCAGGAAATTGAGAATTTTAAGTTAAATAATTCTCTCCGTTATTCTGAACAGACTGGCTGCCCAAGCTTATCCTTCAGTCTCAACAAAATTGCGTCTCGTAGTTAAAGCCAACAATTCACAGACGGACAAACTGGTGTACAATGCACGGATCGGGAAATGTTAACAATTATAGTTAATTATGCATTCAATCTCCTTTTCTTGTATCATTCGCCTCCATCCCAATCCTATAGGTCTATTTGCATAAAGAACCAACTACGATAATTGTTAACAAAGTAAAAGAAGTTTAATAAAGTTAACAAATCCAAACAGACAACATTTTGTCTCTTAAGCATTGCTTTGTCGTGCGTTAGATTCATAGATGTTAAAGTTACAATAATTTAAAGTTCAGGTTTTTGCTGATATGATATTGAAACAAGAGCACCAGCCAGAGCTCTTATGTGTGCAAATGACGTCATTGAAAACTCAAGGTTTCCCGCAGTTCATTGGGTTCGGATCCACCGTCTCTCCACCGATCACGTCTTTAATTCATCTTTTCCCAGACTTTGATATGCTAGTTGTCCCCTCAACTTTATGGCATGCATGGTAGCGAATTTCTCGAAGACGTATCAGGTATTTGTACCAAGGAAGACCCCAAGGTAAAGCAAGACAAAAATAACGGCGAAGACGAAAACCCGCTCTGGAAAGAAATAAATCCCCATGAGCGATTGCCTATATTTTCGCGATCCACGCACGTGGTTTGACAAAGAGCAAAGCTTATTCCTTGACTTATTGTGTCTTTACAAATATAGTTTAAATAGTTATAAAGAAGATTCAATATAGTCTGCATGTGCGTTACAATTAACATTCACATGAACATATGAATTCCCAATCATTTACATTATACAATGGAATTCATATAAAAGAAATCAGTTACAATTCAAATTACACATGTGCACTTTACAAATTACAATAAAAAATTAATCAAAATGAATTTGAATTATTACAAGAATTTCGCAACGTGCACAGACGTTCTGCGACCAAAATCAATTATTTGTTTTATAGATAAAAAAGGTTCCAAATTTACAAATCAATTTATATAAGATGTTACACAATATATTTTCCTGCACAAATTCACACAAGGATAGCTTAAAATACAAATACAATTAATATTCTAAGAAATCGATGTGTTACCGGTTTTATATGTAGCGACGGAATGGCCAGCAGGTTTTCTGCCTTTCTCTCTTACGATCCATGCCGATACGTTGATTGATGGAAGATGCGTGAGGAGACAGTGACGGACCCTATCTGTTATTGTAGGGTAGCATGACCCCTTGACTGACTTCTAACGGGATTGTTAGCTCAAAGGACAGTGTGCCCGCTACGAAACGGATATCGACAGAATCTCATCACTGCTTACATGACGTGAGTCATGACGCAACTTTAGAACACAAGATTATTACGTCATACGTCATGCAAGCTTCCAAAGCTAATGAATTGAAATGTTTGCTGCGTTTCCAAATAGCAGATTAGAAAAAATAAAAAATTTGGTTAAACCCAATTTTATCTTGACTCTGTCACAAACCACTCTAACAATATGTCCAATGGATGTGGTAAGTTATTGTAGCAGGAAAAATGCAAATTAATGTACTTAATTAATTTAAATATATTTTTTCTTAGTATTTAAATCAATTCTCTTATTAATGCAAAATTCATTAATTCATGATTTTCTATAAAAAAAAACCCCTCTTGTGATGAGTTTGGACAAACTTAGTATGTGTAGGAAGATTCGACAGGCCATGATGATAGTCGATGACATCACTCATTTGACGCATCACAGTAGTGCTGAGATTCTAAATCAAAAAGCTTCAAAAAAGGAACACTTCATGGATAAGTTTACCTTGACTGTTAAGCATGGAGTCCCATGTGGCAGCTTCGGGTTAGAGCCGAAAGAAAAGTATGTCCGAGATAGAGATTGTCATTGTAACTGATTTCTAATATTTGTTTGAAAATCTATTTGAATTATGTCTTTTCTTGTAAATGTTATAAATGTTATGTTGTAAACGATTTTAAACCATGTAATTTTTATTCTTGTTTGACGAAAGAATCAGATAAAAGAATGTAAAAGTAATTTTACAATGAAGAAACGAGAATAAAAGTACAGATTACAAAGTATTGAAACACGAGACTGATGCGTGCCATTACATTTCTTCTGTTATAGTTAGCAAACTGTTCTGTTGTTTCTGATTTCCAAGTGTGGCAAGCTTCATTCTCTTTGCTGCCATCAAGCTTCATTTGACTCGACATTGGTTATGTCGATGTTCTTGCAAGTCGACGTCAGAAGATTGATATTTTACTTCTACTTTGGTGACCGCTAACTGCCATTGGATTCTGCTGGAGGTGCTATGGTCCATGAGCAGTGGAATTCTTGTTGGAACACTCTATGTTATTCTAAGAGAAGTGTGGGATGCTGCATGTGTGCTATGATGTAACTGGAGATTATGACGAGGAGTATCTTCTAACTTGGAAGAAGATTCATAGACAACCAGCGACACTTGCTTGAAGAATGGGTCCGTCAAGGAAAACTGGAGTTATGAGGAGCATAAGTCTGACTGCCTGTAACTATTGAAACAGGAAAATCTATTAAGTAATGAAGTACTTGGAAACCAGAGTTATAAGCTGGAACTGTGAAAAACTTTGTCCACTTATTCATTCAAGGACAGTGGAAAAGGACCGAACTTTTGTGCTTACACAGTGTAGTCAATTCGGGGGGGGGGGGGGGGGGAAACCTGAATTGTGCAATTGTACTGTGTATTCCTATTGAACGAGAATTGTGACTGTGTATCATGTTGTACATTCTGTACGGATTATTCAAACATTCATGTGATGGTACGCAGACCTGTTATCAGGCAAGCCCAAAATAACAAGATTTTAATTGCCAGCCAACTCTAAAACCTGAACAAGACTACCGCTCACAGGCCGCAATCAAGTGAATCGTTATATGAATTATCTGTGTAATCGGTACATGTTTCTATGATTTCATAAATTCCTAGTCTATTTCTGATTCTTCTCTATAATGTCTTATATTGACTAAAACTGTAATTGACTATCTAGTTTGCTTATTGACATTGAGAATTTATGTGAGCTAAACTAAAGTGTATTAATATTTTTCTGATGTGAAATTCCTAGTAACTGTTCTGAGGAATTAGCATGAAACATTTTTCTTGACTAACTGAATTCTATGTGTCCTTGATGAGATTTGTGATTTCTGATAAATTAACTTGTGCATAATTTTGAGGACATTTAATTGTAACTCTTTTTAATTGTTATTTATTTTTTCTTTAATAAATTGTTAAATTTATAACTATCCACTCTCGTTACATATATAGAGAGGTACTTGGTGCATGATGATGGGTGGGGGCTGCCAATGACATAACGACAATAAAAAGATGGTTAAGTGGAAGTTTAGGATAGTTCCCGTCATCGTAGAGAGCTAATGTGTGGTGGGCTAGAGAGCTAATGTGTGGTGGGCTGGATTAAAGTAAAAGATTGACAAGATAATTCGATTAAGGTCTGTTAGTCCAGACAGGTAACATTTTTGGGACAGACAGTTAATTACTTAGCTAACTGCTCCAGTTATTGACCTAGTTGCTCTCGTGACTGCAAAGACAAAAGACCTCTGTGGGGTGACTGTGTGTGTTGATTGCAAGGGAAGATTATTGATTTGTGTGTTAATTATGAATAAAATATCATAAATTAAAAATCATCAATTAACATACAGTACCTTGCCACGCAAGTGGGGGCCCATCCAGTGGATACCATAAGTAAAATTGTAGAACCATAGGGAAACCTTAGAATAGACCAGCTAAAATCTCTAAGACATAGAATTAGAAATCTATTCTTTTCATCTATTCTTTATCTTTTTCAATTCCTTTGTAAAGTCACAGTTTTATCCCATATGTACATCTTGTTGTACTGTTCTGTTCGATAGTGATTGATATTGTTTATATTGACTGATATTGATGATTGATGATTTATTGATTCATGCATTATGATTGAGATGATGTTATATTGATTGTTAAGGTATAAGACAATTTTGAGAGTGTAAAATTTGATCATATTTTGTACACTATATCGGATATACCTTTCAGTCAATAGAGCGTGAATTAATTTATCTCACAACGTGGTAACGGAGACACGATTATTGATACGTTGTTAATCGTTATGAACCGCCTGTCAAAATGTCTAGCATTATGAGTGAGATGCTTAGAGTATGGATCGCGGAAGCAAAATTAGAGGCAGGAGACATGGGGATAGACATGGAAGACTTGGTTGAATACATAAAAACCTACGTCACTGACCGTGTAGAGCAGTTCGAGAGAGAGAGAGAACAGAGAGAGAAAAAGGAAGAAGAGAGAGAGAATAGTGAGAGAAGAGAGAGAAAGAGAAAAGAGAAGGAGAGAGGAGAGAAGAAAGAAGGTTGAAAGACAAAGAGTTAGGAACAGCCTGTGAAATAGCGATAAAGAAAAACATAACGCTAGATGAAGCATTTCGGGTACTGAAGCAAATGGATGAGATGTTGGCATGTAGCATAATTCCAAGCGAATGGACAGATCATACCTGCTGAGATTTCAGGCCGGTAAGTGGTGCGATAGAATCACAGAAAACATCGCATTCTTACGCAACAGTAAGCATACATAGTGTTAAGGCATGTTATGAGACCAGAGACGCTAAAGGTCTAACAACAAAACGAAAGATAGAATTTGAACAGAAGAAAGAGAATCTAGGCTCAGAAAGGCAAGGGATTGAAATAGACATGGAGTCTGATTTCATGGAGGGGACTGAGGTAAGTGCACATAGGATGGTAACTAAGGCTGTTATGGTCAGTGCATTATTTGGGTATGACGTACCTAAGAGAATGGGTGATGTTGTTACCAGTAGTGAGGATACTGTGGCCATTGCTGATGCTAACAAGGGTGTTAGTGTAACAGTTAGTCATGAGAGAGTATCAAATAAAGGAGTGAGAGATGACAGTGTTGAGAGATTGCCAATAACTGAGATAGAAATAAATGAAAGTTCGAATTATATGACGCAATTACAGAAAACAAGGTTATTACGCCATGCCAAGTTTTGTTGGCTGATGATATGGGTTGTGAGACAAACCCATGGGACACAAGCAATGTGTCCACCACTGATTCATTGAGTATGAATGATTCAGTAAACGATGATATGGTTTGTGGAGAAAAACATGGGACACAGATGACGTGTCCACCACTGATTCATTGAGTTCGAATGATTCAGTAAGTAATGACAGAAACTATGACAATGACTGTGACAGCATACCCATGACTAGCACACCTACTTTAGAAAACATCACATTTGACAAGACAGACAACAGGAATGATAGTTTGGAACCACAGGAAGTTGAGAGTGAAAACAGAGAGTGTTTAGACACAGACAACTGTTCAACAGACCCTGTGTTAGATTTCAGTGACGAGAAAACAGACTTGAAATCTAAAATGGACCAAGAAAGCAGTACTGACAAAGTGTGTGTGTGTTGACCACGCCCACTCGTGACCAAGAGGTCAGCTCGAAGAAGGGGAAGCAATCATTGCTTTGAACAACGTTGTAGACTAAGTAGAAACCCTGATGATAAGTTGAGACTGATCAAGCCTAGTACTGTGACAGAGATCGACGTAGCTGCTTTAGAAACGAATAGCTTACGTCAGACAGATGACAGAGTGACAGGAAAAAAATAGTGAAGGACTCTAACCTACCACAACAGCACTATGAGTTTACAACTGGGTTGGCTTATTGCAGGCTACTCAGAGTAGACAGGAAGTTATGAAACACAACAGGGTAGTTTGTGAAGCTACTGAGTGTTGGAAAGGCAAAGACACTTCTTGGGGTCTTGGAATATATAAGACTAAAGATAGTGAGATTGCAGTGTCATTGATTGAGAGAATTAACAAGTGAGATGATTCTGCTCAATAATACACAAACAGACAGAGCACTTGTGTTAAGAACTGTAGTGAGACAGTACTTATGGGTGCAGAGAAGTTTGGTCGACTTGCGGCCAGATTTCTGAAAGACAGAGTGCATTTTGGTCAGAGGGAAGGAAATAGAGTCAAAGATGCTAATTTCAAAATAGAATTGCCAGTGACAATTTATGACAGGAGGTCTAAGTACCAACTGAGCATAGAAGGGACTAGTACTGAGATACTGACAGATAAATGCCAGCCAAACATGACTTTTTCCACTCATTCTTACAGAAAAGGGAAACTGACAGTAGAACAGAATCAATGGGAAGTAACTTTACCAGAGCATTGGTTAGAGTAACAAACTCACCCAGAACTGTCAAATTAACTGATGCAGCCATTAGACCTATGTTGACTGTTATCAGAGTTAACAGCCAGGTCAGAAAGAGGAGAGAATCACAATATCTTGTGTGGGAAGATAGGATAATTGTGGATTTCCAATACATAGAGGAGAGAAAGCAGTGGAGGGTAGAATGGTCTCTTGTGACTACATTAATCACAATTGAAATAAACCATTAATACAAATACCACACTCTTCTAAAAGTGGGGACACGTAGAGAGATTGTTAACTCACATGATGAAAAAGAGAGGGAGGTGGGAGAAAGGTCAACTGCCAGGTGTATTAAAAGTGTTGATGCACCAAGTGCAAACAGGCATGATGTGCGAGTCAGTCACAGTAGGAATTGAAACCCAAAACTGGTTTGCAACGGGAAGTCAGAGACACTGGCATGATACAGAGTGTATCAAGAGGTTTGAAACTGTTGAGTGAGGAGGGGGGGTGGAACCCAGCGTTTGGGTAGACAGACAGTCATGACAGTTGCCAAAGAGATCAAAAGTAAACACGCTATCAGAGAGAGACCATGTCGGGCTAAGGGAATAATGAACTCCAAGATCAAAGGAAACAAACCACCATGCTTGATGTTAAGAACCAAGTTGCATTTTGAATACGCAGACCAGAATAATAGGGGAGACAATCTTCTGGATTTTAAACATAAGAAGAAAAGGGAAGGTAACCCTGAAACTCTATGTGTAAAAGAAATTTTTAAAATGTACCACGTCTATGCTAGGCAAGAAATCAGTCAGACTTGAAACACCAGACCTAAGAAAGGTACTGAGACAGGTAATACAGAATGCTTGAGAAGAGGAGCCAGGGGAACTTATCCTTCAAACCCTGAAACCAATCAAGGACAGATATAGCACATTCCCGTTAGTAAAGAGACAGACAAGGGGCATGGCTATAGAGGGTAACAGGAAGATGGACTTAGGGCAATCAGAAGCTCATGTCTATCGACTTTGTGTTTCAATGAATCAATTCAACCAGATTCGAATTACTCAGTCAGAAGCAGCACTGGAAATTCTTATAGTAAGTGTTGCAAGAAAAGAAACATAATGTACAAGCGGGATTTATGTCCTGGCTAAAATTGCACCTGTTCACCTGTTCACTATCTTTTAAATGGGGAGAAATGTAGCAGGAAAAATGCAAATTAATGTACTTAATTAATTTAAATATATTTTTTTCTTAATATTTAAATTAATTCTCTTATTAATGCAAAATTCATTAATTCATGTATTTTCTAAAAAAAAAACCTCTAGTGATGAGTCTGGACAAACTTAGTATGAGTAGGAAGATTCGACAGGCCATGACGATAGTCGATGACATCACTCATTTGACACGTCACAGTAGAGCCAAGATTCTAAATAAAAAAGCTTTAAAAAAAGAACACTTTGCGGATAAGTTTACCGTTGACCGTTAAGCATGGAGTCCCGTGTGGCAGCTTCGCGGTTAGAGCTGAAAGAAAAGGTATGTCCGAGATAGAGATTGTCATTGTAACTGATTTCTAATACTTGTTTCAAAATCTGTTTGAATTATGTCTTTTCTTGTAAATGTTATAACGATTTTAAACCATGTCATTTTTATTCTCGTTTAACAAAAGAATCAGATAAAAAATGTAAAAGTAATTTTAAAATGAAGAAACGAGAATAAAAGTACAGATTACAAAGTATTGAAACACGAGACTGATGCGTGCCATTACATTTCTTCTGTTATAGTTAGCAAGCCGTTCTGCTGTTTTTGATTTCCAAGTGTGGCAAGCTTCATTCCCTTTGCTGCCATCAAGCTTCATTTGACTCGACATTGGTTATGTCGATGTTCTTGCGAGTCGACGTCAGAAGACTGATATTTTACTTCTATGTTGGCAACTGCCAACTGCCATTGGATTCTGCTGGAGGTACTATGTTCCATGAGCAGTGGAATTCTTGGGACACTATATGTTATTCTAAGAGAAGTATGGGATGCTGCATGTGTGCTATGACTAACTGTAGATTATGACGAGGAGTATCTTCTAACTTGGAAGAAGATTCATAGACAACCAGCGACACTTGCTTGAAGAATGGGTCCATCAAGAAAAACCAGAGTTATGAGGGGAGCTGCTGCGAGGAGCATAAGTCTGACTCTGCCTGTAACTATTGAAACTGGAAAATCTGTTAAGTAATGAAGTACTTGGAAACCAAAGTTATAAGCTGGAACTGTGAAAAACTTTGTCCATTTATTCATTCAAGGACAGTGGAAAAGGACCGAACTTTTGTGCTTACACAGTGTAGTCAATTCTGAAAAAAAAAAACTGAATTGTGCAATTGTGCTGTGTATTCCTATTGGATGAGAATTGTGACTGTGTATTGTGTTGTACATTCTATATGGATTATTCAAACATTCATGTGACGGTACGCAGACCTGTTATCAGGCAAGGCCAAAATAACAAGATTCTAAAACATGAACAAGATTACCGCTCACAGGCCACAATCAGGTGAATCATTATAAAATTATCTGTGTAATCGTTACATGTTTCTATGATTTCATAAATTCCTAGTCTATTTATGATTCTTCTCCTTAAATTCTTATATTAAAACTGTATTGACTATCTAGTTTGCTTATTGACATTGAGAATTTATGTGAGCTAAACTAAAGTGTATTAATATTTCTCTGATGTGAAATTCCTAGTAACTGTTCTGAGGAATTAGCATGAAACATTTTTCTTGACTAACTGAATTCTATGTGTCTTTGATGACATTTGTGATTTCTGATAAATTACCTTGTGCGTAATTTTGATGACATTTAATTGTAACTCTTTTAATTGTTATTTATTTTTCTTTAATAAATTGTTGAATTTATAACTATCCACTCTCATTACATTGATAGAGATACTTGGCGCATGATGATGGGTGGGGGCTGCCAATGACGTAACGACAATAGAAAGACGGTTAAGTGCAAGCTCTGGATAGTTCCCGTCATCGTAGAGAGCTAATGTGTGGTGGGTTGGATTAAAGACAAAGATTGACAAGATAATTCGATTAAGGTCTGTTAGTCCAGACAGGTAACATTTTTGGGACAGACAGTTAATTACTTAGCTAACTGCTCCAGTTATTGACCTAGTTGCTCTCGTGACCGCAAAGACTAAAGACCCCTGTGGGGTGACTGTGTGTGTTGATTGCAAGGGAGGATTATTGATTTGTGTATTAATTATGAATAAAATATCATAAATTAAAAATCATCAATTAACATACAGTATATTGCCACACTTATAATCAGCAAATAATCCACTGGGCTAGTAATTTATAACTTCTATGACTCTAATTTGTTGTCAACATCTTAAAACATGGTATTTGTCAGATTCCAATTTTGTAAAGTTACAACAACAAAAACCAAAAAATTAAAAGAAACAAAATCTCAATTTTAAAGTTAGAAAGGAAGAAACCCATTAGATTAGAATAAATATGATACTTACTTCCAAAGATGTGCCCATGACAAGCACAAGATCTGTTTGAAGCATATCCTTCAGATAACAGTAAAATCTCTTGGGGAGCTCCTCACCAAAGAAGACAATATCTGGTTTGATAATACCCTATAAATAAAAACACATATACACAAACTGAATTTTGATGAAAATATATATTTCAAAGAAATTTGGAAAAAAAAATCTTTATTTATGATCTTAACAAATATTTGATAAGCACCTTTCTTTAGTGCAATCATCTGATCTCTTTAATAAAAGTATTGATAAATCATTTATTTTTATTAAAAACCATGTAAATTGTAGTCTGCATCTATGCAGATTATGAAACAGCAAATTCATCTATAATTATATTTTATGATTTATAACCATGCAGAATATTAATTTTTGCAATATTATATTTTGTCAGGGTGACTGATGACTGTAAAATCTGGAAGTCTATTAACCTAAGAAGCTTATGTACTCTAACAAGAAGTATCAAGTTTTGGTCATCAGATGGCAGATGATTACCAAACACAGGTCTAGTTTTGTCTTCAAGGTTCAATGGATGAACTCACATGACCAGAAGCCTACAGATAGTGATGATTGACCACATTTACTTTGGATTAGCAAAAGACAATTATTGTGGAAGTAGACACAGATTGTGTGAGGTAAGAGAGGGGTTAAAGATGCCTACATTACTTTGATGAGTATACACTATAAGTAAAGGACATTGCCCATCAATGTCATCTATTAACAAAAAGATATGAAAATCAAGTGCCAGTTAATATAATACGACAACAGGACTATATTATGAGGAAGGTGCTCCACATATTGACAAAGTTTATGCAATGTGACAGGTACAAATGTTGAAAATAGAAGAGGATGCAATCCTTCAGCAAGATTTATTTAGTCACTTATAACAGCACCAACAGCCATCACATCTGTCCATCCTTTCCCCCTCCATAATAAAATGCATGGGTTTCCAACCATTAAGTGAGAGAATGTTCAGGCATGTGTCCTTAATGTTTGGCCTAGATGTCAATCAAACTTTGCTATGGTTCATGCTTAGGGCTTTAATTTTTTGTGAAATTTCTGAGGTTCTTAATGTTCTTAATCCCTCTGCCAGCCCTCATTACTGTAACACCCACAACAACCACTATCGTATGTGTTACTCTCTTGTTGACAAACTATATTCTGCATAGTGTTATATTTTGTTTGTGTAATTGTTTCTACAATGTTGAAAAGTTGCATGTGAATACTGAATGAATGCTATCATGGTACTCATCAACTGTTGTCATTATTAATTTTGCTTGTACGAATTAAAATCTAGAGAGAGAACTTATGTAGATGATATGCAAGTGTTTTATTTAATATTTTGAAAACGTACGAGCATTTATCCCCCATACAATGTAATTTGCATTTACTAATACCTTTTTTAGTTTAGTTTATTTTTTTAGTACTTTGGAGTGTATACTATATATTAAACATTTAAATGCTATCAATGCTCTTTTTTTTTATATTGTTGCATTGTTATTTTCTCTCCAGAGAATAGATATTTTTTATATGTATATACACACAATTAGTTCATTAAGTTATAATATGCCTGGTAATTTCTTATGTGTATGGTATCCCTGATTAATGCATGATGTAAGATTTAGCATTGGAAATTAAAATATCGACCCTATGTATATGCTAGTTACTATGCCTCATGAAAATATTGTTTTTAGGGGCTGTTATATTTTGTTTGTGTGTGGCTACTTAAGAGTGATGTTGATGTTGAAGTGTGGGAAACACATTTTTTTATTATAACTATTGTACTTAATGTTAGTTGTAGGCAGTGGTGTAACTACCATGATAGAAGCTACAGCCATGCTGCAGTGACCAGCTGTGTTGGGGGCCCGGCCAACCAAGAATAATTTAACAGAGAGTCAGTCTGCTTAGTTTGCTTCTATGTAATAAAAGAAATTTATGTAGTGCCCAAAAAATAGCCAATTGTCAATGTAGTATTATTTGTAAATGTTTAGTTTCATTTATGTTATCAAAATATCTTTATTTAATCAATATCATAAGTTCTTAACTTGGCATCTGCAACTTAATTAACATATGAATGAGAGAGAAAATAAGTAAGTGCAGCTAATGTGCAGTATTAAGCAATGCATTCAAGTTCATTGTACAGAGCTGGACTATATTTATTCTATCTAAATTCTGTATTCTTGGCAGAGATAACTATGACTACTTACTGTGTTGTGACGTAATATGAAATAAATTATTTATTGTAAGTTGCAACGACAAGCTTCATTTAACATATGAAAATTAAAAACAAAAAATTTAATGTTTTAATATTTTAAATTTTACAGCAACTTCAAGTCACTAACAACATATAAAGTAGCCCAAGATGTCATATCAACACCCAAGTGGAGCAACAAAACGTAAAAGAAAACACGAGGAGATGTTAAGCTTAATAAAACTACAAAAAATAGATATGTTCTGTAAGCCAGCACCTATGCAAAGTCAATCTGTGCCTCGTGAGTTGAAAAATCGACTGAGTCAAGATGGTTGTAACGCAGCAGGTTGAACACAAGATACTAGCATTAATGAAGGACATGTAGAATCTCAGCCATCAGAAGGATGTAGTGCTAATTGTACTGTTACAAATTCACAATCAAAGTGTTTGATCCCAAAACTGTTGAAATTAAAAATGTTGAAACTGCAAACAAATTGGATGATATTCCAGTCAAAAATGAAGACATCAGCAGCATAGTGATTTTTGATCAGTTCCCAACTGACAGAGCAAACATTTGGTTAATGTAAGTGACAATAGCAGTATGATGCTGCAAGATAGATTATCTGGTTTAGCCATTCTCAGCATAGAAAATGAATACACAAAGCAAATGGACATTGATGAACTTATTAACAATTTTGCAGAGAAGTGCCATAGAAAGAAATTCTGAACATATTGTATAGTGTAGAGGCGTGTTGTCGTTGATCTTTGAACTATCAAATGGACTTAATTAAAGTGATGTTATCATAACATTGTTATTACAAACAAGTTTACAATGCATTTACTGATTTATTTAACTAACTGTTGGAATGGGGGCCCAGATATAAAGTTGCTATGGGGCCTGTTGTGAGATAGCTATACCACTGGTTGTAGGTTGACTATTTTCATATGTTCAGCAAAGAAAGTTGAATACTAATGTTATTTGTGGTGTGAGCAAAACTTTTTGTTGATCTAGTGTTGATTGTCAAGTTCATTTTTGTTGTTGTCTTGATGCATCTTTACTAAACAGTTTTACAATATGTTCAGAATTAATGGTTTCAGCAAGTTTTGAGTATTATGAAATAATGTTGTTGAACTGTTGCTATTTATTTGATGGAAATTGTTAACAGCAAAATGTTCTATTTATGCTTAGCTATTTGAATATTTGAACCAGACAGTTGTATGAAAATTTAATTATTGAATGGAATTGTTATAATATTTTTCTCAAAGATGATAAAGAATTTCTTTGTGTATGATTTTAGTAAAAAGTCTAGATACACTATGAGATAATAATAAATATATATTACCATAACCTCAAACAGGTGATAGGTAATCCAACATCAGAAAAGCGTGTAATGGAACTTTTTTTAAATTTGCATATTCTGATTGGTTGCATGGGCCAGCAAAATTGTATATAAAGTGGCAACTTTGTCGCGATTGAGATCAAATGAAGAGGACATTCAATTTCGTGCAGCCATGTGAAGCTCAAGGAGCTCATCCTTAGGACTGCTGGGAGAGCAGCCATGAAGAAACATAACACCACAGCATGTGCTACACCTAAGCCCTTATTAGGGCTAGTTGTGAAACCAGTCTTATAGCCTACTCTCAAGCCCTCTTCAGGGCAGGAAAAAATCAGGATGGCTTACATCATGCAACTACCCCGAAGCCCTTATCAGGGCTAGAAAGAGAGGAAGGGAAAGTTTCCTAGACTACACAGAAATATATATGGATACAAGGACCAATGAAGAAAAAGCATTAACTCCCTATGACTTCCAAATCAAATCAGAAAATTCCAACTTACTGTGACTTTCTCCAAACTAATGTGGATTCTCTTCCATTACCAGAGACCCCACCAAGAGCCACAATGACAGCAGCAACCACAACAGACATCCAAACAAAAGAAACAACAGAACAAGGCCCCAAACACAAAAGATGGCACCCACCATCAGAAAATGACAGCAACAACAGAGTCAATAACTGCAGCCATAATAATAATAATAACAACAACTACAACATCAGAACCACCACTAACAACAATAACAGCAATAGTGGTGTAGTGAGTAGCAGTATATGCAATGGGAATATTTCAATCACCACACTACAGATATGATACAACTGCTGCTGGGTCACCTATACTGGCCACCAGCACCCATCTCCATGCATCCCAATGGTTACCAGGGACACCCATGACACCAGTGCCAACAACGACACCACCACCATTGAGGTGGACAGAGGGTTGAACATCCTGGATACATGTACTACATGTACACACTAGGTACAGACTTGGTGTGCAACTAGCCTGGCCTCTGTAAGAGCCACCTTCCCACCCTAACATTATGAAAAACAGCAAAAACATCCACCACAACTTTAGCTCATGGATTACTGGTCTAAAGTCCACCTTTGCCAGCCAGATATGTTTTTGCAATAGACTAGTGAACAACAACACTACATACAGAATCTTCACCAATCTTCACAACTTGCACCAGCCACCGGCACCATATCATTCAACAGTTCAGTCACAATGTGCAAAAAATAAAAGCTACATGCTTCTCCTGGAACCAAAAAGCAACTTCAACACCACAGACACAAAACACAAGAAAAAGAGAATACATAATTCATCAGGAACACAACTCAACCAAATAAAATACAACAATGGATGCCAACACTGAGCAAGCACCAAGATAAAACTCCAACAGCAACACCAATGCCAGCACTCCATGAATACTCGTGAGGGGAACAGGTCCCACTGGAGCACTACAGATCAGAGTATGTCTTATAATGAAATTATCCACAAAAACTCCAGTGGTGATGTTAAATTGTTAGCATAACCACCACCACCATCTTGCAACTGAGACCAATCAGTCTCAAGCAACTGAGCAGATGTACTTACTCTTTGCCTCCCACCCTGTTTTCATGGACTGCCAGATTAAGGATGGTTAGAGAAACATATGAGCAACAGTCACTGCAGTAACTCTACTTTCAGGGCAGGGAAAATCAGGATGGCTTGTATCATGTGGCTACCTCCAAACCCTTGTCATGGTTAGATGATCAACAAGAAAAAGAGGGATTATCCAAATGGATAGAATAGCTTATGCATTTCAATGAGACTTTGATCAGACAATGAAGATCTGAACAATGCTTTCAGTTCACACTAGGTACAGACTTGTGCTAGCCTTGGCACCCCAAGACACCCCCACCCACCTCTACAAAATTGGGGACTGTTATTATACCAACATCGACCACCATTACAATGGCCCAAGGACTATTGGGTGAATGAATGCCTCTATCAGCCAGACATGACTGCAATGGAAAATAGGCCACCCTTCATCATCACTCTTTGACTTTCCTTTCTATATCTTTTCACCCTGTCTTTCATCATATTCAACTCCACCTACAGTGGCACACCTCATGCCAAGGGGGCGAAATTGGTGGAAGCTGGAAGCCCCTATCACCCTAAATTAACAATAACTGTGACTGAGAGGGACAGCTCTTTCTCTCACTTGCTATGGTTCTGTAGCAAAACCTGATCTTGGTTGCTCTGCTGGAATTGGAAACCTTTTGGTCTCCAGCCTCTAAGATGACTGAAAGTTTCCATTTATTAAAACTCTGTTGATAGTAATTTAGTCAGTAGGCTATCTCTTCACAATTGTTCTTTCCTCTGTGTTAAAGTAGAGACTTGACAATGTAGATTTAGTAGTATAACAAGATCAAAGTGGAGGGTGAATGAATGGTCTAAGCATAAGCACTCTATACTTAAGCCTCTATTTTTCTCTGCATTGTTATCAATTGCATGGTGCATGTAAATAATGAGTTGTACATAGAGGATATTGTTTGCGCAACTTAAGTTAGAAGTTCTTTTAGCTATTATAAATAAACTGTTGTATTCATTTTAAAAGTCTTGACTGGAATATTGCATGCAGTTGTTTTGTAGCAGTAATTTCATGAAAGAATGTGTCTAAGAAGTTAACAGACTGCACACATTCAGCCATAGCGTTAAATTGGCAGACTAGACACTGAGACACAACACAAACATGGTGCTGGCCCTGACTAAAATCCTAACAAATACATCTTGTGCAAAAGCCGTGAATGTGTGTTTGTGGTCCAGCTAATTTAAATAAGTGAAATTGGTCTCTTTATCCTCCTTTTACTACAAATGGTATCAGAAGTTTAAAATTGTATTAAACTGTTTCATTCCTTTATTTAAACTTATTATAGTAAGTGGTGAGTAAAGGTAGAGAATTTTAGTCTGCTTAATCTTCATTATTCCACTCTTCTCCTCTTTGCTTTGCCAACTAATAATTAATATATAATTGATGTCAGAAGTAGGATTTCTCAAACAATTTTTAAAATTTATTTTTAACAGGTAGTTAGGGAGAAAGAAAGAGTGAACAAGAGTTTTAGTCCTCTTAATCTTTACTTCTCTTCCTTTCTTCTCCTCTTCTCTTATTTACTATAACTTTTTCTTTAAATATATGGCTTGTTTAGGACCTCTCTTCCCTGTGTCAAGCTATCCTTTTGAAAATTACTTTTATTATTATATGAGAAAGAATTTGTACTTTCTCACAATTTTCTATAAATTTTCTTATCAGAAAGAATATCTTTTATATACTTTGTATAGCTAGCCATAGCTTGCTTTTGAATAAATAATATTATTTTAATAAATATATTTTTTTAAAGTTTCTCTTTATCATTAAGTTCACACAAATGTGTAATTGTTTATTCAATTATATGTGTTGTAGTACACTTATACAGTTATGTGACTATTTCTGTCTATATAAAATTATTTATATGTGACTATCTTGTTGATAGTGTAAGTCATTTGTTCTATGACTTTGTAGTTGCAAGTACTGTGCATTAGTTCTTTTGGCTTAAGAAACTGTAAATCAGATTATGATAGATAATATTATGTCATTCACTACACTGCTTATAAGTGAGCTACAAAAGTGGGTGATGTCATTATAACTCTTTGCAGACCAAATGACTAAGTGCATTGCTCGGAGCATATTTTAGAGTAGCTCTTACATAAAGAAATTTTGTATCTGCCTCTGTAGAATTTTAAGTGACTCCTAATTGATTCAGTTTATTTAATAAATATATTTTTTTAAGTTTCTCTTTATCATTGACTTACAGTTCACACAAATGTGTAATTGTTTATTCAATTATATGTGTTGCAGTACCCTTATACAGTTATATAACTATTTCTGTCTATATAAAATTATTTATATGTGACTAACTTGTTGATAGTGTAAGTCATTTGTTTTATGACTTTGTAGTTGCAAGTACTGTGCATTATTTCTTTTGGCTTAAGAAACTGTAAATCAGATATGATAGATAATATTATGTCATTCACTACACTGCTTATAAGTTATATGAGTGTGAGCTACAAAAATGGGTGATGTCATTATAACTCTTTGCAGACCAAATGACTAAGTGCATTGTTCGGAGCATATTTTAGAGCAGCTCTTACATAAAGAAATTTTGTATCTACCTCTGTAGAATTTTAAGTGTTTGACTCTTTATTTCATTCAGTTTCAGCTCAAGGCTACAAGCTATTATCAATAGATTTTGCCTACCATTCCCCTTGTCCTAGACTAAGCCATCAGTCATCCATCTTCTGCCTCAGAAACCTTTAAAAACTACAGCTTAGATAAGAGTCCAAGAGTGACTGTACTATTAATTATATTATTATATATATATAGACTAAGTGTATGTCTATTATGTCAAGTGTAAACATTTTTTTTTTTAGATTTCTATATTTAACTCTTTATAACAGCAGCTTTTAACCTTTAGTATACTCTGAACAGATTATTCAGACATCAGTACCAAAATTCCCACTAGGGGTGACAGAAACTCTGGATATAACTAATTTAAAACAACATATCCTCTTTCTGATTATAATCATTTTGAATTCTGCTGTTTGGTCAGATTGTTTATTTAATTATTATAAGTATTGTAAAAAAAAAAATGGTTGTAAAAGAATTTTTAAAAGCAAAGAAGAGAAGCAGACAGCCAATGTGGTAAGGATCAGTAAAGTGCAATGAACTCGAATAAAATCAAATTTATCAGAAAATCTAAGGGCAGTTTATGATCTCCAAAAATCTAATTAAAAGTCATAGATTTGAATTCTGGACTATTGGGGCATTCAAGATAGAATAATATTTTATTCATTTATTTCTGATCCTGATGGATGTTTGTAGCACTTGCAAACCTTAACTTAATTAATAAATAAATCCAAGTGGGAACAAACTGTGCCTTAGACTGTTGGGGTTTGAAAATGAGAGCATATTAAACAATAAATTATTATGTAACATAGAATTTTGAATATAAATAGTGAACTATATTTATTTAACATTACTGTGTAAAAACCACAATGTTACATTCCCCGGTATTTATTTAAAGAGCTTGTTTCAGAATTAGGATTTTAGTTAATTAAATTCCTTTCCACTTATTCTGACAACAGACTGGTTGCCCAAATTCACCCTTCAGTCTAATTAAATTCCACACTCATAGTTTAAGCCAAAAAATTTAAAAACAGGTAACTTGTGTAAACAAAGCACGAACTAGGAAAGTTTAACAATTACAACTAATTATGCAAGCACTCTTCTCATTTGTGACTCTCAGCCCCCACCCAGTCCCTATTTGGTCTTCCACGCATGAATTAAGTCAACTACAGTAATTGTGAAACAATTAAAAAGATGTAATATAAAATGAACAAGATAATCAGAGATTACGTGATTTTGGTCTTATCTATGCTACTGTCCAATTTGTGTTGGATTGCTAAAAAGAGTCATTATATAGTTCAGGTTATCAGACCCCCTGCACCTAGCTGGTCATCCGTTTGCGAAATAATGGCACACGCTTGTCCCCCAACAGGCACGCAGTTGGATACACGGGTTTAGCAGTGGCCGGTATTCATCGATCTTGACTTGTGGTCATAAGATCAGCGTCTCGTAGACACAACATGTTTAGGGAATGTAACATGTGGGGGTTTCTTGTCTCGAGATGTGATATGAAAATTGTAAATTTCTATACCTAGGGACAAATTGTATCTCTTAGACAAACGTAGAGAAATGGATTGCTAAAAGGAAACTTATTGGTTCCAGGTCATTAGAGCAAAAGATTTGTTTCTTTTTTTCTTGGCTTTTCATCATTGTGTATTTGTGCATGTATTCTTTGCAGGTGAATAATGTACATTTGATGTGTTGACATGTTGTAATACATTTTTAGTTGTAGCTAGATGTATGCATGTTAATCGATGTAATGATTTATTTATGTAATGTGTTAACTGAGTGGATCATTGTGTAAGAAGTCGATGTGTTACGCCACAGAACTAGAGGAAAGTTAACTGGTAGCAATAGGCTTCGGAAGTTGGTAATACCATAGGTTTAATTGCTAACCTAGTATTAAGTTCGGAAAGTGGTTTCCTTGCCGATCGAAGTGCGCGGAGAGCACTAAGGAAAGTTTATTTTAGAACAGACAGTCTAAATGAACCGTGAAATGGATTTTGAACAGATTATTAAGAATCTGAAAAAGAAAGGCTCCCTGATAGGATACAAAGATGAAGAGTTGACAAACTATATCAGGACTGAGCTAGACACGCTAGAGAAAGAGAAAGCAGATAGAGAAGAACGTGCTGCCAAACGCGAAGCAAAAAGAGAAGAGCGAGATCATGCTTTAGAGATGAAATGGTTGGAGATCAATGACCGTAGGAATAGCAGTGGAAGTTCGCATTCCAATGACGGAAATCATCAGAGCAGAGTTGAGAGCTATTTCCCAAGAATAAATATGGTTCCATTCAACGAACAGAATGATCGAGTAGACACATATTTAGCTAAGTTTGAAAAGATCGTGAAAACAAACAAGATTCCATTAGAACACTGGGCCATTAATTTGTCAGGTCTGTTGCATGGAGGTGCCAAAGAAGAATATAACAGCCTGAATGACATCGAATCGGAAGATTTCAATAAGGTAAAAGCCACCTTGTTAAAACGTTACAGGCTTACCCGCCAACACATATAGACGTAAGTTTAAGCAGGCTACAAAGCCTAAATCAGAGATGCACGCACAGTACATTAGGCACATGACTGACTTATTTCAGAAATGGATGGAATTAGCAGAGGTCCCATAGACACACAATGGAATTCGGGATGAGATAGTAAAGGACTTAGTGCTCAGTTCTTACAAGCAAGAATTGGTAATTTTTCTAGCTGAGTGTGTACATCCTCGTTAGATGAAATTAGCCGTGTTGCTGATTGTATTGACGAAGCTCAATTGTGATACTCACACACACACACAAACCACAAACAGCGTTCGAACGAACAGCCGTCGCAGAGAGAGGAGGGAAAGGATAAGAAGAATGGCAGTGGGAATGGTAGGAGTAAAAGCTGTGATAGGGCAGCTAAGCAAGAAGCCAAAACCGCTTCTGACAGACATAAAGACAAGAAGAAACTTGCATGCTATAATTGTGGTGACAAATTGTCCAGACCGAAGGCCAGAGAAATTCTACTCCATAGCCACTCATGATTCTGATACAGCTAAGTTGAACCGTACACCAGTGCAAGTCAACGGTCGGAAAACGTTGGCTTTACTCGACACAGGTTAAGAGTTGGATGCCATTGTAAATGCATCTCTCGTCAACCGTGACGACTACACAGGAGAGACAATTCCAGTTACATCTGCTAACAGAAAGAGAGAAGTTTTACCAGTCACAGAGATTCCAATAATCTCCGACTTCCTTTGCAGGAAACCTAACACACCCGATGACTCATTGGTCAATGCAGTGAAGCCTCGCCCATGTCTGCCGTGCCAGCCATAGACAAGATTACTGCTAGCGAGATGTGGTTACTGCAGGACGAGGACTAGATGCTTGACAAGCTACGAAAACAAGTCCTACCTGTCAGTGGACACAAGACAAATGATCCGAACCTGAAAGCGTGCATTATCGAGAAAAAAATGCATATTGTACCACTATTCGAGGATGGGAGATGAATTTCAGAAACAATTAGTCGTCCCACAAGTCAAGTGTAGTGATGTGTTGCGATTGGATCATGAATGATCATGAGTGCGCATATGGGAGTTCAGAAAACGACCGCACGTATCACGCGCGATTTCTATTGGCCGGGGATAGTAGCCGATATAGAGACACATGTTATCCTGTGACGAATGCCAACGGATGCAGTCAAGGAACAATTAGACTCGCCCCAGTGAGCAAGCCGCAATAATCAGTGAGCCGTTCAAGCGAGTGGCTAAGGATTTGATCAGGCCGATCAACGAGGGGTAATCGATACATCTTAACGACTATTGATTACGCGACCAGATTCACGGATGTACTACCATTAAAGAATATCGAGATGGGAACTATAGCTGAAGCTTTATTTGGAATTTGGAGCAGAGTCGGAATACCGTCTGAAGTTTTGACAGATCAGGGGATGCAATTTGTAGGAGAGGTAATGAAGGAGGTAAACCAATTGCTATCTATCAAGCACCTCACATGTACACCCTACCACCCCCAAGCAAATAGTCTTTGTGAAAAATTCTGTGGGACATTGAAGGCCGCACTTAGAAAACTTGCAGATGAAAAACCGAAAAATTGGGATCGATACATTCCTGCACTCTTATTTGCATACAGAGAGGTACCACAGTCTTCTACAGGGTTCTTGCCTTTTGAGCTACTATACGGGTGTACTGTAAGGGGACCAATGATGATTTTGAAAGCATTGTGGACAGACGAGGAGGTAAAGACAGCGTACGAATACGTTACCGACTTGCGCATCTAGAAACTGTAGGCAAATTAGCGCAATAAACTTAGCTATAGCACAGTCCAGACAGGCAGAGTACTATAACAGAAAGACGAAACCTAGACAATCTGAAGTAAAAGACAAGGTATTATTGCTGCTTCCTGAAGTGCATAATAAACTTCAGATGAGATGGAAAGATCTTTCATAGTCACAGAGAAGTTGAGTGGACTGAACTATAGAATCCAAAAGGGCAAAAAGGAAAAGATTTTTCAAACTTGCCAAAGAGTTATGTTGATTGTGATGGCCAACCCGCCTAGACAAATTTTGTCGTAATGACAGTAGTGACGGAGGAGGAGGATGGGGGTAACGTCAGTGTCACCGGCACAGTGCCAACTTGTCCTCTACGGACGGACGAGATTGACAAAGACGTTAAAGTAAATGACGCCTTGACTGAGAAACAGTTAAAGGAGACTTTAAGACCGAAACTAAAACACAAGTTCAGAGTTTCCTTGGGCTTGCGAATTACTACCGTAAATTCATACCAGATTTGAGTGTTATCGTGAGTCTGCTAACCAACCTTACTCAGAAAAATATGCCGACGAAAGTACGGTGGACAGAAGCTTGCCAGAAATCATTTGATGTGCTTAAAGCAAGGTTAATGCCAGACTTAGTAGTTAAGCTACCTGACTTGACAAAGCCATTTTTGTTGAGGACAGATGCCAGTAATATAGGACTAGGGGCTGTACTGTTGCAGGAACACGACAACATAAAGCACCCTGTGCATATGCTAGCCGCAAACTCACAGAAGCAGAACAGAAATACACTACTAGCGAGAAGGAATGTCTTGCCATTGTATGGGCCATAAAAAAGTTTGAGAATTACCTGTACAGAAAGACGTTTGTTATTGAATGTGATCACCAACCTTTAGCTTTCTTAGGCCAAGCCAAGTACACTAATAACCGGTTGATGCGTTGGTCGCTGTTCTTAATGCAGTAGGACGCAAACATTCACTACATCAAAGGAATTGCTAACGTAGGTGCCGAGCCAAGCCTAGCAAGCCTGTACACATTGTTGTATCGAGACACACATAGACCATAACTATAACTATAAGTATTATGGATGTCTATTAAATTAGACCGGACGATATTGAATGAAAACCGCAAACAGACATTTTTTCTAAACCACTAATGTGTACATTCTTGTAACACTAGAGGTGATTTACCTGAACCGAGAGATATTGTATGGGAGCGTCGTTATAATCTACATATGATTACTGTCGCATTGCGATAATTCTGATTATGTTTGAAATTTTGATTTGAAAATTTTCTTCATTTTGACTTCTACATTTTTACCTCACATAATTGGTAGGGGGCATTTCTCACATACTGTGATATTTGCCTAAAGCAGAGGGGTGTCACGGAGCCAAGGCAAATTATACTTGACCTCCTAACCCACATTCAGTAAATTCATTATATTTAGTTTTGTGGACACAGTCCTTTTAATAAAATTGCATAATCGATACGCTCTAGTTCGCACACTGCATTCAGAGAGAAGAGAGACTGGCTCCAGTTATGTAATATTTTAGACAATGGCCAATTGTAGGTCATACCCAAGCAAGACACATGACTAATAGATTCCTGCCACAAATTCCTATGTTTCTTTAAATACCGCTTACTGCCACGAAATCTTTATTCACAAGGAAGGAGACAGACTTGAAGATGCTTGTCTAGTCATTAACGAGATTTGGTGAATCACAGAAGACCCACTCCTATGAATGGTATTTTCATACTGGCAAGGTAACACATCGATTTCTTAAAATATTGCTTTGTATTTCATTAAGATTTCATTGTGTGAATTTGTGTATCTATTATTGCAGATATGATGTTTTTTACTAACATAACCCTAAATCTCACTGAAATCCTGAAAATTCTTACCTGCACAGAGATAAAAAAAAAAGGAAAAGCACCTGCCCAGTAAAGGGTTAATAAAATCTCCATTATTATTAAAATATAACAAATTCATTAGAGGCAAATATGCTTTTCAGGCACAAGTTCTGTCAGCAAACACTGTAATTTAGCAACTTTTTTTATTATTTAAAGAAAAATACTTCAGCAATTATACTGCACATATATTAAATTCAATTTAATAAAATCATAAAATCATAATAAAATCATAAAACCACTAATATTTTTAGAAATAATGTGCACATAATTAAAAAAATATCAGAACTCAATTTTAAAAAAAACAACAAATTGGTATTGTTCAGACTTAAAAAAAATATTAAAGTTCAAACATACATACACATACTGAAAGTGAAAGGCTTAACTGCATTATTTTTTTTTTTTATTCAAAACTGTGTTATAGTAACATAATATCTATATTATCCATTTATCCATTTATTTTTAAAGCAGCAATAATCCAATGAATAATGCTAAAAAATAAATGAAAATATTAGGATAAATGTATGAAATAAAAAACAACCAAAAGCAACACCACTCCTTCTAAGAAAACAAAGAAATAATATATAAATACTTACAGAACAAGATGTCCTTTTACAAATAGGAAGCTTTTCTGCAAGGATCTTCTCCTGAAATGAGAACAATCAAAACATAAGACCTTTCAGTTATATTTACTTAAATTTCTTCATGGACTTCAGCGTTATTGATATGGGTCACTGATTGTTACATAAGTCGGACATATTCTTAGTATCCAGTCCACCCTGTCTATAGTATATGAGCAGTCAACCGTGACTATTAGACAAAGCCAGGTGTCGCCACCCACCCTCCTCTCTGATGAGTATAAAGAGTATTACAAATCCGCACACAGCACACATAATACCAAGATGGTTGTTTGGCTTGAATTTTATTCTGTGTGTAGGTTACGTATTACCGACATGTTTGCATGTGTGCTTGCATATGGGTAAGGGTGAAGTGTAGACGGCATGGACGACAACGTATAACGACAACAACCATTCTTTCAAAACCATAGACAGGAGAAAGCCTCAATGTCAGAGTATAAATTCAAATTTATTGGTCTATGGGTTTCCTCTCACACATTGGTTAGTCAGTCAGCCATCCACACTTGCACCCATGGGTAATAGAGGAGAAAGAAAGAAAGAAAAGTGATGAATGATGAATAAAATAAAAGAAGTACAAAATTCAAGATTCTATACTATCTCTAAATACATTAACAGTGACGATTATTTCAAAGTTCAATAATTCAACAATAAACAAATGTCATTTGACTTGCAAGTCCTCTTCAAACAGTTCCATCAATATCTTCTTACATTAATCTTAAAACCATCCTTTACTTATATACAATGATTTAAACTTAAGGTTTATTTCTAGTTTTAGGTTTAATGCTTAATTAGGATTCCTAAGCTTTAGTTTTAAGTTTTAGTTTATATTTATGTGCTCTGAGATTTCCCTAATTAGAATTTTCTACTCACATAGTTATCGTCATTTTCTCCTTGTGCTCTGCTCACATAGTTATCGTCACTTTCTTCTTGTTCTCTGCTCACATAGTCATCGTTACTTTCTCTTGTGCTGGGCTCACATAGTTATCGTCTCTTTCTTCTTGTGCTGGGGGGTTTTGATGGTATACAAAAACACCGTCAACGTCTCGACACTGGTTCGGTCCCTGGAACTCAAATACGGCCGTCTTCACTGCTATGATGGTGGCTACAATTTCACGCTCCAGTGCGCTCTTCATTAGGCCTAATTTCTCAACTCTTGTTACGTTCTCTCTTCTCCCTTCTTCTCTTCTCTCACGTTTCTCGTCTCTTCTCTTAACTTTGTTTCTCCTCTTCTCTCACGTTTCTCATCTCTTCTCTTCATTACGTAACGGCCAACCTTGCCGTTCTTTGGCAGCATGCTACACGCATGACCGCTGACTGCTTCCAGCGATAATAATACCTATTATGTAATATTATCCGCTCTACAACATATCCCGTGCGCTGCGATATTATACTGCCAAAATCACTTCTATTGGGAAATAATCGATTGCCCGCGGTCTTTGCACAGAGTCTTTGAAAAACCCAGAGATTACTGTCCTGTTTGACTGGTTCATCTAAAACTGTAGACGGCCTTGAATGGCGCGCCTTCAAATACAGCTGGGTAGACATCTGGCACTCTGTTGCAGTGTCCAAGAACTCTCCCTCTGGTTGCCTCCAGAGTCAGAGATTTCCTGATACAAAAAAGCAGGGAGAAACTCTCAGGGCATTTCCCACCCTCTCAACAACACGCTACATTCTCCACATTTCTTTCTCTGTATCCCCTTTTATACAAAGTTCTTGTACATCATTTTCCTGAGCTGATTAGAACACACACCCCTCCAGCACACACGTACCCCACATCCAGCACTGCCCTGTACAACCAGCACGCACTATACGTGCTGACGAATATTCTGACCAGTCTGGCCAGTCCACCTGTGATTTACGTATCCATTTGCCCTACCTAGCTAACTCTCAGAGCAATAGTCCTACTCCTACTTTATTTTAAAACTACAGTTACTATGGCAACTTATGGCCACCTGGCAAGCCATACATTAATTCACAGCAAGAAATGGTTGTACACACAAACCAACACAGTAATATAAATATTAACTTCTCAATAACTCAAAATTCTGTTTCAATAAATAGTTTCACAATACAATATCAACTTACTACCAAACATTTATATAGTGGTGATTCTTAAAAATTGTTTACATTTCAAAACTCAGAACTGCTTGTTCACGGACAAAATTGGCGTCCCAGCGACCGTCCCATGAACTTGGTACACTGACATAGATTTATGGGCATGGTGTCCTGACCACTGGAGGGTCAGCCAGTGTTCTCCCTCAAGTTAATTATACTTTTCCCATTCTCAAGGCACAAACTTAAGGCTAGTGTTTCCGACTTACTTTTCGCGTTATTGACAAAATGGTCATTTTCACCCCTGTCCCTCTTAGCTGTTTTGTTAATAGTTTAGAGTTAGAAAATACTTAGAGGGAGAGAAAAATTTTTTATTAATATTCCCTCATTACCGTGACACCAGGAAAACAACTCAGTTATAGCCCGGAGGCTGACGAATTCTGGAATCTTCCTCACAAATCCCAGAATCATATATAAGGGCAGATTCAAGACTGACAAGCCAAGTGCTTGAGATTCGAAATTGTGCCAGATGTGTAACTGAATCTGTGTATAACTTAATCTTCATGAACTGATTCAGTGACTGTGAAATGAAACTGCGATTTTGTACTGTGTTGTGCATTCATTTACGGATTATTCAAGAACATTTTGTTGTGACGGTATGCAGAACTGTTTCCATGCATGACTCTCTTAACCAGACTTTTACCCTCCAGCCATCTTTGATACAGGACAAGATTACGGCTCACAGTCTGCATCAAGTGAACCATTATTATGTATTGTTCATGTAATAACTGTAATCTGTACAAGTTTCTCTGATTATTTGTAAATTCCTTATCTATTTTCTGATTTTACATAACATCTTTTATTGCCTAAAACTGTATTAGTATCTAATTTTGATTATTGACATTTTTTGGAGAATTGTTGTAAGATAAATTAGAGACTGTACTGACTATATGCTTAATCATAAATTCCTAGTAATTGTTCTATGGAATTTGTATGAACCATTTTTCTTCTAATTGTTTGAGCTTGATTTGAGATAAGCTGTAAAGAGATTTATTATCTCTGAGAAATTGCCTTGTGTGAGATTTTGATAAAACTTTTTAAATTGTTATTTATTATATTTCTTTAAATTGTTTAACTTTTAACTATCCACTCTTGTTGCTGTGATAGAGAGGTACTTGGCACAGATGATGGGTGGGGCTGCCAAGACGTAATGACATTAGAAAGACGGTCAAGTGCAAGTTTTAGGATAGTTCCCGTCATCGAAGGAGAGATAAAGACCGCGCCGGGTGTCTGTGTGTGTTGATTGTAAGGAAGAATTATTGTTTGTGTATTATTTATGAATATAATATCATAAATTTATAATTAAGCAATTAACAGACAGTACCTTGCCATAAATTGTTTCGGGTCATTTGCAGCTATAATTGTGACGAAATTAGTTCGCATAATCAGGTTTTTTGAGCGATATTGTGTGCAAGATGCTTTCAGTTTCACTATTTATTCATGTTGAATTCAATTTATTTTAGTGCCCAGCAATGGCCGAGAAGAGGAAAAGAAAAATAGAAGATGAGTGTCGGCAATTTCAAGAAGAATGGAATTTTAAATACTTCTTCATCAAATCCGGCGAGAAAGCATTGTGTGTGATTTGCAACAAAACCATGTGCAATGAAAGAATACAACCTGCCCTGTCATCATCAAAGCAAACATCAGGAGAAATATGCACAGTTGGAGGTTAAAGTCCATGCCGAAAAATTTTCTAAATTACAAAATCAATTCACATCTCAAAGGACATTGTTCAGTAAATCCTCAAATGAAAATTAATCCTTAACTAAGGCCAGTTATAAAGTTGCCTACGTCCTGGCTAAAAGTGGCAAACCATTTACAGATGATGAAGTAGTGAAGGAATGTTTGTTGAAGGTGGCTGAGGAACTTTGCCCAGAAAAGTCGAAACAATTAAAAAATGTAGCTTTGGGTGCAAATACCATTGCCCGCCGTGTTGCAGATGCAAGCAATTTTTGCCATTTTTCGATTGCAATGGATGAATCGCAGGACAGCTGTTCCACCTCTCAAATGCTTGTGTTCATTAGAGGTGTGGATGAAGACATGAACATAACACAAGAGCTGGCTTCCCTACATAGCATGTATGGCACTGTTACCGGAGAGGATATATTCAATGAGTTGAAAAAAACATTTGCTGATTATAACTTGGACTGGACTAACCTCAGTTGCCTGACTGTTGATGGAGGAAAGAACATGAGTGGCATAAAGAAAGGTTTTATTTGGACAAGTAAAGCAGATGTGTAATGAAAAAAACATTCCACAACCAATGTTCCTGCACTGTATTATTCACCAGCAAGCTTTGTGTGCTAAATATATGAACATGAATTCTGTGGTGAAGATGGTGAATTTAATAAGGTCACATGGGCTCAACCATAGACAATTCAGAGACATGTTGAAAGATAGAGACACAGAATCGCAAGATTTACCATATTACACAGCAGTAAGATGGCTAAGTTGTGAGAAAGTTCTGAGCAGAGTATTTAAGTTAAGAAAGGAAATAGGTGGGCTTCCTGGAAAGTAAAGGCAAGCCACAGCCATTATTGTCTGATGAAGAGTGGGCATGGAAATTGGCCTTTGCTGCAGACATAACTAGTCATTTACATTTTCTTAACCTAAAACTACAAGGAGAGGAAAATCTAGTTTCTGATCTATACACCCATCTAATGGCCTTCAGATCCAAACTTGTCTTGTTTTTGGAACAAGTACAGGCCAACAACTTGACACACTTTCAGCAGTGCAAGGTCTTCATGGCTGAAGCAACAGCTGAGTTCCCCATGTCATTTGCATGCGAGATCATCAAAGACCTCCAGCTGCAGTTTCAGGAGTGGTTTTCTGACTTGGATTCAAAGGCAGAAGAAGTGAGACTGTTTCAAAACCCATTTGAAGCAGATGTGGCCAGTTGCCCAGATGAATTGGAGGTTAATGAGTTGTAAGCAAATGACCTCCTCAGGGACAAGTTCAAAGAAGGACTTGTGGGTTTTTACCAGTTTTTGCCCAGGGAAGACTTTTCTAATGTCAAAACCTTTGCATCAAGGTACCTTTCAATCTTTGGAACAACATACCTGTGTGAACAAACATTTTCAAGAATGAAATACATGAAGAACAATTTGAGTACAAACTTTTTGTCGGATGATAATCTCAGGTCACTTTTGATGTTAGGGACATCAAATCTAAAGCCAGAAATGTCTGCTATTTTGGCATCCAGGAAACAATTTCACCATTCCCACTAATACAGGTGTTCATGTGTAGTGTATCAATGTGTTATTAAATAATAACTGAATAAAATAATATTAAATAAATAATTAAAAACAACATCCATGTTTTGATTCTTTTTTATTTGGACCTCGAGTGTGTAGTCGGCCCCGAACTGCTGTTTGATAGTTAATGTGGCCCTCAGGCTGAAAAGTTTGGAGACCCCTACTCTATATGAATGAAATTCATTACTTTCTAAACTACTGATCACTTTAAAAAAAATTCTTTTGATTATTAACTACTTTCATCACACTTGTGTGTGTGTGTGTTTTTTTGATACATTTCATCATAAGATGTTATCTGATCTGGAATGCTCCAGTGGGCCCAAAAGGGCTGGTGGAAAGGGGTGGAAAAGGTCACTATTTCTTCAGTTTCTTGTAGATAAAACTGTATAAGTAAACTGTATGAAAAACACTTATTTTTCCCCTTTTTATTTTTAAGTAGTTTAATTCAAGGAGAATAATGAAGAATATCAAGGGTATTTGTCTCTCAAATAATAGAATGAATGTGAAGCACTAGATAGTTATTTAATGAGTAAAAAAAAGAGTTTATTTTCATAAATACCCTAGTTTCACATTATTTTTTTTATTTTTTTATTAAAGTAAAGATTAAAGCATATTTTATTGTATTTTAAACATACAATTTTAATAAATGTTAAAACAATAAAATAACATAAATGATAAGAAACAGACTTATTAAATGCTTTAAAACTATTAAAATAAATGATTATCTTAATAATGCTGACTTTTTAATCTTCTGCAGCTAATCATAAATTTCTGTAGCTAGAAAATATGAGATTTGAGGATTTTTAAAACTATACTGATTTAGTCTCTACATTTATTTATGTATTTTGTCTTCACAAATTGTTTATATTTTGCTAAATCTGCAGTATCTGCATTCAATTGTTTCTTAAAGTACCTGCTTTTTATTGTTAATAATTCTGTACTGTCCATATGTATATTTATTGTAATTCTTTGTGAATAATCTTTGACAATATATGCTGTGTTTCTCTTATAATATTGTGGTTAATATGAATTTCTTAAACTGGATGTGACTTTTCTTTTTGTTCATTGCACTATGATAAAACTCACTAATTCCCTCAAATGTACTCATTTTTAGAAAAATTTCAATATGAAAGGTTTGGCAGGTCTGTTCCTAAAACTGCAATCCAGGTGAAAAAGTCAGATAGCAGTCACACAACTATGCCTTTTTAATAGCAGTTTCACAACTGATCAACTTCAGATGTTAAAGGCTGCCTCTGCAATATCTTGAACACCCAAGCAAACTGTTCTGTGCAAAATTTTGTATAGTATGTTGTAAATAGTTCTGCATTATTTACCAATATTTTAATTTTCAAACAAATAATGACAAACATAATTCTTTCATTTAGATTCATTAAAAATTATCAATGAACATATTCCATATTCCAATATTTAATAATGCAACAAAACAATCTGCTCAAAAGCTTTTACCTTGAAAGACATTTTCACACTTGAAAACACTAAAATTAAAACATGTCAGCAGGATTTCCCATTTTTTACTTTTTTTTTCAACACATTTCGGTTTACAAAGTGCTTCAAACAAACATTAATCATGATCAGAAATAACATTACCCCATCTAATATTAAATTAAAGCAAATCTGAAGGCTACGATGGTCATGTGGCTGTCTATGCTTTATAAATTCTCCTAATTCTTTATTCGTTTAGTAATATGCAAATAATTTTCTTATAAGTTGATTGGCAGCCATTTTCAACAGGTTAAGCCCCCACTCCAAATCAAACTGTGCAAGAAAAACTCTGAATGAACTGACTGAACAACAAAATTCAAGATGGCTACTAATCTTGAGAAGAAGTCCTATTCTGGAATTGAAAAAAAATCATTTGTAAATTAGTTGTTTCCAAATGCTCATAGTGCTCCAAGTTGGAATTTTCTGTATCATATCTCCGGCTTTTGAATGACATCCAAAAACAACCAAAGTGAATGCTGACATCAAAATTCAGCAATGCTTGCAAATGTTTTTACAGCATTTTATTTAAAATAAATATATTTATTTTATGCAAACTGATGGAGAAGGAAAAGGGGTGAGATATTTCTTTTAAAATAAAAATCAAGGACATCTCAAGCAATTCAAGGGTTTGTAGGCATATTCAAATGCTTTTCAAAGACAAAATAAAATTCAAGTACTTTTCAAGACAGTTGTCATTTCTCAAGGACTTTTCAAGGCTGCTACAAACATGGATTACTATGATTCAAGGCTGCAGAAAGAGAACTAGGAAACTGGAATTTACATGAAGGCATGGTATACCTTTGGGTAAATGGGGTTAAGGTTTACCTCAGGGGAATAGTAACAAATTAAATTATTTGTTTTAGTCATTTCATATCATCTGTTTTCTACACACAAGCTATACTAGCCTTTTCTGCTAATAATAAATACATGCTAGAAATTATGTTCAAAAGATATATTATTTTTTTAAGCAGCGGTCATTCAAAACAATGAAATGGAAAATATTGCTTTCAAAACAGAAAAAAAATTACATCAAGAAAATGTGTGAAAAAGTAGATAAGGTTAACAAACTAATTTACAAAATAAATTAAACAGAAAAGAAATGTTCCTTCACAACTTAGAAAATAGATCTGACGCAATGTTTCTTGTGCTTTCTTTGATGATAAAAGAAACTGATTACTGCCACCCCTAAACTACTATACTAAAAGCATAAATACTGATTATGTACTGCATAATTATTTTTTTCTCTTTGTGTACACACACAAATTATCTTCATATAGGCATACTTTGTAAAATGAATGAATTGTCACTACAGTTTATTTCTTAGAATTTTGCATAAGTGAACAGTAAGCTTGTACATCATGGATGAAGAATGCAAACAACTATTACTGTTGCAATGAGCTTGGCAGTAATAAGGTCCATGCATAAACAGAGTGTCACAAGTCCGGTCTATGTTTAACCACCCTGCCCTATTTTAGGTTCCAGTTATCAATATTGGTTTATTAAATAATTCCTAACAATAGCGACAGCCGGACTTATCTTCCACAAAATGCCACAATATTTGGCCAGTTATTTACGACACCTCGCCAGATCAATCAACTTGTCCCGATTGATAATGTTATTTCCCCTTATTTATAAATTAAGATTTATGATTCTTTATCCTTTTAATACGGCTCAGCCCCCAATCAATCGGCTCTTTGGTCGTGCTATAAACAATTATGTAACAATGGGTAACATTAAATTTAATAACAATTAAATAAGAAAAAAAGAAATGAACAATTCGATTCGCGATTGACATACAGAGTGCTATAGCGCATCCTGATAAATTAACTGATAGTCCACACTATCTCAGAGTTTGTCTTTGTTTTTGGACCAGTAACTTAACTTAGTGTCTATTCGACTGTTGAACATGTAGCTGTCGATTATTCGATGTGACGCTGACGTCACATGGCTGTCTTCTAGCACCTCTCGCGGTTTCAAGCATAGACTGCAGACATAGACTGCACACTGTCGGGTTGTCTCTGGGTCCTCATTGGTGAGACTATAGATCCTGGGCATTGAGTCTGACATTCACTGGTGGCTCTAGAGTTGAGAGTTAAACTCGAGACTGGCAATATGTAGATTTAGGCACGCTCAGATAGGTGGACGCAACTCTCTTTTACCCCTGGGAGATCAGGCACACTGGGTTACAGTTGGCACATCTAACAAAATCAACCCATTCGGGCAGTTATATGAATGAAAAGGGGTCAGGTAGCGACTTAGTGCTACGTCATTACGCGGAAAGCAAATGATCATATATGGGTGTAGTGTCCGGTTTTTGATTCGTCCTTCACCTCTGACTTACTCTAGGGTCCCTTAACTCGTAAACAACTTATTGCATCAGCCTAAGTTTAATCACTTAACAGAAGTCTACTCAATAATTATAGAGGCAGGGGAAAACCGTTAATAATAATAAAAATGCGTATCAAAAATGCATAATTTGTTTAATATATTCTGACACAGAGTGAAAAGCTTCCCATTTAAACTGAACAAGTTCATAAATTTTATCAAGCATTCAAGAAAGGTTATATATTTAAAAAATAATGAAACTGTTTTAAAGTGAAAAATAGTTCAAGAAAATTACCTGGTAAATGGCCTACATCATAGTGAGTCAATAAAATTACATAGTAAAGAGCTCGTGATGTGGTTCAAACTTGACATAGAGCTCTTAAATTATTAAGACTTATTTTAAAAAAAATTTAAATCTTGTAATCAAAATTGGATTTTAATTAACAAAAAAGAAAATAAATTTTAAGTATTTTGTTGATTTAAATCTATACTTTCAATTTTGATTCTAAAAGTAAGGTGCAACTGATTCAATTTACCATGATCTTACACACAGACCTACTCCATGATCAGATAATCATAGAGCTACTATAGTTACTTCCTGAGAAAACTTAGAGATACTTCAAGGAAACACTGATGTAGAAGGATACATTTTACTGGAAAAAATCTCAATACCAGCACTCTAAAAAAAAATCAATTACTATTGCTATAAAACCCAATGGAAGCTTTTTGGTGTATTGGATAATAACATAACAAAGTTAAAAATAATTAGAACACTATATCTAAAAACCAGATGATCACATTTTTATGGCTTAGCTTAACAAATGTTAAATAAATCTACAGGCAATAAATTTATGTGCATTTGTAAACCTAAACAGTCAATGTCATCAGGGCATGAACATTAGGATTGGTATTAAAGCACACAGCATGTATTTCATTCATGGAATCTGAGCATTTATCAATTTCAAAATCAAACTTGAACTGAGATACCATTAATATTGCACAAGTAAAATGTACCTTAATATCTTCACCATCATATTTCTGTTTGCACAATGTGCAGGTAGCTGTAGAAAATGATCCATGTGCTTCAACCAGTTTTTCTGCTGGTAGACCAGCAACTGAAACACACATAAAACATAAACATTTTATAGAAAATGCTTAAGAGCTGAATGGGCAATGCTAAAATCAGAATTTGTTTTAATACTTCATTTTGAAAATTTAAAATTTTATTTTCTAACTTTCCACTGAAAGATAAATAAACACTATTTTTTCAAATGTAAACTTTAAATTTGTTGTTTTATTAATAATTTGATGATATAAAAAATAATTATATAGGGGAAACCTAAATAAACTTATTATATCCAAAGCTTTTATTTTGAAAAATATATACAATTAATCATAAATAAATTATATTTCTTATTGACTCAGTTTACTCTTCATTGATATTTACTGTATTTACTATTATATTTTCTAATTCCGAGTCAGACCAAATCAGATTTACTAGTCATGTAGATAGAGCATAATAAATGCACTAATTTTGTAAATATAATTTAGCAAATTCACTAATACTAGTCAGATCATCACAAAAATACACAAAATCCTGGAGTCAGTTCATAACAAATTCATTATTCCATGAGTAAGATGATAACAAAAAGACTAATCCTGAACAAGACCATACCAAATGAACTAATCTTTGAATTACACCATAACAAATGAACAATTCTTGGAGTCAGATAAGAAATCCATTAATACTGGAGTCAGATAATAACAAAGTCACTAATTCTGGAGTCAGATATAAATCACTAATCCAAAAGTCAGAATATAATGAATTCACAGTCTTGGAATAAGACTAAAATAAATTTACTCATCATGGAGTCAGACCAATAAAAAATTCACTATATCATTGAGACAGTCATAACAAAATTCAAACTTCTGTTTATAGCACACATTGAATCTTCCATCAGTGAAATTGGTTGCGGATGAAAAAAAAAATCATAACCTGAGCTGTGTACCTGGGATACAGCCAAGCAAAGAGTCATATAGCTAGTGCATTTTAATGGCAGAAAAATAAACTTCACAAAAATCACTCAAATTCAATTTTATGTTAAATTCATATAATAAACCTGAAATTCTTATGTAATATTTTTTAAATGCTATAATTCTAAAGGTAAAGTCAATCATAATTTATTTTTAAAGTCGTATAAAAAAAATAAATGCAGTCATAAGAAAATAAAATTTAAATAGTCATAAAAGTGCAAATATTACAGAAAATGCTCTAGCTCCAGTAAAACAACTTTATATTTTCAAGAAGAAGAATGTCTCAATGTGAAATCTAAATAGATATGCAAAGAAATATTATATAAAATAATTGATTGCTTTTGTAACAGCAAAAACATTAACATTTATTATATAATTCAGATTTAATTTGCTTTATTATGCAGCATATGATATAAAATAAAAAGAAGTACAAACAACTGTAAATCTAATTTCTGATTAAATTGTTAATCAGAAATTGTTAACAACTGTTAAAGGAAATATCTGTCAGAATTAAGGTTTGTAGAGTATTTAATTATATGAATACCCTCAAATGAAAATCTATGTCAATTTTTCATTATGATTATAATATTGATATTTTGTACAGTTTCAATGAGATAAAATCAAATTTGGAATTAACAATATCTTATCATTAAAGGATGTTAAAGCACATATCTTGACAGTATCAATGACACAGTGTCCTATAGGGAATTACTTCATATTTCATTGGCTCCTTTTACATGTAATAGGTAATAGGAGAAAAGTGGCAAAAGAATTTGTAGACAATTTAAATGTATTTATAATTTTATATATTAAAGCGATTTTTAAATTGTCTTTCTTATTTTATTTAAAATTTTATACTTAATTATTTAGTTTGGGGTCATCCATGTGACTTCAGGCAACACTGTGAAGAGTATATGACATCTACAATATTTTGGGTAGGATGACTTTTGAAAAGTAAAATAATATATATATATAACAATTTTAAAAAAAAATAAAAAGCAGTAAAATCAATTTTTCCAAATTACCAGAAATAGTCAGTTTAAAAATGAATTTCTGAATTAAATTTTCATTCTGTAATCTCTGAATGCCATATTGTCTTCAATATTCAAAGGCATAACTTTATAAATCACAGATTTGAATTATAATCCTATTTCAATGCACTGTCTGCAATAGGCATAATTTATGACAATAATCACAAAGCAAATATGATGTCATATACAACAAAGTTTCAAAGAATGAAACTACAGGTACAATCACAGGACTACTTTAGATACTAATGCATAAAACAGTGTACATTGTACACACACACAAAAATAAACATTCATTAAAAAAACAATTTTGCATGTGTGTGCATGCAAGCAAGCACACCCCCTAAACAAAACAAAACAAAATCACAGCTCTTACTTCGCTCCAGGCCATCTATGTTCTGGGTGTACATACGAAGCAGAATACCATGGTCATGAAGCAGCCGAGCAAAATAATGAATGTAATTTGGGCGGTAGCGACCTGATGGATACAATTCTTTTGCAAGGGTAAAAAATGGCCAAGGATTGTGTTGAAAATAATCAATATCAAATATGGCTTCTGGATATGGGATGCTGTATTCTTGTAGATTGTCGTAAAGACCAGTGCCTGGTGATCTGCAAAAAATGAAAATATAATGTAAGAAGAGTGAAATTTATATACTGGGGAACCATGGATGAGATAATCCAACAAGATGGAGGAGTGAGGGTAGGGGAATGTGATCACATATATAAATTAAAAAAATAAATTAGCAAAAATGATACTAAACCACATTAATTACCAATATTAATATTGAAATATACTAAACTAAAAATAATGATTATCATCAATTATACTTATATTGCAATATTTCATTTTAATTTTTATAGGTGTGACAAATATATTTACCATTATTTGTCACTTTTCATTATATGAACTTTTATATACATAAAATGTAGTATATTTTTCTTACCATTAATGCTTAGAAGTTAGCTATGTTTAAAGTAAATGTTGTGCTCTGCACATTAAGTGCAACACAGATGAAAGTCAGTGTAGGATGTTTTCCATAAATTTTAATTGTAGAGAAATAACTCACTGAAATACCATCTGCTATAAAAGGATTTGTGTCTTTCACTTAGAATTTCTGTGGCCAACATTTCTAAAAATAGGTGTATCTATTTGCCCTATGGCACTAGCTAAGTGATAACTGATTGGCAATTAATAGCTGACAGATAGAGATACCACTAAGGTATATGTCATGACAGACCATTGGCTGAGTACTGGTCAAACAAAATTAACCAATGGGAATCAGTATGATATAGAGTACCCTAAAATAATTCAGTTTCTTGGAATTTTTATCAATGTGAATAGATGCACTTTTGAGGGGTCCCCATTTGATGAGCATGGGATAGCCATTATGGTATTTGTGAGTAAAAATGCAGAGTTTTAAATTTTAAACTTGTGAATTTCCATTATGTATAAGTTGTATATACTTTTGATTCAGTAGAGAGTACTATAGGATTGATATAAAATGTATTTAGCAAATAATGTGTATGGTCATTGTTTGATGTTTCATAATATGCCTTAGCTAGGCAGATTTGGATTCTGTAGAATACCATCATAATGATCTAGAGATTTTGTAGTGTATTTTGATTTCAAGAAGAATGCTGCATTTGTTTGATTATGTCTATCTGTATGATGCATTTATATAATTGTATTAAGGAGATTATTATGTAGTGCAATTTAAGTTTGTAAAGAATACTACACTTCTGAATTGTAACTATTTTATGTGTATATATTTGCAAAGGAAGTGTATAGCATGATTTCATGATTTATCCATAGTAATGACATAATTTTAATCAAAAGAGACTGAGAGTAATTGAGTTTTGTATTTTCTAGAATAAATCTGATAATTTATTTAATGGGAAGAATAAATAACATGTTAGAACTGACTCTGATGGGAAGAACAAATGTGTTAGACCTGACTCTGACAAGATAGGCCCATGTTACAGTGGAGCAGCCTCATCTTAACTTCTCATGTTCTTTATGTTGCTGGCTGTGATTCCCTTTTTCTACTGTGGCCTTGTTAGGCTTTTGAGCTCCATCCCTCTGCTTACCTGGTGTCATGATCCACTTTGACTGTCTGATTGGGTTCACTGACCTAAGGAGGGCAGGCTGCGAGTAAATGATTCAAACTATCATCTCTGACATCATTCTTACTCTGCCACTAACTGAAGGGCAGGGAAACACAATTTTGCAAAGCTCAGATCAAGTACCTTTTAATTATCTGTTATTCCTTTCTTCTACTTCATGATGTTAATATATTACAGGAACTCTATTTAGCAGAATTGGAATGAACAGCTCAAGTACTTAAGAAATGTGTGTGTGTGTGTGTGGTGTGTGTGTGTGTGTGTGTGTGTGTGTGTGTGTGTGTGTGTGTGTGTGTGTGTGTGTGTGTGTGTGTGTGTGTGTGTGTGTGTGTGCACGTGCATGCATGCCCAAATCTTGTAATTTTAATTCAATGATAATTGTTGAGTAGTGTGTTCAGTAAATTTATATTGTTAAAATAAAATTCTATTTATTTTATTACTTACCTGGAAGAGATATTGTTTTAATTCAACCTGAATTAGACTTACCTTCTATCAATTTCCATACATAGTGTACTTCTTAATTTTATGTCAGTAACTATACTGATGAAGCAAACATCAAAGTCCAGCTGAATGATGATGTTTTAGTTTCATTTACATGAATAACGGAACATACATCATTTTCTTGTAAATCTATTGAATCTCTCATTCTTTATCAGTCTAATTTTGGGGACTTGTTGCTCTATGTAAGTTAAAATTATATCCCATGGAGTTTTATGTAATCAATGTGAACCTTAGCAGTCATCAATATGATCGAGTCTACAATTTGATCGATTTTTATAGAATCAAAAGAAAAAACAACCAAAATTCTCACTAGCTTCTCACAATATCCAACTACACACATAATCAGAACTATATTAAAAGATTAATGCAGATGAAAGACAAGAGGACATATACAATTATTATAATGAATTAATAATCATGAGATTGTTTTATGCCTGATCATTATTATAATGTTAATGGTTAGCCTATGGATTCTATTTTCATTTCATGAAATCAGTATATACAAGTTTTTGCTTTTTCAAACAATTTGAGTAAAAGAAAAATTGTTTCTTAAGTTTAAAACGTTTTCTTTCTTTTATAGAAACTTTTATAATTACATTTATCCACAAATAAAACTGCAGATAAATTTGTTACAACATGCTTGCATATACTTATACAAATACAAGCATACACAAATACATTATGCATAAATAATAAAGCTAAAGGAAGAATACAGTACCTGAAATCTGGAATGCCACTAGGTGTGCTGATACCAGCACCAGCAACAATGATAATATTTTTGACCTGATTTTTATATATCATGGCTGCAACATCAGGCAAGTTTCTGGGGTTAATTGGCCGGCAAGAAGCAGAAAATGATTGTTGACTGGAAATCAGATGTAAACATTAGCAATATGTTCCCAAAATAATAAATGCAAAAAATAAAAAAAGATAGGACAATAATACTAGACAATAACACTATACATTTTTTTTTGCAATGGTCAAAGTGAAATGATAGTATGATAATATGCAAGTACATGTAAAGATTTATATATGAAGTTACCAGTATGCTGAAGCATATCAACCAAGAACCTTCCTAATTGGAATAAAATATTAACTAAATTGGAATTAGGTGGACCTGAAAAAGGTAAAAAGTAATATCTGTAAAACAGTTGTCAGATTAGATAAGCTGAAAGGTGTAGAAGAACCTCACATTTTATTGCATTAAACTTTCATTTCTGTATATTTTTCATTCCTGTAATAAGAATGCATAAGGTGAAGTGTGTAGACCATATGTATGACAAAATTATTCCATCACCATTTAAAAAACCCAATTATTAATTAATATTTATATTTATATGTTTCCATAGTGATAATCATACTTTGCATTTGTAGTACATATGTAAACGACGGTTACTTGATATCTGCACTATTAGAGGTATTTTTTTTTGTTTAGCTAAATGTAGTCCTTATATGCGTTTATGTGTTCACCCAGGAGGTGAGTGAATGAAAGGAATGCTTTGATCTTTCACGTCTTCTGGACAGTCAGTTAATGGTTGAATGGAGCATAAACTTTCCCTCCTTCCCCAGCTGTCATGGAGGAATTCCCTATTTTACTTTAGGATGAGCCTTGTTCCACTGATTGTTTGTAAATCACCCTACACACTTCACCTTATGTGGCTAAATAATTTCTCACCACTATTGGAAATCATCAGGCTTGCTTACTTGCTTATTTCCTTGGATTCCTCATGGAACAAAGGGCCTCAACAACAGTTCTTCAGCATACTTGATTCTGGGCAGCCTTTTTCAGTTCACCCCATAACAGGTTGCAGCTCTTCATTTCCTCCTCACAGGATCATCTCCTGGTGGTAGGGTGACCAACCCATCTCTTTCCCTGGGGGTTCCACTACAAAGCCTGCTGGGTGATGTCCTGTGGGGGTTTCCATAGGGTGTTTCCTATCCATCGCCATTTCCACCTGGCGATCTGCTGGTTGATAGGATCTTGGTTTTCCGCTGACACAAATCGGTGTTCTTTAGTTTGTCTGATCTTCAGTATGTTGTGAAGGCAGCCAAATACTTAGAGCTTGTTGGTTAGGGTGTTGGTGACTCTCAAAGTATCTGAGTCAAAGAGGACAGACAACGATGTTGTTGAAAATTCATAGTTTGTTGCAGACAGACAGGGATGTTGACCTCCAGACTGGTCTCAGGGTAATAAAGGTGTATCTAGCTTTTGTGATTTTGGCTGTGGTGTCCTCGTCAAAACCATCTGTTGATGACACAATGCTGCCCAGGTAGGTGAAAGAGGGTGACTTCTTTCAGCTTGCTGTCTCCAAGTGCTGAGTAGCAAACATGAATATTCGGGAACATTCCTCCTGATGTGCTTGATAGCACAAAGGAAATTCAGGACAATTCTCCACAGTGTGCTTGGAGAGCGCATCAAAGATTCTGGAACAGTTGTCTAACATGCCTAGAAGGGGTACATGGGACCTGTGACGCCCGGAAACCGTCACTAAATGATTCGGGCTGATATTAATTATTTACACTCTACAACAACGGGAAGGGGGACCATCTGAATCAAACGGTCAGTTCAGTCACGTTTGATTGACAGTCGCCGGTGAGAGTTCTCAGGTCAGTCCTGATTGCAATCTGATGGGAGCTTATGATGCTGAGTAGCTGAGGAGGTAGAGTGAGGGTGAAAGGGGAAAGAACGGTCGGCTCTTTGTAGTAGGGCAGTTCTGCTAAAGACAGTCAAGTATAGAGTGGGTGTAAAAAAGGCCCAGGTGTTTGGTTCCGATCCATCGAAGCTCAAAATCCATAAATACCCCAGCTGTGCCTTGTGCCAGGCACTGCGGCAATATTCTCTACAATATTCGAGTCCGGCTTTGAAAAGCGGAGGTTAGAAAACGTGGTAAGCTATCTGTTCGAATTTAGATTAATGTTAAAATATTATTCATATATTGTTGAGATATGTTAGAATTCTTTATTAATTAAGATGTATTAGAATTGGTTATTGATTCATTGATATGTATAATTCGTGTTGGAATGTTGTATTCATGAATGAAGAAGGATGTATGGGGCTGAACAATTCTTTCACAGATGAAATGTAAGTTGAATGGTTGAAGAGAGTGCGAGAGAGAATAGGGAGTTATAAATTGTTTCTAAAAAGTGCTACACTCTTACATGTTTCTGTGAGTGTGCCTTTTCCTTTACTTTCAACACCAAAGTCCTGTTTGGAAAGAGTTCCATCTAACCCAAGGGCAGTGTTTCTTTTATGTTTTTACACCTAAGTCCTGTTTGGAAAGAGTACCAGCTAAGCCCAAAGGCAGTGTTCTTCATTATCGGTTGGAAAGCAAAACACCTAAGCCCAAGAGATAGAACACTAGATTTCAGTTGGAAGACTGGTTCAACTCAGCATTCATACTTTGCCTGGTCATCACTTGCAGTATGTGCAACTGTAATCCGATTCTTCGTTAGCTATGACTCACTATGGAAAGCCAGGATAGTGAATAGAATCGACACTGACTGTTATTATCTTCACAGTGGGCCACACAGTATCATCAGAGCTAAGTGACAACTCATCATTGAGAATTTGTACCTCGTCATCACATCAACAATGTCAAACTCAGGTCAAGCAAATTGCTCATTGTTAACTCTGACTCTTTCTCTCTATTTAACCGCGTGTAAAGATCATGAGAATTGGCAACTTTGTAGAATACTAAATATTAATTGTCTAGGTTAGAACATCAATCATCGGACATTAATACAAGGACAGTTTTCTTCTAAATTATTGTGTATTTGTTATTATAGATATTATTTTATAATAAATCTTTATTTTATATTATATATTTCTTATGCGTGCCTTAATGCATGTCTGGAGTAGTTAGTGGGTGGATGGGGGTTCGGGAGCTAGACTAATGAATGAAAGGAAATTTATGTCATTATTTTAGACTACTCCTTAAGAAGGAAATTCCACCTGCGAAATAGTTATGTACCAATGGTGTGTAGGCTTATAATGATAAATAAATCTTAAATTTAATCATTGATAAGCAATGATGATAAACTAATTCATAAATATAATTATTAATTAGTATTAACACCCAGGCGTGTCACAGGACCATTGTCTAAATAAGAGAGACAGTGACTTGTAGCAAACCACGTGATTGTGAACAAGTGCTACTGTGTCCATCTTTGAAAAGGTTATGCACATTGACTAAAATTATTTCTCTAAAATTCCACTTTCATGTGTATGATAAATTATATCTATGAATTTTATATATATGATCATTTAACTGCTGATGTCTATGCTAGGATAATTTGAACAATTGTCTAGTGTTAATCGGACATTGCTGTGAAGTGATGTAAATGTCAATGTTCTTTTGAATGTATTAGTTGCATGTATATTTGATTGTTGATTTGATAAATTTATTGACCTTCTTACACATATTGATAACCATATGTTGGAGAGATAGTGGGTGGATGGGGGCTCACTAAATATAGATTAAAAGACGGATTTATTTTCTCCTTTGGTAAGAAGTTTTCCATGTACAGAAATATTAAATATTTGTGTGATAGTGAATGTTTGTCTTTAATGTTGTGGAAGAGAGATAATGTTTACAGCACCCGCATATCCACCAAGTGAGAGAGAGATAAATGGTATCTTCTAGAGAATTATTAATAACATAAATTAAGATTTTCATCACTTGTAATTAGTTATGGATGATTAATAATCATGATGATAATAATAATAATAATAATAACCATTTACATCTGGAATAACAACAAAGATGATCCACTGATAGAAGCAGTAAAGATGAGTGGACTATTCCAACCCCCAGAAACAGACAAAGAAACATGGAAGAAAACAATGAAGCAAGAACTAGCACATACCTGGAGCCAGAAACCTCTGCATGGCCAATATGTACGACAAGCCAACGAAATATCAACAAAACAATCAACGTACAAATGGTTGAAGGAGGCAGGATTGAAAGCAGAAACAGAAGCACTCATAACAGCTGCACAAGATCAAGCACTCAACACCAAAGCACACAAAACGAAAATCATGAAAATTTCAAATGATTCCAAATGTAGACTCTGCAAATCCATGGATGAGACAACAGAACACATATTATCTGGATGTCAGGTTCTGGCTGGAACAGAATACACCAAACGACACAATGAAGTGGCAAAACACATACATAGAAATCTCTGTGTGAGAACTATGGCATACAAACCCCAGAAAGAGCATGGATGCATCAACCAGAAGCAGTCACCGAAACAGAAGAAGTCAAAATACTGTGGGACTTTGAGATAAGAACAGACCGGGTGATTCCTGCACGAAGACCTGACATAGTAGTTCTCAACAAGTCCAACAGAACAGTAACAATCATTGATGTCGCTGTTCCAAGTGATAGAAACATACAAACAAAAGAAAGAGAAAAAATAGAAAAATACCAAGACCTCAGATTAGAAATCCAGAGACTGTGGAATGTAAGAGCAGAAGTGATACCTATAGTGACAGGAGCCTTGGGGAACATAACATCTGAATTGGAAGGCTACCTGAATAAACTCCCTGGAAACCACAGACTCGCTCCACTACTCAAAGCAGCACTCCTCGGAAGTGCCCACATCCTCCGTAAAACCTTGGATCTCCCAGAATCTTAAGATTCCGAGACCTTGGATCACAACCGACAGTCAAACAGAAGTCGTGGAAAGAGGCTGAATAATAACCATTAACCACTATGAAGAACAGGTTAGACAAGTCCTGAAGTCCAAGCTAAATGGGCTAACAAAATACAAGCCCTTATATTGTATATGCAATACCTGTAATCAGCAATCATAGTTTGAACAACAAATGAAATAAATGAACTAGACAGAAAAACAAGAAAACTACTGATAATACATAAAGTCTTACACCCAAAAGCAGACGTAAACAGGCTCTACGTACCTTGGAGGAAGAGGTCTCAAGAAAATCAAAGATGTCAGTGAAGGAGCGTTTATAAGCCTTGTGGACCACATTTGGAATAATAACAAAGATGAGCTACTGATAGAAGCGGTAAAGATGAGTGGATATTACCAATCTCCACAAACAGATGAAGAAGCATGGAAGAAAACAACGAAACAGGCATTAGCAAATACAGTCAAACCCGGTTATGTTGCCGGCCTGGGGGTTTGCCAAAAAGCGTCGGGATAACCAATGATTGAGATAACCAAAAACCAATATGGTGGCAATATATTACAGTACTGTAACATGTGCTTGAAATTTCTTTGTGTACATGATGTGCGTTAAGAAATGAGAATGTACATGCAGGTGTTTTTGGTGATTTTTTTTACACAACAGCGTTGCTGTGATTTGTTTGATGATGCGATCAGCGTGCTATAAAAATGTACATACATGTTTGCTAACAACAAAGGCTTCCAACTAACAGCAGAGATTTACCAGTACATGTATACAATAAAAATATACAAACCTTTCATTATATTCCCCAACACTGCAAACATAAAGACTCAATCACAAAATTAAAAGAAGCCTGAGGGGTGTACACTGTAGTTTGTTTTTACAAAAAGCTAACCAGTGTCAAAATTAAATTTGCGAGTCATTTCACTCTGACACAGCTCTGAAAAGTATTGTATGCACGGTTACTTCAAAAGCGGGCTAATTAACATAAAAGAGGTGTGAGCCAGTTGAAGGGCATCGATAACTAACATTTTCAAAAGCTGGTGATGATTAGTCATGGAGATTGAGATAACAGATGTTAAGTGGCGATTTGGGCCCTCTTTTGTGCTCGAGATACATGTACATGTACAAAGAAAGAAAGAAAGAAACAAATTGTTGATTTCTGTATGTGTCGGTCTTGAAAAGTCCAACAATTTTCCTTTGTTGGATTATTACAAAAATTATGTTTTATAGAAAGAGTATCTTAGCATTCGCAAACATGCAATTTCATAACATCACTTTCTGGCACCACATATTTATGTCAGCAAGTGTTCTCCAGGATGAAAGTATCACAGACAGTCATCTGGACAGTTTGGTTCATACTGCTATTTCATCCACCATGCCTGATATTAAGAGTCCTGCTTGTGAGAAGCAGTGCCAAGTCTTGCACTGACATTTTGTAGTTATAGGTAAAATAAAATGTATATCTGAGATACAGAACTTTTAATCAAGATACCATTATTTTATCTCATTCAACAGTTAAAATTGCATTTTTATAGTAAAACTAGATCATATGCATAAATTTATTTACAACAATAGGAATTAGGGTTAGAATTGTTAATTGTAGACTTTTAGGTTTTATTCATCTGGTCCATGAACCAATCCACAATGTAATGGTTAGGGCCCTTTGCCCCAAAAGACTGGACATCCCTACTTTAAAAGGCACACATTTTAAAAATCTTTTAGAGTATAATGACATAACTAAATGGTAAAGTAGTACTAATTTATTCCTCTCTCTCTATCAGTTAGCAGGAAAACATGGAGCTTGATAACCAGCATGAAAACAAAGGAATCTAGTATTTAGTACCTGGAACGATGACTGTTAGCAGAACTTCTTGAGTTTGACAAGTGCAGATTCTTGAAACCATTCTCCAGTAATGTTTCTGAGTGAGATGATCCCCAAAATCTTCCTGTTGGTGGTTTTGATTGTACAGCTGCAGCATAATACTGACCATTACCTCCCTTGGCCATTGGCAAGTTGTGTGCTTTCAATAACTGCCCTGGTAAATATACCACGTAAATAAGTAATAGTTGAAATATTGGCACATTAGAAATTAAAGAATCAAAAGTTAAAATTAAAAAAATGTGAATTAAAATATATTTATTGCACTAAAATTTAAACTGTCCATGAATGTGAATGCATAAATATATACTCTGAGAGCTTGGTTGTATCTGTGTTTTTATATGCCTGTGAGTCATGGACCCTCACAGTGGATCTTGAAAGGAGGATACAAGCTACTGAAATGAGATGCTTTCAAAGAATGCTTGGCATTTCGTATAGAGATCATGTCATGAATGAGGAAATGGGAAAGAGAATTAGGCTAGCCATTGGACCCTATGAAGAGCTATTTACCAGTGTGAAAAAATCAAAATGAAATGGTATGGGCATGTCACATGATCAAGAGGGCTTGCCAAGACAGTCATGCAAGGTACTGTGCAAGGAGGGCAATGTAAATAAATATACAAATAAAAATACCAAAAGCACATAATAAGCATGCACGCACACAAACTCACTGACTGTGCTTCTATTGGACACTCATTCACTCCAAATAACAATAACAAAAGAGTGAACACATCACATGAGGTGATAATGGAGGTAAAAATATACTTTAAAAAAAATTAATTTTCTTGATTACCCCACACACACACACACTGACCGTGACACTAGTGTTAGTGTTTATTGATAATGACTAACTTCTGAACCAAATACAAATTTTTAACTACTTCAAATTTCATCTTTAGTTGTCAGAACTCTCCTAAAAGATCTATGTGTACAGTAATGTGATGCCTCTTAGAGAGGGTAGTCATGGCATTAAATGGCAGTTAATGTGAATATACCCCTCCCCTTCCTGCAGTAATGAAAATTACAGGCAGAGTCCATATTCCAGGATTGGACTGCAGAGTAACTATGGATGATTTAATAGATATAAGATAGACAATAGTCTAACAGTTCTAGTCCCCAGCCACCCAAAAATCTTGATTATTTAGAACAGGCTGGTCCAACATCAGAATCACTGGAAACCAGATTTTCCTAGACAAGGGCCACACACTTAGGCCTCTTTCTTAGAATTATCAACTTCCTCTAGAAGGCATGTTAAAAAAACACAAATATGACAAGATTAGAGTAATTTTCAATAAAAATGTTGATGGTGACAACACTAAAAGGGCTAAGTGCAATAAAAACAAATAACTTAATGTTTTTAAGTAAGACTTGCACTTTTTAAATAATAGCATTGTTACAAATACTAGCGCTACATAGAAATAAAAGAAAAATATGTTCATTCACATATTACAATTAAAATCAGTGAGAACTCTGTGGGCATTCTGACTCCACCAAAGCTGGGATGCCATCCTGTGTATTCGTTATAGAAAGTCTCAATAACTGCAACAAAGAACCATCATTTAGCCTGCTCCTGCACTTGATTAAAAAAAAAAAGAATTTCATGCTTGAAATCACACTTTTACACACATACGTACTTCCAAAAATAGTTGTGATCTGAATACCAAAATCTCTAAGCTGTCGGAAACAGTCACCAGTAAGAAGCTTAAAAAAGTTCTTTCTTTTTTCTGTTCTGACTTGAAAAAAGGGTCAGCTTAAATATCAAATATCTCAAGTAGAAACTTCGTAGAAATGCAGTTTATTTTTCATGTCATCAAATTCCATAAATCTTGATCCAAATTCTTCATTCACCACTTCAATATTCACATAAAAGTCAGTTTAAAAAACCCTCTTCTATTCATTTGACAATTCTTTACAACAAGAGAAATGTGCCAAATCATTTTTGGCTAAACTTGACTGTAAAACTTTCAATTTATTTTGAAACCCTTGACATTTTAAAAATAAGAAAGTGGTAGCAAACTAATAATATGAAGTATGCCTTTATTAAGGCTTGGATAGCCATGCATTTATCTTCTGGTTTACATCTACACAAGATTAGTTAGGATCTACCCAAAATGCCTGCTTATTTTCAGAAAGCTAACATTTTTTGCCAGCTCCTAATATCTGGCAACACTGACATCAATGACATTTAACTAATTTTTTTTTTTTAAAGTCTCTTGAGCAAGGAATAAATGTTTTAAAAACTCTCCATATTTATTTATAATTTTCATAATGACTAAATAAGGTAAAATTAGCAAGTATGTATAAAAAATTTATATTACTTAATTTTCAGGTATAATTTACATATATAGATGTATAATTAAAGAAAGAATTTACATTTAAATTAATGAACTATTTAGAAATTCATATAACTTTTAATAACAAAATACTTGGGTTTGGATAAAGCAATCAAACACTGATTAAACAATAGCACCACTTTCAATAAGATTTATTTTTAATAAGCACATGCTTACCATATGCTGAGGTTATGCTGGATGTTTATTCCTGGATCCATCAAAAGGCAATGGGTCTCCCATATAACTATACTGACTAGTTATTATCTACAAATCTACTGCTGCACTAATCGATAGTACAGTATTCTAGAATAAATTCTTTACTTGATGGCTACTATTTATAAAGTTATATCAAAGCAACTGCATATTGACCAATTAATTTGCTTAGATATATATTGTACAGACAGTGGGCTTCTGTAAAGTGAAAGCAAAAAATGGGATATTATTGTGGATATCATCCACAAAAAAAAGTCTAGAAGTTACTCAAAAATTATGTTATCATAAAAAAAAAGATATCCTGGTTCAGTGCATTTTGCCATTTGTTAGAAAACCAGTGAAACACTTTTTTAAAATCTAAAAACCAATAATAAAAATATATATTAAAAGTATTAATTAAATAAGAGATATTGAGAAAATTGTATTACCTGATTTAAAATGAATCATCCAAATTTGATGATGGAACTAATTAATAATTATCTTTGTACATTCAAGAACAAACACATACTTGCAAATACAAAACAGAAACACTCTAAAGGGGTATGGCTATTTAAAGAAAGAGGTATAGTGACACTTATTTTGGGACAAAGCTAAAAATAGGTTTTTAAAAAATATTTTTATTGCACTAACTACATATGCTGCTGTAAATATAATTATTATTAACTTGTGAATGTTAGTAAAACAAACAAATGCTTGCAAAAGAAAACAAAACACCTTTGCTTTTGGGGTGGGTAAGGTTGGACTGAGATATATGTTAGAGCAGGGTCACCAACACGGTGGTGCCCCCGCGGGCACCACAGTTGCCTGCAAAGACCACGAGTTCCCCCCCTGCAGGCCTTTCTAAAAATAGCACAACTCAGCTGCAAACTAAGTAAATTTGTTATATTTCAGAAGATGGTAGCCCTTCGTATGACTCAGTACCCATGAAGTAGCTCTATCAAAAAGGTTGGTGATCCCTGTGTTAGAGTATTAAAACTTTACCCTTTATTGGTGTTATGGGGCATGGCATTCCCTACATAAATTTATGTTATGCGGGCATAACCAATAATTTATCCTTGCAGACTTGTTGCTTGAGATGATAATGACAGCAATTTCTCTTAGGATCTTGATGATGATATGACCTTGCATATTCTCATTACTGCAGAACAGTGCTCTCACAACAACCAGATGTCACATTTTCTTGCAATGAATCCAGCAATGAGTTGTGTGGCAAGTTCAGAATGAAAATCAAGATGAGAAAAACGTTTGTCAGTGGAATGCATTTGAAGCATGGTCATAAAGTATGGAAGAGTTTGTGATGGCAGAATTTATTAGAACAAAAAAGTGTAAATGCTTTTTTGCAATTCCACCCACAGTCATATTTCATTCTCTTCTGTCATGAATGTTCAACTATTCATGTGAGCATTATAGTCAAAGAAGACTTGTGGCTGCAGAACAGGTTGACAAGCAATATTGGGTATAAACTATAATGCCTCAGCAAGCTTGTTGCATAGTGACTGGGCCACTGAAGATTGACAGATGACCACTTGTTTTTATTCTGCCACTCCACAGCGGAAGTCAGATTAGTTTTCCTTCCACAGAATTTTGTTATCACCTCATTGTAGATAGGGTACCCATTTCAGCTCTTGTAAAAAAACTTTTCTCTGTCATCATACAGCTCCATCAGGCATACAGTCCTCTCGAATGACAGCAAAAATCTTCCATAAGTTTGGGAGATGTAAAACAAATTGTCAAAAAAAGAACTTTATATGTGAAGTCTAGTTTTGCCTGACAGCTTTATGACAACATAATGACCAAGTCTATTAGGCATTAGCCAGGAGTCTTCATGGCCAAGGTAAATTTCAAACTAGCCCAAATATGCAGTGTCAATGCTTCATACTACACTTGACTGGTTTTGATGGCCTGTACTGCAGACACATAAGATGCCCCATAAAACAAATCATTTTGATTTGTCTATAACCAAATGATACCCAGGTATCAATGCAGCAGCAAATTATTTGTCAGTGTCCATTGAGTCTCTTCTGGCTGGCTCTACCCATCATGAAAAAAATGTTATTAAAAGTTTTTTTTTTAAAAACTGTTATATTTTTCAACTTTAAAACCTGATTTAATAGAAAGTTATAACATAATTTATAACAAGTTATAATTACATATCTAATATATCCCACAAAGATGGTATCCGAAATGAAAAAAAAATTTGCTTCTATACCTGTTTCACCATAGTCTAACACAAAAGCAATATTTAGGTCTCAGAGTTAATAAAACTCAAGTGAAATGCTTACTATAGTTAGTTTTCTTAATTTAAGAAAAAAAATTTAAACAACACTGCAGATTTAAAGTGAAAAAAATTAGAGAAAAATGTAATCTGCGACAGCGACAAAAGGTTTTACAAGAAGTCAAACCTCCACCTTCAAATAATTCAGTAGGCTAAGGATAATAAAGAATTTTATCTCTTTAGCATACATGTAATTCGATCATCAAAGAATTTGATTCAGTTCAATAGGAATATTTATTATTCAGTGCAACAGGATTTGAACTTAATCCACCATGCAACATTACTTTCGCCAGTTGTTAACTGTTTCTAGCTCCCTTGATATTCTTAATTATTGATTTAAGCTAAATGCTTTGCTTGTTTGTGCTATGTAAAAGAACCCATATTTATGTATATGCACTATTTGCTAAAGAATAATTTAACAAGTCACACCTGTGAGAGGGATGTACATAAGAATTGTATGCCATTTCTTGACATTTCTATTTAATTGAGTTCATCGTTATCATTACTATTTGCATTTTGAAAAGTATATTTTAATACTACTGTAATTTCATATTAAATCGTCATTACTGCATCTCTTCTATTTGAAATGAACAAACTTAATGTATTTTTATATAGTGCTAACCCTTCAGGAGTAGCTATTTTTACTGTCAGTGTTAGTGTGGTTTTAATAAACTTGGAAGCTCAATTTTATTCTTAGTCGGAGAGTGTCACATAATGGCTTATGTAGCCCACACTCACCTCTCCCCTAAAAATAGACTACATATAAACCTATCTTCTAGAAAGGCTGACCCTCGTTCCGAGACTGGAAACATATCTGAATGTTCCAGACAACTCATTAAACTAACCAATAAAAGCACTGCTCTGCCATATGTACCAGTAATGCACCTGAAAATTGTTAGTCAAATGCAGCTGACCACTGAGGCAACACATATTTTGGCTCCAGGTGTTAAAGTATATTCATGCTACTAACCTTATTGCCGTTTATCCACATGGAAAGAAATCATCCTCTGTATATATTACTTCTGAAGTTATGAGGTTTTGCTTGCCTAACTAATTGTATTTGGTTATTTATGCAAATAGACTGATAGGATTGGGTGGGGGCGAATGAGTCGAGAAAAAGGAGATTGAATGCATAATTAACTATAATTGTTTAACGTTTCCCAGTCCGTGCTTTGTACACAAGTTTGCCTGTCTATAAATTTGTTGGCTTAAACTACAAGCATTAAATTTGATCAGACTGAAGGGTGAATTTGAGCAGCCAGTCTGTTATCAGAATAGGAGAACGAATTTTAATTAACATAAATTCTAAATTCTGAAAAAGGGTCTATAAATAAATACTGGACACGTAACAGTCAATCAACATGACTGTAAGGAACCTCACATTCATTGTAAACAAAATGCTGTATTTCTGTGTATTCTTTATTCTCCTAATACTTTATAAGTATAAATGTGGAAGCATGTATAAAGTGCATTGTCACAAAAATGAGGAAATATTAATAATTTTTTTCCTCTTCCTCTAAGTATTTTCTAACTCTAAACTATGAACGAAACAGCTAAGTTAATTAAAAGAGGGACAGGGGTGAAAATGACCATTTTGTCAACAAGGCGAAAACTAACTCGGAAACACTAGCTTAAGTTCGTGCCGGAGAATAGGAAAAGTATAATTAACTTGCTGGCTTGACCCTCTGTGGCCAAGACCCACACCCATAAATCTGTGTCAGTATAGAGTACATGGCGGCCAGTGTATGGGAATTCATGAGAAGGCACTAGGACGCTGATTTTGTCTGTGAAAAAAAAAAGGCAGGCTCTTAGTTTTGAAATGTAAACAACTTTTAAGAATCACCACTATAAGATGTTTGGTAGTTTAAGTTGATATTGTTATTGTGAAGTTACTTTTGAAATAGAATTTGAGTTATTGGAAAGTTAATATTTGTATTACTAAGTTAAAAAGGTTGGTTTGTGTGTACAACCATTTCTTGCTGTGAGTTAATGTATGGCTTGCCAGGTGGCCATGAGTTACCATAGTAATTGTAGTTTTAAAATAAAATATGAGTAGGACTGTTGCTCTGAGATGTTAGTGTGTGCTCTGAATTAGCTAGGTAGGTCAAATGGATACGTAAATCACAGGTGCCAACTGGAAACTTGATACTGGCACTGGAGACCAGAGTGTGGTCAGAATTATTCGTCAGCACCTACAGTTGTAAATGGGCAGTGCTGGATGGGGGATAGTGTGTGAGCTGGAAGGGGGTGTGTTCTAGTCAGCTCAGAGAAGGGATGTGCAAGAACTTTGTGTATAAAAGAGGATACGGAGCCAGGGGCGGATGAGAAACATCAAAAATGTAGCATGTTGTAGAGAGAGCAAGACATGCTCTCAGTTTCTCCCTGCTTGTTTGTATCAGGAATTCTCTACGTGATTCTGCGAGGCAAACAGAAAGAGAGTTCTTGAACACTGTAACAGAGTGCCAGATGTCTACCCGGCTGTATATGGAAAGCGCGCCGTCAAGGCCGTTGCAGTTCAAGATGGGCCAAATCAAACCAGATAGCCATCTCGGGTTTTCAAAGACTCTGTGCAAAGACCACGGGTGATCGATTATTTTCCATGCAGAAGCAAATTCCTGATGGAAGTTTAATGTCACTAGGCGCTGTTACAGAATGAGATGTTAAATAATGGTAGTAACTATCGTTGGAAGCAGTAGCGGTCATGCATGTGGCATACCGCCGAAGAACGGCAAAGGTTGGCCGTTACGTAATGAGAAGAGAAGAGACGAGAAACGTGAGAGAAGAGGAGAAACGAAGAAGAGAAGAGATGAAATGAGCAGAAATTGAAGAGAAGAAGAGAGAAGAGAGAACGCAATGAGAGTTGAGAAATTAGGCCTAACGAGAAGCGCACGGGAGCGTGAAGTTGTAGCAGCCGTCGTAGCAGTGAGGACGGCCAGGTCGAGACGTCGACGATGTTTTTTTTTGTATCATCAACACACACACCCAGCACCAGAAGAAAGTGAAGATAACTATGTGAGCCCAGCACAAGAGAAAGTAACGAACTATGTGAGCAGAGAACAAGGAGAAAATGACAATACCTATGTGAGTAAAAGTAAATTCTAATTAGGGAAATCTCAGAGCACGTAAACATAAATATAAACCTAAACTTAAAACTAAAGCTTAGGAATCCTAATTAATTAAGCAATAAAACTAAAATTAGAAATAAACCTTAAGTTTAAATCGTTGTAAATAAGCAAAGGATGGTTTTAAGATTGATGTAAAAAGATATTGATGGAACTGATTGAAGAGGACTTGCAAACCAAATGACATTTGTTTATTATTGAATTATGATATAAGAGCAGTGGCGCCAGAACTTATAAATACTGATTGCTATTTTATGGTAAATAATGCTTAAATGTATCTAGAAGTAGTACTGCATGGATAAATTGAATTTTGTATTTCTTTATTTTATTTCACCATTCATCATTCTTTCTTTCTTTCTCCCCCGTTTCCCATGGGTGCGAGTGTGGATGGCTGACTGACTAACCAACGCGTGAGAGGAGACCCATAGACCAATAAATTTGAATATATATTCTGACATTGAGGCTTTCTCCTGTCTATGGTTTCAAAAGAGTGGTTGCTGTCGTTGTTATACGTTGTGTCGTCTGTGCCGTCTACACTTCACCCCTACCCGTAATCAAGCACACATGCAAACATGTCAGCAATACGTAACCTACACGCAGAATAAAATTCGAGCCAAACAACTATCTTGGTATTCTGTGTGCGGATTTGTAATTCTCTTTATGCAAGTCCTACGTGGCGTCGACAAGCCACCACCCTCCTTGCCGGAGAGGAGGTGGGTGGCGACATGCATGCATACTTAAACAATATAATTACACTAGAGTATCTGCCACCTGTGGAATGGGTGGAAAATTAAATGAATATACAGCTAGGAACATAAATGAATTTGTTTATTGGAAGGCTTGATTATAAGTCACATTGTGACTTATAATTCTGAAAATTCTGGCAAATGACCTTGATTGTACCTAAGTTGCCTTTCAAGATGGGTGCCCATCACACCACTCAGCATTACGTATTCCAGGCAGGTACACAGCAAAAACAAGTGTGTCACCAATTGGGGTGGAATGAAATTAAATTTGGTGCCTGTGGCTGTGCTGCTGACATCATAGTCTACTTGACCATGTGGTGTGCAACAAGTTTGCTGAAACATTTCATGAGTTAAAACTGTCTCATTGTACGTAATATTCCCTTTCCAAATGACTGCTGAGAGTTTTTATAACTTTTGTTCTTTACCTGCTCAATTATTATTTTTATATTTTAAGTCAAACTGTGAGTGAAAATTCAAGCATCCTTAAGCAAATGACCTTTGCTGTCATTTTTTTTTATGAACACGACAATGCTACATAAAGCTGACCAGGTAAAAAATCCCCCACAAGGTTTAGTGCTGCTCCAAAAAATTCTCAAGTGCTCAAGTATCATTTAATACATGATTTTGACCATTGCTTTTTTTTATTTTTAAATGAGTACTTTGATATTGTCTGTTTCATGAACTTGGTGACAATGCAACATAAAGCTGGCTATGTTAAAAAAAAAACTCCCAGGTGCTCAAAGGTCAAGGATGCTTTAGCGTCACTCCCCAAAACTCCCATGTGCTTGAAGGTCAAAGATGCTTTAAGGAATATGCATTTCCTTCATATATATCTTTTTTTATGATGACTTATTTTCTTATTTCCCATTTCCATGAACTCTGTTTACCATCACCACAACATATATTGTTAATTACACAATTTGTGAAAGGTGTAAAGATGAGGCACACAATTCTTGTATTATAGCAGAATAAATGGAATCATTTAATCAAAGGAACACACTACATTTTGTTTTATCAGAGTCTGTATGTCTGAATATAATTCTTTCTGTGTGTGTGTGTATGTGTGTGTGTGTGTGTGAGAGAGAGAGAGAGAGAGAGAGAGAGAGAGAGAGAGAGAGAGAAAAAGTGTTAGAATTAGAGAGAGAGCATATCATTAATAAATGGATTGTATTTTTAGATTTTACTTTATGTTTCTTTGTGTGTGTGTGTGTGTGTGTGAGAGAGAGAGAGAGAGAGAGAGAGTATATTATAGCAGTGTAAATGGAAGCATTTGTTCAATGAAACACACTGTACTTATTTCGAGTCTGTATATCTGTATGTTTCTTTTTATGTGTTTAAGTGTGCGTGAGAGAGAGAGGAGAGAGAGAAAGAGGGCATATTATAGCAGTAGAAATGGAAGCATTTGACCAATGGAACACACCATACATTTTGTTTTCTTAGAATTTGTGTCTGTATATGTTTCTTTGTGTGTGTGTGTGTGTGTGTGTGTGTGTGAGAGAGAGAGAGAGAGAGAGAGAGAGAGAGAGAGAGAGAGAGAGAGAGAGAGAGAGAGAGAGAGAGAGCAAGCATATTATAGCAGAATAAGCTGAAGCATTTGATCAATATACACACTATATTTTGGTTTTTAGGGTCTGAATGTCTGTGTATGAGTGTATGTGAGAGAGAAAGTGAGAGAGCATATAACATTTATGTGTACATTTCTAAACAATAAAGCAATAGAAATTTAAATTTCACCTTATGCAGATGATGATAAGATAGGTAGATATATACTAAGATAGGTGGAGAGACAGGTTAGTAGATAAAATTGACAGAGCAAAATTGCCCAAACAAATGCAACAGAAAGCTGGCCATGTGAAAAAAAGCTACATACTGAGTGAAAATTTGAGCAAATGACCTTGACCATTGTTTTTTTATGAGTACTTTGAATGTGACATTGCAACATAAAGCTGGCCATGTGGAAAAAATCTTCCATTTTCTCGAAGGTCAAGGATGCTCTAGTTTCACTCCCTAAAACTACCACCATGTGAAGAAAAACCCACATGCTCAATGGACAAGAATGCTTTAGTGTTATACACAGATAGAGCTGGAAAACTATATATAGATGACATGATTTAATATAATAAAAGCCCCAATAACTAAATTAAAGATACCATCTTTTTGTTTCCTTGATGTATGCTTAAGTTGTAAGGGCTGTTTCTTTTTAGAGCAGAAAATAAATAAGTCTTTCTGGACAGTGCAATTATGACAATGTCAAGTTCGAACAATTTAATTTGTATATGAAAAGGAAGGTCAGCAGGTTTAGAAAATTTAAAACAGTTAATAATATTATTTGTCATTAAAAGTGGAATTCATAAAAATTAATCTGTTTCATGATTTTATTGTCTTTTGATATGAAACCATGAATTAAGAATAAGATGTAGCTTAAATGTTGCACAGACAGAGTAGCATAAGTTATTTTTCAGAACTAAGTGTTAATCAACAGTCAGTTATGTAAAACGCAAAGAATGAAAAATCTTTATAGTTGACATTTCTGACATTTGGGTTTGAGCTTAGACCATTAAGTAGAAATGCAATGGTTATATGCTGTCTTACTCTTAATAGCATTCCAGCATGTGAAACTTTTATGTGGCATAAAGTTTTGTTTAGTAATACTAATAAAGTAATAGTAATTATTACACAGTAGGGCTTTGTACATAAACGATGACTCGATGAAAGGAACAGGTTTATGAAGTCAATAATTAAAGATTTTATTAAGAGAATATTGTACTTGTACAATAAGATGATAAACAATCACATTTCTTATTAAAAAAAAATGAATTTTTTTTTTAAAGCTTTGTATTACAACAAACATTTATTATTATTCGCCGAAAATCTAACACTAATAATAGTCACAGAAATTAATTTTGTAGAATATGTACGCAAAATTTAACTGTAGTCGACAATCATTCCCGATTCTTGTGCAACAGATAGTTTAGTTATGTGCACTAACAAACGTTCGGAGAATATAGGCCAACCCGTCTGAAGAATCAAGTGTTTGGGGATTTTTGTGGCAAGTTGTACTTTTCGAATCATAAACTTACCTTTATAATTTGAAGCTGCAGCCATAACAACAATCCGATTAAACATTGTTGCAAAAAAATAAGCATCTTTAAAGGGCAGAAGATAACACTACATTGTACGAAGAGGGAAGGTGCGAAAATTGTTTTTCTACCATTAAATTAAGACAGGAAGTCTCAGGAAGCCATAGTTACCAGCTCAGCCTATAAAGGGAGGTAAAACAACAGAGTGAATATCGTCATACTTTAGAATTAGACTTGAACTCTGCAAGTAAGAGAATATAAATATATTTGCAATTTTAAATATGAGAAAAAGATTCTTGAATAAATTCACCTATATACACGTGCTTCTGATTTGGTTACAAATACAGTATCCGTACCGTAACCAAGCCAATCGCTATGTAATATTATACTGTTAAGTGTTTAAAAATGGAATACCTATCGGGTTCTTCCATATAGACCTGAAGAACCGCTTTTTGCATTTAGCCCCGTCTATTGAGATAATTTTGAATACATTATTACACTTACTAATTTCTTTGTTCCGTGTCACTCCTATTGAATTTACATCAGGAAGAGAACTTAATATTAAGTTGTATTCACTTTTAAATAGGAATGCAGTGAGGTTGTACTGTAAATTAATAATGACACGATTATCAGATCTCATTGTCATTTCAAATATATTTACTTTAATCAAAGTTTCATAGAAGATGGTACCAGAATTTGTAAATGCAAATCTAGATTAATCACTATATAAATTGTATTTCAAAAGCACACATAAGAAATAGCATCTACTATTGATTAGATTTGTTGAGTTTTATTGCATTTAATAATAATTAAAATCTCTATAAGCTTTACAAGCAGCAATCGTGAACCAGGATATATAAGGTGAAAAAATCTAGGTACCATAATCATGGGATGGGATTTGCTATGACAGTTAGTGTATTGGTGTTGTACTCATCAAGATGTGACATTGAATGATTGATGTTTCACTGGTACAAAACTAAGTGATATTTATTTGTTTTTCACTTTTATTATAGTTAGTGATATTGGTATTTTACTGTTATGTTTAAAACTGACCATGTTTCACCATGAAGAAGTTTAGTAAAGTTGTTTGCACTTAGTTATGGAATTAGTGAAACTCTTTTATAGAATTTAGTGGTATTGATTTTTCTCTCAAGTTTTGGTAAATTGTTTTTCATATTTGTGAAGCTTAGTGACACTGATGTTTTCACTTTTATATAGGTCAATAATATTTGCTTTTCATATTGATATGGAGATAGTGATACTGATGTTACATTCTGATAGTTGTGGGTGTTGCATTTACCATATGGTGATAGTGATGCAGGCTCTCTAAAAGTCTCTTATATAGACTACTTTTATAGATTTAGTGACTAGTATTGCTCTCTTAAAGAGTTTTATTGTGTTACACTCTTCTGAGGCGGTCAGTGCTTTGTTGTTGCAAGCTGTTGTAGAGTTTAGTGGCATTGGTATTGTACTCTAAAATGGACACTAAAGAACTTGGTGTTTGCTTGCTGACTATGTATGTTTGCCAAATTATCTTTTAAATTCTGGAATGTTTATAGTTTATATTGATCACAGAATGGCTGGGTCATGATCTAAAAGGTGTTATGTTATACAATGCCTTAACATTTAACAACTGGGTCCTGGTAGTCTCATCATCCACATTCTTACAAATGACTCCACTATAATTTGCAAACTTCATACATTTTATGCCATATTGTTATTACTCACCACTTTTACAAATAAATATTCCATGCTATAATTACTACAAGTTTAAATGGATTATACTGTTGACCTCCCCTTCTCTGATGATCATCTAAAACCTTCAGTAAATTTGCCTATGCATCATCTTCAATAAATGTGAGCATTATCCATTCTCATTTATACCAGATATTCATGGCTCTCAAGGACAATAATTGTTCACAAATACATCATCTTTATGTCTACAATCAAACAGATAAATATAAAATCTCTTGATCAGTATTCAAGAAATACAGGATGATTATATAGGGAAAATAGTAACTTTAAAAAAACAGTCACTTTATTTACCCTATGGTTGCTATTCCTTTGACATGTCTCTCCCTCTCATGGTGAACTCACACTAATACATATGGTATTATGCTTGTACCATGAATTACAGGAAAAAAGCACATTATTCCATATGGGTATGGAGACTTTTGAATCGCCCTGTAGAAAATTTTGACACAAAATGTCTTTTAAACTAGTTTTCAAAGAAACAAAGACAATATTTTTTATGGTTACATTTATGCTGTATAGATAACTCACATAAAATAATACAACATAATTACATCACAAAACAACTCTAAAGCATAAATACACAACAAATATAAATAACTGTCTGACAGGACAGAAAAAATATTTCCTCTCTATCTTTATTGGTTATAACATTCAGCTTTATTTTCCATATCTTGGGAAAATGCACAATCACAGTATATATATATATATATATATATAACAATGAATTAACAGAAACAAATCAAACTGAAAATCTACTGATAACTGACACTGATGCAAACAAAACTTCATAAAATGATTCATAATTATAGCTGCATCTCTAATAACATTTTAGTTTTAAAACTAAATTGTATCTTATCAATTGAATATACATATATTACTCATAATGTACAATATTTTAAAAACATTTTAAGTGAATTAAATGTAAGTCAAAATAAGATAAACATTTTAGTTTTAAAACTAAATTGTATCTTATCAATTGAATATACATATATTAGTCATAATGTACAATATTTTAAAAATATTTTAAGTGAATTAAATGTAAGTCAAAATAAGATAAACATAACTAATAGTAATACACATTCCAGCTTTCTCCCTCTAAGATAATATAAATGTGAAAATGTATAATACACTGAAAATGATAAACATTACTCATAAGAGTTTTAATTATTTAAATAGACATCTTTATACCAAATATATTATTAAGGTTTAGAAATATATGTATTGTTATAATAATTTAAGATTAATAATATTATATTGATTATTTTGTTCTGAGTGACAATTTAAAGATTTTTATTTGTCATAATAATATATAATTATACAGGTGTGAAGTTTGTTTATCAGTACAAAATTGGCTTGATTAATAAATATTTTTTAAAAAGCAATTTCAGCATTGAAATTTATTTTGACAAATATAGTTTACTTCAGTGGTCTTCCACTTTTCAAAAGCTTGAATGAATAGTTTTAAAGTTTCATTATGAATCCAGTTTTCTATAACCTGAATCTTAGAATTATAAAAAAAAAAATGTCAAAATAATGCTATTAATCTCTAATTGTTTTTTTCTCTATTACTAAAACAGAAAAAGTCTTTTTATTTTATCACTAAAGCTGTTAGTTTTTGCTTTCCACTTTAAAAATCAATTTTAAAATATTTTTTTTACCATTTTCAATCTTGCTTGTCGTCAGTTTTCTATGCCTTTTATTTAACACTAGACAAAAACTAGAACTTCTTTTTTACTTTTATCCCCTCTCACATTACATCTTCAAAAGTAAATTTACAATATTTTACATTAAAAACTCCTAATGTAAAAAATTAACAGTGCAAAACTACCTTCCCACCTTACACATTTCAGTTGAAGTCAAGAAGCTGCTCCTTATATGCTTCAACAAATATGTACGTTTTGATTGAGACCTGTTGATTTGTAACTCACACAAGATCCAACAGAATGAGAATTTAAAGTGTGAGAGTGCCCATTAACTTCTAAAAATCTGTTTTAGGTCAAAAGTCAAAATTATTTTTTTAAAATATCTTTTTTCATTGCATATATAAAATACCTCAGATCAGCTAAGCCTTCTATAACAAGAACACTAATAAATGATATGTGATAATTTTTTATAGTTTAAATTTTTAAATTTATAATTTAAAAAAAAACAAAATCTGGATGAAATATGAAATATCTGACTAAAATCCAAGTCCTTTATCTATGAGAAAGACTTAATTTATCTCAACAATTAGATACAAGATATCTAAATGGTTAACAACCATTCATTATGTGAAAAATACTACAGAGAATAGTGTATACTCTGCCACAAGAAGGAATTCAATAAAATAATATTTTTAAGTTGTCAATTAGATCATCAGGCATACTGGACAAAAAATACACTTTCTGCATGAAAATCTTTATAAAGAAAATAAAAGCACAATAATTAACAAAGTTGTACGCATGATACATAAATAAAAGGAATATCAGTGATGAGTTAGCTCCCACAATTCGATACAGCTATTAATTCAGTCATTTACTTAATTATTTAAAACATGATTAAATCAAATTAATTTTTGATAGACATAGTAAAAGTGTTGGGTTATTGACTAGAATATCGTTCCACTGCACACTAAATATTATATCTTGCTTAGGCTCTTCTTCATAATCTTAGTCATATTCCCTTCAAAGCACTTTATTTCTATTTATAAAGGTGTATTCAATCTTGCTAAAATTGTTTATGCATTTTGACATGACAGTTAGTGGCATGATGGTGTATTGTTATGAAGTTTAAAGTTAGGGATATTGTAGTTGCATTTTGATATGAGGTATTTAATCAGTACTGAACTGTTATAAAGTGTAATAGCATTGGTGTTACTTTGGTTAAGAAGTGACATTGGTGTTGTATTTTGTTACAGAGTTTAGCCAAATTGGTGTTGAAATGCTTCAAGTTTGTTGACAATTTGTTGCACTCTTATGCAATGTAGTAGGGGCTGGATTTACACTGTTAATTAACAGGACCAGTTTAGTTATGAGTCTGAGTTTGTAATTCCTCAGAATGTTAAATAAGTTTTGTAGTTTGTGCCAAAGTGTTTATTTTGTTTGACTCTTATGATTCCATCTAAGGCCAGTACCATGGCAAGACAAGATTGCAAGCAATGACTATTTGCTTTTATCTGAACCAGAGAAATTAGAGATGCATAAAAAGTGAGACTTCTGTATGATACACTGATGAATCAGTAGCAAATTAAATTTTCAAGATTATTTTCATTGCCACCATTAATGCCTTGTCACACTAGCTGAAAAAAAATCTCAACTTGTATTTCCCTCCCACCCCATATAATCACTTGTTTATTGTTGATGAAATAAACATATTTCTATGTAATGTGAATATCTAATAACCAAGAGAATCCTGTTTGAATTCTGCTTATGTCTGAATCCATTTTATTCCAATGGTGACAAGGCAGGCATGATTCATCTATAGTTTACTAGCCACAATCTTCTTTTCACCTTAAAAGAAAGTATAAAATAATGAAACAGAATCAATCAATTTTCCATAAAATTATTTTCACTTAATTATAAAATTAAGGAGAGATAGATGGTATAAATTCAAATGTATGTTTAAGATATATGTATGCACACCACACACTTTTTTCAGATTTCCTGTTAAAATTAAACCTTTCACTTCCAGTGCTTACTTCATATAGAAACTTTTTCTGACCCATTTGCCTGCACCATATTAACATTGAGATTTTAGTTTCCAACAGTATGATTTATTATGCTATAATAAAGTAATTGTAAAATCATTTTCCAATTTTCATAGAGAATTTTCAATCAACAAAGCCAATTAAAGCACCATCTCATTGAAGATTTTTTCAAACAAACGTCAACTGAAGTCACATTTGCAAGATTTTTAATTATGAATGCTTTGTATATGTTTCATTATATCTGATTATTCTAAGTTCTAATACAAGAATGTGTTTATTTGTTAATCCATATTTATATAATACATTATTAATTGGGTAAATCTACCACTAAAGGGAGATTTATAAACATTTGATAGACTCTAGTTAAAAAATTATTTTAATAATGACAATGTTCCTTAAAAATAATTCATGTATTATTGCACTTTTTTTCAAAGGTCTTGATAAAACAACAGTAGAAAAGATAACTTTATATTCCTACAGAAGGATCAATTAAGACTGTATAATAATGTTAGACAAGTAAATTGGAAACCAAATTTTAATCCAAGTCATGTTTGAGTTGTAATCAAACAATATATTAATTATTATAGATAGTACTGTCACTTTAAGTTAAAGATAATTCTTATTTCCATTCACTTTTCAAAGTGAAATATTGATTAAATCAGTAAACAATGAAAATTTCAATAAATAATTCACCTTGATCAGTTAATAAGAATTGTGTTAGTTGTGTTTTCTGGTAGTATTTAACAGTTATTTTAGATTGAAATAAAAAAATTAATGATGAAGTGTTGCAATGATATTGCGTAGACATGCATTTAACAGTACATGTACTATAAATACATAAGAGATGTAAGAACATTTTAATTGATAAGAATTAATGTGATGGATTAGGGAATTCCTTATTTTCAAAGCAAAGCATTTAGACCTGACCAATATTTAATTATGAATGTATAGAGTTGAGTTTTATGAAATCGTTATAGTGGAATTTAGATGCTCTTAACTTACTGTGTTCACTAACTCCATTATTTTCATTGTTATTTTTCAACAATTTTTAGCAGCTGAGTAATTTGTAAATAGTACTATATCTGATGACATAAATTTGTAAACAATACTGGTTTTTGTGCATAGTCTAGAGAGTTTATGATTCACACTCTGTTAAGGAAAGCTCAAGTCACCCAGACAGATTATGACACTGATTGGTTTAATGTGTTGTATGAGTGCATATCTAATGACATTTTACTTCTTATGTCAACTGTCATATCATCAATACTGACGATTGCTTGTAAGACCCATGGTCAATATTACTCTTGCTTTCCTAAGATAGGAGGAAAATTTGCACCAGTGTTACTTCTTAGTGCAGAGAACACACAGATGCAGACACATTGATTGACATATTTAACACCTAGATGATCCAAACAGCCAATGAGATCCTTGGCAAACATAGACAAGCAATGAAACCTTGGGCTATAGCTGACATCTTGATCTGTGTGACAAGCGTCAACAGCTAAAGAAGAAGAAATCAGAAGTAAAAGGAGCAAAACAATACAGGGAAATCAACCAGATTATCAAGAAAAGCATGAAAAAGGCAAAGGAGACATGGATTGAAGACAAGTGTAAAGATATAAAAATAATTTAAAGAAAAATAATAGCAAAAAAGCATACCAACTGGTGAAAAACCTGACCAGTGTAAAACAAGGACACTCCTCCACCATTCAAGATAGTGGAGGGAATTCTCTTACAGAAGATCAAGACATTCTTAAAAGATGGACAGAATACTGCTCAGACCTATACAACCAGAGACCTACAGGGGACTGAGACATACTCAACACCCCACCAGTGAGCAACACTGACAACTACCCCATCTTCTGAGAAGAATTAGAGACTACAGTGAAATCATTGAAAAAGAGGGAAAGGCAGCAGGAATAGACATCACTTCAGAACTAGTCCAAGAAGGGGGAGAAGCCATGATAAGTGCCCTACTAACAATCTGCAATCTGGCAGACAGGGGAATGGCCAACACCATGGACTCAGTCACTCATAATAACTCTCCCCAAAAAAGGCAATTTGCAACAATGTCAGAACTATCGTACAATAAGTCTTATATGCCACCCAAGCATGCTAAAAATCATATTAATAAACAGACTGAAGCCACAGGCAGATGAAATCATAGCTGAAATCTGAGACTGCTATGTGAGAAGTACCTCTAGCACCAACAAGACATGATAAAGTAGTTTCATATGACCATCTTTGTGTTGCATTGTCATGATCACGAAACAGAGACATAAATCATCAAAAAAACTTGACAGTCAAGGTCATTTGCTAAATGATGCTCAAATTTTCAATCACGATATGACTTATAATCAATACACAATTTATGTTCCTAGCAATTCATTCATTTTAATTTTCCACCCATAATATGACAGGTGGAAAATACTCTAGTAACACATAAATGGATGGATTTCTATTAACATTCTCAAAACAATGCTCACCAAATACTGAAGTAAGCTGACCAAGAGACCATATTCTGTCAATCAGTTGATTTCTGAGCTCCAGTTTTTCAAAATCTTTTACATCTGTTTTACAACAATTAAACAACACATGTACATAATCGCCATCCAATACTCAAAAACTGATTTAAAAAATAATTTCCAGTCATACAATCTTGTTTTGACTATAAAGTGGCAGAGAAAACAAATTCCTGTTTGAAAAGGATGTTTCTCCCTTAGCAAGTTTACAGGTGTTTATTTTCTATTATCTAATTCAAACCAACCTGCAATCAAGTTTTAAAATAATCACAATCTATACAGCACACACACACACACAGGTACACATGCACAGAGAATACTACTGTAGTAGTTTTGACTAAATAATCATTTTTGAAGTTATAATATGAAGTGAATTAAAGCATTCTGACTTTACAAGTATTACAAGTATTCATTTTCATTAATTATGAAAATTATAGAAACATGAAAAAGAGCTAAATATTTGAAAATCTAATTCTTGTTTGCAAGAATTTATTGACATTATCTATGATGAATGAAGTCACAAGGGCAGGAGTCAAAGTCACCAAAAATAACAACCAAATTAAGGTAAACTAATGCTGTGAAATATCATGATGTACAAAACACACAAGTAAGAGTTATGCTTTTGACCTTTTTATCAAAAGATTATTTCACATTACATAGAGAAGATGACATGTAGTGATCATGGATCAATGCAATGATATTCACATTAGATGGCTTACTCTGAAATTGCAGCACTTTTCACAAATAACATTTCAGTTAGCATGTTTTGTGTTCATATTTCTTACAGTTAAAATATCATAACTGAAAGATAGTGAACATCAAAGATTTTCTATACAAGTCACAGTACACATATCAAACTAGCCTTAGAGGTCTTCAGAGTTTTTTTCACTTCTTTCTTTCAGCTCTGGACATTACAAGCCTAGATGTTGAAATTGCTTCTATATACTCAATGTACAACATCTTTTGAAAGCCATAAACGGAAAAAATCTAGCAATTAAGATAATAATTAAACCCACCAACTAAAAGAATGACTGACTGCTCATGTTTATTTGCTCACCCCTACCACCACATGTTCATAGAACATTTTCCCCAATGTGGATGAAAAGTTCTTGAATTAACTGTACTTGCTTATTTTCATTTTACGTTACATATCATTATAGATATTCCTATACTTTCAAATAAAACTTGCTTGAGCTTAATTACTTGCATTTTCAAAAAGAAAGCTCTTATTTTTTTTTTCTTCATGAATACATCCTTTACTTTCTATCCATTGGTACAGTCTTGTACTCCAGCCACTAATAGTAAGTCAGCATTGATTCATTTACAACCCGCAAACATGGTACCATAAGTTGATGTACCAATGCTGCATAGTAATACTGCTAGTGATGCAGTTTGGTCAACTGATAAACTAATGAATATCTGCTCTGTATCATCATTTCAGAATTGAAGTTAGATGAGTTCTAGCAATAAACCTTATTCCCCTTGGGTGGAATTTAACATGCGCACTATAATGTTAGTTAACTTCCATCCCTGACAATGTGAAGCTTTGCGAGCAGGGTTTTCAATTTATATAGCAATATCATATAAATTATCCCCAGTAAGCAGCTCCATGGTTGGTATCAGTTAGGTTACCATGATAGAGCTAAGTCTATTGGAATAATGGTTTATTCTGTCTTATATGTAGCAGGTGGTGATAAAACTTTGACACAGGTCTGTGCTATGCATTATATGGCTTCATGACAGTTTTAGAAGAAAAGGATGGTGATGAAACTTTCTTACAGGACTATGCAATGTGTTGCAGGTCTTCATGACATAGCTTCAGCAGGACAGTTAAGTTTTGTGCAACAACATAGTATGTATCATGAAGTATAATGTCAAAGAAGAATTAAACCACCAACAGTAAATTAAAAAAATAAATCCTAATAACCAAAGCATAGGTGTCTCATATTTAATCTTAGCACCATGAATAATAACCAATCATCTAATAAAGATGTTAGTACCAGTAGGAACAGCAATAATTATAGTAGCAGCCATAAAATTCACATGCATATCAATATCCATCCCTTCAGTAAATATGAGTTCAGACAATAAAACCCAAAATACCAATAGCAAGCATAACATAAATCGTCCCAAGAGTCCCAAAAGGTTTTCTTACATGAATGATGTATTACAATATGAGAAATTATACCAAACCCAGATACAATTAAAACATACACATCAGGATGACCAATAAACCAAAATAAATGCTGATACGAAATAGGATCACCACCATCAAGGTTAAAAAAAAAAAGATATATTAAAAGCATTGTAATTGCTCCAGCTAACACAGGCAGACAACAAATGTAAAATATTAATCTTTACAGACCAAATAAAGGAAGTTGCTCAAACTGCATACCCCATCAGTGCATATTAATCACAGTGCAATAAAATTAACAGCAACTAAAATAGGGGATGCATCAGCCAAGTGCAAAGAAAAAACAGCTAAATCAACAGAACCCACAGCATGAGCCAAATTCCCCGCTAAGGGAGAATACACAGTCCACCCAGTACCAACTTCACCTTCAACAGCCACAGATGACAAAAGAAACAATAACCTTGGAGGTAATAACCAAAAACTTATATTATTCAAATGAGGAAATGCTATTTCAGGGGCTCCTAGATTAAAGGCACTAACAAATTTCCAAAATTATTGATTGTCGTTGGTATAATCCCCCCCCAACAACAAAAAATTATAACAAACGCATGAACTGGGAATCACATTATATAAATGAACATCATCTAGTATCAGGCTGACCAAGCTCAGCCCAAATTGAAATCCTTAACCCAATACCTACTAAACTAGACCACATACCAAATAAAATATACAAAGTTCCAATATCTTTATGATTAGCAAAAACTAATGCATTAAACAAACTCAAAAAATCAAACTTAACCACAAACCAACTACCAAAAAATTAACAAATAAAAATAAACCTATTTAAATTTATATACAGTATTTCTCTCACTTTATTATAAACCTTAACATAGAAAACAAAAAATAATCTTAAATAATAAAATAAACTTAGAACCCAAATTAGCAATAAGATAAACATCCCAACCTTGGAGGAAGACCACCCAGAGATAAAAAAAGCAAAATAATCCCCAAATCAACAAATAAATTCTTAATAAAACTATTCAAATCAATCATCAAAACAACATTCACATACCACAAAATAATAAACAAAGAAAGAAATTGTAATATAAATAAAAAAATAAACCTTCATATTATTTTCTTCTTAAACTACCCACTCTAATGATCTGTCATTTCACTCATGAAACAACCCAATAACTAAAATAACTAAAAATCCTAAACAACCAAGAACACTTATATAACTAAATATTGTTAAAATACTAATCAGTGCAGACAACAATCTCAATATCAAAAATTAAAAAAATAATAGCTAATAAAAAAAAAAAAATCACAGTTGTAAGGCATATGTGCAGTCCTTATTAGATCAAAGTTACACATAAAAGGAGAATTCTTTCACCACCCCTAATAATATGAGCAGATAACACCCACCCAACCCTTTTAACCACAACAAATAAACTAACTGCAACTATTTTACTCAACATTAAAATTAAAGAGTAATAACCCTTATAATAATCAATATCAACAATTCCCATTCATCCAATATAATGTGTAATGCTAAATGAATAAAATTCTTATAGTCTTCTAATTAACATCTAGATAATCTTTGGCCCCAATCTTTGGCTTTCATTTAAACCAACTTATGAAAAAGGATTAATACCTGTAAACTATGCACAACTTCCATGCTCTTTATAAACATGATGTGGCTAACTTCCAAGTTCCTAATTAATTGACTGTCAATCTCTATCTGAATAATTAACCTTAAATTATACACAGACAAGATTCTCTCATACAGACAATCAATCAGTCACCGACAGGGTCTTTGTCCTTGTGGTCAAGAGTGACTAAGTCAGACCTTGAGAGTTCTATCTATAGATTACCTCCTCTCCAAGCATTAGTTGTCTCAGAACAATAGATTCTGCAGCTCTATCTTGTCTGTCAATCTATTTTCCAGCCCTCCACTTCTCTCATTCCAGTAGCAGGAAAACTACTCTAAAGCGTATATGTGACCGGCTTCCGTTACGTCATTACGTCATCTAGCTCAGCCCCCATCCACTACCTATATATGCTCCTCTTACGTAACAAAAGAGTGAATAGCTTATAAAATTTAACGAATTTTATTAAAAATATAAAATAATAAAATTAAACTGTTTCGACATTAATAAAACAACACCAGAAAATAATACAGGATTCAATATTCGAATTACTCCTCTCTCAAGTCAATATTTAGAAGAATAAGAAAATAAAAAATAGTTATTCAACAGATCTCACAAATCAATAATTAGAGAATAGGAAATTCATCATTACCAAAATTATCTTTCTAAAACAATTATTAGAAGATCCCGCAATTTAATATTAATACTCTTCATAGAACAATTACTAGGTTCACACATTAATATTCTCATTCAAAAGAAGATATCAGCATAAGAAGGGTAAGGAAGAATAACAATAAGAATAAGAATAATATTTGTATAAGAATTTATACAAATCACTGAACAATACAGGTTTAACATTGAGACAATTATGGGTTATGGTTCACCTGGTGTTTTGTGTGCATCGTTCCTGGCCATTTATCTCAGCCCTTGTTATCAGCTTCAATTGGAACAGTTTTAATATAATGTTAATGTCCATAAGATTCACAGTTTGTTTAACTTAACACATGCTCTTGAAATCACAAGTCCAGTGAAATTTAGTTCTCGAGTCTAGTCGAATATTCTCCATAGAATATCCCAAATCCATGGTTAGTTAGTCACACAAGAATGGATATAGCCTGTCCAAACAACGGTATGCGATACCTTTAATGACTGTCGACTTTGATTCAGCCAACCTCACGCCAAATCTTTAGTCCATGAATTTCCCTGTCTAGTTCACCCTGTGTTCTCTGCTCCGTAGATGGTAGCCAGTTAAACGAGCGTACTTGCATCGTTCTGACGGTTCTGCACTTTTGTCCTTCAGACCAATGTCCCTCAAAGCTGTGGAAATACAAAATGAATTTCCGCACATCAGTCTCATAGTGTGACTAAAGTAAACCTGTAATTCCATTCTTGGTTCTCATCTTAAATTCTTTCACATTTTAATCCTTCTTTAGCCCCAAGAATGCACTCACAGAAAAATCATTTAAAATTACAATATTAGCAAAGAAAAAAATCTACAATTTGCAATAATAAAAAATAATTAATCTGTACAAAATCGTGAATTTACCATCTCAGACAATCCTTAGCCTGCTCTGTCTATGCTCCTAACCGTAGAGGGGTATGGGATCCATGAGTCAAATGTGCGTCCTGCTGACAGTGGACAACATAAGCTAGAGTTGGGTTCTACATTCTAATCTCCCCTTCTGGGCATAATCCATCCCTTGTCTCGCGCATTGTATTTTAGTCTCGGTTGAGTGACTCTACTCAAAAGGGCTGCTCTGCGAGCGCAAGGCTGGTGCCTTTAGAAGCTGCCCAACTGAGGTTCAATGGCGTCTGTCTCTTTGACAGTGCGTACTATTACGTAACACATGCGTCTCCTCTCGGTGTGTCTGTTCAAGCATCTGGTTGCATGATTGTTATGGTGGCTTGGCTCAACTTTGAATCTCTAATCCTACTTGAGATCAAAGTTTCGCTGCCTAAGATGCTGAATACGATTTTTCTACACCGCAAAATACCTGACTGGCTTTGCAGTGGCACACAATTAAAGTTAAAGCATCAAAAGAATTCTGTGCGTTTCAACTTTTAATTAAAGAAATTTTATCCGTGTGTCTGTTTGCATTATCAGCTCTACACATGACTTAAAAACTTAATGTTTCTTTCCTGAAAGCAAATCAGATTTTTCAGTTAAATCATTGTCACATGTCCAGTTATTTTAACGATTCTGTCGCAGTATTAGATCCAAAATTATTAAATATTAAGGTTATTGTATTAACTCTAATGCTAACCTCAGCTGAATGGCCTAATCTGTCCTTCAGTCCTATGCCAGACTGTTTGGGACTATCTTTCATCTGACATAACGACAGACAAATTAGATGATGTACCTTGGGTTAGAAGATGTTAGCATGGAACTTTTCCAGGAAACAGTGAATAATTCAAAAATACATTAAAACATTTATATTATATTATATTATATTCAATTGCCAATTCAACAAAGTGTATGGATTTATACAAGAAAAAACCAATGATGTTCAACACAACAAAAAGGTAAGAAAACGTTTTATTATTTATTTATTTTTGAATTTGAAATAATAAACTTTGGAAAACAACATGTTCAGTAGGCTAATTAAATTTAAATAAAAACTTTAAAAATGTCCCCCATAATACTTATTTTGAAAATCTTTTTAGAATTATATAAATTATACTTGCTTTTCATTTTTAGTAGACTTGTAAAAAAACAAAAATCAAAACAATGAAAATATTCGCAAGTTAAACAAAAAGATAAGAAAACATTTTATTATTTCTTTGTTTTTGAATTTGAAATAAATCTAAATAAATACTTTTAAAATTCCTTAGTATGTCTATAATACTTATTTTGAAAATCTTTTTAGAATTATACTTGCTTTTAATTTTTTAGTAGACTTGTAAAAAAAAAACCGATGCTGAATTTTGCAAGTTCAACAAAAAGATAAGAAAACTTTTTTATTATTATTTGAAATAAATAAAAATAATACTTTTAAAATTCCTTAGTATGTCTGTAATACTTATTTTGAAAATCTTTTTAGAATATACTCACTTTTAATTTTTTAGTATTGTAAAAGGAAAAAAAACGCTGAAATTTGCAAATTCAACACAAAGATAAAGAAACTTTTTATTATTTATTTATTTATTAATTGGAAATAAATTAAAAATAATACTTTTAAAATTCCTTAGTATGTCTATAATAGGTAGTAATTTAAATTTTAAAAATCCATTGATAATTACAGTCGCTTTTCATTTTTAGTATACTGACCCATTTAATTATCGGTAAGTGTCAAAATAACATTACACGGTGGCATCTGCTGACACATTTCTGCCTGCCTGACAGCAAACGGGATATCATTGTCAACAATTATATAATTATTAAGTTTAGAAATAGGGATAGACAAAATTACTCTGCCACACAATCTATAATTAAACTGTTCTGTACAATCAATAAAGGAAGGAAGGAAGGAGGGAGGGAGGGAGGGAGGGAAAGAGGAGGGGAGAGGGACGGGAAGGGAAGGGAGGGAAGGGAAGGGAAGAAAGGAAGGAAGGAAGGAAAGGAAGGAAGGAAAGGAAGGAAGGAAGGAAGGAAGGAAGGAAGGAAGGAAGGAAGGAAGGAAATGGCAAAATTAATAAAATAAATAAAATTCTTTTAAATGAATCAGTTTTACTTGCCTCCTGTCACCTGAAATTTGGTAATGAGAGGCCATATGGTGATGACAGGAATACTCATGTTGATGTGAGGAAAACTTGCACTATTTGTACTGTCTCTGTTGAGAGTAAAAAAATAGTCTCAGCAAAAGACAATTTAATTTATGTATCGTGTAAAGCATATTTAAAAAAATGGTATTAGTAAGTCTGTTTTTCATCAGATAATGTACAAATTACCTCTAAGATCTTAAATCATTGTTTTAAATTTGTGTGTTATAGAAACACATATTGCTCAATCCATTTATTTTGTACATTTTCACAAAGACCAAACTTTACAAGGTAAAATCAGAAATTGATAATAAATAAAAAATCTAACAGTTTGATGTAAGATATTCCATCTAGATTTACAAGAAAATATAATAACATGTGTTCCATTTTTCAATCAAGTAAATAGAAATGTCAACATTTACTTTGTTCATATTCTGACTGAAGTTTTGCACAAATATAATTTAATGTCAATCATTTTTCACAATCTATACTTATAATAAAAACAATATTTTTAGGTATGGCTGTGGATTTAAATAAAAAAAGTATTGGACAGATTATGATTGGACTTTATCTGTTGTATACTTTAGTGCCTTAGAATCAAGACAGGCTAAATAATATGCTAAACCCATAAATGAGCTTGCCAATACCCTAAAACTATGAACATTTTCCATTAAAAGTGAAGTGCATGCATGCAGGCCATGGCTAATATATTGCTGTGATCTCTGTACACTTCTCAAAAAAATATATAATACCGTTCCTACATACTTAAATAGAGTCGAACCTGGATATGTCGACGGCCTAGGGGTTTGCCAAAAGTGTTGAGATAACTGATGATCGAGATACCAAAAACCAATATGGTGGCAATATATTACAGTACTATAACATGCGCTTGAAATTTCTTTATGTATATGATGTGCATTAATGAATGAGAATGTACATGCACGTGTTTGGTGATTTTTTACACAACAGCGTTATTAAGTGAGAATGTACATGCACATTTTTGATTTTTTACACAACAGCGCTGCCATGATTTGTTTGATGACGTGATCGGCATGCTATAAAAATGTACATACATCTACATGTACATTGTTTGCTAACAACAAAAGGCTTATGTGCACCAACTAACAGCAGAGATTTACCAGTACATGTTTACAATAAAAATGTACAAACCTTTCATTATATTCTCCAACATTGCAAACACAAAGATCGCTCACAAAATCACAAAAAACAATAAAACATCAACCATCATACATCAATTACAAATATAAACAATTTCCTCCATAAGTATATAAACTTCTAATATAAATCAAGTGAGTATCAAACAAGGGAGGAATCCCTGATCCCAATATGTCAATGTACCCTAAATTTACTGTCACCTGCCCAAGCAATATATATGCAAAGAGGTGCACACAGGTAGGCAGGCAGTGACCAAGTAAATACAAAGCATTAGGATCAAAGTAATGTGCTCTCTCTCTCTCTCTCTCTCTTTCTCTCTCTCTATATATATGCCAGGTGACCAACCTGACATTGCAGACCACTATGCCAACAAGATTTCCTTTGGAATCCACCAAAGCACCACCACTTGCACCTGGGTGCACTGCACAAGTTGTCTGCAAACAGGTTTCAGGAAATCTCAATTATACTTATACATTCAATGTTAAGTAAAATATAATAATCAAAATAAATGTTGATGAGGAAATTGTAAGAATTTTAACTGTTTTTAATGAAATATTTGTAGGAGAAATCATACTGAATTATTGAAAATACTCCTAAGTAATTTCATATACAATTTTAAACTTTAGCTTTGTCTGATGACATCCTCTATCTGTTATTACATGTATTATTAATCTTTAATAATGAATAACCATATTAATACAGGTGGATGGGTCACAAAGAACAATGTTAACCTTAATTAGAAGATTTTTCTCCACCTGGTACGCCTGGTTGGCACTTTCAGAGCTCTAAGTATGTGTGATGTTTTACTGGGAGATGGGCAAGATGTTAATTCTCCACCACTCTGGGCCACCTGTAACCTTAGGCTAATCCCCAAAGCATATCTTCTGGCTGATCATAAGTTTAAAAAAAGATGAATGATAGATAATGAAGAATAGAAGAGTGATAGTTCTAGAAGATAGCTTGAGCCCCCTCAAACATACAGCCAGGGTAGTAAGTAAATATAGGTTGCAGACTATAACATATAACATATAAGTGAGTTACTCTAACATGAGTGGTCTAAGTAGCAACAACAAATGTATTCATAAAGAAATAACATAAGATACATAACAAATAGTTCAACAGTTACAGTTAGAGTTTATATATATTTAAGTTCAAAATCACAACCATGTGGTCATAAGAGAATGTTCATTTTGAGTCCTAAGGCACTATAAATGAGTTTATAAGAGAACACTGAATGTTTCTGAGTGAACTCTAAAAGTACTTTGAATAAAGTTTAAGTGAATTCAATTGTATCTTGACTGAAGCTGTGTGGTTGTTGACTTTATAAAATTCATAACTTTAGGATCTCCTGACAAGTCATCTAGTTCGCTGTGAATGTCAAAGCAGATGCACAGGTGGTCTGTTGAACTGGGCCTTGGAACATGGGGCATTCTGCTCTGGAGTTGCTTCGCTGTGCAATGCTTGTCATAGTCAACATCCAAGATAAAGTGGTTCTCCTCTGGTATTGTTTCATGATCAACACTCATTGATCAATGTCTCAGACAAAGTGCTGATCTTCCAGTAAAATACACATGGACTAAGAATTCATCCTCATGTGTTCTCTGACAGAACACTCTTACTTACATGGTCATCATACATTTAAATATCATAAGTGTAATATAAAATATAGTTAGTATTTATAAACATGAACATAATATTAGTTAGGCAAGTAAAACCACATTGGCAGTAATATATACAGAGGATAATTTCCTGCTGTGTTGATAACCGGCGATAAGGTTAGTGGTATGATTATATTTTGTTAACACTGGGAGCCAAAATACATGTTGCCTCAATGGTCAACTGCATCTGACTGATGATTTACAGGTGAGTTTCTGGTATATTCATTTGTGTGGTTGAGCTGTGCTTTGATTGGTTAATTTAATGAGTTGTCTGGAACATTCAGGAATGTTCCAGCCTGGGGATAAGGATCAATCTTTCTAGAAGGTAGGTTTACATGTAGTCTATTTCTAGAGGTGGGCTACATAAGCCATTATGTGACAGGATGTATATCACAAGTAATCATTCTGATGCAAAAGTTTACAACTGAGAGGAACGTCTTGCTTAAGAAATGATTGGTTCTGCCCCCATTCATCCTCTATCCAGAGGCTAATTAATGTGTGCAAGAAGCTGTTTACAAGAAATAACAATATTTATTAAAAATAATAATCATGAAAGAAAAAAATACAGTCTTTTATGAAGTGAAACAATAGATCCTGGATATAATGGCATGTTCAAATGAAAGTCAGATCTCACTACTGAATAATTACAGTCCTATAGCTACTATATATCATCACAAAAAATGAGAGTTTTGAGAGAAGAAAAGTACATATTAACAATGACCTGATTGAGTATTGTGTTGCTTACAAAGTGGCAGTACCTCACTGGGTGCAGTGTTGACTCATTGTAGTCAGACATAAGTTGCTGCATATAAATGTCCATAGGATATGCATACACACATCAGAATAAAAATCACATCAGGTATCTCTGCTGACAGATTTTCATTGAGGACAACCTCCCAAGTTGTGTAAATAGGAACAACACTGCTTCCTATTTTCTACTATATGGTGAGGAGGACTGGTTCACATCCCTGGCATAGTACCAATAAGCAGTGACTACAACTCCAATGGCTGGCAAATTCAGCAAGACACTTGTCTACAAGAATTTCTAAACAAGTTGCTGCATATAAATGTCCATAGGATATGCATACACACATCAGAATAAAAATCACATCAGGTATCTCTGCTGACAGATTTTCATTGAGGACAACCTCCCAAGTTGTGTAAATAGGAACAACACTGCTTCCTATTTTCTACTATATGGTGAGGAGGACTGGTTCACATCCCTGGCATAGTACCAATAAGCAGTGACTACAACTCCAATGGCTGGCAAATTCAGCAAGACACTTGTCTACAAGAATTTCTAAACAACACAGGAAAGCATATACCCGCACCCCTGACCCAGGATCTCACTCTAGCACAGGGGTCTCAAACTCGCGGCCCGTGGGCCAATTGCGGCCCGCCAGAGGATATTTTGTGGCCCCCACTTGATATTAAAGTTAAGTGATAGTGCGGCCCGCACGTTTTTCTCATGCACCCTGGGGGTTTTATAGTTTTTGTCACCTGTGGGCTACCATACCCAGGGATCTGCCATTTCCCAGCATGTAAGGCACTCAGGGATTCTGGCACACCATTCAGTGGTGAGAAGTATGTTGCAGGAAAGAATTTGATCACAGGTTTGCAGATTTCAAGAAACACAGAACCACCTTTCAAATATTTTTAAGACCCTTTCTTTAATGTGGAATATGTCCCTCCTGTGCTTCAAATGGATCTAATTGACAAAAGTGTAATTCTGAACTCAAAGCCAAGTTCAGGGAGGTGAGTGGAAAAGCAGACAAGCTTGGACAGTTTTTGAGAGAATTGCCCCTTCCCTTCCCTGAGCTTTCTAGGATGTTCAAGCGGACCAAGTGCCTTTTGGGGAGCACCTATCTGTGTGAATAGCTCTTCTCCACCATGAACTTGAATAAGTCAAAATTCAAGGACAAACTTACTGATGAACATCTTCAAGCCATACTGAGGGTCACAGTGGCTTCCTCCCTGAAGCCAAATGTGTCTGAGCTGTGTAAGAGGAAGTGTTGCCAGGTCTCTGGCAGCAGGAAATAATGATGCGGCCCAGCTTCACCCAGATTCTACTTCCTGTGGCCCCCAGGCAAAATGAGTTTGAGAGCCCTGCTCTAGCATATGAGAATGAATGGAGTATGGATTAGATTTGGAGTGTGCTGCACAATGGTCAGCTATCATGGCATTCCTTCCCTGGATATAATTCCCTTATAATTTAGCAGAGATTCTACCTAGTATTTAAACTAAAATGGTGTTTTGGAAAGTACAATTTGAACTTAATGGTGGTTAGCTTCCCTTCAAGTATGCTACGTGTGTCCGTCTCTGACACTTCTTCCACTTTGCAGGCAGTTCGAATCTACCAGTTCACTGTCTCTTGATATCCTCACCACCTTCCTAGGTCTCATCTGTACCCTTGTGGATATCCACCGTTCTTCAGTTTCTATTGCACATCTGATTCTGGTGTTATTTTCTAGTGACAGTCATTGTGTATATGCTTCTGTTTTGCTCATTCTCAACAGACACATGTTGTCTTGTGGAAATCACTTAGTGCATTATGTGATGGCTTTAGGCATTGTAACAGTGTTTGAATCAAGACCAAAAGTGGTCAACTGTCATTTTGACAGATAAAATTATGGATGAAAAAATAATAATTAATTGATAAAATAATTGATTATGTATGGATGGCAAATCCTCCATCACACTTTGTAAGCCTATAGTGATGTTATTATGCTAGCCCCATGCCAGCCTCTGGTATGAAAGGATTTTTCTGATGTAAAATTAATTATTATATTTAATAAAAGCACCCAGAAGTCACATGAACTCCACAACATGAAAGAAGGTTACAGAACAGAGCATAACAATAAGACAGTAGTAAAAATCAACATTTTAATTAAATACAATAAATGCACATGTACAAATTCACAAGACACACAGATTCTTTTTGTAATAGTGATTATTTTATTTTTATAAAACGCCGTCTCTGAACTGATGGAACCAGGACAGCAAACAATTAAATGGTACAACTCAGACAGCAAATGTGCAAGTCCATGGCACAGTATATATATAAAATACATATCTTCTATAATGTGTCCAAGTCCACTGACACCACAATAATAATGATACCATCTCCTTACATAATGTCTAGTTAAATAAACATAACATCTAGTTAGTTAAATGTTCTTTACCCTACTCTGTGCATATATCTTATTCTTCTGTCTCCACACTATACTACATATAAGTCTATTCACAATGTAACTGAAACTATCCACCCTAACAGTTGGCCCTAAGGCCCAGGAGTCCTGGTACTCCTTATACATCTATCCTCTCATCCTGTCAGTTTGTCTGCTTTTCCCTAGCGCATATATATTCTGAAAGTGCAGCCATCCACGAAACCCATAAAAGCAGGAGGGGCGATCTGGACTAAAAATAGCTTCTGTGTTTCCTCATTTGCTTTCAATTCTTAATTACAGCCTAAGAGTTATATAAGGAATCAAATATATAATGAACCTACCACAATTATGCTTTAATACATAACTCTTTCCTACTATATAATCTAGTAGATTAGACCTAAAATAAAATAAAATCTGTGTTGATAGGCTGTAGGAAAAGCATTTTCATGCATATGAATTATAATACTGTGGCAATATTCATCATATAAAAATATATCAATTAAAAATATAAACAATTTATTTTCTAAATTTATAAACTGTTAATACAATTAACAAGTACATCAAACAGCATACACTGATAAAAATATATATCCTCACACTGTACATCAGCTAACATGGGCATAATGCACAGGGCACCATGTGGTTGAAAAGTGAACTCCCTGACCCCATGCTGTAAATCTAGAAATCTAGTTGCAATTGCCAGAGGTCAGATTTCAGGGATGGGCTATGTAGGCTGGCAGGCCACAGTGATTCACACAAACTAATACATTAAATTCATGGGTGCTACACATAAATAGTAGGTCAAAGCAAGTCTAATTATAACAATTGTTACCTACAAACTTTAAACTGTAATTTATTGCATTCTGTCTAATTCAAAAGTTCTATAACCTATGTACAAGTTCATAAATGTTGCTATTGTCAACTATTCATGCATAGAAAAATGAATGTTAATCCTCTGTCCCAGGTGTACTAGGTAACTTTCAGTAACCAACCACTTAGCATACAAGCAAAATAATTATTATCTAGCTCACCAATCCTTGGCTTCACAGGTGTGGAAAAAAGAGACAGAACCCAGACAGCTCTCTTGTTTTGTGTGCACAGATAATAAAATTCACTCCCAGTGAATTTAACAGCTGGGTACAGAATTCCAATTAAACACAAATGTTTGCTCCCAGTGAATTAACGGCTGGGAACAGATAATAAAATCCACTCCCAATGAATTTGATGGCCAGGCATAGATAATAAAATACACTACAGTAAATTAATGGTTGGGTGCAGAATTTCAATTATGCACAAAAATTCACTTCCAGTAAATTAAGAGCTGGGTACAGAACCCAACTTTACAAAAATTAACTCCCACTGAATATGATTGCACATGGTAATCCAATTATAGCATCATTTGCTCCCAGTAAATTTGGTGGTACATAGAAATCCAACTATGAAATTCACTCAGAAATCCAACTAAAATGAAATTCACTTCCACTGAAATTTTTTTTACAGAATTCTGATTGCTATTGTGGCTGGCCTTTTGTTGGACTCAAAAGACAGCCCCTTCCCCCTTACTCTGACCTAAACGGGGTTTTTAATACAATTGAGGTGGAAAGTACACTGAAGTGACAAATGCACAGGATCAGTGCAAGGCACTCGTCAGATCTAGCCAACAGTGACTAAAATACTTGAGTGGTGCTCACCCCCTCACCCCTAACATACAAATAAAAAGGCATTCACAAAAATAGCAAATAGCAAAGAGAAAACCCATGAATATTATGAAAATCTTAATAAATCATCAAACAATCAAGACAAACATTATGAAATTAATTAGTGCACGAACTTTTGCATCTTAATACAGTTATAAGATCCCAAAAGATGAACAAATTTAACACAGGTATCATATTCTAACCACCACCTTCTGTATAATAAAATTAAAAAACTAAAATAAACTAATTGCATTAAAAATCTATCATCCCCTTCATGTGGTCTTATATGTGACTCATGAGCTGTCAATCCAAACTTGGTGACACTCTGAAACTGGTAATGCATGAGTGAGCTTAAGTTAGAAAGGGTATAACTTTTCCTAATTTCCATACATTATTGGTCGGATGAGAACTATGGTTCCTTATTTCCATACATCATTATTGGTCAACTGAGAACTATGGTTATAGGAAGTAAATCCTTTTGATTTTTCCCAAGAGTGATTTAAAAACAGTTACATGCACCAAACTTGGGCAGACATTTTTACCATTCCCTTGTAGAAATACAGTGTCTCCCTCTACTGATTAATAAATGTGCCAAGATAAAATCCTAATGGATTAATTAACTCTGCCATATATGGGTGAGAATTAATGCAATACAGGAATTACAAATAATATTTTAAACACATTATTATTTAATTCATGGTAATTAAGGTATATGAAGCTTCTATCTTCCAGCAATTGTTAGATCAATTTTATTATATGTTTTTATTGTGTGATTAACATACTCAACCAATTGTTTTACTGATAATTATAAACAATCTAGCACATGATGATTATACAAATTCATGTTCTTTTATCAATATTAATAAACTGTTGATTGTGTTTAAATACTATACATATAGTTAACTAATATACTGACTGAGAGTCATGTCACGTCAACTATTGTCTTATCACATTCTTACATGTCACCCCTGCTGAATAACCTTGTGTGTTAACCATTGGTACAATGTATATTGTTGTGCCTGAGAGAGACCTGTAGCCATTTATTGCATGAGTTAACTCATTCTAAAATGACCCCTTCAGAAGGCAGCACACAACAGGTGTAACAACTGCTACAGCTATGCACTCCAGCATTTGTACCAAGGGCTGATCCCTGGGCCTGCGCCATTGCCAAAGTGTACTATGGCCATTGTGTATGCTATTACCACACCCAGCCCATCAAATACAGACTAAAGAGGAAGCCTGATCTCTACTACAACTAAGTCGGCAACCTGCTGCTGTCACTGAAATCATTGAAATAATGAACAGTCACTTTAGTATGGACATTTTCCAAGTTACATGCCAAGTCATCTTGATGATTAGTGTAAAAGTGGCATGATAGCATCATAATTATAGTACCAATCTTATTTGCACTTACAGTTAATGTTGATTTGTTAGTAAATGGTTTGACACTATAACTATGAAGTAGCTCATTTTATTTATACTTTCTTCTAAATAACCAGGATTCATATTTGGCTGGAGGCTAGAGCTGTTAGACTATTGTCTATATTATATCCATTACATCATTCATAATTACTCTCTGGGTTCAATCCTGGAATATGACTATGCCTATAATTTTAATTAATGCAGGAAGTGGAGGGTACATTCACACTACCATTTACTGTGACCACCCACTGACTCCAACAATCATTATAGGTATGGTATAGCATACTGATACGATATGCTTGATCTGTCATATCTCTTAGTATTGTGTCTGCAGTTTGCAAAATGCAATTATTCTATAATAATTTGGTTAGTCTTTCCCCATATGTGCACAGGGTGTCTTCAGATAACCATAACAATGATTCATATAACATTTTCGCAATGGCAATGTTTATAAAACATGCCCTCTAATTCAGATAATGATGCTTCTGTGCAATTCCAATACTTTCTTTTAGGTACCAAACAATATCTCAATAATGATGGTTATAAATTCTAACTTCCAACACAGATACCAATGCTTTCTTTTGGTTACCAAATTCTTCTCAATAATGATGGTTATAATTTCTAACTTCAACCCAGATATCAATGTTTGCTTACCAAACATTTTCTCAATAATGAAGGTTACAAATTTTAACCTTCAATCCTAATACCAATGATGTCTTTTGCTTACCAAACACTTTCTCAATAATGATGGTTATAAATTCTCACCTTCAACCCAGATATCAATGCCCATTTCTTGCAGTACTGATGTTAATTTGTGTATTTAATAATGACTTTGGAATAATTATTCTAATGTTTACATGATAACATATTTTTAATGTATAGTAATAATAAATATTTATTCATGATTAATATCATAGCAACACCAACATCCAAAAGAGAAGATAATGATATAAAACTGAAGGAAAGGTAAATATCACTACTGGTTTTTAAATAATTATTATAATGTTTGGACACTCTTAAGCTTCATTACTGAAACTGTTAATATAAGTCATTCAACTATGGATGAACATTAAAAGGATAAATGCATTATAAAAAAAAAAAAAACCTGCTAGAAACTGAAAACCATTAGAGATGTCAAAGAAATGGAATGCTTTGATATATTAAGTGAAATAGGATTTTCTTTTATGTTCTTTACTACTATATAATGTGACACTAAGTAACAAATGATTTTTCTTCATTTATTATATTATATAAATAATAGTTAAATATTTAGTAATATATCCTTTATTTTTAGCATGTAACCTAGTGAAAAGTATATTTTAGATAATGATGTTTCAGATAAAGATTCATTTTTCAGGAGCCAATTAATGCTATTACATATTTCCATTTTAATTGTTTGTACTGTTGAATGATTCTCTCCATTCAATACAGCAAAGGTATCTCACTGCTTTTTCACAAAGTGAGATTTAGATATGTTTATTCTTTTATATGAAATATTCTAGCCAACAGAGAAACAATAACATAACTGCAAACATAAACTAAGCTAAAATAGTTTGATTAGATTGCCTCACCTGAACCATAATTGGAATATTTTTGAGGCATATAACCTTAGAAATAATGCCAGATGTTATGGAAGGGCATAGATCATGTTCCACAGCAAACAATGCATATCCTATGACATACACTTCCAGTCCTAAATATAAAATTAACAACAGAGTAAATACATATCCTATGACAGACTTTCAGTCCTAAATATAAAAATAATAACAGAATACAAAGCAAATTCTATGACAGAGACATCCAGTCCTAAATATAAAAAGTAATAACAGAATAATTAATGTATAGCCCACCCACAATTCAGACTTCAAAATATACAATAAAAATAAAAACTATGTTATTTTTAAATATGCATCTGTTATAAAATAAAGCATAACTGACCCCAATAATTCTTTAAATTAAAATATTCTTAAAATACACAAGCAAGCTTCAAGTGTTGTATGATGAAGTTTTAATGATATCAGTGAGAATAGAAATACTAACTAGAACAGAAAAGATAGAAATTGAATTCTTAAAAGCTGCTCTTGTAGGTATAGTATCTGAAGATATAATATCATGACAAGGAATTCACTTAAAAGTTTGATTTATGCTTTAATTGTGTAAAAATATATGATTAAGAATAATAAAAGTAAAAATAAAACAAATTTGTATATATCTTAATTAATATAATTTCAACCTTCAACAGGCTTGGCAATTTGCACACTTGTTTTTCCTCTTGTCTTCTTGTCTGCTGCTTCTGTACACCACAGAACAGCAAGATCAAATTGGTGTCTAAGTGGGTGTTGTCGGTAAATTATATTAGTTTTTAGGAGTCCAGTTTGGAAAACTGTCTTTGTTTCAACTGTAAAAAGCATTCAAGAAATATCATATGAACATAAATCAAGACAGAGCAATACATAAATAATAATCCAAGAAGAGGTATTCATAAACATGTTTAATTTCCTTACAATATATGTGGGGAAAATTATACAACATATTAAAAAATGCAAATTGGTTTCAATAATTAGCCTGATTGCTATAAGCATAGTTCACAGTATGATAAAAGCAATATAAAGTATAGTGTGGCAACTTTCCAAGTTCCTGAATAATTAACTGTCAATCTCTATCTGAATAATTATCCTTAAATTATACACAGATAAGATTCTCCCATTCAGCCAATCAATCAGTCACTGACAGGGTCTTTGTCTTGAGTCGAGAGTGACTAAATCAGACCTTGAGAGTTCTACGTATTGATCATCTCCTCTTCCAAGCGTTACTTGTCTTAGAATAACAGATTCTACAGCTCTGTCTGTCGATCTATCTTCTAGACCCCCACATCTCTCATACCAATAGCAGATGATTCTTTTTGTTTATTTATGAAAAGTATTCAGCAGACAATAAATATGTGCCAACTCCTAGTGATTTTCAAATTGATGAAGACATTATAAACCAGCTGATGGATGGGTGTGATGCTTGAACAAATGAAAAATGGATTTTATTTTGCAATTTGGTTATGCAAAATAATTATAATGATAATGTACTTTGTCAGTTTTGTGACTTATACACATTACATATCTGTATTTAAAAAATGTGTAATGTTCAGCAATGGACTTTCCAATTCAAACACTGACAAAAAAGTATTACGAAAAATTTATTTGAATTGCAATTCCATGTAAATTTTCATGTGCTACAAAATAAAATAACATTTATAAAATTTACTCATGAACCTGTGCAGACCTGTGATATCATTATTGCTGAAAATAGTTGAGAACATTTTCTACAGTCATCAAAAGATAAGGGAATGTTATATATTTATTTTTTAATGTTAAATATTTAAGAAAATAATCATTTTAATATTTTTAGTATGTTTGGCATTAGCTAAACTGTACTTTTTCAAAATCCATTTATAATTACAGCCACTTTTCACTTTTCCATAAAAGTCACCCATACAGTTTTTTGAGTAGCAAAATAACCTGATAAATTACAGCATTGTGCTACTATGTGATGCTGGCAGCCAACAGATTAAATAGAACAAAAAGAAAGAAAAGATTTCATGAGAATAAAGTTTATTGTTACATAAGTTTGCATGTACATATAAAGTATGAAGTGAATTTATCTCATATATGCTAAATATATTTAATAAGACAGTTATGTACACAAAATCTTAGTTAGTTTACTGTCATCTCACATTGAAACCAACTAAAATGCTGTTGAGATCAAGCTTCAATTATTTAATATTTTGTGAATTTGGGTTGAAAGTCAGTGATGCTTGAATATACTGTATATATATTGAATTTGTCTTATATCATGTGCTATAGAGATGAACAATAATGCATCGTTGAAATCAAGATTCAATTATTTCACACTTTGTGCAAAATTAAATTTGGGTTGAAATCAAGATTTAACTTATGTAGCACTTTGTGCCAAAAAATAAAATTTAGTTCAAAGTCATTAATGCTAGAGTATAATATATTTGTATTTATACATATTTTGATGTACATGTACAAGCAAGTACATCAAATATTACAATAATTTATCTTTTTATAAGTATCATTTTGAGTATCATTTTGCTTCAAATTATTTTTCAGAGGAACTGGTAAAGAAGAAACTGCAAAATATCAGAATCCAGTATGCAGGAGAGCTTTTAAAGACTAGAAAGTAGAAAGTCAGTGAAAAGTGGAGCAGGCACTAATGAACAGTATATTCCTTACCAAGCAGAAGTGTTTGAAGTATGGTATTTTGGGGGTACAGTAAGATTAGGAGAGAACAGAATGGAATGGAGGAAACTGGTTGTCAGGTCATCAGTGGTGCCCCAATGGTTGACAAGACCAAGGGATGGACAGATAGATAGATAGTTAGATAGATTGGTGGGGGGGGGGGTTGCACTTTTATAATACACTTGCATCTCCAGAATGGCCATAGGCTCCAACATTTATGTAAGATAATTTGCAAATGGCATAAACTACAGCAAACAAAATAATGCTGTAGAATCCCTTGAAACTAAACTATATTGATCCTTCTCCTGGTGCCTTTATCTGTTATGTTTTCCATCAATTGCCCGTATGCAATTAGGAAAATTCCATCTATTGAGAAATTAATTTGCAATCTCTTTCCATTCATGTGATGTGCTAGGTTTCTGAAAACAGAAATGTAGTACATATATTAAATACCATTTTTTTCAGTAGATAACTCATAAATAATCACATATTTATTAATGATTAACATTTTAAATTTCCATTTTCAGGATCATGTTGAGTCATCAGATTGTCAGGTTATCTCTGAAGACACCTTTGTTAAAATGAAGAATAAGCAGTCAGTGTTCAGCATCAGACCTCAAATTATAACAGAGAGAGGATTTCAGATGATGAAGTTTCTCACCTACATTATCTACAAAAAAAAAAAATCAAAAATCTAAAATCAAAATGGTAAATTCCCTAATTGAAATGAGAAAGGAAAGAAAAAGAAATAGTCCTGTAAATGAACACTTTCAAAATGATGGGGGAAGAAACAGAAAAATCATCAGAGAAGAAACAAAGGGTAATGAGAATGAGATTTTTTCAGATCACGGATAAAATGAATGACTCTAATGATTAAATTATATAAATTAACATGACAAAAATTTTAATGATATATTTGCATTTATTTTGCTGTCCTCTCTACACTTATGCATGATTTTACATTATTATTAATATATAATTTTCTTTATGCAAATTGAAATGAATATACTTTCTATTCTGCTTTTATATTATTAAGAACAATAATTTTCTTTGTACAAATTGAATTGAATATATTTTTTATGCTACTTACTTTCCAGTTTTATATTTGAAGTTTCTCACAGCTGATGCCTCCCAAACCTTTGTGCATTCAATGCTACTCTCTTGTCTTGACTATTATAACCTTTTCCTCTCTTGCGCCATTGTGACTTTTGAAATTGTTTATTATGTACTAAACTAATTTCATTTTGTGAATTCATTTAATTGTCAAGTGATATTGTGGGGATTGATGATTTTGTTTGTTGATTCATCTTTGCTTTATTACATGTTTATGTTCATAGATATATGCGATGTTATGTACTTACATATAATGTGTGTATATATATATATACACACACACACACAAACATGTATGCGTATTTGTGTGTGTGTGTGTGTGTGTGTATGTGTGTGTGTGTGTGTGTGTGTGTGTGTGTGTGTGTGTATAGTGTATATAGGTATGGTGTATGCATGTGCAAAAGTATATCTGTGTATGTATGGATCAATTGGATCAATGTGAAATGTATTAATATGTTTGTGTGCTGCAGTAGTGTATTTTATGATTTTATAATGAACTGAAGATTTTATTGTTGCATAATAATAATCATGCACTAGCCCAGTCCTTTATTGAAGTAGCATTGTGAATGTATCTGCTGTTGCATCTGTACTATTTGGTACAAGTACATTTCCTTCAATATATTAATTATAGAATATGAAATTACTTCAGTAGGGACGTGGCTAGTCCATGAATATGCTTTCATTATTACTTTACTGTTTTGATTATTTATACAAGTTTATTTTTTCATGTGGATTGGTCAGTTTAGAACATGCAACAATGTTAACTTAAAACAGAAATCAGTTAAATGCACCATATCAGAAATAAATATAAACATACTAAAAATTACATACAATTTCTTTCTTTTTTAAATTTATTTTTGTTTTCTTCTTCTTCTTTTTTTAGTATAATGCTATTAGGTATAAAATCTCAACTGACATTTTTTTTGCATCATGATACAATTATAAAATTAAAAAAACTTGTATTGTATTTATAATTATAGTTAAACCACTACCATTTTCTTATTAATTGCACAATGTCATATGTGCAATCATGTATGTATATTTTTAAGTATGCAAGTGGCTTTGATATTGGTGACCTATGCATTTATCTGTGCACTGCAGGACCTAGCATACAGTGAAGATGTAGCAGTTTGATCTAACTGATAGCTAATGTTAAAACATTGGTTAAAATAAATCCCCTCTTTTCAATCTTCATTCAGACTATAAGTTGGCACACTAAAATGTTTACAGTACAATGTAATAAGTGTAACACATACTATTTACATCTTTATTGTGAAATTGTGATAACAGTTTTGTTTAAATCTGTTTTTAAAACCCTACCTATGTTTAATTATAAAACACAAGTATTTACTTTTAAACATGACTGATTAGTAGTAATTAACAAAATTATCACAAGTGAAACTAAAAAAAAAAAAACTTTCATATTGCCAACAACAGAATACATTTAATCTTGAGCAAAAATTGTGTTGTGCTTGCAGTCTATACAAATAGGCTTATAATAAATTAATTTTTGAGAGATGCTCATAATTTATTAGTTTTTTTTGTATGCTAGCCAAGTCAGTAAAGTAAAGCAAAACAGTTTGCATAAATCAAATGAATATTTTAATTTCTCATCTCTTTGCCTTCTAAATTAAAGGTGGTAACAGACTTTCAGTAATATATTATATAATATAAGAAACATACCCACAATTGAAAATATAATCCTTAAACAAAGTACAAGCAGTTCTGAAATTGCAGCTTAAATGTCTGTTGTAATCATATGATTCCAAGTAATTATAAATATGATGTATTACATCATATTTGTATATAATATCATAAATGTGATATTTTTCTACAATATAATTTCTCCTAGTGGAGTCGTTAATTAAAATTTTGTTCTTCTTACTTTTTTTTGTTGATTATATGATTGTCTTCTTAAGACAAGTCTGACTAGGCCTTGATATGTATAATGGTTACATTAGGCTGCAGCAGCAAGTTTAAGTGAAGAAGGCCTAATATTGATACTACTAAATTAAATATCTCCAACCTTTTTTAAAAGTATATTATCACCATATAATTTTTTAATATTAATTTATCTTCTTTTGTTAACTGCTTCCATACATTCATGCATTCAACTTTATTTATTTATTAAATATAATTTTTTTCATCTGTGTGTGCAAGTCTTGTTGAACATTTAAATTGTTCATTTTTTTAGTAGCTGGCTTACATCGTTTCATTCCATGCCAGAAGTAAATGCTATGCTTCGATCTTGAGATAAAACACATACAAGCAAAGATTTACAATGATTGTTACAAGTTCAATCTGCTTTTAACTGTCTGATATGTCATTGCTAAGGCACGCCAGGCAACCGAACTCAGAAGGGAAGTGCTCAATGATTGGGCATGTGCAATAGGTCAAATGTGCTCCAATGCTACTTCATCAATAATCAGCACATCTTTTAATATGTTATCATCATTGATAATTAGTAATTTACATAAATAAATTATAAGAAATTAAATAATGCAAGAACAAGATTTATTTTTACTTACCAAAACATTCCAAGCTCAAGCCGAGATACCATATCGCGTCACAGAGTTTTATGATGTATGTCAAATGGGTACTGCACATGCTCCGAATTGTTCTTCACACACAACCTTGCAAAAACTGATTGGACACATACCAAAGTGTGTATGTGATATTTCACACACAACTAAAATAATTGGCACTTTGGATGACTTGGCTGAAATTAAATCTGGTGCTTCATGGACCCATTTTATACTCATTCCCATCGTTAAAAAAATGGGTTCATTATTATTTTAGGAACCCATTGCTTACTGGATGCATCAAGTTGATGAACCAGTGTAACATGATTACTTCCTCTCTCTCTCATATGCACGCATCCCCCTCTTGATGGCTAACTGTAATGGTTAAATAAGATATTCTTAGATGGTTAAATAAGAGATTTATGTTCTAAGGCAAGAGACTGCATAGTTTATTAATGCTAAACATCTTTATATACACGATTTTCTAATTTAGTCTAACATTGCTGTGTTTACATATGCTTAAATTCCATGGTATAAAGTACATGAGGTGAAGTATGGTGAACTTTAAGTTGATAAACAGCAGTCACTTTGTCGGTTGTTCATACGTGACAGAAAAGATCCCCCATTATAAAGCAGCCTCACAATGTCAAATACAACATGGTCGAATTTTGGGGACCCCAAGGTCTGCATTATATCGAGGCACCAGTGTATATTTATGGGCAATGTAAAACTGTTAATATATCACCAATTTTACCTACATCATATACATTTTGTAAATTATTTTAAGAAATAGTAATCAAGTCCACATATGACATTACCAACAAGTGGACCTAACAAACTTTTCATCATGTTGCTTGCAGAATGATTTATAAAATTACACAACACTATTAATTAGTGGTGCCAATGGGTACCCATTGTCGTGCTAATACCTGGGTAATGTGGGGTACCCGTGGTAATGTGGCCATTATGTCTATACACGATTTAGCACACTCCCCCTCTGGTCACACTCGCATCCCGCCGTCGGTTGGCTTATGCGCTGAACAGCCGCTGTACCTAGATCTAATTATTTACAACATAGATCACCAATCACCATACTCGCGCCCTTTCTTTTTGCTTGTGGTTGTTGTGCTCGCTAACAAGTGTAGCATGTTATTGATGTTAATAAGACTTCAGTAAACAAACATGTCAATAAATTAAATAATAACGTAATATTTTTAATATGGGGAAGATGCCAAGCAATTGGATAGTGATATGGCAAAATGCAATCTGTGCGATGAAATTCTATCAGCAAAGGGCAATTGAACTTGATGTCCTATTTTTAAATACATTATAGTTGTTGACATTTTATTTAGTTTTAGTTTACTTTATTTTATGTAATGACTGATAATATTAAAAATAAAAGTTTGCATTGTATTTATAAAGATCATAACTAATAGTAAGTCACTAGATGAATACCATTGGCTCCTGTGTGAAATAGAGGTAAATGCCTAATGGTTAAGTAGCTTTGTGTAGAGATCGTGAGTTGTGATGGAGATTATGCTAATTTTCTAACAGGTACCCAGGTACCTGTTCAAAATTTGGACAGGTACCTGGGCAGCATTTTAGAAAAAATTGACAGCCCTACTATTAATATAAATATAATATATATTAATTATAATGATAAGATTAATAGAGAACAGAATGGAATGGAGGAAACTGGTTGTCAAGTCATCAGTGGTGCCCCAACGGTCAACAAGAGTAAGGGATAGAGTATCACAATAAGCCAGATACAACTTAACTGTTGAGAAAATGAAAGTGCACATACAGTAAATATGACAATGGGAAAGAAAATGCATATACATACGACATGCTAGGCAGGAATATTTGACACACTAAGCATGCATGAATAAACTCTTCATTCCAGTTATATTTCCATGCTGTTATTGGAGTCATAAAACAGCTTCAGAAGAACAAACACCTGAACACAAGAAATAATTCTGCTATGCCAGATCAAACTGAAATTACAAGTCCACAACAATATAGGTCTCTCATAATATTTACTCAAGAGCTTTTACCAATGCAGGTCTCATAATGCTTACTCATAAGTCTTTACCAAAGTGAATAACAAAGATTTGGCAAGGGGGAGAATAAATTAATTTCCTTGACAGGCAGAGATGAGTTACACAATATAGATCAAGACCAAAAACAACAAAAGTATTAATTTAACAAAGATTTACACATAATAAAAATGGATTTTCCAGCACAAACTTTTTATAAATTTTTGAAAATCTGTCAAATGTCAAGTTTCACCCATAAAATTGAAGAGGAGTGGTTTAGCTGTGCTGTGGAGAATCTCTACCAAATGTCAAGAGCTAAACAGGTCTGGCAATCTACTATGCACTCATCACACATCTGTGAACACTCAACTTCTGAACAGTGATCTCTTTAATAAGTGCAGTAAAACAAACCAACACATTACATAAATTCTGGATTACAGTACCATATACTCCTGAAAAAAGATCAATGTACTTCAAATCAGCTTTAAGAGCACAAGCACTTCCAGCATACCTGAATACTTATAAGCATCCTTCACAACATGACTGCAGGTAAGAATCAATCCCTGTGCCTTGTCAATAACCACACCAGATCCCCAAGTATGCCCAACTCTTATCAGTACCACATCTGGAGACTGCTTCAGCTTGCCTGCAAAAACTAAAAATGTCCATCATCATGCAATTAATAAAATGAAAACAAAACCCAATAAGTTAAGCACAGATCATAACAGATGTTAAACCTAGACTGTTGGTTTCATAGGCTGCCATGCTGAAGCATGCAGAGATTTTATTTCCAGCACAATAAAATCTAGATGAAATGTTGACATAATTTATTTACTAAATTGTTTAATTCTTTTCTAGATAAAGAAATTAAAATTAATTTTATCCAAGTTGCATCAAACAAATAATTGTATGAAAGTGTCAAACTTCACTACAGAAAATCACCAAATTTATGCACTAAACCTACTTATTCCTACAAAACAGCAATATTGAAACAACCTACTTCTATGAAAACATTTCCTATTCAAGTGTATACAGAAAATTTGACTCTTTCTTGACTCAGTTCTAGTTCAAGGCCACATGCTACCATTCTGGACCACACTATTATTACACTCTACCTCATCTTATATACCTAGATCAAGCTGTCAGTCATTCATCTTCAGTCAGCAAACTTGTCTGTGAAGACTTCTTCAGCAAACCTGTCTGTGAAGAAAATCTTCTACAAGTTATATCTGGAGAGTGCAAACTTCCTTTCATCAATTTGTCTCAATGAATAGAGTGAACTTTTATTAAAATGTAAATTTTATGAAAGTATTATTTACGAAGTCTTTATATGTCTACTGTGTGAAGAGTAAATACTGTTTTATCTTTGTTTTAATATCATTAAGTAGACAGTAGTTTCAATCTACCTTACATTACCTATTGAATCCACCAGTTCATTTCTCAAAATTCTATTTATTCTATCAATTCTATCAACTTTCTGTCTGTCTTTGTGTGACTGAGCCCAACTATCACTCTGTTTGGTGTGCAACCAATCATATCATGTTTGTGGATTGTATCTGTGCCCAAGCACATTTAAGAAAATACCACATTGTGTCTGGATACAGTAAATCAAACGTGATGTTTACCTATAGCTTTACTGTAATGTTCTATTTACATTCAGAGATTCTTTTCTCTTTATAGTGGAATGCTTTCCTTATCATGATCACTGACTCCAGGCAATTGCTAAAATAAATCAAGACTATACCCGGAGATTCATCATCAAATGGCTTGTCAGCTGATTCACTGTTATTCTTTTGTGTGCAGAATTAAATATTGTTCAAACTTGCACAATAAGGGAAAACCTGCAGTTTTCTCTAAAAATGTATGGAAATTATTTTGGTCAATTATCAAACTAATTAGTTATTCAGTCCAGATGTCTATGAATAAACATCTATTTGATGTGGCAACTGATAACATTTTTTTCCTTTTACTTGTTGCTGCACCACTGCAATTAATAAGCTTTATGTTTTTGCATGATTTATGATTCAAAAAGGTCATTTTAACTTCTCACAGCTTACAGAAAAAATTGTCATTGTATTATTGTTTATACCTTGAGATGATTTTTGTGACAATGTCACACTTAATAGTTACTTTAACCTCTTTATAGTGGTTTACAAAACTGTTTTTGAGAAGAGGCATGTCTGAATGACTTAATTTGAAAAAATTATAAAGATGTAATTTTCATTACTTTCATAAATAACTTGTTTTAAAGTTATCTAGACATATTTTCTTTATAACATTTGTTATGAACACAATAGCTCGGGATAGTGTTAATATTTAGTTGGATTGCTTGTGAAAGGGGGTGGTTCATTTGAATATAAGTTACTATCAAAACAAATATTATATACAGTAAACACATTTTCATAATTAATGTCACTTTAATTATCACCAATTATATCACCGTAATTAGTATCCTTAAATTGATCTACAAACTTGAAACATTTTTGGTCCAGGTAAAAAACTGTGAACAGTTTTCAAAACCATTATAAATGAAGTAATTTCTTTTCATGACTAGAATAGTTTCCAGTTAGTTCATGGATTAATGATAGAAATTATTATTATTTTTTAAAGTTTGATTTGAACTATTTTTTATTTTTCCTGAAGAATACTGGCATTTTTGCTAGTGTATGTTGTTGTACATTTTTGATTTGCATATACCAATAGCTCTATATTATTTTAAACTAAGAAATGTTTTAATATTATCTTTCATATTACATTCTTCTTTATATTTTGTTATTTATATGTGGTGTGTGTTTTCAAGTGAATATTACTGGAAGTGTAATTTGCATATACTGTACTACAGGGGTGCACAAACGTTTTAGGCCAAATTAACAATTTATAGTGCGTGGAGGGCCACCACATGGATGGCTCAGTAGAAAAAACAACACAAATAATGAAATAAAGTGCTTTACATTCGTAATAATGGTAACATCCAAAAGTCCTCCAGGGGCTGAACAGTCTTGTCTCGGGCTGCTATACTAGTATGAAGATTTTAGAAAGCTATTCATTAAGCATACTTTTATAATAATTACAAGAACATATACAAAATTACAGCTTTTAGAATTATTTTTAACGTTAGTTTGATGAAATTGTTAGTGGCTTCAAGCCAACCATAAAACATTCAAACTTATATATCTAAAATGTGTCATTTTTCTCAAAGATGGCACAATGGTCAAGAGGTTAAATGAGAAAACATTTTAAAAACAAACTAATCAGGTATTCCTTTAAAAATATCTAAAATTGCTAAATATTTTTTTTAAAGAAAGAGAAAAGCTGAGATTTTTTTTTTCAAAGCAAATATAGTACCTGGTGGTAACTTTGAATGTTCTTTGACAGGAATGATCACTGACTTGATGGTCAAGCCAAAACTTGGAACCTGAACATGTAGGCTTTCAAGCACCTTATCAATTGAACAAGCAACAGAGAATCCAATCCACTCATTATTTTTCCAGCAAAGAGATGCAACAACAATGGCTGAGAGGCATCTGTCAACATACATAGCAAGAACACAGAATGGGGTTTAAAAATTTTGCAAAAGTCTTGGTGCCACCACAAGAAGTAAGGAGTCATAAATGTATATGCATGTGTTTATAATTTTTATTTTGTATACATTACCTTATCTCCTTTACTATTGCTAAATTATAAGTGAATAATATTATGTATATATTAATATTTTTTATGATGGTATTTACATTTTAATATTAAAATGGTGACATTTTTTCCCATTTGATTAAATTTTTATGTAGCTGATTTACTAATTACTATACTAATGCACTTATTTATATTTTTACAAACTTATACATTTCCAAATTTAATATTAATGAAAAATAATATTTTTTTCAAAAGGTTGTATTGTACTAACATAGCCTCAAGTAGAAATTTAAGTTTCCTTATTCAGCATTAAATGATCACACGATACAATTATCTTGAAGAATTTGGAGTGAAACAAATGTGAAAATGATTACATGCACAAAATAACATGGGCAAAGAGTTTTGAAAAAAATATTTAATTTCCATCAAAAAGTAATTGATACGCTTTTAGATACCTGTGTTTTTTGGTACACTGATTTTCTATGGATACAAAGCATTTAGCAGAATTTAATTCCTTTAACATAATTTACACTATAAAATACTGTTGTAAACATTACAATTTTAGGTGTTATGACAATCTGGAGCCCAGGATTTGTGAACTATATATATAATTTTTACAGATTTTGCTCCAATTACATACTTCAATAAAATAAAATGGGGCAACTGATTTTAATGGAAAATCAACATAATTAATTCATTCGGAATAAGGCTTTTAAATACTCCACCCACCTGTTTGGAGATATTAAAAAATATACTACTTGCTTCAAATTAGAATGCAAAGAGAGAACAGAAAAAGTAAATAAACATTTACATGTAATTATAATTAAGCAACTACAGCAATTATTTCCTCATGAATATGACTCCTATTGAAAGCTAATTAAAAGTGAGTTATTTCTTAAATGGTATTGAAAAACTGACACCCATGACTGAAATGTTTTTGTGATTTTTAATAATTTTTTTTGAATAAAATTTATGTGAAGAAATCCATATTTTAAAAAATATGATACATAAATAATCTGATTCTGCTGAAACTAAAGAAATAACATTATAATTATTATGAAAAACTAAACACGGCCTGTTATATGCATTCAACATTTAACAAACCTTGATTTGGGCAAATGTCACTCTTTACTATTACTATCTTAGGGGTAAACTGAGAGATTGCCTTAGTGTCACTTAATTTTTTCAAACTTACATAGCAGCTGAAACAAGCATCTTGGCTTATGTTCTCTACAAAAGTCTTTTTGTAGTTGTTACAGTTTCATTAGTTATGAGTATTATTTCATTTAGCATTCTGTCATACTGAACTGAATGGCAGAAAACAAATTCTATTTCATTCACACCTGCAAAGTGTTGTCATTTAAAAATTGATTGTGAGACTGAAAAAAGAATTTTGTGTGTGTGTCTTATTTTTGCTCTTAGAACATTTCTATCTCCCTTGATATATATAACAGGATATATTTGTTCTTGTTCCTGTAAACCTTTTCAACTAATTATATAATCTTAAACTCTATACTGCTTTTTACTGTCAGGTTAAAATAAGAATTTCTCAGTTTTCCAATAGGCTTATATTACTTATGAACAAATTCCTAGTGGATGACAATTGGAACACAAAGAGTTTGACAATAATTCCAACTTCATGAATACTTTATTACTTTCATGTAAAATATTGTTGAAGTATATAAAATATAATAAAATTATGGTTTCCTAACCTGTCACCATGCTGATAAGTGTACAGTGGAGCTCCTTCTCCTCCTAGAATGCACCTTGCATCAGTTAGGATGAAGCAGTTATCTTCCCCACACAAATTGCTGATAATGCCTTGGCTGTAAGAGTTTAGGAATGCTTCTGGTTTAAGCCCCGCAAAAGGAGTGGAACAAATCTGCACCTTCTCTCCAGCTTTGCAACGCTTTGCTGGTTGTATTTTGAGAGTAGATCTGTATGAAACCCAGTCCTTAACTTTTAAAAGGACAAATATACTTAGTACTCTGAATGCATCTGTTTCTGATTTCATCTGAGTAGTATTTTCATCAAGTGTGTGCTTCTGAGATATTCTGTCAAACAATTCCCATGAACTTGATTCTGTCATAAGTCTGTTTACTACATCTGCAAAAGTAATACACTGAAACACATCTTTAATGGTGGCAAGATGTTTTGTGTAAGTGTGAAAATGTGTATCTTCAAGAAAATTATTTCCAGCAGCTCTAAAATGTGCAGCATCAGCTGATGTAGCTTCAGATGGTGATAGCTGCAGTTTATACATGCTTTCCCTTTTGGAACAAACAGTAATCTCATCAGCATTAGAAAATCTCTCAAGCAACACTTCACACTCAAAACCATCAAAACTCAATGAAGTACATATATTAGAAAAGTTGCTGTCATTATTACCAATATGCTCCAAGAAAGGAGCTAAAATGATACCATGAGTTAAGATGAGGCCACATGATGAGTCAAGTACAATACCACAACAGGTACTCTTGTGATTTGTAAAGTCCTTCCGAGAAACATTAACAACACATGATGTTTGATACATAGTAGTTCTGAATGATTGTAGCAGCTTCAAGAAAACAGCAAGTCTAAAAAGACAAATGAAATCAGGTTAAGAATCCCTCTGCAGACACTTATCATGCAAATAATTTTTAATAAGTAAAAGTATGTTTAATTATTAAATCACTACTTTAAAGAACTTAAGAAATACCAAGCCTGTTTCAAAATAATATAAGGTTAAACTATTAACTATTATATTGATAACAAATTATATATAATTTTTCTACTTAACATAAAAATGCACAAAATTTCCTTTTTACAAGTGAAAAGAATATGACAAGAAGTAATTAAAAGAATTAATCAAGTGAATATATTCTGACTATTGAAATTTACAAATAGTGTTGTGACATGCAATCCTTTGTTACTGGTTATGATTATTATTATAATCATCCATAACTAATTAAAGGTGATGGAGAAACCTTAATTTGTGTCTATTAATAATTCTCCCAGGAGACACCACCTATCTCTCACTTGGCAGGGTGGTGGTGGTGGTAATAAAATGTCTTCTCTCCTCCACCAGCTGTCATTCTAACCTATAGTTTAATAATATGTGAAAGAAAGTTAATAAATTTAACAATAAATTTATTAAATCACTAATCAAATATACATATGACAAATACAATAAAAAGGTTATTTGATATCAATATTCCATGAAACATCATTCAAGTAATTCCAATACTTACTCTGTCTTATGTCCTAACATGATTCATCAATCATATTAGTATAAAAAATAAATCACAGGACTACTCTTATCTTAGAAGAGATGGAGTTATAGAGTGATATGATAACAGTTTATACATAACCTGTTCAATGACGTAATAAGCCACAACAGTCCTTCATGCACCTTTGTAACAATGTCACAAACAGAATAGTCAAACTTCCAATGTCACAAAACAGAATAGTCAATCTTCCACCTGCTCTGCTAGGCAGGTTGCAGAATGTTCCAAGGCTGTAGATCCCTCAATATTAATCTAGGCACATGTTTGCTGTATTAGCTTCTCAAGTAGGCAGTCACAGTAATGAACTTCTAGCACTCCTTTTGCTAGAAAGTTCCACTTGCTGATGCACACAAACAGGGTGCAGTGAATCATCACAACTGCCAACCCTAGGATAGAAATTTCTCAAATCCACCACAAGCATATACAAAGAAGAAAGGTAAAAAGGCTTGTTCTTTTTGAAACATCATATCAGAGAACAATGATAAGTCCCAAATTTAATTGTCTCTATTCTGCATTCTTTTTACAATCATTCTGAACTTAGGATTCCTGCAACTTTAGCCTGATACATACATGCAACAAAATAATTAAATATAATCAATTACAAATGTGTTTCTGTTAGATACAATGTTATATGTTTAACATATTACATACAAGTATCATAATTCTTAACTGTAGAAATAATAAATATTCTTTTCATATAATACATCTTCACATTAAATTACATATCAACTGCAAAGTGTACGAAATATTTCTAAGTCCATCCTCTCTTAATCAGTCAGCTAACTCATCATTAAGCTAAAGATCACTTTTTCATGACCGGACTTAAGTCAAAATCAAAGTGATTAGATTATAGAACTTTCTTCATCAGGTAAGTTTCAGTCTCTACCCATTGGCTAGTTCATTATTTGTAAACCTTAAATTATTGGATAGCAAAAATTATTCATCCACCCTGGACTGTTATGGATTACATCAACAAGTTCAAGCTTTTTTCTACCAGAGTTGTTATTTAACTCTGATACGTACAAAAATATAGTCATGTACAGTACCCAAAGGTTATGTCATGTTGACATTTAATAAACTACATAATAATTAAGTTTAAAAATAGGGACAAACAAATTTACTCTGCCAAATCCTCCTTTTTGAGATGTTAACCATTGTGTTAACATCTGCTGTACTAGGAGTAAATTTCAAAACATATCCAGTGAACCTTTTACCATAGTATAAAATGAAAACTATTCATAAGACAAACAATGTCAGTTTTAAGACGTACAAATAATTAATTCAACACGGTTAATTCAACAACATATTCATTTCTCTCATTTTAAGCTGGAACCAGTTTATGTCTCCATACTTATCACGAAAAATCATATCATTATAATTTTCTTGTTAGCATCTTATAAACAAAATCTGGTTTAAAATTTATTTCTTCTCTATACAGCAGAAGGAATACAAGTATATTTTATAAACGAAAATATCACAACAGTTAACAAGGAGATTCATACACTGGAATCCGTTTCATTTTCCGTTTCTACTGCTTTGGATAAAAAGTTGGCTCCTACGTTGTCAGTGCATTCGATTACTTCTACAGTATACCTATAATGTTGTAGTAGTAATGACCATCTAGTCAAACACCCGTTAACACCCGAATGTGTTAAGTAGGCGAGAGGTTGATGACAAAATGCTTGCCATATAGGTAGGCTTGGAATTTCTGAACTGTCCAGACAATTCTGAGGCATACTTTCTCTGATGTTGAGTAATTCTGTTCAGCTGCATTTAACATATGACCGAAATAAGTGAGTGGATACAGAATAACACAGTGTTTCTGCTTCAGTACAGCACCCCGCCCTGCATTGCTTGCCTCTAAGTATAAATTCTTTATTGAAATCAGGCAATTGGAGGACAGGAACTCGTGAGAGTCTTTCAAACTAGAAAAGCTGGTTTTGCAATCCTCACTCAAAATCACTATCGCATGCTTGACTTTCCTCGTCAAATAAATGAGTGCTTTGGTAACGGCACTGAATTTTGGAATTTTCAAAAGTAACTGGCCAATCCCCAAAAGGATGTAATGTTTGTCTTTGAGAGTGGTTTCTTCATCTCTTTGAGTTTTCTGACTTTTGATGCTTCTGGCCACAGTAGATCTTGTCACTTGGTCTTTCTATACACAATTTCTTCACTGACTTGGTAATGTTGGTTTTCAGATTGTCTATTAATCCATTATATCTAGGATGGTAAGGAGTGGCTCTGAACTGTTTTACTCTCAGAAGTTGGTTGAAATCTTTCATTTGATAATGAATTGTGTCCCCCTATCGGACAATCTGGAAATCTTACACACAAGAAAATGGGAAACAGTGCATTTGCTACCGCTGCAGTACTAATCAAGCAAAGAACTGCTTCAGGGTATTGCGTAACATAATCAATGATGGTGAGAATCCACCTATAACCTGATGAGGGCATGAACATTCCAATAAGATCAATGGCTACATACCTAAAGAAATATCAATCATTAGGGTTTCACCTAGTGGAACCGGGCATTCCATCTTTCTGTTCTCTCGCTGACAGACATCAAATGACTGACAGAACCAAGTGATGTCCCCTGTCATACCCAGCCAATAAAACTCAGCCTACACAGGCACTCTAGTTTTACTAAATCACCAGCAGTGGGTAGGTCATAAGCTAATGAAGCGCATTTGCTCAATAACTCAGGAGTACCACCAACTGACTCCTACTGGTCCCTTCCTGTTTACGAATCATGAGACATCCTTTCAGCAAAACTCATTAGCTTTCCTGGAAGTACTGTCAGGGAATTCTAGGCAAATTATGCCAAGTTATGGAAACATTATTTTCAGTTTATTAATTGTTCCTCAACTATCTATTTAATTTATGAGAAGGTATTTCCACTAGTCAACTTGCACTTAGATGGTGCAATAACTTGTTTACAGGTTTGTAGTATATAGGTAGCTCTAGTGGTGAGGGAAAGGCCATTAACAGGATACAAGATGCCCATATTTGGTCACTTGCATTCCGTATCGTGACGTAGTGTTAATCCACCAGGTGACCTAGAGTCATTCTTTCATATGTGTGAATGAATCAAAATTCCTCAGATGCCCATATTCCTTCACAGTGCCCATGTCCAAGGGTAGAGAAATCGTGCCCAGGTTGACCATGTACGCCTTTACATAGTGGTAAACATAGTTGACTTCTCTAAATTGTTGTGTTCCTTATTTGTAGAATATTATATAAAATATTTATGTGATTGTTAAATGATTAATGTATTTTTCTCACAGAATCTAAGTGGCGTTAGTGATTGATACATTTTGTAGAAATTATCAAGATAAAATAAGCACGTATGTATTGGTATATTCCCACTGTTAAAATCATTGTAACTGGTGAGTGCTAACAGTGAATGACGATCATTAATAAGCATTGTTGTAGACTACTGGCTAAATATATATTGTGTTGAGAAGTTGTATCATTTTGTTCATTTAAGTATTTTTATTGATTGGAATTGTGAGTAAGCATTTAGCTAACTAATAGAGATTTATAAAGAGTACTCTTATCACTGCCACCACAAAGCCCATATGATTGCTCATTGTAACATGATACTGTAGAATTATTTTATTCTTAGGGTCTTGAAACCAATGATCTTTTGAGGACTGTGCCAGAGGTCATATCCGACGTTGGAGTGACCAGACAGAAGATAAACGCTGCATGATGTCAGGACTGTGCAAGTCAAGCAGATGACGGAAACACTTCATAAACTCTAGCTAAGTGGGACAAATCCCAATTATGAACAGAACAAGATGATACCAGCGTATCTATAGCAATTCGGAATTCGGGCTAAGTGGGATAGATTAACTTTAATTCTCCATGTACGACCAATGTTCTTTTTTTATTATAATCAATTTTTAATCTTTGTCATTTTCCTCTCCTATCTTTCATTTCCATTTCCTCTCTTTTTTGGTCACTTTCAATCTTTAATCTTTCTTTTTTATCTACACAGTCCTTAGCATACTCTAAGACATTGGAAAGACCTGAATCAATGGCTTCTTCCTTCCCTTCATCATCCATCTATCTTTCTATCTTCCTAGTAAACTCCATTTTATAATTGCAAAAATAACTCTACCATGGTCACACACAACTTAGCATACTAGTTATCGCCGCTGTACCCTGGGGTGACTTTGTAATACTGAATTTTATAAAATATGTGTAATTAGTTATGATACAAGACATCTACAAGTGCCATGCAGAGCATGGGTCACTGGTATGTTGTGAAGTTTGGCTTCACCCCCACTCAGATCTCTACTGAGAATCAATGTTTATGAATAAATATATGAAGATTATAAATAGACGAACAGAGGACAAAATGTACTCATTAGATTATCACTTCTGACTAGACAAACCAACGATAGAAATTACTTCACTAACAAATACCATTAAAAATAATAAGAAATTTAACAAAAGAAAAATTAACAAGATTTAGAAAAACAAGTTCATCCTAAGCCAGTTTGCTACACTGTAGTCATGTTCACAATCAGAACTTAGCTCAGCACTGGAATGATGTCAGTCTTGTTGACTTGAATCTCCTGTGGCACTCAGATCAAAGTCAGAATCACGCCAGGGATAAAGTAACCAAGATAAACAGTATGGCCATACAGGCAATCAGCCCACAAAGGCAGTCAGCTACAAAACACCAGCTACAGAAACAAGCCGCCTAAATCAGCAGTCAAAAACAAAAATAAAAACCCTGCAACACAAACAATTGCAAAGCCTAAATGTCCAGTCAATTGCTCTATTAATAAATACTAAATTTTGCATAAGCCTCTGAAAGAAAGAAATGTTAACATGTTCAAAATAAAACATAGCATATAACATCCTAATAAGACATAACCATACAATACAAAGACGTTTTACCTTATGCAGCCAAGAGTTTTGCTCTCATAGACCCAGTATGTCAGGAAGGACTCTTCCCCCAGTTGTCACCCTCAGACAATGTCAGGAACGAGTGAAGATAAAAATTCGCTATGGATCTTTTATCACCCTTGGGATCACACCTGCGTCTATTAGACACGCTTTCGATCCAATTACTTAGCACTAGTATGGATTATACCCATCTAACGACTTTTAAACGCACATGCTGACCTAGCTAACAATGCTTCCCATTGTATACCAAAGCACACACATGTGCTGCAAAAATAATCTATAGCTAGATTATTGGCCACTGATCATGAAACTTAAAACAACACTCGATCACCTATCTGCCACAAACATCAAACACCAGTAAGTAAATCTACCACCATGCATGACTCATTCATTCAGGACCTCTCTTTTACACCAACATGATGCAACACGCACACGTTATTCAAATTAAATAACGTAATGAAAATTTATATAAAATATATAGGAAAATTCCCCATCATACAACACTAGTGAGCAATCTAATTTATAAAAATATCTACAGTCACACACTCAGCAACTAGTATAACACATAATCTAGTTACTTACGATAAACAACAGAGTAAATTTGCATCTCAACTTGAGTTTAAAACCAAGCTGTCCACATTTAGTGTGTTGACACTTTTGACATTGTTTTGATATGCTGTATTATGCCTTGTGTAGGCCTATGTACTGGGCTAATGAATACCATAGCAAGAAACTGTAAGTTGAGACTGGAATGTAAGACAGAATGGAATTATAAAGTGAAAAAGTGGAAGCTCAGCATTTGCTCCTTAATTATATTTTGCAGTGAGCAAGCAGCCTTTCCAATTGCATATTTTCACTTTAAGTTGAGACTGGAATGTAAGACAGAATGGAATTATAAAGTGAAAAAGTGGAAGCTCAGCATTTGCTCCTTAATTATATTTTGCAGTGAGCAAGCAGCCTTTCCAATTGCATATTTCCACTTTTTGAGTCTACTGGTTCACTGACTGTGGGCCACTACTACCGGGGAGACACAGGAATCATCTGTCACAGTGTTGTAAGTGTAAGTGGCAAATTCTGTCACTCATAATTATGAGAACAGAAACATGCGTACATTGAACTGAATGTTATTTGTGACAATATGGCAAGCGCTTAAAGGACTGTTAAGGCAGCGATGAATCAGGTTACGTAAAGACTATTACTGCTTATCTCTAATTACTCCATTTCTGTTCTCTGATAAGACTATCCTGTGATTTGTAATGACTCTATTGTTGAATTTTATTTTACTCATAAAACTGTAATCATATAATTATCTAAACATAGGTTTATAGAAATATCGATGTTATCTATTTCAGTGTATTTGTCATTTGTATATTTGATTGTTGATTTAATAAATATATTGACCTTCTTATGCATATTGATAATCTTATGTTGGAGAAGAAAGTGGGTGGATGGGGCTTGCTAAATATAGATTAAAAGTCTGATTTGTATTCTCCTCTAGTAAGAATTTTTTCTACCTATGGAACATTGTGGGACAGTAAATATTTATGTTTAATGATGGAAGAAAGACGAGTGGTGTCTGCTGGAGGATAGATTCTCATCACTTATGAAAGATTAATTAATTAAAGTAAAAAAATGTTACTAAAAATTTCAAAAGGGAAAATACGATAGACAAAGCAAGACAAGTTCAAGATAGGATAAGACTGCTTTATAGAAACATCTATTTTCTAAATCAAGTGTATTTTTTAGCTGTTTAGTCTAAGGTTCCCCTTAGGTTCTAATAAGTAATTGCTTTTTTACATCCACTAATTTCAATCTTCTGACAATTAATTACAATTTTGGACAAATTTGAGCTCATCACTGGACACAGCTTACCCACTTTATGTGACATGCACTCCTTTGTTCCTTGTTATGATTATTATTATTAATGATCCGTAACTAATTACAAGTGATGAAGAAATATCAATTTATGTTTATTTAATAATTCTCCCTGGAGACACCACTTGTCTCTCACTTGGCGGATTATACAGGTGTAGTCAGTCTTCTCTTTTTCACAAGAATAAGACAAGACGTTTTACTGTCATACAATATTTTCATAGGTGGAAACTTCTTACTAAAGGAGTAACAAATCCATCTTTAATTATATTTAATGAGCCCCATCCACACACTATCACTCCAACGTAAAGTTTATTAATATGTGTAAGATTAATAAAGTTAACAATAAAGTTATTAAATCAACAATCAAGTAGTCCTTTGCGCACTTTTGTAACAATGTCACAAGTTTATTGTTCTAAATAGAATAGTCAATCTTCTGCTAGGCACACTGTAGAATGTTCCAACATTGTAGATCCCTCAAGACTAATCTAGGCAAACTTTTGCCATATTAGCTTCTCGAGTAGGCAATAACAGTAACAAACTTTTAGCACTCCTTTTTCTAGAAAATTCCAGAGTGGAGTCGGAAACACTTGCCAACACACACAGGGTGCAGTGAATCATCACAACTGTCACACTTTAAGAGAGAGACTTCTTGAATCCACTTCAAGCATACAGAGAAGAAAAGAAAAAAATGTTGTTTCTTTCTGAAACACATATTATCAGAGAGCAATGCTAAGTTCCAAGTTTAATTGTCTCTATTTTCCATTGTTTCTTACAATCATTCTCAACTTACAGTTCCTGCAATAGTATTTATAAGCCAGATAATCTAGGCAACATAATCAATTATGAACGTGTTTCTCCTAGAAAAAATGTAACATGTTTAACATATTACAAGTATCACAATCAAAACGGTAGAAATAATAGTCTTTTCACATAATACATCTTTACATTAAATTACAGACATAATCTATCAATTGCAAAGTGTACGGAATATTTGTAAGTTCATTCTCTCTCAATCAGTTAACTCTTTATCCGAGTTGCTTTTATTCTGGTATTTACAAAAATATTGTCATGTGTAGTACCTGAAAGTCATGTCATGTTGACATTTAACAAACTATATAATAATTAAGTTTAAAAATAGGGAGAAGCAAATTTACTCTGCTACACTTAAAGTAATTTAATTTGTTATACAATTTAGATCTCTGTGTACTGTAAATGAAATATAAATCTTAACTAATAATCTCTAAGTCATTCAATACAAACTTGATCAATATCTTTTTTCAGGTTAAAAATAATACTTACATCTTTATTTAGTTTCAGATCTACTATTAATCAGTAAGCATTGCCCATCCTGCAGAAAAATTGTCTAATAATTCCTTTGCTTCAATGCACATTAGATCACTTTTTCATTCTTGACTCATTAGTGAAATGGTAACAAAATTCAGGCATACTTAGCTTTAACATTAGTGTTCCACAACATCTTTCTAGGGTTGCACATGACTAAAATATTCAAGACAGAAATAAGTTTCCAAGTCTCAGCACTATGGATTATGGCAAAATTTGAGTTCTTCTGCTTGATATCTTTTGACATGAAAGACCATGATATATTAAATATAAATCTCCAAAGTTCATCATACCTAAAATAATACAAATGGTTTTTGTAAATGACATCTTCATTCTAATCCATATAAACTCTGGTGTACCACAAGGTTTTGTTCTTAGATCAATTCTTTATATACAACCCTCTTAAGAATCATGTCGCCATCCAATGTCAAGGGAGTTGTATACAAATGACACTCATACAAGTCTAGATATCTGAAAGAATTACTGGAGAGTTTATATACTACACATATGATATTAAGTCACAGATGAGTTGTAACAAATTCCAGCTGAATATTGATTGTTTCAAATTGAATAATATATTCCTAATCTTTTCTACAATCAATTAACATCAATGGCATTCTAATTAAATTTTGCCAACTTTCTCAGGACATGATTAAAGCAACTCTTCAGTCAGATTCTTCACAGCTGGGCTGGGAATTAATTGTTGCCAAAGCATGAGGAACTTGAAAGGTACCTGTGTCTAGGAGCATCTAATAATAGCTAGAAGATATACAGTGCTTGGTGGTGGGATGGGGTCAAAGTCCAAGTCAATAACATTTCGTATATAAAGGGGTAGGCAAAATTAAAAAGAATAAACAACAATTAAAACAATTTCAACATCAAAAACTTTGCAAGGGGCTCTATACAGTCCTTCATGCTACAATTTGCCCTTTCAAGTTCACAGTTTCTACTTTTCAATTTGTCAGAGGGCCATATAGGATCCTGATGCATGCATGCTTATTTTGTCTTTCAAATGAGCCAATCAGTGTGAAGCTAATATGTGTTTGCTTTAGCATGCAATCTAACTTCTACTATTAGTTTTATTTAGTCTTCTTGTGTGATGAAGAACAGCTGGTTTTTGGGTCATCCATTGTGAGTTACCAGCATAGAAATCTTGCAAGTCATAGGACTTTGAATGCATTGACAGTCAGTCTACTGCCAAATTCGGACTTGAAACAGATGAGTCTTCTGTTTTATTCAACTGAAATATTCAGCAGTATTATTCATCAGAAAATGAATTACCAGCTCCTACTTTGATGAGAGATGCTGGCTCAGATTTGCCCAAACCTGACAAGTGACATGGTTGCTTTTCAAATGGTGAGGATTGGCATGCATGCAGATGGACTATATTCAATTTGAGGAAGTAATTTTCATTTAGAAAATATCTTAGGACTGAAAATTATGCAGAATAAATAGTACATTTGCATCTAATCAACAATGGACTTGCAACAGAAATTGTGAAATTTCACTTGTATTTATTTATTAAAAAAAATCTTTTGAAATTGGTCACCATTCACTTTAAGTTTCTGAAGACAAAATTGTTTTTATTTAATAACCTCTTAGGACTGAAAATTATGCAGAATAAATAGTACATTTGCATCTAATCAACACTGGACTTGCAACAGAAATTTCACTTGTATTTGTTTATTCAAAAAATTCTTTTGAAATTGGTCACCATTCACTTTAAGTTTCTGAAGACAAAATTGTTTTTATCTAATAATCAACAATGGACTTCAATTTGCAATTGGACTTGTATTTGCTTTTCATAAAAGAAATATTGTGAACACTTTTTTATGATAGTGTAATGATTTTTCACCTTGTATTTCTGTTAAAAAAATAACTGAAAGATAAGGGAAATTTTTATTATATATATTCATTTTAAAAATTTTAAATAATTTTAAAATTCTTTGATATGTTTAGCATATGTAATATCTTTATTCACATTTGGTACACCTTCCACCTATATTCTTTGTTACAGTTATAAATATGTACATGTGATATTAATGTGCTTATTTTGTATTGCTTCAAACCAAATGTTTATTACAACTACCTAGGCAGGTGTCTATAATTTATAGTATAAAGTAGGGTCTTGCTTCTACACTTTGTAACAATTTGTGCTTAGGGATTTAAATTATTTTAACATTCTTAATTCCTTTCCCCATTTTTCTACCAATATGTGGGTCTGGAGTATTCCTTGTTTAAGGAAGTATACAGAAACGTTGTATCTACCTGAGAGCTGGCCTGTCTGTCATTTGTATAAGCTATTATCATCAAACCCATACTACTAGCCTGTTACCATTCAACTCAACCTAGACTGTCTATCACCCATTTGCTTGCTAATGCTGTTCATTTTGAAGCCTCCTGGGAGGGAAACATTATATTTAATATGTTTAACTTCAAGAACTAAAGACATTCATAAGTTGATAGGAATCCAGTTATGAAAATAAGTAATCAATGAATAGAGTTGGGTGTTCTAATGAAATACAGTTAATTTTCAGAATTCCCTTGCATATTGCAATTTAACTTTCTAAAGCAACTGAAGGAATCTGAATTTAAGGTTTTTAATGTTACCACTATATGCATCTCAGAGTGGACAGAACTGAAACTGAGCAATATGGTAAGATTAGCAGAGAACAGAATGGAATGGAGGAAACTGGTTGTCAGGTCATCAGTGGTACCCCAACGGTCGACAAGACTAAGGGATAGAGAGAGTGACACAAAAAATGCAAATAAGTGTAAATAATTAATTAAATATTTTGTATTAATTATATAACCAAGAAAAATTTGTTTTATTGGTTATATAGAATTGTAAACAAAATAATCCCTAAAACAAATTGAGAGAAGAACCGCCTGTGCTAGGGCTGGTGGATTATATAATAGCCGCACACTTTAACCATTCAACAATAGAGATTAATTGTCATCGGGCATGATATGCTATTGCATAACTAGGATTAAAAACCCTTGCCTAGCTGACCTACATCTGAATCATAAGCAGTGCCGACTGACTGTGTCTAATGAACCTATTGTTAACAAACATGAAAGATTTGATTCCTTTTGTAAGCACAGAATTGAGCGACTTGAGTTTCCTAAAATAACTAATCTTGCCAGAGGTCCGACGTTATTCATGTAACTAATAATACCTTGCGTTCTGGAACTTTCTTGAACATGTCGGACTGACAGTATATAAAGTGTGTCTGCACTCTGACGCTTTATATTATTGTCCCGAGTTTTCTGGTTTGTTTGGTGAAAGAGCTAAAAGGTATATCAGGAATAGTTATAAGATTATGTGAATGCTCATGTAATTTTACTATAACTTATTTGTTAAGTATTGCAAATTCATTTTGTATTTTCACATCGTCTTGATGATGAACTGAATTGTAAACACCATTTTCTATAACGTTTAAGGCTATTAAGTTAAAGTTATATCTTTCTTTGATAATTGTAATTGAATGTAAAGGTATCTTTAACATTATTGTCATGAGAAAGACAGCAACAGAATAGATTTAAAAAATGTTAGGAGAGAGCTAACACGTGCATTTGTTTATTCTGCAGTGCTTTAAACCAGATTGCCAGATTGGCAGTTTGCAGTTGGTTTACAAATTACAGTTGTGAGTTGTGAATACTCAGCTGTGAAGTCTGTCGACCACTGAATTCTGTTGCCAAGTTGGGGTGACAAATTCTACAACAACTGGTTGGGAACCAATCTATAAGTCTATGTTGGAAGCCGCAGCGTACATGTAACTGATGTCTGCACTTCCATAGCCTTCCAGTCTTGACGAGGGGAGAACAGCAGAGGATGCCACTGACGTAACAGGTCATTTATCTGCAACTCTTGAATTATTTCAGTGACGGAATAATTGTGACTATGTACTGAAACGTGAGACAGTGAGGACCGCATGATTCATACAGGTGGTTCGATCATTACATGCGTCATTAACGAACTGAGTAGCCATCTATCTGCATCTGTATTAGCTACACACCTGGCAGCTTCAGCAATGAGTCCACACTGACGAACACATAACAATCAGGTGAATGTGTCCAGCTCTCAAATCAGTGTTGTAACATTTTTTCTATTTCTACATATTTGTTAACCTAAGTGCTTTAGTAAAGATTTAACTCATTAGGACTTTGATGCAAAGACTTGTGAAAAGATTGAACAATTTAGAATCTTATGAACTTGAATTGAATGATATTTTCTAAAAGATTCAAATTGTTATCATAACCTAACGTGTAATTTCGAGATTTGCTTGTAGATATTGTATAAATGATTTTGTTGATTTGTTCTTTCCCACTTTGACTAAATTTTGATAAAAAGGAAGTATGCAGGTTTGAAGGGTGGGGGCAGCCAAACATATTTAATCATAACAAGTCAGTCGAGCATACTTTTGGGAAAGAACCCCTTCAAACTGGTGCAGGGATTGTGTGAGGGTGAGAGTTGGAAATGCTGTAATACCTAGCTTAATATTGATTAGCAGGATTGTATTTTACTCTGGAAGAGGGAAACAATTAGCGTATTCTAGGGCCTGACTGCAAAAGACAAAGACCCTGTTGATTACTATATTAATAAAATATAATTAATTATTAATTCACTAGGGTGGAAGGTTCACCCAGACTGTCACAGATGGATAGATAGATTATATACATACAAACCAGATGACAATAAACATTTGACATAAGTCCTCTACATTATAGTGTATTGTGTTACTACATATCCTGAACTGCACAGTCTCCCCCCCCTCCCACACACACAATTTAAAAAAAAATATTTATAATAAAATATAAATCTGCCTTTGAATGAGTTATGGCCCAGAGCATTTTAATATTTCAATCCTGAATGTAAACATCTCCATGGCACTATTGTGTAAGATCCCAAACCCACTAATGAAAGACTCAACGAGAAATGTTTACATATTGGACCTTGAAAGCTTTTGGTATAGTTCAAATAATAAATCATTCGTTTATTAAGATCTGTTAAAACTTACTCGTGGTACATACATTTTCACTAAAATGGTTAGACCAAATTCTAGTAATATATACATATCTGTTTATATTTATACTAAGAAAAAAAAAATCACCCACTAAAGTTGGAAATAGTATTACTTAGTAACTTGCCTAAAAAATATAAAAAGGGAACTGACTCATTCTCTATTCATGTACAAATAATTACAAACGGTTGTATCTAAAGTTGGTTAGAGAAGTACTTTGACATTATATTAAAATGATAAATATACTTTTAAAACTTATTTTTATGAAAGACTCAAATCCAGGCTGCAAAACAGGAACATTTAAAAATAAAATAAGATTCAGATGATTAAATTTTGTTGCTAATTTCTTTCAACTTTCTTTTTAACAAAAATAAAACACTTAACGACCAATACTGTTTTATCTCCTTTGCTGTTACTAGTGTTAGCACTAATTTTTTGTTTACTACATTGTTTCATGCCCCATGTCACTGTGACAAAATGTACATTTAGACCTATATTATACTCTTTCAATCATGAATGTTCTATTAATTTACGTTTCATCATTTTATCTAGATGTGAGAGTCTGTATATCACATATCTATTGGTAATTGATTAATTCTAAACACTTTAGCTTTGTCAAGTTTGTGATCTACTCCAAATCTAAGCTAGAAAACAGAAAGATATAATAAACGACAACCGTAAATTAGGACATATACAAAATAAGGTACATAGAAAATTCACTTGGTCTTACTGTACAATACTATTTTATATTTAAATTATGAAAATAACTGAGGACACCCAATGAGCGTCCGTTTGTTAGTTTACTGAGGTGCAACCCCAATGAGACGTTTAGAACTCCAATCATTGCTAAAAATGGCTTCTCCGTGTGTCATGTGTCGGCACCAGTCGCTCACGCGCAATGACGTCATCGGTTTAGGGGTACACAATGGGGATAACACAGAAGCAAAATATATACATACCTAGATGTTCTTTAAAGATAGTAGTACAATAAGTCACTCTACATTAGAAGTGTAAAATATTGGAGTAATGTACATTCAAAATTGCTCGCTAAAACTTGAGAAATCTGTGTCTAAAGCACCTTTCAGCTGGAGGTCAAAGGTTAATACCGCCCCTGCAATGCAAATTGAGGACCCCGTTAATCATTGGCACGTTACATGACGGTGAGTGTTTTCTGAATATTATTTCGCTGATAAAATTCGCTGTGAAGGCATGGGTCCAGAGACTAAATCGTGCTATGGAGATAGTTTGGACCATAGATTTAAAAAAAACCTTCAGTCTGACCACCTATGTGTGGTACCGAACGAACCGCCAGTACTAGTAGTTTTCTGTGCACTAATGCATTCTCTTCTATGAGGTCATCAAAGAGAGAGCGAGCGCAAAATGCGATGTTGGTGTCGCGGCGCAAGCCAGCAAACTTCGTGTACCTCCATGGCACGCACAAACCTTGAGGCGTTTAAATTCACTGCTTTGCCGCAGTTTGTCGACTCCCTTTTATCACATAAGCTATTTCCTCTTTCGTACTCACTCAAGATCGTGACAGTTTGAGTTGTGAATAAAAACAAGAGATGAAATATTAAGGCACCGCTATGTTCAAACGACCCAACCAAAGTTGCAATTAGAAATGACTATGGGAGGTTTGTTATTCCCCCCTCCCACCGTTGACGTTGTTGTATGTATAATCAAATCTGTATTTTGACTGTTGTTGCACTAAAAATATTATTACAGGGTTGAGCCGAATATATCTCAAAACAAATTAAATATATCGTTATAACTTTAATGGCAGGTGCTTGTGTAGAACACGTCAGCGCTTGTTCGAGTACATGCGCAACCCAGGCGCCATGTTGAGGAATTTATAATTTTTTTACCCCTTCCTTCATAGGTAGTTTATACAGTAGGCCTATCACTCTGATTATTATTTATTATTTAAAGACAACTGCTTCTCTAATGACTTATTTTAATACCACTCCGAAACCGCTACGCTCTAATTTTTAATTATAGATTAAAATGTACTCTTTCTCGCTCGAAATCGAATGATAGGTCATAATAAATTATTAAATACTAAATAGCAAAAATTGGCTATCAGTCAAAAACAAAATTTGTTAAAACGTATGTTTAAAAAGAAACAGTTTGGCCCTAAGAGTAAGAAGTAATAATGATATCAGCTATTGTTTTTCTTAGAAATCTAAAATATTCTCACTGTCACTTTGTGTTAGTGTCAGAATCAAATCATGTTGACAATTTTTGTAGTAGTCCTACATAAAGTCATAAGACTCAAAATTGAGTTTTCCAAACTTAAATTTCAGTTACATCTATACTTCTATAACAATATAGTAGGCCTACTTGTTACAATGTTGGTATTACATTAAATTTTGATTTATGAAAGCTAGACTATATATTAAGTTAAAATTTTTGAATTATTTTTCATTGAAATAATTAGGCTACATATCAGATTATTTTGTCTCACTTTTGATAGTTCAAATATCTAAGTATCATATTATTATTGCCAAAATGCTTGAAACAAATTGAAAGTGTAAATTTAATTTATTCTTTTTTTTTTGAATAATTTCTTTCTAATTAAACTTACTTTAAGGAAAGCTTGTAAAAATGTTAGAATATTTACTAGTGAAACATACATATTTTTCTTTAATGAGAAAAATATAATTTGTAAATTATAAGATATTTTAAAATAATAAGGTTCTGATAGTTTGTAAAACAATAGGCAGAATGTGCCTCTTTAAATTTGACATGCAGCATAATGTTCTGCAGAAAAAGTTATAAAAGATGCTATGTGGAAATTTAGAATAGAAATATTTTAACTTACTTTTTACATTGCACGTATTTTTATTTTCAGTACACTTAGTAAAAAATAGTAGCCTGTTTTTGTGCAAGTATTCAACACACACTGTAATTAATGCATGCATGAAAATTTATTTGATATTTTGTATTTCAAACTTGTGTTCACTGGAGTACATATTTTTAATAATCATTACAGTTAGCAAAGTGGGGGTAAATAAACGTTCACTACTGGAACTTGTAGAAGTGGTTGTCTATATCATATATGTGGTAAATGAGTTCTACTAGAACTTCTAGTGTGTTGATTTATTTCATCGTGGTATATATATCATTAATTATGTTTTGGAAAAGTTTTATTTTGGCACAAATGGCAGCAAACCAATTATCCCAAATACTTTGTTGTTCGTGTAAACTAAAACTTTAGTAAAAGTCATAACTTATAAACAGTTTAAAATGTTCATTAGCAATTTAGTTATTTACATAATACATTGAGAACTATTTAAGTATTTTATTTATATTTACTAATCATTTCATATGCTAATGTTAAAATGCATAGCTTTATTCTGTTAATTAATAAAATGATAATGAATTACTATGTAGATTATAAACTCGGATATAATTTCCTCCAATAGTTACTCTTTGAAGTTTAACAAAATGCTATTTTTGTAGTTGTAAGTAAGATTAAATACTAAATAAAAAATACTAAATAAGCAAGCATTTAATGCAGAATAAAATTCCAAGTAATAAACTGAAATTCAGAAGCACTGTCAGTATGCATAAATTAAGAGCTATTTGTTTTGTGTGTGTTCTGACATGTTTCATGTTGGATTATTAATATAGGTTTAAGCAATTAAGGACGTGCACGGTGAAAAGATCAATAGTAATGCCACAGGTTTTTCCCTTCTTTTTAAAATCTAAAAAGTGACTCATAAAGTAATGATTTTGAATTGAATGATAATATTTTATATCTTCTAATAAATGTGATTGTAATATTCTATCACATTTAAAATTGTGATTCTGAATGCTGAATGTTTAACACCTCTTTAAAAAATGCATTATATGCAACAACAAAAAAAAAGTAAATGTTTTATACCTGCTTGATAAGTAGATTGTGTAAGCTGAAAATTGTTAATATAATATTATAATTATTGAAACTGGTGTGAAGTTTTCAATGAAGGTTACAACTATTAACATTTTCAAGTATATTAGGATGATTTTAAAATCGTAAATGTTTCAAAGGAAAGGGGAGGGTGAAAAAAAAAAGAAATGAAGACAGAGTTTTTAATTCTGTTCATTTGTCAGATAGAACCTAATGAGGTTGGAGAAATACTATAGAAATTAAAAACACATACAATATTTATAGAAATATAAATGTTAAGAGCTGAAAAAAGGAAATATATCTTCTCAAATATAATGAAATTACTATTTTAGCATTTTTACAAACTGCTTTACTATTGCTAAAATTTTAAACCAGATAATCTCCCTGATCACAATTATTCATCATATTATGGATGTTATTAAGAGTAAGACTGGTACTGATATATAAGAGTATCAGTACCCAGAAAAAAATAATTGTGTAATTAGATTTAGAGTATTAATTTAATGCTTCTAAGTTCTATGAATTAGGGCAATTATATTGTAGCTTTAAATAAAATAAAAAAATATTCAGTAATCTTAAATAGATTAAGTTTTATGCTGCACTAAAAAAAAGTAAAATAATATTGATACATACTAAACTAATTATATAGTAATACAGATTAGTTTTAACTCTTGCATGCTCACTCACTAAGTCACCTAAACATAACTAGATATGTACAAATATAGATCAAATGCTATATATATATTATGAAATATTAAAAATCATTAATTATCATATTATTTAGTATATATGTAACAAAGGAAGGGGAAATTCCTTGATAGATACTACTCATACTAGTACTAGTAGTAGTATATATAGACTACCCTGTTGGCTTAGTTTGAATTTATACTGTCAAGCTAGAAAAGAAAAACATACATAATCATAGAAATCAGAATACAAAATTATGTTGGATTGATAAATATATTGGTTAAGTGATTGATTTTCTGCCAAAACATTTGTAAAGAACAAAATTTTATTGTTATTATTATCTATTTTACCAATATTATTATTCACTAATCTAATAACCATCTTTGTAGTTCGTTCATTTATATTTATAATGTAGTTATGATTGTTTTATTAACCTGTGCTTGAAACTTACGTTAATTTTGCATGAAACTTTAGTAAACCTCTATGTCAGCTACCTAATTCTTTTGTTATAACTTTTATTTAAACATGTTTGATGGCAGTGTGTGACGTGAATGCATTTTGATGTAACTGATTTGGGGAAGAGTGTCATTCTGTACTTGAGGAAGTCACTTTCAAAAGGTACCAAGTCAGACAAAGTTGAGTTTGCAGAAAATATGAATTTTACCCCTATGACTTAGGCCTGTTTGCAAGATTGTGTATATTTTCAAAATAAATTTGCCAAAAGCCCTTTAGAATGAGATAAAGAGGATAACTAATTTTTTGGTAAAACTTTACTTAGTACCTTTTGAAAGTGATCTCCTTACTTAGTGTGCTACACAGAGTTGCGAGCACCAGCAGTTAGATCTAGGTGCCTTCAATGGTGGTAAACTCTAGGATGTTCTCTAGGTATGGCTGAGTGTGGCTACCTGGAGGCAAGAAAGGAAGAAATCCATTGGCTTGGTTTTGGCCAGAATTCCCTCTGTCAGGCACTGTCAAAGATATCAGCCTTAATTAGTTAATAGCTATGAAGCATGAATCATTCTTATAGTTGAAGGCATTAGTACAGCCGTTTGAAATCATCATCACAAGATAATTCCTCTATCTGCAGACACATAATCCTTAATCCACAAATCAGTTTGAAATGTGTGTGTGTATATATATATATATATATACACACACACACACACACCCTGATTTTTCTGTTTGGAATTAATTTATCACACATCTCTCTTTGGATCTCAGGCAGAGGCAGATTTGCACTAATTACCAGTCCTTTTCAGGTTTGTCCTTCCAAAAAACACAATCCTGCTGCATATGGGCTTTTAGAAGAAATGAGTCAAACCCATAGCAAGAGGAGACTTCTACATAATCAAGACACCAGCAGAGCTCCATGAATCTATAAATGTCACACTCACCAAAAGACTCTTACATCAATGCAAAAGCTGCAACCTATGAAATGATTTGAAGCTGTGACCCCCCCCCCCCCCCATCAGCATGCATGCCAAAGAAATGTGTGATCCCAGTATCACCAGTTACCAGAGCATATATCTTGACAACCTGCTTACAGATCTGATCAACAACTTAGAGTAGACTACTACACAAAGATCACCCCACATAAATGCCTGAAGTTCTGTCTCTTATTTGTACCACCACCACACAAATGGATCCAGCAGCATATGCCACATCTGTCACTACCCAGACAAACAGCAATGTAACATTCACCATCTACACACAAACCACTTCATCAAGGCAAGACACAGATTCACTCTTTAACAGAAAATTCCAACACCAGACTGTTGGAAGCCCAGAATCAGAATCAAAATGAAGAGCAGATCTGTACAATCTCACCTCCTACATTATAACAGTTGATAGAAGCTTGCATTGAATAAACATCAACTGATGCACAAACAGACCAGCAGCACCCTGAAATAATTATATAACTACAAATGGAATACCAGCGGAAGCAACAAACCAAGGCAGGTGCACAAACCAACAAATGCAGACCACCAAAATGGGTACAACTCTAGCAAAAACCAGCAGTCTTCATCAAAAATACAACCATACACTGCACAATGACCAGAACCATTCACAAATCTGTATCAACAATGCAATGGACCAACACCATCAGAATCCTTGTGATGGCTTTGCGATGAATACAGACAGCACTATAGACTATATTTAGTAATAGTATATAACCAGCACCAACAACCACTCTGGAAGACGATGGTGGTCACCTACAACCAAACCAAATGGGTATTTAGGTGCTAAGTAACAATAAGTACAAGAGCAACATAACAAAATCTATATACACTAGGATTAAACCAAGGACAGTTGCAACTCCGTACCTATCTGAAACCAGCGGAAAAATTTTAACAGTATAGACAGCACCACACCTACAAATTCCATCTGCAGTCCATTGTGCCACCTGTCCTGTTCAGAGTCCAGTGAGAAGAGGAAATTCAGGAGCCAAGACCGAGAACATCCTGTTCCAAGGATGAAAAGTTGACTGACTCCTGTGAGAAAAAGTCAGTGACACCCCCCAAAAAATAAAACAAAAACAAAAAACAACAACAACAAAAAGGTGTATGGAAGTATTCGGTCTCATAATTACAAATGGATCTCTTTTAGTCAGAAGTGAGAAGCCAGTGTTAATCCTCTATGTGTGATTTCTGTTCATATTGTGCTGATTCAGAGACCTCAGAACTGGTTGAAGTTTTTTTTTGTCAAGTTGTCTTGAATTTTGTTCAGCCAAGTTTCTGACATCTGAGGGTCAGTCTTTTGTCAGTATGCTTTAAGTTAATATTTTGTATGGGCACAATTTTAATATATATTTAGTAGTCACTACTTGTCAAAGACTTATGAATGATAAATGTAAGTCTCTTAAGACTAGGCTTAGTTGTTCTTACTGTTGTATGGTTTACAAGGTTGACACCTTGAATTCATTGAAGTTTTTTGTACAGAATTTGATTGTCTCAGTTTGTTGACAGAAGTGAGAATAGAGCTTTTGATATCTGTTGCGTGTAAGTCTTTTGATAATTCATGATCACTAAGTTATGTTGTTCTAAAATATACTAGGAACGAATGGCTTGTCTATTATATGTAAATCTGATTCATATTTATCCAAGCCTAAGTCATTATAGTTGAACATTTGAAGAATATTGAGTCTTTTTGTGTTGTGATTTGCATGTATTATTATTAATATTATTTTTGTAAAAATATGCTTTATTTGGTGATAACAAGCATTTGTGAATGTGACATAAGGAAGATGTCATTATTATTATACAGAAAGCTTTGAAAAATTGATGGCATTGGCAGCCACCAAACTTTTCCGAAAAATTGAATGCGCTCTTGGCCACAAAAAGGTTGGGAAGTTATGACCTACATCATCCATCTATTGATCTAGTTGTACTGTAAATACCAAAATATGCTGGTATGATACGATAGTTGTTATCAAAATAAATTTGTGAAAAACAATTAAACGAAATAACAAATAGTAGTAAACATTTATATAATTATTAATCTAAATTTGCATTTAAAAAAATACTTGTAATGCTACTTTGTTTACACAAATACTTTTAGATAATTTATTTTATCCATCACCTGTTTTACCTAGGGATACTACTACCACTCCAGCTTAGTATATTGTCAAACTTTCAGCTGGGTATTTTTTGTATTTTGTTATGCAATTTATTTACCTTAAACTGCATTTAAATGTCTTTTGCCAATACACTTCTGAACAGTTTATTGAAATTCCCTAAATATTACACACTCTCATTAATTATATAATATTCAAATATATATAATTATTAACCTTTCAAATAGAAAGTGTTATATTTGATTATTATATTTTAATTTAGATATCAATACTCTTATCTCATCCACTTTTAAATTTTAATTTAGGCTGTCATTTATCAACAAGGCCCCAAATGTTGAATTGTACCTTGTTTGAAATCTCTTAAGCCCCCCAATTCCATTTAACAGTTAACATTTTTGGTACAATCACCATACAGCCAAACAGTATATATATATACATACATGCACATTCCTTAATAAGTTAATTATCAACCTAGAAATCAATACTAACAATATTCTATCCTTTTCAATATGATGAATTTTAAAAACAAAAATGGAACAATAAAGATTTTCTGTGCTCTTGCTCAGCCTCGTCTCTGGGTAAAAACTTGCAGCTGTTGTTGCTCCATATTTCTCACCAGAGTCCTGATTGAATGATTCCTTTGACCAGTATTACATAATTCTGTATGAAAGTTCAGCACCTAGACCATTTAGCTGCCCAAATAGATTAGTTTGGAAAAAATAGAAGAATGAGAAAAAAAAAAGAGATATGACCCTTTTCTTTCTCTCAAATGTTCATTAGTTGATTTGTAATTATAGAGGTATCTCAGTATTACTAAATAGAAGATTTTAAAAAATCTTTGAGTTGGTAAAATCATATTTCATAAATTTGAGTTATTAGTTAGTACTATTTTAATCAATGTGGTTGTTGAAATAAAAGATTGGCTGTATAAAACAAATATGTTTTGTTTTTTGAAATGTTAAGCACTCATATTACTGTTTCAGATTTGTTATACATTCTTCTGTTTATTAAGTGTAGCTATTTTATATATAAAATGCATGTTGTGGTTTTTTTTTTAAACATTAATTTTGTTTAAACTGTAAAGTTTGTAGGTTAACTTACACTACATAAAATTGATATGGCTTGTTGATTTGTTTCAGTATTTAAAAAAAAACATGAGAAAAAAGAAAGGAAAACTGAAGTCAGGATCACCTAGAATGTGCAATGTGTAAGTGTAAGTAGTATCATTTATGTTGATTTATTAGCTTATAATTTATATTTAATACAAACAATGACATTATACTAAACATTTTAAATTAAGGCTATATATTATAATTGTATGTATGTGTGGATGGAACAATGGTGTATTATTATTATTAGTAGTAATTAAACAGACCTCATTTTATTTCTAGTTTCATATTGCAATAATTTTTAATATATGGCTCGTTTTCTGAAAGAGTGTACCACATAAAATGAGTCCATTTTGAAATGTCTTGAAAATAAAGCATTGAATTTTTCATGTGTATTTTCTATTTTCAGACTTAATGTGAGAGGTACATAAAATAGTTGTGTGAATCTTTATTTATTTTATAATTATTTGTAATACAAATTCATTTTTAATTGAAAATGGCACCTCTTTTTGTGAAATGCTTATGTATTATTTTCATTATTATAAATAATTCAGCAAACTTAGCATATCAAGGTTTTCTTAGAAGGGATAAAGCAGCATTCTAGATCCTTTTATCTTGAAATGGCCAATTTTTATGAAGAAACTATATTTTGTCATGCTTCCTTTCCACCTAATTTACATCCAAAACTTTTATTCTTTTACCGGACATCTACATGTCTTACATAAACAATCGATACAATCAAAATATTCATATGCTGATGTTTTAAATTTATTCGTTGTATTTAGAAATATTCAGCTTTAAGAAAACTAATTTGCTTGTGTTTCTGCTTTAGCACATGACATAGAAAATTATAAATTTGTAAATATAAACTAATGATAATATCTTAAACTACTTCTTACATTTTTTTTAAGGGTGCCATATTGTAGAAAAATAATTCTCATTTCATTTGTCTTGGTGTGATAATTGTAAGTACTAAATAAGAAGAGTTAACTCTTGTTTCCTTCAAAGATCAGAATGAGGGGTAGAGAAACCTGTGACTAATATTTAAGAATACAAACATAGTGATTAGACTTATTCTTATTATTAAAGTGTTCTGTTTAAATTAGGTACTTTGTTCATAATAATTTAGCTTGTTTCATGTATAGTTTAGGAAAAACCTTATTATATGATGGTTGATAAGTCTTTGTCACTGGAAGCTGAATATGGTTTCCAGAGTATAAAGTTTTAGTTTTATAAACCATTTTAGACATATATATTTTTCAGATTAAGTTAATAATTTAGTTTAATAAAGAAAATATATTCGTTGTAATGAGATAATTATGTGCTTATTTAGTATTTATTTGTTTAGTAAAACATATCTCAAATTTCTAAGTTTTCAATTGAAATATATGCTTTTTACATATTTCAATCTCTATAACATCAACATTTTATGTGGACTTCTTTGTTGTAGTTCTTCTCTTTGTGGTATGGTTTATATTTTTTCCATTGAGATAATTTTGCATATTTTTCAGTTTATCCTTTTTGCTTTCAGCAAATTTAAGTAAACACTTAGCTTTCATGTACATAACCTGTCAAAATAGCAGTCACTTGGATGTATTTACTCCTTAGGGCACATAAGGCACAAGAAATCAATTTTTTTAAATAAATTTTTTTTTCAGTTTTGTGATTTTTACACATTTGAATACTTTAATAACGTCTTTTGCAGAAAATATGTGTTTTCTTATAAAAAATTGTGGTTTTTTGTGCAAATAAAGTTGTTTTTCCAACCTACCTGTGTTCAAAAAAGTATTTTCTTTGCATAATATTGCTGGTAATGGTCCACTTTGCTTCACAATACCCGCCATTTTTTAAAACTAAATCATAGAGTGTTTTATATAGAATTAAAGGGAATTACCTCCCTTATACAAAATGTACAGTATAGGCTCATCGTATTTTAACAAGATATAAGCACATGGTTTGACGAAACCTTGACCCACTACAAGTGCTTGTGTGGTGTGTCACGGAGTACAATATTGAAAATCGTTCTTTGATTGGTTAAAACAGCGGTTGCTGCGGGTTACATATCAAATCCGGGCATTTTCAAAACAGCCGCCCATGAATTTTGCGTCACCTTGTGCTCAGTTCTAATCATACAAAATTAGTTTCTCTAAGCAATTAACAATGTCGCTCAGGAAACAAAAATCGTCTAAGGGTCTAAAAGCAGTCGAAGTTCGATAGGGAAAGTGAAAGCAAAGCAAGACAATCGTAGTAATCTTAGTAAGCCTAGCAATCACACGTTGACTGCTGCCAACAACGTACCACCGAATTTACATGCTGTGACACCCCTACCCCTGTATACCCAAAGTTTCGTAGATGCAGATAGTGTTCAAACTCCAGATTTTGACAATATCTCTTCAGCCACTTCCCACCCATCTACTTCTAGAGGAAAAATGTTGAGTTAGATAATTTGAATGCATTGTTTTCATCAGCTGCTTGATCTGAATGCAAAAGTGTTGGAAGTTTGAAAGTGTGTTTGGGAGAGAATATGGGCTGGGCCGCATGAATCTAAAGTTGGCTTATTACTTTCTTTTGAAGTTGCCAAACAGTTTGTGCCAATATATAGAAGAATGTCTTACCCCAATCTCCTGTATGGATAAGGCATAGTTAGTTTTAAGAAAAAGTAAATATTGTAAATATTGAACACAAAATTAATGTTTTACAATCTTTATTATACTTTAAATGAGTTTTTCTCAAAACTTTGTTTTTTTGATCGCACCACTTGTTTGTTGACCTTGATCACCAAATCTAGTAAACACACATTGATGAAACTTTGTATATTTTTCCCCTATATACATTTGCACAAAATCAGTTATGGATTAAAGCCTGCATGCATTATTTTATTTTTTTACTTTGACATTTTACATTCAAATTAAGGTTTTTGACGGGCTTGTCAATAAAAAAATTGTAACTTTTTTCATATTTAAAATTTCTTTAAACGCTTACTCCACCTTTTTAATCATGCATCAAGGATAATAAAAATGTTATTTAAAAAATTTTCAGATATTTGCAAGTGTTTGAACTATTCAATTTAAAAAAACATATTTGGGGTACTTAAAAAAGTCTAAATATTTAATTTTTAAAAAAACTATGCATGATATTCCAAATCTAACAACAGATTATTCTTATCTAAATCAGAGACAATATGAGTACCAAATATGAAGGCTATAGAATGAGAGAAAACATTTTTTGTTCTTGCCTGTAGTAATGTGGCCAAAAAAAGAAGCTGAAGACTTATGCAGTGGAGAAGGGAGGACTAAATGATTGTTAGGAACTCATTGTGCTGTAGATAAGGCTTAATTATTTTTTAAAAAAAAGTAAATATTGAACACAAATTCCATGTATTACAGTCTTTATTATACTTTAAATGCTTTTTTCTCAAAACTATGTTTTTCAGTCCGTGCCGCTTGCTTGTAGACCTGGATCTCCAAACCTAGTAAACCCACACAGTTGAAACTTGGCATACTTGTTCCTTATGTACATGTGCACAAAATCAAATATCAATTAAATCCTGCATGCATTATTTTTTTTAAAATAATTTTTTATATTCAACATTTTGCATTCAATTTAAGATTTTTGACAGGTATGTCAATAAAAAAATTGTAATTTTTTTCCTATTTAAAATTTCTTTAAATGCATATTCCACTTTTTAAATCTTGCATCAAGGATAATAAAAATGTTATTTAAAAAATTTTCAGACATTTGCAAGTGTTTGAACTTCTCATAAAAAAACCCCTGAATTTTGGGTATTTAAAAAAATCTAAAAATTTAATTAAAAAAAAAAACTAAGCATGATATTCCAAATCCAACAACAGATTATTCTTAATTAAATCAAAGACAATATGTGTACCAAATTTGAAGGCTGTAGCTTGAAAAGAATTTTTTAAATTTTTTGCCTGTGGCCAAAATTTTTCAGGGAGTAATAGAGGGCAGTTTGACTGAGACAGACATCAAAGACTGCTGACAACAAATCTCTTTCAATTGTTTGTGCACACATGCATTCACATATGCTTGTGCATGCATACATGTGTACACACACACACACACACACACACACACACACACACACACATGCTACTTTCCATTAAGATAGGATGGGGGGAAAGAAACTTCTGTTGCTACGTTCTGGTTTAGAAAAGAAATTTCTTGCTTCCATTTTTTTTTTTAATGTGTACTGTGAGCTGGATGTCACAGGCTCTGAATTATGGGAAGTACTTTCAGCTGAAAATATTTGTACTGAGAAAAATTGAAAATAAGGTATGAATAAAGATGTTTTTAATTGTCTTTTTGAAACTTTATATTATAATTAGGTTATTTGATCTGATTTATTGTGATTTGAAAATAAATAATGAAAGAATTATTTTATAATTTTTGGAGGTTTTGTTTGCATTTGTTTGGGACTTTGTTTTCAAATTAATGAAATCTCACTGGATGCTAGCAGTATGTTATATGGTACCATTGTTCTGTTTGAAATTCAGATTCCATGCACTTTAATCAATATAGCATTAAAACTGACAAATGAATATGTCTAATTTCCTCTGTTTAATTTTTATTTTATTTGATTATGTGATTTTCGTTTCATATGAAATTCTGATGCAAAATTTTTGTCAATAGGGGTCACCTGCTTGCAACTTATGACATTGAGTAAATGTTGGCCTATATCAAATTATTGATCAGTCTCTCCAGCATAACCCCTTTTTTTTTTTCAAGATTAGTACGAGTCTTGCAGAATATATAGAGTAAATTTCATAAATGTGATCCTGCACGTTCACTTCATGTACTAATATGTTTATTAGCATTTTCTGGAGCATGTCACTTTGAATTTGTGAATGTGTGCGTGCGCGCATGCCAATAACCAGGTTACCACTGTGCCTAACTCTTCAAGTGGGTGACAAGATTTTTGAGCATCCATTTATTTAAATTTTACAAAATGACATTCCTAGTTTTGACCAAATATTGCAATATTCTGATACAAGTAAATTTTTAAATGAATGAAATATTTGTGACATTACTGTTTTTGGGGGGGTCAGTAAACATTTTCTTAGGTTAATGTCACTAAAACTTCTTGAATATTATTGCATCCAGCAAACAATTCTAAATAAGTAATTATAAACATTTATATCAAAGGGAGACTGCTTTCTTTTTTGCTTTTATCACACCAACCCCCAAATATTTAATCTTCATTCTGTGTTGTTTATTTATTTACATAAACTAAATTTTAAAATGCAAATGTTATAAGTTTGTAAAGAAAGGCACAGCAAAAGTCCTAAGTGGAGTAAATCAGCAGACGGCACTACAATTAGTAGTAAAATATGTTAGCAGTATTTTATTACAATATTTTTAAATTGTAAATATAATGATGTAATATTTAGTAATTTACTTATATTTTATCAACAAATTAAAAATGGTAAAGAAAATATAAGGCATATGTTGATGTAATAAATAAATAAATAGATATATAATAATATATGTTAGAGGTATTTTTAAAAAAATGTAATAAAATGAATACATGATCAAAATAATGTATAACAGTTTTTACTTAATGTGGTTTTCTTTCTGAATTGTCTTATAGGAAATCATCAAAGGAAAATTAAGTAAACTTAACACACATAATGAAATAATTAGGTTATAAACATAGGTCTTTTTGATTATTGCTTTGCTAATAGTTAAATCTGCACATTTATTTTAAAAGTGAGAATGTGCACAAAATATGTTTTTCTATAATGACCATTGAATTTGATCTGAGTCTTATTTGAAGATGATTTTTGAGATGTAGCATTCTTCATGATCAAGTATTATTTATCTGATTTTTGCACACCCACTACACAGCACTGATTTAATATTTTTAAATGTATATTTTCCTAATACCTATCTACGTTAGTAACCACTGTTGTAGTCCCAAACTATGAAATCTCTTTTGTTATAACTCGTATACGAGTATTTTAACTTTACTGCTTGCATTACATTCAGGTTTCTTCAGTTCATTTGTGATATTAAATATCAGTGCTGAAATCTCTGGTTAATAATTTTATTCTTTATTAAGTCGTATCTGATTTAAGAAAATGTTTTCTCTTGAATGATGCAACTTGTGACTAATGTTCTTGATCCTGCTTGTATATTTTCATTTTAATGAAAACAGTATGCTGGTCATGTGATCACAAGATTTATATTAACTAAGGTTTGCTTGAAAATGGCTGAATCGGTACTTATTAATGCCGATTGCAATATAAATTTATAATGCAGTTTATTTCATACACAAAATTTCTTTGCTCTTACACATATTCAGTGTAGCTAGCTTTGTACAAAAGCATTTTCTCTGGCCTGTTATATATATAAAAATATATCTGTAAAGGTTTGAACATGTCATTTTTTCAATTGGCAACATATCTTGTTCTTCCCTGGTGCTTCTTGTTTGTTGCTATAAAATCGGCTGTTTATTCATTTATCTCAGTATTATATTGCTTTATGAACTAATATTTTATTGTTTTATTGCATCTCTTTTTCATTTTTGGTTATATTTATAATAATTTAGTTAATTATAAATCATTAATTATAAATTTCTACCTTTCTGGTTTCAGTCCCAGTTGCTGAAATGGATCAAAATGCGCTTGGAACTGTTGATGATAGCATGTAAGCATCATTATTTCCATTTTTATATTCTTAAGTGGGTGTTTTGTGAATGTAAAAGTTCTTAATTGTGGTGGTAAAAGTAATGTAGAAAGACCTTTTTTCTTTTCAGATAATTTAACTTGTTTGAATTCTGTTTGGCTAGATTAAAAATATTTATGGAAATTATTATTAGTTTCATGTCAGTATTTTGAAAGATGATTTAGGAGAATTTATAGAAGCAAATAATTAGATAAATAAGCAACATAAACAACCATGTGATGAGGAATTGGTATCATTGTGACAAAGATGGAGCTAAGGAATGCTTTGTGGATTTTCAGAAAATTTAAGTGTATTGACATCTTTAAATATAGTATGATGACAAATTTTGAACTTTTTATTGTTGGTTCCTTTGTATTTTGTTTACTTCATTTTAAGATAGGATAATATTTCATTCCATCTGTTATTTCTAATCACAATAAATATTTGTTTGTGGCACATTGATTTAGGGAACTCTAACATGTTGATAGATAAATCTGTAGCGGGATTTCCAACATATATCACATTAACATTTTCAGATTTAAAAATGTGTTACATGATGAAAACATTTGTCAGTTTTTCATTGCATTTTACAGATTTTTGAATATTAGTAGGTAGTCCCAATGTCACTGTTTTGCAGGAATAAGTAGCATTTAGTGCACAAATTTGATGATATTCTGTACTGAAGTTTGATACTTTAATATTTATTTGTTGATGCAACTTCGCTAAAATTAAAAGATTATTTCTTTACCATACATGATGTTATATTTTATTTAATGTGACTTAAACCATGTTTGAATGAAAAATAATTATATGATTTTGCTTAAAATGGGGCCCCACAATCAGCTGTATGTCATGATTGAAAAAATTGCTTGGGTCTGGATTTCTTTTTGCATATGACTGTACATTAATTTTTCTTGTTTCAGTTAGAACCCCCCCCCAAAAAAAAAAATAGGTGTAACCATAAGCAGTCTCCTGATATGATTTTTCTTAGCAGAACTTTAAAACTCAAAGTTGCATTTAGATGAATGTTCATTCCTTTACCAAAACTGTCTTTTAAAATATTGTATAGTTTTACTGTGGTTTAGCGCCAAAAATTTCTGTTGGTTAATTGGAAAAGTGTGTTCTTCAAATTCTAGCAATGGCTTTTGTATGTTTTAGAAAGTTTAGTTTTAATTTTAATTTTGCATCAAACTTCAGAAGCAAATAATCTTGACACTTGTTATGCTTCTGTCAGTTAGTATTGCTTTCAGTAAATATAGTTTTTTATTATGTATGAATTTATTTAGTAATTGCAAGTTAATTTTAGCAGCTGCAAGATTGATTCTTCTGATCCTCATTTCTATAGTTCCTTATCATTTCTTTGCGGCAACCCTACTTTGTTTCGAACCAGTTTAAAACTATATACAAATCGTACTTTGGCAAAAATAAAACTTTGGTTTTGTTTAATAACACTTTAACAGTATTTGTTTATGCTTGGGATTTTTTTTTTTTGAGACTGCATTATTATTTGATTAATAATATATCTTAAATTTAAATTTAAACTTTACTCAGGTTGTGATTTTCTGTTTTATTTTAATTGGTTGAAGAATGGTAGAAAAGAATAGAACTATGCTTTCAACAAATCATGACAATTGAGCTGTTCTCCTGCAGCTTAATTTCATTAAAAATGTATTTTGTATATGCATTTCATTTGGTGATAAAACTTAAGCAATTATATTTTCAAGGTCTTGGCTTTACAAATATTAAACCTAGAAACATAGTATTAATTAGTATCTCTGTGATGTGTGTGTGTTTGTGTGTGTGTGTATATATATATATATATATATATATATATATATATAGTTGTATATGTAATAATTAGTCTAGATACATGGAATTTACATCTATTCTCTTAAACATTAAAAGCTTAAATGCTAATAGTAAATTAATATCTAAACACAAATAATATTATTTTCTGTGAGTTTTTTTAAAAATACCTTTACTTTTAAATCATTATACTTTTTCCTTTTTTTGCAGTTCTTAAGAGGTTAGATTCTCCACCCCTTTCAAAATTGTTTTCTTTTTTACTATTTAGTTGCATCGTCTGTTAATTTTATTAAAATAAAATTATTATTTTCTTTAAGAACTAAAAGCTGTGTGTAAGGTTTGCACTAAAAGTGTTGTGTCAGAATTATATCTGACAATGATTCAGTAAAGTGAATGATTGTTTAACAATTTGAAATTACCTTCTAACCTTTCTCTTGGTTGTTTTTTTCTTAGTACTTGGCATTTCTTTTTAGAAGACCTGCCACGTTTAGATTATTTTTATAAAAATTTTTAATTTGAAGGCTTTACCAGACGGAAGCAATATGTTGCAATAAATTATGGCAGATATATATGATTGTTTTAATAAATTTATTGACCTTCTTACACATATTGATAACTTATGTTGGAAAGACAGTGGGTGAATGGAGCCTTGCTAAATATAGATTAAATGACAGATTTGTCTTCTCTTTTGGTAACAAGTTTTTCACCTATCGAAATATTGTGTTATGGTAAATGTTTGTCTTAATCTTTAATGTTGTGGAAGAGAAAGTGTTTACATATCCGCCAAGTGAGATAGAATCTTCTGAAGAATTATTAATAGCATAAATTAAGATTCTCATCACTTTTATTTAGTTATGAGTGATTAATTAATAATAATAACCAATAACTAGTTTGGTATAGGCATCACAATTATACTTCTGACACTCCCAAAAGTTATTTGTTTAATCGAAACTTACATTTAACAGCTATACTTGTAGTATCAAAACAAGCACAACTGTTATTCAGACATCATTCTAAAAATAAGGTGAAAAATTATAGTATCTTTGTTTAGAGTTTTTAGATGCTGTAGTCTGCACTGTGATGGCACTTGCCCATATGTTTTGTTCTGGTTCCTTATGAGACAAGGATAGATTCATTGGCTGGATAATTCTGTTGTACTTGTAGCCAAGCTATAGATACAAATTTGTGGTTTAGTGGTAAGACAGTTCCTGAAATAATATTCTTGGGCTGTATGAAACACCGTTCTTCTTCCTTGAATGAAAATAACACATAGATCAGATCTCTCACAGTAATTATAGTTTAAAGTCTGAGACATTGGCAGCAGGCATATTTGAAATATATCTAATAATCATAACCAAATTAACAAAAATATTATTTACACTAGAAAAAGAAGATTGTATAAATCATTTGTTCTTTACCTTAGTGAGCTCTGTCATAAAACCTCATTTTGAAGCAAAGCTTTTTTGTGCAGAGTAAACTAAAAGTAATGGAGTGAATTAAACTGAATTAATTTCCCACTTTGATAGTAGGTAATCCTACTTATTTTTTAAAAGTTCATATTGTACAAATCTTTTATGCTCAAAATGTGTTTTGATGAAATAAGTTTGTGTACTCAAAATTATGATGATGGTTGTAATACTTTTGAGATATCATTAATTTAGTGTCGTCATTTATAGTCTGACTTTAAAAAGAAAGATGTAATGAATGTGTGATTTTCCAAGTTCATTGCAAGGAAAATAAAAACCACACTGAAAAACAGTCCAGCAATTCTGATAAACATATTCACATAAAAACAAGAGAAAATGTGTAATGCAGAATTGACTTTTCAGTTTATTATAAATTGCAAAGGAAAGTAGGCTTTTGTTTCATAAAATTGCTTTTAAAATGCAACAAAAAGAAAAAAAACATTCATGGCATCATACTTCATAGCATATGCAAATGATGAATAGAGTGTATCAAAAATGCATATTATTAAATCATTTGCCATGTAGGTAATGTCTATTTTTTTCTAAAATCATTACAAAGAAAACGTGGAATTTATTGGATGCTGAATATGCTAGAAGAAAAATTGAGGTAGATACAGGAGGGGAAGGTGGTAGTAGAAGGGATAGGCCTCCCTCCTGATGAAACTAAAAAGAATGTGAAAGATTATGTGAATAAGAGAGAAGAAAAATAATGAATGACAAGTATGAAAGAGAGAATAACAGAGATGAAATGAAAGAGGAGAAAGTGAGAAATGACCATTTCTCTAAATTTTAACTGAAAAATCATTAACAAAATTTGATACAGTAAATTTAAACAAGCACACTGTCATATCTTTGGGTTCACCTATTAAAATGTTCAGCAGAATGTTTTCCATTTATAAACAGATAAGTTATCTAAAGCTTTTTATTTGTTTTAGTATTTTGACAATAGAAACTTTCATATTTAAAATTTTAAAAACTATATGCTTGGTATTCTATATGCTTGGTATTCTATGTATAAGTCATAGACATAAAAAGATATTTGACATATATAGTATTATTAATTATAACAAAATAATAACTTAGTAAAACATACCTTTATATTTTGAAAGTTTTGTGACAAGTATTAAAATAAATCATTGAAATTATGTATGAAAACTTTGTTGTTATAACTTTACCCGTGTGTACATCAGTTAAATACACAATAGTGACATGATATTTAATATGATACTGTACACTATAAATATAACATAATTTAATTTGTTGATGTTTATTTCCAGCAATGAATATGCCCTACATAGATTCAAATACTTTATTAATCACAGTACATAATTTATAAATAGAATTTTTTTTTCTGTAATACTCTTAGCTGCCTAGGTTCTTCTTTTGTTAAGACATATTTAAATACAAATTTTGCATCCACATTAACACGGTCCCATTTTTTCACCCACACGTAAAAATATTTACTGACTGTTCCATAAATATTATCGTAGAATTGCTGGTACAGTGAACTTCTGTTTAAATATATGTTGTAATATACAGCTACACACTCACCTTGGCTTGAAAATCCAGCATCAGTCTATCTGTGGGCTGCTTGGAAAAACATTATCTAGATAAGTTGTTCTAAACATCTTTGCATCTAGGCTACAGTCTGTATCTATCAGCAGCTGAACATGTGCATAATCAGATACTGGCAAACTTTCTTGCAAATATGTGTGCATATTTGCAAAAAAGGTGTTGACATCTTTGCCTTTTATTTTTAAATACTTACCCATAATCAACCTGTGGTGTCGAGTTGGAGAATGTTTTTCTTAACAATGATTGTATAACAAGCAAGTCTTCTAAACTTCTGGACATTCTTGATGACATCAAGCTTAACCAGAGCCAAAGGAGAGACACTTCTTCTCTTAGAATTAAAATATACTTGAAATGTTAAACTTACAAAAAATATAAAAATCCCCAAATTCATTCAAGAATTGCACACCTTAATTAACCTACTGCTATTAATAGTTAAATAATGTGAAGACAGAACTATGCACTGTTTATCAGCCAGTTTTCCCTTTTGAAAAGAAATATACAAGAATTATCCGTTGAGTGTTGGCAGGACAAGTGCCTTCCCATGTAAAAAACCGTATAGACAGTGCCGGTGGGACAGGAGACTTCCCCCCAATCACTCACTCAGTCTGTTATGCCAATTATTCAGAATAACCAGAGTGAAGGAAAGATATGTTTGGCTTCAGCAGCCAATCTGCTCTAAATTTTATCATTGAATAACTATTATTAGAAAGGTCATGTCACTGAAAGGGCACAAATTCTCCACCACCCCACTCAAGTTGAGCAGCCATTTTGAATCAAGTTTTTTGTCAGGCATGGCAAGTTTCAAGGACAATTTGAGTTGTGTGGTTGATTCTAATTATCTGTAGATGAAATTCAACCAAATTTTGGATGTGACCAAGTGATAATTCAAACAAATTTTGGGTGTGACCATGTGATAATAATTTTTTTTAAATGGTTGTCCTCAAAGCATGCATGGCTTTAATGTGGCACTTTTCTGTTCAAAGCATGGAATTTTTCCCATGAAACAGTGAATATTTACACAAGAAGAGTTACTATTTTATATTATATTCAACTGTCAATTCAAGACAGTATTCTGATTGGATTTTATTCAAGGGAACATGATGCAGTACACAAGAAAAAGGTAAGAAAACTTTTTATTTATTTATTTATTTTTGAATTTGAAATAATAACCACAACACGTTCAGTAATTTCATTTAAATAAAAATACTTTAAAAATTCTCCCATAATACTTATTTTGAAAATCTTTTTAGAAATATACGAATTATGACTTGCTTTTAATTTTTTAGTAGACTTGTAAAAAAAAGAAAAACAGTGAAAACATTCGCAAGTTCAACAAAAAGATAAAATTTGTTATTATTTCTTTTTTTTTGAATTCGAAATAAATTTAAATACTTTAAAAATTCTTCAGTATGTCTCTAATACTTATTTTGAAAATCTTTTTAGAATTATACTCGCTTTTAATTGTTTAGTATACTTGTAAAGAAAAACAACCGATAAAATTGTTCGCAAGTTCAACAAAAAGATAAGAAAACTTTTTATTATTTATTTATTTTTGAATTTTAAATAAATTTAAAATATTTTTTAAAAAAATTCCTTAGTATGTCTATAATAGGTAGTAATTTAATTTTTTAAAATCCATTGCTAATTACAGTCACTTTTCATGTTTTAGTACACTGACTTATTCACTTATCGGTAAGCATCAAAATAGCCTGACTCTGTGGCGTCAGCTGACCTATTTCCACTGACACTCAACAGATTATTAATGCTCATGTTAAAAATATTAAATAGAATAACCGTACTACTTGACTTTATAGTTTTGCAATTCAAATTCTGTGTACGTCAGTGCAAAACGCTAAAGCGCCCAAGGACAGACCTTCGAGCATGTGGGAGTTTTCACATGGCCAGCTTTATATTGCATTGTTGCGTTCACAAAACAGAGACAACATCAAAGTACTCATTGAAAAAATCTGTATTTTTTTCTGGTAAAGTACATCTCAATCTTACTTTCTAAGTTTTCAACAGAAACACGTGCTTTTTATGTATTTCAAACTCCTATAACATCATCAATTTTATCTTTGCTTATATTTTTATGTGTGCATTAGACCCTGTTGTAGACTTTAACATGTAAAATAATTAGATTTAATCCATTTTTTTTTTTTGCACTTTGTCACAAAATGATTTGCCCTGAGAATGAGTTATATATGTATTAAACTTGGAAAAAATATTAAATATTACTTCCATTAGTTGTAAAGACCCCTTTTTAGTTTATTTTTATTGGCACAATGTCAACTGCCATGCATTTTCATTACAAAATACTGTTTATGCCTAATGTACTCAGTTTAAGAGTGTTAGTTTGACTTAAAATACCATACTAAAGCAATTGATTTACATTTTGAACTAAATTAAATCTTGTACTTTTTGATTCTTCTGAGAGATAAACTCTGATGTGCATTAACTACAGACTTGAGTTTTACAATATAATGCAATTTTTTCTTTCATGCTGGATTGCCAAACATTTCCATCTGTTATGGTTCAACTATGAATTATTTTAGGTCTTCATTCAACTGCTTTATTAATCATTATATTGTTTTTTTTTAAAAGAAAAAACCCAAAATTATTTTTTTTTGTTAACTTGATTTAACATAGTGTTTTAGCTTTTGATTTTATGGTTGTATTTTTAAGTGTTTATGCAGATCTTTTTGTGTATTGTGTTCACATATGTTATATATTGTTTGCTACATCTCTAAGCTGACAACTAATTCTGACAAAGATTTTTTCATGTGCATGCTTTATTTATTAATTTTGGTAAAACAATCAGAACTAACTTTCAGTTTCAAGATTTTTAACTAAGAATGGCAGTAATAATATTAAAAGAGTGATTTTTCCCCAATTTATTATTTTGATTTACATTATTTTCTTTCTTTTTCAGTGATCCTAACATCTTCAATTTCATAGATGTTGGAAACACCGCAGTGAGTAAACACAGTGAACAAATTTAAAATGCTTGTTGATTATTGATTGTTGATTGTTCCTTTTCTAGAACTTTACAATAGGTAGTCCCACTCATTGTCCCACTCATTTTTTTCTACTTCATAAAGTATAAATATTTTATGCTCAAAATATGTGTACTGATGAAATAAGTTTGTGTACAAAAAATTGTGATGATAGCTGCAATACTTTTTGAGATATAATTAATTTAGTGTCGTTATTTGTACTCAACTATTTTTAGACATAATGAACGATGGATTTTCCAAGTTTATTACAAGTAAAATATAAACCACACTAAAAAACAATCCAACAATTCTAATAAACATAGTCACATACAACAAGAAAAAACAGATATAATGAAAAATTTACTTTTCAGTTTATTATAAATTGCAAAAGAAAATGGGCTTTTGTTTCATAAAATTGCTCGCAAAGCGCAACAAAAAGGAACATTCATGGCATCATAACATTTGCAAATGATGAACAAAATACATGTATAACCAAAATGCATATTATTAAATCATTTACTATGTAGTTAATGCCTATTTTTTCCAAAGGCATTGCAAAGAAAATGTAGAAATTATTGGATTCTGAAAATGACCTTTTCAGCATATTTTAACAAGCAAACTGCCATATCTCTGAAACTGTACATCATACAGAGTTGGTTTACATATTAACATGATCAGCAAACTCTACTCTATCTATATGTATAAAGATAATTTCTGTCTAATCACATATTAAGTTACATTTTTTATTTTACTGTACAATTTTTATTTACAAATAATATTAAAACGGCTAAACGATCACATCTCAGAAACTATACACAACACAGTTATGGTTCACATATCAAAATGATCAGTAAACTATAGTCCTTCTACATGTATAAAGATAATTTCTGTTTAATCACATTTTAAGTTATATGTTTAATTTTACTCTACAATACTGTACAAAGAAAATTAAAACGGATCAATGATCACATCTTAGAAACTATACAATGCAGAGTTATGGTTCACCTATTAAAATGATCAACAGGGAGCTATCCATTTATCTAAAGACAGATCAGTTATCTATGTTTTATCTGAATTAATATTTTTACAATAAAAACTTTTTTATTTAAAAATCTTTAAAATTGTATACTTGGTATTCTTTATGTATAATTCATGGATATAAAAAGACATGCTCAACACATACGATTATTAATTATAACAAAATAATAAGTAATACATATCTTTTGAAAGTTTTTTGACAAGTAAATTAAAGCATTGAAATATAATGAAAATATGTATGAATAACTTTATTCTAAAATATCTATGTTTATGTGAATTAAGTACACATTAGTGACATGATATTTAATATAATAATAATGTACACCTTAAATATAATTTAATTATGTACTTTTATTTTCAACAATGAATATGCATAACACAGATTCAAATATTAATCAAGTACATATTTTTATTAAAATCCTTTATGTAATGCATTAAAGTCAACAACTGTGCAGGTTCTTCTGTTGGTTGTCTCCATTGTTAAACCCCATTTAAGTACAAACTTGGCATCCACATCATCACAGTCCATGCTATTACCCCACTTAAAAAATATTCTTATTTCTATACTGTTTCATAAATATTATCTTAGCACTGTTTGTACTGTGAACTTCTAGTTCCTCACCAATGAAAAATCCTACTACAATTAATAGGCCTAATAATGTGAAAACTATAGGCTGTTAATCAAAGAAAATATACAATATTGATAAATCTGCTATCTTTAATAATTAAATAATGTAATATAAAAGTCCTTATTCTTCATTATGTACCACCAAAGAAATTAAAAGATCGTGAAACAAAACAAAGGCAGAACTTGACAAATTTTAAAAATTAAGAGAAAATCATTATACTCAAATTCAAAACAAAACAGGTTAAAATTATTTAAAATGTATGTATATAAAAGTATTTACTAAATAAAATATCTTAGTATTATTATAAATCCAGTGCATGAAATAAACATTTCGCAGACCCAAGTGTTTCGGATGTTTACTATTTTTGCATCAAGAGTTATCTTTTCTTTTTAAAATTATCGTTGTAAGAAAACGATTTTTTCTAAATATTGAGATTACCATCATGACTAAAATTAATTAAGTAAATAAAATAATATATTTAAATACGATCTGCGACTTTAAAATATATATTGCAAGGAAATAGCAGTCAAACTTTCGTGATAGAGTGACGCACCAACTAACCTATTTTCAAACTACGGAAGCGATAATGATGATAAGGAACAAAATTAATAATTCTGCTTTAAAAATAGAGAAATGTTTACAGATAAAATAATTACAGAGTACAGTAATCATTATTAAATGCTTACAGAAAGATCTTACTAATAAGAGGTTTCAACTGTCTTTTTTTTTTTGCACATGGAAGTCATGACTGAAACGGGATGAGCACTACGGGTTTTTAATTTAGCAGATCTTGCAGGGGTAAACTAATCGAGGACTACAGCATATCATTAGAAAGATGTTAAAATTCTGCAGAATGTGATATTTTTTTCATTATTTTGTGATAAATATTTCTTCCGAAAAATGTATCGTGAACTTTTTGAAAATTTATTTGGTTATTCGCATCAAACAAAAGTTAAAAATATATGAGTGAAAAGAGTTATCTGTCCTCTATTTAAAGGACCAGTCAGTTTTGGGGTTACAAAACCATGCAGGCTCCGCTTTCTTCTGAAAACTTGGTGCCCGAAAACATGAATTTTACTTTTTCGGCTGTGAGGCGACATTTGACCCATTTTTGTTTCAACCCTAAGGTACTTTCGTTAGAGTTTATGGATACTATAATAAAATTCAGAAAAGAAACAACAAAACAGTTCGAAAACTAAACATCGATCTTTATTTTCATATAAAAAATTGTTAGTTGTTTCTTCACTTGAGATAAATGTGCACAGCCTGATCAGGCTCTGGTTGAAATCTGAATTAGAGGATATATTTCAAGTGCTGCTCTAGACACTGTATATTTTGGTCCAGATCATGGTAGTGTTGTTGATTATTTACCATCCTACAGAAGGGTCTGCCATGCAAACATACACAGTATCCAAAACATCTACCATTAATATTATTTCCTGGCTCTGCAGGTTCTGCAACACACTCCAGATCTTCATATTTCCATCTTGCTTGTGGTGGTTGATGAAAGTGACAGTATAGTTATGGTTGCTGCTGCATCAAAGAGATTATTGACCTGTTGGATCTTTCCGTTTTACTTTTCAATCCATTCATAGAAAAGCCAGCCATTCTTCTCAACATTCATTTTTATCACCACACATGGAGCAAAGACATCACAGGTTGTTAGGATAAGTCTGCAAGCAGCTGTACTCTCTTGGAATGTTGAAATGTAGTGCCTGGCTTCTTTCTCCACCCTTGAGTCTCTTCAAAACTTGTCAGCACTTTCTTCATTTCAGAACTGAGGCCTAAAATAAAGCAATCTTTACAAAATAAAAATTCCTAACCAGAATCAGTCTTCATAATACATTTAATTCTCACAAGCGTTACCATACATTTTCATTGTATTAGCCCTATCTGTCATGGTACCAAGCAAATTCTGAAAAATCCCCTTCACATCTACATTCTCACCCTCATTCTTACCTGCCTCACCCTTGTGATACCACAGTAGTTTCTAAGTGTTTTAGTATCTTCCCTATAAACACTCTGAAACCCAAGCTGCAAACTGTTCTCTAATATAACTTGGTGCCCACCATTCTTACACTAATCTCTGCTGGTCCAGTCAATCAAACCTTTTCTCACTTCATCACATATTTGCATTTTAGTAAGTGTTTGGCATGTCCTGGCTATGTGGTAGACTGGGTCTTGCTGGGAAGGTTTGCATCTGCAATCCCATTGTTCACTAAATGAGATGCTGCAGTCTGAATGACACCATCTCCCTCCCAACTAAGCTACCAATACATTTCACTAGAGAATCTGTAAACTGACTACTTTCATCTCTAGTGATCTAGTGACACTGTCTAAATTAGATTCTTTCACCCTTTCAGTGCATTCATTCAGAGCCTGAATATGGTTTTTTGTTACTTTAATGGAAAGCCTGACCCTTCAACTCTGAAATATTGTACCTGATTGCACAAAACAGGTCAAGTGACTATCGTTGCTCCATAATGGAGTCTGCTTACATTTAAAAAAATCAGTCACCCAGGCTGAAAAAATGGTTCTGTAAAAAAAAAATAAAAATAATCTAGCTTCAATCGACTTTTAAAAGTAAGCAAGCAAAAAAAAAAGCTGCTAGCAATTGCAAGGAATAATAAGAAAAATCAAAATAATATCGCTACTGCTACTAAAGAGAGTTGGATCTGGTACCGATTGACATTATGAGTTCATATACTACTTACTAGTTCACGTTTCTACTTCTAATGACAGTTTTTCCAGGAAAAAATCCAGGGCACAATTCAGATATGAATTGTATGTTTGTCTGCTTTCAAAGAAAGGATATGAGAGTGCTAAGTTGAAAATCATAGTTGTATGCTTGTGCCTTGAGATATTGCAGATCCACATACAATGTGGACAGCCTGTGGACCCCCTTTTTTAAATTCCAGCCTCTTCACATGTACAGAGATAACAGCACTGTATCAACTGACTCAATTTGCATATAATCGACTTAGCTAAAGAGAAGGAATGAAACAAATGTCTATCACTTCATTTTTCAACAGATGAGTGAGTAACCTTTCATGTCTGCATGCAAGAGACTGCATGTTTTATTAATGCTAAAAATCTTTATATACACAATTTTCTAATTTAGTCTGAATTGCTGTGTTTACACATGTTTAAATTACATGGCTTAAAAGTACATATGAAGCAGGGTGAACCATAAGTTAATAAACAATAGGTACCATTTGTCATGGGTTGTTCATATGTGACAGAAAGAATCCCTCATTATACAATGCAGTTGAATATTTTGGACCCTGAGGATCACGTTAAATGGAGGTACCAGTGTAGTTGATTTAGAATTATGTTAATAGAAGTTCAAACTCATTGTTCTCATTTTTCTGTTTTAGCACTGTATCAGATTTTAGGAACGAGATTTCTCAAAAGCTAGAGTCATATTTGAATGAAACTTTGCACATTTTTTCATTCTAGGTTATTTACATTGTTGATTGGTTTTTATTTGAAAAATGGGAAATAACATTAAAATTACAAAAACATAAAATTAAAAAATAAAATAGATATAAAGAAAACCTTCTCACAGTGTAGTTAGAGTCTATATGTATATTTAAGTGAATAAAAAGTAGGAAATTTTTAACTTGGAAAGTCTTGAGATTATTTCTAAACAATCAAACAATGCGGCTGTTTACCTTGGTTTTCATAGAAATGGATGGTTATAATACAAAATTTATGGTTATTTTACATTCACAGAACCAAGAGTGACAAATTACTGTATATACTCGTATATAAGTCTATCTCTTCTATAAGACGAGGGCAGTTTTTGATCAACAATTATGAAATATGCTATGACTTGTGGATAAGTTGAGGGTAAAACGTGTGGCTATCAAATTCTATGGTTTTTATAATTTTGTCAGATTTTACATGAAGTGCCTCGTATTCGAATGCTCGAGTGAGTCACAATATATCCTTTTTACTGCATTCTATAGGTAGAACCAGCTATTTTTTCAAAGTTTTTGGAAATGAATGAAATTTACACCATATAACAGTCATGGTGAAAGAAGTCAGTTTACAAAAAATGGTTGCATAATCTTTCTTACTTTTTTTTTTACGCAATTTTCAAAAATGGGGGAAAAATGCTTTTTACGCGTATTTTACAATTTACCATTTTTGCATCACCCTAAAGTAAAAATTGATCATCCAACAGAGCTAAATTTTTGCATACCTCATGTATCCAATGCTGACATGAAGCCTGATTTATTCTGAGGCAATAGCTTTCTTAATTTTTGAGTTATTGATTCTCAAAAATGAGAAAAAACACAAATTGAGCAATGGCACTTTGAGCCAACACTGAAAATGAACCATATTAATGCATTTTTGCTTATTTTGAGTTCCATTTGACTTGTGTTTAAGTAATTATAATGAAATAACAACTTAAAAATAGCCGACATTTGTAGTTAAAATGCACTTATTGATGTCTTATGTTTTAAAATTTATGATTATTTAAAAATAAGGGTAGATGGCTAATTGAAACTTAGTGGCAAGTTGAAATAAAAACAATAGTATTATGTATTCTGAAACATGGTCCCTCAAAGTCTTGGCCAATTTTTACAAGTAAAATGAACCCTAACAATAATTTAACCTATTACCAACTCTTAAAAGATACAATGATGGGGTATAGCCTCACAAAAACTAAATAATTAATGCGTATTTGAGGCTGTTGCTATTGGCGCTACCCGTTATGATTAATTAATTTAAATGGCTGTCATTCGTGATCCATCATAACTTAGTTAATAAACCAGTGGGGAAAACTATCTAGGATTAATGTGTGATCATTGTCTGACAGATATTATCAAACATTGTTAATAAAATTTACAGCAGAATTTATAAATAACGACTGTTTAGAACTAAGGCCTATACTTGTCTACTCTCGCTCACGTCCATGACGATCTCGAACGCATTGCCGTCTGTACAAATACGATCTTTATTTCCGTTAATAAACCAGTGGGGAAAAACGATCTAGGATCAACGTGTGATCATTGTCTGACAGATATTATCTAACATTGTTAATAAAATTTACAGCAGAAATGATAGATAACGACTGTTTAGAAGGCCTATGTTTGTTGACTCGCGCTCACGTCCATGACGATCTCAAACGCGTTGCCGTCTGTACAGATACGATCTTTATTTCCGAAACCAGTGGGGAAAAACGATCTAAGATCAATGTGTGATCATTGTCTGACATATATTATCAAATATTGTTAATAAAATGTACAGCAGAAATGATAAATAACGACTGTTTAGAACTAAGAAGGCCTATATTTGTCGACTCTCGCTCACGTCCATGACGATCTCGAACGCATTGCCGACTGTACATATACGATCTTTATTTCCGTCAGATAGCCTTAAAAGATTATCCAGATAATTAATTAAAATCTTTTTACAACTGCAAGAGTTATAGTTAATTAAACTTAGTGAATTACTTTCGCAGCAGAGAAACAAGCACAGCCGACAACGCCATGGCGATCACGCGCTTCGTTTATGTTAGGCCTATGTTTACTTCGCGCACGCTTGGGTTGCACACTTTCCCGCTCTACGGGTTCCGCTACGAAAATGCCACTTTGTCATGCTATATACCATTTTAAAGAGGAGATTTTCTACTTTCTTCTGATATAAGAAAAAAATCTATATTTTCAGAAATAACCGTGCAAAAACGTAATTGAAAAATAGGGCTTTTTTCAATCAACTTTTACATACAATAAAAATAAAAATACAGATTCGAAACTAACACGGTTGTATTCTACATTCATTTTTCTTTAGTTTGATATAAGATACATTCTGATAGGACGATCGTAGCGGAACCCGTTTTAGTATTTGCAAGGTATATCAAAACACGATGGTAAAACCGGAGATCAAGATTTTTGCCACGGCCATTGAAACACGCCAACCGTACCTAATTTAATGCGATCGTACACGCTTCCACTCACTCTCTCACAAATAAAAAATACATTAATGAAAAGTTGAAAGATAGTTTTATTCAACAAACTATTTCACAAGCGTGATAAATACGGAACATAAACACAGCGCTTCTGACAAAATGGTAAATTTTTCGGAATTTAGTAGTTGTCCGCTATCGCCATATAGAGGCTGGTTCTACCTACATTCTATTATCCAGTCTTTCAAATCCTTTTCCATTCCATCAAATTGTGTAGCTTTGAAACCTAATGTTTTCTTCGACTTCGGCATGCTTTACAAGTTAGCTTCATTTTTTTCCTTCAATCTACGAGTTTTTTGCTGATGCTAAACTCTCTTGCAGCTACACTATTATTGGCTTCCTTTGCATGTTCAATAACTTTCAATTAAAGTGAAGCAGTGTAAGAAGCTCTGGTTTTCTTATCAAAACTAATTTTTCTGAAGAGAAGAATTTAATTATTATTCTGTTTTCTATTACTGATAATGTAGTCTTAATAGTCACTCGACAGCAAGAGTCAACAGACAATCGAGTTCCACTTATCTAGTGTATAGGCCTGCAGGCTACACTCATCACATGACATGCCACTATTTACTGGTAGGTATATCAGCGTCCTCCCTATGGTAGAGGCTGACTGATTTACCAGTCAGCGATGACGTGTGTGGCTTGGTATTAGATTTCAATCAAACATCAACAGACTGCTGTTGTCTGTGTGTGTGTGTCTGTGTTTGCGTGTATACCCGGTATCTGGGTCAAAGCACAGCTATGGTAAGTACTCGAGCACTACCGGTAACTTGAGATTGCCCTGCATTGAATGTACTGTATTAAATTCTATCGAAGCTAGCACTGACCCTTGGATATGTCAACTCTGCTTTTATAGCTAAAATTTCTCGACTTATACACGACTATATATGGTAATGCAAATAGAAACTTTTAAAAATTATGCATGAATAAACTAAATAATTAATTAACATGAATTAATAAATTCTCTCTCCTGACTTTAAAACTTTTGCATTATTCAAACATTTCCATCTCCAGTTAAAAGAGCCATCCATATTAAGACTTCACTTTCCTGACTTTTTAGTCATATATGCCACACATTTCCTTAAGGTAATTTTTACTGCCCAGCAGATTAAATATATGCTGACAGTTCTCTCTTTTCAGACAGAGGCTGAATCTTTTGCTGTGAGTGTGAGTCAACTTCGCTTTTAATACTAACTTCCTTGACAGTTTGCAACTCAGTTTCAACTATTACCATCCTCTTCTGGTCTGAGATTCTTACATACTTGCTATTGTTGTCTAATGTACAGCAATCTTATGTTTGTTGAGTCTAGCTGTTGCTTTAATCCTTCATAGTCCTGACAATTATCTTTAACTAGAGTGCTATTAGTGACAGCTTTATTTAAAGATGGAAGCTCTTTCACGAAACTTTCATTCAGAAATAAATCAAGGTTCATTTTACCACCTGACTTTTAACTACAGTAAAGGAAAGGGCAGTGTAGTTTTGCATATTTGACTTATTTTGTATTTCAGATTTGTGCTTGTTTTGAGAGTTGGGCAAAGTTGAACAAGCCAGCCATTCAGAATTTGATCTTTCAAACTTATTTCTTAAGAAAACTTTGAAGTTCTAAAAAACACAGATCATTAGAACTTCAACACTATTAAAGAATCAAAAGCATCGAATACCAAGTCATGACTAATTCCATTCTTATCACTGAACGGTCCAATATATTTAAGTTTAGATGATGTGGAAAAAAACATTTTCCAAGTTGTTAAAGGGGTGCTCCTGAGGTAGGTTACAACCACATGAGCACATGATGATAGGTGTGGAATGCCATCACCATATGCAAATGATATTTTTTCAAAAGTCTTTTTTCCGTCAAGTCACCGCAGATTATTTGTTTTGTCAGTATCAGTCACTTGATACATGGGATTGCTGGGAATAGCTGAATGTTGGCCTCTTCCTATATCCAAGAGATGTGAGGACTAAAGAACATACAGCTCATCTTCATGGAACATGACATAAAATATTTAATCCATTAAAAAAAAATATATAGAAAAAATCAGCGGAGTAACTACACACACCTTAATTAACTTAGTGCTATTAATAGTCATATATACATGTAATTTGAATTATATACATGCTGTTTATCAGCCAGTTTTCATTGTTTAAAATAAAATATACAAGAATTATTAAGTTTGCTTAAAATGTTAAACAGAATAACTGTACTACTTAATGAATCTACTGTCTTTAATAATTAGATAAAGCAATTAAAAAATCATCATGCTAACTATTCTTCACTAATGCACCATTAAAGAAATCATATGATTGTGAAGCCAGATTAGCAGAAAAAATAAATAAACAATCAGAAGCTAAATTTTAAAAATTAAGGGAGAGGGGGGAAATATGTTCAAATTGAAAACAAAACAAACAAAAAAACCAGGACAGAATTATTTAAAAGATATGTACAAAAAAACATAAACACTAAAGAAAATTTTGCTGCAGTAATCATGGATTATGCATAATATTGAAAGATTAGAATTTCTGCGGAAAATTATATATTTTCTACAAATGTACAATATAATTTTTATCTCCAAAATGTATCCTGAAATTTTTTAACTTTATAAATTATTTGATTATTGCAACACACTAGTAAAAAAATTAGAGAATTATTTCTTCTGTTTAATGGACCAATCAGATTTTAGGTTATAAACCCACAGAAGTCCATATTTATTGTCATGTGAAATTCCAAACCATCCTTCTGGTATCTTAGTAAGTGTATAATTGTTTACTTCCTATCTGGTCTTTGTTTACTTTTCTTGATTAGACTTTCTTACATATAATCTGAGGAGTTTTGCAATCCTTTTTGAACTTTTAGTCATTTGTGACTCTTTTTCATACTTAATGCCTCCACTACAGTACTATTTTACTAAACATAACAAAATATCAGAATTAGGATAATTAAAAATTATATATTATAAATCCTTAAAGGCCCAGTTTTCACTTTAATATAGGTCATCATTTAGGATGCACACACACACACACACACACACACACTATACTTTCTTAAATGGAAATCAATTTCCTTCAGTTGAGTATTACAACTACATCTGCACTAATCACAATAGTATCATTAACATTTAAGGTGGAAATAGATGTTTCTTTATCACAGAACACTTTACTGGGCATAACAGCATTGGAATACAAACAATTTTATAATGTTTGATAACAGAGCAAGTACCCAATGATTTTTAAAATATTATTTCTTTTCCTAGGAACTGCTGAATGCACATTTAATTTCATGATGGGTAGTACCATTAAATCAGTAAAGATAATTAGTTTTTGGTATTCTTGTTACTTTTTGATATTCTTGTTTATATATTAGCAATATATTGAGTTTTTATATCTCTGAATAAAAGAAAAAATAAAGGAATAGTGGTGACTGCTTTAGACCTACCCATATTTTTAGGCCTCATATTAAATTTTCTTTCCAGCAACTATTTCTTTAATGTGAAAGATTTTATTATTCTTTTATTGAAATTATTCCAGTCCATTATATTTTGATTACATTACTTATATTCTCATAAATAAAGATGCTGATCACAAGATCATGCTAGTTAGATAATGTTTAAATGTATAAATAATTTGCGTTTGGGAATAGTTTGATTTTTAGACAATTTTTAAGTATATAAATAATTTGTATTTGGTAATAGTTTAACTATATAAATAATTTGCATTTGGAAATAGTTTGACTGTTTTGACATTTTTTCTATCAAACACTATTATACTTTATAAAAATGATACATTGCTATACGTCTGTAAGAGTTTTCCACCAACTGTTTTCTTATAAGAAAATACAGAAGGTTGCTTCCACAAACCACACACATCTTGCTTGTTCTTAGTTTGCAAGAAATGTTTTTAGATCCAGTAATTTGTAGATAAAGTGGAAAGGGCACATCTACTTTATTTTACTTTTTAAGATTTACACTTATTAATATTGAAGTGTTAAACAAATATACTGAATTTAGAGAAATAATATTGTATTACTTGCATTTTGTAAAGGTTTCACCAAATTTGGAAGATGGAGTTGGTTTTACCTGGGCCGATGACCTTATTTCATCTGCAGAGCTCAACCCTTCCAACAGTGTTGGTGAATCCAACCAACATCCAACTAATGTTTCTGCTACAAATTTGCACCATATTACTACAGCAGTACAGCAGCCTTTGCTTCATGGTACTGTATTACAACATCATTCACATCAGACATCATCACAGAATGTGGGTGGCTTACAAGTTTTGGCTGTGGGCCAACATTCACAACAGCATGCAGTCTTGTCTGGTTCTGGTCAGCATTTAAATCAAACCATTATACAAGGGTAAGTGAAGAAGTCCTAATCAAACCATTATTCAGGAGTAAGATAAGAAATCTTTACATATAATAGACTCTATATAATAGGCTGAAATTCAGCCTGTCCTGGATTCAATCCTGAATAGCTGTGCTTTTCAAAGAGAAAACATTATTTACATATGAATTACCCATGAGTAACAGCAACACAAATTAACAGACAATGTTCTGACCAGCAGGGATTTTTACATGTTTTGAAGGTAAAAAAGCATGTTTTACAGCATAAATGATTTTTCATTTTATAATTGTTGCTCTTAGTGAAATGGTAGGATGAGTGTGGTTATAGATGTTGGTATTGTGTACCACACTACTGCATTTGTACCGTACATTGTAGGCCTAAATATAGTTATAAATGGATGTGATTGATCACACACCAGACAGATTTGAGTGACAAATATATAGCTTTATCCAGAGCTATACTCAGTTACATCTAGATGAGTGTTAATAGTAAATGGACTGATCAGAGTCTGATGACCAAACTGATGACTTTTGTTTGTAGCAAACGATAGATTGCATTAAATATGATAAGACAAAACAGTGTTTACTGTTAATACAATAGGCTTGCAAAGTCTGTAATATACTTTTCTAGTAAGTGTTTTAGCAGAAGAATACTAATGCAAAAACTATTCACAAGGTGGGTACAACTCGTTGCAATCTATTTAAACTGTATATGTATATGGACCCTAGAATCAAACATTTTGGACATCTTTCTAGTTTGTTATGTAATTTTGCAGACAGGAATGTGTTAGCAAATTCAACCACGCGCCCTGCTTAGCTGAATGTATTGACTTAGTATTGGTGATGTGAGGTCTTTTTAGAACAGAGGTGGGGAGGTAGAGGGCAGCCTGACTGAGCAGATTTCAGAGATATCATAAAGCAGAACTCTTCCTTATCCTTATTATCATGCACACCACATTCAGACAAAATTTTTTGTACCATACACAGTGTTGATAATATAACTTTTTTCTTTTCTTTCTTTACTTTTTTTTATATCTTATTTGGAAAATGAAGTTATTCTAAAATTTCTTCCAGTTTCAGTCTTGAAGACTTGAAACAACTGTCTGGAAATCTTTTGCATTTTGATTGTTGAAATGCATTTTTTTTGTTGTTGTTTTTGTTGGTCCTATCTTCACTTTATGTGTGTTTAACTAGACTTTGAAAGTGAAACAAGTTGTTAGATTTGTTCTATTAAGTTTATTCATTCACATGCCTACAATTTGCCATTGACCTATGTCATTTCAGTTTGACATGGTATGTGCTATAAATAACATCTATTTGGCCTTAATCTGCAATAAGCTATAGACTCAAAACTACCTGGATGATAAGTTTCTGCTTCATCAGTAGAGTGTGCCTTCAACAAGAAAATTGTCCTTGAAAACACTTGAATTTACCTATAAATCCTTGAATTAGTTCAAAAGTCCTTGACTTTTAAAGTAATATCCCACCTCTTTTTCTCCTCCTATTTGCATAATTAAATAAAATGCTGTGATAACATTTTGCATATTGCTCAGTTTTCGATACTTCAGCATTCACTTCTGTTGTTTCTGGTATGTTGTCCAGGAGTCTGAGATAAGATACCAACAATTTCAACTTGGAGCACTAAGAACATTTGGAAACTATATAAATCTTACAATATATTTTTTCTTTTCTGGAATAGGACTTCTTAAAAATAACAGCCATTTTGAATTTTATTGTTCTGTCGTTTAAGAAAGATTTTTCACCTTGTACAATTTTATTTCTTTTGATTGGTTTAGATACAATCCAAAAAAATTGGCTACTGATCAACTCATAGGGAAATTATTTGACATTGCTAAACTGAATGAAAAATTAGGAAAATTTATAAAGTTAACTGAAGAAATAGTCATATGGTGAGGAATCAATATATGGTCAAAATAATGGCAGTTTTTGTATCTTCAAATTTATCAGAAAATGAATGTCAGTTTAAAATTTCTAAAACCTGTTAAAAAAAAATAAAGTTGAAAATGAGTATTCCAGTTGTGTTTATGGGTTTGAAAATATGTCTGAGTTAAAACTTTGTTTTGTTGCATTATTGAATATTGGAACATATTCATTGAACATTTTCTTTAAATTGTAAACAAATCTTAAAAAGAAATATGTTTGTCATACTGATTCACCTTTCTTTCATCTTCTGTTATGCATAGACAGTTGCCACATTGGTCTTAATAAATTTTAAACTTTTACAACTTAATGATAGTTAAGAGTACAATCGAACCCGGTTATGTTGCCGGCCTAGGGGTTTGCCAAAAAGCGTCGGGATATCTGAAAACCAATATGGCAGCAATATATTACAGTACTGTAACGTGCTTGAAATTTCTTTATGTACATGATGTGCGTTATTAAATGAGAATGTACATGCTCATGTTTTTGGTGATTTTTTTACACAACAGCGTTGCAGCGATTTGTTTGATGACACGATCAGCATGCTATAAAAATGAATATACATGTACATGTTTGCTAACAACTAAAGGCTTATGTCACGTGGTTACTATGGTTTCTTTACATAGTCTAAAATGCTTTGTTGTTTTTTGCCTTTAACAGTCTACTTGAAAACAAATGTTTCAATATTACATGTAAAATGTGCTTGAAATTTCTTTATGTACATGATGAGCATTAATAAATGGGAATGTATGTGCACATGTTTTTGATTTTTTACACAACAGCATTACCGCGATTTTATTTGACTCAATCGGCATGCTATAAAAATGTACATACACTGTACATGTTTACTATGACAAAGGGCTTATGTGCATACATTGTACATGTTTGCTATGACAAATGGCTTATGTGCACCAACTAACAGCAGAGATTTACCAGTACATGTATACAATAAAAATGTACAAACCTTTCATTATATTCTCCAACATTGCAAGCACAAAGATCACTCACAAAATCACAAAAAAAACCTGCGGAGTGTACACTGTACATGTAGTTCATTTTTACAAAAAGCTAACCAGTGTCAAAATTAAATTCGAGAGTCATTTTGCTCTGACACAAGTGACAGCTCTGAAAAGTATTGTACATGCGGTTACTTCAAAAGCGGGCTAATTAACCCTTTAAGGAGCAGAGCGGCCGAAAACATGTTTACTACTGAAAGGGCAAAACGTCCGAAAGCGGCCATATCAACCAGTGCTCTTTTCTTCTCATATCGTTCGAGAAATCGTGAGACTTACGGTGTCTACAGGAAGTCAAACGTTTCTATGATGATTCAAGCGCATTTTGAAACGTTTTCGACTTGCTGCGTCCATTTTTTCATAAAGTTTTCTTTGTTTTTCGCGTTTGGTGTTTCAAATGGATTTCTTAGAATCGTCGAGCGATTGTGAGGAGTTTACTGGATTCAATTTATCGGATAATGAAGTAAGAGAAGTTGATTTTGAATCGGACAATAGGATTAGAAGTGACATTAGTGTCAGTAGTGTGCACATGTAGCATCTTTTAAATTTGGAAGAGAGTGCGTCATATTCTGAGGATATCGAAGAGTAGTAGGGGGAAGGGGTATCTGGAGATGCACATGGTTGGAATAGTAGTACTTTAGCACTGAAGAAGACTATACCGCCCAGTAAAGAATTAAGTAATTATAATGAAATAACAACTTAAAATTAGCCGACATTTGTAGTTAAAATACACTTATTAATGTCTTATGTTTTAAAATTTATGATTATTAAAAATAATGGTACAGGGCTGATTGAAATCTAGTGGCAAGTTGAAATAAAAACAGTAGTATTATGTATTCAGAAACAGTTGTCCCTCAAAGTCTTGGCCAATTTTTACAAGTGAAATGAACCCTAAATATCTAATCTAAGAATGCTTGCAGATTTTATTTAACTATTTTGAGCTATTAAAATTTGCTGGTCTGTGTGTGTGTTGTGCAGGTTGGGCTCACAACAGATAAACTCCCCATTTATTCTTCAAACCAATGCTGGAGGATCTACTACCATACAAGTGACCCAAGGAAATGTTTCACAGGCTCAGGTGTCTGCAAATAATGCCACCTTTAATACCACTACCCAGCAGTTCTTGCCAACTTCTACTGGTCTCGTAAGTCACTCTTATACCCCCACCTGGAGCCCTTTTCTCCTAAGCATACTGTAATTTCCAGTAAAGCTGTATGTTTGTCCGGGTCATATCATTAGTCAGTCCCCTTGGCAACAACAAATGTCAGTATTGATTAAAATAATTATATAATACAGAATAATAATAGTCAGTAATTTAATTGAATATTTTTGCAAAAATATGATTCTTTGAAGAATGATGCCCAGGTTATGTTGTACTTTTACCCCATTTATGAAAAGAGGATAAAATGTTTGATTGATGTAAGAATCTTAAATTAAAAGGCAATCAGCAATGTTTCTTTTAAATAGAAATGTGACTTGTTTTCACAAACTTGGACAAAGTCACTGAGGAGGATTAGGGCAGAAATGGAAAAATAGAGATTGTTTTTGAGAATTATACCTTTTATAACATTTTCTGAAATGAGAAATATTCATCTATGAAATGTTTTATTCTTAAAGATATATATATGCACTCTATGTGTGCTAGAAACTTTAATTTAATAACAGAGATCTGTTATTTTTTTGGTCATAAATGTTCCTAAATTTGATAAATACACTTTAAATGGGCCCCATGCCTTTGTCCATGATCCTTTTGTCCTGAAATTTAAATTGGCTGAGTTTATCTTTCTTTCTGTTTGACTGACCAAACAAAAATTTTCTGACTAACCAATAATAAAGCAGAATTTTAGTAAATGGTCAAGCCATTTATAATAGTTATATTGGTGAAGAACATAGATCATTGTATTGTACAAATCTGCAGGGGCTAATTTGTTTCAGCACAATGTTGAAGCGTACTTAAAGAATCAAAAAAAGAAGACAATGCTAGTTACTGAACAGTTTCAGAAATGAAAATAGGTGCACTTGTACATAATCAGTTTGTGTTTGCAAAGCTAGCACTAACGATGATTCAGAAGAAGAAAATGACACATCTCTTGTTGAATTCAATATTAACCCTTTGAACCTGGCCCTCTGAACAAAATAAAACGTAAATTATCTAAAAGTATTTTTTATTAATTTTCTATGTGAAATCGATTAGCCACTCAATGTGTGAAACACTTTAATGCCAAAATTCCTTCTTGGAATGATAATCTGACCAACATCGGCTGTGAATTTGAATGCACAGGTACTCTTAGCACGCAGAACATTGAAAGACAGTTTTTGCCTTTGGATGCAGGTTTGCCGTTTTCGGTAAAGACGGATTTGCTTGTGCAAACTTTTTATATTTCGTTCTGCAGACAACACGTGTATTGTTTCGCATTGCTTCTGGTGGTCTCTCTGGAAAATGACCAGCAGTTTGTAAAATGTCAAAACTTTCTGTTGATGGTCATCGCTTCTCTACTGAACTGCTCTTGAAGTCACCAACAAGCTGAGTGCATAAGTCATCAAGGAAGTCAGTAAAGGTTCTGGCCAACTTTCCAGTCTGATTGTGTTGGTTGAATGTTCCAGCTATGATCTAAGCATTCATTATATGAAGACCACAGCAAGCATTTCATGATGAGACAAGGTGCCAACGATCATGCCATCAAGACTTAATGTAGCTTTACCACCTGATCATTCCTGACACGTCCACCATGTTTTTGTTATATTCTGCTACAATAACCGGGCAGGTGAAGTGTGCTTTTTTTCCACTTTTATCATGACGACCAACAGCAGTTATTTCTTTCGGATCATGGCAAGTCAACATGAAATAAATTGGTCTGCAATCATCCAACATACAGCAGAAATGTTTCCAGAACATGCATGCAAGCTTTCATATTGCTTCAGCTGCTGCCTTTTCACAAGAATAGAAGGAGGAAAACATTTTCAGTTTGTCGTGACAGTTTTGCAGGCATCAATTCCTTTCTGACTGAGAAAACTAAACAATGTTGGTGAAGTGTAGAAACAATCCATGTAAATTACATGACCAAGACCTTCAAAATACTTGACAAGTCGATAAACAATATTGCTTGCTGCTCCCAGGTTTGGAACTTCGAGTTCATGTCTTTCCAGTGTAAACTTTGATGTCATGAATATACCAGTTTTACTTTCACAAACCATGAAGGTTTTGGTGCCCTATTTCACAGGCTTATCCTTCAAATACTGCTTGAATCCTAAACTTCTAATGATAGTTCTTTGTCCACGGAATAATGATGTTGGAATTTTCGATCAAGTAGACCGAGAGTGGTCTTATCTGACTTAGCACAAGTCTCTTCATTTACACAGGTAAGAAACGCCAAATTGAAAGAAATTGATCACATGTAAAAATGAGACGGAAACCTGGAAAGAGAGTTGTTTTTCATTTTTCCAGTATGATTCATATCTGGGCTTCACAACTGCATATTCCAAGCATAAACGAACGCCTGTAAATGCCGAAATTTCTTCCACTGTAACTGATGTAGAACTTTTTATGTGGTACTCATGTCAGTTTGTCAGTTTAGTCTGGTCACCTCTTCAATTAGTCATTTCAACCAATAGCTGCCAAACCTGCTCAGTCCAGAATAAGTGCAGAAAGTCCTTTCCTGGAGACTGGCAATTCAAATCAGAAACATTTTTAGGTCCAACTGACTGCACCACATCACTTCCAATAGGTGGAACATAAGTCTGTGTCCAACAAAATTGGCTCTGTGCTTTTGCTTTCTTTCTTGAATTTGTTGCCTTTGATGAAAGATCATTACTGTCATCTTCGTCATCTGAAATAATTTGATTCCGTTTTCATGCCACACCATGTGTAGGTTGTTCACTATCACTCTCACTATCTATAATTAATCATTGCAAGGGCTTCTGCCGCATTAAATTGATCTCTTTTTTTACAAGAATACACCTTCCCCATATTTAGCTTTGTACACTACACTGAACTTGCATGCCAAGACGCAGACACAAAATCTTTGGAAGAGTTTGTTTCTAGGGTAAGTCAGCATATACCGGTGTTGTGGTATCTCAGGATATAATTTTATACGTTCATCATGCACTCATCACGCTATTGCGGGCAACCGTGGATCCCAATTTACTGATCTTGAGGTCAAAGGGTTAAAATTAGCTCTAGTACAGATAGCTTTTCATCAAGAGAAGCAGCAGCATCAGTGTGAGATTGCTGACTGAATGGCAGATGTCAGTTGTAACTGTACATAGATTTAACCTTTGCCTGACACTAGCCCTTATAAGTCCTCATGACGTCACATTTTCGTCCATCATTAGCCCTGATATGGGCACTTGCTCACTTGATCAGTGTAAGCGATGCTAAATTTTAAAAAATAACAATCAAGGTCAAGGAGAAAGATATGTTTGGGTTTAGCAGCCAATCTACTTGAAATTTTATCATTGGCTTATTATTTTTAGAAAGGTCAAATCATTAAAAGTTCGGAAATCCCGTCACCCCACGCTTGTTGAAGTTGAGCCGCCATTTTGAACCGAAGTTCTTGATAGCATAGCATGTTTCGATGCCGATTTTTAGTTGTTTGCCTGATCCTACCTAACGAACTTTATTGTGTGGTTAATTCTAATAAATTGTAGATGAAAATCAACCAGCCTACTGAAATTTTGGATGTGACCCTGAGATAATAAAAAAACCTGGTCTTTTTCAAAGCAAAGCACCACGGCTTTCATGTGACACTTTCGTTTTGTTTCAAAAGCATCCAATTTTCCCCGGAAATAGTGAATATTTACAGAAGAACAATTATTATTTTATATTATATTCAAGTGGCAATTAACATAAATTATTTTCTTTGGATTTTATTCAAGGAAACAACTAACAAATTGACAAATATCAACACAAGAAAAAGGTAAGAAAACTTTTTATTTATTTATTTATTTTGGAATTTGAAATAATAACCACAACACGTTCAGTAATTAAATTTAAATAAATACTTTAAAATTGTCCACCAAAACACTTATATTGAAAATCATTTTAGAATTGTACGAATTATACTTGCTTTTAATTATTTAGTCATTGGCCGCCCCCACCCGTCATCATGCACAAGTACCTCTCTATCTATGTAACGAGAGTAAATAGTTATAAATTCAACAATTTATTAAAGAGGATTAATAAATAACAGTTAAGAAAAGAGTTTACAATTAAATGTCATCAAAATTACACACTAGGCAATTTATCAGAAATCACAAATCTTATCCAAGACACATTGAATTCAGTTAGTCAAGAAAATATATCATTCCAATTCCAATAACGATTACTAGAAATTTTACATCAGAGAATGTCAATACAATTTAGATAGCTTACACAAATTCTCAATGTCAATAAGCAAACCAGATAATCACAAAGTTTAAGTCAATATAAGACATTAAAGAGAAGAATCAGAATAGATAAGTAATTTATGAAATCATAGAAACAAGTACAGATTACACTGATAATTCATATAATGATTCACCTGATTGCGGCCTGCAGTTCTGCCTACTGTCACATGAATATTGGAATAATCTGTATAGAATGTAAAACACTATACACAGTCACGTCTTGTCTAAAGTGAATACATAACACAATGCACAAATCAGTTTCTTGTCCGTTTTTCACAGTGCACAAACTCAGTCTTCACCACAGTCCTTGAATGAAATAAAGTGGATAAAGTTTTTTTTTTCACAGTTCTAGTTCCAAGCACCTTGTTTCTTATCAGTTTTTTTCAGTTTCAACAGTTACTTGTAGAGTCCGACTTATTCTCCTTGCAGTAGCTCTCCACATAACTCCGGTTTTCTTGATGGATCAGTTCTTCAAGGAAGTGCAACTGGTGGTCTACGAATCTTCTTCCAAGTTCGAAGATACTCCTCGTCGTAATATCCAATTAGTCGTAGCGCACATGCAGCGTCCCACACTTCTCTCAGAACAACATTCTCCCAATAAGAATTCCACTGTTGTGACCTTAGCACCTTCAGAAAATCCAATGGCAGTTAACTCTTATACTTAAATTAATAGAAGTATACTTTCGGGAGTTAAATTTGAAACCATGCGTGAAAATATATATTTACACAAAAAATTATTGTCCAGTTATTGTCCGCTAGAAACACTATGTACACGCACTTTGTTGATGCCAGGAACACTAATCTGTCATCAGATGATCAATACATCTCTTTTTTTGGCAGGTTGTGAATTCCTATCAAAATCATAAGTCCAAAATAAGCCTTAATTTCAGTGGCATTAGTTTCCTTCCAACCTGGATTGCCATTTTGTTTTTTCGCAATTTTCGGACGTGCGTACTTGTTGGTATATTCCGCTATCTTGTCAAATGTTACTTCTTTGAAAAACTGATAGAAGAAAGCCAGCTGAGTACTATCATTAGTTACAGTCACCTTCGGCCCCATTTCTGTTATAAATTCTGATATATTCAGTGCTAAAGTACTACTATTCCAACCATGTTCGTCTCCAGATACCCCTTCCCCCCTACTCCTCTTCGATATCCTCAGAATATGACGCACTCTCCTCCAAAATTTGAAAGATACTACATGTGCACGCTACTGACACTAATGTCACTTCTAATCCTATTGTCCAATTCAAAATAAACTTCTCTTACCTCATTATCTGATAAATTGAATCCATTAAACTTCTCATTAATGATTGGCGATTCTAAGAAATCCATTTGAAAACACCAAATGCGAAAAACAAAGAAAACTTTATGAAAAAATGAATGCTGCCACATGAAAATGTTTCAAAATGGCATGGAAATCGTACAAACGTCATGCTTCCTGTAGACACCAGATATGATGTAAATATGGGTTGCTATGGGTGCCGTTGGGCGTTATGCCCGGTAGAGTTAACAGTTGTCAACGTAGAAGTAAAGCATCTGTCTTCTGACGTCGACTCTCATCAACATCGATGTCGACATAACCAATGTAGAGTCAAATGAAGCTTGATGGCAGCAAAAGGGAATGAAGCTTGCCACGCTTGGAAATCAGAAGAACGGCTTGCTAACTATAACAGAAGAAATGTAATGGCACTCATCAGTCTCGCGTTTCAATACTTTGTAGTCTGTACTTTTATTCTTGTTTCTTCATTCTAAAATTCCTTTTTACAATTCTTTTATCAGATTCTTTAAAGAGATTAACGAGAATAAAAATGACACAGTTTAAACTCATTATAATATTTACAAGAAAAGCATAATTCACACAGATTTTAAAACAAGTGTTAAACAATAAAAATCTCTATCTCGGACATCAGCTCTAACTGCGAAGCCGCCACACGGGGTCCGTGCTCAACAGTCAATGGTAACTTATCCGCGAAACTTTTTCTTACGCTTTTGATTTCAGAATCTGAGCTCTACTGTGACCCGTCAAATAAGTGACGTCATCGACTATCATCATGACCTGACGATTTTTTCTACGTCTACCAAGTTTGTCCAAACTCATATCATAAGAGTTTTAGATAGAAAAAATTAATTAATGAATTTTGCATTAATAAGAGAATTAATCTAAATATTAAGAGGAATATATTAAAAATTAATTAAGTACATTAATTTGCATTTTTCCTGCTACACACAGCAATGTACATAAAATCAAAACTTCAGCTACAAAGATAATTTATACTAACTTCACTTAGAAATATAATTCATTGCACAATAAGTAGGAAGTCCCACTAAAGTGTCGTAATTTGTGATCAACATTTTTTAGACGTAACAAATGTGCAGTTTGTCAAGTTAAGTACAAGTAAAATATAAACCACTGATCAACATCCAACATTTTAAATTAACATAATCACAGACAAGAAAAAACAGACATAATGCAGAATCGAAATTTAAGTTTATTATAAATTGCAAAGGAAAACAGGCTTTTGTTTCATAAATTGTGCTCTAAATATTATGTTTAATCATTTACTTAATTTACATTTTTAATTTTATTATAAAATTTCTATTTATGAAGAAAATGAAAATGGATAAATTGTCATATCTCTGAAACTATACATAACACAGTTATTGTTCACCTATTAAAATGAACCAACAGGATGTTATACATGTAACTAAACAAAAGATTTGTTCAGCATTTTATTTGTTTTAATATTTTATAATACAAAATTTAATATTTAAAATCTTAAAACCATATTAAAACTGCTTGATTTATATAAAAGCACTCTATATGTATCAAAGATACACAAAGATGTTGAACCCATGTCATTGCTAATTATATCACTACACACACACACTAAAAAACCCAAAAGATATTGTTTTATTCTGTAAATATGGGAAGGAAAGAGCACCGGTTGCTATGGGTGGCATTGGGCGTTCTGCCCTATACGATGTATGGTCGGCGTTGGGCGTTCTGCCCGGCAAAGAGTTAAGAGAAGTGATTTCCATTTACAAAGTGATGGTTGAGAGAAATTGCTGCAGTGATTGGTATCTGCTCATGCACGAATGAGGACCTATAGAATGCACATCTGGTGGCTCTGCTACCTATTGACGATTACACAATCATATAGATATCGCTAGACTGGACTGTCCAACTCTTATCCTAACACTGGTTCAGAAAGAAATTGCAAGAAACGAGAGTGACAGACACTTAATTAAATTTGGAAGGTTAAATAATTTAAGAAAAAATATAATAATTAATTATTACTTATGTCATTTTCGTTTCATGTGTTACACTCTCATTCTTTTTAAACAGTTTTAAAGTGTGACACTTCTCAACAAAAGATTCCGAAAAAATATTACAGTCTTGAAAAATTTTAAACTGTAGAAATGTTTGCTGAACATATATTGTGCTTAAATATAGATTGCACTTTTGTTTTCAGGTGCCTTTGCAAAGTTTTGTATCGAATCCAACTTCTCAGCAAGGTAATCTGCTCCAGGGACATGCTGTGCTTGCCCCTCATGGCTCCAACATTGTGCACACACAGAATGCTCTTATCCAGAATCCTAATGTTGTTAATGTCAATGTGGCTCATGTCCTGCCAAATCATGTCAATCTGCAGGTAATATTTCTTTTATGTTACATTTTCCTGTCACATATGTGCTTATCTTTGTTGCTGTTCATTTCAACCTGCAGGTATTTTTTTGTGTGTTAAAAATAAAGGAAAAGAAATCCCCTATGATTGTTGATTATGAGTCTCTTTAACTCTGTTTAAATTAATATCTGTATGTAGAAAAATTGCTTAAATTGTTTAAAAACATGAAATTTCCAGTATGAGATTTTGGTGATTGTGCTCATCGTTATACATGGGGCTTATTTAGAACATATTTCTGCCTAGGTTCTGAAGTGTATATATAATTATTTATGTCATTTTAAAGGAAATTGAATGAGCTTTTAATACAAATACAGTAGTAAATATATTGTTATATATTTGTACATTTTAATAAATTAAATATGAGGATTAGTTTACATTTTTGGGACAAAAATGCAGATTTTAAATTTTGACAAAGAAGGTAATAAGAAGGTATGATGGGTAATTCAAAATCAATTGCTATTTTATTGAAATACAATATCTGCAACAGAAAACCAAGTATCAGGTAAATGTGACATTAAATAATGAATTGACCTGTATTTAAGTTCCAGCAAGTTAGTACCAGCAAATTTGCGAGTTTAGTTTTGTGAAAGTAAAATATTTCAACATTCAAATTCAAGTTTTTAAAATATGCAACAATAACATCAGGGTTCTCGTGCAGGTCTGGAATTTGATATTTTCTTTTCCAGGCCTGGAAAATCAGTAAAATGTCAGAAAAGTCTGAAAAAAGTTGTAAATTTTAGATTTTTACCATTTTAATTTTTTGATTGTCTGTAGACACAAAATCGGAAGTTGTTTCAATATTTCAGTTGTCTAGAAACTGGAGCTACTAACTTGCATTTTACATTCGGAGTAATTGCCCTTTTCGGATAATGCATGCATATAAGAAAACGCAGGAGAGTGCAGCCATTGTGACTTTACAATTTCCACTGAACTTAATTGACAGGAGAAGTCAGATTAAATGGGGAAAATTCATTAAAAAGCTGTTTCGAGATATCAATCTGAAACTAATTGCAATATCAGTAGAAAAGTTTCCACACACCTATGTTCAAAATATGGTGCATATACTCAAGAGCTTCAAACTTGTATTGAGTTGGTTATGAAATAATGTGGTCTGTATGTTTTTTATTTGATTAACCCCAATAATAAGAATTATATTTCTTCAAAAATAACACTTCGAGGCATTCTTTATATCATCTTTCCATTAAATTTTATTTCAATTTGATAGTCCTGTACTTAACATATTCATTAAAAACACAAAATAAACCCATTGATTTTGATATTTTAAAATCAAGTCAACTCCATAACTCTTTTGGGGAGAGCTGGTTTTCAGAAATTACTTTTTGTTAGAAATACACTAAACTTTGCATGATGCAAGAATCTATCCTGAATCTGAAACAAAAAACAAAATTCCAATATCTTACAAATCTTCTGGAGATATTTGCATACCCCACCCATACCCTCAAAATCAGTGTGACACTATTTTCGTGCATGTAAACATTATAACTCTGGAACCATTTGTCCGATTCTAACCAAATTTGGATGATCTATTCGTACACTCCCTCAAAATACCTGAATTATTTCACAATTCTCCATTACTAAGTTAAAAGAGATAACTAGCTTAATTAGTGCTAAAAATGGCACATTTTCCATTACTGCCACAATGCATGATGTTCTTTGCACATTTTTGTGCATTGTACTAACATTCACTTTAGACAGTTTTCAAAAGAGGCATCATTTCCAATTGTTGGACATCAAATGTAAACTTGTACATTCATAATTTTGCATATTGCACATGCCCCAAAACACAAAACTGAATTTTTTAAATCTCACCAGTATTATACATCAGACTATAAACAAATAAACTATAAATAATGTTTGCTGAGCACAATTCTGAAATTAGTTTTTAAAAATTTACAATACTTTAAGAAATATTTGCATATTTATAAAAAAAATAAATGCTAATTTCAAAAATTAATAACTTCCATCAATTGCCACCATTTAATTTGAGAAAATTGAGAAATGTATGTACACCAATGCCCTACACATGTCTAGAATGGAAAAAAAAAGGTTTTCTTTTATCCCTCCCTCCCATGTACTGATCATAGTCCTTAACAAACTGTGGCACATTACATGTAGTTCTCTGAAATTTCCATTATCTTTAGTTTTTCTCTTAGCATAAGCATTTCCACTACACTATGAATAGTTGATATAAATGATATAGTTTTGTTATCTCTCCATATGTTCATCAATTGAAATATTCTGACTTGGCTGAAGCATTTTTTCCCCCAAACATTTCATATTAATGTATATAACATTCTAAAGCTTATCCTGTGGATCCTCAGTTTGTATAATATTGTAAAAAAAGGAACCCTCCTAATAACTTTGAGCATATCTCTAAAGATAACAGTCAACCCCAACCCTCAGTAATAGATTTTCTTAATCATCACTTATTGAGTATCAACACTTAGAACTAGAACAAGTCCTCCATGCCAACAATAACCCACAAAATCAATAAAATTTGTCCACACTAAGGTCATACCACCCTTTGAAAACAGTTTCTTTGTTTTCCCCATTAGCATTTTTATTTGTATACTCACACAGGTGTCCCACTAAATCTACAATAAAATAAAGTTTTAAAAAGTCAATGGGCCTCAAATACTACTTGGCGTCTTAAACTCAAACAACTGCGACCCTAGTACACATTCAGGTAGAAAAAGGGGCAGAGATGCCCATGTTCTTATCATTGTAGCCATAGATTTGCAAAGATATAAATTTTGTAAATCCTTCTTTAATTATCATGTTCAGCTTTCAATGGAGAGTTTTCTGATGTAAGTTCAAATAATTTTGGATATTATTCCAAATTTATATTATTTAAAAAAATTGAGAACTATATACTGGTCACAGAGAGGGAGAAAAACTACATATGGAATAAACCAATCACTTTTATATATCAAATTAGGTAGTGGCACACACAAAAAAATAATAAAATCAAGCATTCAGTTTTGTTATTTTCATTTAAAATTTTTAAAACAAAAAAAAAAAATTGAAGCTATCTCAGTTTGCTCTATGCTGTTTTCAAGTTTTAAAAAATGTCAGCAGTGAAAAAAATGGTTATTTCAACCATTTTTAGACTTGCTAAAGACTAACTAAAATCTAAACTGCAGTTACGAAACTTTAATACTTTATTCCTTTCTGCTTGCAGATAACAAATGCAAAGTTTTAACTTTCTATATGATGAAATAACAAAATGCCTAGCTGCAGAAATTAATTAAAAAAATCCATCATCCTGATAGTTAAAAATAATACGATTGATGAAGTTTGACGTAGCATATGCGATTCATTAATTGAAATATATCATTGAAACTGTTCTTTTATGTTCAAATGTATATAAAGAATATATCCATATTTTCAGAATGTTATTTTCATTTGATTCATGTACAGGTTGGCCCAAACTTTGTAAAATCACCGAATGACTGACGATGGCACTTTTATACATATTTTCACACAAAACTGGCCATAACATTTGAACCATTTGCATGATCATCATGAAATTTTGCAGTGTGATAAATATTACTTTCTTCATTATTTATTAAAAAAACCACCTTTTATGCACTAACAGTAAATTTATGCTTTATAAATTGCGCAATTACACATTTTCCAGATGCACAAATTTAAATCATAAGAAATAGAAACATTAAGCTTGATTTTGAATGTTTGAATTAATGCTTTGGTTGTTGAGAAATCATTGAATGAAAAGTAATGAAAATGTGCACTTTTACAAAAGTATTGCTGCTGGCAGGCCTCTGTGCCACTACCTAATCAGATATAATCATTTGTTCATATTATGTACAAATTGTATTACAAAATTCCAATTAGTAAATAAGCTATAGTTGTTTGTGTGCAAAAATGTGTATATCATGGAAAATTATATGTTAAAACTATGAAAAAAGAATGCAGCGTCATACACCAAACGCTCATTTGCACGCAAATTCACTGAACTTTGACTCATAGCAGTTTTCTTCACACTAAACTTGGACTAACGATGTTTATATAAAAAATAAAGAGCTATCTTTCATCTTTTAAAGTATGTTCTTGCTTTTCATCTGAACTTTATTATTGTATCCATAAACTTTGATGAAAGTACCTTAGGGTTACATCGAAAATTTCTTATCGGGCGCCTCACAGCCGAAAAAGTAATATTCGCGGTTTTGGATAGCATGCTTTAGGATTTTTGTAATAGTTGATTGGATAAGTAAGAGAACTTCTGATTGGTCCATTAAAAAGAAGAGAGATAACCCTCTACACTCATATTTTTTCATAATTGTATGTTAAGAATAACGCCAAAAAAAATTTAAGTAAAAAGTTTGAGACAAAATTTGGGAGTCAAATATTTTTCCAAAATCATGGAAAAAAAATGTTTTTATTCAGCATTTCAACATCTTTCCAGAAACATGACACAATATGGGATTATTAGTCCATGCAGTTCTTGCTAAACTCAAAACCCCGCAATTCACGCCACTGTCATGGCTATCATTTCTGAGATGCGGTGCACCGACGCCAATGCTGATTATTCTGCCCTGTACGATCAGTTGAAACCATTTATCGGTCAGATCTATTTGTGAGTGTTTATGAATGTTTATTTTAATTTTCTTGAATTTTTTTGTAAGCATATTATTAGTAGAATTATTGACAGTTTCTGAATTAACTCGTTCAGATATAGGCCGATCTCGGAGTGACTCTTTTGCAAAGATTTTAAAATATACTATTTTCTTGAATAATTTAGTTTTAAAGATGCAGATCATAATTATGAATATTGTTTTATTTGCTCATTTAATTTTAGGTATAGGTGACAATTTTATTATGTAGAAAAAATAGTTTTAAATCATTGTTAATTTCAACAAGAAAAGATAACTCTAGATGCTAAAATTGTAGAAAAACATCGCTCTGAAATATTTCAGTTCTTTCAAGCGTTCTGTTTACTGTAACACAAACTTAATATTTAGTTTATTATTTTATTAAGGTTGTTTTTTCGTTTTTTAATAATAAAGACAGCAGGCTGCTGTACGTTTGTTCTTAATCTTATAGCAAACAATTTCCTCATGTTTTACTTTATTTTATTTTAAAGAGTGATAGTTAAATATTGTTTGATCCTTTCACTCTTTTAGCTGGTAAGTAATGTATACATTTTTTCTTTACATTAAAAGCAAGTTATTAAAAGAATGCAACTAATAGTTATCCTACTTACAGCATACTTGTTTGCATAAAGGAAATTTTAAGGGTTGAACATTTGTGGAATATTTTTTTTAGCTGATGAGCAGTACACTAACATATCTTCAGGGTTATGAATATGAATGAACTTAAGAACACCCCTTGTAACAACTGGGAAACTGTTCTTTCCAAAGCAATACAACTTAATGATGGGACTTTTTGTGAAAAGTATGGTATTAGTCAGGAGATGCTGTTGAAGTATGTTATTCATTAACAGCTGTTTATGAAGTTTCTGATAATCTGATTTGACTACTTCAAAGTTTTGCCAAGAAATTAAGTTTGAAAGATTGCTGTCTGAATGAGTGGCTTGTTCAGTTTTGCCCATCTCTCAAAAATGCAAAAACAAAAAATACAGAATCACTAAAAATGCAAGCAGTGCACTGTTCTTTAAACTTGTCATTTAAAACCAGATAGTCAAATTATTCTTGCTTTGTTTATGAATGAAAGTTTTTGCAAATAAAAATAAAGCTAGCACTAGTTGTACTCCATAGTAATCATAGGTACAAGGTTGATTTGGGTGCTAAAAGTCTGAAGATAAAAATAAAAGGTAAAGACATAAACACCCTTGTTGATAAAATAATTTATGCAAATATTTGCTAGAAGGCACTCCAGTATCTGATTGTGCACATGCTGAGCTGTTGTAAATGCAGGTAGTAGGCTTGATGAAACTGAAGTGGCAAGAACAACTAATGTAGATAACTTTCCAAGTAGCCAACCATCAAAGAGACTGAAAGAAGATGGTGGATTTACAAGCTAAGGTGTTGCTGTTTGTTATGATAATGGATTTGTCATTAGTGAGGCATTAGAAGTTCACAGTGCAAAATAATATTGATGGAACAGTATAGAAATAAGAATATTTTGAAGTGCAAAAGAGTGCCAGAAGTCTACCCGGCTGTATTTGAAGGCGTGCCGTCAGGGACGTCAACAGATCAAGATGGACCAGTCGTACGGACAATCATCTCAGGTTCTTCAAAGACTGTGTGCAAAGACTGGAGGCAATTGACTATTTTCCAATGGATTGGATTTTAGTGTCGCGGCACTGGGAGATATTGCAGATGAGCGGTTCGCGATCATGCGTGGCATATCGCAGTAACGGCAAGGTTGATTGTTAATTAACGTAAAGAGAAGAAATGAGAAACATTAATGAGAAGAGAAGAAATGAGAAACAAAAAGAGAAGAAATGAGAAACAAAAAGAGAAGTAATGAAAAAGTAAGAGTTGAGAAATAGGCCTAACGAGAAGCATAACAAGGAAGTGAAACAGTAGCAGCTGGGGACGGCTGTACTTGGGTTCTAGGGAGTGAACCAGTGTTGAGGCGTCGACTTTGTTTGTGTATCTTCAAATCTCCCAGCATGAGGAGAGAGTAGAAAAATACTAACTAGTGTAGGAATCTCAGAGCACAGAAACCTAAAACTTAAAACTAAAGCTTAGAATCTTAATTAAGAATTAAATATAAAAAAAATAAACTTTAAACTTAAGTCTACGATTATCAGTGAAGAATCATTTTAAGATTAGTAAGGAAATGTTGATGTGACTATCTTGAAGATGTTGATATGACTATCTTGAAAAGGACTTGTAAGTCGAATGACATTGTCTTTCTTTTGAATTATTGAATTTTGATATAGGAGTAGTGGCTCCAGAACTTTAAAATAATGACTGGTATTTTATGTTGAAAAATGCTTGGCCCTATTTTAAAATAGTACTGCATGAAGAATCTTGACTTTGTATTTCTTTTATTTTATTTCATCATTCATCATTCTTTCTTTCTTTTCTTTTTAATGGACCAATCAGAATTTAGCGTACTTATCCGTGCAGCTATTGCAAAATTCTTAAAATATGATACCCGAACATGCAAATTTTACTTTTTCTGTTGTGAGGCACCCGATGAAAAATTTTCGACATAACCCTAAGGTGCTTTCATCAAAGTTTACGGATACAATAATAAAGTTCACACGAAAAGCAAGAAATACTTTAAAAGATGAAGCATATCTCTTTATTTTTTTAAAAATAAAATTGGTTAGTCCAAGTTTAGTGTGAAGAAAACTGCAGTGAATTTGCGTGCAAAAGTACGTTTGTCCTCTGTAAAATAACAACGTTGGGACTACCTAATTTAACACTGTATTTGAAATAAAATGCTCCAAAAATGTGATGGGTAGTGAATTAAAAGCACTTTTATACTGAAAATTGGTGCATTAAACTTCTAAAAATGCAAACAAAAAAAAAATCCCAAAATGACCCCATGTCCTGATTTTTTACTGCTGTACATCAGCTTAATAAAATTAAGTAATTATGAGATTGAAAGCAATTGAATCACCATTCATTTATTTAAAAGAATTGCATTAAATTATATCTATTGTACACACTTTTTAACTTGTCATTTTCTGTCTCTTCCTACTCCCAAAACTGGTCAAAACACTGAATTTGAATTTTCAAGGACAAGATTTATATAGTTTTAGTTAAACACAATCTGATCTTTCTCATTACACTATAGTATAATTAATTTCAGAAGTGTAATATGGGGCCATTAAGTTGAGATAGATATTTATAATGACTCATTTGTGGGCTAAACATGATTTTAAAAAAAAAGGCTATTTCTTTCTAGAAAGAAACCTTTATGTACAAATATAGGAATTAGAATTTTAAACTGTTAAACTTGTTTGGTTTAAAAAATATCTTTATTGTATAACAGAACAATATAATTAAAGAAAGTTATTTCTTGTTGCAAGAGAACATTTGCAAATATTTTTTTTTAAGTCTATAGGAATTATTGTTAATAAATATTGTGCACTCGCAAGAACAAGATCAAGAAATAAGTTTCCTGACCATAACAATCATTGCGAAGTGGTGGGGAAATACCAGGTTGATGGGTGAGATAATAAAAAAGTATGTTCAGAGTGAGATGAAAGATGTGACTGTGCTGTTCTGTCAGTCAGCTTCAGATTCTAAGTGCCACTCCTAGTGTTGGCATCTTGCCACACTGAATGTGATTGCATATATATATATATTTACAAGATACATAATTTTCATAGAAAATGGCACCTACTTGCTAGTCAACTACATATGCTTCGTCTAATGCGTATTCAAAGAAGCAGAAACACTTGAATGATTTCTGAATATGATCTCCCTATGGAATGAAGCCTCAAAATTACATTGGCATATTGGTCAATTTGAGACCATACCAACAAATGTTTGAGCAATTCAAGATATTGAAGCAATATGTACTGAATACCATTTCTTTTCAAAGATAAAACAAACAGCAACAGCTGAACCTACACAATCCACTTCTCAAACTAAATGAATGAAAAATTCTGACCTTGTCTATATCACAAGATAAATGTGCAGGTCCCAAAATGTCGAGAAAATCCATAAACCATGATTAACTGTAAGGGTCTATAAAAATTTCCTTTCTCACTTTTTTCTCACATTCAATAGTAGAAGAAAAAATCAGTCACATTCCTTTTGGCACCTTCTCATCCACAATCTGTCTTATACCACATCTCACTGAATATCTTAAGCTACAAACCCTATAAAAACCCACCTCCTCTGTGTCAGAAGTTAATAAAATCTATGATAAAATTATCTCCAAGGTATGAAAACAACTGGATCTCGCAGAACATTTCTGACAAACAGACAAGAACACGCATTTGCTTTGTTCTTTTGCAATCAGATATGTTCATATAAGAAAGTATTATAGATATATTAATAGAATATTTATATAAACAAATTAGAATATTTCAAATATATTTTTTGCAATACATTTATGACATAAAAGCATATGATGGCCTCACAGTTGTGGTTTACAATGTAATGTTGGTAAATGAATGAATTCAGCACAAGTATTAAGTTAAATTGTAATACAGTCTCGGGAGCTTTTAGTAATTATTAATAAGTATTTGAAATTTTCAGTCAGACTACAAATGTTTAAGGGTAAAAGGAAATGTTTCCAATGAAAAGAATTATAAAGCACATAAATTATGTATAAATAATAGTGTTGCAATTCTTAAACTCTAAAAGATATCCCAGTAGTATCAGCTTGGGCACAACTAATCTACAGCAAAAACACTGATATTTGCTGAAAACTTTATAAATATGCTTATATACTCTCAGCAGAGGCCATTTGGTTTGTCTAATTTTGAGCAGTATGGATCATTATGCAAATGCAAAGCAAATTGATAATCAGAGAAGTTTGCAATTCTCTGGACTCCTTACCAGAAATCAAGCAGCAGCATAAATTTGAATTGATGAGAATAATTCACACTATGTAAATCATAACAGTCTTTTTCATTTTAACAAGAGACCAATACTTACTGTTTAGTAATACTGTTTGCAAAAATATCTTGTAACATCTCAGCATTTTACATTGTTAAAATTTTGTTGTTTTTCACTGTTATAAAAGAAGATGTATCTTGTTTCATTGAGAGCTGATTGTTTTTTGCAGGGTACATTAATTCAGACACCACAGGGTAAATTCCTTATTCAGACTCCTGCTAGTGGGCAACAACTACAGGGTCAGCTGAATCTAAGTACTCTCTCTAACCTGGGACAAGTACAAATGACTGGAGGGGTGGGATTGGGGCAGTCTTTGGGACAGACTGCTGTTATGACTCAACGTTCTGGAAACGTGACATTGAGTAAGTATATCAGTAAACGTGGCTTTTTACATTTATAAAGTTAAAACTTCAGTCTCTTTCTTTATCTATCACTGTCTTAAGCTGAATGATTATACATAATCATGAAATACTGGTTCCATAACTACAGTATTGGAAGAGAACTAATTAAAGGCACTATGCACTTTACAAAATTTTATTAAAACTTATTGAAACTTAACACTTTAACTTAAAAGTATGATAAAAAACAGAATGTACCTTTGCCACTTGCAACATTCAGCATAAGAAATGCAAATTGCAGACAAAATTGGAGACTTAGAACCATTTTCTTTGGAAGAGAGGGAGGTCACACACGAAGGGTCATAAATAGGGCTGTTATAAGTAAGGAGTTGCTGTTTAGTAATCTTTAAAGACAGTGTTTTCTCAACTGTATTTGACACCCCTTTTAATTATTTCACACTTATTCACACTTTCTCTTTCCCCTAGAAACTTGGAGATAATGATGTTCAATTATTATATTTATTATAATAATTTTTCTGTCACACGTCCCTTAAAATTATTTCACTACTATAAGTGGTAGGAACATCACATTTTGAAAAATATTATTTTAACCTTAAGAGGCATGATAATTTTCAGAACTTTCACAGAATTTAATTTTAAAATTTACTCTGTTATCCATAGTATTTTAAAAGATTTTTTCTTCAGTTTTTTTCATGTTCATATTCATTATATTTGTCAAATGTTGCAAGACAGAACAGTTTGTTTCAAATCTGTACATGTTTTTAACCCTTTACCGGGCGGATCGCCCAACTTCATCCGTACATCATGTAGGGCAGATCGCCCAATAGCGCCCATAGCAACGATTTCACTTAGAGTGATTTTTCCTTTCCATATTTACATCATATCCGGTCTCTACAGGAAGCATGACGTTTGTACAACGATTTCCGTGCCATTTTGAAACATTTTCATGTGGCAGCATTCATTTTTTCATAAAGTTTTCTTTGTTTTTCGCTTTTGGTGTTTCAAATGGATTTCTTAGTGTTGTCGATCGTTAATGAGAAGTTAAATGGATTCAATTTATCAGATAATGAGGTAAGAGAAGTTTATTTTTGATTTAGACGTTAGGATTAGAAGTGACATTAGTGTCAGTAGCGTTCACATGTAGTATCTTTCAAATTTTGGAGTAGAGTGTGTCAGATTCTGAGAATATCGAAGAAGAGTAGGGGGAATGGGTATCTGGAGACGCACATGGTTGGAATAATAGTACTTTAGCACCGAATATATCGGAATTTATAACAGAAATGGGGCCGAATGTGACTAACTAATGATAGTACTCAGTTGGCTTTCTTCTATCAGTTTTTCAAATAAGAAACATTTGACAAGATAGCGGAATAAACGAACAAGTACGCACGCCCAAAAATTGCGAAAAAACAAACTGGCTCCCAAGTTGGAAGGAAACTAATGCCACTAAAATTAAGGCTTATTTTGGACTTATGATTTTGATAGGAATTCACAATCTGCAGAAAAAAGAGATGCATTGATCGTCTGATGACAGATTAGTGTTCCTGGCATCAACAAAGTGCGTGTACATAGTGTTTGTAGCGGACAATAAATGGACACTATTTTTTTTTTTGTAAATATATATTTTCACGCATGGATTCAAATTTAACACCCGAAAGTATACTTCATATAAGGATATTAATAAAGCTGCTTTCATTTCCTTTCATTTTGCATTTTATTTCATTGAAATATATGCACTAATACCTAAGATATCATGTTTTTACCGACGTACCCCTAAATCTCACTGACATCCTGAAAAATCTTGCCCGTTTAGAGCTAAAAAAAGGAAAAACGTCTGCCCAGAAAAGAGTTAACTTATATTTTTGAGTGATTTTGAATGTTTATTTTTAGAGGGTTAATTTTTGCAATTGCTTTTATCTTTTATGTGTGAATTTTCTAATGGGTTTGGTTCAAAATTTGAAGACAAATTTGAAATGCAAAAGCTATTTTTTATTATTTTGTCTATGTATCTACAGTTGATTACATTGCTAAAACATTTCCAGTATTAACTGTAGAAGAAATGCATTTTTTAAATAGTGTTAATATTAAGTACTGCAACATTAAAAAAAAAAATTATGCTGTTGCAGATAGCACACCACACCAGCACAATTTCAGTCTTGTAAATATTGGTGGAACTCAAGGGCAAATTCTTATTCAAAGTAGCACTCCAGCCTCAGCTAATAATGTGCAAAGTGCAGGAGGCACACAGATGGGGCAGACAAACCTCATTCTGCGAACAGTGACTCCTACACAGCAACTACTGCAACAGCAGCATTCATCACATCTTCAGACGCCATCATCTTCAGGACAGACAGTTAATGTGGCAACTTCACAGGTAATTTTAGTAATAATTATAAAGAAGACAATAAAGACATTTATATAAAAGCCTTAAGAGCTGCTTAATAATTACACATAAAAATATTCAAGATCTTAATACAGACAAGATTAAAGATATAAAGCAAAATAAATCATTGCACAAAGTATGAATATTTATATATATATATATATATATTACAAATAACTGTACTGACAAAGAGACACTTAAATACAATAAATTTAGATATGTACACTTTAAACAGTTAAAAAAATAACAGATGTATTGGATTTTCTGCAGATGTTTTAAATTTCTTAAATTCATTTTATGCATTGTACCACACCTACCTTGGTCCCAGAAAGAAACTATTTAAAATTTTTATTTTAAACTAGATATTTGCCTGCATTTTTGCTAGTATAAATGTAAGTTTTCAGAATATCTTAAAATAATTTTATAGTACGTAATTTTTTTTTTTAAATACCGGGCAAGAACCATAATACAACAAGCCAGAAACGTGGGTTTTTTAATAGTAAGTGTCAAGGAAATCTTCAGCTTAGTATGCCTGTTTTTGTTTTTTTTTAAAAAAAAAGATTGAATCTTGGTTTCAAATTTGATGTGTGCATTATATAGCTTTCTTCTGAACAATACTGCTTGTTACTGCTTGTAGTCTAGTACTGTAACATTTTAAAAATATATTATTTTTACCAGTAGACCAGCCTTTACACACCTGCAGGAGGTGTGTTTGGTGTAGAGAGAGAAACAGATTTAGAAAAGAGATAAAGAAAGAGAATGAGGGAGAAAGGAAGAGAACATGAGAGCAAGAAAGAAAATAGAGAAAAAGAATGAGATATTGGGGGAGGGGGAGGGAGATGAGAGAATGAAAATGAGAGATGAAATAAAAGACAGGATTTATGAAAGGAAGATTGAGAGAATGATGGAAATGGGAAGACGTGGGAATAGAGAGACAAAGAGGCAGACTGAGAAAGACGTACAGAAATTACATAAGGAAAGAAAGAATGAAAAAGTTGACAGAGAAACCTAGAAGGGTGGGGAGAAATAAATGAATGAAAGAAGGGAATGGAAGAAATGATAAATTGAGAATAAAAGGAAAGAGAGGATGTGATAGAGAGGAAAAGAAAGAATATGATCAAGAGAACGACAAAATTAGAAGGAGAAATAAAAGAAGAGAGGGAATAATAGAAAGAAAATGTGGTTTGATCTTTTTCAAGGAGGCATTACGAAAACTGACCACAGCATAATGCAACACAGCCAAATCCAAAATACAGTATTTACTACTGCCTGAAATCTAATACCTAGAATAAGAAACACAATCTGAGTGATGTATAAGTCATAGCTTGCACGTGTGGTTTCCTTTTAATAGCAAACTCCCTTATACACTCTACTGTTTTCATAGTTTTAGGGCTAATGGATGAGTTCCCTTATGGGATAGCATATATAGCCTTTCTTGTTTTAGGGCACTGTGGTATACAACAGTAAAAGTCTGGTCAAAAGTACTTTTTTACTTAGGTCTGCACAAAACCACAGACATAACAGTTTCAATATATGTATAGATAGCAACCATTAAACAAGAAAAGTGTCTTGTGCACTAAGGGTTCCCTCGCAAATCTGGAATTCTGGGAAAAGTCTGGAATTTGATTTTAGCCTTTCCAAGCCTGGGAAAGGTCTTGAAAATCAATAAAATGTCAAAATAGTCTGGGGGAAAGCCTTGAATTTGAAGGGTTTTTTTTATCGTTTTAATTTTCTGATATCTGCAGATGGAAAAATCAGAAAACCATTTTAATATTTTGTCCTCAGATTAAAAATCTGAAACCAAAATAACAGGCTTGCCTTTTTACTATCGGAGTAATTGCCTTTTATGGATAGTATGTGCATTACTGAGAAAATGTGGGAGAGTTGCAGCCATTGTTTCAGTTTCCACAGCGCATAATTGTACTAGTAAAAAATGCATTTTAAAAATATTTTAGTTATCGATCTGAAACCAATTGCAATCGATACAAAAGTTGCCATGCACTTCTGATCAAAATATGGTGTATGTACCTCAACAACTTCCGGAGTTGTATTGATTTGGCCATGCATTAATGTGATCCGTACATCTTTATTTGATTAATCCCCAACATTTACAAGTCCATTTCTTTGAAAATAACAGTTTTGGGTATTCTTTTTCATCATTCTGATTAATTTTTGTTTCATTTAGATATTCCCTAGTTTCATATTGATTAAAAAAACATATCTATTTTGATCAGCAAAATTGAGTCAACTTCATAACTCACAAAGCTGCCCCCCCATCCCTTGAGAAGAGTCGGTTTTCACACAAAAAAAACTTTTCAAAATTGCTGTCAAAATACATTGAACTTTAAGCAAGAAGAATCTAATCATATTTCTTTACTTCCACATATGGCTGATTAATTATAAACATTGCAAATTTTATTTTCAAATATATGCTTTTATAAATATTGTCTTAAATGACACACTGTCTCACAGTCAACAGTGCTTTCTTTTAATTGTGTTGCAGCTAATGTTTTTGTATCTTCCAGCTTCTTTAATGTTTTGAATACATTCTCTTGTATTGTTCGATCAAAACAAACATTAGTATCATGAAGTAACATTAAAAAATAAATATACTACACTACATGCAAGATTTTCTTAGCATTTCTGGTATTGTCAGTGGAGTTGTTATTTATTAAATATGAATATTTTAATTTATAATGAAATCTCACATGTAGTTGATATATACTTATTTGTTTAATATGTATATACAATCTCATTTCTTCAGTTTTAAACTATATTGTTTTAATTATTTAATAGGTGGTCAGTCTCAACTGTTTTGCAGAAATAAGTAGAATTTTTTACACAAATAAATTTGGCAATTTTCTGTAATGTTTGAAGCTTTAATAAAATTATTTGTTAATGTAACTTATCTAATGCAGTGCTTTTTTGAATGGTGTGATTTGAACCATATTTGAAAGAAATATAATTACATTAAAAAATTATTGGACATATTTTTGCTAAGTGATTGAAAAATTGATTTGCTCTGAATTTCTTTTGGTACACAACCACACACATATATATATATATATATTTATAATATGCAAGTAACAACAAAAATAAAAATGTGATCATGAGCTACTTTTGATAACCATTTTATTTACCAGACTATTAAAATTAGTTGTGGAAATAAGTTACAAAAATTTGCTAATTAGAAATTATTGACATGACTGCATTAGAATGGTTATTTTCTTTTTAAAATTGCAACAGATGAGTATTCATTTATCTAAGAAATTTAAAATAGAAAATTTTAAATACATTTAGCTGCAGTTTTGTGACAAGCATTACACTGGTTAGCTGACTAAATTTCATGTTCTCACAGGTGCTACATTGCATAGTTTATCAAATTTAGAGCTGCAACAAAGTTCAAAACTAGTTAATCATATTACTTGTCAAGCTTTTGTCAGTTTGTTTTTGAATTTATGTAGTAATTACAAGTTAATTTTAGCTGCTATGTAATTGCAATTTCTAATTATTTCTTTTTGATCACCCTACTGAGGCTACTCTGTTATTTCAAACTGTTTAAAAACTACATTAGAAAAAATAATATGCTTCAGCACCTTGGTATCTTATTGTTTTAAATGCAGAAAGAATACACGAAGTCAATTTGAATATTATTATGTCTTGAATGTGTATTTTATAATATATTGTGAGCATATTTATGTAATGAAGAGCTATGTTTATACACAGTTTTAAAAATATTTTAAATCCTCTGGACAGAACTTTTGCATTTTCATCATTTCCCTTATGCTATAATTTTAACTTAGTCATTTCATAATTGAAGATTATTTATTTTAACACTATTTATTTAATATATTTATATAAAAAAAATAAGCTCATATTTATTTTGTAAAGTGAATCTGTATATCGAAATGATCATATTTCATAAACTATTTGAGGTTTTCTCTTCAGACATTGTGCACAACCTTTGTTTTACTCTGAATCAAATTTGAAAAATGAAGTAATCAGAACAGTACATAGGACAAGCAGTGAAGTCAAACCCTGTCCATTAGTACTCTATAGACAGTATATTGTACAACTAAAGTGGTGAATAGAAGATATATTTTGTAAATCTCCCCTCTCCCCCATACCTACCCCCTTCTTTCAAAAGTTACTTGGAAATGACAGTGCAAAACTCAGATAAAATATGACCATTAATTCTCCACTTATATTCATGAGCCAGTTTTTACACGTGAACTGAATGTGTTCTGGAAATCAGATATATTGCCACTATCCAGTTGATATATGGGATACTTTATCTTGTCTTTGAACAGAAACTAAATTAATTATTAAAATTAGCAATTACATGTTAACCCCTTACAAAAAAATCTGCATCTTACATCCATTTCATGCCAATTAAGAAAATGCCATTTCATATAAAACTATTTATATGATCTATTTGTGTAGAAGCATCTTTTGTTAAATAGTCTAAATTGAAGAATGTTAGGATTCATGATATCATATAAATTGTGCTCATCTTTAAAAAAGTTTCTCATACAGATGTTAAAATAACTTCTCATATTGATGTTAACTTGATGATCTAATTCATCTGTGAAAACAAAGCTCTTTATATAATTTTTAATATAATTTTATACTATTAATAGTATTTACTGAACTGGCAAGTTGCTCTTAAACTAGAATTTTTGTAACAAAAAAACATCACTTAACTGTAGAAATATGTATTAGTGATGCCAACTGTGCTATATAAGTTAAGTGCTATGAAGATGGGCCACTTGATTGCATAATATGATCTAGTAGATTAAGAGTAGCTTGGAAAATAGTCATAACAGGGGCTTAGGGAAGAGAAAAGTACACAGAAAAGATGTAGAAAAGGGAATTCAGAGACGTTTTGCTGTAAGAAATACATTTGTAGTTGTAAATGAAGAATAAGTTAGGGATTGCATTCCTTTACATATTATAGTGGGGAAGAATAAGTTACATCAAATATTATATGATTTTTTAGAACTTGTATATATTATAATGTATTATATATAAATTAATTTAACCGTTATACAAGATTTCACTTACAATTAAATTTTTATAAATCAGGGGTTACTGAATTTGATACGCTGAAAACAAAGCCGTACACAAGAGCAGCAACAATAAATTCAAGTGACATAACCTGTAAAGTGGCTAAGCCAAGTAGATTTTGGGGCTGCATGAAATGTATTGGTAATTTTTTTTTAGTTAGAATTGCAAACAGCTTTTGATCAGACTTTATATAATCATCTTTTCACTAATCACTAATTCTTATCTGGAAACAAATCCCTCTTTATAGCTTGCTTATCAAACAGTGGCTGAATAAACAACTAGAGGAACAAACCACTTCATTAAGCAATTCTCTACTATTATCAGCAGTACTTTTCATTTAAAAATTATTTTTCACAGAAGAGATATTTGAAAAAAAAATGATTTCAGATGCCTCAGCAACTAGTAGCTCAGCAGGGTACAACACAGAATCTGCAACTCCAGCAAATAATCAGTGGAAATGGAACACAGTCTCTTCGTCTTGTTGGCCAACCTGCTACAACTACCTCACATTCACAGGGGCAGGCTACAGTGTCTGGTAACATGTTATTGCAGCAAGTGGTTACAGGGAAGCAGCAAGTGTCACAAGTCCGGCTTTTGGGACAACAGGCTTCTCAGGTTTTAAAAAAAAAATTTTTAAATAAAAATAATTTCTTTCTTTCTCTCTTTTTTTGATGTTTGAAAACATCTTAGCAAATGGTAATACAGGAGTACCTTGATAACCAAACCACAATCCCCACCAGTTGTGGAAATTATGTTAAAAAATTAAATTAAAAAAATAAAGAGAAAAATATTAGGCCTAACAAATAAGGATGAGTTAAAAAAAAATTAGTGTTGGTTATTTTGTTTAATTTTATTTGTACATGTATATTTCATAAATTAACATTATCCATGAAAATTCCATAATTTAAAACAAAATTATATTCTTCATCAAATGTTTACTAATTGCAAATATTTACTCAAGTGAAGCTTTGTTGTAGATTCTGAAATTAATTGAGGTCAGGTTATTGAGAGTGATATGTAACACGCATTGGATAAAGAGATACATTCAGTCTAAAACAGTCTGGGTTATGCAATATCCAGACTATTGAGGTCTGAAGGCAGTTGGCACACATAAATGCACTCCTAACTGAACATTTTTAAAGTGTAGATCAACAGATATAAATTAAAGAAAAAGGCAGTATTGTTTAGATTTATATTATTCTCATCAACCTCTCTTTATCTTTTTTAACTGGGACTGATCTTCAAAATGAAATCTTAAGTTTTCTCACTCATTCTGGTATGTCATCATTTTAACCTGGTAAACATCCTTTACCTAGAAAGGATCCACAGTACTGGCAAAGCAATCAACTAAATAAAGAACCCTGCTTTCTTACTTTCTAGATATCTCAACTTTTATTGTATGGTTACTTTTGTTCGCACTTTGTGACATTAATGGAATTTAAGAATTGCAAAAGAAATTTTTATTCATGCATAATTTATTGTTTTATAATTATTTCTATTGATGATAACTTAGTATGTTTAACATCTTTCACATATATAATCACACTGAGAGTTTTTGAAGACATTAGATTGATTTTCTTAAGATTGGATATTTTTCTGCGGTTAGCACCATTGATTACAATTAATTGGTTGTTTATCATCTGTGTAGGTTTTGTAATGCTAACCACCATTAGCATAGTAGATAATTTTTTTTGCGGTCAGTACCACTGTTGTGCTTAGGGTTGTATTGGGGCTACGCCCAGAGTATTGTGCCACTCGATTTTTGGCAGTGTTGACAGCAGTTATCACCGCTGTTCCCCAACATTGATTTCACTATCATTTTTTTTTTAATTCATCATTTTTTCATCTTCATTGCTCTTGTTCCCCCACCCCATGAATGGATGTCTCAGAATGAATGACTAACACCTTATGAAAGGTAGCCCCGTTTTTTCTTCCCTTTAGAATAAATTCTTTGTTAACTCTTTGCAAGAGTTCAGCTTCCTTTCTCTGTTGCGAGAGTGTGCGTTGGTGCGGATGTTTGTTCGTTCGTTCCATACATCCCTCACACGACATTCACACACCTATCCTCACACATACACGCCGGCTTTCACATTTTACCCATATCACAGAATAAAGTTAATCCATCTCCCACAAGAACATTCATTTTAATTATAGGGAAGATTAGGCCTATCAGTATTTACATGTTGCAAAGATGCTACTTTCACTTCTAACCTTGACGTTCCACAGTTTTACTTGTCTGTTTAAATAATTAGGCCTATTTAACATCTAAATATAGAGTATTTTAAAAAAGTAAGAAAGCCGAAAATATTTCATTTGTACAATCACTGGTTTAGTTAAAGTTCAACTTTAGTGTATGTACAGTAGGTATGACTAGCCTAATCCACATAGATCTTTTTTTTTTTTTTTAACAATTTTTTTTCTAACTTTTGTCTATCCCTACCCCTTGAAGTTGTACAGTGTCTTCTCTTTATTACACATTAAATTGCACAAAATAAAGTGCAAAGATTTTTATTCAAGACACAAGCCAAGGTAAAAACCATAATGCCAAAAGACACATTCTGTCTTGTAAATCTGCTGGATAAAACTCGACATAGGTAAATAATTATTAAATTAATTATTATAATTCAATCCATGTACTTTCCATATAGAAGCAAGATATACAAATTTACAATCATAAGAAATAGAAACATTATACTTGATTTTGAATGTTTGAATTAAAGAATGCTTTGGATGTAGAGAAATCAGTGAATGAAAAGTAATGAAAATTTGCACTTTTAAACATTGATTATTGCTGGCTTACTACTGTGCTGCTACCTACTAATTAATATCTTAACATTTTTATGATTAACTTTTGTAAGTGAAACATGACAATAACTAATTTTGTTTGGTATAGAGCAAACAAAGAGATCAAAACTCAAGCTTTTGACATGATATGAAAAAGTGTTTACTATTTCTGTGTAATTGCGCAATTTTTAATGCATAAATTTACTGTTAGTGCATAAAAGGTGTAGAAATTTTTTATACATAATGAGCAAACTGCAAAATTTCATGATGATCATGCAACTAGTTCAAATGTTATGGCCAGTTTTGTGCAAAAAATGTGTAAAAGTGCCATCGTCAGTCATTTTGATTTTACAAAGTTTTAGCCAACCTGTACATGAATCAAATGAAAATAACATTGTGAAAAAATTGGGCATATTCTTTATATACATTTTAACATAAATGAACAGTTTCAATAATATATTTTAATTAATGAATCAGATATGCTGTGTCAACTTCATCAATTGTGTTACTTCTAACTATCTTGATAATGGTTTTTTATTAATTTCTGCAGCTAGGAATTTTGTTTTATCATCATATAGAAAGTTAAAACTTTGCATTTGTTATCTGCAAGTAGAAAGGAATAAAGTATTATACTTTCATTACTGCATTTTAGATTTTAGTTAGTCTTTAGCAAGTCTAAAAATGGTCGAAAAAAACATTTTTTTCACTGCTGACATTTTGAAAACTTAAAAACAGCATATCTCTGGAACAAATTGAGATAGCTTCACAATTCTTTTTTTTTATTTTTCATGTTATGAAAAGTTTTAAATGAAAATAACAAAACTGAATGCTTGATTATATATATATATATTTTTTTTTTTGTGCCGCTACCTAATACTTTAGTATATGATTTATATTAGAGCAAATATTTTTTAATTAATTATTTTATTTATATAATTTTAAAAAATGTATTATATTAGCAACTAGTAAAATTAAATGTATAATCTTAACTCTTATTTTAGATTAAAAATCAAAGTTGATTTGATAAAAAAAGTTTTAAAAAATATTTTTCTTCAATAAGTAGATGTGAAAACATTGATAATTTTTCTCAATAATTAGACATGTACTTACATGCTTAAAAGCCTCTATTATGTCAAGTATACTGCAAAGAATAGTGTATTCTCTGACACATGATAAATTTAATTAAAATTAAATACATTAATATTTTTGATGTGCTTAATCAAATAATCCTAATCTTGAATGACTTTTGTAATGTTTGTTCTATGGGTAAACAGCACAAAATTATAGTTTGTATTTTAAAATTTAAATAATGGATAATGATTCATTGATTGAAAGAGAAAAACCACATAAATTCATATTTTTTTAATTTGGTATAAGTTCTACTGCTGATATAATTTGTTATTTTTTTTCTTTTTTGCTAGCAGTATCATGAGTTGGAGTGTGTGTGTGTGTGGGTTTGTTAAAAGGACATTTTTTATTTCATAATAAACAGTGCAGAATAATAGATCATATTTTAAAACTTGGAAATAATGATGGTTGAAGTAAAAAGTGCTAGCAACTTCTGGGTTTTTATTTGATTATTGTGTTTAACATACTGCAACTAAGTTCTGTGGTACTGGTAGCTTATTACTCATCACTGATTAATTGAATTTATTGTGATGCATTTTTTAAAGTATGTTATTATTATTGCCCACTATCAATACACAGTTACACAGATGTAACTGTCCATAGCAGAGTTCATGGTCATATCATTCACTTTATTGTATTATCACACATCCAATTGCAAAATTCAAGTTCTGTGAATAGTTTTAATATTTAAAAAATTAGCATAATATTTTTTAACACTTTAAATCTGTTTTTATGATAACATACTGGAGTTGTAGTCATAGTAATATTCTTCTTCATGAACGTTTAGTTACATTTGAAAGTTTTTTTTAAAAGGGAAGGTAATGAGTTCCTTAAAAGTTTAGTATTGCATCCATATATGTTTTCATAACATTGAAAACAAAAATTATTAAAAACCTAGTGTTTTAACCCTTTGAACCCGAGTTCCCGCTTTAGCAGGATTACCAGAAAATTTTCCATTCGAAGCATTTGCATTCCAGCCTTGGCTGATACATTACTTTCATGATTTGTGTTTCACTCAGATTGCATTTCTCTTCTGAGTATTATATTTTAGGCTGTAGTAAATGTTGTATTTTGTATTTTGGTGATATTGCATTATGGTATGGTTAGCTCTTATTTTTGCAATGCCTACCCATAAGAGATAAACCACATTTACTTTCTTTAATTCTCTCTCCCCTTTTTTTTCCTGCCTTTCTCTTGATCATATTCTCTCTTTCTCTCTCACACTATCATATGCTATCTTTTCCCTTGTTATCAGTTTATCACTTCTTCCATTCCCTTCTTTCATTCATTTATCTCTCCATCTCCCGTCTGTTAACTTTTTCATTCCTCTCTCTTTTTAATTTTTGGCCTGGTGTATTATGTTCTTACCTGGCAATAAAAAAAAAAATCCTGTGCTATAAAATAATTTTACTTTAAGCAACATATTCAGAAAACTTACATTTATGCAAGCAGATCCACAGGCAAAAGCTAGTAAAAAATAATTATTAAATTTTTCACTAAGAAAATCACATTGTTGATGAATGAGTTTTGAGGAAAACATACTTTTGATGAAGCATTAAATTATCCTGGCATAGTACTGGATAGAAACTATGCATATGTATCTAGATATATTTTATTCTTAGTATAAACTTTATTTTTTTAAAATTATTTTTTAAAGCAACCTTAATTTTGAAGACTTCTGTCATCACTAGTTAGTAGGCTTTGAACTTGACTTCAAAGAATATATTTATTTATTTATTTGCGGAGCACTACCTTCTTTCAATTGTGGATTTGCTACAAATCCCATTTTTTGGGCAAAGTAATTGTGAAAATATGTATACTGAAAGATGATAACTACTCTAAAGAAATGACACATAAACAATGAATACAAGGATTCAATTTTCATTGTTATCAGTCTCACTAATCTGACATCATGCTTGTGAAGTCAGTGTTCTTTAGTTAGAATTTTCAAGATCACATGCTTTACATAGTTTTGAACTGTCAAACAAAAAATGGCCAAAGAAAGTTGGTTTCTTTCAACTTAGAGAATCATATTTCACTTGTATTTATTAAATTAAATTTATTTTGTTGGCTTGTTTTTGTTGTAGTTTTTTTGTTTAAATTTTGTCATTGTGGCATTAAAGTAAAAAGGCAAAAAAATTAACTTAAACTATGGTATTTATTTCCAACAATGAATATGCACAAAACAGGTTCAAATATTCAGCAACAGGTTCACCTGTGCTTGTAAAACCAGCATATTGTTTCAGTCTCTTTAGTGCTGTTCTACTTGGAACATGATCTAATATCTGGATCAGTTGTTCTAATCAGCTCCATTATTCTAGGCTGTTATCTGAATCTACCAGCAGTTCACCATGTGCATTATCAGATACTGGCATACTTTCTTGCAAACGTGCGCATAAATTATCTACAAGGGTTTTGATGTCTTTAACTTTTATTTTTAAAACCTTTTAACACCTATAAATCAATCTTTTGTTAAGTTACTTTTTTCTGCCTGGCAAAATGAAAGGTTTGCTGAGAGTTCTTCTATCTTTTCTGATAGCAACTGAAACCTTTGTTCTGAATCTGAGTCAACTTTCAATACTAGTTCCTTCAGAGCAACCCTCAAAAATCTCACTTGCAAGCTCTCAATTTGTGATGGAAAAATGTCATTTGTAAGTTCAGAAAATAAGAAGTGGGTATCATGAGGTGATATTTTTTCACAAAAAATAAATCAAGAATTTCTAGTTACCTTTTAATGTTTTATATAATTACTGGCAGTCAATTTGACTATCATTTCATATTAGATGCGAATTGTGATTGCTGAGAACAGAATTAGAATAACAATAATACTGTAATTATATGTCTTGAATGCGTGCCATGTGCGAGTGAGGGGCGCATTCTCAGTACATAGATACCCACCTCCTTTAGCATGCATCTATACTGAAGCAACTCATCAATATTCGGATCAGTTCAGATTCAGAAGTAGTGCTGTGGAGTCGGTTATTTTTTGGTGAAGTCAGTAAAACTGTCCTGACTGATGAAAATTTTATGAAACTTGAGTTTAAGGCAGGTCCACATTTGAACCATGAGGGGTGTTAAAAAAAAAATTTCCAAAATTGAAATAACATCCTAAGGTAGTTGTTTATTATTATTTTAGTACATTATAAGCAATGGAAATAAAAGATACTTTGTGAAGTTATTGAAATAATAAGCTAAATTAAAAAAATCTGCTGCAGTATAAATTAGAAGTTTGTATGAAAGGTATACAAGTTGGGTTGCTACCTTTTTCAACAAGAGTAACCATGAAAATAAAGCTTTTGAAAAATATCTAGACATACAGGATTGATCAAAATGTGGAAGCTTAAATCTGGAAAATTTCAGAGAAACTCTATCATGTCTAACTAAATTCAAAATAAATTTTTACCAAGCACTGAGAGGCTGAGAAATTTGACCAAGTCTGAATTGAGCACTAAAACTACAATGTCCATGCTATCCCGAGATTATTTAAGATGCTGCTTTGACTGTCAAAGCATTACCATCAACTCAAGTCACTGTGGAATGTTTGTTTTCTTCCCTCAGAATCATCAAATCCGATATGAAAGCAGCAATGAAGCCAGACCTATTAGAAGCGATCTTTGTAAAGAACCAATTCAGTTTAGATAAGCATTATCATATTAATATGTTTTGAGGTTTTTTGTATTATATTATTGTATGATTGAAAAATAATTTTAAATTGAAATCTATGAATGCCACTTCTTCACGTATTTACACCTATACTATACTCATACATATAACTCCATATAAGTATATAATTTTATGCCAGTATATTAGTATTAAGCTAGTCAGTTGGAGCCCAAAATTTCTGGACTGACAGAGATATCACAGTGTTATGCATACGTTTCCTGCTTTGCTATAGGTTCATTCATTTAAATCTTTCAGTGCCTTTTATTCCTACCAAATATTCTATAGCTAGTTTAAAAAAATCTAAATGATTAAAAGTTTCAACATAATAAGTGACAATGAAGCAGTCAAATGTATTTTCATTTTTTTTTTAAATAAAAAATTATACTGAAACCAGTTGTGCAGAAATAAACTCTATGGAGATAGGTGAAACTGAGTTGCATATAAAGAAGCAGCCCATGAAAATTGTAGCTATGAGTAATTCACAATTTGTTATGACAACTTGCTAGTGAAATAATGCCAAAACGGGGTGGGGATGGGGTGAACAATGACGATAAGTGCTAACGTCAGATATATAATAGATTTAGGTAAAAAAGAAAACCTGACTATATATTTGTCTTTGTTGGAAAATAAGAAATGTTTGTTTTTATTACTTCTTTTATTACTTAATCAGCTGCTGCCACTTCGCTTTTCATTCTTTTATTTGTACTTGAAGAGTTTATTTCTGCAGAATTGGTTTCATTATCACTTTTTATTAAAAACAATAGTAGAAAAAAATATGAGTGTAGAGAGCTATTATTCCTCTGTTTAATGGACCAAAGAGGTTGTAAAACCCATAGAAATCTTACTTCATTGTTAAAAAGTGGTACTGAAAACACAAATTTTACTTTTATGGCTGCAATGCGACATTTGAACCATTTTTATTGCAGCCCTAAGATACATTCATCCAAATTTATGAATACAAAAATAAAATTCAGAAGAAAAACAGCAACTTAGTTTGAAAGATGAAACATATTTTATTTTTCGTATAAAAATAGTTCAGGTTAAATGTGAAGAAAATTGCACTGATAAATTTTAGCACATTTTTTGCTTGTGTTTGTGAGTCTTTGCCCAAAATGTGATGTTGGGTTTGTCTACATAAAGGAGTGGGCCTAATGGCTTTGGCATAAATTTGCTCTTTTGATTGTTGTTTGAAGGAAAATTATAAATACTGTAAAATATTTACTTTTTTGGTGTGTATACAAATTCTTATTGGATTTTGCAAATCACACTTTTCTGTTATTATCATTAATTAGAGATTAAGGTTTATGATTATAAGAGAGTGGATTTGAACAGTTTTGATAATGTGCTTGAAAAAAATAGAGGTTGTTTAAAGATGTACTATAGATGAAGGCAGTCTTGTGTCTGCATAAGTGTTGCATACTAAATATGTAAAACTGAAAGTAAAATGAATTGTCTATATCGCTTAATTTATATTTAATTGAAACACTATTTCATGTATCTCTTTATAAAATCATAATAAAAATGCATGATTTAATACATCACTTGATTAAGTAACAAAATATGAAATCCAGTATGAAGCATTCAGAGCATTTAGGACAAATTTAGCAGTTTTGAAAATGTTTTGGTTTGCTTTCTGAAAGCTGAAGTAATGTTTTAATGGTTTAGTCTGTGTGTTTTGTACAGTATACCTCTTTCATTGATGTGTTAGAAGCAGCATAGTTTTACTTTTAGTTCTGGCATATAAAGACTTGTTCTTCTCAAATAACAGTTTTGATAAATTTATTTCTGAAACATTGAGGCTTGTTTACTCAAAGATTAGCATGTCAATTTAGTTCTGAAAAATTAGGCTAGTTTACTCAAAGACCTGCTTGTTCAATTTAGTTTTGAAACATTAGGCTTTTACTTAAAGACTAGTTAGTTCAATTTTGTTATTTAAACATAGCCTTGTTTACTTAAAGACCAGCTTATTCAATTTAGTTTTGAAACACTAAGCTTGTTTACTCAAAGACTATCTTGTTCAATTTAGTTCTGAAATATTAGGCTTGTTTATTTAAAGACTACTTGTTCTGTTTATAGAAACACTAGGCTTATTTACAGTGCCCCTGATCTTTTGATGTCTCATATAACTTTTTCGTAATAAATGCTTCCATACATGCGTGTGCTCACATGCAATATATATATATATATATATATATATATATTAATCATAATGAATCACATTTCCTGTTACTGTTATAAATTATAATAAATAATGTGATTCATATGTATATATAGGCTGGAGGCAAGCCTGGTACAGTCACCTTAAATCTGCCAAACCAAAACTTGAATCTGCAGCAGCTCCAAAATCTGAGGAATATTGGAAGCATGCATGGATTGCAGATCTCTCAAACTCTTGGCCCTGCACAGCAGCAGTACCTTGTCCAGCAGCAACAACAACAGCAGCAGCAGCAACAGCAACAGCAGATGTCTGTTTCAGTACCAGTGTCAACAGTTCTTGCATCCAGTAGCATCTCTGGGCCAAGTATGAACCATCTTGTTGTATCTAATACTACTGGACACAGTACTAATGGAGGCAAAAAGATGAAGTCTAAAACATTAACTTCAAAATGTGTGAATTCAGGTACTACAATGTACACAGACAATATTTTGTCCCAAGCAATGAAAACCAGTGGTATTGAACCAGAAGATATGATGGACATGTTTAATGGTACTTTACTGTCAGATGATCTTGCCATTTCAGAAACACTGCCACAGCCACCAACACCACCACCACCTATTGCATCAAAAAGCAAAAAGAAGAAAAAAAAGGAGCCAAAAGATGAGGAACCCGTGCATCCATTGGTACTGAGCAGTACGCAGGAAATTCCTGTTGTTAAAAGTGCACTTAGCACAGCATCATCAACTCCTGTTACTACCACCATATCCCAAGCTACTGTCTCACTTCCAGGCCATATTATGCAATCGGGTGGTCTATCTTCAACTCCAATAACAATGTCTGGTCAGAACTTTACTTTGACTTCCACCACTACTTCTAGTGAGTTGACATTTGGCATTCCTACTGTTGTCATGACTACATCACTAACTTCATCCTCTACTGGAACATCAACCAGCAGCAATAATGCATCATTGAATTGCCGAGGTATGAAGCAAGGTCCACCGAATGTATCAATAAAGCCCATGATTCCCAATCTGCAGCTGACATTAGCAGAGAAACAGCAGTTGCTTAACATTCAGACTGAGATTCAGCGATTACACAACAAGCCAGTGCAAACACAAGCTGAATTAACTATGTTACAGCAGCTAGATATGCAAAAAAAGAAGATTCAGCACCAACTCATTAGTGCAATGAAGCAGCAGCAACAGCAATCAAGATTGCTGCCTGGCATGGTAGGACAATCTGTTGTGGCTCAGCCACAGGTATCTGTAGCTTCTGTGCAGCAGCAGTCCCAACCCCAGCCCCAGCTCCAGCAACTCAAACTGGAGGTAAAACCAGTGATTAGTCAGATTCATGTGCCAGGGAATGTGTCTGCAGGCAGTAGCAATCTTCAAACAAGTTCTAATTTATCTGTGCCGACAAAATTGAAACTTTTACCAACAAAACTTGAACCTGGCTCTGCTGATAGTCCAAGTGACATAGTTCAAGAAACAAAACCACTGATTATGACAGGAGCTGGAGTCACACAGACCAGTGTTAATGGTGTTTTGACATCCGTCAGCCAGTCCAACACCATTCATATGGCAGGAGGAAACGTCATGGTTGCAGTGGCAGGTCAATCAATTGATAAACGGCCAGTGAGTGGAAATGCCTCAGTTCCTAACCAACAGAATGTTTTGCATGTTCAGTTTACTCAGACAGCAAATCAGGCAGTGACAGCTCAATCAGCTGCATCCCAGCATGTAATTGTGCAGTCACCTCAAAAGGCAAGATTTTATAATTAGCCACTTTTATTCTTAAGTTAGCATTTGATATTGTATTTGAACGAGTCCCAGTAAATAAGTATATTTTGTGTGTGTGTCTCTCTCTTTCTCTTTTCTGTGAATTTATTTAATATACATGGTCTTTCACAGGTTAGTAAAAGAATTAAGATAATGTCTACATACATTATCTCTTCCCCCCTCCTCCCTCCCCCCCATTCTTTTACCAGTATGCCTAAGTCTTTTGTCTGGAATAGCAAAAAATTACACTATAACACCATATAAATGCATAATACATACATAAGGCGCATTTAAACACAACATGATCATATGATAACATGAAATAATTTTAACAAAATTAATTATTATCATGACATTCTTGCTGCAAATGTGTAGGGCTATATCAAAACAAAAGTATAATGTGGTAATATCCCACACAAATTTAGCACGCCTTTTCATGAGATAAATACGATTCTGCAGAATACAAAGAACTTGTGAATTGAAATCACTGTTGTGATTGAGAATTGTAGAGCATCCACATTAACAAAAGTAATATGTATGTTTATAGAAAGACAAAGAAAGAAGAGATTTGACTTGTTGTTTGTATTATTACCTCTGATATCCACTTTATATAAGTTTGACTCTAGGTATGAAGAAACCAAATAACATTTAAATATAGGTTATTTGAATATTATTAATGTAAAATTATATCTACATATCATTAGGATTGAATTTTAAAATTAAAAAAAAATAATGAATTATAAAATGTGTTTTACTCAGACTTTAACAGTAAGCCAGCACACTGTATTTTGGAGATACATTTTCACAGCATTTTGATAGTCTCTCTATGTTTTATTTATTTATTTTTTTTTGGGGGGGGGGGGAGGGGGAGGGATTATGAAAAGAGTCATCATTTATGTGAGCTTATATTATTTTAAAGCATTTTTGTTCTTGTAAATGCGTATTACATACATATTCTTTACCTGTGAAAAGAGATTTGGTTTAAGTAATGTAAGGAAGTGATATTTTTATAAAGTATATTTAAAACATTTAAAGATATTAGGCACTAAATATTTAGGTTACAACTTGGAAAAATAATTTAGTTGCTACTTATACCTCTTAACATAATTTTGTGTAAAATATCTATTCAGGTGACACTTATGACTAAAACAGCACCTGGAAGTGTTGTGACTGGTGGAAAAGGAGCCAGTTTGGTTCAAACTGTGTCTCAGGTTGTGCCTGTTACCCTTTCTCCAACTCAAGCACGTCCAGTGCAGATCAAGGTAGGAAGTGTGGAATAACCCACTGTTTTCCTATTAATGTCCTATTAATTTTCTGTTTTGTTATTACATGTGTGTAACTTTTATTGCAATCCTGAAGAGAACAATATAAAAAGTACAATTTTTACATAGTTTGTTGATTGTTACTAACTTAGATTTACACAATAATTAAGAAATGTGTCAGGGTTCCCACACAGGCCTGGAGTTCTGGAAAAAATCTGGAATTTTTATTTTAGCCTTTCCAGGCCTGGAAAACGTCAGGAAAATCAGTAAAATGTCAAGAGAGTCTGTAAGAAGTCTTAAATTTGAGTTTTTACTGTTTTAATTTTAAGGTTGTCCACAGACTGAAAATCGGAAACCGTTTTAATATCTTTTGGTCGTCCGCTGATTACAAATCAGAAACAGAACAATGGATTTGCCCTTTTACCTTCAGAGTAATTGCTTTTTTTCAGATAATGTATGCATTACTGAGAAAATGTAGGAGAGTGCTGCCATTGTAAATTTCCAGTTTGCATTGAGCATAATTGTAAACCCTACATGGATTTGAAACTTCTTGAGCTGAAGTGCATGGTCACTGTAAAAATTTTATAAACACAGAGTCAAATGATATTACTAGGGCAGAAATTCTGTGGGCACTGAAGAAAGTTAAATCACATTTTTCATACAAAAGTGCCGAAGACATTGTTTCATTGTTTACACTAATGTTACCAGATAGCAACATTGCCTAGAAATTTTCTTGTGGAGAAAATAAAATCTCACACATTACAACCTATATGATTAGTCCACATTTTCAAGATTTGTTGTTGGACAAGTATCGACACCATCATAATTTAATGCTTCTTTTCGATGAAGCCTCAATGTTCCAGAAATACAAGCAGCTGGATATGTCTATGAAAATCTGAGATGTTGAAAAGGTTAGTTATTAAAGTTTTGTAGATATCTCTCTCTTTTTTCTATTTGTATTAGTATTAATTAATATAAATAATTAATTCATATTATTAATATTATTTAAAGTTTTCTATTGAAAGTTATTATTTTTTTTTAAATACAGCATATGATTTTTTCTGATTATTTTTCAAAATTGATGAAGTTTTTAAATTTAAAAAGTACTGGGATTTAATGATTATACAAAAGATATCTTTCCGTTAATTTTATTAAAAAATTTGATCTTTAAAAAATAAAGATTTTTATTTTATTACTTTAGATTTATATCCATTGCACTCTTAAATAGTATAAATAAATAAAAATATTTCTGCTAATAAAGATGACCTAATAATTTAAAAACACTATTTAAAAATTTAATCTATATCATGTAAGTGCATGGTAATTATATTTAGAATTTACTATTGGCATTGCATTTTACACCAGATGAAATATACAGCAGAAATCTTCACACAACAAATGTTCAGAGTAAGAATAATAAAAGAATGAACACATTCATATAATACTGTGCAGTTTGAATAAGCATTGAAAAGTAATTTGTGATTTTTATCAGTCTAAGGAAAGTTCGTGTTCAGATTTTTTTTGGTAATAATTAAAAAAATATTTTAAATGTCTTTAAAAATTTAAATATCATCAGAATCTTGGTGTTTACAGTATAGGTCTGGAATGGATTTGTTATATATATACAAAAAGAGAGTGGTGTATTGTTTGCTTATTATACCCTCATTTAGAACTGAGTGGGATAGAAAGATCAAGTAGTATGCTTGTGCACAAATGAAACAAAGAATTTGAATGTGTGGCATGGTAAATTTGCCTATCCCTACTTTGAAACTGAATTGTTATATAAATTGTTAAATTGTCATAGTGGCCCAACCTTGGGCACTCCTTATGATGGTATTTTTGGAAGTGCCTGAGTTGGAAAAACACTCAAGTTGAGAATATGCTAGAAATTGCTGATGTAATATAAACTAGTTCAAACGGGATGAGTAGTTTTTATTGTCTAGTGGTTAAGATTTATGAGAACGAGACCTGCCAATGGGCTGAGATAAAAAAGTTTACCTGCTGTAGAAAATTCTATTGTCTATAATCACTTGAATTTGGTGTGGCAAGAAGTCCGGTCATGAAAGGCTTAATGGTGAGTTAGCTGACTGGTTGAGAGAGAATGGACTTTGAAATATTTCATGCATTTTTGCTATTATGTTATACTTGTATTTAACATAGAGATGTATTATGTGATTAGACTATTATTTCTATAAATGTTTGAACTATGATGCTTGTATATAGTATGCTAACAGTTGGCATTGTTCTAGTGAAACTGCTCATAAAACTATAATGCAGTATTTATTTATATTATGCTGTATGCGTATATTGGGCTAATAAATATTATTGCAGGAAACTGTAAATTGAGACTTGTATTAACCTCTTGCCCGACTTTTAAAAAGTTATGCTATGCACCACCATGGCAGGTTGTTTTGCCGCTCAGCGATAATTGGATGGGTTAGCATACTAAAAAATTAAAAGCGACCATAAATCTCAATGGATTTTGAAAAGGTAAAGCATAACATTTGCTAAACTTACTAGAGAATTTAAAAATTATTGTTTTTTAAAATTTAAAAATTAAATATTTAATAAAAAGTCCCCTTACCTTTCGTTGATCTTGAATGATGAGTCTCAGTGTCTGAATCTATGTACTCACAGTGTTTCAATTGTTTATAAAGATTGTTATAAAAATCTACCTGACACCCCAAAACAGTCAATTTTTAAAAGTCCATGTGTTTGGAGGTGTTTCTGCGGTATTTAGGATAAGAAATCTGGGTGCTGCTTCATCAGAGGTTACCCATTACACTAGATCAAACTAGATCAAAAGTTCAAAGCACAGAGCGTCAAGCAAGCAACCACGAGTACTGTTAATGGCTACAGCGCCGAGATGTGCTGAAAGCTTCAAAATCTAAGGAAACAAAAATCTCATCCTGTTGTTGATTAGATACAAAAGTACTAGTTTTTCTGCATAATTTTTAGTCCTAATATTTTTTCTAAATGAAAATCATTTCCTCATGTTGAATTTTTGTCCAAATGTATATATTTTGCAGTCCTTGTGAAAAGTACTTGAGTAAACATGGTAGGAAAAGGAATGATGAAGCCAGAATCACTGAAATTTATTTGTAAAAATGTGTTTTTTTACAGTACACATGCAACTGAAATAAATGTTAATTATAGCACTTGCTGCAAGTCATGGCACAAAATAGCTGGCCCCTAGCAAATACAAAGGAGCTCATTTTCTGTAACACTTTTTGTGAAAAATCCATATAGTTTGCACATCCAACTGAAGTACAGAAACACAGGAGTCTACTGCACATTCTTCAGAAACAGTCAATTGAATCAGTGTACACATCCAGCTGACAAAACGAAATACAGTGTTTTCCGTATGTCCCAACAGAGGAGTTCAATGCACATTTAAAAAAAAAAAATCAATTATAGTGATAAGTCCGTGAGTGGAAAGAAAATGTTTTTCCCAATATAAACAAATTCCATTTGCTTGATATATATAGTAGAATAATAAAATGAAAATGTAATCTACAGTCCGGTTGAATCCAGTGGAGCACAAATCCAAATACAGAATGTTTTATAATAAAAATAATTTAGAAATTTTGTATACTGTGAGAAAATCTGTATCGTACAATGACTACTGAGGTAAATTGTCAGGTACAAATAAAAGCACTGAACATGTATTCGATTTCATCAGGAAGAAAAGAAGAAAATTATAAAGTAGACCCTACCTAATAATGTAAATGCACCGAAGAAGACATGCATGTACAAAATTGTAAATGAACAGTAAATAAATTTTGAATATGATGTTGCTGAATTATATGTGTTGTAAAGTATGAAATTAAATGTTAAAACAAACTGCTGATGTAATGCATAGAAGAAAATAGACAAAAGGAAAGAAGAATTATAGAAGGAATAATTTACAATTTCATTTGTGAATGAAATATTCGAAAGCAGGGGGTTACACACAAAGCAACTTGGCATGTTGGGCAGTAATAGTATGTCTTTTGTACAATTTTTTGTTTTGCACAAATGCGACATCTTTGCCTTGGCTTTGGTTTAGTTTGATCAAGGTGAGGATGAAATTCAAGAAATGTTGGCCAAACAGCCTAGATCAGGGGTCTCAAACTCATTTTACCTGGGGGCCGCTGGAAGTAGAGTCTGGGTGAAGCTGGGCCGCATCATTATTTCCTGCTGCCAGAGACCTGGCAATGCTTCCTCTTACACAGCTCAGACACATTTGGCTTCAGGGAGGAAGCCACTGAGACCCTCGGTATGGCTTGAAGATGCTCATTAGTAAGTTTGGACCTGAATTTTGACTTATTAAAGTTCATGGTGGAGAAGAGCTTTTCACACAAATAGGTGCTTCCAAAAAGGCACATGGTCCGCTTGAACATCCTTGAAAGTTCAGGGAAAATAAGTGGCAATTCTCTCAAAAACTGTCCAAGCTTGTCTGCTTTTCCACTCACCTCCTTGAACTTGGCTTTGAGTTCAGAATTACACTGTATGTCAATTAACTCCATTTGAAGCACAGGAGGGACATCTTCCACATCGAAGGAGAAGGGGTCAGCAAATATTTGAAAGGTGGTTCTGTGTTTCTTGAAATCTGCAAACCTGTGATCAAATTCTTCCTGCAGCTTTACAATGGCATCAACATACTTCTCACCACTGAATGGTGTGCCAGAATCCATGAGTGCCTTACATGCTGGGAAATGGCAGAGGTTTGTCTGAGAAAGCTGGGCTTTCCTTAACATGAGTTTTGTGGAAAATGCTCTGACATTGTCATATGCTGCGCTGACAAGCTGTCCCTGGCCTTGTAATTTCTTGTTCAGTACATTCAGCTCTTGTATGATATCAACAAAAAAAGCTAAGTCCATGAGCCATTTGGGATCACTTAGTACAGGAACAGCCATCCCATCCTTCTCCATGAAAGTTTTCATTTCTGCTCTCAACTCATAAAACCTCTTCAAGACCTGTCCCCTGCTAAGCCAACGTACCTCAGTGTAGTAGAGCACATCCTCATATGCTGACTCTATTTCCTCTAAAAAGGCATGGAACTGCCGGTGCTTTAAGCCCTTGGATCTGATATGGTTGATGCATTTCACAACGTCAGACATCACATTGTCAAGCTTCAGGCATTTGCTGCAAAGGGCCTGCTGATGTATAATGCAGTGCAGAGCAATGGCCTCTTCTACACCTTCTTCTTTCAATTTTCTTTGAACAAGTGCCACAACTCCATTTCTCTTCCCTGTCATTGATGGCGCTCCATCAGTTATTATTCCAGCAAAACTCTTCCATAGTAAGCCGGCATCTGCAATGGCATCACACAGCCGGTGGAATATCTCCTCAGCGGTGGCCTGGCCATGCATTGGAATCACTGTGAGCAACTCCTCCATCACTTCAAAATTGTCGTCAACACCACGGACATATATTGCGAGCTGTGCAGTGTCAGTGACATCGGTGCTCTCATCAAGAGCGACTGAGTATGCATGGAAATGTTTAGCTTTCTCACAAAGTTGATCGTAAATGTTACCTGACAGGTCAGAAATGCACTCTGCTACTGTGTTGGCTGAGAGGCTTATGTTGCTAAACTGACTGTTCTTTTCTGGACAGACTGTACTTGCAACCTGTAACATGCACGTTTTGATGAACTCGCCATCTTTAAATGGTTTACCTGCTTTAGCAATCATCTCACTCACCACATAGCTAGCTTTGACTGCCGCATCACTCTCTTTGCTTGCTTTCTTGAAAAAAATCTTGTTGCCTCAGTAAACATGTTTTAAGTTTGGCGACTCGGTCTTCTCTTTCATCTCCCTGGTATTTTGCATACTCCTCAGCATGCCTAGTTGAGTAATGACGTCTGATGTTGTACTCTTTGTGCACTGCAACTTTCTCTGTGCATATAAGACACGTCGGGATGTCCCTGTGCTCAACAAAAATGTAGTCCATCTCCCACTTCTCCTGAAATTGTCTGTGCTCATCGCCAACCTTTCTCTTCACAGCAGATTTTGAGTAAGACATGACTGGGGATGGGTTACAAAATAAAACAAAAACAAAGAAACGTATTTGCACTGGGTGACAGGATGTATTTTCTCTCCACTCGATGGCAATCACGTTTCAAGTGACTAACTTTCAGCACGTTTTCCTACTTTGTGGCATGTAGCAGTCTAACTCACTCAGCCCAGCACAGGGTATATAAAGGTGCATATGAATTTATGGCGGGAAATCTATCAGTCAAGCATCGGCTTGGACATGACCTACTATCGGCTATTGTTCGAAATATTACGTAATAGGAGTGAGTTCCCTTCCGACTGTGAATACAGCGCATGCACCAGAGCATAGTGATTACGAATAAGACTGTGTCCACAAAAAGCTAAACATAACAATGCAAACTGATTACGGGTTAGGAGGTCAAGTATAATTTGCCTTGACTCCATTACATAGGCATACGATAAAACACATTCACTCAATTAGGAATCACGTCAGTGTTTCAAGTACTTTTTTTTTGTAATTATTTTTATATAATCTTTCTTTTTGTTGGTATATTGTTTATTTACTTTAATATTTCTTATTTGTTTAAACATATTTATTTCTTTAGATTGCTGTATTCCTTTATTTATTTATTTTTCTGTTCTTCCTTTTCTGTTCTATCAGTCTACTATTTTTTCTTCTTTGCTAAACCATTCACCTGTTTTTTCGACAAGAAAATTCTCTTTTCTAAACCACTCATCTGTGTGTAGGCCTTTAGGGTCTATAATCTATATAGAATCAGCTTGCTAGAGCTGGATGTTTTGAACTTTGCTAAACAGTAGCAATATGTAACAGGCTTGGGGAAAGAAAGTCCCTGAGTTTCAACACAACGCGCTGGTTGTTATCCTGAGGTATGGTAGCCCACAGGTGACAAAAACTATAAAACTCCCAAGGTGTGTGAGAAAAACGTGTGGGCCGCACTATCATTAAACTTTGATATCAAGTGGGGGCCACAAAATATCGTCTTGCGGGCCGCGAGTTTGAGACCCCTGCCCTAGATGATGGTAATTCAGCAGAAGGGTGACCACAGTCAGTGGCATGATACTGATGTAAGTGAAATTTATCAATTTCTAGGGCTTATCCTTTTGATGGGGATAGATCGGAAATCTATTATTGATCATTATTTTTCTAATGATGAAAATTTACGTTCATAATTTTTTTCCTAAAGTCATGTCAGGCCGTAGATTCCGTTTGCTGCTGAGTTGCTTACATTTCTCAGACAATAGCATCCCTGTGGCCGGAGACCGAATTCAGAAAATCAGATTGATTCTTGATCATTTCAGATGAGTGTTTTCATCAGTTTATGTGCCTGGTGAAAATATTTGTATTGACTAATCTTTGATGCTTTGGAAAGGTCGTCTAAGTTTCAGGCAGTACATAAAATCTAAACGTGCGCGACTGATACGAGATTGTCTAGTATTTTCTGGATCTGCCAGTAATGCAGCCACATATATATTTGTATACTCCACAATTTTTTGCACAATATTCTTAGGAAGAAATGCTTAAAAAACATCAAATTCTGTACAATCTTTTGCAAATGGAATTTGCACTCCACTGTTTCCAATAAAAGCATGCGGTGATGTGTGTGCCAAATCAAATGCGCAACGCCACACTACACCATTTTTGATCTAAATTTCGACCGGCTGCAACATCTCTGTCATCAGTTTGTGGTAAATCACTCGGGGAAAATAAAATTTTCATATTCTGACGAATAATTAGAAGTATCTGCTTCATCGATATCAGATTCAGCAGTTGGTTTACAGAGCGAATCAATGAAAGCGAATGCATTTCGAGATGACGAAGCCATAGCTTACAATGTTCTCAAGGGATGCAGGCAGTAGACAGAAAAATTAAAAAAAAACCTTTTGGATCTAATGAACAGTTTACTTATAACTATCCAATGGTAGAAGTGATAACAAATGCCTTCTAAGGGAAATTCACACTTGTTTGACACTGATTAGCTTAGGTGACAGACTAAGAATGCGCATGCGCTAACTTTTGATGCCGGCGTCACTGTACCGTAGTGATGCATTTACATTTTGTGTCGCTAAGGGCACTGTGCCAGTCAACAGGTTAATGAATGAATGGAGTTAAAAGGGATAAACTGGAAACTTAGTGTTTGCTCCCCAGTTATATTTTCAGGGACAAAGAAACCTTTCCTTGTATTATTTGAATCTCCTGGTTTATTGATTGTAAACCGCTAAAACTGTGGTAGATGAGGGGAGCCTCTACTGCAGTGTGTAATGGTAAGAATGCACTGCACTCCATTGATGTAATGGTGGTAAGGTATGCCGACTACATTGAAAAATTTCTTTTACAGGAAGTTATTAGAAATTGCTACAATTGTTGTTCTGGTTGAAGGAACTGACATGGCGAAAAAAAGTGCCCAGGTTAGCTTCAAGAGAATAGCAGCGTATCAGTGTTTCAATGTGAGGAGGGAGACATGGAGTTGACGTGGACAATAACTTGTGACGTAAAAGCCCATAAAAAGACTATTGAGACTGTGCTTGAATCAGGTTAAGTAGAAATTATTATTGCCTATCTCTAATAACTCCATTTCTGTTCTCTGATAAGAACTATTGACATTAATTTGTTGAATTGTATTTTAGGATATAAGACTGTGTAGTATAAAAACTATTCAGAGATGGTTTCATGGAAATATTGATGTCAAGTAATCTTTTTCATTATATTTGTCTTATGTATATTTAATTGTTGATTTAATAAATTTATTATCCTTTTTACATATATTGATATCCTTACATTAGAGAAGAATGTGGAGGGATGGGAGCTTGCTAAATATAAAGACGGATTTGTCTTCTTTAGTTAAAAGTTTTTCACCTACAGAAATATTGTGTGACGGTAAATGTTTGTCTTTATGTGGAAGAGAGTAAACTTTTACAGCGCCTGCATGTCTGCGGAGAGAGACGAGTGGTGTCTGCTGGAGAATTATTAATAAATAACATAAATTAAAATTTTCATCACTTGTAATTAGTTTTGGACAATTAATTAAAATAATAATAACCATTAACTAAGTGGCATTGGCATCACGGAATTTGTATATTGTTCCAGTTATAGCTTCTCAGATGCTTATACATTTACTTGAGAGAAACAAAATGAGAGGTCTCTTTCATTCACTGATTAGCAGGGTTCCTCTTTCTCTTAGGTTTGTTGTGAAAATACGCACATGAGTAAAAGAGAAGTTACATATAATATATTTAATAAAGTTGAACAAAATCTCAGCGATTTCATTACACCAACATTTGTACATTTTTTTTACCAATGATGTATGCCCTATACATTAAAAATATATGACATTTTTGTTGTTGATTTTGATAAATTTTAATATGCAAGTTTACTTTTTTCACCACTTAATACATCTATACGATGTTTGCATATTATGTCTACAAATGTCTTAATCAATGTCTGTAATTTCATTATGAGGTAAATTGTCAGAACACAAATGCTTGCACTTTTTTTATTGTCTGTTCAACTTTCTACATTTTTTAGTTTATGTTTTCCTAATTTGATTGTTTAAGGTTGCGACACTGAGTTCTGTTTTACTTCTGATGTGTTTTAATTGAATGTAATAGTGAAGTACTATTTCCTTTTTGTTGTTTGTTTTTAAATGAAATATTAATTTCAGTCTTTATCATCAGAGGTTTACAAATTCAGATTGCCAAGGCACCAAAATGTTGATGTGTTATTCCTTAAGTTTCAAGTATGAAGTTTTAGACATGCTTGATGAAATATAAAATAAAATTTCCAAAGAATACAGTTTTAGGGTGTTTTTTTGAATACATTTCAAATGAAAACTATTATTTCCTTTGAATTGTAAGTTGACTGATTTTATCAACCATTATCTTGGGGGGAAAACCCTATTGTTTATCCTTATGATTTGTCTGTCCTGTAGTAACTTTGCAATAGTGACAATATCATAATAATGATGAAAATAAATATTCCTTTAAATGTTTGGACATTTTTTGTTTGAAATTCAAAACTATGTATTTCATTATATGTTCGAAATTGTTTGTTCCAAGCAGAGGGTAATTTGCTTTTTTTTTTGATCGACAGAAGAGCTCTTTTATTTATGTGGTTTTTTCCCCATGTTGCTTCGACAACCAAATCTGAAAATCTCTACAACCTTCCTTAAAGTGTTATTTTCTCCTCCTAATTTGCAACTATCACAAAACATTTTTAATGTTTTCCAGTGTCCTGGCCATTCATTCAGAGGCTAAGAAAACTTGGTGAACATTTCTTGGGGAGTTTTTTTTTCCCCACTTGAACATGAACTTTAATTCTTTTGGAGTTTGAAGACAGTAAGCTATCTTAGAATTCATCACTTTGTGGATCAGGCACTGTTCGAACTATTTATTTCATTGCTTTTCTGGAGAGGGTAGTGTTTGAGAAAAGGACATACTAAATTACTCTGCACCATTATTATTAATTAACATCATTTAATGAAATTTAAATGAAAATGTGAAAATCATTGACTAATTAAATTTATTTTAAACTATCAACATTTGGAGCAAAAAACTTCAAATACAGTTTGAAAATTGAAGAATTGAACTGAGCACATAGTTAACACCCAGTTCTTCATTGACACTAACTGGTGCTAAAATGACAAAATCATCCTCTGACCTTTTGATATATAAACAAATGGGTTTTTAAGAAAGATTTTACTCTTTTGAAATAAAGATTTTTTTAATATATTATTATAAGAACCAGTAGCTGTAATCAGTTAAATGTGATTCAAAAAGAAAATGCATTTCCAGCAGTTTTCTTTGCACATTATATTCACATAGGTCCTGCATATGTAATGACTAATGCGATTATGTTGCAGGTGTATTTTCTCATCTCATGCACATTTCATTGGCTCTGCTTTACAGATAGCAAATCAGGTGATGATGCTGCAGCTTACCCCAGCCCAGCAGGAAAAGTTAGAATTGCACCTGTCTCGCATGTCGATGGATCAGCAGCAAGCTTTCTTGCGCACTCAGCAACATATCCTGGCCAAGCTTCAGATGCGAATGGAGACTGTGATGCATCAGAACCAGGTGATAATTTTGAGTTTGATAGCAAGGAGTTTCAGATTTGCCATTTACCAGTGGATTAATTTGTGTTCTTTTGTGCATCTTAATTTTCATATTTTTCTGTTAAGCTCAAACAACTTTTAATTAAAAGAAAAATAGGCCTTATTTTATATAGGTTGTGCCCCAGATCTGCTTAAAGGTAAAGATTCAACAAAGTTTCTACAGTAAACCCTTTGCTAAAGAGAGAGGACATTTTCTTTCTGTCTGACGATGCACACTTATTTATAACAGATATTTATTTATTAGAACTAGAATTTGCCTTTCAAGAATGATGGGAAGGAAATGAAAAACTTTCAGCAGGGTACAAGATAGACATTTGTTTGTTTTAAAATTCTTTTAAAAACTACATTCTTTGTAAATGTATGTTGGTTTGGTTGTCAAGATTTTTGTCTTGGTACCAGCATATTTTGTATAAAAACATGAAGGATTTTGTGATACCATTTTCTACCGTTATCATTGGAATTGAGGTACTTTGTTCTGCCAGTTGATTTGAGTTCTTCAGAAAACATTGCAAAACTACATTAATGCATCAATTAAATTAAAACCCTAATATACCATCAATTTTAGAAAATCAATTAAACGCCTATATTTTTTATAAATCAATAATTACTTAAGTTTTAAAAATCTTTTTTTTAAGAATAGGAAAAAGATAACAAGAAATAAGTTTGATATTTGGGAAGATTTGAACCCAGGCACTTAAGCTTGAAAATATATCAGGCTAACCATTATGCTGTCAAAGTGTGACTTACAAACGGAGTAGGTTATGGACATAATTTGATTCTTTTTTCAAAGTTGTTTGGACTCCTTTGTGTTGCTTTGAAATATGATGTAACAAAATATACATATTGTTCATGTGAGATTGTGGTTAGATGGATTTGCTCTCTTATTCCTGTTTATCCTTTAAGAATATTAGATTTATCCATTGGATTTACAAATGCTTGTGGAATGTATACGCAGAATGAGACTTTTTAGCACGTACATAGAAAATTAAAAAATTTACTGGATCCTATTTAACAGGTTTCTGGTGCTAGTGTTGGTGACACTGATGCTACTTCAGCTACTGTTGTAGCTCCAGCAGTCATTGCAGCAGCGTCTGGAGTAGGTGGTGGTAGTTCAAAAGTTCAGGTGGTGGCAGCAGCAAGTACCGTCACTGTAACATCACAGCCACAGGATAATCTTCCCCTTACAGTACAGGTAATGAAGTGATAAAGAGAATATTGAGGAAAGAGAAATGTTTTTATGTTTTAGTAGGTATTCCAAACATATTTTTCAAAATCATTATTCATACTTTAAAAACAAATAGACAGATAGAACTTTTTTTGCTGATTTCAATGACACTAAAATGAAGTTTGTACCTCAATTACAACCAAAGTTACAAATTTTTCAATATTTAATTTTTCGCAAAGTTTTACGCTCAAAAACGAAGTTGTACAAATAGCTTATTTTGAAGGTCCACAAAATGAAGAAATGATGAACAATATAGTTCAGACTCTCCACATAAGTAGTATCCAACACACAGATATGGCTGAATTTTTTTGAGAGGCTTTGCAATGTTATTTTTAAATATACAGTCAGTCAAAATTAGTAATTTATTCATTTTCAGGTTGGAAAAAGCTCTAACGCAGTTAACACAAAATGGGCGAAATTGCTATAAACGTTAAAACTGTAATAACTCTGCTTGTAATTGAGCTACAGAGATGCTTTTGGTGTCATTGGATTCAGTTTGGAAAGATCTATATTAAGAATGCACTCAGCACAGTAAGGAAATCTTCATATTTTATACAAACACACTCAGACATTTGCCAATCGTTCATCTAATTTAATGCTTTTTCAGTTCAATGATTCTAGTGCTGTCTAGCATGGAACCACAAGGAATGTTCTTATACATTGAATGCACACAATTACATTCTTTCCACAACAGCATGTTTCATGTTGTGGTGCTTAATAAGCAATTCAATCTGCTGGTAGACCGTTATTCCGTTATTCCACAATCTGCCTTCACTGGACATAGACAGAATTTCATAGTTGCAGTAAAAGACAGCCATTTAATATTTATTATCTCCACATCATCTTTTCTCAGCCAGTCTTTCCAATGACATGCTTTAAAAAATATGTGTACCTCATAAATCTTTCCCCTATTGAATGGTACAATCTCTTAAGGTGGCACACCTAGCTCAAAAAGCATGAAAAATTGAAAAAATTCAATAACAAAAATTTTATTGGTCTTTTCTGATATAAATTTTATGAAATTGCTTTTATTTTTGGACAAATCACAATAGTTTTGAAGATATTTTCAATCAAAGATGGGAGTATACCATAGGAGACATTTGTGGTTAAAAAGTTAACTGAAAATCAGTCATTAATTTCGGTTTCTGCAGGATATCTTAAAAATAACTATTAAAGATATCTGCAAAGAATTTTGAACACAGTTTAAGGATAACATAAGGCCATAAGCTGGTTTCTGAACCTCTAACTTTTTTATTTTACTATAGTGTGGATATATAATTATAATTAATTTTTTTTTATTTAAAAAAAAATTATTTAAATAAAATATGTGCTCCATCAGCTGAATGATTGCTACACACTAACCAGAAATTACAGTATATTAATTGAATATTTTGTCTATATATTTTAAGGTTTTCTTATAATCTTGTCAAAAAGAATTAACAAATTTTAAGTTTAAGAAAATATGTTTATATTAAATAAATAATTTTGATGCAAAACCTATTAAATTCATAAGAAAAGTGAGTAGGCCTATATATTTTGAATCATCAACCATTTTTCACCAGTTTCTGAAAACTTGAATAAAAATTTCCTTCATTTATTTGATACCATTTTTGTCATTGACATTTACTGGATTTCAGTTATGTGTGCTACCTTAAGCTTTGGATAAGGAATATAAATTCTAAAGTCATTTTCAGAGTTCACCCACCACCACCAAAGTTATGATCTTATAAATGTAATACTTATAGTAATAGTATGTGCATTATCAACTCACTCATATATTTATTATTGAAAAATAAGCTTGCAAAATACAGGTAATAAATATATAACTCACTCGTGTCTATCAAAATTTTAAAAAAGAAAAGAAAATCTGGTAAAAATAATAACTATTTATTTTTAATCTAGTGAATCAGTGATATACTCTTTGTTTACTCTGTGCCCAGCTAATGCAGTAATGGACGAAAATATGGTCACGTGACCACAAAATAAAAAGAATTAAAAACAAATAACACGCGATCCGAATAAACGAAATACATTATATTGCAAATAAATCTTTTCCCTATTGAATGATACAAAACTTAAGCTATGGATAAGGCAGGAATAAATTCAGAAAGTTATTTTCTGTGTTCACCCTCAACGCCGTCAAAGACGAACGCTACCGTAGGCCTATAGACACTGACAATTCTTATTTATCGGTTATTATAGTCCTTTAAACGAACAAATATACGCTATAAACTGAAAATAAGTGATTTAACTTATCAACTAACATCCTCAAACAGAGTGATGCACGAGAATGCAAAGTGGAAACCGGTTCAATGTCGCAGAGTTGAACACTACGGTACTCGATAAAGTCCGCCATTTTTGTTGACAGTCTTCGGTGATTTCGGTCATTGAGTACAGTTCTTTCAACGCAATTGGAGTCTTGGAGCGTACTTTTTGTCTCAAACAAACTATATAGGCTTATAGATGAAGAATTTTCCTATTTTCTGGTAGCTTTTACGGTTGCTATGTTATCGGAATCACCAAAAACGTAATTTAAGAAAATTTAAGTTTAACCGTATTTCGCTTTATCTTGAAATTCCCGCGCACTATTTAGTATGGAAATGAACCTTGTTCTCTCCCCTACATTAAAACCGTTATTATTTTTAGATTACTGTACCCTTCACGACCCCACGGACCGAGAAAGAGTGCATGTGTTAAGCGCCACCGCCGGACAAGTTATGGCGGCTTGGTAAAAAAGTCGTTCGGTTGGCAACTTCTGAATAACTTTTTATAACTTTTTCACAATTATTTATTAAAACAAAAAACACAGAAAGACAGAACAGAAAACAAACTTTTGTTTCATGTGCTTTTATTTTACAAAGCTTCAATAATACAGAGGAAACATGAGTGTTGAAAATGTAGAAAAATTGACAAAACAACGTCCCAATCAGCCATTCAGCGATGTTTGGAATACCTAGTTTTAGACAATTCACTTAGTAAATTAGAGAAAATTAAAGTAAATTATAGACAAACTATTGTATTTTATTAATACAGCTAAAAATATTGGTAGCAAAAAATTATTTATGTATAGTTCAGATATAATTTCAAGAAATGGCATATCATTTTAAAGTTCAGAAAATTCTTGAACTGTTTTTACCATTTTCACAAGGATTTTGTTCTGTTGGTTTTCCCCATTTTTACAAATGTCTTGGTTTTATTTGTTTTCTTCATTTTTTCCAGATGCCTGTTCTGTTTATTGTTCCCATTTTCACAAAAGTCTTCTTGCTCTTTTTTGTTGTTCCCATGTTTACCATGGTCAAGTTCACAAGCTTACAGAACATATATTGTCCAGATTCCTGTAGTGATTTTACTCATGAATCCAGATTATACTTTAAGTACCTGATTAATGTATATATTGAGTTATCTGTTTATGCTAGTTTTGTATTTGCAAATTTGAATTTATGTGACCTAAGATTTAGGCATTTTTGTTTTATTTGTTCTTCAGTAACACAAATCAGTTACCTGTGAGCACAAAGATTATAATTCATCAAAGTGATGCAGATTCCCATTTATTTCAGTCTTTAAGTGGTAGTCATGCTGTATAGGTAATGAACTTAATGCTGCTATTTAAATGGGAAAATTCTGTTTAACACTTGCAAGTTTTGTTTGCACAAGGGTCTCTGGAACACATAAATGGCATCAGTAGAGAACTCTCTGTGTGATATATATTTTAAGCAGTCATTCTATTTCTGCTTTCATAATGAGGTTTAGTCTTTTTAATTTCCAGCAAATTAAAAGATAAGGCACAATTGTTTTTGCTACTGGGATTCATTTCTGGGATGAGGCATTTCATGAGAAAAAATTTAACAAATCAAAAATTTTATTCTCTTTCATGACCATTTTTGTAATTGTTAGCTAAGGAATATTAAATATCTCACTTGATTTAAAAAGACATCAGAATTATTTTATCATTGCTTAGCAAAATATATAATTTTTGTAAATGTAATGCAAAATATGCATTATGAAATATAAATTCTAAAAATAGAAAAGCCTGTATAAAAAATATGGATTGTAAGCATATGTAAATCTAGGGTAAAAAAACTTAAGCTTTGGTGTAATGAAGTTGTTTTGTTGAAATAAAATTCCTTCAGGCAAGTCACTTTATTTAGTATTTGCTTAATATCAGCTTTCTTTTATAATCATTTTGTGAGAACTAGCATATATTTTTGACTGTAAATCTTTTTATATAAAAGTACTTGATCATCTGACAGCTTATAAAAACTCTATTGACTCTACTTACTTTGGTGTGCATGTCATAAATGATATACAGATGTGTATATATGAACAAAATATAAACATTTGAAGTTTGAATTAAAAGATGCATATATTTAAATTATCTTGTTATTAGCAGTAGTAGTAGTGGAAGTGGTAGAAGTAGTCTTGTGTCAACTGGCATGACTACTTCTACCACTTCCCTGGCATGACACAGGACTTGAATACAAAAATTTATTGAATAAGCTGAAATAATAGCAGATGTTTTACTACAAGATAAAGAAAACTGATTCTGTTTATCTCTTTCATTATTTTCTTATGATTAAAAAAAAAACACCCTCCCTTCCCCCAGAGTAATTTTAGTTTTTTGAGAAAATATGTTATATTTAGGAATGATTACATAAACTGCCCTAGACTGAGAACCAGAGTTAGAAAAAGAATGATACAGATAGAAAGTAACTCTTTCAAATTAAATAGGTAAATATACATATTTCTTGTTAATAAAATTTTGAGGTTTATATGTTAGTGCACATAAAGAAATGCGAAAGAAAGTATTTTAAAATTAATGATCAAAACTTTGATATGAAGTAGAAAAACAACTATGCACTATAAATTTGTTCTCCACTTGATCTCATTATTCTCAGAACTGTAAAACATGCCTGTAATATTGAAATGCCTTGATTTTATATGATTTTTTTTCCCCCTAACAGGCACTCGAAGGAAGTAAAGATAATATTCAAACAGCAGAAAACAATCAGTTAACACAAAGTGCCAGCATCATGAAACGTTTACAGTTGCCAGAAATTCCTAAAGCAAGCTTGTAAGTGTAATTTGTAATTTCAAGATTGGAAAAAATGTGAACCGTTTTGCTGATGATAAGGTGGGCATGCAGATTACAGTTGATTATCTTTAGAATATCCTGAAAATCAACATGCCATTCTGTATTGCAATAAAATATACTTACTTTAAGGGATAAGATGCATGTTTTTATTTCAGTAATTATGCCCAAAATAATTAAATAAAATTAATGCAATAAGATCTTGATTATAAAGTTTTGTTTCAAGCCAGTATTCTGTATGTATGTATGTATGTATGCGATCTCCCCAAACTGTTCCACCCAAGTTTGATGAAAGGGTTTATAGTTAGATTATTTACTGCACTATTTATTCACATTTATTTTAAAAAAATTAATATAAATGATACGACTTGTTAATCATTGGTCTCCAGACATTAGTGTTTAGAAGTGAAAATAAAAGATAAGACTTTTTAATCATTTGCCTCTGGACAGTATTAGTGTTTAGAAGTAAAAATGAAAGACAGACTTTTAATCATTCACCTCCAGACATTATTAGTGTTTAGAAATGAAAATAAAAGATAATAAGGCTTTTTCATAATTCCTCTCCATATAATGTACCGATAATGTTTAAACTTTAACTCATTTAAAAACAGAGGCTAAATTAACAAATTTGTTAAAAGGATGATTATTATAATATATTAGACATTTGTTATTGTTTAACCCTTTACTCGGCAGAGAGCTTTCCTTTCTTTATCTCTGTGTAGGCAAGAATTTTCATGATTTCAGTGAGATTTAGGGTTACGGTAGTAAAAACATCACATCTTAGGTATTAGTGCATATATTTCAATGAAATAAAATGCAAAGTGAAAGGAAATGAAAGAAGCGTTATTAATATCCTTAATTGAAGTATACTTTCAGGTGTTTAAATTTGAATTCTTGCATGAAAATATATATTTACACACAAAAAAAATATTGTCCAGTTATTGTCCGCTACAAACACTATGTACACGCACTTTGTTGATGCCAGGAACACTAATCTGTCATCAGACGACCAATACATCTCTTTTTTTGGCAGGTTGTGAATTCCTATCAAAATCACAAGTCCAAAATAAGCCTTAATTTCAGTGGCATTAGTTTCCTTCCAACCTGGATTGCCATTTTATTTTTCCACGATTTTCGGACTTGTATACTCGTTCGTTTATTCTGCTATCATGTCAAATGTTTCTTCTTTGAAAAACTGGTAGAAGAAAGCCAGCTATCATTAATTACAGTCACATTCGGCCCCAATTCTGTTATAAATATCGATATATTCAGTGCTAAAGTACTACTATTCCAACCGTCTGCATCTCCAGATACCCCTTCTCCCTACTTCGATATCCTCAGAATCTGATGCACTCTCCTTCAAAATTTGAAAGATGCTACATGTGCACGGTACTGACACTAATGTCACTTCTAATCCTATTGTCCGATTCAAAATAAACTTCTCTTACCTCATTATCTGATAAATTGAATCCAGTAAACTCCACATTATCGCTCGACGATTCTAAGAAATCCATTTGAAACACCAAACGCGAAAAACAAAGAAAACTTTATGAAATAAATGAACAAAGCAAGGAGAAAACGTTTCATAATGGTGTGGAAATCGTTGTACAAAGTCATACTTCCTGTAGACACCGGAACTCACGATTTCTCGAACAGTATGAGAAGAAAAGAGCACTGGTTGATACGGACGCTTTTGGGCATTTTGCCCGATACGACGTTATGGCGGTTTTTGGCGCTCCTCCCTGTAAAGAGTTAATTTTCAAGTCATTTGGATTTTTTAAAAATTGTTTTTCAATGTGTATATTTCAGTTTTACTACTGTAGCAATTCAGGTGGTTAAACAGGAGCTAAATAACTTGATATGCTATTGCATCACTGCATGTTTTGCCATTTTAATCACTGAATACAAAACGTGGTATGCCACAAAAGAAATTTTATCAACTGCCCTATTTATTATATTGGACTTGCGGCTGTTTAGAATCACTGATAAAAACCTTTTCTAAGAATGTTAAACATACTTGATGAAACTGAAATGTGATCACAGTTATGAAAAGACGGATACATACAATAACTTTTCAGCTTTGCTTCCATAAGAATTCACTAATGTGTTATAATTGCGTCAAAGTTCCTGTACTTTGTTTTATATGCATTTAGCACTTTGATCCATTGATTTGGTTAGGTTTGTTTCCCACATGCAGTATTGCAAGGACATTGATTTAATACTGCCTTTTTACTTTTTCTATTTTTGAGAATTGATTTGATAAGAAAGATAATATTGTATATGTTTTGTTTAGTTGGGCATTGTATTCAAGAATACAAGCTTGTTTCTTTGAGATAATTCTTTTTGCTGGATAATCTATTTTCTACAGGTGTTTTTAGCTGATCATTTATGTTTTAAATCATAAATATATTTATATGTTCCAGTAATTTTAATTACATTGTAAAAGTCAAACAACTTTTAAAGGAATTGAAAATAAAATGTCATTTTGATAATTATGAAATATTTATTGTAATAAATAATATCCGGCTTACATGTAAAATAAAATCCTGAAAGAGAAGACATTGAACAATGCAAATATGTATAATAATCTCAAAAGTGAAAAAAAATAAGAAAAATATTTTTTCTTCCCTGGCTCATGCTGTCTATGGCCTTAAATGCAAAATAAAATATTTAAATTATAACAGTAACTTAAATAAAATATAAAGTATGTGGTTTGATTTTGTCTGTGTTGATTTTTATGATCAGATAAATAATTCATCTTCTCTTTCAAAAATAACTGGTTTTGTCTCAAGTTCTTGACCAAGTTTCAGTAAATGATAATGGATGATGTTTTTACACTCATAAATAAATGTTTTATTTACTGTGCAGAATTCACCAGCAGTTAAGTAAAGACCAAGCAAATGCTGTGGCTCCTGACACAAAAAGTCCATTCAAGAACAATCGAGAAGCATGTCGTCGATTGCTTCGATACCATGTTTTCCAATCTCCTGGTCCGCCGTCTGATGCTTTTGAAGAGGGTTTGCTAACTTTCATTTCTTAATAATATCTTTCAAAGATTATGATTTTATTTTTAAGATTTATGATTTTGAAGATAAGATTTCTAGCATCATTTTCATTTTACATTTAGCTGAATTGTGTGAAAATATTAAAATTCAAACATCTTTCAGTTAACAAGTTCACTTGATTCAAAAAAATTTGCTCATGTGATCATACATAATTTAAAATTTCCACTGTTATAAATGAAATAAAGCTTGAGAAAGATAAACTATGTAAAGTTCAAAATTCTGTTGCTGTCAAACTAATTAATTAAAACACTTCTATTAATTAGTTATCATTATTTTTTTACTAATACATACTATTTGTAGTTCGTAATTTGTTATTTGTAGTTTAGTCAAGATAATTTTGTTTCTTTGTGCATGAAACTTAAGTAAGCTGCCAATGTCAGCAACATAATTCCTGTGTTATCACTTTTATTTGAACCTTGTTTGAAAGCTGTGCATGAGATTGTTTTGAACAAGTCATCAATTTAGGAAGTTATTTTTGGTACCATAGTGCTATGCGTGGCAACCCAGGTTATTGGACTAATTAATTGTTAATCATTATCTGGACGATTACACCTTGACAATCATACACAAATAAAGATTCTTCTGCACAACTAATTACAGTCCCTGACAGGTCTTGGTTGTTTTTGAGAGTGACAAAGTCATCTACCCACTGATTAACTCCCCTCTCAAGCGTTACTTGTCTAGAATAGCAGATTCCACAGTACTAGCCTGTCTGTCAATCTGTCTACCTAGCCCGTCCACGATCTCTCATTTTCGATGATAAGAACTATCCTAAAATATGTGTGTGACCGACTTCCTGTACGTCATTACGTCCTTGCAGCCCCCACTTATCATCTACACATTTAGCCTCTACACATATGAAGAGTGAATAGCTTAACAGTTTAACAATTTATTAAAGAAAGAAATAATAAATTTAACTCATTTACAATTTACGAAAATCATAATCACACCAAAGTAATATCTATATATAAAGTTCAAAATTCATAATATCCCTCTCATTTTCTCAACAAAATTAAAGAATAAAAATAGTCATCAATTTTCACCACCCTAAGCCAATTATTAGAAGATATCTGCACAAGCTAATCTTGATACTGTTCCCAGAACAATTACTGGCTTCACTAAATCTAGTCTCAGTATTTCTAAGTCATGAATGGTCAGAATAAGAAAATGAATAAGAAAGAATAGAAATAGAAATTTAGTTAATCATAGAACGAAATACAGGTTGTACATAAAACATATACTGAATCACCTGATGGCTGGCGTGCGTATTCCTGGCTTGCGTGATTTCTCTATCAGCCACTGGTTATCTCCCTTTAGTCTTCCACACTGAAAAATGTCAGACTTCAGTTCGTTAAGCATCACAAGTTCAGTTCCAATTTACATAGGCACTGTCATAAATGCACATACAGTCCGTTGCAATTTAAATTTGTAACACTGCTTCATAAAACACACATCAACACACAGTTAATCAGTTCACTACCTCTGCTTGGTACCTCGATTCGTAGCTGCCCAGTCAGTATTGTGCCTAGTCATACGGACATTCCCGTAACGTGGTAATCCACCGTTAGCATGCCCCTTAGGAAACTGGTGTCAGTCACAGATTACCTAATCTGTGGTCTGTAGAACCCTCTCTGGCCTTCTACCTCTCAGGTTTGGGTCTTTGTACCTTGCGACTGTAGTCTTGGGACTTAAGGCGACATCAGAGCCAAAGCCTCCAACAATGATAAACTTGTGTTTCCTTTGTCAGACTCAGGGTTGTCCTCTTGTCCCTTGTCTCTCGTTCCTTTGTTCCTTTATTCTGTCCCTTGAAGCTGTGAAAACATATCAAGGATTTTTCGCACATCAGCTTCGTGTTAACAATATATCTAAAACCTGTAATTTCATTCTTGGTTCTCATCTTTAAATTCCTTTTACATAAGTTATTTAATTTCTCTTTGTAGTACCAAGAATAAATTCACAGTTTCTTCTTTTTCTGTTATATACCATATTGCCTTAGGTTCTTATTTATTAATCATTATCACAAAGCAGGCACTTGTGCTAAAATCCATAATATAACATTTACTATAGCCTAGAATGAGAAATGCAATCTGAGTGAAACATGAATAATCTGCTGTGCATGGAAGTGACAGTGATTAGCCATTGCCAATGCCTGTACAAATGCACTTTACTTTTATTGGAAAATTTTCATAGTTTTAGGGCTGCTGGTGAGCTCCTTTTAAGGGATAGCAAGATGTTATATAGCCCATCTTTGATCCTAAGGCAATATGGTATATAACAGAAAAAGTCTGATGAAAATCTATCTAGTACTTTTTTACTTACACACACACAAGCCCACAACCATAATAGTTTTATTATATTTAAAGATATTTGAGACCACTATTTCTTAATCATGCCTATCTGACTTGACAGGTTATAATCTCCCCAATAGTTGTTGGATAACTGTGATTTTACTTTGTGTGAGTGCATGCGTGTGCGCACGCATATGATTATTTATCTTTTAAAGAGAGATTGATTTTTCACTCATTTATTTAATAATAATAATAATCAGATATTGAGAAGAATTAGAATAGGTCATTTCAGATGAGAATAGCATAGATGATCTCTAACAAAAATTGAAATGCATCATTTTATACAATTATAACAAATTACATTGAAATTCATCAACTCTATAAAGAAATTATGTTCACATAATTTGTATCCCAGAGTCAGACCTGCCTACCTCCCGCTTTTAGCTGAAGAATCTTCCGCTTTCATTTTCATTTTCAATTATTTTTTTCACGATCAGTTATGATGGGACAAAAAACCTGCTTGTTTGTCATCTGCTAGGAGCTCTTCAACATACAATTCTTTTTTTAACACTTCCAGAATCTTATACGTCTGCCATTATTAATTTTAGTAGACAAAACACAATTTCGCTCTTGAAATAAATATTTTCTTTAAATATTTTTATGATTAGAAGTCAGAGCTTGATGGGATAAGCATAATTCAGTGCATAACATTTCTAATGACCGATAGACCAAAGTTCGCATTTTCAAAATGGCGACCAAGTAGCGATAGTACGTGCACAACGCCATGCCATTTTGACAATTACAAAATATTTACTTTAATAAATAACATCCAGCTTACATGTAAGACAGTCTATGCAATATTCTTCAGAAATTATCCATCCGAAATGAGTTACTTTGACGAATTATATTGCAATGCTAGGAAAAAGATTGAAGTTTTCAATAACGGTAGGCTTATGTTTGAAACCACATTCAAATAATCATTTTTCTGGAATCTGTTGTAATTGTTCTAATATAATATGTAAGGCTTCAAAATTTATTCTTTAAAAAAAGTGACATAGGTTTTAAAACAAAAAGTCATCGGAAATAAAGAAATAATCCTGAGTCAAATTTGTTTGATTGTTATTTATAGAATTGTGAACATTTACTGATTTAGTTGAATTTTTAATTTTAATCATTTCTGTTAAAAGAAAATTTAGAAATATATATAGGCCTATATATATGTATTTGTAAATTAGCTGTTGATATTTTGTGATTACACAGTACACACATTATAATAGAATTTTAGAAGGCATGATAATAAATACACATACATGAAGAGTAGAAGACAAGAAATGCATACAATATTTTAAAAAATTATAATCACATCCAATTCTTAATTAACAAAGCAAGCTTATTGAATAATAACATTTACAATTTTTTAATAATAACATTTTAAATTTTACAGGAAGACTTTCAGTTTTTTCTCTAGTCTAATGGACAAGTGTACATTTAGGAAATATATGTGTTTTATATACAGGGTGGCCCAAAAGTAGGTTTACAGTTATCACGTAGACTATTTATTTGAAAATTCGACACTAGAACAGCAGGAAATTCGTTATACCTGTTAACATAAACATAAATATAAACAATTTAATGTTTATATAAGTTAGATTTATACTCTGAGGAATGTTTTATATTGGTATTACTAAGCAAGTAACTGCAACCATATAAAAGGTAGTTTAATAACTGTAAACCTACTTTTGGGCCACCCTGTATTTAAATAATTTATAAAATAAAATCTAAATCAGATATTTTAAAAAACAACTGACATTGCTTTCTCATAACAAAGACAACATAGATTCCAAATTTTATTAATGTAGATTGATAAATATATTTTACACAAATTTTCTTTGCAGTATTCTGGTTGTATATAATGAGACAAATAAAGTGATGATGTAAAGGGTAGCATATTTAATTCTGTGTTGTTAAGAGAGCTAAATGACTAACACAGTAGCAGCAGGCTAATGTGGTATGGATAGGGTATATTTATAAAAAAACAAAACAACAACTTTGAACACAGTTTTCATGTTCTTTAGTCTTTATTTTACTTTAAATGTGTTTTTCTCAAAATGACTTTTTTCCTCTGTTGAACAATATGCTAAGTCCCCTTTTGAATAGTTGTAATTATTCCATGTTCCTGAAATTTGGTTTACTAGTTCCTCATAATTACAGTTAAAAGGTTGTGCATGGATGAAAGCCTTTATGCTTTAGGTTTTTTAAATATTTTTTTAAATTCTATGTGTTCTCCCAAAATATGTTTTAGATGGGTACAATAAAAAAAATCAACTTTTTTTCTTAAAATTTTTTAACAGGCATATGTTCCTTTTTGTGGCTTGTACAGCAGGTAATAAAAAAACTAAATATATATTTTTAAAATTCATTTATGAAATATTTAATGAATTTCTGTAAAGTGAAAATCATGATGCAGTACTTCAATGGCTCATTATTCTGAAATGTGAAGATCCTTCTACAAATGTTGTCTAGAATGTATTTCTAAATAAAATTGCCTAACGCTTGGTGTGCTTGACAAAAATTTGTCTAAAATAAACAGTGGAAATGAGTCTAGACAAAAAAGTAGACAAATCGTAGACAAATTTTTGTGCTTTGCATAAATCATTACAATATTGGTAAGTTTATTTACAAATTTTAACATTATTTGTTGTTATATTGCATTTATTTTATATATTGTATTATTGGTATTTCTATTAAATGCCAGACTCTGCATAAAATCTTCTGGTTTTGGATCATTGATCTTCTGGTTTCCTGAGGTGGGGGGTAGGCAGGTCTGCAGTGTGCTACATACAAATCATGCACAAGAAATTTAATGTGACTGGATCACAAACCAAAAAAAAAGTACATTTGCAAAAGTGCTTAAATTTTTGTCTTTTCTAGGATCATATATATGATCATATATAGGCGTAAGTTTTGCAAAGTAAAAGGGTTAGCATCAAAAAAATATCTAGGGAGCAATTTGTTTTTTTGTATAGGGACATAATTTGTTTCTATTACCATCTGGGTCTTTCAGCACATGCATAGTTCAGTGGTAGGCAAAAAAATGTCTTGCTTGCTGCACCTGTTGATATCAGAATGTGTAGTGAATCTCAGCTAGCTTCAAGCATAATTTACACTGTGTGAGGAGAAATGTACATTAGAACACTTATAATAAAATAACTCTATCTGCTTTTGAATGGAATGAAGTGCTGTTAATTTGTTTTTTCATAAGTACATTATTTTTTATGATAAATAATTTTAATACAACTTTTATTTCATAAACAATAAGTATTAAATAAAAGATAATTATAACTACTATATTATTCTAATACAATGTACTATTAACATTTTAATATTCCATCACTACATAGTACACTATTAAAAATTAATATTTAGATGTATTACTGAATAAAATAAATGTTAAATGTGCTTGTCTAATACAAACAATAGTAATTAACAATGATACAAAGCTGTTTATTTTGTTGAGTTATTTCTCAGGAATAAAGTTTCCAACAATAATTTCTTTTTTGTTTCTATTTGTTTTCTTGTTATTGATCCAATCTAGTAATACATTTACTAGTAACAATTTAGGAAAATAATTACTATTAGGTATTACAAAGTGTTCATGACTGGTTGACTCTTTGATTGCTTTGAGTTTATAGTTTAAAATGAACATGCCTGACTTCATCAATAAATCCAAATTATTGATTTCCTTAGATAATTGAAAGAATAAAATATTTGGACCTTTGCTAAAATGTTTTATACTATTAGGCGCACAACAGCTTGTTGCTGTATTTAAAATATATTATTCTAAATAATGCAGCTTTCACTGTGGTTTGATAACCTTTTGCCTACCACAACAGCAGCAGATGATATGTCATGTGGCCTTTGACAGAGGAAAATTATGTGCCTATAAATCAGTAAAATATAAATTAAAAAAATAAAGGCAAGTTGATGAGAATAATTTGTCCATGAAAGGAACATTATCAGTCATCAATTGTTGATTATTTCACATATTTCAAGAATTTCTCGGAAGTGGTTTTATTATTTGAATTACTTTGCAGATGAAGAAGATTTTGAGGCTCTGGCTGAAGAACTTGTTGAGAAAAAAGATACTATGCTTGCCAAATACAGATTGCTGCTTCTTCAAGAAAGCATGGTAATTTCTTACGTTACTTTGTATATAACCTCTTTAAGAGGGAACAATAATTTTGTTAATATACTTAATACATAATCCTTTTCTTTTTAAGTGAGAAGGGTAAAATCTTATTAATATTAATTTTTCACATTATCTATGGAGATGATATAGTTTTAAACTCTTGGTAATTAGAAAGTTAGTTAATTCAAAATTGCTCCAGTTGAATGATAAAAATACAACAATTGAAAGCTGATTTCCTTGTTTCTTAGAGATGCCAGCAATGTTTATGAATTTGATAAAAGTCCAAATTTGCAATTCCTGCTTAGGGCTGTGGTTTGGAGAGATACTCAAAAGTACAATTTTCACTGATGTGGTTGGGTATATATTTAATTTCCAAATCATTTAAAAAGTTGCTTCATAATTCTCTATAACACTGAAGCATAACATGTACATACATAAATGACTGATATATGACTAGTTGCCAGAGGAGCTCTTAAAATGGTGGTGGAGTCGGAATTTTTTGGTTTTAGTATAGTGCCCAGCTTAGACTACATTTCTGTGAAATTTAAAGATATTAACTTTTGCCGTTTTAGCTGCATGAAATTCGTTATATATAACAGGGGTGAAATTGAATATTCTTTCTCAAAAAATATTGTTTTGTGTGTTTTTAATGAAATTTCTATAATTAATGCATTAAAATTAAACATATTTAGCAGGGGAAAAAGTAAATTTACATCATTAACAAAATTCTCAGTTAATTACAGAACTACAATATATATATATGTAAAATATACAAATTGTGTTTATCTGCAAGAATTAACCATTTCCCTCTAATATCCTATAATATTTTTTTTTGGTGGTAATAATTAGTAAAAATTCAAGGGCAATAATCGAACATACACTTTAATATTTTTAAAATATTACATCAACATAAATACATATTTCAAAAAAGAGAAGAAAAGACTATTAATTGTACAAAAGTTAATTAATTTAACCATATTGAGATAACTTGTTTTTCTTTGAAGTATAGGGATTGTAGCAACATAAAAAGTCCTTTGACAAATGGGAACCATCATAAAAAGTAATTAAATTTTGTTTGCCTATAAACCCTTAAATTAACTTAAAATTAAGTTGCAAAATCCTTGATTTATATTTTTTAAAGAAATATTCCACCCCTTTTTCTTCTCCAACAGTTTGCATAAACATGTTTATTTTAAATAAAATGCTCAAGAATTCTAACTTGGAGCACTAAGAATGTTTTGAAACTATATAACTAATTAACAGCATATTTTTTTCAATTCCAAAATAAGACTTTTTCCCAATAATAATAGTCATTTTGAATTTTGTTTGTTTCAGGAAAATACTTTTCTTGTACAATTTGATTTTTTTGTGCAGTTACATTAGAACTGTCACAGGAAATGAGGGACAGAAATTATATTTTACTTCATTTTAAAAAAACCGCTAACAAAACTAGTTGAAGTAACCCGAGTTTTGTTATTTTTCACCAGTAGCATGTAACTCCAGTAACGGTCACCTAAGATCTCTTTAGTAGACAGACGTTCGTGACACAGTGTGTGTTATTATATCATATTGAATATATATATTAGTTTGTGAAAGATATGTATATTAAACAATTGGGACAATTACGCATTACTGGTCACATGTTGTTTACGAGAGAAAAGGCCAGTGCGCATTAGAATTGACCACAGAAAAACGTGCCGCACGGACAGCACTAAATATCCGAGGGAAAAATCGAGTCACAGGGCATAGCTTCTGGAAGTTTTGGAAACCTTCAGTGAAGCTATATAAGAGGCAAAAGGAAGATTTTACTATTAATGTTGAAAACGTCGATTCGTCTGAAGCCAGTCTAACTTCACGTATGAATTATCTCATGTACAGAGATTTCATAAAGGAAAGCTGCAAAAATCTCTTTCCATCCGTTTTCCATCCGTCTGATGCCATATATTGAGTAACGAGGCAAAATTACTTCAGTATAATTTTTGGCAAAGTGGGAAGTTCACTGTCAAGAAAAAAACCGATGTATGCGACGCTGGTTGTATGCAGTTAACGACACGAGGGACCAATCATTTTCTCCCCCCTGTCTGAGTTTGTTTTGGCAGTCTATTCCGCTGTTGAGAGGCTAGCACCGAGATAGTCTTACAGATATCCGGATTTCTACACTCAATAAAATGCGACGACACATCCCACTGGACGACTACATCCGATAATGCTAAACGTCGTTGGGGTGTCCGTTTCCACGACAACCAAGAAACAACGACAATTATCGAGGCCGACAACAGTCAGCTTAATTTCAGATTTCTCCCCAGTGATAATCTGAAAGTGGTGCCTAGATTCTGCAGCATCTTCACCTGTAATGCGACGCCGCAATTGCGTCGTGTCTTCACTTTGAAGTGCCCCTTATAAGTGACGTGTGAGATTACGTCATCTCCTTGGAACTCTGACATTAATAGTGAGTAATAATTAGCACGGCTAACGCGCACATACTTAACTCTAGGACTCTAAGAAAATGAACACTATTATTAAATCATTTGTGAAATACGAACTTTAATGTTAAAATTAATGCTTATTTTATATGTGAACTATTGTTAAAGCGGCCCCATTTGCCGCATAAGAATTGTGTAATTAATCTTTATTTTATATTGTGAATTTCATCATTTTCATCCCCCCTTATTTCCCCCAGAGTGTATGACATTGGAAAGTTGAATGAATGATTAATCACTGTGTGAAAGAGTAGTGTCCCTTTTAAATCGGGAAATAAATAACCTGATTTAACCATCTTTCAACTCTCTTGTTATTCATAGTTATTGACAGAGGGACGAAAGAATTTGTATTAGTATTGTTTTGCGCCGTTCGTCTGTTCGTCCATTTATTCACATTCATGATACTCACTCACAACACACACCGTCAATAAAACGTTCCTTGGCATGACATAAATAAACTGGGCCCCACCCAAACATCAATGGTGTATGTCATGTGTGTCTATATAACAACCTGACGCGACGTAGTACTGGCATATGTCATATGGGCTTTTCTCGGAGGTGCACCGGAGCAGGCCAAAAATAGACTTCACCCCTTGCATCTCTAACTTCAGCTCGGGTCGGCTTGTAACGAGCCTCCCATTTTGTGACAAGAACAAAACATAAAATGGTTGCCGATCAATTCAAAGAAATTGTTCACATACTACTAAACTGAATAAAGAATTAGGAGAATTTATAAAAGTAAGTGAATGAAGACAGCCGGTCATATCACATGGTGAAGTTAATGACTTTTTGGATTTTCTGAATTTATCAGAGAATAAAAGGCAATTTATGATATCAGAAGATTGTATAACAACAGCTGTGAAAACCATTGTAGTCTTCAGATTTGATTTCCTTTAACATAGGATAATGTTTTATTGTGTTATTTCTCATCATGATGAATATTTGATTGAAGCACTTTATGAACCGAAACTTGTTGAAAAATAAGTCAAAAATGGGAAATCCTGCAGATATGTTTGATGTTTTCAAATTTGAAATATGTCTGTCAAGAGAAAAGCTTTTGAGAAGATTGTTGAATTGCATTATTGAATATTGGATACATTGTAAATGCATCTAATAGTTTTTCATTATACTGAATTCACCATTCTTCCAATGTGCAAATTTGATTTTATTGTAGACCGACAGCAATGATAGTTGCTGTACATCATCTGTCATTCTACTATATTGTATTCTAACTCATATGTGACTGAATTACTAATTTATTGAAAACCTTAAATTCTTAGGTTCTGCATACTTGTATACTCTGATAATAATTGCAAATGTATAAAATTCAAAATTTTACTCAGATGATAAGCATTATATCCAAGTATATGTACATCAGAAATATTTTTGACCAGAAATATTTTTCTTGTTTATTTTCAACAGTCACTTAATTTATTTATATAATCATTGAAAGTAGCTTTCACCAAATAAACACATATTCATATTAATATCCACTCATCTAAAAAAGGATGAACATTTTATTAATTTATATAAACTTTTAAAAAGAGGTCATTTCATTCAATGTGTGTTAGCATACGTTGCACTGTCTAGCACTACAAACAAGAATTCAGTGTGCAAATCATTGTATATTGATATTAAATTTGCTTTTATTATCGTAATTTGTTTGCAACAAAAGCATAATGTCATAAGATTGTAAAAAATTTATTTTTTCAGAATTTAGTACACATACTCTTGGCCCTTGAATATCATATTCAGCTTTTTAAAATCTTGAAAAGCCTTTGAATTTTTTTTCTAAATTGCTTATTCTTATTTCACATATATATGTAAGAATGGTGATATTATAGAGATTCACATGGCAGTTGAAAAGACAATTTCTACTACTTTCAAAGCAAAAATGCGTATCACATTTTCCACATTTAGTTTGTGTTTCTTTCAACTTTATATTTTCATATTAGCAAAGTGTACAATTTCTTTTTAATACTGTCATAATGAGGTTGGATAAAAATGTAATTTTTATGCGCTGCAGATGGATTTGTTTTATCGGTGTTTATTAATTATTTATTAACCCTTCAGTAAATTCTAACTGCAACTTTATTACTTCTGGGATATCAGTATTGTTCTTTCTAAATCTTGATATAGAATGAAACTGTTGACACAGATAATGTCAATAAAATTAAAATTAATGTTTCCACCACTTGTTAGTTTTTGTAAGCATATTAAATTTATTGATTAGCTAATTAGATTTATCAATACCAGTTATAAATGTCTTATACTTTTTAATAACATTAGGCTGTCTAACTGTAATTGTTCGAAACTGGGCTAATCTCTGATACATTGGCCTAAAGAATATCTGCTTTTGTTGCACACATCCTTTTATCTATAGACATATTCTTACCTGATTGGAAATACTCCTGATACTTTCTCCTTAAAATTTCAAAGAGAAATCTAACTTTATCCAATTAATTATGAAAAGGTATTGGCTTTGTCGGGATGTTTTTAAAACACATTATTTGTTTGAATCTTTTTCTTTGTTATGAAAGCACTTAACCATAAACCATGATATAATGTATAGTACACCAGTATTTTTTTTGTATTTGGAGCTTGCAATAATATACATAAGCAAACCAATAATAAACACTTCCTATTCGCATCATCATCTTCCCAAATGTCATACATTGATATTTTTATATGTCCTACAAATCTTGAATTTTTTATTTGTACAATTGCTTAAATTTAAATAAATATTTTAAAAATGTTCTCTATAATACTTATTTTGAAAAACATTTTAGAATTGTACGAATTATACTTGCTTTTAATTATTTAGTAGACTAGAAAAAAAAATTGGTGAAAACGTTCCCAAGTTCAACAAAAAGATAAGAAAACTTTGTATTATTTCTTTTTTTTTTAATTCGAAATAACTTAAAAATAATACTTTTAAGATTCTTTAGAATGTCTATAATAGGTAGTAATTTAAATTTAAAAAATCCATTGTTAATTAGTCGCTTTAAATCTTTTAGTAGACTTGTTTTAAAAAGAAATTGATGCCAAAATTCACGAGTTCAACAAAAAGATAAGAAAACATTTTATGATTTCTTTGTTTTTGAATTCAAAATAAATTAAAAATAATACTTTTAAAATTCCTTAGGATGTCTATAATAGGTAGTAATTTAAATTTTTAAAATCCTTTGATAATTACAGTCGCCTTTAAGTTTTTAGTACACTGACCCATTCAAATATCATTAAACGTCAAAACAGCCTGACATGGTGGCGTCAGCTGACACATTTTCGCCTGTCAGCCAACGGGTTAAAAAAAAAAAACGGTCGTTCTCAAAGCAAAGCACCAGGGCTTTCAATGTGACACTTTCATTTAGTTCAAAAGCATCCAATTTCCCCAGGAAATAGTGAATATTTACACAAGAACAATTATTATTTGTACCATATATTCAAGTGGTAATTAACATAAATCGTTTTTTCGGATTTTATTCACGGAAACAACAAACACAAGAAAAAGGTAAGAAAACTTTTTATTTATTTATTTTTATAAAATTTGAAATAATAATCACAACACCTTCAGTAATTAAATTTAAATAAATACTTTAAAAATGTCCCCCAGAATACTTATTTTGAAAATCATTTTAAAATTGTACGAATTATACTTGCTTTGAATTATTTAGTAGACTAGTAAAAAAAAAAAACAGTGAAAATGTTCCCAAGTTCAACAAAAAAATAAGAAAACTTTGTATTATTTCTTTGTTTTTCAATTCAAAATAAATTTAAAATAATACTTTTAAGATTCCTTAGTATGTCTATAATAGGTAGTAATTTAAATTTTTAAATCCATTGATAATTACAGTCGCTTTAAATTTTTTAGTAGACTTGTTTTTAAAAAAAAAAAAAGATGCAAAAATTCGCGAGTTGAACAAAAAGATAAGAAAACGTTTTATTTCTTTGTTTTTGAATTTGAAATAAATTAAAAATAATACTTTTAAAATTCCTTAGTATGTCTATAATAGGTAGTAATTTAAATTTTAAAAATCCATTGATAATTACAGTCGCTTTTAAGTTTTTAGTACACTGACCCATTCAATTATCGTTAAGTGTTGAAACAGCCTGACACGGAGGCGTCAGCTGACACATTTCGCCTGTAATCCAATGGATTAAGTAAAAACATGTAATTTGATTTTACTTGATTGTTAATTATTATGCTCAAATCAGTGAAATGTTTTATTGTATCACAATATTATGTTGCTTATATATATATATATATTAATGCTCTCTTCCATTAATATAGAATGATGAAGTAAAAATTGCTTTTGTTTGAAAGGGGTTAATCACATCAAAAAGGGTTTTAAATACTGATTTATTTATTTTTTTTTTACATTGAAAACAATTTGATAGATGATTAATATTCTTATAAATGATTTACTTTTTATTAATGCAAAACATAAATTACAAATTGAAAGCAGTTTACAAAGAGTCAAATGGGAGGAGTGACTCAGCTTTTAAGTGTAAAATTAACTCAGGTGGAATACTAAAAATGTTTTGATTGTAAAGATAGTTTTGAAAGTAAATAAAGGCATATATAAATTTTGGATACAGTATGTAAATATGAAAATGATTGTAATGAAAATGAAACATGTCACTTATTTAAAAACTGTACTTATTGCATCAAACAGTAAACTACAACATTTCCTTAAAAAGACTGCAGTAGATGATTGTGCGTGTACACTAAACATGTATTCAAGGGTGCTTTTCCCATTTTTTTGAATCTCCTGGGTCACTATCATGCAGAAATCAACCAGCCCAAATATGTTTTTTTTCCCCCACTAACTTGAAACTGATTATTACAGTATAAAGAAACTTAAAAGTCCATTGTGGCTTTGTCTTCTTCACTTATTAAAACCACTATTAAATTCACCAGAAAAGAAATGTTAAAATGACAAAATATTATTAAATTATATATTTTAAATGATGCACTTTCCTGCTATAAAGCACACAAATTTTATTATGACATTGAAATGAAATATTCTGATACATTTAAAAGAGATTTGTGTGTGTTTGGGGGTGGATAATTTTTAGATTTATTCTAATTATCTATCATCTAAATCAGGGGTCACCAACCTTTTTGATACTGAGAGCTACTTCATGGGTACTGAGTCATACGAAGGGCTACCAGTTTGATACACTCTTCTAGTTTGCTTTTATACATTATTAATAATGTGAAGACTTAGAAAAGGCCTGCGGGCGACTCATGTGGTCATTGCGGGTGACTTGGTGCCCGCGGGCACCGTGTTGGTGACCCCTGATCTAAATGAAATGCAACTGACTTAATATTTCATAAAATTCCTTGCTAAACTATTTGTGAAACCAGTCCTGGAAATAATAACTTGTATTACTAAAAGAATAGCTTTTATTACTTAAAACCTGATTATTTTGTAATGAAATTTAGCAGGAAAAAATATAGACAAAATGGTTGGGCTACAGTTCACATCATTTATGACTGTAATATTTGTACTTTGAGCCATTTATTCAAGAATTTGTACTTAGAGCCATTTATTCAAGACAGGTTTTAGTTTTTTACTGAATTCGCAGAAAAAATAATAATTGAAAATAATTTTAAATTTTGCAGTACTAAATTTACATCAACACCTACAAGGTTTAAATTTGATTTTTAAATTTTAATTATTATTATTTTTATTATGTGGACATTTCTTTGTTAATTCTTTAAATTTTGTATTTAATTGCAGCGTGGCTTCCCATCTTCAGAGATGGTATTTATACAACGCATGATGAATCAAGATATGCACATAGTGCTACGCAATGAAAAGAAACTTATGGAAAATGATCCAGGTGTGTGTGCATGTTTCCATGCATATATGTTGTTGATTTCTCTACTTGTTTTTCTTGGGTGTATGTATAGGTAGTCCCACTCATTTATTTTCTAGTTCTATCGAACAGATTTTTTATGCTCAAAATGTGTGTTCTAATGTTCTAAGTTTGTTTGCAAAAAAATTATGATAGCTGTAATATGTTTTGAGATATATTTCATTTAGTGTCATCATTTATAGTCAACATTTTTTTAAGACGTAATGAATATGTTTTTTTCCAAGTTCATTACAAGTAAAAATATAAACCACACTGAAAAGCATTCCAAGAATTTTATAAGCATAGTCATTGTATGTGAATACAACTAGGAAAAACAGATATGCAAAATTGACTTTTAAGTTTATTATAAATTGCAAAGGGAAACAGGCTTTTGTTTCGTAAAATGCAACAGGAACATTCTTGGCATCATAGCATATGCAAATGATGAACAAAGTACATCCAAAATGCATATTATATTAAATCATTTGCCATGTAGTTAATGCCTATTTTTTCATAGGTATTGCAAAGAAAATTTGGAAATTACTGGAGGCTGAAAATGACTATTTCAGCAAATTTTAACCAAAAAAAGGCATAGAAAACTTAAACAAGCAAACAGTCACATCTCTGAAACTATACATCATACAGAGTAGGCTCACATATCAAAATGATCAGCAGACTATACTGTGTCCTATTAAGATAATATTTGTTTAACCTTTTATTAATTACATTTGTCATTTTATTGTACAATTTTTACTTTAAAAGAAATGTAAATGGATAAATGGTCTCATCTTGGAAAATATACATAATACAGGTTTCACCTATTATGATCAACAGGATGGTATCCATTTAACTCAAAACAGATAAATGTGACCTGTCACCACAAAAAGATACTTAAGTCGCGCAAGGCTAAGCCGAGAAAAACGGCAAAAACGAAGGTGGGGGTCTACATGGGTGAAATTGAGATTTTCATTTTAGCGTGTTCCCAAACCATCGAACAACAAATTACTAGCGTGTTTTTCCTTAATTCGAACTAGAAATAGCTTTATTATTATTTTTTTGTGACCTACTGTCTAACTTCGAAGGAAAAATATGGCCCAAAAGTGCTATAATCTGATGATCGTAGACGGTAGTATCCCTGGCTGAACCTCATCATGTTGTATATCAGAATGCTCAGGAAAAAGCCTATTTTTATGCTGACGACACTGGTTATTAATAACGTGTAATCAGAATGTTTTATAAGGCTGTGCTTGGCGTAAACAAAGTGAAAAGCGTCAGCCAATCCGCAGACAGTTTATCAAAGCTTACTATAAGTTACCAAGCATGCTCTCATAAAAAGACGGTCGCGATTGGTTGAAACGCACACAAGGGGAGACAGTTTCGTCCTGTAATGCGTAATGCAAACATGGAGAAACGAATCGCTAATTTGTTGAATTCATGTAAAGAAAGCAACATCTTAGAAAAAGAAAGCATTCAGATTAAAGATTTGATATCTGATTATTTTGCTAATGAGGATGTAGCTGATGGATTTACTTCTGAAAGTGACACGGACAGCGAATCGCGTGATCGAACAACGAAAAAGACGAAGCAGACGACAGCTGACGATAACTGACTGTACACTGAAGTGAAAGGTGTGCTATAATTACTGGATTATTTAAACGATATTTTTTTTTAAGAATGTGAAAGTAATGCAGCTTTAATCTGTGATTTATTTAGTGGAGCTAGTATCAGATTTAGAAAGAGGTATCAATTCAATATTATGCCTTAATTTTAGAATATTCTGTGAGCCACAATAATCATTCTCGCATACAGAAATTCTAATTGTTATGGCTTAAAAAGACTGTTGTCTCTAAATGATGTAACAATATATTTGTTGTTTATAGTTATTACAGTGTTAGCTATTGTGTCTTCTTCAACTCTGATTGCAAATGAAGCAGATTAATATATGGTTGCTAAGGAAAAACCTCTCAGAAATGTGTTCAATCTTTGAGGCCGATTTTCTCAAAATGGCCGTCCGGACAGTAGTGCACTTCAAACAAACATAACTTTTCCACATTTTGTCCTACACTCTTTATTTTTATATCAACAGAAAGCCCTTTCAATTTTCTTTCTATTGATATATATATCTCAATACCCCCAAAATCCGACTTAAGTATCTTTTTGTGGTGACAGGTCACAAATTATCAATAACTTTTTATTGTTCTAGTATTTTTACAGTCGAAACTTTAATATTTAAAAAGTCTTTAAAACTGTATGCTTGGTATTCTGTATGAATAGGCCATAGATGTAAAAAGATATTTGACACATATACTATTATTAATTATAACAAAATAATAAATAAAAGGATATATTTATATTTTGAAAATATTATTGCAAGTATTAAAGCATAGAAAATATGTATAAAACTTTATTGCTAAAACTCTACCCATGTGTACATTAATTAAAAACACAATATTGGCATGCTATTTAATAAATGACACTGTACACTATAAATAAAACATAATTCAATTCTGTGATATTTATTTCCAACAATGAATATGCACAACATGGGTTTGAATATTTTATTAATCACAGTGCATATTTTTTATAAATAGAAATCTTCTTGTAAAGTTCTCTAGTCAACAGCTGTCCAGGTTTTTCCTTTGGTTAAGCCCATTTAAAAACAAACTTGTCCATGCTATCAATCCTACTTTAAAATATTTCTATATTGTTGGCATTAAACCAGCACTACCACTTTTGGGATAAACCTTAGAAAAAAATTGTTTATGACAAGAATAGGCTTAAGCAAATGATGATTTTAAAATTTAAATTGGAGCAACAAATAAAAAAACAAACACCATTGGTTACTTTTTATCATGTTTTATTATGTATGTTCAAGTGTAATTAGGAACAAAATGAAAATAAATTCCATTAAATTTTTACTGAAAATGCCCAACACTACAACTATCAATCTTGAGCAACTTATCTACTAATATAATACTTTGTGTGCATGATGGTTATCAAACTTGCATACTAAGTTATCCACTAATACTAGTAATGATGGTAGAAAAGTTCCTTGAAAATAGTTACATTTCTGTGCATTAGGAAGTTGTGTACAAATCTGGGTTTAATAAATAAAAATTAATTACAAAATTACTTGAGGGGGGTGGGGAAGTGTCAAAAAACAGTTATATGCTGAGAATAAAATACAATTTTAAACTTAATTTGGCTTGTTTGTTTAGATATTGAGACTTGAAGCTAAATATTTTTATGTTACAGACTGTTTTGAACCTATGCCAGTGAGGTATTTACAACATATAGAGCCTACAGATGATGATGAAGAAGTTGAAGAGGAGGGACTCACTAAAGAGAACGATGAAAGTGATGATGGTAGCAGCCATGAAGATGAAGAGGATAGAATAGAGGGTCCAGAAAAAGATGATGAGGTTATCACAGATAATGAGGTAAATAATCATCATGATGAAAATCAAGAGGGAGAGGAAGAGGTCAGTGATGATATCTTGAGTACAAACACTAGCAATGATAATTCTTTTGAAATGATTTCACCACAGAAAGATGAGGAATCTGTTGCCAAGTCTAGCTCTACACCACCCCTCTCCTCTCCTTCTCCACCACCATCTGTATCTGCTCCAGTTCGGCTGGTCATTAGGAATGATGGGAAAGGCTTTACAAGCAGGCTTGCTTCAGAGCGCCGCAAATCCATGGCCTTGGAATCAGGAAAGCAAAAAATGTTGCACACTGCCATTGATAATAAACTTCAAGGTGAATACATCAGGAGAACAACTTGTCCTGGGACAAGTCCAGATGGTGTAGAAATAAAAAAAGAATTCAAGAAAGAGTGTATAGAAGAGAGTTATGAAAAAGGTTTTGACCGAGACAAAGACAAACTTAACAGAACTTGTTTGAGCGTGAAATTAGAAAGACTGAGTGAAAAGACATCTCATGAGTATGGCCTTGCTTCCGTGAATCAGACTTTCAGTAGCAATACATTTCGAAAGAGACGAATGAATGAGACAGAATTGTGCTGCATAAATAAGAAAGAGCAGTGTTTTCATGAAAGTACTAGTGGTGACAAGCATACTGTTGATACTTCTCTTGTGACTTCTCATGTAGATATGACTGGAGATCACACTTGCACAATTTTAGGTACACAGCCAAGTTTCAGACTTTGTTCTCCACATAACTTAAGTGATGACAAAGAGAAGACTTTAAGGGAAGAGAAAAACAAAGATTTGTGTAATGGAAGCAGAACTATTTTAGTAAATGATAATATAAATTCCAGCCACAATGGTTCTGCAACTCTTCGACAATCTCAGACTATAGGCAGCTGTAGGGAAATGAATAGACAGACATGTAGTAGTCCTACAAATAAAACTTTTTCTAGACCACACACAAAATCTCCATCCTTGGGTAACAGTATTCATGAACACAAGGGGTCAAAGGATTCCTCCTCTTCACAATCATTAGAAACTCAGTCCCCATTTGAGAGCATAATAGATACCAAAGAAGAGCTAAAACCTCTTCATGTTCAAGCAAAATTTTCTACTCCCAGACATCAACCTGTGCACATGGTTATTAATTCTAGCATGCTATCAGAATCGAGGAAGAGTTTTGAGACACCAGGCTTTCCTGGCCAAATTCCTGCGGATCTCATAGAAACTGAAAAAATGTTCAACCTTGACAGTGAGCTGGATGGATCATTTGATTTAGACATTGCTGACCCTCAGACTGGCATGATGAATGCGCAAATGCAGCATGCTATCAACAGTATTCTTAATGGTAGTGGGGAATCAATAGAAAACCAAGGCAGTGTTTATCTCCCCCTCCAACACCAAACTATACAGTCTTTGTCAGATGGTCAGGCAGATTTTGGTCAGGGTGCTAACTGTGATATACAAAACAGTCGGGAAGAATTTTGTCAAGATGATGGTGATAATGTTTTGGATGAAAGTGTTAAACCATTTACTCATGAACATGATGTTGGTAGGACAGGTGTAACAGAGTCACAAGGATTATCTGTTGATGATGATCTTGTTGCAGCTGTGCAAAGCATTTTGATGTGAAGGATTCAATTAACATTGATTTTGATAAAAAGATACTGCAAGAACTTACTTGATGTATCTCGCTCGTTATGAATGCTTAGATAATTTATTTAATTCATGTTTATACTGATGAGATTTGTTGCTGAATCATATGTTATTGTTAGTTTGTAAGGTCATTATTGGTTAGCTGAACTTTAACTTTTTAGAATTCCTTTGTATATTTACCGGTAAGTATAAATCAGTAAATGCATTGAGTTAAATTTGACTCAAACAGGAAAGGAAATTAGTAATGTCTCACATAAGAGTGTACATGCACTTAATTGTACATTTATTTAACTTTCTTCCCCCCCCCCCCCCTTTTTTTTTTTTTTAAAAATAAGATTTACATATCATAAAATAACAGTTTATTGTTTTTCTTATAAGAATTAGAGGTTATTTCCTGATTTAGTACTGTTGCGGTAGACAACTGTTTTTAATGCTGGCAAAAGTCTATCTAGTAGCATTTCTTATGAATTATAATTAATCGTCATTTCAAGTGAGCCAGCAAAGTGTTTGTTGGCTGTTGGCATCCAAGGTTTGAAAACCATGACAAATAGATCTTTTCAGTAGTATATTTTGTTTTCTCTTTTAGGATATTAATGTTGCTATAACAACATGTATTATAGATTTCTGAGTTGTACACCAAGAACTAAGTAACATTAGATATACTGACTAATTATTTTCTTCTTTCTTTGCTCCATTAAAAATATGAAGGAAGATATTTTTGCTTTGTTTTCATGATACATTTGCATGTCCAAGAGTCTGTGTATATAAAAAATAAGCATCTTTATACAGAAACATACCAGCTTTTGATCCTAGTTAATAATTCAGTTTAGTTTTTATTCTTAAGAAGGCATAAGAATATGTATTAAGATAAATATCTACCAGAATTGTAAAACAAATAAAATACACAAAAACAATTGCTTAAAATTCATCTGTACTTTGCATATACATCTTTACCATTTGACTAGATAGCAGGCATAACCACAGATGAAAGCTGGGTTTTCAAGAAACCTACATTGTGATATCAGCTTTTGATTGAAAAATTTGAGGATGGTGGAAATAGTATTACTAGTGATAATCCCAGTGAACTGCATTAGAACCTCAGATATGCAAAAATGCGGATAACAAGAGTCAATTGTATACTTTAATTGCTAATTTTTATTATTATTAACCCATTCTCTTCAGTGCACTTAGTGTATGAGTTGGCAATTGTCTGCTGAGTTAAATAGTAAACATTAAGCTGATCTTTGGCAAAAGTTTTCTAATACAACACTTGGCTATGTGTGCATGGTTCACTACCATTAAACTTGCACTTAGTGAGCAATGAATTAATATAAAATATTTTCGCTATTGTGCCATAAAGCTTGGTTATTTATATTCATACTGGAGGAAATCATGGCCATAGTCCTGTAGATAGAAAGTTAAACCAGAAAAAAATGACCATACAGTAGATTAAAGGCTAGATTAACATACAGATAATCATCCATGGTAATAGGAAAAATAAAAATCCAGAATAATTGAAATCCTGGTTAATCCATCAGAAATATTAATAAACCTACAAAATCATTTACAAAATATTGTGAGTTTAAGAAAAAAATTATAAACGAACTTGTACTTTATTCATTTTAAATAAGAGAGCAAAGAAGTTATTTTTTCATTTATTCTCCTTGCCCAGACAGAAGATGCATTACCCCAATTCATTGTAGATAGTATCAACTGTTATTCAGCCCTCTGCTGGTTTGAACCAGAAATCATTGCTTTATTTTTACATATTTTTTATGTTTGGGAAGAATGAATGCTGTACCACTCATACTGTCAGAAACCTGTGCAAGCTGAATTAACTTTTGTTTCTCACAGTATCATGCACCATTTGGTCATCAAAGTTGTATTCATTTTTTAATATCTTGACTGTCACCCTTTTCAGAGTTATTCTAATTTTATTTTTGGGAAAGAAGATTCTTTTACATTTTGACAGGATCATGTACATGTATTGGTTTTTCATTTTCCAGATTTTGTGTGTATGCAAACAGCAAAATAATGTATAACTCCACAATGCATATTACCATTGATCTCAACCTTTGTTATGCTGTTGCACCATTTAAAATTTTTTTTTTTTAAGCAGCTGTCTTGTATTCCATATTTTTCACATTGTCACCTTTTAATGTCACATATTTCTTAACTGCATGTTATAGTGTTTTCTGTTTTAACAACCTAGTTAATTTGCCTCTTATTTAACCAGGGATGGCACAAAATCTACTGTCTATACAAATTATACAGCATCCTAGAATTAGATCATATATAGCAAGATAAGAAAAAATAAACTTTCATTCTGCCAAAATATTGATTTCAGATGCTTTTTTGTTTTTAAATTAAAACCATTCCAGTTTCAGTGGTTGTAAAAGTTAAAATTTCTAGCAGTAGACCCAACTATTCAGGACATTTCATATTCTTTATCATATTGCAATCATTTCTTTTCTGTATTTTTATACTCTGTTTAGGAAACTATTCTGAAAAATTCGAACAATTCTGTAGCTTTAATTGGTTTTAATTTTATTTGGTGAAAGCATAATGAATTTCAATAAAGCAGTTCATGCACACAGTAAACTATTATTAAAGAATTTTATTTTAAATTCACTCAGTTAAAAAAGAGAATAATGATCTTTTGATAAGAGAATTAGTTATTTTATGGGCAGTATTTATACAGTAGAAAAACAACTACCACCATTAAAGTGACTGAACATTTAACAGCTGAGAGAGAGAAAACAACTGGCTTCTGACTGACAAATAGGTTATTTTACCAATAATGGTCTGTGTCCATAACGGACAGTACTGACAAGAAATTCTGAGCAGTCTACTATTTAAGCCTCTCTCTCCACCCTCACCCCAGAAGGAAATGTATCAGGCAAAAAGGACAAAAAGTTGATATCTGGCTGGCTGAGGTTGAGGTTTTGTGTCCCCTTTCAAATTGTATCACTTGTTGATGCAGCATCCTGTCTAGCACCTCACCATCTCATAGAAGCTTCAGTCTCTTTGACAGGAGAAAGTCTCCTTTTCTACTGTTGCTGCAAACAACCTCCACTGCTCTCCATGGCTGCTGTATCTTTTTTATGGTCACATATGTTTGGGTACATGGATATAGTCTAACTAAAGACAATTCCATTATTGTGTACTGTGGTTTGGGTGGGCTGCAGAATACAACTTGGATTGTGCATTGATTTACACTATACCCAGACTGTATCAGAATTGTTCACTTTTGGGAGGCATTTACATTTTGTATCCCAAAAATAGTTCTGCTTTATCATTTTAGAGCAAGGATATATATATATATATATAACAGATGGTTCAGTATTAGAATCTTAAATTAAAAATCATTGGAAATGTGATTGATTGTAGAAAAGTTGAAAATTGAGATCTACATTTAAATAAGGGTATATCACTTGCTGAATATGATAATTACATATTTACTGCATATAAACTTAATTTATTAACATGTAGGTGTGTGAATATAGAACAATATTAGAATACAGCATGCAATATTTGCCTTAGATTTGTCATTGATAAATTCCTTGATAGTTTTAAAAAATAATTTGAGGGGCTTCTTTACCAGTTTCTATCCTTGAATATAAATGCACCTAGCAGGCAACAGTAAAATTATATAAATATACTAGTAATTCATTGTTAATTAAGAGTAAGTTAGTAGTAGTTCTAAAAATACTTGCAACTTGATTTGTATTTTTATTTACATTTTTTTTTTATATTGACAGTATTATAGTTCTTAATTTTCATTAAGGATTCATTCTCTATTGTATTAGTATCAGTTGCTAAGCAATAGGAAACACAATTAATTAGTGGATTTGACTGAAATGTATGGGTAGCACAAACAGTATTCAAAATTTTTAGGATTTACCAAGATGCATCCACTAACCCCTCATTTTATATGCTTCTTTAAAGCAACTATAGAATCAATGATTCTTAACTCCAATGATGCACAATAGTTCTGTTTTGTTGATGAAATTATTGCCATTTCATGTTCTTTAAATGTTATCATTTCCTAATACATTGACTGCATTATATTTGACTTGCATTTTGAAACATTTTGTAGTGGAACTGATTGAAATTTCCAACCCTTCACTTTGAAAGAGTAAATAAATGAATCATTAGAGTATTTAGTAAATTGGGGATTTATGTATTGAATTACTATTAGTAGTAAAATGACACCAAAAAGATGTTTAATTTAGCCTGATCTAAATGTGTTTTTCATTTTGAAATGAACTACGCGTACAATCAAACTAGCATCAGTTGCATGTCTCATTTTTTTACATGTTTTTTAATCTAAGGGTACTTTCATTAGTGTTGTTTACTTAGCCTTTAGTATGTCATTTGTGTTTTCTGACATCCACTACATAGTTTGTTTTCCATGTAATTGTTTTTTGTGACACACATTGGATAAACTGTTTTCTACATCATTTGTGTTTTCTGACATCCATTATCAAAAAGATGTTTTTTTTGCTAGTAACAGTTGCTAATATGAAATTAGTCCTCTTAAAATATTTACATTATAATAATATTACTGGATAATAAAAGATGTATCAAAAGTTGTGTAACCTATTTTTCTTTGTGATTGATTTAGTTAGTACTGATATATTTTTGAAGATGGAGATGGTTAGGACAACAAACAGTGGCTTAAACTAAAGCAATGTTGCAGTGACAATTGCATTCAAGAGATTTAATTTTAATTAATTTATACAAGAATTTGCATGTCAGAAGAGATCCCAACAATATTTGTTGCATTGCTGGCACTTTTTATTCCCAGGTTTAATTTAACTTATTCAGGATTCAGAATGGTTTTCAGGATTGTTTTTTCTTAGATTATTATCAGTATTAGTTTGTGAACACAGATTTGAATGAGTCTGTTATTTTGAGCTCATGGGAACAGTAAACATTTGTTGTAATTCATAGGAACCATGTTTGAAATAACCATCTCATGAAATGTTATGACACTCGTCAGGCTTAGTATAGAAACAAATCAGTAGCTTCCTGTAAAATAGGAATCATATAACAATTATTACATCAGAAGTTGGGGTTATTTTTTGTGTTGAATATATGTAAAATAAAAATACTGCTGTATGAAATACTAACCATTTTACAAAGTTTTAATTGATTATGTATATAATTATAAATGTTTATTATTAAACAATTTTACTTTTTTTCTCTGCAATTGAAGGTATTCTGCATGCTTACAACCTAACACCAGAAACAGAAGTTTTAAAAAAATCAAACACCATAAGTGTTGATCAGAGTTATATTTAATTATAAACATTTAAAAGAAAAGAATCAGTTAACAAGTTAGGCTAATAAAGTAATATACTAATCAGTCTTTTTACAGTTAGTCTCTTTAATCTAAGCATATGATTTCATGTTTCAGTGATATCAGAATATTTTGCCTATCTTTAATTTATTTGTGACTTAGTTTATTATTTTATTTTAATTTATACCTTGCTGTAGGTTACTCGAGCTGATAAAGTATCTTTCTTTTCTTGGTAGACGAACATAGCATTTGTTTAGAGTAAGCATTATTGAGCTTGTACAACTAACTCTCTTTCCTGATGTGGTATACATGCTTTAATCTTTTTACATCAGATGCTTGGTATGCACATTTAAAGCATTTTGCGTCAGATGTTTGTTGGATATTCATGTTTCAATCAGTTCAAATTAGAGGTTTGTTTTGTATGCATGTTTACATCATTTTATCTTATGTTTGATGCGCATACTTCTGTCATTTAATATCAGATATTTGGTACATGTATGTACATATCAGTGTAGTTTGATATGTATTCTTAAATAATTTCACATCCAATGTTTGTGTGGTATTCATTCTTAATTATTTCACATGCATTCTTAATGTTTTCCTATCAGTTGTTTATGCGGTACACATGGGAAAAAAGCATTTATTTTTTGTTTGTAGAGATATATTTTAAACCCACTTTGATTTTCTGCATTGTAATGTTAAATAGGTAGGAGTTTAGTATTTGTAGAACTAAATGCCACAAAGCATCATGGTACAAGAATAGTATAAAATCAAAACTAACTTCTTTCACAAATACCAAATAAGTTAAAGAATGACTTCGGTCTACTTTTAATGCAATTGCTGACTAAATGTTAAGGAGTCATTATTCAGTAAAATAACATTCTTTTCAGATCACCCCTTCTTTTATAAAATCCTTTATATGCGAATAGATTCTTAGAAATTTTGTCGAGATCTTTTAATCATACGATAAGTTTTATTTTTAACTGTGGAGGTTACAATTATTCTAAAAGCTAGTTCAATTTAATATATAATATATATATATATATATATATATATGTTGGAGATAACTTTTGTAGCACTTTGTCAACCTTAGATTAATGATCTTTCCTTGCATCACAATTTGCAATGAATAGCAAGATAGCACACTTATTTAGAAAATAATAAATAATTTAATAACTGACTAACTTTAAATGTTATAGAGAGTAGATTGAAAAGACATTTACTCAAAAAGAACTTTTAATGAATTGAAGTTGCAATGGAGGTTTTAATTTTTTATTAAAATTTTGATCATAATGTCAGGAAATTAAATTTTTATTTGAAATTTTCTCAAGAAACTAGCTCCATATGTCTGTATGCAAACTTAATTGTCCAATCATTCTGAAAATCAGAAGTTGTAATGCCATACTATTTTAAAAATATTTATTTAATTATCCCAAATTTTAATTGTTGCAGTAATTATAATTGAAGCCTGAAGAATATGACTATCACAGAAATTATTTTAAATTGTAATCCCTGATATCTGTAGTAATGGCAATACAGTACAACTGATCACACACTGAATATTCATTATTTGAGTTGTGATATATATGTGGAAAAACTGAAAAGTGTCATTCTATGTTCTTAATGATGTAGCGAGTCTGATGGCAGAGTTATGAATTTTTTTCATACACTTTTGTAACAAATTACTGAGAAGAGTTTATGTGGAATATAATGGAGGTTTGTATTAATGATAGGAACTGGTTGGGGGGGGGGGGGGGGGACTTTCAGGTTATAAATAACCATTATATTTGCAGACAGTGCAGTCATTCAGAAGTACTCTTTAGAGTACTTCTGAAGTCTGCAGCACATTAATTCAATGTCCAGACCAATGCTCTCATCACCCATCAGGAAACCAGTCAGATAATGAGTTTTTGAATATTGAAACATGTTTGCTTCAGTATTTTGCAGTTAAGCAAACAAATGGTTCATGCATAGGAAGCAAATGAATGGTTCATTATTACTAGGGAAGTAAATGAGTGATTCGTTATTACTTGGTACTGGTTCATTATTTTGCAGTAAAGTAAAAGAAAACATCAGGCAAAAGAAATGTTCAGTATTAGTAATTGAATAATTCATTAAAACCTTTTTAGAAGAAATTTCAGAAGAACATGTTTCTGGATTGTAGTTTATTGTCTCCATTAAAAAAAAAAATTCTGCTGAATGATTTTAAAGTAAAAAGTACATTATTGTCCACTTTGATTATCCTTAAATTTTTAAAATTATCTGGCTTATCTTCACCAGTAGAATTTTAGATAATTAACATTCTTGTTATGCCGTGTTTCTGCACATTTTAGGAAATTATGTTAACCAGAATTAATGTTTAATTTTTAAAAGTATGAATTATTTTAATAGAAACTTACCAGAAGAGTGTAATCCTATTAACTATGGGAAAATATTCATTTATTTTAGATGTACATTAACTATGACATTTTCTTGGACTTGTGTACAAAGTAAGATGTATGAAATGCATCTCACTTCCAGGAAATTGTATTCATTAATTAATTTATATTTTATGATTTCCCATTCATATACTTTTATTTCATATATTTGTGTTAAATCAAGAAATATTTAGAGTTTGTTTAATGATATCCATCCGTTTGGATTTAAAACTGGAGTGGAGAATCTAGCACTGGAAATGTAGAAGTTAAAGTAATAGTCATTTATAATTGTTTTAATAAACTCACTTAATAATGTAAAAGTGAAAGTTAATAATAAATGATAGTTGCTAAAGCAAATTAAGGAAACCACGGTAGAGCTAAAATATTAGCTTTTCTGTCATTTGTGTATATAGGCTTGCATAATAAAGTTTGAAAATCAATTATTAATGATAGTGTTTCTTCTATCTTCTATCTAGATCACCCACATACCTTAAAGATAAGGGCTGGCAAAACTGACAGTACAGTTAATAACATACAATATGATTTAATTTTTTATGTAAAGGTAAAAGGGTAAAAGGTTTCTTTTTTTTTTTTATTATTTTTTTTTTGTAAAGATGTAAATAAGCACAGACATTTACTTGTTAACAACAGTGTGGAATCCAAGGCAATTTGGTTTTCCTAATGGCATCATGTGCCATGATGCAATTCAATTTAATTTTATCTGTATAGTGGAAAGTACGATCACAAGAGTTGATCTATAGATAGATTGAATGATTGCAGTAGTTAACACTTAAAGCTTTGTTATCTAAGCAGAGGACACTATGGTTTGCCATCAGTCAACATTGCACACACTCCCAAACTATACTCAATATGGTGGGATTGAGCTAAAAACTAACTAGATCCAAGCATGCTTGATAGTAGGTGTAATAATTGGTTGTTAAATAAAATAACACACATATGAATTATAAGGGCAGATGCTCAAGGACACATATACACACAAAACCAGGTGGGTTATTTTACTGCTTGATATCATTTTGTTTTTATGTGTATCTAAAGGATTTAAGTTAAAATTTGAGACAAGTTATGTTTTGTGTGCCATTTAAATTAACGTGCATTTTATATATGTGTGCAGACATACTTAGAGAAGTTAGCATGCTTATGCTTATCGTTGTTGTCTCAGAGTCATGATATTCAGTTTGTTTAGCTTGTTCCCACATAAATCACTGTTATCAGCATCATTTTCTAATGTGAACATGCACATAAAATTATGCATGTAATCTAAATTTGTTTTTAATATAATACAGAATGTGTAATATCAGTTATGGTAATTGTATTATTAAAATAATGTAAATATTCATACACTGACATGTTAAAATGAACATTGTTTGACCTGTTTATAAATTGTCTGCTGAAAGAAGAGCACAAACTAAATTATTGTATGTGAAAATTGGTTCATCAGGGATGCATGAATTTATTTGTATATTGAGATGTGATTTGTGTGTTCATCTTATATAATTATTGATATTTTTGTGTATATAAATTTTGTATTTGTACCAGAAATATGTGTTAAGTTATTTGAAGTGTGAAAAAAAGTTGTGTTATGCATAATAATATTGATAGTTGAAATGAATAATTACGGAGTGTTGATAACTTCTCTTGAAAGCGAATGGGATTTTATAATTCTTTATTGGAAATGAACATCAACTCCTAACTGAATACATATTGCATTTTTAAAAAACAACAACTGAAGATGCATTATCTTTTAGCATTTATAACGCAGTAATTAATAACATTATAATTACATATACGAAATATCCAGTTGCCAATAGACAATTAGTGGTACAGTAGAACGATGATTATCCAAACCATCAAACCCATGACTTTGATATCCGCCCCATGGCCTTGATGCATCATCGTTTGTTGCACCATTGTTATTTAAAAAATAAATTTTCACAAGATTCATTATAATCTTATTTGTCTACAATTGTGTTTGTTTATTTTTGTTTAGTGTGGTGGTGGTTAGAAATGTGAAACCATGTAAAACAATTAGGTCATAAATAATAATAATTAGGTTATGAATTAAAATAAATATACATTGTTTCTTTTAAATGTTTTGGTTATTATTTACAATCCATTTTCTAAATCAATTATTTTTATAATACTTTACATTTCAAAATACAGGAAAAACCCTTGCATTTAATAATTGATTTGTATGTTTGATTGCACCTGGTTTCTATAAACTGGGTATTTGATCCATATATTTGATTAATCAAACTGTGGAAATATATTTTAAAAATTATGTAATCCAGATAACCCTTTTCATATTATTAACTGTTTTCTTACATACGGGTTTTTCCCCCAGTCTTGCGTACCCATTGAGAACTTCCATTAGGGATTAAGCTTAGAAGACTGACGAAATGCCTGTTTACTAGTTTGGGGAAAGTGGGTTAGACCATAGGTGAAGGTCATGCCAAACATCGGATACTAACTATCCATGTACGGTTACGGTCATTTGTTTTCCAGTTAATGACGTAGCGCTAAGTTGTGAACTAACCTTTCCCTCATTCATAAAACCACCTGAATGAGCGGGCCATGTCAGGTGCCTACGCTACACTGCACCCACTTACATGGGAAATAGAGAGTGTCCATCGCTATGACTGAGCCTATATGAAAATACCTAGTGGTAATACCTTGATTCTCTCTCTAAAATCAAAATCTTGTTATTAATTCTATATATTTGGTATTGTGATGTATGTAGAATACTCTTGTGAATTTCATTGCTGTTGATATAATACATTTTTCCACAGAGGATAGTGGCACAGCGATATTACATTTGTAAATGTGGTGAAACGCCACATGTATGTAATTTCACTAGCATTGATTAATTGTTATCACGGGAGAATTAACACGCGCTATGTAGTCATTAGTTAAGTTGTATCATGAGTAACTTTGGAATAATGAAAGAATATATATTTGTAAAGATTTTATATATCTGAATTTTCATGTGATATAAATTGTGAATTTGTGGAAATTGTAAAGAATGATTAACACTGCTGCTATAAGCCCCATAAAAATCATTATTGTCACACAAGGCTGTAACGTAAATAACTATGTATTTGCAGCCGGTCTTGAGTTTTACCTCATAATTCAAATCCTAATTGCTAGCTGTTCCTTGATGCGGAAGTCCAACCTTGGCTAAAGAGCAGTGTCCAGGACAAGTGAGCGAGCATTACAGTATTACAGTCTGTTGGACGACAAGGTTTGCCAGAGGTCACGGAGGTCAGCGTGCATCAGTGGACGACGACAACACGTGCTTTATATAAGCTAAGTCCCAAAGACTATAGAAATAGATTCTTCATGGTGTGAATAATAAAATTCCGGGTTAATATTCTGTATTCGCGGAAGCCAACTTGTTCATTTTCTCATTTCAAAATTAATTTTATTGTTAAATTTTGTTAAACTCTTATCTCTCTATGTTATTACATAAGTGATAAGTGTATGTAATCGATCAAAAGAATGCAACTGATTGGGGGCCTGAGTCTTGAATAAAAGATCAAGAATCAATAATCATTAATCTATAAATACAGGGGAGTTAACGTTATCAATCGCTAGAAGTCAGCTGACTTATCCGACTAGGTGTTGTGAACAATCAATGAGATTGTGGCATTTGAAAGGGAAATAAGTTAAGCAGGTCCAGCTGTCGCTAATGTTGAGGATTATCTGATAAATTAATATTGATGATTAATGCCTAAATTAGGACGGGGTCGTAAAATGAAAACTGGACATGTGACACAAACCTTCCTTGGTTCCAGTTCTGATAATCAACATTCTACTGTATTTGTTACAATAATTAATGATATAATTATTTATCACATATATACATAACATTCCAATAGACAATGTTTTCAAAGATAATTTATAATTAAACATCTATATATAGTTTGATTTGTCACCCCTACTCAGATGGTCTAGTTTCTGTACTCGTACTCTAGCAAAAACTCTCCATTTAATTTGATAGTGAGAAATGTTTTGCATTAGAATTAGCAAATTATATATTAATAAGAGAAGCATAATAATCACAAGTCAACATCATGAAACTTTCATTTCTGAATAGTCAATCTACTAGTTTTCTCTAACTTAAAAACAACAGTTTAATTTACTTATATAAAATCTGTTTATACATGCTTTAGAAACGCATACTGTATGAAGAAAGGGGCTACCTATATATAGCTTCCAACTTTTACCCACTCACTAACTTCTGCAAGGTAAGCAGGTAAAGAATATGTATAACTTTAGTAAACAGCACTAAACTGTGAGAAGGAAATGAAGTGGAACAAAATATAGATTGCTTCATTCTTCTGCTCTAGAAAAGCTAGAATTTTACACCGCAACTTAGAATGTTGTCTGTCCCAGACACCAAGGATGCTGCAAAAATCTGGATGCGAAATCTCAGTATTGTCATTTGGGTATCTTGCTGACAACTGTATTATTTCGCTTCCACAAACTCCTGCTGTTTGATCTCCTAAATCAACCTCTTCTGTAGCTAAGCTGATTCCTGTCTCTTTCGTAATGACCAAGTTTTGACTTAAGTGGTGATCTCATTCTGAGATTGTCAAGTAGTCACAGTGACCAACAGTTGAGATTGCCAAATGATTGGTAACCAATTCTACATTAGCTAAATGTGTGCATGAGGAATGTTTGGGGAAAAAAACAATTATTATTAACAGTTTCTTTGACATACTTTTTCTTTTCATTCTGTGACTTGAAATACATGGCTGGAACATTTGTTTGGAACCTAGCATTAGCTGTTGCCAGGGCTAATGAAAAAGTATGTGAGTAGGTACAGCAATATGAAACAAGTGGTGAGATGCAGTGCACAGGACAGGTTTAGTGGTTGTGCTGTTGATATTTTGCTGCAGCTGTAGTCATAGCTTGGAGATTGTGAGGATATATTAAAACAAATTATGTATTTTTGATAACCTTTCTTGGTATTATTAACTGTTTCTTTCATATACGGGTTTTTTCCCGGCCTTGTGTATCCATTGAGAAACTTCCGTTAAGGATTAAAGCTTAGGCCAGAAAACACTTGTTTACGCGTTCAGGGAAAGTAAGTTAGATCACATGTGAAGGTCTTTCCCCAAATCAGATATGGTCATTTGCTTACCGGGCAATGACGTAGTGCTAAGATGTTAGTTGACCTTCATTTCATTGATAAAACTGGTGACCCATCAAATGCGCGCCGACAAAAAAGCGATGGACAAAATCGCGCCGACAAAATAGCATTCTTTGAAATTGACAAATGCGCACCGACAAAATCGCGATAAACATCGCCAAGTAAAGAATGGCAGGAAGTGTTAAATAAAATTATTACGATTTGATATATGCTTCATTCTTTTCATTACCTTTGTGTAAGGATTGTTTGCACGCAGTATCTCTTAATATTGATCTTTAAATAATAATATTAAGATTTGATATATGCTTCATTCTTTTCATTGCCTTTGTGTGAGGATTATTTGCACGCAGTATCTCTTAACATTGCTTTGTGTATCGTAATATTGATATCTACGTATGTTATTATTACATTCTTGTACTATTTAACATGTATCATTGCGATTTTGTCGATCGCGATTTTATCGGTGCGATTTTGTCGTTGTGGTTTTGTCGGCACGCAATTTGTCGGTGAACCGATAAAACTACATGAATAGGTTGGCCACGTCAGACGCCCTCAGTGCACCTGATCTACAGGGGTAAAAAAGCTGCATCCATTTGACCATGCCTAAGAGATACATAGTGGTAATACACTTGATTTTCTTTAATCAAATTTCTGTTGTTGATACTATGTATTTTGTATTGTAAATGTATGTAAAATATTCTTATGAATTTTAATGTTAAAACACTTTCTTACAGAAGCTAAGTGGCGTAGCTATATACATTGTAATATGGTGAGAAATGCCACATGTATGTAGTTGTATTACCGTTGATTAATTGTTATCATGGGAGAGTTAACACGCTGTGTAGTCACTAGCTAAATTGTATTATGAGCAACTATAGAGTAATGAAGAAAATATATATTGTAAAGATTTTGTACATTTGAATTTCCATGTAATGTAAACCATGGATTAGTGAGATTGTAAAGAGTGATTGATTATCGCTGCTGCCACAAAGCCCATAAAGTCACTATCACCACACGAAGCTGTAATATAAATAACTGTATTTTCAGCCGGTCTCGAGTTTACCTCATAACTCTGACCTCGACTACTAAAACGTACTTGATGCGGAAATCCAGCCTTCCTGAAAGCGTGGTCCAGAACAAATTGCTGAGTGAGCGAGCGTCCATGCTGAGTTCTTATCACAGCCCTCTTGAACCACGAGGGACTGCCAAGGTTATCACGTGATGTCAGTGTGCGTCATACGAACGACAACAATACTGTGTTCCGTTGGACAGTAATAGAAAGTTAAGTCCAAGAACAATCAGAAATAGATTCTTAAGGTGTGGACAGTAAATTGACTTACCGGGTCACGTGGTATCACTCTGTTATTTGCGGAAGTCAAATTGTTTGTTTTCATGTTTTTCAAATTTAATTTTATTGTTATTAAATTTTACTGTTAATTCTCTTAAATGTTATCTCTCCTTGTTATTACATGAGTGTTTGTAATCGACCATGATTTGTCAACTGGGGGCTAGAGCCAGAAATAAAGGAATAAAGAATTATACACATTAATCTATAAATAAAGGGGAGATAACATTGTTGGCAAAGAAGTCAACTAACTTATCTAGCTAAGTGTCATGAACAAGGCTGAGATTGTGGCATTTGAGGGGAGATAAGTTAAGCAAGTCCGGCTGTCGCTAATATTAGGAATTATCTAAAAAACTGATATTGATAACTAGTGCCTAAATTAGGACAGGGTCATTAAATGAAAACCGGACATGTGACAGAGATAGTGACGGTAAAATACTGATCAAAGATTGCAGACACATATGAAACGTGCCAACAGTGGCATAACTACCGGGATAGCAGCTACAATCAAGCTGTGGGGTCCAGCTGACCAAGAATAATTTATAACACAGTCAGTCTGCTCAGTTCGCTTCTGTTGGAAGTCTTGATCAAAGAGACTGTCCAGTGTAACAACAGTCGCTCAGTTCACTTCTGTTGGAAGTCTTGATCAAAGAGACTGTCCAGTGTAACAACAGTTGTGCGATTATGTAACCGTGTTTTTAGCAAGCTAACAAATGTGCTCTTTAGTCACGCACTCGGATGCTTACTGCTAGAGGGCTGCTTCTCCATAGGTATGAGGAAAGGTAGATGTTATAAAAGAACTAAAGCCACAAAAATACATCGCTTAGAAGTTACACGATATGCAACATTCTTAAACCTCAACTGATCAAAAGAGTTATCTTAAAAGACAGGATTCCCTCCATGTATAACTGAAAATTACTAAACATATCCCGAGGCCCTGTGCCGGCCAGTCAAGTTGATCAACCTTTTGTTCTGGGTTTAACACAATAGGAATTAACTCACATGAGTATATATACCAATTCTAAACTTTTTCACAGCAGCTTCAAGTCACTAACAATAAATAAAGTAGCCCAAGATGTCATAACAACACCCATATGGAGCAACAAAACGTAAAAGAAAATGTGAGATGTTAAGCTTAATGAAACTACAAAAAATAGACATGCTCTGTAAACCAGTACCTATGCAAAGTCAATCTGCACCTCCTGAGTTAAAAAATTGACCTGGGGCAAGATGGTTGTAACACAACAGGTCAAACGCAAGATACTAGCATTAATGAAGGACATGTTGAATCTCAATCATTGGAAGGATGTAGTGCTAATTGTTATTATTACATTCTTGGAAGCATTTGATCCCAAAACTAAAAACAAAACAAAATTAAAAATGTTGAAACTGCAAACAAATTGGATGATATTCCAGTCGAAACTGAAGACATCAGCAGCATAGTGATTTTAGATCAGTTCCCAACTGACAACAAACGTTTTAGTTAATGTAAGTGACAATAGCATTAAACAGTTTGTCGTGGAACATGGACCATGCCAACCCAAAAGTCCTTTCCCTAGGGCAGGGGTGGGCAAACTCCAGCCCGCGGGCCAAACCTGGCACGCGAAGCCTTTTTTTTTGGCCCGCCAAGCTATTCACAGTTAACATTGCTTTTGGCCCGCCAAGCTATTCACACTTATTGCTTTTGGCCCGCAAAACAAATGTCACTAAAACAATTGGGCATTTGTTATACGCTGTCAAACAGCCAAGGCTAAACTAGTCTAAAGACTACATGTAATTTTAACAGTTTGAATTACTCACACAGAATTGTGTGCACATGTACAATTTATGCCTGCGGTTATAAATATGACACTAGCATCTCTTTATAGATAGTTGACTTTTGAACTCTCCCAGGCCTAGGACAGATCTAAAATAATACCTGTATGTCAGCATCTGTACTCTGCCTCAGTCGTGACCTGACCTTCACTGCTACAATTGGGCGAGGGCTGGAGGTAAACAGAGGTGCGCGCGAATTTGAAACTCAGTCTTATGCCATCACAACCGAACTGGTTGTTGCGTTTCTGCTATTTCTTTGCCATTATTCCCCCATCCCCATAATCATGTCTGCAACCCTGCATCCTAAAAAATTTAAAGTGGATATTTAACTCTGAGTGGACGGAGAAGTTGGACATTTAACTCTGAGTGGACGGAGAAGTACTTTTTCATAGAACAATTTGGACAAGCTCAGTGTCTGATTTGAAAACTGTTGCTGTCTTCAAAGAGTTTAATGTGCTCCGTCACTGGGAAACAGTACACTTCAAAATTCGGTTTAATGTCTGCCTCTGAGAAAAAGAATACTATTGCTAAACTCACAGGCAATATAGAGAAAAGCAGTTTGATGTTTCATAAGCAAACATCTGTGCATGAAAAAGTGACACGCGCCAGTTATGAAGTTTCACTACTCCTTGCTCAAAGAATGAAGCCATTTTCTGATGGAGACTTTATCAAGGAATGTCTCATGACTGTGGTGAATTCTGTCTGTCCAGAGCAACGTTCTGTCTTGGAGAAAATGAGTCTGTCATCCCGTACTATTCGTCGTCGCATTGAAGAGATGTCAGACAATGTGCAAGACTCTGTAAAGAGTGATTGCTCAACCTTTGTCGCCTACTCTCTTGCTCGTGATGAGAGCACTGACATGAAAGATACAGTCCAACTAGCTATTTTCATATGAGGTGTCACTGCTGCCCTCAAAGTGCATGAAGAGTTCCTTCAGATTGTTCTGCTACATGACACCACCACTGGGCAAGACATCTTCAATGCCTTACTTCAGTGTGTGGAACATCACTCCCTTGATCTGTCCCGTCTTGTATGTATAACGACTGATGGTGCACCGGCAATGATTGGAGAGAATAAGGGCACAGCTTCTTTGCTCGTTCACCACTGTAAGGCCCTTGGACACAACCAGACTATCCTTAAATTGCACTGCATCATTCACCAAGAATCCTTATGTGCCAAGTCTGCAAACCTCGTTGAGGTCATGTCAGTTGTGATAAAGGTTGTAAATTCCATACTTTCCCAAAGTCTCAAACATCGTCAATTTCAGGCACTGATGGATGAAGTGAATGCGCACTATGGTGACCTGCTCTACTTTTGTGAAGTCTGCTGGCTAAGTCGTGGAGCCATGCTTTCTCATGTGTGGGACCTGCAACAAGAAATTTTCAACTTTCTTCATGAAAAGAACCTCCCCTATGCTGATAACTTCACACCTAAAATGGCTTGCTCGTCTGGCCTTTCTCACGGATATCACCACACACCTCAACATCCTCAATGTCAATTTGCAAGGTAAGGATGTTCTCGTTCCTGAAATGTATTCACACATCACAGCATTTGAAGTGAAACTACGCTTGTGGAAATTCCACTTGTCTAATGGTCAGTTTCAGCATTTTCCATGTCTTGCTGCTTGTTCCATAGCAGATGTCGATTTGGAGACTTGTGGTGCAGGCATTACCTCACTGAGGGAAGAATTTTCCTCACGTTTTGGGGGTATCAGACCATTCTCTGCAGATTTCAAGTTGTTCAGTGCCCTTTTTGAAATCACAGTGGATGACGCTCCAGCTTCCTTGCAGATGGAGTTGGTAGATATGCAATGCAGCGATGAGTTAAAAGCAAAGTTCCGGCACTTCTTCTCCTCTTTCTTTTTTCATGATGTCATCCTACCATCAGACAAGTTTCCACATTTTATTAAACATGTTCAGCGCATTGTAGCTATGTTCGGAAGCACATTTTGCTGTGAACAACTGTTCTCAAAGATGAAATATACAAAGAGTCGCCTTCGCTCTCAACTCTCTGACCATCATCTATCTAAATGACATTCTTCGCTTGTCAACCTCATCAGTTCAGCCAGACATTGAATCACTTATTCATTGTAAGCAACACCATCCATCTCATTAATCTTTCATTGAAACAGAGTTATTTTTTTAAAAATTACTTTTGTTCTCATTTTATATTCTGAACTTGCTGGACTTGTGATATTTGGTCATCTATCCGGCCCGCAAACTGTTCCAACAGTTTTATTTGGCCCGCGGTCTCAAAAGTTTGCCCGCCCCTGCCCTAGGGATTCGAATCAAAACAAATTTTTCAGAAAAGTATTGTGAGAGGACGACTAAAGCTGGAATGAAATTACCAGTTACTTGGTTGTGTTACTCATGGAAACTGTATTGTGAGCCATGTTGTCTTTTTGGTGATTGCACAAAAATTGGAAATGAACCTGCATGGGCAAAAGGAATTTGTAACTGGAAATCACTAACAAGTAAAATTCATATGAATGAACATTCAGATGGGCATGCTGAAGCTTGCATAGTTTTTTTTTTATCACTGGTGGCTTCATAAAACCATTGATGAAGAAAACGAGAAGCAAGTGTTAAAAGAAGTGAACTTTTGGAGGCAAATTGTACATCGGGTTGTGAATAATACTCTTATTTTAACGATGTGTGGACTCGCTTTCAGAGACCACACAGGGAACAGTTGGGAAATGCCAATTCTGGAAATTTTTTTTTATCTGTCATTGAACTTTTGGTGGCATATGACCCAGTGTTGAAAGAAATTGAATGCCCTGGTGGAACAACTAAATATGTAAGCCTAACAGTGCAGACAATTCCAAGACATCCTTTCTCTGATGTTGAATAATTTTGTTCAGCTGCATTTAACGTAAAACTGGAATAAGCTACTGAGTACAGAATATCACCATGCTTCTGCATCAGTACAGCACTTAGTCCTGCATTGCTAGCATCTGTTCTGAGTATGAATTCTTCATTGAAATTAGGCAAATGGAGTACAGGAGCTCGTGATAGGCAGTCTTATAAACTAGCAAAGCTGGCTTCTTACTCCTCGCTCCAAATCACTATCTTGGGTTTGCTTTTCCTCATCAAATCAATGAGTGGTTTGACTATGGCACTGAACTTGGGAATGAATTTTCTATAGTAATTGGCCAGTCTGAAAAAGGATTTAACATTTGTCTTGGAGAGGGGTCTCCAAGTTTTCTTGTAATGCCTCTGCCCTCAGGAAACCTTGTCCCACTGTGTCCCAAATATTCAAGTTTAAAATGTTCAAAGAAACATTTAGTTGGTCAAGCGGTAAGATTACATTCCTTCAAACACTGGAATAAGTTCCATAACACTTGGATGTGTTCTCCCAGGGTCTGGGTTGCACCAATGTGTCACCCAGATTCCTCTCTCATGGTTCGATGAATAATCTCATAATTTTAGCATTACCAGCCATTGATATTGGCCATCAGATGTACTGTATGCTAATTTCAGTCTGTCTGCCTCAGGCTGGAATTTGCCAAAACCTTTTGTCAAATCTAGTTTAGGAAAAATATTTTGCTCCTCTGAGCTGAGTGAAAAGGTGCACTGGTTCATGCACTGGTTCAGCTGAAAAAACCAATCAACATGTTCAGATGTCTTAGGTCCACGCAAAATAGATGTGTGTTGTCCTTTTTTAAAACTAGTACTAGAGAAATATATCTCAATCGTACCTAAGGGTCACATTGAGTCAATTTCCTGTTCTACAGCACCTCGTTTAGCATAATGTAAAACATACAGTTTAATGTGATCAGATTATGATCTTGTAGTGAGACTGTAAATTCGCACAGAAATGTTTTTCCAGGTTTATTGGTAGAAACGTTGCTCTGTAACGAGTTCAGAGCCTGGGAGTTCTGGATTTAAAATAATGTCATTAACAGTTTCAACATCTGTTAAACCTGGGTGTGGTATGGATTTGGCATTGTCTACAGAGGTAGCATCATCCTCTATTTCAATAGTAGCAACCAGATGTTCTTTATATGCTTTCATCAGATTAGCTTGAAGGATGAGAAAAAAGTTTTAATCTTGTGGTACTTCATGCAATGAAAAGTGTTGGCAAGTACACATCCCAATCATGTGGTCTTTTCAGGCACAGTTTTCTCAAGGACTTGGTAAGAATAGTATTCAGATTTTTGATTACACATAGGATGGTAAGGAGTAGTTCTAAACTGCTTTACTCTGAATAGTTAAAATCTCTTTCAATAACATGCTCATGAATTGAGCCCCTCTATCAGACAATATTTCTTCTAGAAATCCTGCACAAAAGAAAATGGTGAACAGTGCATTTGCTACCAATGTACTGAGAGAACTAAGAGCAACCACCTTAGGGTATCGCATAGCATAATCAATGAGTGTATCCATATGTGGCCTCGATCTAATGAGGGCACAAATTCTCCAATGAGATCAATAGATACACACCTGAAAGGAATATCAATTGTTGAGGTTTTACCTAGTGGAACTAGGCATTCCATCTTTCTATCCACTCTGACAGTATTGAGTTATGTTCCCATCATACCTGGCCAATAAAACTCAGACTCCATATGTGCTAAAGTTTTCCTTGGTCCTAGATGATCAGCAGTGGGTGGGTCATAAGCGAAATGGAACACATTTGCTCGATAGCTCACTGGTACCACCAACTGACTGCTATCAGTCCCTTTTTATGAATCAAGAGAACATCCTTCCAGCAAAACTCAATAGCTTTGCTGGATGATGTAGACATGTAGGTACAATCCTGAGAGCTTGATCTTCTCTCGACATTTTTCATCTGTCATTTGTGCTGCTCTGACAAGGGCCTTTCCCCCCTTCAGATTCAGCCACAGTCTGACAGAAACAATTATCTGCCCTGCCATGACTGACTCTAGTGTCACTTCCTGGTGGCACATCCCACTAATGACTGTTTCACAGTTTCAGCCAAAGATATTGGCACATCACTTTACACTGACTATTCCTGATTCATCTTGCATACCTTCAGAAATGCCCCTAGCTTCAGCTACCTGCTTGCAGCTTTCTTATGTGTAAGTACACAAACATTGGAGTCCAGCAATGGTGCCTCAGTCTTCTTGTCACTTTCTAAAACCAATCTCTCACACTCAGTTTCTAATCTTTCATTTTCCTTCTTGCATTATAATCTTTTTAATTCTTCAAGCTCAACAGTCAACTTAAGATATGTTCTGTTTCTAGCTTTCTGGTTTTGTCTTCTCCTGAAGAAATAGCTTCATTACTCTAGAGTTATAATGAGACTGAAAAACATTTCATGTACCTGTTCCTTTAAACAGTCTTCAACCCTACTCATGGAAACTAATACCATTTTGTGTTCTAGTTCCTTCTCTTTCTTCCTCCATAAGTATAGAAATAGGGATAGGCAAATTTACTCCACCACAAATAGTTTGTTGTTAATTACTTTGCAATGTCTGATTTAATATTTAAAAAATCAAACGAGCAAGATGCTTTATATATTAAATATATATTCATCAAATCTTTATCATCATTTAATCTGAATTTATATGAATGAATTTTATTACATCAGCAGTTGGATGTGTGTTAATTGCACCATAGTATTTTACTTTATATGTAGCATTACTTTTAACACTATTCATAACATAAATGTATATGACAAATTTTCTTAAATAGATAATTAATCAAATTACTCTAGCCACTACCAGTATAAAACTGGCCTTTATTTTCTGCTGTTAACTTTAGTTGATAATTCTATTAGAAGGCATTTGATACTTATTATTATACACCTGCCATTATTACCTGTGTACAAATGAATAGTTGAAGTAACTTGTTTACAATACTTTACAATTTATGGTTTTAATACTGCATATTAGCAAAGTTATAGAATTTTGTTGCACTAATTATTAGTATGATGGCAAAACTGGGATATTTTCCGTATAATTCTAGCCATTTTGTTTTTGGTCATGCATAAATATGCAAACATAATATATATGAAAAAAGAAAGTACTCAACTAATAAGTAAAATAATTAAAATATTATTATTATAATATAAATATAATATTATAATCACTCATTTAAAAACATGACTACTGCTATTCTCTATATTGTTCATCATTAGTAAGTAATTTTAAATTATACACAGAATGATAATCACTTAGTGAAAACATAACTATACTGTTAGATCGTTAATACTATCACTACAAGAAATAAATATCATATATACATAAAATGGCAATGACAAAACTTTCTTCATTCATATAAAAATAATACACAACTCATTTTAATAATACAAATAGTTAGAAATATGTCTATGAACTTAATGAAGACCTTAAATGTATGGTAGGCCTGTGTAGTATGCTGACTATATTAGAAAAATAACTTACCAGACATGGTCTTCATCAGTCAGTTCCTCGGTATCTCCAACATTAGAAATGGTAAGCGAACTATTAACAGTCGAACTTTTCGTTGCCACCAGTACGAATTGAATCAAACATACATTAAGTACCAGAGAAAATTACATTGGCGGCCATTTGACCCCCATGTCTGACGTCACATCTGCTTGCTTTAACTCAAAGGCGTGATGGGGCAAATCTCGTTCACAAACTATGTTTGATCTATGTTACACTTGCGGCGAACTACTGAACCATTACTAATTATGACCTATTAATTCACTCTTATTGGGTTTTAATTTATTATTTTATTTAATTTATTTTGATTTAGAATATATCTGATGTGTCTTGTGACGTTGCCTGTGAAAGACTGAGAATTATGTGTGTGTGTGTGTGTGTGTGTGTGTGTGTGTGTGTGTATTATTTTGGATGGCAACACAGTTGTTCAGCTAAAACTATATATGCAAATACCTATAGTAAGATTAAATAATTAATTTTGTTAAATCAGATATTAAAATGAAGATCCTCCCAATCTCCCAACATTGAATTATTAAAGATAGGGAACATATAAAAACATTGAGAAATGACCTAGTGAGGGTACATGTAAAGACGTGAAAAATTACGTAAGAGAGGGAAACATGTAAAGTAATTAAAAGGCAACATATAGAAGGTACATATATAGACACTGAGAAGTGACGTAGAGAGGGTAATTGTATGGAGTATGAGAAGTGATGTAAAGGGGGTAATTGTATGAGTTTGAGAAGTGATGTTAAAGAGGGTACAGATATGGAGTGTGAGAAGTGATGTACAGAGGATACATGTAAATTTCTCCACAATCCTATGATAGGCTTAGAATGGAATAGGACATAATACAATCTTTTCATACACTTAGAAAAGAACAGAGAATATTAAAATTCTCAAGACAAAATTAGAAAAGAGCAATAATTAATGCAATTCTATGACACAAACTCAAGAACAAGAAATTTTCTATACGCTTAAGAAAATAAAATAATATAATCCTAAAAAACAAAACGAAAAAGTCACATTTTAGATTTAGTCGAGAAAATTACCAAATAATATAATCATAGAAATAAACGAAACTACATGCTGCAAACCAAATAATTCTTATAATAAAATGATTGATTGCTATTGAAAAAAAACCGAGTAACCATCATTCACAGCTCACAATATTTATATACGTATTTTTAAAATGAACAACAATCATTCCAACTTGTTTCTTTACATGGACAAACATTCCAACTAACAATAATTATATATATTAATGGACAGAAAACATTACAACAAGCAATAATTATACTTTTTACACGAATGGACAGAAAGCATTACAACAACCAATGATAATTATATATACATTTTATTACTGGACAGAAAACATTACAACAAGCAATAATTATAATTATACATGTTTTTATTAATGGACAGAAAACATTACAACAAGCAATAATTATACATTGTTTTTATTAATGTACAGAAAACATTACAACAAGCAATAATTATAAATGTGTTTTTTTATTAATGGACAGAAAAAATTACATAAGCAATATTTATGCACGCATTTTAAAATGGACACCAATCATCTCACTTAGCAATAAATGCGCATGCATTTTTAAAATGGATAAACATTCAACTAACAATAATTACAAATGTATATCTTTAAAACGGACAGTAAACACTCCAACTAACAATAATTGTGCATGCAAAAAAAAATTAATTAATAAAGCCAATCAAATGAAGTCTCGATATTGAACTTTCTGTCGCAAGAAGACTTGAAATAGAAATTCTTACAACATAAAATAATAAATCTAATCACACTCTTAATGAAGAATCATTGAATTTCAGAATCACTTTAAACCATATGTAAACAATATAAAACATATATAACAATAATAACCATATTTTAACAATACAACCATATATAACAATATTAACCATGTATAAACAATTTAAACTATATGCAAACAAATATAAACCATTTATAACAATTTAAACTATATGTAAACAATATGCAGCAATGTTTATTACATTCTGATTCCAATCTACCAAAAGTAAGTAAAAGTCCTCCTAACATTTATGTATCCATATAAGTTTGTTAATGCTTATATAGTTTCAATAATATATGCTCATATTATACAAGCCAAAACTAAACCAAAACAAAAGTTACCAAAAATTAAACTGAAAACAAAACAAACAAAAAAACCTTGGGTGAATTGTCACTGTCCAGTAAAAATTGTCTCGATAGTCTAACTTGACACTCGTAGCTCGTAACAGACTTCGTTTGCTGAAGACCATGCGCGACATTGAGCAGTTTGTTTTCATTCTGACACTTGCAATGTGACGGAAATGTACATTTTAATTGTGTGGATGAGAAATTTTTCAGTCTTCAACACTATTGAACAGTTTTGCCAATCGTTGCTTTTAACGCAGCACTATACAGTTTGACGACTTGATCTCTCAAAATCAATGTGTCCGCCATTATCTGCACGCGTGTGGCAAACAAAATTAGTCGGCCCGGAAGAGCATTTCTGTTATTTTGTCAAATTGAAGAAGACATATTCATTTTTTATTTCCAGAAATACTGTTACGATTAAAGAGAATTATATGTTGAACAAACTGTAAAACATTTTTCAAATACAACTGAAGGAAATACTTTTTAAATGGAATTGTCTTTAAAGATAAATTTAAAACAGAAATGTCTTGTTTAGACAATGGGCATATTTATCCATTCGAGTCTGACATATGAGTTGATGTCACAGACCGGACACAAATTAGAGGGTACTTTATAGGTGAGAAAATGAACACAGACAATGGTACTCATTCAAAGAAAAAATCTCAAAACGTAAATAAACATTGAATGATGGGTACATCCCCCAGCAAACTGTAATAAACATGGAATGGTGAGTACATCCCCAGTAAACCGTAATAAAAAGCTCAAAACGTAAATAAACATTGAATGGTGGGTACATCCCCAGCAAACTGTAATAAACATGTAATGGTGAGTACATCTCCAGTAAACCGTAATAAAAAGCTCAAAACGTAAAAACATTGAATGGTGGGTACATCCCCAAAAAACCGTAGTAAACTTGGAATGGTGAGTATATCACTAACTTGAAATAAACAAAGAATGGTAGGTATATCACTACCTTGAAATAAATAGACAATGGTGGATATATAAAGAAATTGAAATCCAATGAAAACACATATAAACAAGGAATTGGAATGAAGTACATATACAAATAATGAAAATATAATGACTAGAAGAGAATAAACATAATTAACACTAGGAAGCACATAATATTGTCAGCAGGAAGATTAGTAGAAATAACGTTATAAAAATGAAGCAAATGCATAGATATATCATTGAATGATGACACAAGTGCCATTAAAAGACAGCAAACTTATAGAATGGTAAAAACAATATAATGCAGGAAATTCAGACTGGTGACATAGTTGTAATAAAAATACTCAGAATGATGACACGATCGTAATAAAAAATGAACTAAAAATGATGACCTGATCATAAAAAAATGAAATAATCTCAGAATGGTGAATCAGCTATTACTAAAATGAATGAAACATGAGTTGTGTGGAAATGAGGTAAATGCAGAATTGTGATAATATCGTTATTTGAATGAAGTTGTGACGTTTTGTTGGGAGATGGGCAAGATGTTAATTCTCCACCACTCCAGGCCACCCGTAACCCTAAGCTAATCCCCCAAACATACCTCCTGGCTGGCCACATTTTAGAATGATGAATGATAGATAACGAAGAATAGAAGAGTGATAGTTCTAGAAGATAGCTTGAGCCCCCTCATACACACATCCAGGATAGAAAGTAAATACAGGTGACAGACTACAACATATAACATGTAAGTCAGTCATGCTAACATGAGTGCTCTAAGTATCAACAATAAATGCATTCAACAAGAAATAACATAAGACAGCACGGTTACAAATAGTTTAACAATTTCATTTAGTGTTGATAAATGTTTATAGTCATGATCATGACCATGTGGTGTCTGAATGTTTGTTTTGAGTCCTATGGTACTGAAGTAGTTACTTGGTTCATTCATATGAACGAACTATAAATGAGTTTATAAGAGAACACTGAATGTTTTTATGGAACTCTAAAGGTACTTTGATAAAGTTTAAGTCAATTTGATTGTATCTTGACTGAAGCTGTATAGTTGTTGACTTTATAAATACATAACTTTAGATTCACCTGACATGTCTTCTAGGGTCCCTGTGAATGTTGTAGTAGATTCACACATAGTCCATTGAACTGGTCTTTAGCCCATGGGTCATTCTGCTCTGTTGTTGCTTTACAGTGCAATACTCATCAAAGTAAACATCCAACATAAAGTGGTTCCTTTCTGGCGTTGTTCATGTCTTGATTGGTTAGTTTAGAGTGAGTGTCTGGAACATTCTGATATGTTTCCAGCCTGGGGATAAGGGTCAGCTTTTTTAGAAGGTAAGTTTTAAAGGAGGGTTAGGTGTGGGCTACATAAGCCATTGAGTGACAGAAGTAAATACAGAATTGTGCAAATACTGTTATTAGAATGAAGTAAACATATATAATGGTGAACATATTGTAACAGAAAAAATGCAAATTAATGCACCTAATTAATTAAATATATTTTTTCTCAATATTTTTATATTAATTCTTATTTATGCCAAAATTTGTTTTAATTTTGTCAATAAATTCTTGTAAATAATTGTGGACAAAACAACTTGTGCTGAGTTTGGGGATTATATAATTTTTGGAATGTAAAGAATGGCATGCTAAGTTTGAAAAGCTGCTTTCAACACAGGTCAGAAAGTGTTATATAAGACAGCTCTCTGTGAAGGGCTCTAATTACATAACTGCAGGCGTCGCAAGATAGCGGATATGAAACCTGCACGTGCCTAGGTAGAATTCAATAATCTATCTTAGAGAACCGTCATTCAACTGTGACTATGCAGACAAAGGGGGAAGACTAGGAAGCTAATCATGTCCCAGAGGCAGACGCTGATTTTTAGCACCATTTTTTCAGCGCGACACCAGCAAAATCCCTAACTTGTATAAATACCCCATCTCTGATTAAAAATTTACTTTTAAAAAGGAAAAGTCCAGTGTTGCTGACAAATTCTGTGGCCAAAGAAGCGCAGAGGTATGCCTGGTCTAGTTAAATTTGTGACTGTAAATAATGGGTTTTCTTTAACAGATATTATTGGATTTTCATTGTATTCTATTTTATTCGTGTCATAATTTCTTGTTAACTTTTTGTAATTTTATTCTCGATGTAAAAGAATTAAATGAACAATGACTTGTTGCAAACCACGTGATTGTGAACACATGCCAGCGACAGTTGCAATCATAGAAAAAAATTTATGTACATTGACAATAATTATCTCTGAAACTCCACTCTCATTTCTGTGATGAATTATTTCTATGAACTGGGTTATATATATATATATATATATATATATATATATATATATATATATATATATTAATTTGACTGATGCTGTCTATTCTAGGATATATTAAATGAATTTCTAGCATTAATTAAATATTGTTGTGAAGTAATGTAAATGTCAACGCTCTTTTGATTATATTCATATGTTGTATATTTGATTGTTGATTTAATAAATTTATTGTTGGAGTAATAGAGTGGATGGATCTCGTTAAATATAAATAAAAGACGGATTTTTATTACTCCTTTAGTAAGAAGTGTCCACCTGCAGAATCGTTATGCAACAATAATCTTATTATTGAGTAAAGAGTAGAGTTGTACAACACCCATATAATCTAACAAGTGAGAGACATATTGGTCTCGTAAGAGAATTATTAATAACTATAAATTAAGATTCTCGATCACTTGTAATTAATTATGTGTTATTAATTAACAAGTAATAGTTATAACGAGTGAAGAGTGCCCAGAGAGATGTCACACTATCTATCTATCTGAAGCTATTTCTGATTAAAAGAGCAAGGGTTACCCAGGGTAAAGGTAAATTTACGATAGATTAAATTAAATTTCAAAAAAAAAAATTCTCATTCAATTCAATGAACTGCAGCATAAAAAAGTAGGACGAAAATCAGAAAAAAAAATTCTCATTACTTTTTATTTTCATTACAAGATAGTTATAAGCAAATCCTTTTCCTTCCTTTACAAGGTCTCGTGTTTTGCTTTCATTTCCAACAAGGACAAACCGTCCGTTAATTAACCCGCGCGAGCACTATTTCCGCAACTCACCAAACAGACATTGTGTTTACACTTTGAATTAACTCCTCTTGCTTGGAAGATGTTCCCGGTTGAGGCAGCACGAGTCCCACGGAGCCAGCCAAGTGGGATGTGTGGGATAGCCGTAGTTACGTACAGCACGAGCCCACACTCTTGGTTCGTGTCAACAGGAAACCATCCAAAATGTTTTAATTTCACTCGAGGTCTGCTTGTTGGAAATGATCCTGCTGTCGCTAATCCCAAGGCTTTGATCTCTCATTGCGAACGTGCCCAACAGCCAAGTTTTACTCGGCCGATCATGTAAAACAGTAAAACTATTTTTTTAAGAAAGTGGAATGATCCACTATTACATTGTACACACCGATATAAAAGTTAATCACTTATCAAGATAACAGAAGTAACTTGATAGAAACATCGTGAGTGCGAAAATATTAATAAGTATACAAATGAAGAAAACTATAATTTGACTGAAAGAATCATAGAAATGTGTCCATTTTCTGTGACATTGGAGATAGCCAATTCGCCTGTTCACAGTTTAGACTTCAGAAGTTATGTTTACCGATTGTTCTCATTTTGTAAACTTAATATTGGAATTAAATAATTTTTAGGAAGTTTAACTTTCGCTTTTATTGTGTCGGTATTTTAGTAAACAGTATTCGTTGCCACAATAAATATCAAAGTGTAAACATAATTTAAGAATATCCAGCACAGAAGGCAAACAATTAAACGAGTTACTTATGCCCAGACTTGTTATATATCATTGTGATATGTTGATAAAGGAGTTTATATGTTGACACTCGGTTTGTTTAACTTTTTCTGCCGGCATTTCTAGCTTATTATTACAGCAAAAATTGTTTAAGACTTAGTGTAGACCATTTTAGTTTAAAAGAATATTTTAATTAGTTTATGTTGACATTTGAAAAGTTGATAATATTGCTAACCGCTCTGTATTGATTTTTTGAATTCATAGCAATATTTTAATGTCTTTCTATCGATTGTTTGATAACAATACCATTTTGTGCTGACTTTTCTAATTTATTTTAACAAGTTCTTGTTTGTGTTTCTATTTTCTAAGAAAATGTTAACAACATTTTACAATATTATGAACAACTAGGGAATGAGCAAAAAATATTTCTGATAAATGTCTGTTCTGCCTGTCTTTAACTATCCTTTTCCAATTACTGTGCATTGATGCCTACAAACTGCAGTGGACAAGAAGAGCAAGTGCAAAAACTACCGATCATTTACTATACACTGGCCATCGATATATTGAGCTTATATTTGTGTTGTAATATGTAAAACAAATGATAGATCATCCATCTCTTCAATCCAAATTATACATGCAACATAGTTCAAATACACCCGTCTCGTTACCCGAAGGTCTGATAAAATGTTTGCCTTGTGAAACATAAAAAACCATTCTCTCTATTCTTTTAAAAGGCATCTGTCTAAATATTCACTTTAATATCTTATAACAATACTAAGCACTTACAAAACATAAACTGGGGACCAAACTAAAAAGGAAAATACTCTGCATTCCAATGGTTGCAGTATTAAACATCGAGTATAAATTATTTAATTGCAAATGTGTCTACAGGACTAATCCTCGAGTTACACCTTTAGCTGAAAAGAATTACAATTTGGAATATACATTATTTTCGTCTTAAATCACATTCTTGCATACAATAAATTAGCTAATATTCATACCTTTAAAAAACACTGTATCTTGTGAAGAATATTTCGTCACTTACCTATCCAGCTATCACTCTTCTGGATTGTGTGTCTAGCTAGGATGGTGGTACACAAAGTGTTTCCTAATTCTTTTTTTTTGTTTTGATTCAGTACTTTGATTCCTGTCACCTGCTAACAAACTGAATTTCACCTCTCACTCAGAAATGGAGATTTGTTTTCAGTTTGAGCATACACCACCTTTTAGACGATGTTGCTTCTATTTGCTGGCGGCTATGAGGCTTCCAACTTCCTATTGTTAATTCCTGTGTTACTATCTTTGGGAGGTCAAGGGTTATTCTCGTACACAATCAACTTAAAAACATTTCCATTTACACTTACATGTTACTACGAAGCCAGCCTGTTTTGATTTTGAAGTGTGTAGGTGACTAACTTTATCGTACATTGCATTTTAAAAATATTTATGCATTCCATCTTAATTACATTTTTAATATTTATTTAATACATCTAGGCTAAATTAAATCAATAATTCTCCTCGAAGATTGACATGTACCTCTAAAATGCATAATGTGCATGAATGTTGAAAGCACAAATGAAGCTTTCTTGTATCATTTTGCCAGAAATTTGGAAAAACAGTGTTTTAATTCTCTAGCTGTTTTCAAAAAGAGGCAATGACATTTGTGAATATTTCAATTGTGCTTACAGAACTCTGAATCGACAGAATACAAATAGAATATTATATACATGTTGAAATTAACGTTCACATCGATTTAATTTTCTTTCACTATTGATTCTTTTCTTGTATTTAATTAAATAGTTGAATTTGTACTATCTTCTTGTTCCGCTTTGTCATGTGATTTCACTTTATGTTTGTGGCTTTCACTTGCTAAGTGCATTTGATATAACTATTGTGTAATATTGGTTTTGAATCTTCCATATATTGTTGCCTAGTTAGAGGGGGTGGGGGTAGGGTGGATACTGAACCATGAATGGGTGATTGATAGGCATAGGAAGAATATATTTTCCCTAGAAGTGTGGCTAACCTGTAAGTCTGGGATTTTAGATATAATTATTTATAAATAATAATAAATTTTATATTGTAAAAACTTTACGCGCTGGCGTGCCGGTTGGAGCAAGTGGTTTCCACTAGGGAGAGGCATATATAGGCCTATATTAATTGTTTACAATAAGTTAATCTTGGTAATAAAAGGTTTATAAATTTGTAGCAAAATATCTACAAATCTTTTTCAGACTAAAGTGAAACATAAATGTTGATGAAAGTAAAACATTCAAATTACAAATGTAGAAATAAGCACTGTAGGTCTAGGTCATCAGTAAAATATATAAAGTATGTAAGACGTTATAATAAATGTGTATATTATCAGTAAAGATTTACGATGTACATAAGACAATACAAAATGGTGGGTATATCATCAGTAAAGTGCATAAAGTATGTAAAACGTTTTATAAAGGTGAATATGTCATTAATAAAAAATATTAATTATATAATAAGAAATATATAACGGTGGACATCTAATCATTAAAGATTCATAACTTAAGCAAGACATTAAATAAAGATGGTGTGTAATAAGTAAAAGCTTAATGTCTGTCATACTTTATATAAAGGTGGATATGTAATTAATAAATTTATAATTCTGTAGGACGTTATATAAAGGTAGATATATAATTAATAAAGGTGTATGGCTATGTATGACGTTATATAAAGATAGATGTATCACGAATAAGGATATAATTCACGTTAAATAAAGGTTTATGTCCGTAGGACATTATATAAAGGTTTATCTCTGTAGGGCGTTATATATGGATGTATCAAGAATAAAGATTTATGACCATAGGACGTTAAATAAAGTTTTAAGTCTGTAGGACCTTATATAAAGGTAGTTCCATTATGAATAAAGGTTTGTGTTTGTAGGAAGTTATATAAAGTTAGTTCTATAATAAATAAAGGTTTGTGTGTGTAAGGACGCTTTATAAAGGTAGTTCTATTGTGTAGTAGTAGTAGTAGTACCGTTGGCCTCCTTGCCCCACAGGAATTGCGTTAAAACTTTTCATCTTGGCGATGTTCCCAGTTTTTGGTGTATTCCTGTGGGGCCTTCCTCCTTTCACTGGTATTCGGGGAGGGTGAAGTGGGGTGTTCGTGCGTTATTGGATTTGTGTGTTGTATTTTAATGTCTGCTCGTTGTCACGACTGTTGGTTGTTTGTACATGTCGTGGTTGTTTTTTTTTGCTGTAAGTTGTATAATGAATGAAGGCTTGTGTTTGTAGGACAAAGGTGGATGTATCAGGAATGAATATTTATGTCTTTAGGACATTATACAAGGTTTATGTCAGTAGAATATTAAATAAAGGCTTGTTTTCTGTAGGACTTTAAATAAAGGTTTATGTCTGTTGAACGTTAAATAAAGGTTTATGTGTGTAGGAAGTTTTATGGTTGATGTGTCATGAAAAAGATTTCTGTCTGTGAGACATTCAATATAAGGTTTATATCTGTAGTTATATAATGAATAAAGGTTTATGTCTGTAGGACGTTATATAAAGGTCAATGAATACAGATTTATGTCTGTAGGACGTTAAATACAGGTTTATGTCTGTAGGACGTTATATAAAGGTGGATATATCATGAATAAAGATTCATGTCTGAAAAAGTTATATAACGGTGATGTATCATGAATAAAGATTTAAGACTGTGGGACGTTAAATACAGATTTATTTCTATAGGACATTATATAAAAGTGGAAAAAGTAAAAGTAAATGCTCACAAAGTTGTGATGCGTCACTCATGGAAAGATTTATAAAAGCAACACGTTATAACCATGTAGTTTATAGCATTTGTAAACATAGGTAGATTTATAAATATTTATAAAATGTAAAGTGATATGCAGAAGTACAAAATCTTAGCGCAACATAGTTCATAGAAATCAACCGATTTATAAAGAATAAAAACATACAGCTTCTTTCCTTATAAAGACCAAGCCAATTATTAAAAATATAACCAATTTCAAAAGCCTAACGCGATTTATGAAGGTATTAGCATGCACAACTAAAATCGTAGGACACTAAAGAGACATACCAAGTCCAAGTGTGATATTAATTAACCAAAGCAATGAAAAATAGAGAAAATAATAACAAAATCCTAACACGATATAGATAGGTGCACATTGGCCTTTTTGACAGTATCGCTACAATCAAGACCAAACTCGATAGTATACAAGACCGACACGATATTTCAAGTTACATGTATAAAAGGGTCTAGAAGTCGAGCGCTATAAAGGTTTTTAACGACAATGCGCGATGTTTCATTATTAGAGACAGAGAATTGACTAAAATAATATTTCTTGAATTACTTATACGTTTACCTGCTGTCTTCTTATGTAGGCCTATTTTTCTAACACCGCTCCCACCCTACATGAGAAGGAATTCGATTCTGGTTTATTTCAGTCCCCGTCTGCTTTTCGCTATCGCGTGCTGGGAGAAGGCGTTCTGCCAAATTGAAAGTGACAAGGCAGCGCCCACCAATGAGCGACACTTTTGAGGCGCGCGCGTGCTACAATTAACTTTTTGTTCTGTAACATTGAAGAGACGGCCTTTAATTTGGAAGTCACAGATTGGCACGTCGACTGCGAATAAAAGGTTTAGATTGTTGTCAGCACGCACACCAGATACCAAGGCACCCTGGACGTCCCCAGTACGGAAACCGATGGCGGACCAAATACAGCGAAACAACACACCACAGAGGGACACGGTATAGAATTTAGTATTTTTTTTTTTTTTTGCTACACCCGAGTACAACTACATCACGGGGGAAAAATCGCCGGTCTGAAACTCGGTGAGAGGTCCCTTGTGCTCTGTAGAAGTACATACAGACCAGTCAGCCACGGACACCGGCAATTTTTTTTTTTCCCAGCGCCACCGAACACCACCGAGGACAACGCTGGAGTGGCCCTGAAAAGAGGAATAAGACAGACCCATTCTGCACTCAGAAAATAATAATTAATTAAAATTAAAAAAAAAAAACGCCACGCACACAGTCAAAAAACCCAACGCATCGGAAGACGAACACGACGGCCCACCCGCACCCCTGGAAAATAGTGAAGGATGCGGAGCCCTGGCTGAGCGCCTCCAAAGGCGAGAACATCGTAGATGAAAGCCTTCAACCACGCTCACCCGAGAGTGAATAAAACGTTACAACAACAACAACAATCAGCACGCACAAATTTTGGCGACGGCCGATCTGAGAAGATCTAAAAAGTGAAATTAAAGAGAAATCCCTACAAGCTGTGGTGACTTGGTATGACAGATATATCTGCCAAGTCGTTCAAACATGGTCGCCAGCATAAAGCGACAACTTCACGGAGATCAAGGATAGTAAATTAGTAACTTATTCATTCATACATACAACAGGAACAAATATTAGTGACAACAAAGTAAATTGTTATTCATTCATACATACAACAGGAATAAATATTAGTGACAACAAGTAGCCTAAATTGGTAACTTATTCATTCCTATAAAAGCAAAACCAGTATTAGTGACAAAGGAAGTAAATTGGTTACTTCATTCGCACACACACAACCTATTGGTTTGTACCATATTTTTTAACCCACCCCAATTATTTAAAGTTTTGCTACTCAAAATGCTGGGAAAAAGCCGTTTGTAGTGGACAAGGGCTCGTCGCCACAAACACTAAATCCACAACAGTAATAACAACTACAACAATAATAATAATACTCTTAGTGCTCGACAAATACGAACATATGAAGACATAATACACATATATACAAAGCAATATTAACACATACGAATTATATCTTTGAAGTAATAAGAACAGTCAAAATCGATGTCTTGAATCTAGACAATAAAGAGGTGATTTATATTTAGTGAAATCTCGAATTCAGACAATATATACATACATACCATTCTACATACCTTCCTATCTATCTATCTATCTATCTATCTATCTATCTATCTATCTATCTATCTATCTATCTATCTATCTATCTATCTATCTATCTATCTATCTATCTATCTCGTTGGTATTAATTATTAGCCCCGCACTAGGGCGATGACCTGGCGTGAAAGGATTTTGTGATATAAAATTAATTATTATATTTCAATAATAATATCTAAAATCCCCGACTTAGCCACTGACTATGGGGAAATTGTGATATGTTTTATATTGCTTATAATTGAACTCTAACTGTAGAGTTGTATTTTCATTTTTCTATTTTGCCTGACTTGTACGTCAGTAATCCTATTGATTTAACCCTGCATTATTATTAATCCCATATCTGTTATATAATATTATATCAATCTAAATATGATTTAACCCTGCATCATTATTAATCCCATTTCTCTTAAATAATATTATATCAAGCTAAAAAAAAAGATTAATCCACTTCTCGTCCATCATTTTTCCACTGTGTAAATCAATCTTAGTAAGAGGGTGTGACAATATAAATGTAGCTGCCAAACTTTCCTTCATCTTTAAGACTGTAAGGACTAGAATCTATTTTCAAACTTGTAGACCAGACTTTAGATCTTGCATTTTTTTAATTTATTTACTTAAAATTTTTTTTTTTTTTACATATAATTGTTAACTCCCTCTTGTGCTAAAGACTCTAGCAATCTCTGGCAATAGTATTCAATCTTGGCCAGTCTAGTAGGTCAAGTTATAATAATGTGCCTGATATATAGGCTAACTGACCACGTGATTGCCTTTGTTCATGCTGAAAATGGCCCCAAACACTCAGAGCCCAGACAGCCGCCATCAGTATAGCACTGACTGGATTTGTGGTGAGGAAGTCCCTAAACTTGAAGGGTTAATGCTATCCTGATTAAGACTTTGATAGCAGAGCTGACTGACTTCTGTCTCTATTGCATAATTGTGGTAGCCTTTGTGTGGAAGGTTAAATGAAAGACTTTATATGAGAGTGAGATAAAATAATATAGTAAATTGAAACTCATTGCATGAAAGTGAGATCAAGTGAAAATGTGTAATGAAAACTATTACACGAAGTGAGATCAACTGACACGGCAGATTGAAAGTTATTAACTCATTGCATGAGAGTGAGATCAAGTGAAAATGTGTAATGAAAACTATTACACGAAGTGAGATCAACTGACACGGCAGATTGAAAGTTATTATATGAGAGTGAGATCATCTGACAGGGCAAACTGAAAGCTGTTATGTGAGATGAGATCATCTGACAGGGCAACGTGAAAGCTGTTTCATGAAAGCGAGATCAACTGACAGGGCAAATTGAAAACTGTTATGTGAGATGAGATCATCTGGCAGGGCAACGTGAAAGCTGTTTCATGAAAGCGAGATCAACCGACAGGGCAAATTTGAAAGCTGTTATGTGAGTTGAGATCATCTTCAGGGCAAACTGAAAGCTGTTTCATGAAAACGAGATCAACTGATATGGCAAACTGAAAGCTGTTGCACGAGAAAGATAAATTTATGTTGTGAATTAATTTTATTGTAAAGCATCACCATGAATAGAATGATTTTTATAAATATTTGATCTCGGATTTTGCTCTAACACATGTGTGTATATATATATAAACAGATTGTACATTCCAACTGATTTTTATTTTAGAAAGAGGCAGTTAAGGAAAATTAAAAATATTTTGTAAACACAGCATACTGTTAGAATGAATTATTTTATTTCATTTGGTGGTATCGGCATCCTGTTGATACGATATCTGAAACAGCCAAATTGCATGAAAATACAGCCGTCTTTGATGCAAATACTTGTATGAAGGATGCTTTGTGGACTGCAACTTTACTGTCGAAATCAGCTGCAAGCTAAATTGAGGTGAAACTAAATGAAAAGAAAATACGATCTACGTGTAGTGTCACTAGTTATATATGTAGTGCAAATAGTAACTACATAATGTGTAAATAGAAGGTATTTGTAGTGCAAATAGTAACTACATAATGTGTAAATAGAAGGTATTAGTAGTGTAAATAGTGGTATGACTAAATTTTTCATGTGCAAAAAAGAACCATGAACGGCTACGTTGTGGGGTAGATATGTGTGTACACGTGAAGTTTAACTCGTTTTTGGCAATATGTTTGTGGGGGAGGGTACAGTTAAGATTATGAAGATAATATAATGTTTGTTGGGGAGGGTACGGTTAAGATTATGAAGATATATTGTTTGTTGGGGAGGGTACGGTTAAGATTATGAGGATAATAAATGTTTGTGCGGGAGGGTACAGTTAAGATTATGAGGATAATATAATGTTTGTGGGGGAGGGTACAGTTAAGATTATGAGGATAATATAATGTTTGTGGGGGAGGGTACAGTTAAGATTATGAGGATAATATAATGTTTGTGGCCTCTCCCCCAAGTACTAACTCGAGCCAACATGACGTGGGAAGATTAATATCTAATGTAAAACAATATTATTTAATTATAGAAAACAACTATGAGCTCACAATTCGAACAAGAATTAAAATGAAACATGGGAAATAAGTAAACTAGCTATTTATCCCAGTCACAATTCACTGTATTCACACTGGAAGAAGTGTTTAATAAAGATAGCTAAAGTTAATGTAAGTATTTTATGAGTCCAAGAGTTTTCAAACACCCAGTTTAAAGTTCATTAGGTCTGCAGAGTCAACGGGTTCTTTTATTACAGTTAAAATATTATAGCAAAATAGCTACTACTTGTCATAAGCACAAATATCATCAATACATGCAAGAAATAGAAAATACAATACACATGAGGGCTCTTACATACGCACAGATAACATGGTTGATTGACGACAGTTGCTCATCTATGCTAGAGGTCTGCGTGTGGCTAGTGGCAAGAGCTTGTCACTGATCTGGCTAGGTCAGCTCACAACAAACATTGCTGGGAAGTCAATGCACGAAACTTACAAATTTCTGCTAGGGGCTGACACGTGTCAGACTCATCTCTCCCCCAACCCAATGGCTACTGATATCCTATCGAACCTACACTCGAACAATTATGAACTATAATCTCACAACATTAGATTGCATAGTCCTACTACGTAAACAGATCTAGTAGTAAATAGCCACAAACATTATCACTATCAAACTTTTTTCCTTCTGGTTGACTGATGCCTCCACTACAGCACAACACAACTTTGCAAATGAAATTAATTTGATAAATTTATTTGGCTGAACAGTCAGACACAATATCTATATGTTGAATGACTCCTTTGTTTATTAGGTAAAATCCAGACAAGTAAATATATTTATACAATTCACACAAGAACTAACGACTTGAGAAGCTATGCCATAAACTACATCAACATTACTAATTACAACAACCCACATATTTCAACGCCCACAAAACAAGCTACAACTTCGATTTACAGACTTAATTCAGTACGCACTTTCTGTATACTCCACAGTGAAACTGTCATATAAAGCAACACAATATCTCAATCTTTTACAATGAAACTCACAACAAAATATCTCAGTCTTTTACAATGAAAATCACAATAAAACTCAGTCTGACCAAGAGACTAATTGTACCAATATTTGAGGTGAAGAATTTCTTTCCGCATAACATAGATCTCAGGAGAATCCAGTGACAATTCTGGCCAATATGAATCCCTAACTGCTTCAACACTAGTTCTCTCACATGTGGCTGGCCCTATGTCGGTTCGAGCACCTGGCCCCAGACCAGAGTATTTAAAGGCTTGAACTTACATATACAATTATGGTTTTGGCCTGTCATTCCCAACTTTTACACTGGAGCAATCCTTGCAATAATGTTTAGGTTTCAGGAAACTCTACTTCAAAATTACTATGTTTACTTTTTAAACACGATCTTTCAGGGAACACCTAGTGACCACTTACAGAACCCTAGGGTTCAACGGAACCCCGATTGAGAAACCCTGGCTTAGGCGGACCTGCAAATGTATTTACGGCAGCTAACAGTTTAAATCCTTCTAATCGGAATCGAGCGCTCTTTCAAGGTGGATTAATCGGAAAATTATTTTGACACCATATTCTTGATGTTTATAATCAGATCCAGCTCCAGAGGCGAGTCAATAGAATCATTGGCTCAAGGGCACCAAACTGACCTATTTAAGAATATTTTTTTATGTAAAAATGTCATACAGACAAAAGTTTTCTAGGGAAATGTTTAATTACTGTTTCTCCCTGAGATATTTAGCATTTACCCATTTGATTGCACTCTAGGGGGGCACTGGCCAGGAGTGAGCAGCGCAGATGGGGTTAATCGGTCACAAAAATAACATCAGGCTTCATTTGGGCATAGTCCTTTGAAGCCTTTCTGTGCTCAGTGCACTGAAGTAAGTTAATAATGCTTTATACTTATAGGCTGTTTACATCATAGGACTAGTGCAGACCACAGCTGAAAAGCAGGCCTTCTTGATTCTCGAAGTGTTACATACTTGTTACCCCAAACCCAGTATGTCTTCTGGTCTCACTACATCCTTTCTTACAAGGCTACAATGGGAAAGTACACTGGAGCAGTCCTTTTTGCCATATACTGTGGCATGTGGGGGACTTGGTACTGGATTGCTCATTACTTTTTATTGGTCTGTGGATGAAGTCCATCGTTCTAGGGACAGTACCTTGTGAAACTAGCCAGTCAATTCATACAAACACGCCAAAATTCGAGCCAAAGAGAAAAAAAAACCTTACTAAGCATAACGCCTATTAAAAGATTGTGGGGGAGGGTACAGTTGATTATGAGGATAATATAATGTTTGTGGGGGAGGGATTTAGAAGCATAGTATTATATTAGCAGGGCTAATGAAGAAAAAAGAAACCATCTGGTGCGGAATATCGGAAAAGGATTCAACAGAGCAATCAAACGATTCACCACCAGTTGTCTTTGTCGAAACAAAGACAGACTCTCTTCAGATTTTAAAAATCATTTGAGGAAGAATCTATTACCAATCAATTTGTTGATTCAAGCAATCATGATAACAGAATTTGAAAAAAAACAACTATTAAACCTAAACTGATTACCAAGAATGTTACCAGCCACAAGGAATCGGGCAGCAGCAATGATGCAATTAGACATGATTCTTCTAAGTAAATACCCAATGTGGTATAAATCGGCCCCATCCAAATAATTGAGTATGAGTTTCCAATTTCTAACGAAGGTAGTAGAAAAAGAACATTCAGTTCATAATAAACTATTCATAGTACATTTCCTAATGGGGAAAAGTACAAATACCAATGGCTTGCAAAGTCAAAATCTAAAAATGGATTGCTTTGTTTTGTTGTAAATTATTTACAGTATCCTTGATTGTTGAAGGCTATTAATGATTGGAAAAACATTAAGAATGGGCCAAGGGTGCATAAAACAAGATGGAGTATTTCAATTCCTTTAGAACACGGAAATGCTCTGATCCAGAGATTGGATTGTGGATCGACAATAGATTCATTTCAACAGAGGCAGCTTCATGAAAACATTGGAGAGGTGTTCTTGAGCGATTTTTCCTAAAATAAAATTACATGGCTCCTAAAATTTGGCGTTACGAGGCACTTAGATCAACTGTATGTAAATAACAATAGAAAATTTTCTGAAAAATCATCAATTTATTTGCACAGTATGATCTTGTAATGAAAGAACATGTGAAAAGAATAAAAAATAAAGAAACACAACCATTATCTTGGAAAAATCTTTCTTGGCGCTGAGATTTTTTTTAACAATGACACTTTCAGTGGCAAGTACAGAACAGGAGTTGCTCCAAGCTAAAATTAATAAAACATATCCACGTACAAGGACACAAGATAGTCTGGATGGACTGGTAGCATTATCATTTGAGCACAAGGACCTGGATCAAGTCGAAATGATCTCAATTTGTATCTATTAAAGCACGAAAATTGACTGTGAATTTTACTATTTAACTTTAAATACTTTTTTATTTATATTAATTATTATATACTATATTTATTACAAAGAATGAATTTATATATATTTTTAAATATTAGTTTCCTGTCACAGGGATGAGAAGATATTATTAATTTTTTTTTCTCTCTCTAAGTGGCCTCATACTCTAAACTATTAACGAAACAGCTAAGGTAATTAAAAGAGGGACAGGGGTGAAAATGACCATTTTGTCAACAAAGCGAAAACTAAGTCAGAAACACTAGCCTTAAGTTCGTGCTGGGGAATGGAAAAAGTATAATTAACTTGAGGGAGAATGCTGGCTGACCCTCCTTGGTCAGGACATCATGCCCATAAATCTATGCCAGTGTACGGGAGTACATTGGGAAGGCGCTGGGAAGCCAATTTTGTCCGTAAAAAGGCAGGCTCTGAGTTTTGGAAATGTAAACAACTTTTAAGAATCACCACTATAAAATGTTTAGTAGTTTAAGTTGATATTGTTATTGTGAAATTCCTTGAAATAGAATTTTGAGATTATTGGAAAGTTAAGATTTATATTACTACAGTTACATGTGTTAGTTTGTGTGTACAACCATTTCTTGCTGTGAGTTAATGTATGGCTTGCCAGGTGGCCATGAGTTGCCATAGTAACTGTAGTCCTAAAATAAAATAAGAGTAGGACTGTTGCTCTGAGATTTTAGTCAGCCTGCTTTGAGAGTTAGCTAGGTAGGGCAAATGGAGATGTAAATCACAGGTGTCAACTGGGAACTTGATACTTGGCACTAATAGAAAGTGGACAGCCAGAGTGTGGCCAGAATGGTCAGAATATTCCTCAGCACGTAAAGTGCCTACAGTGCCATGCTGGTTGTACAGGGCAGTGCTGGATGGGGGTACCGTGTGTGCTGGAGGGTGTGTGTTCCAATCAGCTCAGTGAAAGTGATGTACAAGGACTTGGTGTATAAAAGAGGATGGCAGAGGCAGAACAGACAAGAAACCTCGAGAAGTAGTGTTTTGTAGAGGGGTGGAAAGACCTTCTATTAGAGTTTCTCCCTGCTTTTCTGGATCAGGGACTTTCTACGACGCTGGGAGGCAATCAGCGTGAGAGTTCTTGGACACTGCAACAGAGTGCCAGATGTCTACCCAGCTGTATTTGAAGGTGCGGCGTTCAAGGCCGTCCACAGTTTTAGATGAACCAGTCACACAGGACAGTAATCTCTGGGTTCTTCAAAGACTCTGTGCAAAGACTGCGGGTGATGGATTATTTCCCAATAGAAGTGATGAATTGGCAGTATAATGTCACCGTGCACGGGGTATGGGGCAGAGCGGATAATATTACATAATAGGTACTATTATCGCTGGAAGCAGTCAGCGGTCATGCGTGTGGCATGCCACCGAAGAACGGCAGGATTGGCCGTTAGTCAAGTACATAAAGAGAAGAGATGATAGACGTGAGAGAAGAGGAGAAACAAAGTTAAGAGAAGAGACGAGAAAGGTGAGAGAAGAGGAGAAGCGAAGTTAAGAGAAGAGGAGAAACGCAATGAAATGAGGAGAAATGGAAGAAGAGAAGAAGGGAGAAGAGAGAATGTAACAAGAGTTGAGAAATTAGGCTTAATGAAGAGCGCAAAGGAGCGTGAAATTGTAGCAGCCGTTGTAGCAGTGAAGATGGCCGTATTTGAGTCCCAGGGAGCGAACCAGTGTTTAGACGTCGACGGTGTTTTTGTGTATCATCACCCCACCCCCCAGCACAAGAAGAAAGAGACGATAACTATGTGAGCCCAGCACAAGAGAAAGTAACAATGACTATGTGAGTAGAGAACAAGAAGAAAGTGACGATAACTATGTGAGCCCAGCACAAGAAGAAAGTGACGATAACTATGTGAGTAAAAGAAAATTCTAATTAGGGTAAGAATCTCAGAGCACGTAAACGTAAACATAAAACTTAAACTAAAGTTTAGAATCTTAATTAAGCATTAAACCTAAAATTAAAAATAAGCCTTAAGTTTAAATCAATGTCTATAAGTAAAGGATGGTTTTAAGATTAACATAAGAAAATATTGATGGAACTGACTGAAGAGGACTTGCAAGTCAAATGACATTGTTTATAGTTGAATTATTGAATTTTGATATGGGAGCAGTGGCTCCAGAACTTATAAATAATGATTGCTATTTTATGATAAATAATGCTTAACGTGTTTAGAAGTAGTACTGCATGAAGAAATTGAATTTCATATTTCTTTTACTTTATTCATCATTTTTTCTTTCTTTCTTTCTTCTCCCCCCCCCCCAATGGGTGAGAATGTGGATGGCTGACTTACTAACCAACGTGTGAGAGGAAACCCATAGACCAATAAATTTGAATTTATGCTCTGACATTGAGGTTTTCTCCTGTCTATGGTTTTGAAAGAGTGGCTGTTGTCGTTGTTATACGTTGTGTCGTCTGTGCCGTCTACACTTCACCCTTACCCGTATGCAAGCACACATGCAAACATGTTGGCAATACGTAACCTACACGCAGAATAAAATTCGAGCCAAACAACCATCTTGGTATTATGTGTGCGGATTTGTAATAATCTTTATGCAAGTCCTACGTGAAGTCGACTAGCCACCACCCTCCCCTCGTCAGAGAGGAGGTGGGTGGCGACATTTCCAAATAGCAAAAACTCAGTGTGGAGAAAATTTTCCCCACTCATATAAATTTAATGGAGGTCACCAAATAATAAGTTGGCTCGGGGTGCCTGATTCCCTAAAGCCGGCACTGCTGATAACTCAGAATTATTTCCGCCGCTCCATGGCTCTTTACCTCGATGGCTGAAGAATTATGGCACAAATAAGTTTCCTTTATTCTGTAGCGGCATTTATTCCAATGTCCCCCAGTCACTGTATCTAATGGTCCACAAAACACATTTTGAACATGGTATCTCTGCTTCTTGTGAGGTCTCATGCACATTCCATGCAAAGTGCTACTATGTTTGGTGAACTATCAAATACATTCCACATGTCTGTCTCTATCTAGTGACCCATAAGCATACCCCAAATTTGGTTTCTTTGCATCTACTGGAATACTGATGGGCAGTAGTAAAAGGGAAGCTCTCCTTAATATCAGATGACAACTTCTTCGCTGCTTATACCCCCATCATTTATATCTCTGTTGCTTTATTATTCACCCTAATTTTATACTGTTTATTATCCACCGTATATATGTACTTTAAAAATATCCTCCATGTCTAAAAACTCCTTTACATAATGTACCTCTATTTTCCTATATTATACATTGTACTTTATATGTCTTTATTATCCATGATACCTGTATTCGTTTATATAATCCCCTCTACTTCCGTACTACTTCATTATCCACGTTACCTCTATAATTCTTTATGATCCACTGTGTCTTTATACTTATTTATAACCCAGTATACAATACACTGCTGTATTATCCACCATCCCTCTCTACTTCTTATTATCCTCTGTACTTCTTTATAATCCACTGTATTGCCGTACTTATTATCCAGTAGGCCCTATACCTCTAATTTTCTTTATTATCTAATGCGCATCCACACGTCTTTGTTATCCCTTGTTAAACCATCCATCTTTATTGCACACTAAATGTTAATACTTTTGAAAAAATATCCTCTGAGTGTATATATTTCATCAGCCACACCGCGTCTATAGGCCTACTTCTAAACCACCCGACGATGTCTATACTTTTTAAAAAATTATTATCTACCCGTACACTTATAAATATATACACCCCCGACTTATTATCCATTTATCTTGATATTTTCAATGCGTTTCTATATGTATACTAACTATTTTGCTAAATCATGAAAAATATAAAAGAAAACGCCAAATAACTCTGAAGCCATCAGAACTTTGGCAAAAGAAGTCATTTAAAAGTGTTCCCTCCCCCTCTGTGTTCTTTCCTCCCTTGCTTAAAAGCACGTGTCGATTCGTACGAATCACGCCTCTTTCATCACGTACTTAGGAAACCTGAAGGACGGAGTCCGGACCAGTTATGCGACAGACCCAACAAGTGTGACCACAGACATAAAAGTGTGACCACAAACATACAAATGTAACCACAGACACACAACATCTACAGACGCATGAGTCGATTCTGCGCGAAAACAAACCTTCAGGCCTATTCACTCCGCTCTAAAAACAAAAGGTGGCCAAAGTGTGTAAACTCATTGTGCACATGAGAGGACCAACTATGGTGCTAACCGGCTTCATCCGAATTTTTACCTAGCTTTGAATGCAGCGTCTTTTCTCCTCTCCATTCTCCCGTCAAATATTTGCGCTTCGTTCTTGTCCTGCGTAACGAAGCGAGAGTGTAAAGAAAGAAAAGAAGCGAGTAAGGAAAGACTTGCGGTAACGCTCATCTCGCTCCACAGCGCTTTGGACTTGATCGAGCCGTTTGTATTTGCGCTTTTCTTCAATACTTTAGAATGCTTATAGACGGTGAGACAAAAGCGCTTTCCAAATGCCGCTTGCTCAATGGTCCGTCACCCTCTCTCTACTCGGCCCTTCAGGGTGCTTGCGGGTTACCAAGGTGACTGAGGGACGGTGCGGCTGTCTGTGCACACAGCCCGCTCTTCTGTTGTCTCGTGGACAATCTTTTATGCACTGCGCGTGAGAACCACGCGCCTGGTTCGCGTTCTCATCGCGCTTTTAGCCTCTCAGTGCACATTCCCAATCGAATTCACAGAAGCTTAAAATCGCCTTTCAAGTTTAGCGCCTCACAACATTGTGTACAAAGAATTATGTGTTCAGGCCGTTAGACAGATGATTTTATAGTTAATATTCAAATGTGTTCAGGCCGTTAGACAGATGATTTTATAGTTAATATTCAAATGTGTTCAGGCCGTTAGACAGATGATTTTATAGTTAACATTCAAATGTGTTCAGGCCGTTAGACAAATGGTTTTATAGTTAATATTCAAATGACGCTTTTACTTATTATTTTCTTTCGTCCTATTCGTTCTTTTTCTGAGTTTCATTTGTAGATATTTTAGATCTAGTGATGGTATCAGTGGCCTTGTGTCTGACTGAGGTACATGGCTAAAGTTGTAGGAAGCTGAATACTCCAAGGCTAGATTTGTGAGCAATGTGATAAATATTTTTAGAAAAGAAAGTTTTAATTTGTAAAATATTATTAGAGTTTGCGAATTAAAAAATAAAGTAAATGTATGTGTTATTTGCGCCTAGAGTAAGTTGTATATTTTGTAGCCACATGATGCATGACATTATAACGAGGTCAGGGAAAAATGGATTAGCCAGTTGATACTAAGGTTAGCAAGTTACGACTGACAGGGATGAGTCAGGGATAACCCCTAGGTTAGATTTAAGGTGCTAGGGATGTCATACTGAACATAGACGTGACTTGTTGGCTGATTGACAATTAACAGATTGTGTTTGGCTCACACTCACCCCTGAAGCCGCAGTAGACCTTTCATCTTCATGATGTTCTCGGTCTTGGTCTGTTTCTGGGGGATCCCCAAAGCCTCGCGGTGCGTCTGAGGTGAAGGACAGAAGGGCTGGCGGAAGGGAGTGAATCAGGTCGCACCTATTTGGCTCACACACTCAACCGCTCTCCGTCGGGGGTGGGGGCCGAAACCGCCTTCGGGACAATTAACAGATTTGGTAGAACCTATAAATTGACCAGTGACCATTCTGGCGGCTTCGCCCCCCCCCCCCCGAATGAGGGCAGTTGAGGGTGTGTGCCAAATAGGTGCTACCTGTTTTACCCCCTTCCGCCAGCCTTTTTGCCCTCCACCTCAGACGCACCGCGAGGCTGTGGGGATCCCCCAGAAGCAGACCAAGACCGAGAAGATGAAAGGTCTCTTGCGGCTTCTGGGACGAGTGTGAGCGGAACAGCAACAACAAGACTGCATACTGACGACACCTCTCTGTGGGGTAATGTCACCCACAAAAAAAATGAGAAACAGACCAATCACCACAGGTATCCAAGAATTACAAAACGATCTTGACAGTCACCAAATGGTTTATAGATAATGGTTTTTAACTATCTGCATCCCAAACACAAGCTATAGTATTTCAGGCAAAAGTAATAGGGAAATGCACCTGCCCAAGATTAAAAATAGATGCCATAGAGGTAAATTACCAGACTAAAATAAAATTTTTAGGAGTGACATTTCAGATGTCAGAATATGTAAACCAATGCATAGTAGCATCAAACAGAGGCATAAATCTAATGAAGGAAGTTTCAAAACCCGCAAATGGGGGGGGGGGGGGGCAACATTAAAACTGTGCTTAACCTTTACATGCCTTCGTGATGTCCAAGTTACTATTTGCACGAACTTTATTACTAAATCTAAACATTACAAAGTTAAAAAAGCTCTCAGACACCCAGGCCAGAGCTCTAAAAATAGCGCTAGGAGTACCAACATCAACATATAATATCAGGACAATAGCAGAAAGTGGACAAAGACCAATACAGATCACAATAAAGCAAAGAGCAAGAAAAGCATACCTAAAACTACAATGCCAGACAGCCACCCAGACAAAAAAACAAACAAACAAACTGCTCATGAGTCATCAACACTTAGACAAATAACCAAAGAAATAGAATCAATGTCAGGATAAAAACTTATTATTAAACCACCACTCAGCCAGACAAACAAGACACCCACTTGGAAACTCAGACCACCTAACATCAATAGAATGCTAGAACAATATTCAAAAGAAAACTCCCAAACAATAATGAAAAAATATCTTTTTACAACACATGGACGAATGCTATACGGACTGGACTATTTATATACAACGGATCCCATGACCCTACTAATGGTAAGACAGGAATAGGAATATATATCCAAAACGAAGTCGAAATTAGCCTTAGAATTACGGATAACACGTCAGTATTTACAGCGGAGATGATGGCCACACTAACAGGACTAGTGCAAGCTAGCAAAAATACCCCCCCCCCCCCAAACAACAATTACCTAATAGCAACTGACTCACGTTCAGCAATAAAAGCTTTAGAGAATAACACAGACCAGACATTAATTATCTCATACTAGACCAAATAAACAAATTAACTAACAAGGGCAGTAAAGTAGACATGATATGGATCCCAGCTCACACTAATATACCAGGAAATGAAAGAGCTGACAAACTGGCCAAAAAAAAAGGACTGACTCAAAATAAAGAACTAAGAATTTTAATGTCACCTCAAGAAAACTTAAATCTACTAAAAAAACAACTCAATAAGATATGGCAGGACCAATATGACCAACTAGTAAAAGGTAGAAGACCTATGATAGACAAAACAATCAAGACAACCCCAACATACTTTAACTCAACAAGAAGGGACCAGAATAACAAAATACCAGAATAACAAAACTACGTCTAGGCAGTGAAAGATCACATTACACAATTATTAAATGTAGTTGTGGGCAACGCCTGACATTCGAACACATATTAAAGAATTGCCAATTGATAGGCCAAGAAAGAAAAGCTTTCACAGAATACCTGATAGACAATAACATTAAAACCTCACTAGAAGGGGTACTTAACACCCCAAAAAAGTTCTGGCATGGGTATCTTAGTAAACTTAATAGCCTAATCACCAGTCACCCCTTTCACAAACACTTATAAACAGGAAAAGTAGAGGAGGGAAGTTATCCAAAACTAACAAACCAAGACTCAAACCAAGCACTCACTAAGGGTGGTCCGATGCACCCCAACATGAAATACAGGTTAGTGTTGGGAAGTTAACTGTCTGGGTGTCTATACCCTCTCCATGTAAATATCAGTATCCCATCCAGGGTCTGTAAATACATAGTTATTTTTAAATGTTTAGAATTTTTTTTTTAACCATAGCCGGTTGCTGGATTTAATTTAATAGATTTAATTCTGTAATGAAACTTTAGGCTAAAAAAGTAACTTTAAGGAGAGATAGAACGACAGTTAGTTAAACATAATTTTTTTTAATGGATGGAAGGAATTAATATTCTGCAATGAATTTTAGAACACACGAGTGATATAGTTCTTTATTAGGCATCTCCCATCTTTATCTTCCACTCCGTCCATTGAATTCGACTATAGTCTTTCGGTTTCCTTCTGCTGCATTTTTTTGCTCTGACGTCCTGTGGATGGTGAAACAACCCAGAGCTATTGAGTTTGACTTGTGACACGACCACAGTTGTCATGTATTTATTTTGACTCTTTCTACTTTATGTGATGTAACTTGTCGTGTATTTATTTTGAATGTCTTTCTACTTTATGTCATGTTGTAACTTGTCATGCATGATTGTGCTGTACACTACACGTCTTTACACTGATAAGCCTAATAACATTTGTATTTTACTGAAAGCATAGAAGGGGAATTATTCATAATAGAAACTGAGTCGATTAAGTAGAATATTTTAATTTATCTAATTTGAACTGAAAACAGCTATTTACTGGATTTTCTCATATAAAAAGTGATGAACTGTATTAATGAACATTCATTGTTAGTCACCAAGGACTATTATCTTGAGACTGATTAGTTTAGAAATACCAATGCTCTTCAGAATTTGTAGAATGTTCTTCATCTTTGTCTATAATTATGCTCACTATTTATACTAAACTTATATATATAACTGATTCAGTTTTCTGGTACTGTGCATATTGTTAAGAATAATTAACTTACTCTATCTTTTATTGAATTCTTCAATTTTCTTTGCATTTTGTGTATTGGAAGAAAATATCGCACATCCAGGTGGGGGCGACTGTGATGCAAGAAAGTCGGAACAAGTGAGATTTGAAAGTGAAATACCTTGCATTGCCAAAGTAGTAATAGGTCAGGTCAGCAATTATTCTGGAACATAAGTATCTAGGTTAAATGTTTGGGAGGAAGGGGGGGGGGGAATTGTCGATAGGCCACAATTTCTTGTATTTGCATTTCCTTAACTATTTGGACCCCAGTCCACAAGAAGTTATATTAATTGGTATTAATATATATTACATATATATATATTAATATTATAATATATTAATATTATATTACTGATTTGTTAGAGCCATCTTTACAACTAAAAAGCGTGTCACAAACAGTTTGAAAATTGTATGAAATATGGAACTCAAAGCTAGATTACAAACAGGATAAACAGTTAGTAAATATGAAGTCTGTTACAAGTGGGGCTAGTTTACGATCCTGTGTTATATGATGGGAAATTTTCCCATATATTTTATATAAATTTTCATGACGTGTAATTTAAATTGAACGATATTTGTAATTCGAATCATGCTTGTTTCGGAAATACGGTCCTGAACGAATGCGTCGTGCATGGTAGCAGATTTACTGACCGGTGTTTAGAACTTGCATCAGATAGGTGAGGGAAAGTTTTGTTGTTTAAATTTGCGTGATCATAGCCAGTAAACGTGGCAAGGGATTAATGTGTGTGTGTGTGTGTGTGTGTGTGTTCTGGGTATACAATGGGAAGTGTTACCAGACTGTCAGAGGTGGTCGGAAGTTGTTAAGAAAGTCATAATATTAGCTCTAGGTAACTGGCTGGATCGAAGGTGTATCTAGCAGAGACAGGTGTGGTTTCAAAGGAAGATAAAGGTAATAGAGAATTTTACCCTTCACTCTTTTTTTCAATCGTCTCTTGGGGTGAGTGTTTTGATATTGAGTCCCTTCCTATTTGGGTTGTACATGGAGCAGTAAACCATGGCTGGAGAAGGGTTTCTAGTTTTTCTGGTTTTTGGTTTTGGTTTTGGTTTCATCTTGATCTTTGATTTCAATGTGGGATTTGGAATCTGTCCTATTGAGAGTCTACCAGCGTGTGTATGTCACTCAAGCACATCTGAGATAAATCGTGATCCTGTAACAGGAGTCAAATTATACTTGACCTCCTAACCTGCATTCACTTAAAATTCGTTTTTTTTTCCTTGGACACAGTTTTTGCATAAGAGTGATATAATCATCATACTCTGAAGGGAGAGAGAACTCACCCCGTTATGTAATAAATGGTAATATTGCTAAAATGGTAACCAATACCTTCGGATTAGCAGTCTTACGGGCTAGTCTTCTGTATTAGTTAAGCCATCGGATTAAGCCATGAGCTAATCAGGAGCTAATGTTAAACCCTCGGATTAACAGTCTTACTAGCTTATCTAGAGCTAATGTAAAGTAATCGGATTTGCAAGTTTACCAGTTAGTTTAACGAGATTTAAGCCCTCGGATTAGCAAGCATTTAGTTAGCCTTAAGGAGATTTAAACCATTTGATTAGCAAGCTTACCAGTTTCTTAAGGAGATTTAATCCCTCGGATTTGGAAATCTTATTGGACAGTATTGAGCTAATCTGAAGTTCTCGTACTACCAAGCTTACTAGATACTTTTGATTAGATCTTAAGCCTTCAGATTAGCCAATTAAGTTTTTGAGGTTAAACGTGAGCAGAGTTTGTGTTCTACTGACTAGTCTGGAGGTGATGGCGAAGAAAATATCACGTCATACTGTACATTGTACAAAACGATTGTTTTAGAGTTTAGAAATTCACTCACACTCTTTGATAAAATTTAGTACATTGACTAAATAATCGTGCTGAATAAACTGAACTGATAATTACCTTTTTTCCAATTCATAAAATTCACAGTCGAGAACTTTTGAAATTTAAAAAGAAAGGTGATCAATAAAAATCTTTAAAACTGATATTTCAAATTATTCAAGAGTAACTACACAAACTGAAAGAATAGATTTCTTTGGAAACTAACAATTATTATGCCTTTATCAATTAATATCTCTATTGAAGATAAAATGAGTACACATATCTCTGACAATAAATCTATTTTCTTCAAATTTACAATAACACCTAAATATGTTTTTACCAATTAACTTCTCAAATAGAAAGCGAAAATAACATCGAGATATCTCTATCACTGAATCTATCTTCTTCCAAGCTATCATAGCACTTGTATATGTTTTGCCAGTTTCTATCTCTTCTTTAAGGAGACAATCACATCTGTGTATCTCTATTTTCTCCAGGGTGACAATCACGCCTATTTATCTCTATCGGTGAATCTATCTTCTTCAAAGTATATTTTTCTGTTAGTGAATCTATTTTCTCCAGGGTGTCAATCAAACCTATATATCTCTATTATTTTATAACTCTGCTTTAAGGTGCCAGTTACACTTATATATCTGTTAGTTTGTAACTCTGCTTTAAGGTGACAGTTACACTTATATATCTCTGTTAGTTTGTAACTCTGCTTTAAGGTGCCAATTACACTTATATATCTCTGTTAGTTTGTAACTCTGCTTTAAGGTGCCAGTTACACTTATATATCTCTGTTAGTTTGTAACTCAGCTTTAAGGTGCCAGTTACACTTATATATCTCTGTCAATGAATTTCTCTTCTTCAAGGTGAAAATAACACATCAAGTAATCTTTCGTTTTCAAGTTGTCTATTGCACAAAGAAAGATATTACATTTCAACTATTCTTTTGTATCCGTATTTTAAAATGTTTTGCACATACTCTGTATCTTCTATTATTAAACAAAGACAGAATAAATTTAAATTCAAGATTGAAAAAACCATTTAAAGTAATTTTCTACCTCATTAGTTGAACAATTCAACAAAGATAAAAGATCATTTAAAGTAATTTTTACCTCATTAGTTGAACAATTCAACAAAGATAAAAAAATACATTTAAAGTAATTTTCTACCTCATTAGTTGAATCATTAGTTGAAGACATAATGCATGTAAAGTAATTAATTAGTGTCGTTTTAGTTAAAATTACAAATGTATTCAATAATTTTATAATTATAAATTACATATTCAGGTACTAATTCCTTAATAGTTATTGAATCCGATATTTGACATTTGTACTGTAAAATAATATTATTGAGTATAAGGAAGTTGAATTTGGCATTTTTACGTAACATTTTAAAAAAATTGATTATAAGGAATGAGTATAAGGAAGCTGAACACAACAAGGTTTCGAACTAAACGTTTTATTTAAATGGACATTAAAAAATCTAGAAAACAAACCAACCACTATGACACCGGCAATGTTATAACATTCTAAGTGTTAAAACTTTGTTTTCTCTTTTATAGATTCTTTCTTGTTTGTAGGTTTGAAAAGTGAACTTATAAAAACACGAGTAGAATGCAATCAACGTCCACTCGACTCAAGTCACGCCCGACAAACCCGAATCACGTGATCGCATGTTTCATGTGACTAAGATTTCGAGTTATCCAAAATGTATTAACAGCAGTCACTCCATCTTTTCATTTCTTTCTTCAAGAACTTAAAAAAAAAAAATTCTTATTCGGTTTCGTTTCGTTCTTGTGATTGATTTTGTGTGTTGCTAGCTAGCTCAGCCTCGGCCACGCTCCACAGCGCCACTTAAATGGCTGCCGCTAATGGCACTGGCGTGCAGGCGTGTGGCACACTACTCATGCAGAAAACAAACAGCCCCCTCCCCTTCTCAACCACACACACTTTGTGCAAATAATTCTTTACTTGAACAACAGTAATAAACACATCTAATATAGGTTACGTTGCGATCACACACACTCATTAACACCCGTATGCACAACGTCCACAGAGACACAGACATGAACACTCATTTACACTCCTATGCACCATACACAGAGACACAGACATACTTAAAGGCACAAACGCTCATTCTCACTTGCATGCACCCCATATATAGAGACACATACGTACTTAAAGGCACGCTCATTCACACTAGAATGCACCATACACAGAGACAGACGTATTTAAAGGCACGCTCATTCACACTAGAATGCACCATACACAGAAACACATACGTACTTAAAGGCACGCTCATTCACACTAGAATGCACCCCATACACAGAGACAGACGTATTTAAAGGCACAAACGCTCATTCACACTTGCATGCACCCATATATAGAGACACACAGTTACACTCATTGTCTGATAAACGAAAAAATATGCGCGCATATTACTGCCAGTGTAAGATTTCAACTGTGAACGCGCGAACTATAAAATGCACATACATTCGAGTGGAATTTTATGGCCATGGCCATATTAATAAAATGTTTATATTTTTATGTATGGCAATTGATTACGTTTATTTATATTATGACAATTTAATTACAATTATGACATACTCAGACGAGTCATTAGTTTTATATTTGGTGAAATATTGGGGTTTTGATACGCGTACAGAAATATTGCCTCATGTTGTGGTACTTTTCTATGAAGAAATTTTAGTTTTAATATCTCCAGAAACAGCGTCGTTAATTATGATAATAATCTTTTCATTGATGAAATCTATGGTTTGAATGTGCGTACGTTTATTTGACTTTGTGTTTATTACAGTGTACTGTGGTAACATACTTTCTCTTTAAGAATTTCTTTGATTATAAATGCGCACACTACTTTGACTGTTGTTAAAATGTTCATAATAATTTTATCTTTGATCAATTTCTAAAATATGCAGTTTTCTGATAACCATGCATTGTGGTAACAAATGCACTCCCGGTTATAAAATAAAAATAACTTGTGTGCGGTGATTAAAGTTCAACACTTGCAAACTCAATACCTATGTTTTAACTTATTATATTTGACGTCATTAGTTAATGACGTAGGTAATTCATGTATATAATTAGTTGTGTCTTTTCAATTAAAATATTTTTATCTTGGTGGTTGCTTAAAAGTATTTTCGTTTAGGTCATCAGTTAACATTTTCTATTCAGGTCATTAGTTATGGTGCTTTCATTTACGTCATTATTTCTTGTGTTTTCATTCAGGTCATAATATATAAAATATTTTTATTTAGTTAACATGTTTCATTCAAGACATCAGTTAACAAGTTTTATTTATGTATATAGTAAATGTGTTTTTGTTTAGATCATGAGTTAACGCTTTATGACTGACGTGATTTACAGCAGGAAAACCACGCCCTCAGCCGAAGAGTTGAGCAAGGACGGTCAATGCGTCCTATTTTGCAAAGTCAATGTTACACTACTCCATAAGGGTATATCACTCACGTGTTGTGTGTGTGTGCTGTTATTATGTGTATATATATATATCTGTGATGCTTGTGTATGATGCATATAGCGCTTGAGTGTGCATGATGTTTGTTGATATGCGTCTGATTTTTGTGTGTTATGTATACGTATAAGATTTTGTATGCGTGCGTGTGGTGTTTGTGTGTGTTTTGTGCCTGTTGTGTATGTATATATGAATTATAAAACCCAAAACAATAACTTGATATCAGAATAAAAGAGAGAGAATCGTGCTTCTTTGCCCTCTTGGTTTCTCCATCAGACAATGGTCGGCATTCAGTCCGTCCACTCAGCTGGAATAGGCTACATTTTACTTGTCGCGACACACTGTATCATTATTGTCAACCACTAGCATCCGGGCAACGTGCTTTAAAGCTGGGATCATTTGCAACATCACAAATTGTAGTTGAGTAATTCAGGGGTCTATTCCGCGCTGACTGCATGTTATTAAGGTGGGACTTTCAGAGTCTAATAGTAAGGACGAGGTCATTTGTCATAGTAAATACAATAATTCTCGACTTTATCAATCACTTCTTAAACTTATCATCGTTATCGTTATTCCTCTTTATCCACCTGACACCAAGTACAGCATGCAGCGTCAATAGACAAAAGTCATAGCATTTTACTCCACTCATCAACTTAAATCCACTTATTTCATGGTTCAAGGAATCCTAGTGTCCCATCTTTAATCCATTTTATTATTAAAGGAAGTAATCCTAGTGTCCCATCTTTAATCCATTTAATCTTTCAAAGAAGCAATCCTGTCCCATCTTTAATCCATTTAATCTTTCAAGGAAGCAATCCTATTGTCCCATCTTTAATCTATTTAATCTTTCAAAGAAGCAATCCGAATGTCCCATCTTTAATTCATTTAATCATTAAGGGAAGCAATCCTAATGTTCCATCTTTAAAACATTTTATCTTTAAAGGAAACAATTGTAGCGTCCCATCTTTAGTCCATTTTATCAGTAAAAGAAAGTTTATAATTTATTTCTTACTATCTGTATTTTATGAACATATATTTCCTTCTACCTGTGGTAGACAATAACTATTTTCTAACATTTTCTCCCTTTATATATTTTATATGTTTTTCTTTATACATGAAGATGATGATAGCAGAAATAAAAACATTAATTTGTCTAATCACTTAAATTTAGTGTGGTAAGAAGTTTGGTCATGAAAGTCAGCCATTAGCTTAATGGAAAAAGCAGCAAGTAAAGGCTGAATTTATCTGAATTTCCTGGTTTACTGAACTTAAACTTCAAAGACCAAGGTAGACATGAGAACTATCTACCACAGTGTGTAAGTGTAAGGAATAAACTAAACTCCATTGATGAATGGTGTGGCAAGGTATGCTGACTACATTGAACAATTTCTTGTACAAGGAAGTTATTGGAAATTGCCACAATTGTTGTTCTGATTGAGGGAGCTAATACTGCAAAGAAGCACTCGGGTTAGCCTTGAGAGAATAGCAGCGAATTAATGTTCTACAATATGAGAAAGGAATCATGTGGAATTGGCAATAGTAATGTGAATAATGCACTTGTTAATTTGTTAAAAAAAGTGCACAAAAGACTATTGAGACTGCCTAAACCAGATTATGTACAAACTATTATCGCTCATCTCTAATAACTCAATTTCTCTTCTCTGATAATAACTATCCCATGATTTGTATTGATACTAAATTGTTGAACTGTGTTTTAAGATATAAGAATGATTAGATATTAAAATTATTCAAATGTGGTTTCATGGAAATATTGATGTCAAGTAATCTTTTTCATTGTATTTGTTATATGTATATTTGATAGTTGATTTAATAACTTTATTGTTAAATTTACTGGCATTGTTACATATATTGATAACCTATGTTGGAGTATAAAGAGGGCTCACTAAATATAGATTGAAAGACAGATTTATCTTCTTCTTTAGTAAGAAGATTTCCACCTACGGAGTATTGTGTGATGGTAAATGTTTGTCTTAAATTTTGTGGAAGAAAGAGGCATTTACAGTGCCAACATATCCGCTAAGTGAGAGAGATGAGTGATGTCTGCTGGAGAATTATTAATAATATAAATTAAAATTCTCAACACTTGCAATTTTAGTTATGGATGATTAATTAAAAAAAAAAAAAATAACCATTAACTTGGTGGCGTTGGCATCACATAAAGTCGGTAGTCTCTGTCTAGGGATGAGTTCAAATTTGTTCAAAATTGTTAAACTAATTGTCATTGTGTTGAAATTAGTAAATGTGGAAAACAACTATTAAAAAGTTTGCTGAGCTTAGAAATCCTAGACTAAAACAGATATAGAAAGAGATACCTTTGACTAGTGGAATAGACATTTAGAAAGCAGTCTTATCTCACTAATTATTTTTATAACACTATCTAGAGCCGTCTGGTTTTGTCTATCCTTTTCTCTTTTGAAATGTTTTGATTAACCTATTGATTTAAAATTATTGATTGAATATTGTTTTCATACAAGTATTACCACAGTTTCCATTATTTATGTGTGGTGATTATATTGTTTACATTGATGTGCATTTTAAGTAGCTAGATTTAAAGTTTACTAGTTGTTTGAGTGTGTGTGAAGATTGACTCAATACACATTGCCTTATTACTTGACTCAATCACGAAATGGGGTATCCCCATTGCTCTTTAAATCTTCTGTATCTTTCGTTTCTTTTCCATTTTTATACAAATTCACACAAAAGGGACGTAACTTCAATCAAAACAATGCCAATTAATACTATTAAGAGCAGGGGTTCTGAGTAAACAAAATGCACTGGATTTATCTTTAAGACACTTTTAATTATTAAATTAAATACTCACAATTAAACCCACTGTATTTTCACTAAGAAACTAAAGTCACAAAACACACAAGTCGCAGTATATTTCGCTTTTCAGATCGCACTTATCGCTCCGAATTCAGACTTTGGAACTCTCGGTTGTCTCCCGTATTTGTACCATGCGTCCTCGGTGCGTAGAACATATTCGAAAACTCTCGAAAGTACTTGAATCTTCCAGACAAGCGATCACGCAGTAGAACATTTCCAGAATATGCTCTAGCTCTGCTACTCGCTACAAAATGGCGTTGAATACTTCGACTAACCAAGTATAATTGACGTTTTTTGAGTAATTCCGCCGCTCCCCACAAAATGGCGCTGTACTACTGCAGTTTTACTACGTATTGCACTTATCTACTCTCAGCAAGATGTCACTACCGTACTTTTAGCATGGTCGTAAGTAATCGTAAAAATTGGTAACGCATAGCACGCGCATCGGCTATCTCCGCCGCAATGAAATGTCCTTGACACTTGCCCGTAAGTACCAACCGAAATTGTGAATGTAGGGGAGTCCATCACTCGCCGGCTAGTCCCAATACGAACATTTGCAGTAATTCAAAACTACAGTACGTTGGTAAGATGAGTTAGCTAAGTCTTTGCCCTTGGGACTTAGTGGAGGATCAATGTAGCCCTTAGGCTAAAATGTTTGGAGACCCATGGTTTAGTTGAAAATCTGAGTGCAAGTCTTACGAAGTCATTGAGAAAACTGTGACAAAAGACCATGTGATTGGGACATGCGTTTGCTAGCATATTTGATCGCATTGTGCAAAGTATCACAAGATTCAACTCAATTTTCAACATTAGAACTCTTATTGTGTAGGACAGTCTGGGGACCCATGTATATATACGAGAAAATTGGACAGCAAAATCTGTATAAAGCACATAAGAACCTCTAATCGAATTTGATAACCATATTGATACTTTGTGTCACTTAGCAGCCAGGAATGTAGACAAAAGTAAAGCTAGACAAGCACATAGGTACAACCCTAAAACGAAAGCATCTAATTATATGAAGTTGGTATGTGGGTGTTGTTGTTACCTCTGCACTGAAACAAATTAGATGTATCATGGCAAGAACCCTATGAAGTTGTTGAGAAATTGTGTGTATGTGTGTGTGCAATTTCAGAATTCAGATCAGATTGAAAGCAATTTTTTTTTCATGCTAATCTGATTAAAGAATAAAAGAACCCCCACATAACATGGTTACTACTATTGTAATAGAGGATGATGCTACCTATGTACCCAATGCCGAATCCATACCACACCCAGGTCTAACAGATGTTGAAACTGTTGATGACATTATTTTAAATCTAGAACTCTCAGACTCTGAAGCTCAACAGTTATGGAGCATGATAAATCAAACTTGCTACGCTTTTACTGATTAACCTGGAAAAATTAGTCTGTGCGAATTTATGGTCGTAATACGGGATCATAATCCAATCCACATGAAACTGTACGTTTGACCTTATACTAAACGAGATGCTGTAAAACAGGAAATTGACTCTATGTTAGCCTTAGGTATGACTGAGAAGATGAAGTCCCCATATAGTACTCCTATTGTCCTAGTTATAAAGAAGGATGGCATGCAACAATTTTGTGTGGATTACAGACAGCTGAACAAGTTGATTTTTTTTATACTGAGCCTATGCCTGAATCATAGTACCTTTTCACTCAGCTCTATGGAGCAAAATATTTTTCTAAATTAGACTTGACAAAAGGTTCTTGGCAAATTCCAGTCTGTGAGGAAGACATGCCAAAATTAGCATTCAGTACACCTGATGGCCAGTATCAATGGCAAGTGATGCCATTTGGCATCCTCAAAGCACCAGCTGTTTTCACTAAGATGATGAGATTGCTCATGAAATCCATGAAAGAAGAATCATGGATGACATATTGGTGGCTACCCAGACCCTGGAAGAACACATTCAAGTGTTACAAAAGTTATTCAAACATTTGAAGGAATGTAACCTTACTGCTCGACTGACCAAATGTTTCTTTGGACATTTCAAACTTGAATATTTGGGATGCACAGTGGGACAAGGTCTTCTGTGGCCTGAACCATAGTAAAAAAAAAAGAGAAGGAGAGGCCCCTCTCCAAGACAAATATTAAATCCTTTGGATGGTTGGCTGGTTACTATAGAAACTTCATTCCCAAAAGTTCAGTGCCATCTCCAAACCACTCATTGATTTGACAAGGAAAGGCAAACCTAAGATAGTGATTTGGAGTGAGGAATGTGAAGCCAGAATTGCTAGTTTGAAAGACTGCCTGTCACAAGCTCCTGTCCTCCATTTGCCTAATTTTAATGAGGAATTCATACTCAGAATGGATGCTAGCAATGCGGGACTAGGTGCTGCACCAACAGTGATATCCTGTATTCAGTAGCTTAATCTAGTTGTACGTTGAATGCAGCTGAACAGAATTATTTGACATCAGAGAAAGTATGTCTCAGAATAGTCTGGGCAGTCTAGAAATTCCAAGCCTACCTATATGACAAACATTTTGTCATTCAAACTGATCACCAACCTCTCGCCTACTTAGCTCACTTAACTAAGGCAAATGGTCATTTGACTAGGTGATCATTACTACTACAACAGTATAGATATACTATGGAGGTCATCAAAGGCACCAACAGTGTTGGGGCAGATCATTTGTTCAGAGCAGTAGAAATGGAAGTGTAAGGGTCCAGTACATAAGTCTCTGTAAATGCTGAGAAATCTTTATAAATATTTTTTTAATCTTCTCTATGGTAGAGGATGAAATAATCATACAGGGTTCATTTATATGATTCTAACATGATTGTGTACGTTTATTTTCCTATCACAAGGAGAAAATAAATAATGATAATGATTTTTGCACATGACTTGCATTTGTATTTCAAAAGCATAGAGACATAATGGGTCATGGCTCTAACTTATAATGGAAAATTATGGTGATTTTTCATGATAAATTGTCCTTATATCTCTTTAAATGTGGAGACATAATGGGTCATGTCCCACCATATAATGATAGACATTAATATGACATTTGATATTTTAATGATCAGTGTTTATTGAGGCATGTAAAAATTATATTATCTTTGTGTCTAAATACGTGAATTAATTATGTGTCTGTCTTAAAACTGACATAGATATTTTTGTCTTATGAATATTTATGTATATGATTTACAACCGATGAAATTCTTTTGAATTGATCAGTAGGGCTTCAGTCTAATCATCATTTATCAGGAACTTTGCGCATTTCAGATGTAACATCATAAATGCACTTCTCAGTGCACTGGATGGCAGCATTAGTTTCTTTTTCCAGACACAGACCTATGCCTCAATAAACACTGATAGAGCTGTTATTCTAAGACGAGTAACACTTGGGAGGGGAGATAACCAAGGTCTGACTTAGTCACTCTCGATTGGCTCAGTGGGAGAATCTTATCTGTGTATAATTTAATGATAATTATTCAGATAGAGATTGACAGTTAATTAATCAGGAACTTGGAAAGTTGCCACAAAGATTTTAATTGTACCAACCAAAAATTTTAATAAACCAATTTTATTATTTTTTCTACCTTTTGGAAACAATTTAAGAAAGCTTGATTGTAATTTTCTTTCAAGATGAAATCAGTTTAATATTATTTTGATCCGTTGTCGCGGAGCCCCTAAAAGGCGTTGGACTCATAGGCCGGTGCCTATTCTACCTATATGGATAATCTGGCATCTCTCACCTAGTCAGGTAGCTTCATAAAATCGATTAAGCATCGCTCATCTAATTAGTTTTTCTTGTAACCCTTTGCACATTTGATCTTTCAGGTCGTTTTCTCACAGCAAAGTCACTCATTCTGTCCCTCATACCCACTGATGAGTTTGTTTCACACATCTAGCTCCAATGGAATCACTTCACAGGCCGCTTTAGTCGACTACTTGTATTCACAGCTCACTCAGTCCACCCGTCCGTTCACTAAGGCAAGGATAAGGAACGTGTCTTATTTTGTTTTCGAGATACTCTAAAACTGACACAGCACAGACATAACACTGACATACATATAACATGATCATAAGACTGACATAGTTATAAAATAACAGGTCATAACTGATCTAACACTGGCATAACACAAACATAACACTGATATAGTACTGAAATAACCCGATCATAACTGAAATAACCCTAGCCTAACACGAGAACAGATTATTTTAAAAGCATAACAGCGGAATCAATCTTCTTATTCTTGTTTTATTTCTTCAAAGAGAAAAGAAAACCTGATTGTGAAACAGAGACAGTTGTCTTGGTTTGAAGTTAACCGCGAAACGCTGATTACAGAGTATGATCTGAGGTGGGCGGCAAAAGCTGTCCGCACCACAAGCCCTGCACATTCATTACCTCCCCTTGATTTGGTCCGGCCACAGCGGCGCTGCTTATGCCTTTATGTCAGACTTTATTAAAGGATTATAATTCACACTGACTGGGGAAAAAACTACGGTGGTAGGCAGAAAAATCGTCTGTTTTTTCCTCTCTAAGGGCAGTGAGATTTTATTCTTTGATTATAACAAACTGACATTCAGTTTTCTGATTTCCGCTTCGTAGCGAAAATTACCAACAAAGTTTCATCATACAAGGGTCTGCCATCATACTGGTGTACTCAAGAGGAGATTCGAGTCCCTCCGTGAAGTGGACACCGTGATAGAGTTGCGTTCTTTCGTACAATGCCCTGCCATCAAACGAGTATACTTACGACTAGGCTTGAGTTCCTTCGTAATATGCCTGCCATCATATGGGTGTACTTACGATTAGGCTTGAGCTCCTTCGTAATATTGCCTGGCCATCATATGGGTGTACTTACGACTAGGCTTGAGTTCCTTCGTAATATTGCCTGGCCATCATATGGGTGTACTTACGACTAGGCTTGAGTTCCTTCGTAATATTGCCTGCCATTATAAGGGTGTACTTACGATTAGGCTTGAGCTCCTTCGTAATATTGCCTGGCCATCATATGGGTGTACTTACGACTAGGCTTGAGTTCCTTCGTAATATTGCCTGCCATCATAAGGGTGTACTTACGACTAGGCTTGAGTTCTTTGTGAAATGAACTGCCAACATACGGGTGTGCTTTGATGCTAGCATGTGGACTGCTAGTCAGCTGAATATGCATGCAGTCACTGCTTAGCAGAGATATCAGTTTAGTGTGGAAAGTCTTTCGTTAGCTGTTATCATTTATCAGATATCCCTTACTCCTACTTCCAACATCCAGGATACAATGCGGTGATGCTGGAAGTTCTCAAATAATTTATTTCAATTGTAGTAATGTCGGCTAGTAAATTGCTGACCACATGAGAACTAAATTATGCAGATACAGCCATGTGAGAACTGAATATATGTAGACACAGCCATATGAGAATCGAATGAATTTACACACAGCACGTGAGAACTTAATGTAGTTAAATTGACTGATGGAATGAACAAATAAAACTGGAGCAATATTTTTCTATAAGCGGTAATGATGCAAGATCACAGGGCACGTAAAGATAGTTAATTAAATAATTAACAATTGTTACATTTATATGTGGAATTATTATTCGATTTTTCAGTGTATATATGCTAGTTATAAGAATATATATACCTAGAGTTTGTTATGCGCCTTTTTGCGTGAAGATGTCAGTGACCAATATTTATAAAGGTATAAGATATGTCACTCTGAAAATGGATTTAGGCAGAGTCCATAATGGACCCTTCATGGTGAAGAAATCTCACTTTGAACATTGATATAGGTGGAGTCTATTATGGACCTTCATGTTATTTGAGTAGTTTAGCCACTTTGCATTGTATTTGACTATATTAGGTCACTTTATTATTTATTGGATTATTGTAGATCAATTTATATTTTATTGGACTAAATGAGGTTACATTTTACTTTGAATGTTTTAGGTAATTTACACTTGGTTTGACTATTTTTAATGAGTTTTCATGCTATTTGACTCTATTAGGTCATTTCACATTTTAGTTTGCTATTTTAGGCCAAATTTACAATTTAACTGTTTGAGGCCCGGTAGCCATATTATTTCACTCTAATAGTCCACTCTAACTTTATTAGACTCTACACTCTTTATTTGCATTTTATTTTACTATATTAAAACAGTTTATACTTTATTTCACTACTTTAGGACAGTATACACTTTACACGACTATTTTACGCCAATTTGCATTTTATTCATGATATCAGGCTAGTTGCTTATTTAACTGTTTAGATCAGTTTACACTTTATGAGAATATTGTTGGTTAGTTTGCACTTTATGTGACATTTTTGGCCAGTTTACACTTTCTGTGACATTTTTGGCCAGTTTGCATTTTATATGACATATTTGGCCAGCTTACCCTTTGTGTGATATTTTTGGCCAGTTTACCCTTTATGTGACATCTTTGGCCAGTTTACACTTTGTGTGGCATTTTGGTCAGTTTGCACTTTATGCGACAATTTTGGCCAGTTTACACATTATGTGACTATTCTGGATTTGATTCAAATTAATCTCATGATAGAGAGATGTTATAAATAAACATAATTTTCCCCGTCATGCGTAAAATCTAACATTATTAACTCAAACATATTTTTTTGAATCGAGATTATCAAAATTCACCTCGAAACACTTTATCTTAAGTTGACCGCACGGTGATCACATCCATTTAAATGGGGAATTAAATTATAAAATTAATTGTTATAGATTAATTAATTAATTATAAAATTAATTGTTATAGATTTTGACCAAAAATACTTGCACAAGGAGTTTATAACATTTCTATTTGATTATATGACATGTCGCCACTGTTGACCAGTAGGATTGAATAATTTCTTAAAATTCGTATTAAAACTCACAGTTAATTTTATTTAACCTATCATCGCTAACTCATATCATAGCCAATTTTATCGAACCTGTCAGCCAATTTTATCTAACTTAGACAACATTATCTAATCTATCATAGCCATAGCAAACTTTGTCTAACCTTATAGCCAACTTTATCTATCCTATCATAGACATAGCCAACTTTATCTAACCTATCATAGCCATAGCCAACTTTATCTAACCTATCATAGCCATAGCCAACTTTATCTAACCTATCATAGCCATAGCCAACTTTATCTAACCTATCATAGCCATAGCCAACTTTATCTAACCTATCATAGCCAACTTAATCTAACCTATCATAGCCATAGCCAACTTTATCTAACCTATCATAGCCATAGCCAACTTTATCTAACCTATCATAGCCAACTTTATCTAATCTATCATAGTCAACTTTATCTAACCTATCATAGCCATAGCCAACTTTATCTAACCTATCATAGCCAACTTTATCTAACCTATCATAGCCATAGCCAACTTTATCTAACCTATCATAGCCAACTTTATCTAACCTATCATAGCCATAGCCAACTTTATCTAACCTATCATAGCCAACTTAATCTAACCTATCATAGCCATAGCCAACTTTATCTAACCTATCATAGCCATAGCCAACTTTATCTAACCTATCATAGCCAACTTTATCTAATCTATCATAGTCAACTTTATCTAACCTATCATAGCCATAGCCAACTTTATCTAACCTATCATAGCCAACTTTATCTAACCTATCATAGCCATAGCCAACTTTATCTAACCTATCATAGCCAACTTTATCTAACCTATCATAGCCATAGCCAACTTTATCTAACATATCATAGCCTACTTTATCAAACCTATCATAGCATAGCCAGTTTTATCTATCATATCATAGCCATAAAAAGCCAACTTTATCTGACATCATAGCCATAGCTAACTTTATCTAACCTAACGTGGCCATAGCCAACTTTATCTAACCTATCGTGGCCATAGCCAACTTTATCTAACCTATCATAGCCAACTTTATCTATCCTATCATAGCTATAGCCAACTTTATCTAACCTATCAGAGCCAACTTTATCTAACCTATCATAGCCAACTTTATCTAACTTATCATAGCCAACATTTATATAACCTATCATAGCGAACATTTATATAACCTATCATAGCCAACTTTATCTAACTTATCATAGCCAACATTTATAAACGTCGACCCGATATCGGTATCTGCAAAATATTTATAAACGTCGACTGGGTATCTGTAAAAACATTTATGAACGGAGTTTGGGTATCGGTGCCTAAGAAATATTTATAAGCATAGATTGGGTATCGGTATCTATTGCCTAAGTCGATCCGTCTGTCTGTCTGTCTGTCTATCTATAATTGCTGTTTCTGTAATTTCTAAATATTTCATACTTATACACTTGTTCTTTCAATCGATGTTAAATATCACAAATTCCTCTATGTCCAATATTAATTCATTGCATTTTGTTGTTTTCAGGGTTTTATTACTCAGTAATATTCAGGAACACAGCAATACGTATAAAATTACATCCAAACAAAACTGTGTGGGTGGAACCAATATATTTTCACCAGGTCAACTAGAAATTTTTTTTTTTATCCTTTTACTGCGGCTTGTTAGTAGAGTGTAATTTTCTGTTCTATTATGGCATCTTGTTAGTAGTTGTAATTTTGAACAAGGGACGGCTCTCTTTGGGCCCACATTGTCCTCAGCGTTCAATGCGCCGTGCATTTTCAAGAAATGTCACGACTAAACTTTTTGCAAGCTTTTATCATATTTATCGAATTATCGATACTGTCGAGCAGTTTTCTCTCTCTCTTAAAATTCCAGCCACCTGAGCACACGGAGAAAATAGTAATGTCAAAAAAATTGACGTAAAGGTGTGTGACTGAAAAGAGATGTGTCGCTGTCTTATAAAAAAATAGTTGGAGACACTTCAATAGCTTATTTATCCACATCATTGAGAGGGATACGTTGTACTCGCGGCTTCACGTGTGTATGTACAGACTAGAAGACACAAAACCACAAATTGCTGATTGTTCGCTTTCTTATAAAGTCATTAATGACTCACTCTCCTCTTACTCACAATGCTATAAATTACTATTTGTCCATTTGCTCATACTACCCTACAATATTTCGGGGGCCAGTGATGTGAATACTCCTGCCTTATGTAGCATGTTCACAGAGACATACTTTCACACACCGTCCGTCTCTCTCTCTCCCTCCCTCCATCTATCTATCTATCTATCTATCTATCTATCTATCTATCTATCTATCTATCTATCTATCTATCTATCTATCTATCTATCTATCTATCTATCTATCTATCTATCTATCTATCTATCTATCTATCTATCTATCTATCTATCTATCTATCTATCTATCTATCTATCTATCTATCTATCTATCTATCTATCTATCTATCTATCTATCTGTCTGTCTATTAGCTCACTGACAGTTGCACTCAGTTATGCTTATTTCATTTTTTCTTCTTGTCTTTATATTTGTTAGTTTATTCTTTGTGATTTCAATTTGATTAATGTAGATTTGAATAATGTATCCACATCAAATTCTAATTAAGTTCTAAATAATGTATCGACATCAAACACCACTAGCAGATTAAAGCAATGATCATTTTATAAGACATATTTCAAGATTTGAAAAATTGTCCTCTTAATTTTATTTAACCCTTATATGTATGCCTTACAACAAATAACAAAGGAAGTAATCACTTTATTCTGTGGTGAGGACTGCTGGAAAGACAATATGTGGTAACAGTCAACTGAAAGGGCGCTTTAATATTCACAAGATGAAAGAACTGTCAAGTATGACACATTGGCTCTGTTTTGAAGCGAGAACTGTCGGTAATGTAATGGTTCTGATAAATAGAAACAGTTTCTGGAAGAGAGAAATGCTGGATATAACACAATAGTTTTAAATGAAAAAGTAAGACTACCGGATAAGACACAATGGCTCCAAGCATACAGGTGGCTGAGATATGCTAGCTCTGACGAGATGAGGATTTCGGCAAAGAGTAACTATGAGTCTCTTAAACCAGTCACTATGTAGTCATTTCGTAGGCACATGTGTTGTAACTTTATTATGACTACATCTAAGGTAGCCAAATGCCCGGTCATTGCATAGGATGGTGGTCAGAATAGCTTGTTTGACTGGGTGGGGGTGGGGAGTACTTAGCAATGGTAGGCGTCTGCATTGGCATGGCAAACTCCATGGCGAGACCCCATTAGGCAAAGGAATACGTCCCTATCCTAGTTTGCGCGGTTCTGATCCCGACCCCTGGTCTACTAGTGTAATTCAGTGGCAGGAGTCTGGTTGCAGGAAGGCGTGACTTCTTGCATGGAGTCAGTCCAGCACCTGGCAGATGATATATCTATACCTCACTGTTAAGCAGCTTGTCATGGGGTTGAGTCTGTCCCCGAACGGGGGTGCCATTAATGCTAAGTCATCTGAGTTGGCCATGATCGCCTCCTCCTGCTTGCAGATGACAAATGATCACGCTTGGGTGCTCACTGATACCGTAAGGTGGTAGCAAAGGATGGGAGGGAATGGGACCGTAAGGTTTCCAATCTGCTGACGCCAAGTAAGGTAACTTATGACCAGAAAACCGAAAACCTTATTCCGTTCCACCACAAAATCCTCGGGGAGCGGTGGTCATTTCCTTTCCATCTGAAAGCCATTCACTATTTGGCCATCTCTGAGGTGGAGATATCACAGTGGTTACTAAGAATTGCAGCACAATATCTCGTAGGCACAAGAGATAGTCTTGACTTTGATATTTTTAGGTAGCCAAATGTTCTGAGGGTTCCAAGCATGCAGGTGCCTATGGTACGCTAGTTCTGACAGGAGGTGAGGACTGTCAGTTAAGACACAATGGTTCTGTTAATAAGATAAATATCTCTGAAAGTGAGGTTTGCCAGAAAAAACACAAAATCTGTATTGGAAATGATGATTGGAAGGTAAGGCGCAACTCTGGAAGTTAGGACTGCAGGATAAGTCACAAAGTCTCTGCTTGGATTGTCTGATCAGATAAAATGGCAGTTTAGTAGTGAGATCGCGAGGAACAACTACTTTTTCTCATGTTCACTTTATATAACATCACCTTGAAAGTACCAAACTGATGCAATAATGAGAATGTGCACAAGATGTAATAATAATAATACTAATAGTCCAGTGGTTATAGGAGAACAACCTCAACCAGAAAATTAAGCTACATGAACTGTGTCGACAAACATGGATGGGTGACAGCTTCAAATCCCGTCTCTGGACTATTGAGGGAGGAAAGAGTGGCTCCAAACTACACCCACACTCATCCCATTCATCGTGGAGAAAACAAAATTTGGTTCTATAACGGATCAGACGTCGCCCGGGTTAACAAGGTCTGTGCTAGTCATTGATGTTAGCAAAAAATGGGCTACTGAAACGCAAGCGAAAACCCAGAGGAGATGGACCTTAGAAAAACATATAAATAATGGTCTCTTAGTATCAAAGCCAACTCACAGCAAGGGGATATAATACGAGGATGCATGAACTCTGGCTCAAAAACAACCCAGACAATATTATCAGTGAACAGTAGCTCCTGGACCAGAAGAGAGCGACCATGCAAAATAGGCTTCTTTACAGCCCTAGAATTATAATAGAACAGCAACAAACGAATACCACAACCCGATGCACTGAAATAGAAGACAATGAAATTTCTACAACTTCACAACAGTCAACCCAGATGACTACCATGCTGGAGAAACTCCAAACGACTTCACTGCAAAACAACAATGCTTGTTAGAAGACATAAAGGTTTCAAGAAAAATATAAGTTACATGTAGGTACTACCCCAACAAGAAGGAATGCAAATGAAGTACTAAAATTTATTACCACAAAAGGTATCACAGAAACCAATAGTCTAATATAAGCCACTGCAAATGTAATTGAAAAATATACAATGCCAGACAGTACAAACAAGAAACCATCAGTACCCCCATGGAAGAAAAGAATAGAAAAGAAAGTAGAGTTTACTAGGAGAGAAATACGCCAAATAACAGCAGCAGCACATAAGGGAAATATAAAGGCAACAGTCCACAAATACCATCTCAACAACAGAAAAATTACTACTGCAATAGAAGATGCAAAGCAAAGATTTCAAGGACTCAGTCACTGTCTGAAGAAATACACTGCAAGAGGTCAGCAATTCCAACAGAACTAAACATTCTGAAGTGACCCTGGAAGACTATAGCAAGAACCGAAAGGAAATTCCAGAACAGAACAACAAATACCAAACATTCATGACACCAAGACCTTCTGGAAAAACACTTGGAGCAATCCAAATACGCATAACACATAGCCTGATGGATTAAGGAACTGAAAGATGAGCATAAAGAAATACCTGAACAATGCAACGTCACAATCAGTGAGAAGCACATCAAGAAGAAGGTAAGAAAGATGGCAAACTGTTAAAGCCCCAGGCCTAGAACAAGTACAAATATTCTTACTTCCTTACATGGTAGACTTGCTGGAGATGCTATCATTGCTTGAGAAGTTTTCTGCAAGTCTGAATGCTGTTTAGCTGCTGAATTATTTCTACTCTGAGCACTGAATGTGTGGCCAGAGTAAATTTGCCTATCCATTTTCAAACTTAATTGTCATATAAATTGTTTAATGTAAAATGACCCGACCTTGGGCACTGCTTATGATGATATATTTAAGTGCCAAAAGTTGGAGTAAACAACTCAGGTGAAGAATATGATAGTTATTGCTGATGCAATCCAAACACTTCCAACTGAATGAGTAGTTTTTCTGACTAATAATCTCACACTTGTTCATAACAAGAGTGGATGGACTGAAGTTACTTTGTTGAAGAAGTACTCTATTCTAATCACTTAGAATTTGGCAAAACTCGAGTATGGTTATAAAGGTGATCGTTAGCTTATGGTAAGTTAACTGACTGATAAAGAAAGAATGGATTTAGAAATATTTTGTACATGTTTGCTATTGATCTATGAATGGAAGTGTAGAATTCTTTGTGTAATCGAACCATTATTTCTATGTTCATTAATTTGATTATGTTGTCAGTATACTAGTGAATTTTGATTGATGCTATATTTCTTATGCTGCATGTGTATTGGGCTAACGAATATTGTTTCAGGCTTTGTAAGTTGGGAATGTAAGAGAGAAAGGAGTTTTAGAAATGAAATATGCCTGAAATTTAGTGCTACCTTAATTTGATTTTTTCAGAGAGAAGTGCGCCTTTTATGTTTGATGCTTTGATCTGCTTCATAGGACAGTGACTACTGTACTCTACCAAATAAGTTGGTGTGTGTGTATCCAATGTTATCATCAAACTTGTCAGTAACATTTTGTTGTAAGTTGATTCCTGTCAATTGTGTTTGAGACACAATATGTCAAAAATGGTGACTTGAGTTTGGTCTTGAGAATTCATGAAAATTATTTTGAACATCCCTCGTGGTGTGCTGAGTAGCATACACAAATATTTGGGAACATTCCTCTTGATGTACTGATAGTGCAAGGGAAATTCAGGACAATTCTCCATGGTGTGCTTGGAGAGCACAATCACTGGAACAGTTGTGTAACTTGCCTAGAAGGGGTACACGGGACCATCATCTAAACAAGAGAGACATGACATGTTGCAAACTGCGTGAGTGTGAACACATACTAGTGACAGCAGCCTTCATTTATAAAAGGTTGTGTCCATTGACTTTTAAATAAAACTTCTCTCTCATTTCTGTGATGATTTATACCATATATATATATGATTCTATTCATATGTTGTATATTTGATTGTTGATTTAATAAATTTATTCTTAAATTTATTGACCTTCTTACACAAATTGATGACCATATGTTGGAGAGACAGTGGGTGGATGGGGGCTCGCTAAATATAGATTAAAAGATGGATTTATCTTCTTCTTTGGTAAGAAGTTTTCCACTTATGGAAGTATTGTGTGTCAGTACATGGTTGTCTTTAATGTTGGGAAGAGAAAAAAACTTTTTCAGCGCCCGCATATCCGCCAAGTGAGAGAGACGAGTGGTGTCTTCTGGAGAATTATTAATAACATAAATTAATATTCTCATCACTTATAAGTAGTTATAGACGATTAATTAATAATAATAATCATAACCTATAACAGTAGCGTTGTGTCATATAATGGTTGTTGAATTATTTCAAATTTTTGAATTATTTCACGTCCAATAATTAATGAATGACAAGAGCGTTGTTTTAAATTGTGAAATGCATTGTTAAGAATTATATTTGTGTTGATGTGTACATGCTTGCCCTTAATAAATGTAAAAGTATTTGTAGATATGTTCTTTGAATTGTATATATATCCTTATTAAATAATATTAGTACACATTTCTTGAGTGAGCTACAACAGGCCCCTTTTAAGATCACCCAACCTTTATCTTTAAGGTCTTTATGTCAAGAAAGGGTGGGGTATTTGTAACATACTCTGTTGTATAGTCTTATTTTCTTCCGTCTTCTTACAGCCATGACAATATTATCACGCTCTCTCTCTCTCTCTCTCTCTCTCTCTCTCTCTCTCTCTCTCTCTCTCTCTCTCTCTCTCGTAGTCTTAGATTCTCTCCTTGTTTTCTCAATTGGCACAGTGAAGTAATCACTATGTCTGATGTTCTCATAATTTCCTCGATCGATGAGCAAACAGCTCTAAGGAAGACAATAGGGGCAGTTATCGTTCCTGGACAGGTGGAGTTGCGCACTTGATAGCTGTAATTTGCCATTGCGACAAAACATAAAGGCACCGATGTGGAAAATTGGACAGAAAGACTGGACAGAAAATAAAGAGAAATGTTGTATGTAGGGTGTGTTTTACGTTCGTGATGTTTAGTATTTGAGTGCGTGCGAGCGTGCCTGTATGTATACACATTTGCACACACCTGAGAGAAAATCAGACATAGAGGGAGAGAGGTGGGACAGGGACATATATATAGAGAAAGAGGAGAAACAGAGGGACACAGAGAGACTGTAGGGGAGAGAGAAGAAGAGAAAAAGCAAGGGAAAGAAAGAGATACACGGGAAGAAATGGTGATAAATAGAAAAACATTTATATAAAATTGAGAGAAATAAGAGGAAGAAGAGAAATGGAAATAAAAACAGAGGCAAGCAGAGGTAGGGCCTAATAGAAAGAAAGATTCAGAGAAAGGTGAACATTGATTGGCTCGAAAGCTGATCGGCTATGCTTACACTTATGCTAAATGTAATGATTATTGCAGTATTTTCATTAACAACCACTCTTTACTTTTCCTTATGTGTTGTCTTGTTCCTTATTCGTTAAAACAACACTTTTATAAAGAAACAGCCTCTCCGACACACACACACACACACACGCATACATACATACACGCGCGCGCAACCAACAGTAGATTAATTGATAAAACTAAAACAATTTCAATAGCAAGAGTTTAATGAAAACACAATTAAACAGCATTACAAAGCAAATTGCAAGAGAGGGACATCATAATGACCTGATGAAGACAAAGGAAACAAAACTAATTTCCTTGGATGAAGATGTCTTCCACGAACATCCGGGCAACCACAAAGTGTTATTATGAAACCAACCTTTAATTAAGCTATAACAGTTTCAGCTCTGTTACCAAATTATATTTATGTAAAACTTCTACCAGAAACTAACAATTCAAAATGTACAAAATATAAAAACCTAACTTTTAAACAATAGACCGCCAGCTTGCAAACTAACTCCAACCGAGGAGAGTCAGCTGGACAATCGAGGAACGTGAGAATAAGCTCTCCACCCTACCCCCGGAAAGAAAGAGTCACAAGTGTGACGCGGTGATGTGTGGCAGACTATCAATATAAATGTTCGTTGATGCGTTAACATAGAGCTACTCTTATCAAATGGTTAAAAGACGTTATGTGAGATGTATTTCGAAATAGAAATATTATACATATTTGAGAAATGTACATTATAACTTTTACTATTTTATCAAACTGTAATACCCTAAATATAAATAAGTATATTAATATACAAGTTTTTAAAAAAAAATAGAAACAGAAATATAATTAAGCTGTCATGCTTAAATTTAAAATCACATTTTAATAAGGTCAAATAAATTTAATATTAAATGGTGCAACTTTTTCTAATGGTTATATAAATTGATGATTGCGGAAATTGCGTATTTATTTAATTCAGGAACAAAATGTGAGATGATTGAAGTAAAACTGGAGCCATTTTGACGGAGCATTTTGTTTTATTATTTGCGAATTAGTACCTCATGAAATGCAATAAAAATATCAATAAATATAATCTGTATTTCAAGTGAACTCGACCACTTTTAATGCTGACAGTGTATATCATTTGTGTTCTATGTGGATGTCTGAAAACATTATCCACAGATAAAAGTGTGAAACTCCATAACCTGTTGGATTCTATCTCCTCTACTCCTTTCTTTGGTCTCACTTGAGTTTTGACAGCCGTATTTGTCAAAATCAAAAAGTGTAACTGCTCCAATAAGGAATGTGTTTTACAGTGACTAGATTTTCCAGGAGCACCAAAACTGACTTTATTACTCAAACGCTAGGCCATTACGTCTAAAACTGACTTTATTACTCAAACGTTAGTCATTATATCAAAAACTGACTTTATTACTCAAATAGTGGGCCATTACGTCTAAAACTGACTTTATTACTCAAACGCTAGGCCATTACGTCTAAAACTGATTTTATTACTCAAACGCTAGGCCATTACGTCTAAAACTGATTTTATTATTTAAATGTTAGTCCATTACGTCTAAAACTGACTTTATTATTCAAACGTTAGTCATTATATCAAAAACTGACTTTATTACTCAAAAGCTAGGTATTACATCTAAGCCTTTACGTCTAAACTGATTTTATTACTCAAATGTTAGTCATTATATAAAAATTACTTTATTACTCAAACGGTAGGCCATTACGTCTAAAACTGACTTTATTACTCAAACGTTAGTCATTAAACTGACTTAATTACTTAAATCTAGGCCATTACCTTCTAAAACTGACACGGATAGAAACTTAGAGATATTCCAGGTCCTTGAGACCGGGACTTGTAAAATAAAAATCTCTGTCGCAATCTGCTAGGCATATACAGATTTGCGCAAAGAAATCAGCATAATTGGCAAATAAAAGGTGAAAAATTATTTAAGAAAACAAGGAAGTGAATTATTGAAGTGAACACCAAGAGGCATTGTTGAAAAGACATTAAAAGTATCAAGGTGGTGGTGTAAGCATTCATTATACAGTCGTTTTTTATTTCACCAAGATGGATTACATAATTTTCATGTGGATCGTCATCTTGAACTCTATACGACGCTTTTCTGTCTGTGACGGCTTTAAAAAAGAATTCCAACGTACATTAATAGACACTTTGCGTGTACATATGTCAACTTTGTAATTTCAACCATTTCTTTTTTTTTATGAATATGCCTTCATGTACCCATCTGATAATCACATTCAAGCGATTGCCTTTGATATTCCCAAATTCAAAGATTCACATGCAACAATGTAGAATTTGTTTTGAGGCTTACGAATAAAATATGGAAGCTTTCTATGAGATACCCTACCCCCACTGCTGTTCTGCATTGCCCTAAATCCTCTCAGTCAAGTCATCCAGAAAACAGGATTAGGATACAAAATAAAATCAGGATAGATTATCAGCCACTTACTGTACATGGAATATCTAAAGCTATACCGTAAAAATGAACATGACACCAATTAGTTGATCAATACTGTCAAGATTTGCAGTGAGGAATTCGACCTTGAGAAATGTGGCAGAATTATCGTCCAGAAAGGCAAGGTTAAAACAACAGAGGGCCTACAATTCGACATCGGAAAAAAATAACGATGTTTCAGTGGAAAAAGAATATAAATACCTGGGGATATTGCAACATCATAAAAATATAAAGAATGAAGTCAAGTCCAAAGCTAAGAGAGAGTATGAAAAACAAAAAAGACAAGTCCCAAAGTCCAAGCTAAAATACAGACCCTTAATTCATATGCAATACGTTTACTAAGAACACTGGGTGTATAATGGATTGGACAAGAAATGAAATAAATTATTTGGACAACAAAGCAAGAAAACTCTTCACAATAATAAATCCCCACATCCAAAACACAGACGTACACATATTCTATGTATTTCGGAAAATAGGAGACTGAGGACTCAAGGAAATGAAAGATGTCATTGCAGGAGTGGGTTACATCTGGAAGAACAAAGATGGGCTTTTGACAGAAGCAATAAAGATGAGTTGAGATTTATTATATTTTATTGTATATATATATTATATCTAATTGTATATATTTATTATATTTCATTGTACATATTTATTACATCTTTGCTTTGCTAATTTATGCGTCGTGCATTACAGTGTATTTGTTTGGTATTGTTACGTATTACGACGTCTTTATTAATATAAAGCGCTCTTATTAAAGTCATCATTCTTAGTAGTAGTAATGAAAGTAGTGGTTAAGAAACTATTGCAGATTTGCTGCTGCTGTTGTTCAGTCTTTTTTTCATGACTTCTGTTTGTCGGTTGTGAATTAAGATCTCATTACATAATTCTGGGAGTTCTAAGGTTTTACAGAGGACGCGAGCACTTCCGAGGAGTAAGCCTAGTACTATAAGTACTGGGGCTATTTTGTGATTTCCAGGCAGTTTATTCAGGTAGAATTCAAAAACAAATATATTAACACACACAAACACCTACAAACACATGCACATATGCACTCACACATTATACACGCACATTCGTAACTGTAATTTGAAAGTTAGCGTGGTTATGTAAATTTCATTAGAATATTCCTTATTCTAGCTCTCATTGTTATACATGTACATACGTATTATTTGTTATTGTACTCTTGTTATCTCTCAATGTTAAAAACAATATAACATTATTTGTTACTGTACTGTCGTAACGAAAAGGAAGACAACTCACACGTAGGGCATTTTTTAAAATGTAAAATAAAGTTTAGAGAGGTCATCTTAATTATCATTAGCCTACTAATTACCCCTTTCTTAGCTCTGACCATGCCGGAAATGCTTGCAGACTTCCATCCAGTTTCACAAGTCAGTCAAGTTCTGTGTGCATGCACGTGTGTATACGTGTCTGTATGCAATAATGAGAATGATATATATAAAGAGAGAGAGAGAGAGTGAATAGGGGGAGAGGAGGAGAGAGAGAAAGAAAAAGAGTGAGAGAGGAAAGGAGAGACAAAAAGAGAAATAAAGATAGAAAAAGAGATAGAAAGAGAGAGAAGGAAGAGATAAATAAATGGAAAAAAGACGTACCGACTTGTAACAGAAAGTAGAGGGAATAACGGAGAGAGAAGGGGGAGAGAGAGGCGTTGGTGTGTAAAAAGTGAACATAAATTTGATTTAACTTCATTTTGGTGCTACATATAAGGTATTACAAATATGTGTGTAGGTGGGTCTCCATGTGTTTTGATAAGTTTAGCTGGATATAACATCAATGTATCTTCTAGTCAATAAAAGACAGAGAAAGAGAGAAAGAGAGAGGAAGAGAGAGAGAGAGAAGAAAAAAGAGTGACAAAGAGAATAAAAGAGAGTTAGAAAAAGAAGAGAGAGAAAGAGGGTGAAAAAGATAACGGTGTCGACATAGAACGCTTAAGCTGTCTGTTATAGCTACAGTTCTGTTATGCGTAAGAGGGAGTTTTTAAAAAATAAAAATACCATTGCTTTTTCTCTGTTATTCACTTAGTGAGGAACAAAATAACAAAAACAAAAATAAAATACGTAGAGCAACTTAACATTTATATAAAAAACATCAATTGTCATATATTCCCCATTTTGTTTTATAAAAATTGAATTACATTATCAAAAATTTTTTATAATTAATATAATTTATTTCACGATATTACAGCAGTCTTCTATATCCATAAATACAATTTTATACATGCATCACAAATACTCAAACACAGATACACATGCATACAATAATCAGACACATTCGAAGATTTAATTGAACTAGGGAATATTTAAAATCGACTGTAATACTAACATATAGTTTAGTGAATTAGTTATAATTTTAATTTATAATTTACTGCATTATTGTTTTCCAGTTCATTGGTATTATTCATTTCCAGTTCATTTGTGTTATTCATTTCAAGATTAACCGTGCATTTGATTCGTAATGTATACGTGTTAATTCTGTTTAGTTTATCTCTTGAATAAATTCTATATCATTTGTGTTATTAATTCCTATTTTGTACGTACTATTTGTGGTGTTGTAAAGTTGCCTATCCCTATATCCAGACTTAATTGTTATATAAATTGTTAAATTATCGAAGTGACCCGACCTTGAGCACTCCTTATGATGGTATTTTTGTAAGTGTAAGTTGGAGTAAGCAACTCGAGTTCAGAATATGCTAAAATTATTGCTGCAAACCAAACCAAACGATTTCCAACTGGAATGAGTAGTTTTTATTATCCACTGGTTAAGATTCATGGGATTGTTGAGTTCAGATATTAATGGGGAATCCTAGACTAAAACAGAGTTAGAAAGTCTATTTGTCTAGAGCAGTACAAATGGAAGAATAAGGTTCATCCATCCATCTACCTACCTATCTATCTATCTATCTATCTATCTATCTATCTATCTATCTATCTATCTATCTATCTATCTATCTATCTATCTATCTATCTATCTATCTATCTATCTATCTATCTATCTAAACCTCTGTAAATGCTACGAATATATGTATATTGTTACATTCCCCCGGTATTTATTTAAAGACCCTGTTCCAGAATTTAGGATTTTAGTTAATTAAATTCCTTTCCACTTATTCTGACAACAGACTGGTTGCCCAAATTCACCCTTCAGTCCAATTAAATTCCACACTCATAGTTTAAGCCAATGAATTTAAAGACAGGTAAACTTGTGTAAACAAAGCACGAACTGGGAACGTTAAACAATTATAACTAACAATGCAAGCAATCTTCTCATTCACGACTCACAGCCCCCATCCTAGTCCATATTTCATGCATGAATTAGTCAACTAAAATAAATGTTTAACAATTAAAAAAGATTTAATAAAAAATAACAATAACAAGATAATCAGAGATTACGTGATTTCGGCCTTATCAATGTTATTGTTCGACTCGTGTTGGATTGCTAAAATGAGTTATTTTATAGTTCAGGTGATCAGACCCTTGCTTTTAGCTGGTAATCCAATTGTGAAGTAATGGCGCGCTTGTTCCCCCAACAGGTATACAGTTGGATATACGGGTTTCAGCGGTGGCCGTCAGTCATCAATCTTGTCTTGGTCGCAAGATCAGCGTCCTGTACTCGTACACAGAAGCAACATGCTTAGGGTCGCTCCAACGATCCCCAAGGTTCAATAATATGCCAAAGAAACACCCCAAGGCATAGGAAACAGGATGAACATAGGCCTGAGTCCCAATGATGAAATAAAACCAGGAACCAAGAAAGAAAAAGAGACCCACTCTGGAAATATAATAAATTCCTATGAGTGACAGTCCTATAGTCTCGCAATCCGAACATGTGGCATGGACTAATAGCATAGTCTATTTCACTGACCATCATAGTATTTTTACATCAATGTTCAAGTTTACACAATAAAGATACAAATCAATTACACTCATGTGTGTTACAATTAAATACGGTATAAAGCATGCAAAAGACGTAAACATTTCAAGGAAAATATTTATATTTTACAATGAAAAATTAGATAAGAAAAATCAAATACAATTTAAATCACACACATGAGTGTTCCAATTATAGCAAAATTTACACGCAAGTGAATTAAAATTGTTATAGGAAAATTTACAATAGACCTGCACAGACGTTCTGTGATACAATTCAGTTAATTTAGTTCAATAAAATTATTGTTCTTTAATTTAACAATTAATTTTAGAAATGCAAATATTTTAGTTTAGCCACACTGTTCATCAAGCCACGTGTTTGGAGAAAATGCAATAAAATACAAATTCTGCAATAATAGATATACAAATTCGCACAATGAAATCTTAATGAAATACAAAGCAATATTTTAAGAAATCAATGTGTTACCTTGTTAGTATGTAAATACGATCATAGCAGTGGGTCTTCTAGTGATGATTCACGGAATCTCGCTAATGACTAGACAAGCGTCTTCAAGTCCGTCTCCTTCCTCGTGAATAAAGATTCGCGGCAGTATGTGGTATTTAAAGAATCATAAGAATTTGTGGTGGGAAATCTATTAGTCACGTGTCGTGCTTGGGTATGACCTACAATCGGCCATTGTCTAAAATATTACATAACTGGAGCCAGTCTCTTCTCTCTCTGAATGCAAGGTGCGCCTAGAGCGTATCAATTATGCAAATTTGTATGAAAAGGACTGTGTCCATAAACTAAATATAATGAATTCACTAAATGAGGGTTAGGAGGTCAAGTATAATTTGTCTTGACTCCGTGACATATATATAGTTAACTACTGAGTTTTGCTGGAAGGATGGTCTCTTGATTCATAAACAGGAAGGAACTGATAGCAGTCATAGCAGACATTCAGTCAAATGTGTTTTTACTTTTGGCTCTCGACCCACCAATAGCCGATCATCTAGGATTAAGCAAAACTTTAGCTCATGTGGATGCTGAGTTTTATTGGCCAGATATGACAGGGGACATCACTCAGTTTTGTCAGTCGTGGGATATCTGTCAGAGGGTGAATAGAAACCTGGAATGCCCAATTCCACTAGGTGAAACCCCAACAATTAATATTCATTTTAGACATGTAGATGTTGATCTCATTCGAGAATTTATTCCCTCAATGTTTCTAGACCACAGAGGGACTCTCACCATCATTGATTATGCAATGCAATACCTTGAGGCAGTTGCTCTTAGTTCTATTAGTATAATATCGGTAGCAAGTGCGCTGTTGCCATTTTCTTGTGTGTAGGATTTCCAGAAGAAATCTTGTCTAAAAGGGGCACGAGCGACTTAATGAGAGAGATTAATCAACTATTGAGGGTACATAGATTTAAAACTACTCTTAACCACCCTATGTGTAATGGTTTATAAAAATCCTGAATGCTACTCTTACCAAGTCCTTGAGAAAACTATATGAATGGATAGACCATTTGATTGGGATATTGTTATTAAGGAAATTGTGTTATGAGTTAATCAGCAGCAAGATCAAGCTCTTCGTAATCTGACAGTTTCATCTTGTTAAAATTTTGTATTTAAAATCTACAAATACTTTTCTTTGCTGACTCAAAGCCTGAAGACCTACTACAATTGCCAGCCTGAAAGCCAACTACAATTGCCATCCTGAAAGCCTACTACAATTGCCAGCCTGAAAGCCTACTACAAGGGTAGAGACATTGTCCAATTATGACAAGTGCGGCGAAGTCTCGCCCTCAAGTGACATCACAGGCTTAAGTTTATGTTTATGATAAACTTTTCAGTTAATGCATGTAATCAATGTGCTAATTTATGCCTGTGGTCAAGGGTTTTAGTTTATGTCTGTGATCGGAGTGTTAGTTTATGTCATGATCAGTGTTTTAGTTTATATCGGTGATCAATATCGGTTTATATTCAATCAGTGCTTTAATTTATGTCATTGGTCAGTGTGTTATTTTTAGTCTGTGATCATTATTTTACTTATGTCTGTGACAAGTGCTTTAGTTTCAATTTTTCTTAGTCTCGTCTTTATTCATTTTCATTTCACATTCTCTTAGCCTTTCCCTGCCACTTTCAACGCTTCATATTCTTATAGAATATCATTCATTTCAATATCTATTCTGCATTTCTTCCTCACACAATCTATCCAAAGTGTAGAATATAATTAATTTCAATATCTATTCTTCTGTCTTTCTTCCTCATACAACCTTTCGTTAGTGTAGCCTTCCGCCTTTCTTCTTCACACAACCTTTTAATTGTGCAGCCTTCTGTGTCTTTCTTCCTCACACAAAATGTTCATAGTGTAACCTTTTATCTCAGCAGTCACACAATATGTCCTTAGAGTAGCCTTCTGTCTTTCTTCCTCACACAACATGCTCATAGCGCAGGTAACCTTTTGTTTTCTTTTTCACACATGTCCTTAGTATAACTTTTTATCTCATCATTCACACAATTTTTCCATAGTAACTTTTTATTTCAACACTGACATATTACGTGCAACAATTAGTCTTCTACGTCTCAGCATTTCAACATAATTTCAAAATCTTGCCTTGTATCTCTTGTCATTGTACAGCCACTGTTAAAACGGCAACAATATGTCAGAATATTTGTCTATTAATAAAAATATACGCGTATAATACAGTCGTTAATGTTTTATAAAATGCAAAATTGATAAATAAATCTAGAGTAAGGTATCACTGTGCTTTTGTTTTATATGCTTTCTTTAATTTGGATCTTTGTATTTTTTCTTTCAATCTTTAGTTCTTCCTCTTCTCTCTCCCTCCTCCCCTTTAGCACTCCGAAACTGCATGGTCCTTCTGTTCGTTTCACTTGAAGTTTGCCACACGCTAGTGTAGAACAGTGCTTGGAAAATTAGTTCTTTTCACTCGGCCGTGGTAGTTCTTTGGTCCTACTCGCACAAATGTCCCCACCGAAACACTTCAAACCGTCTCTCTCGTCAGACCTAATTGATCCGAAACTCCTTCTCGAGCCCTTCAAATCCCGTTTAGTCTGTCTGCCTAATGATAAGTTAGCCCATGTGGACGCTAAATGAGGGCAATTTCTCGCCCGATGATTAAAATAAAAACTCTTTTTTGAGATTTCGAGTTAGGCTTAGTTTTTGGGGTTAAAATACTTTGTGTGTAGGAAAGCTTCACAATGCGTGTGATGCGACAGCGAAACGCACTGAGAATGAAAGAAAGAAAGAAAGAGAGAGAGAGAGAGAGAGAGAGAGAGAGAGAGAGAGAGAGAGAGAGAAGAGAAGAGAAGAGAAGAGAATGCGAAGAGATAAGAGAGGAGAAGAGAGTGCGATGGAATGGGAGAGAGAGGGGGGCTTGAGAGTAAAAGTAAAAGTGTAGGAGAGAAAGAGTGGGGCAGTGTAAGACAACACAAAAGGTAAGGGAAATGTATTCAATCAATATATTTTTCTATTTCCCTCTTAACACACCATATCTAAATGTATCCCTATCAAAATATTTTCTATTCCCTTCTTATCTCAGCACATCTAAATGTATACCTATCAACATATTTTCTATTTCCCTCTTAACTCATTAAAATGTATACCTATCACAATCAGTCTCCGTTTGCCGGAAATTTTCGGACACAGACTGAAAAATGTTCGAAAAATTAGGCCATCTGGGCAAGACGTTTGATTGATTTACTGAAAAGAAGTGTACTTTGTAAGAGGAAGTTACAAAGTGTCTTACTGCTTTGACTTGAAAAAAAGTGTAAGTTGAAGAAGGAAGGTACAAGAAGCAGAACAATTTAATTATATTTGTTCTAGACTAACTATAGAATGCATATTGATGACTATCTAGGATTAAACCATGCAATTATAAAATTAAAAACACAAAAACATCTGTCAAACCATACAGTTACAAAATTAGGAACACAAAAACTTCTGTCAAACCATGCAGTTATAAAATTAGGAACGCAAAAAAATCTGTCAAACGAGTTACCGCTTCAAGGACTTCCGTCATCTTGTTATGGCCATTTTATTTCTTGACTCTCAAAAGTCAAGACGAAGGTAAAGATAGACAATCTTCTGTCTTGCTTATAATGTTGTGCTTGCTTGCTATAGTATTCGTGATTATTTCAATGGTCACATGTGTCTGCAAGTACATTTGTCAGTATTTAGTCAACTTCTGGCAGTAAAAGGTATATGTATTGCCAGTGTTTAGCTAATATTAAACTGGCAGTAAAAGGTATAATTTATGTATTGCCAGTGTTTAGCTAATATTAAACTGGCAGTAAAAGGTATATGTATTGCCAGTGTTTAGCTAATATTAAACTGGCAGTAAATATTTGGTGTTTTTATATTCGTCATCACATAGGTGGAATAATACGAGAAGAGAAAACTGAAAGAGCCCAGAAATAATCATTGATTTCGTAGTCTAGAGAACAAACACACTGAATATTACGTGCTATTTTGTTATCTTTATTACTTTATTTATATAATGACTGAGGCAAGCGCATGGCAAACAAGAATATACAAACAATGGCGGAGAAAACCCCGCAAAATATTTATTTATGTTTAAGAAATTTCAGAGTCAAAATGGAGAAAAGAAGAAAGCAATGAGAAGTGATGAAATAAAAATCTAAATAAAAGCCAAGAAAGCCATCGGCCTTGTCCAAACATAAAGCATAACATATTACCATTAATAGGGTGTAAACATTTCTCACACAAGTGTAAACAATTCTCATAAAAGTGTAATCATTTCTCACAAAGTGTAAACATTTTTCACAGCAGTTTAAACATTGAAAGAAAAAAGTATAAGCGCTTGACAAAATATGCATGTACAGAAAAATTTGAAATATCGTATATTTGTGATATATTCACGCTGCTTAGTATTATCGAATGTGTAATGTGTGAGTTTTCATAAGTAGACTTGTTTGATATTCTTGACAATTTTGCATTAGGTTTGCTTATTTTTATAACTAAACCTACAGTCACGGAAGGACATCACAATAGTAGTTGTTTTAATCCACAGAGATGGAATTTGTCTTGTCAGCTTCAGTATCTGACCTTCACGCCTGTGCTGAGTTCTATCATACATCAATCATGTGGATCCCAACATAGACTGGCGGGAAGACAATTCTTTTGGCAGCGGCAAGAATAACCACAATTTCCTAAATTTCCTGAAAAAAGGGAAAGATACCCGAGTCGACTTACAAGTGTCGACATTTTTCTAGAGGGTAATGGCTCGAGTGTTTTCCTATAAGTTTACTAGAGGACACGAAATTGTGCAGATCTGCATTTACTTTTGGCTTATTTCTTTAGAGATAAGGCCATATTATGTATGAGATTATGTAGACTGTTATCAATGCTCAACAGGTCTTAATTTAGAACTGCACTGCCTTTCTATCTTTGTAAAGTTAGCAGTCTTTTATTTTCAGGGTCTACAATCTTAAACTTTGTGAGTTTCAAAGGTCCTTACGTAGACACTTTCCAACGTCTTGGTTATTATGTCTTTACGTAGACTATTTGTTCTCTATTTTACTTCTTGGTTCATAGGTCTTTACGCAGACTCTATAACAAAGCAGTCTATTAATATCACACACCACTCTGAATAAAACAATCTATTAGCATCACCACCACTCTGAACAAAACAATCTATTAACATCACACACCAGTCTGAATATAACAGTCTATAACAAAGCAGTCTATTAACATCACACACGACAGTGAATAAAGCAATCTATTAACATCACACACTAGTCTGAATATAACAGTCCATAGCAAAGTAGTCTATTAAATTAACATCACACACCACTCTGAATAAAACAGTCTATTAACATCACATACCACTCTGAATAAAGCAGTCTATTAGTATCACAAACCAGTCTGAATATGACATTCTATAACAAAGTAGTCTATTAACATCACACACCACTCTGAGTATAACAGTTTATAAACACGACACTATTAATAACTGCATTCACCATGCACTATCTATCCGGCCTGCAAAAATGTAGTTAATTCTAATATAATGAAATAACAGAATTTCCTCTGATAACTGTGTTCATCATTCATTATTTCATCTAACCAAAAGAGGCCAGTGATTATAAGAAGGTGGAAAGGACGAGGTGAAATGACTAGGTGGGAATGACGACGTTATGGGTGACTAGGTAAAAGTGACTAAGTGGACAGAGACTGTAATGACTAGGTTTTGAGTAACTAGGTGGAGGGAGATTAGAAGAAAGTGACTACCTTTTGAATGGCTAGGTGAAAGTGACTAGATTTTTTTTGAGTAGCTGAGTGAAGAAAGACTAGGTGAAAGTAAATGGATTTTGGGTAAATAGGTGAGAATAACTAGGTGGGAGTGATGAGGTGAAAGTGATTAGGTGGAGAAAAAAGACTAGGTGAGAATGAAAGTGACTAGGGTGCAGTGACTAAGTGAAAGTGAGTAGATTAGAATGATTAGGTAGGAGTGACTAGGTGAAAATGAATAGGCTAGATTGACTATGTAGGAGTGACTAGATGAGAGTTACTACGTGAAAGTGATTATGTGGGAGTGGTGAGGTAAATGTGACTAGCTGAGAAAAAAACGGTGAGAAAGACTAGGTGAGAATAAGGTGGAAAATGACTAGATGAAAGTGAGTAGGTGGGAGCTTCGTTGGAGATGGAATGATTCGTACAATATAAAAAAAAATAACAAAAAAACAAAAACAAAAACAAAAACACAAAACTTAAAAAAGTAACCAGCCTTTTTCTGGCGTGCATCGATAAAGTTCCTTTGATAGATGATTAAAGAAAGGTTTGTTTTAACAAGATGCGTGACGCGAACGCTGGTGGGTCGATGGGTAGGGTAGAAAACGCGGGTAGGGCGTGCCGTAATCCTGCCAACTTCTTGTGGGAAAGATGAAACGGGTAGGGCCAGTGTGTCGGGTACCTGGATTAGGTTCATTTGCTACAGCAGGCGTCTAAGATGAGTTCGCTTTGTCTGCTTGTTGGGGTCACATTACTTATGTGTCTTTTGTTTGTTTGCTAATTGCATGACCCGGTGACCTACTTAATTAATACGTGTTTATCCTACAATGTTTGTGACTTTTGTTTATTTTAACTACTACATTGTTTAACATTCTGTAGGTCACTGTATATCAGTTGATAGTCATACTTGTCTATAACGTTCTGCCTATTTTAATATGATTTTTTTAAAATATGACTCTTCTGGTTTTGTTTCCTAACTATTTATTTTTTCCTATGGTTCTATTCTGTTACTGTGCAGTTTATTTATTGAAACATGTCTACTACTTGTATGTAATTGCAAAATTACGATCTATCTATCTATCTATCTATCTATCTATCTATCTATCTATCTATCTATTTATCTATCTTCACAGTATTATCTATGTTCAAGCGATGCAACTTGTAACGCAGCAAATATGTTCGCTAATTCATAGCGAGGGACTTTGTAACTGAACAGATTTCTCTTCCGACTTAGATACACAATATTACTTAGTATAGTGACTCAGACATAAAACATTGCTTAGTATTGTGAGTCAGACATAAAACATTACTTAGTATAGTGACTCAGACATAAAACATTGCTTAGTATTGTGAGTCAGACATAAAATATTGCTTAGTATTGTGAGTCTGACATAAAACATTGCTTAGTATAGTGACTCAGACATAAAACATTGCTTAGTATTGTGTGTCAGACATAAAATATTGCTTAGTATTGTGAGTCTGACATAAAACATTACTTAGTATAGTGACTCAGACATAAAACATTGCTTAGTATTGTGAGTCAGACATAAAACATTACTTAGTATAGTGACTCAGACATTAAACATTGCTTAGTATTATGAGTCAGACATAAAACATTGCTTAGTATTGTGAGTCAGACATAAAACATTACTTAGTATAGTGACTCAGACATTAAACATTGCTTAGTATTATGAGTCAGACATAAAGCATTACTTAGTATAGTGACTCAGACATATAACATCACTTAGTATTGTGAGTCAGGCATAAAATATTGCTTAGTATTGTGAGTCAGGCATAAAATATTGCTTAGTATTGCTTCTCAGACATAAAACATTACTTAGTATTGTGACTCCAGTTTTCACCAAACACACACAACACACAAAACTGTCCAAGACAAACACTCAGTTAAGAAAATCACGGCTTAACACTGCTCCACGCAAATGCTACTTCAAGAATTTGCACCTGCTTTCTTAAATTTGTCCAGTAACAACAAGGATTTGAATTCCATGTGAGATCTCTTGCATCCCTTGTAAAAGCCAATTGCTGTTATTTAAGGCTCCAGAAATTTACACACACATTCACCGTGGAGATGGCCGAGCAGACGAGCCACAGCAAGGAGGCGCCCACGAGCACCGACTGACAAGCAGTCTGTAACGGCGGCGACATGTTTGCGTGTTTGTAGCCGGGAGGCTGGAAGAGGATGTGGCGGAGTCTTAGCATATTGCCCCAGGAAGCCGCGAGTAAAGGTTTGTCTGTTTGCTTAGTTCTGACCTTGGTTTGCAAGGGACTGAACTCACTAAACTGAGACAGACGAATCCACGAGCGTTTGGTGACCCGAATAGGTGTCTATGTTGTCTCGTTTCCAAGACAATTTGGGACGACGCATATTTTTTGCCAGACTAGTCCTTATGTTGTTTACCACTAGTCCTTATGCTGTTTACCACTAGTCCTTATGCTTTTTACCACTAGTCCTTATGCTGTTTACCACTAGTCTTATGCTGTTTACTACTAGTCCTTATGCTGTTTACCACTAGTCATTTTGCTGTTTGCTACTGGCCATTTTGCTGTTTGCTATTTGGTCATTTTGCTGTTTGTTACTGGTCATTTTGCTGTTTGTTACTGGTCATTTTGTTCAGTTTGCCACTGTTCATTTTGCTGTTTGCTACTAGTCATTTCGCTGTTTGCTACTGGTCATTTTGCTGTTTGCTACTGGTCATTTTGCTATTTGCTAGTGGTTATTTTGCTGTTTGCTACTGGTCATTTTGCTCAGTTTTGCCATCTTTTCATTCATTTTGACCACTGAATTTTCTATTCTCGCTAATTATTGACATAAATAATGTCACACTAGGAACACGCTTATTTATTATTTTCTGTTCTCGTTAACTATTGACATAAATAATGTCACACTAGGAACACGCTTATTTATTATTTCATGTTCTCGTAAACTATTGACACCAGTAATATAACGATAGGAACACGGTTATTTATTAGAAAGACAAGTCACTGTTAAATGTGTATACTGGTAATGAAATCATAATTTATCATCATTAAACTTTCCTTTAAAATATTGTTTGTCATCTTCAAAAATAATATGAACACTGTTACATTTTTGGGAACACTATGGACCAATAAAGTTTTTTATAGTGCTTTTTACTCTTCAACTATAATCTATGGAGAAGAAGGGATTCTCGAGTTCAAATTCGGATTGCAGGTCTGTTCTAAGCCGTGTCACAAGTTAGCAGTATGACGAAGGACAAGCATTATGTCTGTTTCTAGGCTTTGTCACGCAGTTTGACAGTACCGCTGCGCTAACATTTTAGTACATTGATGAAAATACCAGAAATTGCAGCCACTGGGTCAAGGAAATCCAGGAAAAGGGATATAACATTGACAAATATTAGTGACCAGGCGCATTACAGTGCTCTCTCTCTCTGTGTGTGTGTGTGTGTGTGTGTGTGTGTGTGTGTGTGTGTGTGTGTGTGTGTGTGTGTGTGTGTGTGTGTGTGACATTTACTATACTAGAGGAGTGATAGGCAGTAGTGTTACAATCAGTTGTACTATTGACTATCATGAAAGTGAGAGCAGGATTACTGTTGTGGTGACAGTATACCAGAGTCGTGGTCACAGTTCAGAATTGTCAAGGTAGTGGTAACAGTCTGAGGGCAGTCGTCACAGTCTCAGGGTAGTGGTCACAGTCTCAGGATAGTGTTGTCAGTCTCAAGGTAGTGGTCACAGTCTCAGAGGATAGTGTGGTCACATTCTCAGGGTAGTGGTCACAGTCTCAGGATAAAGATGGCAGCGTCTAGGTAGTGGTCACAGAGTGCCAAATCTTGAGAGACTTGGCACAAAGTCTTTACTAGACAATCCTAATAATTTATTTAAAAACTACTCGATGTTTCATTACAAAACATGATATTGTGTGACAGCAGTATGGGCGAGTACATAAACATGATACTGTGTGACATGGGCGAACAGTCAGATACAATGATACAGTGATATGAGCGAGTAGACAAACATTCTACAGTGTGACAAAATTTCAATGTATTCATTGTATCAATTGGTAATAAACACGTCATAGGAATATGACAAAATAAAAAATTCAAACTTTAGATGTTTTAATAATGAAAGTTAGCAGTTATTCTGTAGGCTGAACTACATAAATCTACATTCTAAGCAATAAATCTGTATACCTAGAATTCAAATAATATAGTTTAATCATTGGTTAATCGTGATTGTTGCTGGACTAGATAAATCTATCGTCTGCTTCCATTGAAACTGACTTACAGCCCGTGTTGTCAACATGTCCAAATATATCCTAATGAATCGTTTTCACTTTTGTTTCATCAGATTCCAAATGATAAAGAGCTATTCCTCCCCCCCTTTTTTTTTTTAATAACAAAATAAGAATAGATTATAGATTCGAAATATCTCCTCGTTATCGCTTACATCTTGCCCAGTGCTCGTCATGGCTTTGCTGACTCATTTGATGTCACGGCTTTGCTGCCTCTCATTTGACGTCACAGCTTTGCTGCCTCTCATTTGACGTCACGGCTTTGCTGACTCATTTGACTTCACGGCTTTGCTGACTCTCATTTATGGAAGAATTGGACATGTTCATATAATATGACCTATTTAATAATGGGACATATTGATATATTAATACGATTTAACACCTATAAAGCGTCGAGTGCTAGTGTGGTGTACAGTGACAATGTCGTCTGCTGCAAATGCCTGTACAAGCAAACCAGTCAAAGTTGGAAAAAGAAAGTCATCTACTGATCGATGCGGCAATTCTAATCCAACTGATCATCTTCTTAACATTATCTTTTTGATGATCCCATCTTCTTTTCAAAGTATCAATGTATTTTTGATATAAAAAATTACTAGCTTCTAGCGAACGGTTTAAAACGAACATATTTTTTCAATAATGAATTCACATAACCGGAAGTAGATCACGGAGAGTAACGCCCTATGTTATCCCGTACCCTAAGCATGAAATAGTCGAGCAGGTGATACAGGAAATGATGGTTTGGGGCAGGAACGAACGTATTGATTCGCCGTACAGTCCCTAGCCATCCTTGTAAAGAAAAAATGGGTCTCAAAGATTTTGTGTAAACTACAGGCAGTTAAATAAGGTATCCATTTATTTCTGCAAAGCCAGTACCTGAACCTGAACATCAAATTGCTAAACTTAGCAAAGCCAAATATTTAATTAAACTTGACCTCGTGAAGGGTTTTTGGAAAATTCTAGTTTGTGAGGTCGATAGGCCAAAATTAGCCTTTAGCACGCCAGAAGGTTGTACCAATAGTGAGTGATGCCATTTGGCATTTTAACTGCCTCTGCTGTGTCTATGAAATTGATTTGGTTATTGGTCAAACCTATTGGGAAAGATAGTACTCTGATTTTATGGACGATGTACTAGTCGCAACAGAGACACTTGAAGAACTTATTTGTGTTCTTTATAAATTGTTTCAAATACTGCATGATATTAACCTTACCACAAGGTCAATAAAGAGCTTCTGAGGCTATATTTGGAGCACACAGTTGTCTCATAATGGCATTATGTAGCTCACATCCTCCTAAAAATAGACTATGTTCAAACCTATCTCTAGGACGGTTGACCCTTACCCCAGGGCTAGAAAGAGGCTTAACTCAGTAACTCAGAGTGCAGTTCAACCTTACATGATGAATGTACCAGAAACCCACCTGTTATTCGGCAGATCACGCATTTGACCTATGAGGCAACATGTGCTTTGGTCTCCCAGCCTTAATACGCTACAATTATACTGCATAGCAGCTACCACCCTTATTGCTTATTACTGATGCAACCTCTGTATATTACTGCTGAAGTGTATGATTTTGCTTGTATAACTAAATATTATGCCCATGTTTATCTTTAACCTTAACTATATTTTCATATTGCTATACATTCTACTTAGGATATTAGACTGTATGATGACCATGTATGTGAGAGTGTTCTGCCAGTGAACACGTGGAGAAATTCTTTAGTCCATGTGCTTTTACTGGCAGATTGGTATTTTATTTCTGACGTTGACTCTTGATGAGTGCCGGGCCATGAAACAATGCCAGAGTACAATGACCTATGGACGAGAGACCATAGATCAATGGACCATGTGCAGCATCAGCTGGGACTCTGGATGACAATGTCAGGTGCATCCTAAGATAGGTGGGCCATAAAATCAAAAGAGTTGATTCTCTCAGATTTTCTCTCATAGCTTCACTTATAATTTCGCCCAGATGAGAATAACACAAGTAACCACAACAGTGTGATAGGGCTCAGACAAACTATCTCTTACAACACTACATGGTCATGATTATGAATAATATACATTTATAAACTCTAATTATAACCATCAAACAATTCTATATATGTAACCATAGTTCTGTCTTATTTTATTTCCCTTTGAAAAAAAAGTATACTATTGATACATAGACCACTGATATTGGCTTGGCTTACTTGCATGTTATATGCTGTAGTCTGTCACCTGTATTTAATTAATATACCTGGTTTACTAACATATTGTGAAAAAGGTGTTCCTGTCTGCTAATTGCTAATTATTAATGTATTATATTTTATTTCATAATTAATACATAAACAATAATCCTATCATGCAAAGAGCACGCACAGTCACCCGACAGGGGTCTTTTGTCTTTATGGTCATGAGAGCAACTAGGTCAATCCCTGGAACAGTCTGCTAACTATTAACTCTCTATCTAAGTGTTACCTGTCTAGATTAACAGACAATGGAATTATCTTGTCAATCTTTGTCTTTAATCCAGCTCCTCACATAGATGACGAGAACTATCCCAAACTTGCACTTAACTGTCTTTCTATTGTCGTTACGTCATTGGCAGCCCCCACCCGTCATCATGCACAAGTGCCTCTCTATCAATGTAATGAGAGTGGATAGTTATAAAATCAACAATTTATTAAAGAAAAATAAATAATAATTAAAAATAGTTTTACAATTAATGTCTTCAAAATTACACACAAGGCAATTTATCAGAAATCACAATCTCATCTAAGATACATAGAATTCAGTCAATCAAGGAAAACATATCATGTCAATTCCATAGAACAATTACTAGGGATTTTACATTAAAGAAATATCTTCTTAATTTAGTTTAGCTTACACAAATTCTCAATGTCAATAAGCCAACTAAATAAGTAATACAGTTGAGTCAATGTAAGATATTAAAGAGAAAAATCAGAAATATATAAGGAATTTAAAAAATCATGAAAAACATACAGATTACATAGAAAATACATAATAACGATTCACCTGATAGCAGCCTGTGAGCGGTAGTCTTGTTCTTGTTTAGGGTTGGCTGGCAGTTAAAAGTCTTGTGATAATGGCCTTGCCTGATAACAGTTCTGCATACTGTCACATGAATGTTTGAATAATCCACACAGAATGTACAACACAAGCACTTAGTCACAATTCTTGTCCAATACAAATTACACAGCATAAACAAAATTAGTTTCTTGTCCAAATTTTACACAATGTTCAAAACTCAGTCTTTACCACTGTCCTTGAATGAAATAACGTGGATAAAGTTTACACAGTTCTAGTTTCCAACACCTGGCCCTTTTATTAGGCTCTTACAGTTTAAACAGTTACTTGACAGAGTCTGACTTGTACTCCTCACAGCAGCTCCCCACAGTAACTTGGCTTTCTTGAGTGGAACCAATTCTTCAAGCAAGTGCAACTGGTTGTCTATGAATCTTCTTCCAGTTAGAAGATACAGTTCATCATACCCTTCAGGTACATCATAGCATACACACTTCTCTTAGAATATTACCTAGAGTCCCCACAAGAATTTATTTGCTCACGGATCTTAGCAGCTTCAGAAAATCCAATGGCAGTTAATAGTTGTCAATTTGGAAATAAAACTTTGAACTTCAACCGTTGACTCATCCGAATGTTGACACAAGCAATGTTGAGATAAAAGAAGCTTGATGGCAGCAAGGGATGAAGTTTACCAATGCTTGCACATCAGCAGAAACAAAATGGCTTGCTTGCAAGTAGAACTTGAATCTTGCATCTCAGCAAAGCAAAAATGGAATGGAAGACAAACGGAACACAATGGCTTGCTAACTGTGACAGAAGAAACGTAATGGCGTGCATCCGTCTTGTGTTTCAAATATTCGTAATCTGTACTTTTATTCTCGTTTCTTCATTTAAAATTTCTTTATACAATTCTTTCATCTGATTCTTTGTTTAAATGAGAATAAAAATGACATAGTTTAAACTCGTTAAAAATATTTACAAAGAAAAACATAATTCAACAGATTTTAAGCAGTTAAATGACATTTCACTATTTTGGACATACCTTTCTGTTCAGCTCTAACCACAAAGCTGCACATGGGACTCCGATGATTGTAATGAGAGTAAGGGTTCATTTTTTTTCCGCTGACTTTTCTCCAGAGGATGCAGTAAGCCTTTTATCAGAGATATTCTCAGCTTTGGAGGGCCTCTGGAGAAAACTTCATCTCCTCACTTGTTTCTGGAGAGGGTGGGTGGTGGTGGTTGTGTGTGGAGTAGTTGTGTGTGAGTCGGTGTGTGTCTTGGTGTTGATCACTGTACTGCATGTCGGCGTGTGTGGATGGTGGAGGAAGGCTTCAGTCCGGAAGTCCATTGACTAAGTCGTCATTGTAGTTGTCACCATTGTTGATGTGGTGGCGGGTGAGTGTGTGTTTGTTTACAGAGCCCAGCTAGAAACACACCAAGTCTGTACTCAGCATGTATATGTGCCCTGGATGTTCACCACCCTTTACTGCTTAGCAGTTTGGGCGCTGTTGTTGTTGCTGTTGTTGTTGTCGGCTCTGATGTTGTTGTCCCCAGTGTCTGTAGGGTTGTGTTTAGATGTGTGTTGGTGGCCAGTATAGATGGTCTAGTATGAGTTGGATCATGTCTGCAATGGGGTGGTTGTAAAAACCCCAATGCATGTACTGATGCTCACTGCAACTTTGCCATTGTTGTCGATGTTGTTGGCAGTGGCTGTTGTAGTGGTGTTGTTGTTACAGTTCCTGTTGGTGGTGTAGTTGTCATCTGATGCCTGGTGGTGGGCACCGTCGTTTTGGTTTGCGGCTTTGTTCTGTGTGGTTGCTATGGTCTGTTGTCATCGTGGTCGGTGTGGTTGTCATAGCGGTCTTTGGTGGTGTCTCTAGTAGTGGTGAGAGTGCAGGAGCCACTCGTGTGTTAGTTAGTTTGGCGATGGCCACTGTGAGTTCCGTTTGTCTGTCTTCTTTAGGGGGATCAGCTGATTTAGTGCTCATTTCCTTTTTGTCTGTCTGTTTCCTGGTGGTTTTTTGGTTTGTTGTCGTCGACGTCGTTTGTAGTTTGTGTCTCCTTACTTCCTGAAGTGGTGGTGGAAGTTTGGGTCTTCTTGTTTTCCACGGTGGTGGTCAGGGTTTGGGTAAAAGCTCGTCTTGTTTCTTCTTTGTCCATCTGTGTAGAGCGTTTTTTGTTGTCGGCGGCAGTTTCCAGATGATTTCTGTCTGCGTTTCACAGTCTGTTGTTGTAGTTTTTTCCAGTTGTCTTGTCAGGTGTTTGTTTAAAAACTTGTGGAGACCAATTGCGGTTAAGATGGTTTGTTGTCTAGTAGTAAGTTCATCTTCCCTTTTCTTGTGGAAGAGGGTCAACAGCAAGTTAGTAAATGCATATTTGTTTTCAGTTTCTAGTGTGAAGGTGAAGGGGGTAACTTTTCGTATGCCCCCATTTTCATTTGGTATGCTGATTTCACAGCAATATTTTGTCCAGTCTTCTCCTTGTGTAAATGTTTGTACCTCTTCAAGCCTCTTTTGCCGTATCTGTCTCAGCTGGGCTATGCGCTCGTTTGTGAAACAGAAAGGGCCGTCCACATCTTCTGTGACTGGCTCAGAATCACGTAAAATGTCACTTGGTGGAGTGGGAGGTAGTGGCATTTTGCCAGCCCTGAAAAGGGCTGAGGCTTGGTGCTGGCTTGTCTGTTGTGGCGCTTTGACATGACTCTCCTCCCGGCGGTCCGATGGATGGAGTGCGTTTGATGGTGGTCCGAAGCGAAAAATGTGGTGTCTTGGTGGTGTGGAAAGAACCGAGTGTGCTGTAAGGGTTCACTTTCGAATCTGCCCTTATATTGTGATTCTAGGGGTCGTCTGGAAGATTCTAGAATTTATCAGCCTTTGGGCTAGAACATAGTTGTTCCTATGGCTTTGTCTGAATAGACACGGTTGACTGCACAAACACTAAAGGCAGGGTGAACTTGTTACTAAAATTAATCTGAGTTATGCAAGAATCACTGATCTTTAACAATAACTCCCCTTTATTCTGGATGTAGGTCAGAATTGTTTGTTTCAAAACTCATCATGCTGAGATTTGAATGGTGCAAATTTAAATTACAAAAATGAAGAATTAATTAAATATTAATTAAATTAATTAATTCAGTGCATTAATTTGCATTTTTCCACCACACATATTATATATTGTAGTATGTCACCGGTAATTAATTAATTATACTTGGCTTACTTATATATTGTAGTCTATCAACGGTATTTAATTAATATACCTGGCTTACTTACATGTAATATGTTGTAGTCTGTCACCTGTAATTAATTAATATACTTGGCAGTACGTATCAGGGGGCTCGGAGCTATCTTCTCGACTATCATTCTTCTTTTCTATTTTATTTCTATCTGTCTTCCTTCTTTCCAACACGTGTGGCCAGCCAGAAGGTGTGTTTTGGGGATTAGCCAAGGTTACGGGCAGCCTGGGGTGGAGGGGAATTAACAAATTGCCCATCTCCCAGCAAAACATCACACCAGTAGGTCAAGGACTTCTATGGTCAGAAGCCATCAAAGTGAGGAAATTAGAGGAATAATTCAAACCCTCACTAAGATAGTCGTTAAGTAGGCTGGGACCCAGAGTGCCAGAATAGTTTTGACAATCTGAAAGACAGTTTGAATAAAGCACCTATATTACATTTACCTGATTTTTCTAAAGATTTTGTATTGAGGACATATGCTAATAGTGAGGGTCTAGGAGCTGTCCTCACGCAGGAACACAATGGGGATTTACACCCGGTAGCCTATACCTTAAATATGACTAAGAAGAATTATACCACTTCAGAGACAGAATGTTTTGGGATAGAGTGGGTTATCCAAAATTTCCATGCATACTTATCTGATCCCGGAAATTCGTTATTCAGACTGATCATCAACCTGTGGCCAATTTGGCCCATACAAACAAAAGAAATAATTCACTCATTATTGTTACAACGGTATCACTACATAGTGGAAGTGAAACATGGTACTGATAGTGTTGGCAAAGATTTTCTGTCACAACCAGTAAAACCTTGTGACACCGAGACGATCTAACCTTTCATTAATGAAATTAGAGTTTATTTAGAGAAATTAGAAATTATGAGTAGAGTATGAGTAACTCCCTGAGAAGAATTTTGGGGATGTTTATGTATGTTGTTGGTCTTTCATAACATGTACATGTAGACAGGATATGTGACTAAGCCTAACCAACATCTTACAACCTGGGAAGGATGCGGCAATTATTTTGCCATTGCCCCATATTTCATTTTTCTATGACATACATTTTTATATGTATAAAATGTAGTATAATATTTCTTGTTACGAGTGCTTATAACTATGTTTAAAGTAGAGGTCGTGTTCTACATGTTAAGAGCAACACTAATAGAAACCAGTATAAGTTGTTTACTCCAAAATCTGAGTGTGGAAGTACAACTCACTAAAAGTATCTAAAAGGATTAACATATGTCAATCTGGCTTCAATGGGCCAGTAATTCAAAATCATGGGTACACCACTCACCCCAGGGTTTGGTATCTCAGGATTAGTAGGGCTGAATGAATGACAAATGAGTGATCATTATTAGCTGATAAGTAGCGAATGTAAGGCGATGTAAGGTTAAGATGAACCGATTTTTGATAGTTTTATAGTTCATTCTGGAAGGTCAAGGACGTCAATAGGGTCAAATAGATAGTGTTAGTGTAGTGCAGCTTTGTATCGTGCAAATAATTTATTGTTGAAGCCAAATTGCTGTTTCCTGCGGGTAAAATATTGGTGATGCCACACAATTGTTTGTTGATGTTGACATCAGCAACCTTTTTAGTTATACTTAGATTTTGCTTTGTGACTGGATCAGTGACTTTTTCCTTGGCTAATTCATACATTCCGACCTCATGCTGTTTCTTGTAGTGGTCAATTTTGCTAGACTATGGAGCACATAGGTTCACTGAGTAGGGAATGCAGACATTAGCCGAGCTGCTAATCTATAGAGGAATTAGTATAGTTGTTAGTCTACAATGGGATTAGAATAGTTGTCAGTGGAAAATGGGATTATATAGTTATCAGTCTACGGGGGGGGGGGGGGGGGGGATTAGAATAGTTGTCAGTCGAAAATGGGATTATATAGTTATCAGTCTACAAGGGATTAATATAGTTGTTAGTCCAGCAGAATTAGTATAGTTGCCAGTCTTTAGTAGGATTAATATAGTTATCAATATCAGTGGGATTAATATAATTATCAGTTTGCAGTGGAAATAGTTATAATTGCCATATTGCAGTGAATGTCATGAAATAAGTGTATTTTGTTGCTAGAATTGATCGCACCCTTTGAAACAAAAGCAGATGGTAGACTATAGACTGACAGGTCAAGGTGACTTATGATACAAAATTGGTCAGCGGTAAGGCAACCCTGAGTGATCATTCCAGAATGCTATTTACAATATAACCAATACATATCAATACACACAGTATACCTAACACAATATAATCAACTGACATCAATACACACAATATATCCAACACAATATAATCAATATGCACAGTATATCCAACACAATGTAATCAATATACACATTATATCCAACACAATATAATCAATATGCACAGTATATCCAACACAATATAATCAATATACACAGTATATCCAACACAATTTAATCAATATACACATTATATCCAACATAATATAATCAATACATATCAATATACGAGGTATGCCAACACAGCTTCAAATTAACTTTCATAAAAAAGCATAGTAAGACAGTTCTAGAAAGAATGATCATTTACTTGACAAAACCATCTTTCTGTCAAATGCAGGTAACAACTCTCCACAAATTATATCAGCGCACTGTACAGCAAATACGCCATTTAACGTGTGAGAGTATAGAGCAAATAATCAGCCAACTCATCGGTTTGTGCAGCAAGTATTCATATATGACCAGAACAAGTCAACTGCTTACTGAAGACAATGGAGCAATATGTTATGGTTAGTAACGCCAAAAGGCAGCAAGTCATGGTTAGTAATGCTAATGGTGATAATATATTCTGGTTAACAATGCCAGATATAGTATGTCTTAATTAGTAATGCCAACGACAGTGGATAATATGTCCTAGTTAGTAATGTCAAAAACTGAATAATGTATCCTGGTTAGTAATGACACAGAATGAATAATATATTCTAGTTAGTAAGGTCATTGACTGTGGATAGTATATCATGGTTAGTAATGCCAAAGACTGGAGAGTATGCTCTGGTTAGTAATGCCAAAGACTGGAGAGTATGTCCTGGTTAGTAATGCCAAAATCTCTGGATAGTATGTCATGGTTAGTAATGATAAAGACAGTCGAAATATCTTGATTAGTAATGCCAAAGATTGTAGATATGTACTGATTGGTAGTGACAAAGATTGTAGATAAATCAAGAAATACTTGAGAACTGAAATATTTCTTTCTCTTTAAAAAGAGAAGACATCATTTACAAATTTGAAAAGGTAGCTTCAAATCTGTGTAATAAGGGCGATAAACTAACTGGAAATTGCTGTAATGATTCTCTTAGGTGACATTAGCGAATTTGCAAAGTTACTTTTGGCATAAATAAAAAAATAAAATCTGAATGATAATTATTCAAATCATTAAGGTCAAAGACGTTTTTCAAGTTGTAATGTTGCGAGAGAATTCCAGGCCAAAGAGAAATAATTAAGACATTAGTCAGAACAGATAGTGTCATCTAAGTATTCTCAGCAGTGGCGTTGGAAAAGGTTCAGGTTCTCACGTGTCTTCAGGATTGTGCATAAAAAAATCTAAAGCAGTAGGATGAAATGTTGTGAAAGGTGATATTTGAAATTTTGTTTTATGCCTATAAAGGATTGGTAGTTTAGATAGTAGTTAAATAGCAGAAATTTCACCATTTCAAGGAAATATTACTAATTAATCTGCAGAGAGGTATGGTAGGAAGCGTTGAAGATTTACTTCTTACGATTACCTTGTGTGATGCCGAACAACTGTTTACACCTGGTACTTTTAGTGATGGCTTCACTGTAAAAAGTGAATTTTGTTGAAAGACAAGCGCATATGAATAATCCACAATGGAATTTTGCATAGTTTTCAGATGAAATATACTGACATTAAATGGGATCTGTTAATTCTGTTGATATCAGGCTTAGAAATACAAACTGATAGAAGATCAGACAAATCAAGGTAATGTGTGATGTCTAGTAGAATGATATAAATTCATGTGAGACAATAATGGAAATCAGAATAATGCAGACACAATGTGGCCAAATTTGTGGATCAGCATGCTGACAAAGTTGAAGATCTGACGAGATTCTAAGAGTTTTGAAAAGTGGGATATGGGGGGTGGGGGGTAAAACTGAAAGTTGGAAATTCTAGAATCATTAAGCTATTACTGACAGAGGTGCAATTACAGAACGCAAGAAGCGCATGAAATTGATAAAAAAAAACCACCCTGAAAATCAGTTAATTTAAATTTACAATTTGAAAATGCTATAGACAAATGAAATTGACTAACCTGCAGTTGACTGAACTAGTTTAAAAGAAGTTTGTTGAAAACTGAAAGTTGTAAATGTGACAGAAGAGGAAATCTTGGTAAAGTAAAATTTAGAAGCCTAAGAGAAAATTGGATTCTCAATGTGGCATTATAAAGTTATTTACTAAATATAACTTAGGAGCATATGAGAAATTTGTATTATCAGTGGCGCTAGAAACGTTACTTAAGAACGTTCAAACAAGTCTATGAAAATACTGGATCACCAGTGTGCCTTTTAAAATTTATTTTAGAATACCCTTAAACGGCTAGGATCCAAGTAGCTTATCAGAGAGTCTTTACACATTTTACTTTTAGAATACCCGTAAACGGCTAGGACACAACTAAAGTATCAATGAATTTACAAATTTTACTTTAGAATACCCGTAAACGGCTAGGACACAACTAAAGTATCAATGAATTTACAAATTTTACTTTAGAATACCTTTAAACGGTCAGGATACAACTCGATTATCATAATGTATTTACAAGTTTTACGTTAGGATACCCTTAAACGACGAGGATACAAATTGATTATCAGAGTGACTTTACAAAGTTTGCTTTAGAATATCATTCGGAAGCTAGGATAAAACTGGCAGTGTGACTTTATAAATTTCAATTTAGTATACCCTTAGAAGTCTTGGGTAAATGTGGATTATCAGTTTGACTTTACAAATTTTTCTTTCGGAAGCCTGGAAAAAACTTGATTTTCAATTTGGCGTATAAACTTAAGAAAGCTTTGACTTGTAAAAACGCCCGCACATAACATGCTTGTTTGTTTGCCAATAAAGTCCAATATCGGCGGTTGATTTTTTTGTGAGATTGAATAAAAAGTACGCTAAACAGGTATCTCATGACATACGCTCTTCTGAGAGACTAAAGACTAGACAATAAAGAATTTCAACCTTGTCCTGTATTACGCTCATCTAAAGACTAGACAATAAAGAATTTCAACCTTGTCCTGTATTACGCTCATCTAAAGACTAGACAATAAAGAATTTCAACCTTGTCCTGTATTACGCTCATCTAAAGACTAGACAATAAAGAATTTCAACCTTGTCCTGTATTGAAGTGACACGCACTGCAAGTGTTTAGATTTTTTCCAGCAATTTATGAACATGTTCTTGGTATCTGTAGGCACGAACAATTTCCTAAGTAACGGTTGAAAGCCAAGATGGAGCAGTCCATTTTTCATTGCCTTCCGCATTTAGGATTTACAATTTTTTATTTTTACTCCGTAATAAAATCTGCATATATGCGAGAGTAGTTCTAAAGTGGCTTCTGCTGGTAGATGGCATTCTAAAAGTGTGTTCTATCACTATTTGGCTCTAATTCCTCGACTGTTATAGTGCTTCCAGACTTCATATTTGGTACCTCCTTCCTCCATCCAAACCCCATCCATCCATTCGTCTGTCTGTCTGCCTGTCTATCTATCTGTCTTGTGTTTCCGATTAAATATGCAGTATCGCAAGATGATATTATGATAATCGTTTAAAGTCTATAAGTCTCTTAATGTTTATCACTCAGTCATTTTATTTTTTTCATTCAGTGCTTTTTGTTCCGTGTGCTATTTACTTATCTCTTCAACAAGCGTGGAAACTGATAAATTGCGAGTGCTTTGAAAAATGTTTTTTCAAGACTGCATGAAAGGAAACATTGATAGAACTGAAATGAGTCCCGGTTGTACTGAAAGTGTTGGCAGTGAAGTGCAGGTAACGGGCTGTTTGTGCAGGTAACGGGCTGTTTGTGCAGAACGCCCATTGGGATCTCACACCTGAGTCCTGAGCGCGAAACAAGAACAATGTCGTAAACACGGGTTGCAGGATGACGATTGTAAGTACATCTCAGTTCTCTTCATTTTATCGCTACAGATCGTAGACTTTAAATTTAGTGTAGGACCAATGAAGGGCCGTATTCTCAAATCTTTTTACATCGAGACTTTAGGCATTAAAGACTTGTAGTGCCATGTGGTCGTAAGGGATAAAGAGCGATTTTAAGTAATGCTAAGGTATTAATATCATTTGTCAATATGAGACTCACAGATGTTCCATTAAATCAGGCAGTTCAAAGCAAAGAGTATAAAATGTACTTTTTATCACTCAATCAATACTGTGATTCGCCATGATTAGAATTATTGTAACTTTATTGTAACTTAGACTTTTATCACGCATTTTACCTAAACGTAGACTGACTACGGATAGACAGATAGAAATAAAAGAGTAGAAAGAGAGAACACTAAAGAACAAAACAAGAAAATAAGACATTCAGAGAGAGAACGATAGTCAAGAATAGGCAGAGAGAGGAGATAGAGACAGTAAGAGAGAAAAAGAAGAGAGAAAAATAGATTGAGGGAGAGATGCAGAAAAAGAGAGAAAACGAAGAAAAGAAGAGAAAAGAAGATAAGAGAAATAGGGAGAGAAGATGACGCATTGTTCGTTTGGATGCTTTGGCGAGAAGATATAGATGCCTCATAGCATCTTTACAGCAATGACTGCAGATCAAGGCGCTGTCTTAGATCTCCATAGGTAGGTAGATCGGTGCTTTGCTGGTGCCAACTTGGTAATTGTCATTACTGCTTGGTTGCCGTGTTGACGGAAAGCCCAACAACGTTTAACATTACTGAATGATTTGATTCATCTAGTGAAGTGTGTCATTGCATCCTATCAAATGCAGAAATCCTTGTGTCTATTGAGGAAACCTAGGCACTGTCCCTTCGACTGCGGGATAGAGAATTCAGACAAAGCCAAGGCAGAGAGAGACGAAAAAGTGTCCTCTGCCATTAACTGCATGCAACCCTGTTGTATACATAGGCTGTCTAGAAAACTGAACTGATCACCCCACCAGGTAGTACATTAAGCAAATTACCTCGATGCTTAATACAAGGCGGTTGACGAGATGAAAGATGGGTGGAGAGAGATATTTCCAGCTCTCCTCAGTAAATCTTCATATACGTAATGAGACTTTACCACATAATTGAAGATAATAGCTTCAAATATATGTTTCCCATGCTCATCAAACAAAAGAATCTTCTTTCTTCCTTCTAGCAAAAAGACTGCATTCTTGGACAAAGTTGCTGTTACGAAAGCTTGATGTTACATGGAGAGAAATGCTCCTTTGTCATCAGTTGGATGCCAGGCTGCATGATATGAGGTCATAGCAGCGGGCATGTTTCTCAAAGTGTTCTCATTGTTGTTACTTGGCTGATGTTAAAACTCTCTCTCTCTCTCAGATTTAGCCTTCTGTCCTCCTTATTTATACAATTTTGAGAACTGTAGAACCTTCTAAAAGTTTTTAGTCTTGTGACTGGTTTTGTCCTTGAACGTACGTCTATTTTCGTCACGCTGCACGCTCTCTGTGGTCATTTCTAATACGCATTGACTTTCTTCTTCACTCTCTGTGGTCACTTCTAATATGCATTGGCTTTCTCCTTCATAAACAAGTGTGCATGCACACACACACACATCTATGAATACAACTTATTCATTTAATATATACATATGAAAACCCTTCTTATATATATATATACATGTGTGTTAAATAATATACACATACTATGTCTACACTGAGTCTGTCTTATCTAGATGAGATAAGTGGATGAACTAGTGTTTAGAAATTAAAAGTTATCTAAGCATTAGGGTGTGAGGCATTACAAAAATGGCATCCTTGACCACGAATTACCTCCCTTACTTCGCGTTTTGTTTACATGGTACGTATGTGATTTAAGTTAAATAAAATATTAATTCTTAGTTCCCCCATCCCTGTGACACAGATGTTTAATTGAGAGTTAAGTACAATAGAAGTCGATTGAAGATTTAAGTACAGCAGAAGTTGAATAGAGAGTCAGTGTACGATTGCAAGCAAATCGAAGTTAGGTACTATACAAATCAGAAAGAACTACTTTCGGTCAAATAAGTAAACTCAAATGGAAAGCAAAATATCATAAGTGAAATGGATCAGTTTGCAGACAGAAGATATATAGGAAGCAGACAGAAGATATATATAATTCGGACAGAAGACATATATGATGCAGACAGAAGATATATAGGATGCAGGCAAAAGATATATATATATATATATAATGCACACTGAAGATTTATAGGATACAGACAGAGGATATATAGGATGCAGACATTACTGGCACATGTGACACGAGCTTTTCTTGGAGATGCACTGGAGCAGGCCAAAATAGACTTCATCCTTTGTATCTATAACTTTAGCTCGAGCCGGCTTAACAGCGGGCGTTTTGTGACAATCTGTTGTACTTAACTCTCCATTAAACTTCTGTTGTACTTAACTCTCCATTAAACTTCTATTGTACTTAACTCTCCATTCTGTTGTACTTTACTCTCCATTAAACTTGTTGTACCTTAACTTATGTTGTACTTTACTCTCCATTAAACTTCTGTTGTATTTAACTCTCCATTAAACTTCTGTTGTACCTTAACTCTGTTGTACTTAACTTTCCTTTAAACTTCTGTTTTACCTCAACTTCTGTTGTATTTAACTCTCCATTAAACTTCTGTTGTATCTTAACTTCTGTTGTACTTACTCTCCATTAAACTTCTGTTATATCTTAACTTCTGTTGTACTTAACTCTCCATTAAACTTCTGTTGTACCTTAATTTTTGTTGTACTTAACTCTCCATTAAACTTCTGTTGTATTTAACTCTCCACTAAACTTCTGTTGTAGTTAATTCTCCATTAAACTTATGTTGTACTTAACTCTCCATTAAACTTCTGTTGTACTTAACTCTCCATTAAACTTCTGTTGTACCTTAATTTTTGTTGTACTTAACTCTCCATTAAACTTCTGTTGTATTTAACTCTCCACTAAACTTCTGTTGTACTTAACTCTCCATTAAACTTCTGTTGTACTTAACTCTCCATTAAACTTCTGTTGTACCTTAACTTCTGTTGTAGTTAACTCTCCATTAAACTTCTGTTGTACTTAACTCTCCATTAAACTTCTGTTGTATTTAACTCTCCACTAAACTTCTGTTGTAGTTAATTCTCCATTAAACTTATGTTGTACTTAACTCTCCATTAAACTTCTGTTGTACTTAACTCTCCATTAAACTTCTGTTGTACCTTAACTTCTGTTGTAGTTAACTCTCCATTAAACTTCTGTTGTACTTAACTCTCCATTAAACTTCTGTTGTACCTTAACTTCTGTTGTACTTAACTCTCCATTAAACTTCTGTTGTATTTAACTCTCCATTAAACTTCTGTTGTACTTAACTCTCCATTAAACTTCTGTTGTACCCTAACTTCTTTTGTACTTAACTCTCCATTTGATTTCTGCTGTATTTAGTTCCCCATCAAATTTCTGTTTATCTTACGTTTCCATATGATTTCCATTTGTACTTAGTTCTTCATATGACTTTTTTGTTGCACCTAGCTTTGCTGCTGTTGCAGGTTAAGCCTTCCATCTCATCTCGCTCCGTATTGTTCTTTTCAACTGTGTTGCGCTCGTCCATTCAGCAAATCACATCCTCAAAGCCCGCGAGCTTCTAGTTTCCCAACATGACAAAAGCTGTTGCAAGAATGAAAATATTGTGCTTGAATTGCCGTATTGTGTCAGCCCTATAAAAAGTAGTTATCAACAGACTCGCACCTCCATTAGACCCGGATACGTCCGACTATACCCAGCATCCAGCGCGTACGCTCTGGTAATATGACACGTATAGTCATTGTCAAGAAGCAGTGAAAGGGAGAGCGAGAGGTGAGGGAGTGAGAGAAAAGAGACATGGAAAGGAGAGAAATGCAAGAAAAAAGATTGGGAGAAATGGAGAAAGGATGAGAAAAGTGGAAAGGAAAAAGTGAGAGTGAGCGACAGCAAAACGAGTTTGAAAATTGAAAGAGGAAGAGAAAGGAAGAGGGAACTTGAAAGAGTGAGAATGAGAGAAAGAGGGCGAAAAAGAGAGTCTGATAGACATTAGAGAAGAATAAAGAATGATAAAATACTGACAAATGTCATCCAACTAAAAGACAAATCCTGTGAAAATTCAGATAATAGTTTACTGTTGCGTTACTATTCATTGTTGCGTTAGGTTGTGGTTTAAAACATTTATATTTGAACATCTACAATATATATGTAATATTTTTTCTTGACTCGTATGCGAGTCGAAACTTTATATTGGCTACTATAGACATGTAATAAGCTTTTATGACTACCACAGACATAGAGTAAACTTGTTATGACTACTTTAGACATATACGAGACTTGTTATTGCTATTGTAGTCACATATAGTAGGCTTGTTGTGATTACTTTAGACATATACGAGACTTGTTATTGCTATTGTAGTCACATATAGTAGGCTTGTTGTGACTACTTTAGACATATACGAGACTTGTTATTGCTATTGTAGTCACATATAGTAGGCTTGTTGTGATTACTTTAGACATATACGAGACCTGTTATGGCTATTGTAGTCACATGTAGTAGGCTTGTTGTGACTACTTTAAACATATACGAGACTTGTTATGGCTATTGTAGTCAGATGTAATAAGCTTGTTTTGACTAGATACGTAGTAAACCAGTATGACTATTGTAGACATATATATCAAGTCTGTGACATTTGTAAGCATATAGTAAATTTGATAAGACTACTATAGACAGTAGACTTGCTATGGCTATTGCAAACAAGCACTAGTTATAGTTATTGTACACATTTAGTTGATTTGTTATGAATATTGTAGACTTGTAGTAAAATTGTTGTGGCCTCTGTAGATATGTAGCATACATGCTACTTTTAGTTTCTCAAGAAACTAGGTGTAAGAATTGCTTGGTATTGTTATTTCTCTCTGTTATAATTTTTAAGCAATTTTTTTATTATAATTATTTTTCAGCCTTTTTTCACCACTTCTGTTGATTGTCGCTTGTGAACTAAGGTCTAGGAATCATCAAGATTCTGTGAAATCCAAGGTTTTACGGAGGATGTGGGCACTCCTGAGGATTGCTGCTTTTAGTAGTGGGGCGAGTCTGTGGCTTCCAGGTATTTTATTACATCGATGATTGCAGCTGTTCTATTAGATTCATTGAGAACTGCAATGTCTGGTCTTCGTGCAGGAATCTGTTCTTATCTTGATGTCCCACAGTATTTTGACTTCTTCTGTCTCGGTGACTGCTTCAGGTTGGTGCATCCAGGCTCTTTCTGGGATTTTAACTTCTTAGTTCTCAAATAAGTTTGTAAGCATGATTTTTGCCATTTCGTTATGTCTTTTGGTATATTCAGTTCCAGCCAGAAACTGATACCCAAATAGTATATGTTCTGTTACTTCATTTATGTTTTTGCAGAGTCTGCATTTGGAATCATTTGAGATTTTCATGAATTTTGTTTTGTGTGATTTATTTTATAGTAATGGATCTTGTGCAGCTTTTAAGAGTGCTTTTGTGTCTGCTTTCAAACCTGCCTCTTTCAACCAACTGTATGTTGCTGATTTTTCATCAGCTTGTCGCACATATTGGCCATAGAGAGGTTTGGGCTCCAAGTATTTGCTAATGCTTGTTTCGTTGTTTTCTTCCATGTTTCTTTGTCTGTTTGTTGGGGTTTGTATAATCCACTTATCTTTACTGGTTCTGTTAGTGTCTCATCTTTGTCTGTCGTGGTTGGTATAATCCACTTTACTGGTTCTGTTAGTGTCTCATCTTTGTTGTTATTTCAGATGTAGTCTACAATGTCTATAACTTCTCTTTCAATGACATCTTTGATTTTCTCGAGTCTTCTGCCTTCCATTTTCTGAGGTATATAAAGCATGTCTAAGTCTGCTTTTGGGTGTAGGGCTTTATTCATTTATTATTATTATTATTATTATTAGTAGTAGTAGTAGTAGTAGTAGTATAATGTCATAGTATGGATTCCTGTTGCTGACCTGTTGGGCTTGGTGATAACCACAATGCCCTGCTCTTGTGCAGGAATTTGTATTATGAAGCCTCACAATATTTTGAATTCTTCTGTTTTCATAACTGCTTCTAGCTGGTACATCCATATTTTCTGGTGTTTTGATTCCTAGTTCTCACATGGATTACAAAATAAGATGTATCCCTCCGCAGTATACCTTCTGATGAATTTTGCTCCAGCTATACACTGACATGTGAACAGTAAATACTTTGTTATTTTGACATAATTTTGCAACATCGGCATTTGGGATCCTTTGAGATTTCATGCTATTTTTATTTCAACTGGGGTTTTGTATTGTGTTTCATCTTGAACAGCAGTAATAAATACATCTTTCTCTTTCATGCTTGTCTTTCTTTTTTATTTCTGCATAAGCTTTCAAATACTCTTTAGTTTCCTCTGCAGAGAGGCCTATCCCAAGTGCTTCCACCTTTCCCTCTTCCATCCACCTCAGTGTTTCCTTGAAGCAATTCTTCAAAAATTGCAAAACACTCTACTACGTTCACACGACTAGTTGGCTGGTAAGCTGACTGGTTTTACAAAAGTAACTACACACATACACACACACAGACACACGCGCGCACGCACACGCGCGCGCACACACACACACACACACACACACACACACATAGACATCACAAATTCAAGCAACTACTAAACTTAAATCTAGTTAATTAAAATGCAAAATAAATATAATCAATATAATCTTCACACATCGATAATGTAAACTCTTGAAAAGTCTTGTGTTTACTGGTGTGATTACTATAACCCTCTTTCCTCTGCTCATTTGAAAAGTCTTGTGTGTAATGGTGTGATTACTATAACCCTCTTCCCTCTGCTCATTTGAAAAGTCTTGTGTGTAATGGTGTGATTACTATAACCCTCTTCCCTCTGCTCATTTGAAAAGTCTTGTGTGTAATGGTGTGATTACTATAACCCTCTTCCCTCTGCTCATTTGAAAAGTCTTGTGTGTAATGGTGTGATTACTATAACCCTCTTCCCTCTGCTCATTTGAAAAGTCTTGTGTGTACTGGTGTGATTACTATAACCCTCTTCCCTCTGTTCATTTGAAAAGTCTTGTGTGTACTGGTGTGATTACTATATCTGCTCACTTGAAAAGTCTTGTGTGTACTGGTTTGATTAATTGTGCCTTTTGAAAACACTTCAGAAGGCTCAAAGCACTGCAGCCAGGATTATTCTTAGAGCTCCAAATGCCAGTGACGTCAGTCCACTTCTTCACAACATTCACTGACTTTCTATTCACGACTTAATTAATTATAAAAAAAACAAAACAAATGTGTTATCTTCACTGGCCTCCTATTCACAACAAAATTACATAAAACAGTTGTTGTTGTCATCTTCACTGTCTGGTTCCAGCTCAATTACCTGTCTGATCTCACACTCTACTAGAAGTCTGAGCTTCATACAACAATCGTTTTCAACATTCCGAAATCAAAATATGTCATGTGATCAAAGTCCATCTTCTTAACAAAAGCCATCTACCTGGAATTCAATGGGTTTTGATAAGAGATTCAGAGTCCATAGCCATTTTCAAGAATGTTCGCAAAGCGCATCTTTTTCATGAATATTTAGAGCTTTTTGTACTTGGTATCATTCTTGCTTTAGCTGTACATTTGTAATTTCATTTTTGTATGTTTCTCTTTAATCATAAGTTGCTTGTAACACCATTTGTAAATTCATTTTACTTATTTTCTTTGTTGTAAGCACAGTTATATGTATTGGCAGCATGCATGTAGAATGATCTTTTTTGTTATATTACTTTTACTTTTCCGTGTTCGTGTAATTTCTACAAATACTTTTGTAATTTATGTGCATTTACTGTAAAGTACTTTAGATTTTGTAAGATTAAACACTTTATCAACTTTTCTCAATGATTGACTATTATTATTTTGTCCTTATTTGTAATAATATGTGACTGAAATGCCATGTAAATACTTCAGTCTAAGAAATACTTTCTGAGTATTCAGTTAAATTGGATCTGTACAGAGAATTCGGGGAGAAATTGAAAGTAGACAGAAAGAAAAAAGATAGAAGGAAACTTGTGGTTTGAACACTTCCGTTGTGAGCAAATCACAGAATGGAGTGACGTGAAGAAAAGGTTTGCAAACGACTGGCGTCGGATGGAGTTGTAAAATATCAGCCTGGGGGTAAAGCTAAGAGCACGACACGTCTGTTTGCTTTCCATTAGGAGCGCTGACAACACCTGATTTCTGGCACAGTCCTGCAGGCACTCACGTGACTGTCTGTGATGCGTCTGGAGGCCAGGTATGTTTGATTGCATTGCTGTTGTACTCTTCCTGAAAGTCCATCGGGTCGTCAAAGTCCAGCTTGTAAAAAAGATAAATATTGCATTAACATTTATTCTCCTGAATGGATAGACAGATGGGAAAATAATTAAGGATGAATGAAATTGTTGCAAGGTGCTGAAAACAGTCAGATTGTAAAAGACAGATATCTAAGGCTGAACTATCTTTTATTTCTAAATTTCTTTTTATTTGTCTTTTATTGACCATTATTCTGTGTGCTTACACATCCGTGGTGAATAATGGAATAGTGCATTATAAACAAGTGAAAGGCAGAATCGTAGTTTCTAAGAAGTCAAAAGTTAAATGCTAACACCAGGCCTGAGGAGAGGGATGCAGCCGGTACATTGTCCAGGGGGCCCATATTGCTCAAAGGGCGCCCACGAAGGGGAAAATATACATTATACACTCATACATGTGTCTTGAACTTTGTACACACCTTTGTACCAGGGCCCGAACTTTCTTTCGGCAGCCCTGGCTAACACGTCGTGTAATGGCTGACTACATGTGGTGGTTACTAATGAAATGGCTGACTACATATGGTGGTTTCTAAGAAATGGCTGACTACATATGGTGGTTTCTAAGAAATGGCTGACTACAAGTGGTGGTTTCTAATGAAATGGCTGACTATATATGGTGGTTTCTAATGAAATGAAAAGCCGTATCTCTATAATAGTTTCGAAAGCGTCAGGCTAAATACATGTAAAATAATTAAATGTAGTGATTTAAGATCTATCAAATTCTAAGGGAATGAATATTTGAATCGAGTTTGGTTTGTAATTCTAAGACAGAATCGGAATTCGTATTGTGGCTTATGAAAAATTCAGAATCAGAATATATAAAGATTTCAAAAGGGGTACAAAACTACATATGTCACGATTTTTTTTCTTTGAATGGAGGCTGTGTTGCATTAAATCAGAAAATTATTAATTAGTTACACAATTATTTGTAACTTGATTTCTGAGACTGCAACCGACATTCATGCATTTATAGCCTTGAGACCGCTCCTATTCTTTTAAACGTCAGAGGAACTAAACTGGATACCAAATGGCTAGTTGTGATAGTTAGAGGCACTCAATTGAATACCAACTGTGAGATAATCAGAGGCACTAACTGGATACCTGATGGTAAAATTGTGAGATAGTCAGAGGCACTAACTGGATACCTGATGGTAAAATTGTGAGATAGTCAGAGGCACTAACTGGATACCTGATGGTAAAATTGTGAGATAGTCAGAGGCATTAAATTATATACCAGATGGTTCCATTAGATTGAAAAGATCACCACATAGAATATTTCAAGAACTTAAATACCAGATCAACAATCGTCTTTTAGACAAAAAGTAAAACGTAAAACTATGAAAAATTCCAATCGGTTTCAGGAAGAAATGAATACATTACAAAAAATTTACAGCATGATAAAAATAGGTAGCCCTGTATGACGCCAACGCCACATAAGTTAATGGTTATAATAATTATTATTTAATCATCCATAACTAACTACAAGTGATGGGAATCTTAATTTATGTTATTAATAATTCTCCAGAAGACACCACTTGTCTCTCTCACTTGGAAGATATGCGGGCGCTGTAAACGTTTTTTCTCTTCCACAAAATTAAGGACAAACATTTACCGTCATATTTCCATAGGCGGAAAACTTCATTTAAAGGAGAAGATAAATCCGTCTGTTAATCTACATTTAGCGAGCCTCCACCCACCCATTATCTTTTCCAACATATGGAATCTATAGGTGTAAGAAGGTCAATAAATGTAAGAATGAATTTATTAAATCAACAATCAAATATACATATAGCAAATACAATGAAAAGATTACTTGACATCATTGTTTCCATGAACCACATTCAAGTAATGTCAATATCTATGCAGTCTTATATCCTAACACACAATTCAGCAGATTATTGTCAATATATGCCACAGGGTAACTCTTATCAGAACAGAAATGTAGTTATAGAGATTATAGCAATAATAGTACATAACTTCATCCAGGTGATTGCTGCAATAGTCTTTCATGCACTTTCTTAACAAAGTCACAAGTTCATTGTCACAATACAATTATCAGTTTCTCTTGCACATTGTAGAATACTGATGAGCTGCTATTCTCTCAAGGCTAATGCCGCTAATCTGGAACTCCTTTGCCATATTAGTTCCCTCAAGCAGAACAACAATGTAGCAATTTACAGTCTTCCTTGTACCAGAAATTCTATGAGCATGATATGCCTCAATATATCAAGTGTATCCTTACACACTGGGGGTAGATACTTCTCACTGTTATGACGGCTGCTACAATTTCATGCTCCCGTGCGCTTCTCTCAGGCCTAATTTCTCAGCTCTCATTGCGTTCTCTCTTCTCTCTTCTTCTTCTTCAATTTCTGCTCATTTCATCTCGTCTCTTCTCTTAACTTCGTTTCTCATCTCTTCTCTTCTCTTCTTCGTTTCTCATCTCTTCTCTTCTCGTCTTCGTTTCTCATCTCTTCTCTTCTCTTCTTCATAATGGCCAACCTTTGCCGTTCTCGGCGGTATGCCTCATGCATGACCGCTACTGCTTCCAATGATAGTTACTACCATTATGTAACATCTCATTCTGTAACATCTCCCAGTGACTAGTGACATTAAACTTTCATCAGGAATTTGCCTCTGCATGGAAAATAATCGATCACCCACGGTCTTTGCACAGAGTCTTTGAAAACCTGAGATTACTGTCCTGTTTGACTGGTTCACCTAAAACTGCAGCGGTCTTTATGATGCGCTATCCATATGCAGCCGGGTAGACATCTGGCACTCTGTTACAGTGTTCAGGAATCCTCCTTCTGTTTTGCCTGTAGAATCCTTAGAGGACCCTGATACAAACAAGCAGGGAGAAACTCTAACAGAGGTGTACCTCCACCTCTGTACAACACGCTACATTTTCGACGTTTCTCATCTGTCCCTGGCTCCATATCCTCTTTTATACACAAAGTTCTTGCACATCACTTTCTCTGAGCTGACTGGAACACACCCCCTTCCAGCACATGCTACCCCCCATCCGGCACTACCCATTTACAACCAGCATGGCACTGTACATGCTGAGGAATATTTCTGACCATCCTGACCACCTCTGGCGTCCAGTTCTATCAGTGCCAAAAGTATCAAGTTCCCAGTTGACATTGTGATTTACGTATCCATTTGGCCTGTCTAACTAACTCTCTCAGAGCACACTAACATCTCAGGGCAATGATCCTAATGATTCTAGTTTTATTTTAAACTACAATTACTGGCAATTCATGGCCACCTGGCAGCCATACATTAACTCACAGCAAGAAACGGTTGTACACTCAAACCAACCTTTTTAACTTAGTAATACAATTATTAACTTTCCAATAACTCAACTTCTATTTCAATAGCACTTTCATAAAACAATAGTAATTTCACAATAACAATATCAACCTACTACCAAATATTTTATAGTGGTGATTCTTAAAAAGATGTTTACATTTCAAAACTCAGAGCTTGCCTTTTCACGGACATAATCGGCGTCCTAGCTCTCTCTCACAAATTCCGGTACACCGGCCGTCATGTACCCTATGCTGACACAGATTTAGGGGCGTGGGTTCCTGATCAGCCAGCAAGTTAATTATCATTTTCCTATTCTCCGGCAGGAACTTAAGCTAGTGTTTCGACTTAGTTTTTGCGTTGTTGACAAAATGGTCATTTTCACCCTGTCCATCTTCTAATTAACTTAGCGGTTTTGTTCATAGTTTAGAGTTAGAAGTTACTTAGAGGAAGAGAAAAAAAAATTAATATTTTCCTCATTTCCGTGACACATGTATTACACTATTATGTTAATTAGTAAATCCTAAGTCATTTAGTCTGAAAACTGTATAAATACAAGTGTTGTACATATACTTTGTACTTTATTCGTTATGATAAATTACTCATTAAACTCAAAGTTAGTAGACAGAAAGAGGAAGTTTCTACTGTGGAGCTATTTGTTCCTACACAGGGACACCTGTCCACACAAGGATTTTGTCTATGTGCCTTACTCCTATTCCTAGTCTGGTACTAGCTAGAAGTTAAAAATGCAGATGCTGGACATGCGCTACTAGATTTGCCACCCCACTACCCATCCTATCTGTCAAACATTCTACCACTAGATTTGCCATCCCACTACCCATCCTATCTGTCAAACATTTTACCACTAGATTTGCCACCCCACTACCCATCCTATCTGTCGAACATTCTACCATCAAGAGCAATTGTGCAAACGTTCGACTTACTGTGTCTACTGTTTAAACTTGTGTGATTGTGTTTACTGTCTACTGTTTAAACTTGTGTGATTGGGACGCATGTCACATTGTCCTTTCTGGCAGACGATAAAAAATATTTTGCTATTCTTATTATCGGAGAACGTGCACTGATGTTGCACAATTTTCACTTTTTTAGCAATGACAAACTTGACAAATGTTTACAAAATAGTTTTAAAATCAACTATTCACGTGTAGACTAAGCTGTTTGTCGCTCATGCTTATGTAGTTATGTGGGAAGATGCCCTCTACGTTACTATATGCATGCCTATTCTGTTCTCCAGAAGTCTATATTAATGAGAAGTATTACGCTCAACTTCATTAGACATTTGAAAAGTGTGACTGTTCACTATCTGTGCTGAAGTAATTTCTGAGTATTGATAATATTTAAATAGACTAACTGCATGCCTTTTTTGATTACAATATTATCAACCAGGTAAAATTTGTACAGAACATCAGCATGCCTAAAGTTTGACTTGTAAACATAATTTGCCTTGTGCATTTAAGACAATATCATCTGTAGACACATTCACCTTAACAGACGTCACATAATTATTAATACCATCACATTATATATAATACATTAATACTATAAGAAGTTTTGAAATGGATTTTTAAACATGATTTTAAGACATCCTTGATACCAGAGGAAAAAATTGTTCTTAATGTTATTAGGTAAACTTTCACCAGCGTATTTAGTAATATGATTTGTAAAATATATTTATGGAATTTTTTATTTCCAGTCATAGCCTGATAAATAAAACCAAAACAAAATACAACATTGTACTTTTTTAATGATAAAATGTATACCCTAGTGAATGTTAGGTTGTGTGTATGGTATATAATCTACAAGATTTAATTTTGATGAACCCTTTTTAAAAAAAAAATAAAAGCACTTTTAATTTAAATTAGAAATTAGATTTAAATCAATACAGTTGTGTTTCTTCTTCTTCTTATGTCATAATAATGCAAAAATGACAGGAATAGAATAAATGTTACTGTTCGTTCCATAAATATTAGAACATTCACGACATTTCTCCATTACTTTGATTTAGTCATTCTTGATTTTGTCTTGTTGATTAAGTTCGTGGTGTTCCATGTCAAATTAGAAATAGAATTTTTCAAATATCATCAATTTTGACTGCAACCACTACTGACTCCAGAGGTCACCAATACAGAGGTTTCATCATTTCAAAACGTTCTATGGAATTTTTATACAGTCTTATTTAAGCTTTCAAGAGCTTCTGTTAAAACGTAGATATTTATAGTTTAATAGTAAGTAAGAAAAGGCAGAAAAAAGGAAACTTTTAGCATAAATATGGTGCAAAAGAATCAAATTAAAGTAAAAAGTAGAAATATTAGTAAATATAAAATATAAATAAAATATACATATGTGCATATAAGAAAGAGAAAATCAAAAGGAAAGAAAAGATGGATAAAACAATTTTTTTGAATTAACAATAACAAATCTCCTTGAGTTTTATGTAAAACATAATTAAAGGTCTTTTCATTTTATGAAGTATATGACACAGTAATGGTATAAAGTAAATTAAACACAAACTTAGTGTGGATAAAATTGATGACACAAACTTAGTGTGGATAAAATTGATGACACAAACTTAGTGTGGATAAAATTGATGACACAAACTTAGTGCGGATAAAATTGATGACACAAACTTAGTGCGGATAAAATTGATGACACAAACTTAGTGCGGATAAAATTGATGACACAAACTTAGTGCGGATAAAAATGATGACACAAACTTAGTGCGGATAAAATTGAAGACACAAACTTAGTGTGGATAAAATTGATAATACAAACTGATAAGGTGCAGGACATAAACGTAGTGCCAATAACACAAACATAGTGCTGATGCAGAATATTATACGCACTTGGTGCTGATGAAGTATATTACACAAGCTTTGTGTCTGTGTAATACGTAACATAAATCTAGTTCTGATGTAGAAAATAGTTCGCTTTTGGTGGTGATGAATTGTATAACACAAGCTAAGTGCTGATGATAATATATATGAACAATCTAGTGTTGATATGGCAAAAGATATCTGAAATCGAAATTAATCTGGGTTTGTTTTGCCATTGGACATTGTCGAAGATGTCACATGATTTACGCACACCATCCAACACGACGAATTGTACAATCGATTGGTCGTAGTAAACTCCACCTGACTGACTGAGCACATCAGCAATGGCACTAAACACTGAAGTATCTGTTGCGGAAAAGTTGTGAGTGCGATGTAAGAGACATAGAGAAGAGTCCCGCTGGGAAATCATTCATATTCTCTTCTCGTACTGGGCAAAGGATTGCTATTGCGGCGTTTGTTAGATTTCTTATTTTCCATAAGCACTAAAAGGGCGCTACCAAATGACACTTCGACGGCGCGCACGAAGCATGATTACGTTTCGCACGACAAGGCTCGATTCTTAATTCAATGTAACCAGCGGTCTTCATGGTTAATGTACTAATGCCATGAGATTATTAAAATAACTTAACCAGACATAAAAAGTCGTCCTCGTGTGTAATGTACTAATGCCATACAATTGATAAACACGTCTTAAACATATATAATCGGTAGTCTCCATGTATAATGTACTAAAATGCAATTGTTAAACAGTAACCAGACCCTCTTACTTAATAATGTACTAATGACATACAATTGATAAACACGTCTTAAACATATATAATCGGTAGTCTCCATGTATAATGTACTAAAATGCAATTGTTAAACAGTAACCAGACCCTCTTACTTAATAATGTACTAATGACATACAATTGATAAACACGTCTTAAACATATATAATCGGTAGTCTCCATGTATAATGCAAAAATGCAATTGTTAAACAGTAACCAGACCCTCTTACTTAATAATGTACTAATGACATACAATTGATAAACACGTCTTAAACATATATAATCGGTAGTCTCCATGTATAATGTACTAAAATGCAATTGTTAAACAGTAACCAGACCCTCTTACTTAATAATGTACTAATGACATACAATTGATAAACACGTCTTAAACATATATAATCGGTAGTCTCCATGTATAATGTACTAAAATGCAATTGTTAAACAGTAACCAGACCCTCTTACTTAATAATGTACTAATGACATACAATTGATAAACACGTCTTAAACATATATAATCGGTAGTCTCCATGTATAATGTACTAAAATGCAATTGTTAAACAGTTACCAGACCCTCTTACTTAATAATGTACTAATGCCATACAATTGATAAACACGTCTTAAACATATATAATCGGTAGTCTCCATGTATAATGCAAAAATGCAATTGTTAAACAGTAACCAGACCCTCTTACTTAATAATGTACTAATGACATACAATTGATAAACACGTCTTAAACATATATAATCGGTAGTCTCCATGTATAATGTACTAAAATGCAATTGTTAAACAGTAACCAGACCCTCTTACTTAATAATGTACTAATGACATACAATTGATAAACACGTCTTAAACATATATAATCGGTAGTCTCCATGTATAATGTACTAAAATGCAATTGTTAAACAGTAACCAGACCCTCTTACTTAATAATGTACTAATGACATACAATTGATAAACACGTCTTAAACATATATAATCGGTAGTCTCCATGTATAATGTACTAAAATGCAATTGTTAAACAGTTACCAGACCCTCTTACTTAATAATGTACTAATGCCATACAATTGATAAACACGTCTTAAACATATATAATCGGTAGTCTCCATGTATAATGCAAAAATGCAATTGTTAAACAGTAACCAGACCCTCTTACTTAATAATGTACTAATGTTCTGCAAGTGTCAAACGTAAACAAACTACGGTGTATAGACTATAATTATGTATATAGTTGCCATCCTTTTTTTAATTGTACTAATACCATATATTTAATATATGCTTCATATTCGCCACTTTTATACTTAGAATTCCATTTTAATTTCATATTAAGTTAGTTAAAATGTAATCTTTGTAAACAATTTTAATTTCTTATTAAGTTAGTTAAATGTAATCTTTGTAAACAAATGCTTTATTTTTCTAATAAATGTGCTAACTTTGCCAAGTTGGAAGAGAATGTCCAATATAATTCAATGTGTTCAGTCTGCAGGAAAATATCTAATTAGTTTCAATGTGACCAGTTTGTTTGATACAAATTTAATGTGCTTAAATGACTCACGTTTATAGAAATATGTCAAAAGTATTTAAATATATCTTTTGAAACAGGCAAAATGTGTTTAAATGCATAATACCTCTAGCAACGCGCAGAATGTATTTAAATGCACCATGTCTCTAGAAACATGCGGCTGTATTTAAATGTATCACACTTCTAGAAACAAGCAGAATATATTTAGATGTATCATACCTCTAAAAACAGGCAGAATTTAGATGCATCCACTTTGCCTAAATGATACATTTTATTTATATATAATGTGTTTAAATGAATAGCTATTGAATGATATAATTTGTTCAAAATTTTTTTTCATGATCAGTTTTGAAAATAATTTTATTATAGATCTTAGTTTAAAGTATTTATTTTAGATTTATAACAAAACTTGAACAACTTTTTCTGTTTTTCTTCTGTTCCCCGTTGTTTAGATTGTTCAGTTAGATCAGGGTTTCTCAAGCCGGGGTTCTGCGAAAGGTCGCTGAATCACGAGAGATCGTGATTAAAAAAATAAACATCATAGATATTAGTAATTTTCATGCTGTGGTTCCCTGAGACCTAAAAATTATTTCAAGGTTTCCTCCAGTGTAAAAAGGTTAGAGAGGCTGAACTAGATTAAGAAATCTTTCTTGGTGGACGTAATATCGCTAATACCAGTTCCTCATTTCTAATATACATTGAGTTCCCAAACCTGCCATCAGTAATTCCTTTTTGTTGACTACACTTACATTCACTGAATGCAAAAACTGTTTAGCTTGAACAAATAAGAAAAACACAACAAAGCAAACAACAAATAAAATAGCATTAAAAAAAAATATACCCGCATTCATCTAATTATAGCTGTTTGCTAATTGTTAAAGCAATTTTACTGATTTAAAGAAAATTGAAATACAATATCGTTAATTGCTATTATTGTTTATTACTGACACTATTGTTGAATTGTTTTGTTGCTGTTGACATTATTACTAATGTGTTGGGGTTGCTCATTATTCAGCTTCTGTTGAATGTCGATGGTGAACCAAGGTCTCGGAATCTTACCATGATTTTGGGAGATCCAAGGTTTTATGAAGGATGAACATGAATTTCTATGCAAGAGTTTTGCCACTTCGTTGTGTCTTTTTGGCGTAATCTGTTCCAGCCAGAATTTGACACCCAGATATTGCATGAACTTGTTTTTCATCCATGGTTTTGTTGAGATTATTATAATTAAATTGTCTTAAACTTTTTGTTACAAAAATTATTGTTATATAGTTGTATTTTGTTGTTCTTGACATTAAATGATGACATTGTCGATTTGCATTTGCTAAAAGTATTATGAAATTGTTGAGTTTTATTATTATGTTGACTATATTATTAAACTCTATACTTTTTGTTTTTGATAAAGTTTAAAAAATTATTGCTCTTTGATGTTATGAAATTAACATTTTTATTTAGCTTGCTTACATTAATATCAACTTGTTTTTGCTTTGTTATTATTATTATGAACCTATTTTATTTCAACATCTTCGCATTATGACTTTATTTTAGAACATTTTTATTTTAAGAAAATGTGTTTCATTAAGTCTTGTGATTTATCATTTTGTGAATAGTCATCGAACCTCTAAACACAGCAGACAAATGATTGCCCATTGTAACTAGCATGGCATACCATCCGGCGACCGTTCACTCAATATTCCCCCCTGGTAAAGCACCTCGGATCAGTTTGCACTTTTCCATTTCTTCGTCAATCAGCGAGCCGTGGGCATTCCTCCACAGTACACAATTGTTTTGCCGAGCGAAACAAGTTAGCAAGGGAATTTGCGCTTCAAGACAATGTTAATTCGATATTCTGCAATACAAGTAGTTTCTTAACGTATTTTCTTTTTTTTTTAAACCAACTTTTGGCCTCTACAATGCTGGTATATTTGTTTTAGACTATGTTGCGATCGTTCTATTAAAGTCTTTCTTTCAAACACTTAGTTAATGTTCAGTTGTTTCTGCTAAAATCTTTACTGAAATTGAAACCTTTCCACTGCAATATTTATTTCATACACTGACATGATGCTGAGAGCTAAAGTCTCCAATCATACATTGAAATAATGTGAAAATTATCCTAAAATAAGTTTGATTTATTAAGAAATTATCGTAATGTACTCCCAGAGAACGCTTGGTTTGCTAAAATATTATTGAAATCTTTCTGCTGGGATCTTTATTTCATGTACTGAAAAATTGTTTCACTTGCATAAAGGTATACAAATCTGTTTGCTGAATAGCAGAACACTTATGCCACATCAGCTGTTGATGCACTTTTACTATGTCATCTGTTGATTATACAACACTTTGTCCATTATCAGCTGCTCATTATACAACACTTTTACATGACAGCTGTTGATTATACAACACTTTATCCATATCACCTGTTCATTATACAACACTTTTACATGTCAGCTGTTGATTATACAATACTTTTACATGTCAGCTGTTGATTATACAACACTAGCCATGTCACCTGTTCATTATACAACACTTTTTCCTTGTAAGCTACTCATTTTACACGCTTGCCGTCATCATTTGTTCATTATTAAATGATTCTCTATTTTGAGGTTAATCAGTTTTTACATAAAATCATGTTACAATATTTTAAAAATAATATTTTATTATAATATTTTGTTGAAATGCGTTTATTTTAAAGTAAAATATCATGAAAATCCCATTGTCGAAACGCAAGGGTTTCCTGGTTAATTTGCAGGGCGTAGGCCTAATATTTTCAGCCAACATTATTTTACTTCCTAGAGTTACCCAAACCAGTAATCGTTATTTTGCAATTTTATGTTCGATCCTTCAAACAGTTTCTGATTCTTTATCTCTCCCCCTTCCCTACTCTCTTTGCTGCAGACAAGGTACTACTATTTAATGGCGTAATTTACACATTTTGATGCAGCACACAATATCATATTATTACATTACATTATGTTGTGTTGTATTGTGCTATATTATATTATATTTCATAACTAAAATGGTACATTCTCGTAAATTTATATAAATGATTTTTGTCACTATTGTATGCTATGGAGGTTATTAGCAAAGACCACGAAATAAATAAGGTAATAAATTAAAATATAATTAAGTATGTAAATATTTCTCAGTGCACATAAAATTATTCTGTTTTTCAGTTTGGGGGGTGGGGGGGAGGTATTTTGTCCATTGGATGTCAATTAATGAATCGGCTTGGGGGGGGGGGGGAGGTATTTTGTCCATTGGATGTCAATTAATGAATCGGTTTAAAATGACAAGCGAAATACTGACAAGACAGAGATACTGTCGCACTAAAACGGACTGGCGTCTTTGACTAAAACTGACAGTCATATTTACTGTCTCATTAACTAAAAGCGACTGTAATAAATCACATGGCAAATTTCCTACAAGCGCTAGAATTAAATTTACATGAATATGGAACGCATTTCTTCGGGATGTTTGTAGAAAATCCATAGATAACTGAAATGTTGTGAAATGTAATTGTTACAATTCTATTTGGTGTCATGGCTGACACACGAATAGTTTGCTCAGTGAGTGAAGTGAGATGAAGTAGGTTGGTTGACTTTCTGTCTTTGTCCATGTTTAAACTTTCTATATCCATGAATAAACTTTCTGTTTCTGTCTTTGTCACTGTTTAAATTTTGTGTCTTTGTCAATGTTTAAACTGTCTGTCTTTGCATATGTCTAAAGTTTCTGTTTTTGTCCATGTTTAAACTTTCTGTCTTTGTCACTATTTAAACTGTATGTCTTTATCAATGTTTAAACTCTCTGTTTTTGTTCATGTTTAAACTTTCTGTCTTTGTCAATGGTTAAACATTCTGTCTTTGTCAATGTTTAAACTTTTTGCCTTTGTCCGTGTTACGTCTTTCAGTAATTATTTATTTTTCTTTGACACGTCTCTATCCGACCAAAGTGATAATAGTAGTGTGTATCTGTACTCATTCGCGTGTGTGTCTGTGTATGTTATATCTGAAAATATGTTATATCTATTCGCTATTTGCATCATTTAATGTGCATTAATTAAGTATAAGCGTGTAGAATGTTATGAGATGTTAAAGACTGTCATTCTATTGGACACATAAGAAATTATGAAACTATCAAGTGTCTTTAATGTATGTGTCATATTTGCTGAATTCACAACTCGACATTTTCATGTGCCACACAAATTCTGCCACATTGCACAGTGCGTGTGGACCACAAATAATAGAATACGACCAATAAAATATTTTGAAAACAAAAACTTAAAATAAAACATAAACCTTCAATGACCTGTAATATGGTTCAATAAAATAATAATAAAAGTAATCTACTCCTCCACTCATCCTCACCAGCAACACTTTACATAAACAATCCACAGATTAAAATATTGAATGAATAGAGGGGAAGAAAAATATTTTTTATTTATTTTTCCACTGGAAACATGTGAATATACAAACGAATTTATGGAAATGTCTCACCTTGATGAGTTTCCATTGACAGTCTGAGTATCTCAAATCAGTAGCTTTCTTTTGTAACATAGACCCATCAAAGTCTCAAATAGCTTCCCATGACAATGCTGGCCTACCAAAGTCGCAAATAGCTTCCCTTAAAAGTGTCGGCTCACCAAAGTAGATGTAGTTGTTCTTGAAATCATGGGCCCACCAAGTAGTAAATAACTTCCCTTGACAGTATAGGCTCACCAAATGTAAAATGAAGTCTGTCGGGAAGAAGTCATATTTCATGCAGCTTGTAGATTCTGGCATCTGGCTTTTACATTGGTTACGAGATCTGGAGCTTACCGGAGCAGTAGATTGATTTAAGGCTTTTCATCTTTTAATGCTGTCAAAAAGTTCTTGAACTCTGGATTTAGTCTTTGATTTGAGCAATGATCTTGACTCATCTTTTATTTCCTCCCCTCCCCCCCCCCTTCCTGGTGCAATAGTGCAAAAGGTTCGGGTACAGTCAGACATCTATATTCTCATGAGTAAAGTATTGCATAATATTATATGTCAATAATTTTAACTGTGTGAGCCACACTTGATTATAGGATTATAATAAATAAATGTTGTCCAAAACTCGATTCCTTATTATTGGTCGAATATCACTTTCTTCGATTTATGCTCAAGGTCTGCTGACGAGTCTTCAGGCTTCTTTTTCTATTCACCGGCTGTTTTCTACCTCTGGCTCTCTGTTCAAGATCTGATGACGAGTTTTCGAGCTTCTTTTCCAACCACCGGCTGTTTTTCTATCCCTGGCTTTTGCATTTATAATGCAGTAATATATGCACGAATCTGTTATCTTAACAAGTCATTCTGTCTTCTGTTAATATCTGTCCGTTTGTCAATAAGTTATGTCAATTCGTCAGAATGTAATTTTTAATTGTAAGACCAGAAGCTTTCTGTCTCTGTCTGTCAACCTCCCATTTAGTCACACATCCAGTACTCCATCCATCCATCTATCGGTGGGTCTGTTTATCTACCTGTATAAAGTGTTTCGAATATCATATATCACTGATAAATTAAAAATGTAAAAAAGTAGTATATTGATGCTTGAAACAAACAAAATCAACAAAGAACAGAACAGCCTAATAATAAATAAAATAATTCAATATCACTTTATGAACGTTAATTACGAATGGTTTAATCGAAGATATCAAGAATGTATTTTTATCAGACAACAAAATTCCTTCCTTTTTGCTTAATGTAAAAAGATCATATAGAAAAAAATTGAAGAATTACTGTTTTCAACGTGTAAGGCCACTACTCTCCGTTCTCTACAAGGTAAGTCTTTCGTAAGCAGCCTCTGAGAGCCACTATTCCGTTTTCTCTACAAGGTAGTCTTTCATAAGCAGCGTCTGTAAGGCTACTACTCCCTTTTTTCTACAAGTTAATCAATGTTATCTGGGAATGTCCGTTTTTTTATCTCTTAATTTCGTTCAAAATATGAACTCCTAACTATTTGTGTAATATAGGGGGCGCTTCCGGTTTCCGTCGTTTTCGCGTTGGGGGGGGGGGGAGGTGCCTTCTTGCTGCGTGCGTCCGTTGCAAACATGTCTGGCCGGCGAAGGCGGACTCCAACCCGGTAATCCGTGGGCTGGGGTTGTGGTTGTTGTTGGTGTCGTTCCTGGCGATGGAATTGCTGGTGTTGTAGCCATTCCTGATGTTAAAGTGAGGGGGGGGGGGGTTACAGAGCCCAGGCTAGTAACACACCAGATCTATATCTTGTGTACGTGCGCCCGGGTTGTTCAACCTCCCGACCTCCTCACTGGTGGCGTTGTCGTTGTTGTTGCTGTTGGCGTGACTGTTCCCGGTGTCCGTTGGGATGTCTAAAGGTGGGTGCTGGTGGTTAGTATAAGTGGTCGAGCATCAGCTGGATTAAGTCCGCCACTGGGTGGTTAAAAAAAACCATGGCGGGTACTGTTGTTTGTAGTACTGTCATTGTTGTTGTTGTCGACGCTGTTGGTGGTAGTATCTGCGTCGTTGTTATGGCTGTTGATGTCATTGTTGGCGCTGTTGCTGATTTCGGATATGTTGTGGTGGGCGCCGTCTTTTACTTCTTTGGCCCTGTTCTGTTGTTGTTGTTGTAGGCTGGCTTTCTGCTGTTATTGTCGCCGTAGTTGATGGTCTAGGTGGCATGGTAAAAGTGAGAGGGGTGGGGCCTCGAGCTCCCTTGAAACTTCGTCCAGAATGGTGTCAATTTCGGGGTGGTTTTTTTCCGGTTTCCTGATTTGGATTTTTTCCCCTTTTGTTTCGATATTTTGTTTTTTTTAAAAATTTTAATTTCCTCTTTCTTCGTTGTGCTTGTTTGTGTTGTTTCTTTTTCCGTTGTAGGATTTGGTGACTTTCTTTTCATTAGTCGCTATTCTTGGCGTCTGGAAAAAGCCTACTTCGTACGCTTTCCGTCGTTTATGGTCTGTGAGGAGTTAACTTTTCTTATTGTCGGTGGTATTTTCCAAATAATTGTTGTTTGTGTTTCACTGTCAGTCATTGTTATTGGCTCTATTTTATTTTCTTCTTCCTCTTTTTCGTCGCCTTCTTCTTTCTCTTCTTCTTTTGGGCTGTAGCAATTTTGGAAACCTAAAAAAGAGGCCCTGTATATTTCTTTTGCCAGGTTAGAGGCTTTCTTCTGGCCACGATATGGCATATATCCCATGCTAGTTTACTGTAGAGATCATAAAGATAAGAGTTTCCTGAATTAATTTTGAAGTCATGAGGGGTGATCATCAGTTTCTCTTTGGTCTTTCTACTTCTACACTTTATGGTGTAATCAGTCATGTTGCACGCTTCTTCATTTTCCCGCCCTGAGAAGGGCTTGGGGGTAGAGTTGTCCATGGCGCTTGTCGTTCGCGCGTTTCCCCTGTCCATCCTAATTTCGGTAATCAGTAGAAAAGATGAGGAGCGAATGTTAAAAATGTTGACTGTATTGTGTTGATTGTATGTCTTTGGTGAACTCCTAACTACCTTAACAATCTAATATATATATACGGGGTGCACATCACCATTATTACGAATGTAAAGCACATTATTTATATTGTTTTTTTCTACTGAGCCATCAATGTGCAATCTGACTTGCGACCCTACACGCATTATCAATTGGAAATTTGGCCCTCTGGCCTAAAAAGTTTGTACACCTCTGATATACCGTGTATTCACAGCATTTGACAGAAAATACACGTAAAATATAAATTTCTTGTTAGATTCTTTTATTAATAATTAATTTGTCATTATTAAGTTTATACATAATTTTTAAAAAGAAAACCATACGAGTGAAAAATAAACTTGTGCTTGTGAAACAAAACTTTTCTCAAGATAACAAGATGGCAGTGACCAAAATCTAGTTGTTTTGTTGACTCAAGACTTATACTTGAGATATGAAAGGCAGATTGAAGAGTGCTAGCCGTAAAGACCTCTGCTAATGATCATAATTTGTGTAAGCCATCTGTTTCAATGCACAAATAATATGATTACGAGTATATGTATTGCAAATATGATCTCAAATGTATTGTGAACATGAATGGTCGAATGTATCAAGTGAAACTAACCCTATTTCTCCCATATAATGTGAGCGAGAAAATAATGTTGTAGCAAGCAATATGATTGTAGCGAATCATGTCTTTATTAGAAACTTTGAAAACAATGTCAACATGTTATCCTGAACTTTATTGAATTGTTTAGATTATTTTCTCAACAAGAATGACAATGTTTACTGTTGGCATTTGTAAAATTGGAGTTCATTTATCCAGAATAATATGATCTAAAAGTTTGCATCAGATAATATTTAGCATAAAACACACAGAGGTACATTCATTTCCAATATATGTCATGCTTTTATAAGAGCATTTATGCTGATGTTAAAAAAAAAAAGAGTGAATGATAGAATCTTTGATATGATTACTTTATAACACAATTAAATTGTAGTACTGCTAAAATCTTTGAATTTATCAATCACTGGAATTTGTTTTGTACATAACCAAGCACACCAAAGATGCAGGAGGTCACTGCATAAGCAATTTTCTGATCATCAGCCAGTATAGTCAGGGCTTGGGTCATTGCTGTCTCGTCTCTCGATCTGCCTGTACAAATGAGCTTATAAGTCACTTTTAAAAATAGTGACTTGCTTAGTAACAATCATTCTTTATGAACTGGAACAAACTAGTTTCAGCATGAATGAGATATAACCTGCTTAGCATCACTAAGGTGCAGGAATCAAGCACTTAGCCTCACTAAGGTGCAGGAATCAAGCACTTTGTAATCTATTGCACTGCGTACGACAAATGGGCCAACATACAGACTACTCATTTACAAATTCTGACTTTTGTACAAAATCGGATTATGAACATCCTTAAGAATGGAATTCATTTTATAATCCGAGACTGGACTGTATTAAATTTGTCATTTCTGTTTTTCAATTTATTTTAAAAAATTACCATTATAGGCAGTACAACAAAATCATATCACATCCAAACAATTCATACATCATCCATATGAAAATATGTATATAAAACTTGAAAACATTTTGCTTGTGGTGTCTTCACAAGGCAATGAGGTGGAGTTAGTCCTTCATAGATTAAGGATTATTTGTATAGCACACTAAAATCATGGTTGACACAGCAAAGCTATATATTCGGCAAACATTTACAAAAATATCTATTATGATTATGGGTGGAGGTCTTAACTTGTATTACCTGAGAAACAAAATGGTTGGTTATATATATATATATATCCTTTGTCATTCATTCTTTACAAGACTGAACTTGGATGGACTGCAAAACTCTTTAGATGTATCTGAAGAACTACTTTACTGTAGTGTCCATATCTTAAAATAAGTAATATACGTAAGTTTTCGTAACCTCATTGCAAAGGTTGGGATACCGAGCGAGACAGTTAAGTAACTAATCTTTGATCTGTGGTCCGAGTATAATGGTTCCTGTCTTTGACTGTGGGCATATAGGTTCAGGAAGTGAAGTTTGTGCTCTTGTAATTAGATACATTTTTCTTTTAGTGAGTCATAACAAATTTGTAATGTTAGCACAAACAAATTTATTAACGAAATGTTTTGTTCTTACAATTAATTATACACATTTTGCTAGTATTTAATCGCAACGAATATATTAGAGCATACAGATTTGTTATGGTAACCTACAGAATGAATATATCTGAGGAAGAGGAAGCTGAAAGAGATGAAGGTCTATCAGTATAGTCAGACATTGCTGTTTGCTGGACAGTGCACGCAGTTCTGTCTTTGCTGTAAGATGCAATGACTAAAGCTTACAGTGTTGCTCCTTCCATTATCTATAAAGCAGATTAATACTAGAATGGGATTCGATGAATAAGCAGCAAATCTTTATATAATTGCAAGCAATAACTCTAAATACTGGCAAGTTTAACATCTCTCTCTCTGAAATTGTAACTTCTTTGGAAGTACATCTGTACTCAAATACTCACGCGTGTTCGCAAGTATCACAAGATTTTAAGAACTATCTATCGTCATTTTTCGGACATTCTACTACTTGTTTTCTCTGTTATGTATAACAGTTTTACCTTGATATACAAGAAACAACATTTTAATGTCAATGAAAACATTGTTTGGACACAATTTACTTGTTTTCTCTGTTGTGTATAACAGTATTATCTTGATGTTTAGATATACAAGAAACTCAACTTTTTAATGTCAATGAAAACATTGTTTGGACACTCTTTACTAGTTTTCTCTGTTGTGCTTAATATTGATAACACTATAATTTTTTGTATCAATGGATACAGTCGGCTTACAGGCACATTTGCGCGACAAAGATGACAAAAATAAACAGACATGCAAGAAATAAAATTGTTAGTTTGTCTGATCAATAGAAGTATGGAACCTTCACGTCTTCTTAAATCTAAATCATAAAAAATCATACATGTACTGTCACCAGCCCCTGCGCACACAAACACACGCATGCACCTAAACGTACAGACACGGAATAAACCACACACCATGTAAACCGGCTCGGTGCCTATTTTTATTTTTCTGTTCTGTTAGTATACAGACAGATTCTAAACCATTTGCATATCTGTGAGGTGAAAGAAAATTTTCAGATACTTGACACTGACAAGGCAAACACATATCCACAAAAAAATTAAAGATTCTTTATTTTAAATCGATTTGAAACCTTCATGATCCAAGAAAAATAAAACGTCTGAATTCCGATCGTTAAACTAGCCGAGAACACATGAAAAAGCATATGTTAAAAAAAAAGTCTGAATTCCGATCGTTAAACTAGCCGAGAACACATGAAAAAGCATATGTTAAAAATAAACTTCGAGCGGAAGAAACATCCAGTGTCATTGTGTTTTCCCGCTCAACTATCGCCTACCCATAGCCAATACCACCAATGAAATCTTCACAGTTTGCATACGAAATTCTATGGACAAATATACTACCAATACTTAACAACACATTGCTGGTCTTCATATAGCTGAAACAAAAATGTACATGTATTACACGTTGTAGGTCTAAACAGAAGAGTTAAAATTAGATTGCACCTGACGGCTGGACAAGGTTAGCAGGGTATTGAAAATGAAGTTGGGGAGGAAGAAATGGGTGTGATGAGCTGTGATGTCAAATGGGCCTAGAAAGAGAGAGGGTAAAGAATTAGAAGAAAACAATAAAAGACACCTACAACGCCAGTGTGTTGCTGTTACCAATATAATCAAATATAAACTCAGAACGCGTAATATTGCACTGTATGGAATGGCTTGACACATGGAAAAATATTCTCAAAAAAAATACACTCAAACAAAACACTGGGAATTAAACTCCCTCCATGACTAGTCTTAACAAGGAGAAAGCTACACCCTAGGCTACACATGAAACAAATCGTAGAAAAAAAAATTATTTTTATATGCACCTAAAAAAATAATTTTAAAAAGAAATGGTTGTCTGATTGTGTGCATGCATATATTTATTTCTTTTTAATAAAAAGCGCTAGCTTTTAACTTTGAGAACTGGAATAGTCTTAATCAGCTTTGATCACTCGATTATTTAATTGTGCAACTAAATGCAATAATTATACAAAGCGGCTACACGATGCATGGATAGACAAAATGTCTTTCCTAATTGCATCATAGGGTTGTGCATGCGAGCACAGAGCGTGTGTACAATTGTCAGCTCAACAGTTACTGACATCGGTCACTCCAGCAGCTGATGATATGTATTACCAATTCAACAGTTAACGGAGACGTGACAATAATAAACATGCACTGAACATGACAGAGCCGAACGCAATCTATTATACAATATCAAAACAGTTCATAATTGTATACAAAGTATACACACATTTTAACTAGACTGTAAAGTGCATATGCACAAAACACATATATTAATACACAAAAACACGCATGATTATACTTTTCTATAACAGACCCTTATGTAGTCTAAGAGAAAACATTACATTTTTGGTCTTATTTACAAATAGCCTATCTTACTAGTACTGTTGGAAAATATTCCCAAGTTATCTTGCTTGTAGTACAACCGTCTCCTAGGTAGGTTATGAAACTATCTGTATGCTTGGAATGCATCTCTATCTTACAACACACTATTTCATGAAAGCAAATGCTCAAGCAATCATTCTTCACAAAAAAAAAAAAAAAGAAGAAGAAAAAAAGTGCTATTTACGAGGCGAGTCAGGTCTGGGCATGAGTTTGATATATATCAAAGAGCTACCGACAGTCTCAACAATACGAGAAGAATTGGTGGGTACTCAATGTCTGAGATTCAGTAAACGATGATTGCTAATGATTTTAATGTCGCAAAAGTTTACAAACGAGCACAGATGGTGAGCTACGAAAGCTCCCGAGATTGTAGTAAGACTAAAAAATATGCAGAGGCGATGCGTTATTCGTGTTTACTTATGGATGTATTCCTAGAAAGTTTTTATTCGAAAATTACAGCTAGCAGTTAGTGAAAATCTGCTTTTCATTGTTGTAACCCAAACAACATCCACACAATAAAAAAGGTAACTTGAAAGATTTTACCCAATTTCAGTTAGAAGCAACAGAATGATGTATAAAAGTTCTCTTGCTATCAATCAGGTTTGGAGTATAAGGGAAAATGCTCACAGAAATGGAAATTCAATAAACCAGAGAGAATGTTAGTTATCTTAAAAGCAGTGATGCTAGAATTGTGAGAAAATAACAATAGTTAGGATAAACTTTCAGTCTAAATGATCTCTCAAGAATACCCACGAACCGGAAAAGTTGATATACTGAAACGGTGTGTGTGTGCCTGCCTGCGTACAAAACTTTTACTGATGATACTTAGTATCATGTGTGTAAAATACAAATTATAATGATGACACTCTGACAAATATTATACATAAATGTGGGGGAAATGGACTGAGTTCTAGGTGAATTATTGAGTTATTCAGATCTGTTATTGTTAGCGTAAATACAAACAATAAGGTAGAAATACAAATTCAAAAGCCAGGACTCAAGTAGAGAATAATTCACAGAGATGATTAACATGATATAATGTTTAAAATCTGCTGCCCATTTCTGTGTCCCAAAAACCCCAATCCAATACCACACAAAGCTTAGTCCAGTGACCGCGCATGACAACAAAAAAAATTATAATAATAACAATTTCAAAAGTTCTGTGTCTATGTGTGCATGTTCGTACAATCATTTACAGTAGTAGGGCATTCGAGTACTCAGAAACGAAATTACAATCATTTTCTTTCAAAATGGTCACTAAATAGTTAGAAATCTCATTAATAAAATAGCAAAGTTTCAAAATAGTCACGAAATATTTAAAATTCCATTAATAAAATAATAAAGTGAATAAAATAAATAAAGATAATGAACTCATGCAGCCAATGGGCATACATAACTAGAATTGTGGCAGAAGCAGCCAACCATAAGTACTTCTAACTCAACTGACACAAATCAGCACCCACTGGGAGCCACGCTCAAATACCTTGTAAAATTTCCTCCTGGGGAATAATCATACACAAAATTATCCGGTAACGAAAGAAAATAATCATGTATAGGTCATGAAAATAATCAGTTTACAAAGAAAATAATCATACAACGTGTCTTGACAGTAATCAACAATGCCTCCATTCGGTCATTAAAAAACAAATCAAAGAATACTACAAATAATAAATATAAAATGGATATTCGTTAAGGGCTCTAATACAGCTGATGTACATATATAAAGCCCAATGGTCACTGAAAACCGATAAATTATGATATGTTAATATTTCAAAAAACCTGGAGAACTGTTGTCGAAGCCCTTTGTTCCACGGGGAATAAAGTAAGTAAGTAACATTTCAAAAGTGAAATTTCATTTTAGACTAAAAAGAAAGTAGTTTTTATAATCTTAATAAATTTGCTTGGAAATGGTTAGTAAGTTAGTTGGATTTAAAAATTAACCTTCACAATAAATGCGACAAATACAAAATTTCGAAAATATACAATATATAGTGGAAAAAAATAATAATCACACATACCCTAGAATTATATATAATGAAACTATCCTTCAATGTGCAACAAAATATAAGAAACAATTAACATCGTTATAGTTGTTATGTCTTTTGGAAAATGAAAATTCTTTTGAAGCAGTTTTTCCTTTTCTGCAACAACAAAAAATAGTGTTCTCTATATGCCATTTGCAGCTTATATTCATTGTCTACAATGAATGCAGATCAATGGTTAGAGGTACAAGGAAACTATTTATTTTGTTTACTATGAATACGCGTCACTGGTTAAAGATATAAAAGAAATATTTGTTTACGATGAATGTTGGTCACTGGTTAAAGGTATACAAGAAATATTTGTTTACGATGAATGTTGGTCACTGGTCAAAGATATAAAAGAAATATTTGTTTACGATGAATGTACAGCGCGAAAGCCGAAAGCGCCCCCTACATTAGCAAGCAGCGATGAATGTTGGTGAATTGTCAAGGTATGATGGACTCATTTGTTTACTTGGAATACGTGTCACTCACAGCTTAAGCTCATTGCTATGAACACAGGTCACGGATTAAAGATGCTAATTTGTTTATTAAAAATGCACATCACTTGATAAAGATAGAACGCGCCTATTTGTTTACTAACATTGCAGTTCATTGGTTTAAGTTAGAATGCGCCTATTTGTTTACTAACATTGCAGTTCGTTGGTTTAAGTTAGAATGCGCCTATTTGTTTATTAACATTGCAGTTCATTGGTTTAAGATAGAACGCGCCTATTTGTTCACTAGCATTGCAGTTCATTGGTTTAAAATAGAATGCGCCTATTTGTTTACTAGGAATGCAGTACTTTGGTTACAGGTGGAACGCGCCTATTTGTTCACTAGCATTGCAGTTCATTGGTTTAAAATAGAATGCGCCTATTTGTTTACTAGGAATGCAGTACTTTGGTTACAGGTGGAACGCACCTATTTGTTCACTAGCATTGCAGTTCATTGGTTTAAAATAGAATGCGCCTATTTGTTTACTAGGAATGCAGTACTTTGGTTACAGGTGGAACGCGCCTATTTGTTCACTAGCATTGCAGTTCATTGGTTTAAAATAGAATGCGCCTATTTGTTTACTAGGAATGCAGTACTTTGGTTACAGGTGGAACGCGCCTATTTGTTTACAAAGAATGCAGGCCATTCATTGGTTTAAGATGTGACGTGCTTTGCCAATAATTCTACCCACTAGCAAGTTACACTTTGCACTAACAGCAGTAGCATAATTCTACCCACTCACAAGTTACATTTTGCAATAACATACTTTCTTTCGACTGCAGAATGATTGCACAGAACCCATTACTTTCTCAGCTGAGCGAACGCGATGAAAAAAACCCCGATGATATCGACAAAGTGATGAAAGAAATTATATGTAACCTCAGTTCTTTCTCATTCACTCTGCTGTGAAGAAAAGTGAATTCATTAGTCATAGTGTGTTAAGTTCACAGTGCAGTAAACAGTAAACGCTTCCAAATGTCACCTGTTGGTAGCGGCATTCTGTTAATAACGACAATAGGTATTTTGCACCTAATAGAGTGGTGTTTTGTGGGATAAGATTTATATACCATTGGATTCATGAAGGGACGCTCAACGTGGAAAAGATATCTATGGGCACACTCAGAGCTTAAAAAAAATGTAATGGTCTTTGAAAACTATCTGTAAGAGAGTGATTAGGTATGAAGAGTAAGCTGACAATATTGACATTGCAGCCATATGCGTAAACCATCATGATAAAAAAAAAAAAGGACATAAAATAAAGTTGTTTATACTCAGCCTCTAATTCAGGACACGGTTGTAATTGGGTATTATTAATAATAATTGACAAACTAATGTTATATAAATATCCATAAGAAGTGGTGTTCTTTTTACTTTTGTTTGTAAAAGCACATAAGTAAAAATAGAACCCACTCTGAGGTGCAAGAGCATGTACTGAATCAGAAATGGAAAGGAAAAAAGACAACATTCAAGAGAAGGACGGGGTTCCAGAAGCTGCAGCAAACTCCACATAATTCACTTGCATGGCCAGGCAATGCAATGTGGACTACAAGACTTTGACTTGCAGGGGACTGTGGGAACAGGACAGCTGAGCAAAACGCGATTAGCTTACGCCAGCAATGCCCGCCAGGGGATTGTCTCGTGCCGGGCGTGCTAGAACACACATTTTCCCGCGTGCAATCCGCCTTCTAGTTTGCCAGCTCTCCTCCACGGACCATGGCCGCCTCTTGTTCAACCAGGTTTGATTGACATTGGAGAGGGATAAGGAAGACGAAGGTGGCGAGAAAGAGAGGTGGTGGTGGTGAAGGAAGAGAGACAGTAAAGTTGGAAGATGAATGCTGTTTGTTATTCGGATGCACATCACTTTTGGGTTCAGTGTGTGTGTGTGTGTGTAGGGGATGTAACGCGATTCTCAAATTACTCTAGGCTTTACTAAACCCACCGCTTTTATGGAACTTGTTTTCAACTTTTGTTTCTTTAAAAACGACTTTTGGTTGCCAAGACCAGTATTTACAATTTCCGACCAGAAGAGTCAAAAGATTCTTTACCTATTCACCTTTCAGCACTTTTTACAACAACAAAAAAAAACCCTTTCCATTTAATATTATTTAACCCAAAGACCTTTTAGTATGGGTACATAACCCTCTCGATCTTAGCAACAGCACAGACTTATGTCCTGAGAGTAATGTGTACACAAATCTAAAAGTGGTGTCTTATTCAAAAGTATATACATATAAATCTAAAGGAGGTATTACTACACAGATCTACAAACGGCATGAGTATTAAAAATCTCTAAGTGATTTTTAATCAGGGTGCAGATCAATATTCCCAAACCAGGGAATGGGTTGAAAATATAAGACTACCATAACTGATGAGTTGGGGTTCAAACCTTAATTCCTGCATAGAGACCAGCATTTAGACTTCACGACCACTCATCTCCGAAAAATTATTTGCACAAATGTAACGTTTTCTGCTACAATAAGCCTAAATTCCTATTTACAGTCTCTTGTTAACTGGTGAGCACCCACATTTTTTACAATCCACCAAACTTTTCCTTCAAAACCATGGCATTTAACACTTTAAGTACTTAGTATAATTCCTAGGTAGTGGGGAGGTAAATATTGTCAAGATAACTATTTTACAATAAAAAGAAACCTGTTTTGGATTTAAAAAAAGAATTTTAATGGTCAAACAAAAAACAATTAATATCAACATATGTGTACTTTAATTAATATAGTTATAAATAATTTATGCTATTTTAGAAGACTGAAAACTATCAGTACTTTATTTGTCTAGCTGTTAGAGATTTTTTCCTCATGCTTTCCAGCAACAAAAACACTGAGCCCGTGCCATGTTTAATGTGTTAGAGAGCATAAAAAACACTGAGAAATGATATAATATTTGTGTTAGAGAGTATAAAAACGAAGTAGATGTTTGATGAAGGTTATATGTGGATGAGACAGTTTATTGTATGTCAACATTAGAACAGTTCGACTTGTATAAGCACTAAAACTGCCTTCAGAGCTCAACTGCAATCTTTTATCTCCTACTCACAGACATACTGCTGTGAATTTTCTGACTCACTCAAACAGTCATTAAAATTATCTGTTTAGACATATCCAGTGTAAGAAATATTTGGTCTCCTACGTGTAAGCTGTCTGTTATAAATTTTCAGACTCACTCAGACAGCCATTAAAACTGTCATGACATCTCAAGTGAAATATATGTTTTGTCTTCTACAGGCAGGCTTATGGATGTGAATTTTCTGACTCAGCCATTAGAACTGTTTGCTTGAGATCTTAAATGGAGAAAATGCTTCAACTCTTACAAATATTTCACTATTCTATCAGCCAGACACAAGTGCTGCTTTAGGACATATGCATAATTTGACTTTCAGAATATTAACTGCAAAAATTAAATTATTTTACAATATCCTGCATTAATAACTGATGGGTTTAATAACTGGTTCTTTACAAACATTTTAGAAGTGTTTCTTTTTCATACACTAAAATGATTTCTGAAGCAAACAGAAATTAGGGAAATATTAGATGAATTAAAAAGTGCCATTAAAAATTCTGCAAATAAAAATACAAAGGTGACCTCCAAATCAATTATATACCTAGAAGTAGAATACATAATGTTGTGGAAGATTATATAGCATTAACTAAATACATCACACAAACACAGAAAAAGGACATTAATTGTAGCATTCACTCAATGAATGTATCTCAAAAACAGTATATTTACAATTTACAAATAATCACCCTGAATCATTCAGGTGTAAACATGTCGATGAATTTTTATTGCATGATCCCAGACGCATATTTGAACTGTGTCTGTCTGTAGGTCAAGTAGGCAATTAAATGTGTAAAAAGAAAAAACACTGTTCTTTTCACTTAGAATGAATATAAATAATATAGCCAGAGTAATAATGAATGCACATAATAAGATGGGCAGGATTGTAGAATTCTGAATATGTACATATTTAATAATAAACAATTCATGAAACACTAGTTTATGTATAAATACATTTAATTACTGCAGAATTATATTTTTTTTTTATAAAACCAACAACAGCACACAAATCATGCACAAACACATGCACACACATAAGGGTCTAAGATTTAAAATATAGGATAGATGAAATATAGAAAACACACTATACAACAAAAATTAAAACTGAGACCAGTGAATTAAGAAATTAATAAATGGAGACCAGTAAAATGAGAAACCAATAAATGGAGACAGGTAAAATGAGAGACCAATAAATGGGTATCGGTACAATAATATATATAATAAATAAATCCCAATGATCTGAGCTCCACCAGGGATTGTTCACACAGTGAGGTGCATTCTAACTAAATGCAAATCCTTTTTCCTCTCCATGAGATGGTGTATCATAATTTTCAAGTTATGACATGAAAGAATATTTTTGCACATGAAAGACCTAGACATGAGGACCTAGCCACACAGCATTGTAAGTTTTCTCTAGTTTAGAATAATACATTAAATGGCACAAAAACAAAAAAAAAAACTTTACAAACTTTGTCAAATAGTGAAAAAGCAGTAATTAATAGTGGTTTAATAACCAAAGTAACTATTAGTGGTCTTATTTGCCAAAATTAACTTACATGTACAAAGGAAATTCATCAGGTTAAATAAATTAAAAAAAAAAGCAAATAATTACAGCATTACAATGTAACTAGATATTGTATTTCCTATTTTAAGAACTTCACTGCAATACATTAAATTAGATTGTTATATATTACATATATCCATCAATCTATTAATATATGCTGTGTTTATAGCAAAATTTGGTTTCATATGTTGAAATCATATAAACTAAAATGAAATATACTAGAAGTAGCAAAATTTATATTTCTACTACTGTAAAATGTAGCAGCATTAGCACTTAAAACATATTACTACAACTGGAATGTATGTTTCCCTGATTGCCAGCACCTACTTCAAGAAGAACTGAAAAAGCATTTTAAAACTGATGAGAGCTCAAAATAAAATACATTTTACTGCTTACCTCATAAATACTTTTAGTTATTCCTGCTGACTATAAGCTGTTCAATATCTAAAATGAAACAAATATTTACACAGGCTGTTCACTACCTATTGGAAATGAAATCACTGTAACAACAGTACTCTGTTGTTACTAATACACAATATGTCATTAATAATTTTATTAAACTAATGAATTTTATTTGTGGTAGTATTTTAATATTAATAAAAAAGAGATTCCTGTTCAGATCGTTTTGTCTTTCTCAAATCTTATAAATCATGATAAAAGGAAAAAATAAATATCTTCTAGAAATAAATTTAAAGATTTAAAAAAAATTAGTTTGGAATGTGTGAATCATCACTGAAAAACTGTGATGAAAACCAAACAAATAAGCTTTTTACTTTCAGCCACGTCTTTCAAAGAAATAAATAAACCACATGCATTCAACATCAAACACAAAAATAAATAAATGAATAAATAAAAATAAACAAGGGAGACAACTAATAACTTAAAACAATTTAAGGCTTAAAAAAGCTTCGTTTACAATTTCTCTTATAATGGAAAATATTGCACTTTTTTTTTTGCGGCCAAGATATTTAAAGGATATATTATATATATATATATATATCACTTACAATTGACATTCATTCACCTTCTGTGGAATAAATAAATAAAAAGTAATAAATCATGTTCTGGTGAAACAGTTATTTCATTCTTTCTTTTTCAAAAAAATTTGTACCTAAAATTTCTTATGACTAGGTAAAAAAAAAAAAAAAAATCAAACCAAACAATTTTCACCATTCACCATTAATACTTAACAAAAAAAAGAAAAAAGAAAAAGAATTAAATGGGATGTCAATCAGAATATGAGAAAGAGTGGGAATAAATAAATATACAAAATCTGTATGGATGTAGCCTTGATGACAAATATTTTCACAAACAAGCCAATTAATGATAAAGTGTAAAGAGCCAAAACCAAATACACTGTTTGTTGACTAGCTCTTGTGCCACATCACTGTTAATACAAGATATGCCAGGATGTAAGTGTAAAATGGATTTCACATTCTTGAGCAAAATAAAAGGTATCTTTGTAAATACTTCCAATGAAGTAAATAAATAAATCAACCAAAAACATCAATAATACTTTTAACTGATTTCTCATGGAATGCTACAAGTGGACGTTCTTGAAATAAAATCAGAGGCAAAGGTCAAAGATCATAATATTCATAAATGGAAAAAATGGGCAACAAAATGCTTCTTTGCTAAAATAAAATTTGTGAGATAAGAGGACACTCTGGAGTCTAGTTGAGGAAATCTGTAAACAAATGATAGAAAACGCAAGTCAGATCTGTCATATGTACACCATAAACAAACATTACAAAACGACTGGAAACTATGTATGCAGGGGAAAAATGATAATTTCTTAAAACTAGCATGTGATATGAGTATGTGGGTCAAAAATAAATCACCACAAAAATTTAAACAGGTTCCACTAACTTAAACATACTTCACAATAAGCAAAACACTTTTCATAATAATGTTATCCCAAGTGCACACTTTAGATTGCATTGTGGACTTCAATGAAGCACTTCTACATAAAACTGACAGGAGACATTACACACACATACTATCTTCAAGTTAAGTTTTTTTTTAGAGATTGCAATTATTTATAACTAAGCATTGTTCAATTCATAATTATTGTATTTGAAATAAATCTGCTGAAGAAAAATCATGTACCCAAAGAAGAGAATGTGTTAAAAAGACATGATGATAGCCTTTTACACAGAATAGCCAAAATATTCTCTCTCTCAAATTATGCCTTTGTCTTGATATCCTGTGAAAAGTCCAGTCAGTCAAACACAGTGGCCAATCTGATATACACACAAAATACAAAGAGACAATTGCACCAATACAACAAGCATGTTGTTCTATTGCAATCTGTTGAACTATCACTATTCACAAGGCTGACTTTGGTTTGTGTTTGTCTTTTGTGCCCTGAAGTGCTTGATGCAAACATGACCTACCAACAACATGCAGATCAATCTAATTACTGACAATACTTCATCAGCAAATGAAACACAATGAATAAATCATGCACCAGTTTCCAATTTGTTTGCATCCCATTACATTTTAGATGCATGAAAGATTCACTCTCCTCTTAAAGAATTATTCTTAGAGAACACTGGAGAACTAGTGATTCATCTTTCTTAATCTTAAATGAGCATCAAGATTTTCACTGATGCCATTTAGGTTTCTATTACACATTATTGTTCACTTTATAAATGCAATTTTACAGCTACAATTGCAGGCACTCAAAACCACTGTAGCAACAAAATCCCAATCTTACCTAAATGACAAGTATTTGTCACTAGAAGTATTCAGGTTGCTACTATGTTTTATACTTTGTTTTGCACAGAGCTCTTCATGAACAACCTTTATTTGCTTTTGTGGTTAGTCAAAGAAGACATTTTTAATGTGAAACTACATACTAGACATCTGCAAGCTCAACTGGCCAGTGCTCTCTTAATTTTGTTTGCAACACTTCAGTGCAATTTTTCATATCAGTTAACTTTTTGTGCAGGAGGATGAACTCTCACGGTTGTTGTTCCCATTATCATCCTGCCATTTGTCAAGTGAACGACGCCGGGCATTCATGAAGAAGTTGGCCACTGTGGTGACCTCAAGCCCTAGCTGCTGGGCAATAGTCATCTGCATCTCTTTGGACGGCCTTTTGGTTTCCTTGAAAATAGCATGAAGTGTGCGCCGCTGAATATCTGTGAAGACAAGCCGGGGCTTTTTTGGAGGTCTATTCTCCTCTGGCTGTTTGTCTTGGTCTGACTCTTTTCGCTTGCATGCTTGAAAAAAAACAACAACGGAGATATCTTATTTGTTAAAAATACTTATAACTGAAATGTAACAATACATTTATAAGACATAAATTAACAGATGAGAGATGTGAATGTATCCTGGATTTCTAGTATTTAGTTTTGCAACTATTAATCAAGATTTCAAACATTTAAAAATATATTCTAGTTAACAAATGCATTTAGCAATTTATTATTATTTAACTTTAAAGATCTGTTGAACTGCAGAACTAAAGTCTATATCCTTAACACTCACATCTCTCGGTTAAAACAAAACAAAACAAAAAAAAAACAACATAAAAACAATGAAACTTTAAACTGTGCTATGTCTGTAGGAAAATACATAAATATTTAATTTCTGTTTGATTTTGCTAATATCAGAAGATAATACCCTCCCACATTTTTGACTGATTCACATTTTACTGAACAATATAAATCTATTTCTTTAGTTTTTATGTCTGAAAAGTATCATGCCTCCCACTGCATTATTCCTAATAATGGCTCTCCTCCAATCCCACCTCAATCTTATCTTGACTTTCTGCCACACCAAGATTTACAAGATGAAATACCACACAACTAACTACTATTTAGTACTATAAAGCCACAGTACTGCTCTCAAGTGTAAACTATATCTGACTTTGTAAGTTCTTGCCACATTAACTGAGGCTCTGATGGACGGGAACTTTGAAATGACACTTATCTTTGTGAGAGGCAGGAGCTACTGCATTTTCTCTGTGAACGCTGCTCGGATCAATGGCAGCCACCATTGGCATTCCACTGCAAAGTTTTCACTGGCCAGCCAAAAAGTCATTTTACACTGATTAATTTTTTTAAAAATAAAATCAATTATTTAGTGTGTATATATGTTTATATATATATATGAAATGTTTTTTTAAATCATAATTTTCTAAGTTCATGTATATGTTTACGCAGAAAAAATTACAGATTACGCGAGGTATGGCATCACTTGGACAGCGGGAAGGTACTGTGGCTTTATTATCAAGATTGAGTATGAATGTCTAAGTGAATTCACAAATATATAAAAATAGTTAAATAAAGAAAAATCAGATATATTCAACCATGGTCATTAACTAATGAAAGAGTTGAAATAAATTTTAAAATTTTTTATAAGACAATTATAATGAACAAAATAGAAAAAAAACCCAGAGTGGATTACTGCATAATGAACATGATCCAATTACAAAATAATAGTTTTATGACTTTTCATTAAGCAAGTATAACAATAACTGCACTTCCATTTGTAAGTCAATCTTTTTGAAAAGTTTCAGTCAATATGCAAACAAAAGGGTGCTTACGGACAATGTCCTCTAATACAATTATGCTATGCTAGCCAATTTTTATATTAAGGTCCACTGTACAAGTACAATGTATAGCTGCTTTTTTAAACAAAGAACACTAGCAAACAAAGAATGTCAGAAAAACTTTCAGCCAAATATCCCCAACTAATTTAAATCAACACACATTTCTGACAGATATTCCCAACTACAAGAGTAATTTGATTATGTTTTCCTTAATTTCTGTCATAATGCTTCATCTCAGACTTTGTCCAAAACCTGCTACAAAATGTGAGGTAAAATAAAACTAATATAACAAGTCTGTAATTTTATACATTGAAGTAATGGTAATATCAAGGGATTATAATATTACAATATTCTAATGATCAAGTAACAGTAATGAAATGTTGTGTATAAAGTTTAACAGCATCATAAATTAGACCTAGGAAGTACTAAAACATATACGTTTGCCAATGGAAAATGTAATAGCTTTAAAACTGATAAATACTGCAGGACTGTAATACTATATTAGTATATATCAGAACATTAAAGCATCCAAAGGTATGAATAACTGTATATTGAACTCTTTAAAGAGTAGAAGTTATATTATAGGCACGAAAGAGGTACATGATTGGGAATTTTTGCAGTACTGAATTGTTTATGAGTAAAAATGATAAGCACTATAAACCATTGGCTGACATGAAACCTTATAGGGCCTCAAGACGTCACGTTTTCGTCAGTCATGAAAGCTGAAAAGGCTTCTCGCTCACTCGATCAGTGTAAGTGATGGTACATTTTAAAAAAATAACAATCAGGGTGAAGGAGAAAGATATGTTTGGCTTTCAGCAGCCAATGTGTTCTAAATTTTATCATTGGCTAACTATTTTTAGAAAGGTCATATCAGTGAAAGTGCGGAAATTCCCCACCACCCCATGCTTGTCGAAGTTGAGCCGCAATTTTGAACTGAACTTTTTGTCAGGCACGGCATGTTACAAAGACGATTTTCAGTTGTTTGCTTGATCCTATACTATTTTTAAAATCCATTGATAATTACAGCCGCTTTAAATTTTTTAGTAGACTTGTTAAAAAAAAAAAAACGATGCTAAAATTTGCAAGTTCAACAGAAAGATAAGAAAACTTTTCATGATTTCTTTGTTTTTGAATTCGAGATAAATTAAAAATAATCCTTTTAAAATTCCTTAGTATATCTATTATAGGTAGTAATTTAAATTTAAAAAATCCATTGATAATTAGTCGCTTTTAATTTTTTAGTAGACTTGTTAAAAAAAAAAAAAAAGATGTCGAAATTCGCAAGTTCAACTAAAAGATAAGAAAACTTTTTATTATTTCTTTGTTTCTGAATTTGAAATAAATTAAAAATAATACTTTTAAAATTCCTTAGTATGTCTATAATAGGTAGTAATTTAAATTTTTGAAATCCATTGACAATTACAGCCGCTTTTCATTTTTTAGCGCACTGAACCATTCAATTATCGGTAAGTGTCAAAATAGCCTGATATGGTGGCGTCAGATTACGCAATTTCGCCTGTCAGCCAATGGTATAAAAGTGCATAAATGGGAAATTTACAGTAATGAACCGTTTTACTAGAGTAGAATGTGAGCACATTAAATGGGAAGTGTGACTGGGAGTTTTAACATATTGTATGTTTATTTATTCGCTTCTGGGAAGAGTTTCAGCATTGTAATGTATTGTATTGTATTCACAACTGTAAGTGGTAAGTACTATAATTGTTCGTATCTGGTTAAGTGTTACAGCATGATAATGTTAAGAACTGGGAAACATTATAGTTTATACTTATGTAATGCTGATAACTAAGAAGTGTTACAACACTATTAATTTTATTATAGGATTACAATTGGGAAGTGTTATAGTACTGCCATGTTCACAATGGAAATGTTACAGTTTTGAAACAATTTATAATTGGGAAGTTTACAGTGTTGTAAAGACTCAAAACTGGAAAGTGCTATAGTACTATAATGTTTCAAAATTGGGAAGTGTTACAGCATTGTAAGGTTTAAAGAACTGTTAAAGAACACTTCATAAATAGAAAATAACACATTTTAATGTTCTTTCTCAAGAAATGTTCAACAACGAAAAGGCTTATAACTGTAACACTTTTACAGCATTCTGTGGATTGCAAGTGGGAAATGTTATAGCACTGTCACATGCAGTGCTTACGCAAGATAATTTCATAACTACAATGAAACCTCTCTATAATGTGATAATTGGGGTCCACAAAATCAAATTGAGTTAACAGCATGGTTGCGTTAGCAGGGTCTTACAATATTTACTTTTTTCCAACATAAACCTGTATTCATATCTAATGTAAAAAATCGGGTTATTATTGGACGAATAATATATTTATACTATAGGTTATTACTTTGTGTTAAATAGTTTTACTAATTTTTATTTGTTTGTACAATAATAACTGGCTTAACACCTGGTGAAATTGTTAAATTTCAGATCATTTTATATTAAAGATCATATGCGAACTCTTCCCCAAAATGATAATAAATTGTTTTACACACTATTTCTCATACTTAACAAAATATTTTTTCCCGGTACAAGAAAAATAAACATACAGGAATTTCAAATTTCAGGAACCATGCCACGATTATATTATTCAAATTCATATGTGATCTCATCCCCAAAATGAAGTTAAATATTTTTTTATACTCTTTCTAATGTACTTTGGAAACAAAAATTTCATGTGCAAATGAATATACAAAATTTCAGGAGGCATGCCACAACCGCATTACATCCAAATTCACTTTATTGCAGGGTTCCAATCTATAACGTGTTCGAGCTCTATAATGTTCAGAAGTAGGGAGTATTAAATTATCTAAAGGTTCATAACTGAAAATAGTTATATCACTGTAATGTTCATAGTTTGGAAGCATTACAGGATTGTAATGGGGAATATTAAAGTCTCCTTTAGTCCTTAGGTTTTGAACTGAAACTTGTTGCAGCACAACAGCCCTAACAGAAAAATATTACATACTGTCATTTTGTCAAGATTTATAACAGAGCAATATTTTAATCAAACTAATGACAAACAAATATTTTAAAGCACTGTAAAATTTATAAATGGGAAATTTTACAGTTTCATATAGATTCATTAGTGGGAAGTATAACAGAACTGCTAGAGATAATAAGACTTTACAAAAATTATTATCGCATACACAACATTTAATTAATTACATATAGATTGATATTTGTAAGTGGCAAATACTGAACACTACAATGCTTTATAGATTAAGAAATAGTACTCTACAAACTGTATTTTAAAATTTAATATGACATTTTAAAAATACTTTAAAATAAATATTAAAATATTTCAAAAGTATGCATTTTACATCCTGCGCATGAAACACAGCATTTTCACAAATACTTTTTGGTCACTACATCTATTAAAATTAAAATATAATTAACATTCTATTAAAATTAAATAGGGGAACAAGAATCAGTTTCCACACACACAAAAGACCCACAAAAATCACATAATTACAAATAAAATCTGTACAAAAACCTTGGTCCTTCTATACAATCCTCAAATTCTATGCTGCTAAGAATGACAATTCTAATAGAAAAGCTTCTATAACTGAAAAAAATAAATAGAAAGGTGCATCAATATGCTCCCATATAGCGAGACAAAACAACCAAAAAAAGAAAAGAAAAGAAAAGAAAAGAAAGAAACAAAATTCTCTAATACTTTAAGTTTACAAAACCAACCATCAATAGTTCATGTGTGATTTGGAAAATTAATACAATTTACAAACAAAAATGAGTAAGAAAGAGAGACAGAGAGAGAGCACAGTTTTTAATGTCTACCAAAGAAATGATTTGTTGAAAATAAGGTATAAAAGCATCAATTATTATTAGTACTTATGCTCTGTCATAAAACTCATTTGCATAAGCAGAACGAGAAGTTTTTGTAGCAAACACTGCTGAGAAAATAATGGGTATATCTTAAAAGCTATTTCCCCTGACTCACCTTCGGCCATGTGACTTTGTTGCCCATAGCCTGTTTTGGTGGGAGAGGAAGGTTTGAAAGCAGAACCTGAATGGGAACAGAAGAGGAAGCCTTCAGAGATGGAATCAGTAATAATTACATCAAACAGCCACAGTAGGCATTTCAGTATTGTGATCATAGTAAGTGCCATTCTTTTGTATTATATATATGAATTACATTTCTAACTAAAAAGTAAAAATCCTTAATAAAAAATAAATAAATAATTACATTTATTCTACTTCTATTTTAAAAGAGAAAAATTAGACAAAATGTAAATTATACAATGGAAAATATAAAGTACAATATACAATTAAAAAAATAATTTTTGGTAAAATTTAAAATTATAGAGTTGTTAGAAATAAATGACATTTGCCAAATTATATCAAACAGATTTAAACATTTAAAAATCCTCCTATTATATATTTCATAAAATTAAAGAATTACATGTAATTAAAAAAAAGTAATAGTATACATGATTTTAAATCCTCCCTGTGAAAAGAAAAATGTGCGTGGAAATTATATAAAACCAAATGCTAAATGGCCCATTTGATTTTTACTTTTGAAAAAGACAAATTTAAAGCATTACAAAGCAAAATGATGTGTAATTTATAATGAACAAGTGAGTTGTGAATCATCAAAGTGAAGTCACAGGAGAGTATGAAGAGATGTATCAATAGTATGAAGAGCTGCAGATACTGTAGATAGTTTGAAGAGTTAAAAGAAGAGTATGAGGGATTGTAGAGAAATTATGAAGAACTGTAGACAGAACAGAAAACTGCTTAGTCAACAGCAGTCTTAACTCTTCCAAAGTCCATGCTTAATATACAATTACATTTCAATAGTCACAATATAAATAAATGTTTATCTCTTTAGTGTATTACTATACTGTCACAATGCAAATAAATAGTAAGTTTAAAAAACCCAAAAAATACATATAATACTCAAAGCATATCAGTATTAACAAACACACATGCAAGAGGGGTGAGATTAATGGCATTCAATAGTGCAATGCCGTATCCACAAGAAGTGAGAGGCAAATTTATAAACAATTTATTTATAAATTTACAAAAGAAATACAAATTGAAATATATATATAATAGATTCTTTCTCATAATAAAAAGTCCATGAAAAATATAAATAATTGACTTTAATTCTAAAAAATCTCACATGCAAATCTGAACATAAATAATGTAATTTGTTTATGAATAGAAACCCATGAACAATATGAGATCAGTCTAATCATTCACTGCATTTGTATGAGGAGTTTCTATGGTGTCCTGCAAACAAGTCTATATATGTGGACACTATTCATGAATGTTCAGGAAAACACATTTATCTTGTGTGTGCAATACTGCCATTGCAAGAGTTATTTCTGTTTTAAAATATCTGTATGTACAGAGCTTTTTCCAATTCAAAAGTTTCATACAATAAATCTAAAATTTCTACATGCATCTGTCTTGTCACATAACAAATGTCTAACACTTATTAATCTCTACAGTCATTTGCTTGTATAAACTGTCACAAAAATTGTTCCACCATATGTACACTGTGTTTTGTCAACTATGAGATAAAGTAATACTGAATATCAACAGTCATTTGTTGCTATAAACTGTCACAGAAGTGCTCAAACACATGCACGCAGCTTTTACTCATAAGAAATAATTACTTCCAATGTTCTATAAAATCTCTAATGATATAATTTTTAGTAACTTGCTTGTAAAAGATCATTAATATGTAACAGACTTATTCCAATACATGTAATGCTTGTTTAGTGCAACTACAATCAAGCAATCAGCTGACTTTCATTATCCCTCATTTAGTTCAGACAGCACTTTGTTTTCCACATAACTCCTGAGTGCTAAAGGCAACATTAGTTGCCTTTAGCAAAAAAAAAAAGAATAAACCAATGTATATAATAATTTTGTATCTGCTTTCTTTGGGAAAAAAAAAGAAATAAGAACACTGTATTTTCTTTTCTGGTGATTACCTGAAATCAATGCATTTTTTATGATAAAAAATATTTACAAAGCACAGATTCATACAATGCTATATCTTTAAGAATGCATTATCAGGGCTAAATGGTTTAAGTAAATCCTTGATCAGTTCATGAGTTTTATGAACTTTACATGCTCCAGAAGTTAATGACAGGAAATGTTTTGCTGATTGGAAAGTGTGTAGATAATTTTTATGAACTAAAATATATATGATTAACATCAAGAAGACAACAATTTTAATTTCCACTGTAATTATAGAAATAATCATAATAAATATTTTTTTAAAAAATCAGTATTTGCTGTTGAAAAAAAAATTAAACAATTAAAGATAATTACAGCAAAAGACCAGCAAAGTTTTAAAAAAAATATTGTTGAAATAACATATCTAATACCACTATCACCACCTAAAAACTGCTCTATAATTTCTCAGCATAAGGAGACAACTAAAAGAAAATTAACCACAATGATGCTAAAACATGACCAGATTCACTTTCAGAGTTGCGTCATAACTTTCTTCGTCAACTGTGCTTCAAAGGACATTACAGATGCTTACCATCACAGGGGCAAACAACTACAAATTAAACAAAAGAACTACTACACCCACAACAGAAATTCCTTAACTTATTCCATGAATATACAACAGCTAAAATATGAAGTACATATATACTGTACTGTCAGTGAAAAATGTGTGCATTTAAAAAGTCTGTTGAACACTAAATCTCTCTCTTACTCTTTCACATACACATGCACACACTCTCACACAGAGAGAACTAGTGTAGTCCTTTTAAACATGATTTCAAAATCTGATGAATGGAATAAAACAGTGACCATTAATGAGCATAAGATAAACCTGCTAAAAGTTAAAAAGTGAATAAAAAAAAAGAAGAAAAGATACAGCTAATTACTGTTCTGTATCAACTTTACATTTTCTACACAATGCTCTCTGTATCAGTCAGTCTGCTAAATTCTGAAATTTTACAAGCTCCAGGTGGCATGAAAAGGTCCAGCCTTAAAAACAGTCTTTTGGAATTAGATCTTTTCATAAGCTTTCTTCTTGTGAAAGAAATGCAATGGTAGATAAATGTATAATGAAAACACTGAAGGTAGATCTTGGGTGTGGCCTGGTAGAGTGCTCTTTATTCTGACTTGAAACAAACCATTTTGCTTTCTTGCCATTTACTGATTTAGATAACAACTGTCATAGAATAAACTCCTACTTGTGCATTTGCCTAAGAAACTAATGTGAAAATATTATAAACTCTCTCTCCCTCTCTCTCATACACTCCCCTATCATAAACATCTATCCAACATTGCAGAGAAGTTTAAATGAAAACCTACTTTTGAAGTTGCTGTTAAAAATGATTTATTTTAAGGAAATATAAACATTTACTCTTTTAAAATACAGAAAGAATATATATCTAATGTGACTTAAATTGCTTACAGATTTTTTTCAACTGACAATTTGCACTTTTGTGCATTATTGTATACAAAACTAAATTTGTAAGTACACGTATTATAATCATCTCTCTCTCTGTCTCTCTCACACACAAACGAATCTCTAATATAATTCTTACATCACACTAAAAATGTTGAAATAAATACTGCACTCTATGATGGGGAGCTACATTGAAACATTTACAAAATAATAATTTATACTAAGAATGTTTTTAAACATATTTATTCCTTTGAAATACAAATGTCAAATATGACTTGAAGCTTATCTTTTATTTTCGAATACAAAAATCAGCACCTAGCAACCTCACAAACTGTGGCTTTCAACATTTATCAGTGATCCAGTTTTCATTAAAATACACATTTAGAATCTGTAGGTTTACTGCTAACCAATCATCTACTAAAAAGATTAAAAAGACATATATGTTAAAATCCTCAGAATATATAAATTCAAAATGCTATGCAAGTAATTTTGCTTTCTGTTTGTTATTACTGTTATTAAATACTAAAACATAATGCACAGTCGTTAAAACTTATTGATGCAGTACAGGACTAGGATTTAGGTTTTTGGGATCACATGCAAAGTCGAAAGACTTTGACTTCTCATTTAAAATTGTTGGTGATGTCATGCAGATTCTAAAGATTTTTGAATTTTTATTTCAAATTGTTTGCTCTATCAGACTTTGATGAAATTGATGTTGCTTGAATTAAAAGGGGACACAAAGAAAAACACTAATAAGGGATGCACAGACACTAAAATGTGATACAAGGACAAAAGGAAATCATGGACAATACATCAAAAATAGAAACATGGAAAAACACTTAATTATGATATATGAAAAACAACTATTAGTTGCAATACAGACTAAAACAATAAGGAGAGAATTCAATTTTCATTTTAAACAAAGTAGGCCTTATAGACTTGACAATCCCCAAAATGTAAATGTAGACACCCTACATTTAAACACATCAAATACACATTTATAGATGCATAGTTAATATCTTTACAAAATGGAAAATCTTTTGGGAATGCTCAAGCATGCTCTTGCTTACCAGCTTAAGTAGGTACCATCAGCTAAGGTAGGTCCTACAAGGTTAGATAGGTCTTAAAAATTTAAATAGATCATATAAAGATATATGCAATTAAACATTTTGTTTCTGGACTAAAGCTTGCAACAAATCAAATCACAGTAACAGATAAGCTTAACAGAGTGGTTTACAAGTCAAGAAATAAATATTTTGCATGAAACTACTTGTTTGTTTGTTCAGTCATTTTTTTCTTAATTTAAAAAAAAAAAGCCATTTCATTCCACCAAGACATACTATTAGCTTGCAAAACAGCAACAATGCATACAAACACATTTGTAAGCATTCGTAGACATCTGGTTTAACTGGCTTTCATTTGGTTTAAAGATAAAATAAAAATATAATCCTATATATTGGATTTTATTTATTCATTGACAGATAATTTTTATTTTTTATGTGGACACTTAGTAGAAATTATATAAGATCACAGCATTCCAATTTGTTTTAGCTGATTTTTATTTTAACTTTATAATATTTATTTATTTATTTATTTTTTTTTTTTTGGGGGGGGGGAATTTGGGGGTTAAAGAGAATCATCATTAGCCAATCATCTTAGTCTACACCCAATCTCTGTTAAGTTGTGATACACTTATGTAGCTTTCACAGCTAAATGCAGTAACTGAGTAAGGCATGGCAAATGCAAGGAAAAAAAGGATCTTCATGTTAAGAGATAAAAGGAAAGAGACATGCAAAATTAGCAGAGTGCAGAGTTGCATTTTACCACCTACAAATTGGGACTTCCATGTCATTTCTATTTGTAGATAAACATTTGATCCCATTGTTAATTTTATCCAAACTTTTAATATGCAAATGTGCTTATAATAAGCAATTAAATTCAACTTATGTATGATTTTATACTAATTTTAATTTTACAAATGAAAAACCCTCCCACAGCACCGAAGTAATACATTGCAAAACTACAAAAATGCCTGTACAACATCACAGGCAGATCAGACATTTTCTGCATCATTTCTTTTAAATAAAATAAAATTAAAAGAAATAACTGATTCTAGGAAGGAACATATATTTAGGTCTAACTGTCAAAGATAAACAAATACATAAACTTTTAAATTGGTGGGAACTATAGGAATCTAAAAAGGTAATAGTTTTATTTGACCTATTAGCTATAAAAAGTAAAGCAAATAATTATATTCAAGTATTGTCTTTATATTGGACAGAAACAACAGATACATATAAAGTAGCAAATATTTAGGCCTAATAGTGTTGTTACATTCAGTAGACACCATAGAGAGGTCTACTAGTGCTGTCACAACCAGGACACAAAGTCTACTAGCATTATTGCAATTGGCAAATAAACTCATAGACTAATAGCTATGTTAAAGTTGGTAAACAAATACCATAGGCCACTAGCACTCTTATAAGCAAAACAGATGCATAGGCATCTATTACAATTGGTAAACAAATACATAGGCCTACTAGAGCTGTTATAAATATAAGTTTTCTAGTGCTATTAATTACAATCAGTGAATATGCTCACTCTTTTTACAAATGGAAAAATAAATACATGCATTTTGTTTTAACCTGTTGAGTGTCAGGCGAAAGTAGGTCAGCTGACGCCAATGTGTCAGGCTATTTTGTCGCTTACCAATAATTGAATGGGTCAGTGTACTAAAAAATAAAAAGCTACTGTAATTATCAGTGGATTTAAAAATTTTTAAATTGCTATCTATTAGAGACATACTAAGGAATTTTAAAAGTATTATTTTAAATTTATTTAAAATTCAAAAATAAATAAATAATGTAAAGTTTTCTTATCTTTTTGTTGAACTTACGAATTTCGGCATCAATTTTTTTTTAACAAGTCTATTAAATAATTAAAAGCAAGTATATTCCAAACAGATTTTCAAAATAAGTATTACAGACATCCTAAGGAATTTTAAAAGTATTATTTTTAATTTATTTCAAATAATAATAAAAAGTTTTCTTTTTTGTTGAACTTGCAAACGTTTTTATCGTTTTTTTTAATTTTTAGAAGTCTACTAAAAAATTAAAAGTGAGTATAATTCTAAAAAGATTTTCAAAATAAGTATTATAGACATACTGAGGAATTTTAAAAGTACTTATTTAAATTATTTCGAATTCAAAAACAAAGAAATAATTTTAATAATAAGTTTTCTTATCTTTTTGTTGAACTTGCAAACGTTTTCACTGGGTTCCTTTTTTACAAGTTTACTAAAAAATTAAAAGCAAGTATAATTCGTATAATTCTAAAAAGATTTTCAAACTAAGTATTATGGGGGACAGTTTTAAAGTATTTATTTAAATTTAATTACTGAAAGTGTTGTGGTTATTATTTCAAATTCAAAAATAAATAAATAAATAAAAAGTTTTCTTATCTTTTTTTTGTGTTGAACTTACCATAACCTAATGATCACCTTTATGACTGGATTTGAGTTACATCAAAATAAAAGTGATTAGAATGTAGAACTTTCTTCAACAAAGTAACTTTCTGTCTATCCCCCACTGGATGAAATTGTTATGAACAAGTGTGAGACTATTAGTCAGAAGAACTACTCATCTGCTTAGAACTGGTTTGGGTTACATCAGCAAGTTCAAGCATACACTTAACCTGTTACAAAAATATCATCATGCACAGTACTCGAAGATCATGTCACATTGGCATTTAACAAAATATGTAACAATTAAGTTTAGAAATAGAGATAGGCAAATTAACTCCGCTACATGATATTTCAATGCTTTATTTTTAAGTATACACATTTCAAATGGAGCCACCCTTTGTGGTACACTTGCCTATGTTTTGCTGAGGAAAACACTTAAGTTTTGACAGTTTTAACATAACCAAATATATATTTTTGTGCACTGGGTTTTACTGTACTGTGTGCTGTTTTATTATTAACCCCTAATCAGAACAAATAAATTTTATCAGCTAATATTGATAATGCTTTATTGCAAAAAAAACAGTAAGGCAAAGTTCTCTAAGTTTACAAGGCAGCTGTTCCAGGGCAAAAAAAAACATGATGTGTGTACTAATAACTGATGTATAAGGATGTTCCCAGGCAAAAAGAATGTAAGCACACACAACTGAGACACAAGGCTAGGCTGGAAACCCAAGGCAAAAAGAACATAGTGCATGTACATACGTGTATAAAGAAATCAGAGAACTAGGCTGTTGTTCCAAGGCAAAAGAACATTAAATGTGTACCAGGGGTTCTAGGTAATTTTAAAAAAATTTAAAAGGTTTTTTGAGGACATTTTAAGAACTGGTACTGTGATATTCAAGGGCCACCAGTATGTGCATTAAACACCAAAAATATGAAATTTGTTACAATAACTGTGGCAGTATTTTGTTGCAAACAAATTAATATCAACACAATATTGTGGAATACCATACAATACCTTTAGCACAATTAATTTTTGTTTGTAGTGTTAGACTGCAAAACATATACCAACTCTGAAAAGAAACAACTTTTTCTTAGAAAGTTCATATAAATTTATAATACTTTCATCCTTTTTAGGGAGGTGGGTATAAATGTAAAAGTTTATTTGGTAAAAACTACTTTTAATGGTTATATAAATAAAATATCTGACTGTTGAAATAAACAAGAAAAATATTTATGGTCAATTTTATATGCCTGTACTTGCCTATAATGCTTATCATATACACATAATTTTGATTTTACACTTCTGCAGTTTATAAGAGTATATAAATGTGCAGAACATAAGATTTCAATGAATTAGTATTTCAATCACATATGAGTTATAATCTTCAATACAATATAGTAGAATGATGATGTAAGAGACAACTATCGTAACAGTCAGCATATAATAAAATGTCAAAATTTGCAAACCTCTGAATGAAGAACAAATTTTGTGAACCACTGTGGACAGAATTACTCTTTATTGATTGTAAGTTGTGAAACTTTATAATTTATATGATGAACACAGCTATTAGCTGTTTGAGTATAATGCAATAAAGAAGAGTTTAAATAATTTAAATAATTACAAACATAATTCTTTATTTTAGATTTGTCTACAATTTAAAAAAGTTCAACAAACTTACAAAGTCAAATATTCAATAACACAACAAAACAATCTGCAAGCTTTTATCTTGAAAGATATTTTCAAAGCTGTAAACACACAAAGTGCTTCAAACAAATATTCACCATGATCAGAAAAACAGTGAAATATTATCTTACATTAAATTTTAAAGGAAGCCAATCTGAAGGCTAGGTATGATGCTTTAAAAACCTGAAATCCATGACTGCCTTTCAGGAGATCCAAAACTGTTGTTATCTTGATCATGTGCTGATTTTATCACTGCATGTCTGTCTTTTTCCACATACTATCTTTCATAAATTTTCCTAATTCTTTATTTGGTTTAGTAATATATGAATAATTTCTTTACAAGTTGATCGGCAGCCATTTTGTGTTGTTCATAAGTACTCCCCCAAATTTAAAAAACAAACAAAACCCCCCAAAGAAACTACAAAACTACAATAAAAAAATCTTTGTGTGCGAATGAACAAAATTCAAAATGGCTAATATTCTTGAGTAGATCGTATTTCAGAATTGAAAAAATAAATGTTGTAAATTATCAAATTAGTTATATAGTTTCTGAATGTTCTTAGTTCTCCAATTTGGTATTCATAGTATCCTCTCTTTGGGCTTTTGAAGATGTATCGGAATCAACGGAAATGTAAGCCAAAGTATCAAAAACTCAGCGATCACTTGCAAATATTTTCACAGCATTTTATTTAAAATAAACATGTTTATACAAACTGAGGGCGAAGAAAACAATATCTGAACGGAATAGAAAACAAGGATCTGAATGGAACAAGGGGGCTTGAATGGGACGTGGTGCCTTCACTCTTAAGGACAGCACTTGTTCACACGCTTTGCTGCATTTCCTTCAGGCTGCCGTTTGAGAAACATCTTTACGACCCCAGGAGGAATGTTGTGAGCAGCAGGCCACAAACATGCAGCCACTGCTCGATTTATTAACAGGAAAAAAGACTTTGCGAGCTGAGAATCTCACTTGGCCAGCCTGCCGTGCCAGAAACGAGCGCCAGACTCAGCAGGCTGTGAGAAAACAAAGAGGATTCCTCACCCCTTACGGTCGGGTTCTGGTGCAAAATACAGTTAGTTTGTCAAATCTATTTTCTGTCATTTGTTTCCTTTTGTTAGACCTAAGCACAATGTGTATATATTTATTATTTTATATTGGAAAACATCACTTAATAATAATAATGAAAACTTTATTTTTTAACTTTATATTTGGTATCGAGAGAGTCTATCATAATGTGTTACAGTTTAAAAAAAAAAGTAATGTGTGTTAAGTTACACTTTATTTTTAAAAAGCGGCTACACTATTAAGATTACACGTCATAATGACTTGGTTCTGAACGAGACTCCAATACAATACTAGAGTGGATCTAAATGACTGCGAGCCCATTCCAACTAATCTCAAAGCAGTGTCGACAGACCGACTCACGTGACGATTAAATCATGAGCCGTATATGCCTACTATATGACGACTTTCGGAAATCAATATTTCACGTTGACATTCATACTGAATGTTAAACACTATATATATAGCAAAGATATTTATGAAAGTCGTTAAGCATGTAGCAATTGAAAATATCAGTGAAAGGCATCAGTATTTAGCAAGCAAAGACTCCATAATGAAGGCAAAGTTAGTAGTATTTCAAGATATCTACGATGGGCGTCTTGTATTATTTAGCAAGACAAGGTATCTATGATGGGCACCAGATACTAAGCAAGCCAAGATAGCTAGGGCACCAGGTATCAAGCAAGCTAAGATAGCTATACGGGCGCCCAGTATCAAGCAGATGACACAGTATATCAGCGGTTCTTACATAAACAATTTTCTCACCAACTTACAACAACGGCTGCTGCAGTGGTCCTTTGTGTGCGGAGAAATATTTTTTCTTATTGGCTTTAAAAACCATTTCATCATCAATTTGACAACGTGACTTGTCTCAGTGAATGAATGAAGGTTGCCCTTTCGCCAACTTGCGCCTACTCAGCCAACAATCGTATCTTTCAAGAAAAAGATGATATAGGTGCGACGATACAAAGCTTTGCTAATGGCAGCGGCCGGACGTATCGCATTCAACATCATCCACAACCTGCATATTCCCCTACATCTGACAGGAAAATTCCATTTGCGTAGAATCCTATCTGATGATTGCAGAACCCGCGATCCCGTGCTGCCGCGTTCCTTGACGGGAGTTGGCGAGAGCAGCACTACTTATGGCGAAGTAACTGGACTGGCCCGCCCTTTCGGCGTGTTTTCAGTTCCATGACATAGGTTTCCACTCTCGAAGCCCTCGCCGTAGCGGCGGGGGTCTAGCAGTTCCAGCAAAGATCCGACAGCCCAACTGATCCTAATATTGCCTTGTTTGATTAACGAGCAAATATGGCAGGGAAATAACATGTAGCATTTTTTCCATGTCATAATCAGACTGAAAAACTTGCCGTCCTGATAAAGTATTATCGTAAAGAAACATAAAAATGTAAAATCATAAAGAGATATACAAAGTAATACTAAAATTAAACAGATAATGTATTTATAATTAGAAAAAGAACGAACCAAATAATCAGAAGTGCCATTTACTAAATAAATACCGCCTATTTTTAAATTATAATTACAAGATCGAAACGTCATGAAATAAAATTGTCACAAATTGCACCATATGTGACAATTACAAGATTTACAAATCTAATATAAAATCAACGATCGTCCTTTTAATTTACCCTCACACAACTTTCAGTGAATCTAGATGTTCCTCGTACATTCAGCTGACTGATGCATACCACTTATTTATTTTTTATTATCAAGCTAGTGGTGTGGTTTTTCCTTGTATACTAAGAGAAATAATTATAGTACACTTTTCTATGTATTTCTCTTCTAGTCAATCTCCGTAATCAGTTCCAAGGGAAAAAATGTAATTGCTAATGCCTGTCCATAGGCAATTAGCATACGAAAATAAAATCATTTATTGTTGAAAAGCCGACTAAAATAAATCTGGCCCACTTCTTAGAAGGCCGAGAATAAACAAACTTGGTTAAGCGTAAGTTTTGGGATAGCCAACAATAAATAAACCTAATTCAGCTGCAGAAAGCGCACAAATTGGTCGGCTCTTAGGGAAAAAATCGATAAATAAATCTTGTCTAGTTCTTATAAAAGTTTTCATTAAAATTATTTAGCTGTTAGAAAATCGATCAAATAAAGCTCGTCCAGTTCTTTTATAAGCTCTCATTAAGTTGGTCCACCTCCTAGAAAGTAATTAAACAAATCTAGCCTGGTTCTTAAGAAAATGATAATGAAACCTGGCTCAGTTCTTTAAAAGACAACAATAAATAAAAATAAAGTTCTTGTTAGCCGACGATAAATAAACACGGTTCAGGTCGACTTGGGTATCACTTATTGTGTGTAGTTTCCTTGGTTTTGTTATAGGTTCACTTATTTTTTCATTTTGCGTTCGTTTGAAATCTTCAGTGTCTATTATTCGTCACTCACTTCTATAGCTAGTTTAAAAAAATCTAAATAATTAATACCTTCAGCAAAATAATTCACAATGAAGCAATAAAATATATTTTCGTTTATTAAAAAAAAAAAAAAAAGAAAGAAAAAGAAAAAGTTGATTACAACCAGTTGCGTGGAACAATCAATCCATCGCAGCAAATCAGTGAATCTGTAGGAGCTCATGAATTAAAAAAAAAAAAAGACTTGAAAACAAGGCGGCAGTGGCTAATGTTCGGTTTTTTAATAAAAACCGCAGTTATAATTCTACTTATTATTACGTCAAAGACAAATATATAGTCGGTTCTTTTTTGTTTACCTGAACCTATTATTATTATATATTCCATGTTAACGGTTGTCTTCATCCTCGTGTCCCTCCCCCCCCCCCCCTCCGTTGTCTCTATGAGTAACTCACAGTTTATGACAACTGATAGCAGACACTGCCAGATCTATTACTTGCAGTGATTTCAGAAACTTGTTTAGCAATGTGCACCCCTCGAAAATTGTTAACATTCTTCATTTCATCCTTTCGCTAGCGAGTTGTTTAAGACTTTAAATATAGATCTATAAGTGTTTGAAATGTTAGGTAGTAGATCTAGAAGTGCTGAGCTTTCCTTCATTCAGTAGGCCTAAACCCTTAACAAAGCTAACACCTGATATGTTGCCTATGATAAATAATTTCCTACAGTTATCAAAGGCACGAAGCCCAGTCTTCATGCTTCATAACTTCCTTTAGTTATCAATGGCACGTTCGAAATTAAGGGAGATGTTTAACAGTTATCAAAGTCATTAATACCAGGATGCATGTATACCTCCATAAAGGTAGTATTTTAGGTCAGACACACACACACATTAAAAACTATTTAGTAGTAATCCTCCCAAACGGGAGTCCTCTAAGAATATCTTACCATTGGTACCATCTATTGGCTGAAGTTGGATGGGTGGATCCATAACACTTTTAACTTTATCGGTAAAACTACAATGTTATGAGTAGAGTTTGGTAAGGGCTATCCTATATATCTAAAAAAAAAAAAAAAAGGGTTACTTTTAGTGGGTATAGATAGGGGATTATAACAGTAAGAGCTTCACAGGAGTTTAAGAAAAATTGCTCAAGGTATGGTTTTAAGTACATCATTTCAAATTATCTTAACTTTAAAAGGAAACACACATAAATAAAAGTTGCAACAAATGTAAACATAACAACAGCAAAAGGCTAACCATTTCTTTTTCAAAAGGAAAAAAAATTGTTGGAAAAGAAAAATAAATGATGCATTCATTCCTAGAAGTGAAACCACAGAAAATTGATCTAAAATGAGCCAAAGATTAAAATCAAACTAATGTCCAAGCAGTCAAATTATGGTAGAAATAAAAAAGCAGTCAAATACAGACAAATGGCAAAGAGCAAAATTTAGGCCATCATAAAAGCAGAAAAACTGAAGCAGGTATCAAGCAGTCTATTTTAGGCCAATAACCAAAGGGTAAATTCATAGCCAGTATCAAGGCAGTCAAAATTAGGCCAATAGTAGCAGTATAATATAAATATCACAAATCAATCTTATGTTAAATAAATTAAATTCACACCACTATTTAAAACAGCCAAATCCGTCCAAAATTAAGGCAGTATAATTCATGCCATTATCACAGAAATTAAAATCAGAAATCAGACCAATGTCATTGAACAGAAGTGTCTTTAAGTAATGCAATAAACGTGATATTTTTATCAAACAAATCAGAATTTTGCAACCAAGAGTATTCCATTCATTCTTTCCACAACCCGTCTACTGGTTAAAATACTCCTACACACACGTGCCAAAAAAGGAAAAATTGCCTTGTCTCTCCAATACTGAATTCTAGAAAGACTACAGTGGTTTTGAGTGAATGACTAACACATGCCAGTTTCTACTAGTACTATAAAAGTTGTCATAATAATTGAACTAATGAAATTCTTGCAAACATTACAACATAATGGTACCTCATTACTTAGAGAAGTGAACAATAGAACATTGTTATTTCTTATCACATTAGTATACAATTAATTTTGTTTGATTCCTAGCCAAATTAGTTGGGGAGGACATATTTGTCTTGATTCCTGAGTCACATTAGTGAGGAGGACATTTGGTCTTGATTTCCAGTCACATTGGCATACAATGTTTGGCTTGATTCCTATAAATATGATGCTTTTGATTCCTGGTCATTTAGTAAAGGACGACATTTTGATTCCTGACTACATTCATAAACAGTTCATTCTGTGCAATTCTCATTCCCTTTACTAATCAGGATGTTTTGATTCCCAGTCATACCTCAAGATATTTTGTCCGATTCTCTGTCACACTAGTAATAGTATATAATACATTGTGTTAGCCCCATATTAGTACATATTACATTTATCTGATTCTCTGTCTAATTAGTATACATGCTGTTAAGTTTCAATCAGACACGGTAAGGGAGGACATTTTGTTTTTTTTTTTAAATCACACTCATAATCAGGACATTCTGTGCAGTTCCCAATCACATTACTCATTAGTATACATGACATTTATTGAAGGGTCAAAAGAAGATCAGTAAACAAATATAAAAACAATCATATATAAAATACTATTAAGAGAGCTAAATCTCTTTTCGTATAATGTTCCTTAAGACAAAGTATAGGTGTAATGCTCAGACAGATCATTAAGATGATATAATATTGATATGTCTTATATAATGCTCTGACAGCTCACCAAGATGATATACCTGTATACTGTTCTTAAGATAATGTACATGTGTATTACTTTTCAGTTTCATTACGATGATATATATACATGCATAATTTTTCACAATTCATGATGAGATAAACGTGTATTATTATGTTCATTTTAAGATAATGCACTTGCATACTGATCATACAGGCAATGAACATGTAACGTGTTTTTTTTTTTTTATAGTGAATGTATAATATTCACAAAAGTATAAAAGAAAGATGTACAGATGTAATGTTTATATAATGCATATGTATAGTGGAAACATTAAAATATAATAGTATTTCTTTTCTGTAGTCAGTAAAATCAGCTAATATACCTCTGTCAATATACCAATGCCATTCTATCTATCAGCATTAATGCTTTAAATCAATCTTAATTATCTTTAAAACTGAGACAAGAATGACAATAACATTTTAAAATGATATGTGTGTGTGTGTGTGTGTGTGAGTGTGTGTGTGTGTGTGTGTGAGGGAGAGAGAAGGGGACATTACCACCACTCTTCAAAAACTCAAAGGCACAAGCTTTTTACTATAGAAATCTAGCAGTACTTAAACATAATATGGAAAGTGAAAACATAAATAAAGAGTTGAAAAATAATATATAGCCATATAAATGAAAAACATAATATGTTACTGGTGATAGTGATGATGTTAAATAATATAAATGCACCTAGATCATGAAGATAACAATGAAATAATTATGTATTCAAAATGGTCGCTGATAAAATGAGCCAAATGGGGAGCATTTGAGAAAGTCAGTTAAACCAACAGCATAGAAGAATTGCCAGATAATTCAACAGTAAGTGATGTTAACCCCCATGGGTAGCTTACTATTGAAAGTGAAGTCAGGGGAAGCCCCATCAACCTTTGTATCCAGCCTCCGACACTGAGCTGGAACAAAAGAAAACTGTTTCAGTCTAAGACCTCAGTAGTGACTTTCCAACAAACAGTGTTTTTGCTTGCTTGGTTGATTGCTTTGCTTGTCTGCTTTTATTTGCAAGTCACTTTCAGAACTGTTACTATTGTTAAGTAACAGTTTCAACCTCTTTTTGTCATAGTGCTTGTTTGTGTGCTTTCATTCTGAATTGCAACACGTTATAAAACACCTGTTTCAACCTCATCATGCCATATGTTTGTATGTGTACTGCTATTTGGTTAAATAACTTTCTGATTTGTTATAACTACCATAACAACTCCAATTTATTAGTCCTAATGCTTGCTTGAAGGCAAAGAAAATGATTATGTACTAAAACCAGGAATGCCATTTTAACTACCACTGTGTTGTGTACTGCCCTTCCATTAACAAAGCTAGGCAAGGAACCCAAGACATGAGCACTCACTGGACTGATGTCATGCACAGATCATGACAGGGTGAAATGATAACTTCCTCTGATATTGGAGCTGGATCACTGGGGTTGGAATCTTGTGATGCACATGCTAATAGAATGAAACATTACGATGACACCACAATTATAGCATATTGATCATGAGCTGTTAAGGCAAGAGACAGAGTGAAACATTGTGATGACACTAAGACTAGGGCAAGGGAACAACAAAAGCACCCCGATCACGCTGCAATTAAGGCAAAGGATTAAGAATACCATGATTAGAGCAAAAGAATGAAACACTGTGATGACACTATTGGTTTACAGTAATGTCCCCCACAGGGGTGCCACATTAGGTGCCATGAAAAACTTCTGATACACATTGTGCGATGCGAACAGAGAATGTTTCATTGTTTGGGAACCACCGGTCTAGATAGAGACTTAAGTGCTATAAATACTATCACTATGGTGGTTAAACAACTTGCTTTCTTAGTTTTATAAAGTCAGGAGAAGTGTTACAAGATGATGACATGAACTGATGAAACAAACTACTGTGAAGTGAATGAAGTCATAATGCAAACTACTGTGCAATGAATAAAATGGTGATGAAAACTACCAAATAAGGAATATAGTGATGATGAAAACTACAATGTAATGAATAAAGTGGTGATGAAAACTACTGAGTAATGAATAAAGTGATGATGAAAACTAATATGTAATGAATTAAGTGACATGAAAACTACGAAGTACTATGTAATTACTGACAAAAAGCTATTTGTAATAGACATTACAGTCTACATATTGTACAGAGCTTAGGACCTCCTTATACAACCACAATACTTATAATGTACTGATGACCCTTATTAACTACTGTATGTATATTACATTTTTATAGCTCTTGCACCCAAAATAATGTGTTGAACAGGCAAACAATAGACAAGATATTATATAATGAAGTAAAGATGTATTAATTACACGCAACAGAGGGATACTATCAAAACACACCAAATTAAGAAAAAAGTACACTGAAACTTTAAACTATAATAGGTAAAATGAACAAAAAATGGTGACATTTTATGGATATGTCTTTAAATATTGGTGATATATAAATGAGTTTAAAGCTTAGAGAAAAGTGTGATAGAACGATGAAAACACAGGCTGTACACAATTATTGAATTAATATAATCAATTTACCTTTTATAAACTACCCTATGAAATATGTTGTCAGTGTATAAACTTGCCTCCATTGAAAGAGACCCATTTGTATTAATGTTCACGTTACATGTAGACTGACAGTCAGTTAAATGCAGAGTTATAAATCACAAGAGAGGGAAAAACAAAAGATTAAATAAATTGACTGTTTAAGAAACAACCCCCACCCCTCCAACTTCTCCTAGCCCTGCCTTCATTTTAAATGATTTATTTGATTTTGAATGGGTACACATTTAAACAGAGGGTCTAGACTCTAGAATGAAACAAATGTTCAACATTTATCTTGGTTCTTTAATTTGAATTACAAAATTCTGTCAAAAACAGAGTCATAAGACTGATTCTGCCCAGAAAAATGAAAGAAATACTTACTTTTTCCCCATCAGGTCAAGATGTAAGGATCCCTTTTTTCTCCCTTTATAAATAAGCTGACTTAATAGGATATGCGTTTTGACCAAAAAATACCCCAGGTCTAAATTGTAAATGAATATTTTCTCAGTTGATTTAATAGAGTAGGTATACCAACTTTACTGGTAACAGGTCTAAATGATTCTTTTTTTTTCTTTGCAAGTCAATTAACAAATACTAAATAGGAAAAGCATATCAACTTCACAGGTAACAGGTTACTGGTGCAATGGACTCTTCTGGCAATTTACCAATACTAGTCATCTGACAGTAGATAAAATCAAATGCACAGTCACAACTATAAAGGCTTCTTTCCTTCCCCTTTAACTACATGAGGTGGACATTCCAAATTTTAAGAAAAGCAGGTCCCTTATTGCAATTAAGTTAGTCATAACATTTTACAGTATATCTTACATGTGATTAAAATAATTCTAAATTTTAGATATATAAATACACCAAGTTTTGTAAACACATTATCTGAAAAGGTGCAATATATATTCATTTATTTTATTTATTGGTGGTATTTATTAAAAAATATCGTATGGACATTAAACAACAACTCTTCTTTAAAAAATAATGTTGCTGCATCATTTTATTTTCCACACTTCTCATTCATTACTTTGCAATATTAGATGTATCTTTTCAATACCCCACCCATCTCATCATCATTTTCATTATTAATGAATCTGAATTAGTGAATGAGTCACCATTCTTAAACATTATTTCTCATTATTAATTTAGCTCTAGTTGTATCTCAAATTCTCACCTTTCTTAATTCTGAGCCACTAAAACAGGTTTTGCTTGTTTGAAAGCAATCATTTTACTATCTTTCCTTTTATTTCATTCCTGCCTTTCTGAAAATTTGTAAAACTTGATTATTTTATTATCATCATCATAAACTGTATGTAGAATAGCAATAGTAAATTTATAAAAGGACCAAGCAGTACCTTAAAATTTTCTTAGTTAAAAAATATTTTTTTAAAATTTGTTTTTATTCATTATGATTATATTCCAGTTGTCATTTTACCTATTTCATCACAATTTTCTTTCACATTCATCACTCAATCAGATTATTTTCAAAATACATGTACATAAATTGCAAATAGAACATTCATTGAAAAATGTCAAAAACTGGCAAAGAGTTAACATGCTTTAAACTGCAATGTCATGCATGATTTGATGATACTCCATGCTTAGAGTACAGATTTTGACAAGGATGTAAGATTATATACTGTTTAATAAGAACGCAGGGACATAATATTAAATAATGATAATATGCATGATACTCCATACTCCCAATACAGATTTAGACAAGGATGTTGGATTATTTACTGTTTAATAAGAATGTAGTGATATCTATGATACTTGATGCTTAGAGTTAGAATACAGATTTAGACAAGGAAGTAGGATTGTATAGTGTTTTATAAGAATGCTGTGACACGATATGCATGATACTCCTTGCTTAGAATTAAGATAAAATTAAATTTTCATTGTCTTAAAACAAAAATCAGTGTTAATTCCAGGGCTGTAGAGTTGGAACTGAAGTCTAGAGCTGGAGTCATGGAGTCAGTTTTGTTTCTTTTGTGGAGTCGGAATTGGTAAAAATATCCTGACTCCAGCTCCACATATTAACGAAATACAGTTAAGGCCTATCCAAATTTGAACCATGAGGGGATAAATTTATTTTTTTAAAATTGGAATAGTATCTCAAGGTAGTTTATTATTAATTTAATACATTTAAGCAATGGAAATAATAAATACTTCATGAAGTTATTGAAACAGTGAGAGTTAAAGAAAAATCTGCTATTGTATATAAATTACAAGTATGTATGAAAGGTATACAAGAAAAAGATGAGATGATAGTCAGATCACAAAATGGCAGCATTCAATCACCTTCATCACAATGACCATGAAGCCAAGGTGAAGATTTTGAAAAATATCTACACATTCATGATTGATCAAAATGCTGGTGCTTAAATTAAAAAAATTTCGAAGAGAAACTCCATCACATCTAACTAAATTCAAAATAAATTTTAACCAAGTACTGAAAGAAGTTGAGAAATCTGTAACTGAGTACTTCTGTAATGAGCACTGAAAATACAATATCCTGCTACCCTGAGATTATTCAAGGTGCTGCTTTGACTGTTACAGTGTTACTGCCTACTGGAATGTTTGTTCTTGCCCTCAGAATTGTCAAATCCAATTTGAGTGCAGCAATGAATCCAGGCCTATTAGAACAATAGAAGCAATCTTTTTTCTAAGAACCAATTCAATTTAGATAAACATTATCATATTAAATATATTTTAAGGTTTTGAGTATTATAATACTGCACAATTGAAAAATATTTTAAAAATGAAATCTACAGAAGCCAACTTCATTTAGTGACATCTATCCATACTCATATATTTATATAATATAAGTATAAGTATATAATAGTATCCTATATGATAATATGGCATAAACTAAATCAGATTGGGAGTTGGAGTTGGAAATGTTTTGACTGACTCCACAACCCTGGTTAATTCATATAATATATATATATATACACAGCTATATTGCTTTAAAAAAAAAAAAATACATGATGTGGTATTACTTTGTTGGATAAAAATAATATTCAGAGTTAGTAACTTTGTTTTATAGGGTTTGATAGAGGAAGAAATAGTTATATAGTATCATACTATTTATTAAGAATAGTATAATACATTATTAAAAGTGTCCTGATTATAAAGGAAATAAAATCATTATATTCAATGTCTGAATATATTGATTTAATTGGTACATTTTTAAAAATTAAAAACAGTCTTGTTTTTACTAACTAATAAAATACTTATTGCAGGATTAGAAATTAGTGTCATAACTTGTTCACCATTATAGTATACGTGTAATAAATGTGCAAGTTATAACTGATAATGTGATATATGAATTAATGTACAAGTCTACCTATCAGGCTTAAGCTAATTTTAAACAATCCTAATGAAGTGTTACACATCATTGGCTAATAAAGTAATATGAAACAATTAATTAAGAATATTCTGACTGAACCATTATGTACATGCAAAATATGACTTAAACCATTGTATACATGCATATTATAAGACAAATGTATACCCGCATGCTTTATATGTATTTTCTATTACATATTTGTTATATTTCTACTACATATTCATAACTCACAACTGTTAATGTGTCATACCATCCAAATGGAGCTAAAATAAATGTAGAATTTTTATAGTAACACTATATAAGAATAAATAATATTTAGAATTCATTCAGAGCTGTTCTTGTTTTTCTAATTCTGTGCATCTCTGAGTATGTCTTATTATAGTGAAAAGCAAATAATGAGTTTTATGTAAGTAAAAATGTATTGTCATTGTAAAGCAAGTTAGTAAAGCCTATCCCATCTATTTAATTCTGCAAACTTCAGATATTACATGATTCACAAACTCCCAGTTATTTAATTTCACAATTTTAAAAACTGCATAATTATAAAAAGGTGTCTCCAAGCACTCGATTTAAAAGTGCTTTATTGCAAACTGACTATACGTTTAGTTTTCTTTCATATAAAAGCATCATTACTAAAGTGATAAAATAATGCTTTTTTCTGAAGACCATCACTAATTTATCACAGTAATTTATCATCATTATCTTGATAGGAGTATAATCCTTACAATTTATTCTCTGACTTAACACAACAGAACCTAACCATTTACTAGCTTTAAAAACAAATCAAAGATCTACTTTCAAGATTAGGGTTAATACTAAAGTGCACATTTTAAAGTAAATGGGGAAAATATGTAATAATGTAGTTTTGATATACCAGATACAAAAATAAATTTCACATTAGATCTAGCTCTGCAAGTGATAATTTATTTTCTATTTTGCCTAAATTTATACAAACATAAATTCCTTGTTTTTAAGGGGGAAAAAATAACAACCCCCAAACCCCAATGTGTCAGTGTTCTCTACACTATTTTTTTTTTTTTTTTTACATAAAGATAAAAGTCTCTGCTATCCTTTTAAACTGTTTTTCTGAGGAATACAGAGCATTCAAATATCTTGTGATATAAAAAAAACTATAATGACTACAAGCAAATAACTTGTCAAAGAAAACATGCTATTTAAGACAGATATAAGTTATAACCAGAATAAGAATTACAAAAATTTACAAGCAGCAGACTTCCAGGCAGCTCTGAATATTAAAGGCATTCCAGACATGCTTTGAAGAAATGGTCATTGCCAATGCTTCAATCCCAGTGGATGGTCCCCAGTTAGTACTACATGATCTTATAATGAATTTTGTCAGAAATGTGATAATTGATATCCAACTAAATAATGAGACTTGTTAGTAAGCAGCCTTGTAAAAATGTCAGTAACCCAAGGTATGAACATGGTTACAAGTGGGTTAGCAAGGTGGGTTTCTTTTCTTTGGGGCAGCATTCGAGCAAGATATTCTCAAAGTACCTGGTTTCCATGTACAGCGTCAAAGAATATGATGTACTGTATGTGTACACAAGCTAGTGATTTCGCCAGTGGCCTGAGACACACTGTGGACGTGTGTGAGAGACTCAGAGAAAAACTGAGGAGAAAAAACACATTAAATAAACATAAACAACAGTAAAAGCAAATTCAACAAACGGGTCTGGCATGAAAGTGAACTCTATGCGACAATAACATATAGCTACAAGTATATACACAGACTGCTGGAAAGCAAATTAAAACAACAAACAGGTCTGATATAAATTTTAAATTGGGAAAATGTGCAAAATGAAATAAATTACAGCACATAAAAATGTTATGCACTTTATTATCAAAACTGTCAGTGTGCATAATTATCTAATATCAATTACTGCTGCCGTTTTCGCTTTTGTATGTTGTGGAAAAAACAATTATTGTTATTTGTACAAAGTCTCTGAACAACAAAATCTAGTGTTAACTGTTAAGTGCAGTTGAGAATTTTAAAAAATAAAGAAAGACAAAAACAAAGATCATTAAAGATTATATATATATATACAAGTATACTGTAATTCACCTAACCAACATTACAATATGTATTACACTGTACATTAATTTTACTTTTCTTAATTACTAAAGTTACATACAGTTTCATTAAGGGGAGAACATGATTCTGTGTAAATGACATTAAAAAAAAATGTTAAAAATATATACACTTTGAAATGCATGTATGCAAAAAACTAACCATCTGACTGACTCAAAACAATCACCGTGCAATAAAAACTTAATTTTAGCAGATGAAAAGTCATAATTAATTATTGATTTCTATCATATAAAAATAAAATAAACATGTCAGCATTGTGTCAATGTAAAAATCTTGAGAATAACTCAGTGACCTCGAAAATATGTATAAAAAATAAAAAGGCCAATATTACTTCAATGTAATAATAATGCTGGAGAAGACTCATGAACTTTGTAAATTGTGAAAACAAAGAAAAAGTGGCAGAGTAGGGCAACATTACTGAATAAAATAGTCTTCATGATCGGATCCCCATATACTGTTTTCATAAGAACTATCTGGATTCAAACCTCCAGCCAGGAGCTGAATGTTTCAATGGTGATTTTGTGGGCTTAGTGGTTATAGTACCAAATAGTGAAGATCAATAGGTTTATATATGAATGGTGGACAGGCTTGAATATGTCCAAGTTGTGCTAACAGCCTATAATTCAATTTCAAAGCTTTGACATGGAAAATTCTACCCAAGCTATAGAAAAAAATACTGATTCAGAAACACATGTATATACACATCGACCACACCCATACACAAAAGTGAAGAACTATTTTAGTAAGGAAGTCTGAGACTAGTGAGAGTTAAATAAACAATTCCTATACCATGATACAAGGCACTAAGCTACATTTCATTTCTACATTGATTATTTTAGTAAAACCATTAGCACTTTGTAACGTCGTTATGCTATCATAAGTCTTTGTCAAATGCACTCTCTTCTAACGGAAAAGAAAGAAGAAAGTTCAGCAACTCTTCCTTTTTATCATGATGACCATTTCCAAGAAGCAATGGCCAATAAAATCTAGCTAAAAAGCCCAAGCAACTACAAGACAAGGATAGCCTTAAAAAAAGCCAGGAAAATATTGCTAAACAGCTCAAGCATCTCCAGGACAAGGACAGCCTATAAAAAGTGAAAAACATCGCTAAATTAGTAAATAGTGCAAGTATTTCCAAGACAAGAAGACCAATAAAAAGTCAGCAAAGCATCACTAAATAGTTCAAGCAGTCCATTCCCAAAGGGTGTGTCACTACATAGCAATGACTGTAAAAAATATGCTCTCCTTCAAGCTCCAACTTTAAAAAAAGTTTTGAAGCTGAAGCATAAACTGATAAAGGGAAAAAACCCCACTAAAAACGTACAAGTATTAAGCTTCAAAGACATTTGAAATAGGAAATAGAATGCTTGTCAGATTAAATAAAAGTAAATTAAATGGAACAAAAAAGAAAAACAAAACAATATATACAATATCTGAAAAGCATTAAGTTATAATCAAACCAAACCACTCATTCCAGAAGGTAAAAATCTGACATTTCAGTTTATATTTAGAGTCTAGACAAATTGCAATATTTAGAAAACAGCATTACGTCACTGAAATAAAAGTATGTTGATGTCATTTTAAACTACTGCTTAATACAAATATTCCAGCTTGTGTTTCATTTAGTGAAGAGACTATATTATTAGAAAGATTAGAGCATCCTACAATAAAAGTGCACATGGGTACATGCATGCACGCACACACACACACACACACACACACACAAGTACGAGTGTATTGTAGTACACTCTGCACCTCATGACACAGATCAGTGATCTCTTAGTGTCAAATAAATGACTCAATTGCAATGTAATGTATGGAGGTCAACACAACAATGGGGATTCCCCTAGCCTCTTGACAAATGCCTCTAATATCAAGAAAATCAATAAACATGTGCTTAAAAACTGCATCACTCAATTGCTCTGTAAAAAAAAGTGTTGGGTAAAATGTGACACAATCATTAACAAGACAAAATGTATGTATCTTCATTATTTCTTGGAAGACTCTTCATTAAAAAAATATCTACAAAAACATACAACAGAAGTGTAGCAAGAAATAAAATAATAATAATAAATGTCTAAAAATTTGAACCAATATATTTTATACAAATTTATTTTTCTTTGAGACCTTAAAATACTAATACAACAATTGTATTTAAAATATCTAAAATTGTAAAAGTACTACATAATAATTAATATGCTGTTAAATATTTTAATAGAAATACTAGAGATAACATGCATATTTATCAAAAGAAAAGAAAAATTAATAAAATGAAGTAAACAGAAAACAAATATTACATTTACAATCTATCAAAACCAGTGTGGTTGAAATATAGATGTATTATATCTTAGTATATATATTTAATATTTAAGTTTGTTTATGTTAAATGTAAAATTGCCAGTTTTGTTTGTTATTTTTTGTTATTATTACAAGAGTGCTGTGTTGAATGTTCATGTCCATTTAGATGTGTTTTCTTTGATTATAGAGTTTAAAGCAGTCACAATGTCAGGTGTATATAATTAATAAAAATGCTTACATGTTGAAACTTGAATGCTTATGGAGTTATGCATTCAGTGATTTTAAAAGTGCACTCACTGGCTACAAAGTGTGTTTTGGTGACTGTAAAAATGTACACTGGCTGCAAAGAGTGTGTTCAGAGATTGTGCTCATTTACTGCAAAGAGTATATTCACTGGCTGCAAAGTATGTATTCAGTGACTGTACAAGTGTGCTCACTCGTGAAATTGTTCATTAATTCTGAAAATGTGTTCAGTGAGTGTGAATAGTTTATTCCAGTGATTCTCAACATGGCACCTTTCAAGTCACATACATAAACCTGTGAAAGGTGTAAAAAATTGTGCAAATGTAGATTGTTCCATCCAACTTTGAGTCACTCATTTTAGGTTCTTTGTAAAATCATTCAAAACAGAACTGATCTTGTGAAAGTTACATATGAAATTGTAAGTCTCTTGTGCATTGTCCAAGTATGAAGAAAATGGTATGGCTATGATTTTAGCTCTTCATTACATTCTAAGACATCAGGAGCAGTTGAAAAGATATTTTAACATCATCAATTCCTTGTCTTTTGAGTCTGTGATTGCCTTACTTAGAAATCCTTTTACTTGTCAACTAGAGGTAACAAAAATAACCACAATGAATGCACCTCTTATTCAAGTAAAGAGAAGTGGAGCGCGAGATTTTGGACTTTAAAATCGACCATAACTGATGATAATTTTTGTAATCTATATAGTGTATGCAATAAAATCTTAATTTGATTCCATTTATCTGCATTTAAACAACAAGCAGAGAAAAGTCAAAACATAGATCTTGACTCACAGATGGGCAACTTGACGACTGCTTACAAAGGGAATATCATTTTACTCTAAAAACTGGCTAATTAAATGAAATGCCAAAAATCATATTGATTTATTACAATAAAAGCATGTGAATTAATAATATCTTTTCTCTATTCAGTTCTATTCATATTTATGTTATAGAAATCCGGATACATTTAAAAATAAAAACTGTGCTTATCTTTTCTTCATATTTGTGTTTACTTGTTGAAATCCAGATACAAGTAAAAAATAGAAAGAATATTTTTATTAACCCTAATTAGCTACTATGTTAAACTAAAGTAAGAATAATAAATGCATTTAGGACACTAGTTCAACAATATTGTACTTTTAAAAATAAAAAAGATGAAAACTGACCACTTATGTATTTTGTAAAAGCTACTTAACTCATTTTCCAGATAGATTCAAAAAGAGCAAATTCACATTGTAATAATGAAAGAGTGATCTGCTTGAATGGTATAGATAGATATATTATCTATTACTGTATTAGTATTACTAAATATTTTGATTTGCGTTATTAGTTAATGTCCAGTACAAAAGTAAGCTTTGAAAAATTTACAGCACTCGCCAAACTCTTCTGAAAATTTGAATGTGCATTTGGCCACAAAATGTTTGAGAACCACTTGTGTATTCCATTCTTTACATTCTTAGTAGTGGTAATCAGGACTGTAAAACTGTCCAAATTTACATTTTATCAAAAAAACTCATACTGTAATGAAATATCTTGCAATAGCTGTGTACAGAAAATTATCAACCCAGTGCTATGCTGGCATCAACAACTACTTGAAATGTCTAAACTTTTCTTTTCATAAAATGTTTACATAAATAAATATGATTCATCAGAGCAATTAGATACATAAAATGTTTACACAAGTAAACATGATTCGTCAGTGTAATCAGATGTATAAATATACTAAAAGTAGTGTAAACTAACAGTTTAACAATTTGGTAGAAAATATGAATCAATGTCAAAGTGGTATCCAGATCCATTCAAATTTTAACAAAATGAAAATTAATACAATTTTTACATAAACAAATAGCATGTTAGTGTTTATAAAGCCATAAAGTTAAATTATTTTGTCAATTTATCAGATCTGAGAATGCACATGATGTAAAGTTTTTGGTTCCTTAACTAGATGGATTGAAATATTTTGCTTTAACATTTATAAAATAAATATGCATCCAACTAAGACAGTACATTACTTTTTTTTCATACTTCTTAATACTTTTATTTAAAGTTTTAATAGTAAACATTATTCTTGCAAGCAAAATAAAATCTCTAGTCTGTCTCAGTTTAGATAGATTGCTCTTTATCAACAAGCATTATAAAAAATTTACCTCTCTTACAACATTTAATTTTGTGTGTGCAACATTTCCCTACAATTGAATTTAATTAAATCAAACTTGAAATCGGCCTCATCTGTTCAACAAGAAAATATTGTTTTCTCTTTATTAACTATTCCAAATCCAATAATTGAAAAAAAGGTCTCAGATTTTGTTACATGTATAAACTTGAGTGGGGTGCTACTATTACATGTACATAATACACTTTCAAGGCAAGAGTATTGAAATATGCAGTAGACTCACTCAACAGACAATTCGCAGAAAAGATTACTTTTTTAAACTAAACCATAAACTGCCATAATGTGTAATGGTGGGATGAATAGTTGTACTGACTAAAGAATACAAACCCTATTAATCCATGTAAATTGTGATGGTTGCAATTTGTTGGGAACAGTGATATATAAAAAAACACCTTTTCCCCAAATATCTTTTTTGTCATTTAACCATGAAATCAGATTTTTAAATGCTTGGGACTGTTTTCTAAATATTCTATTATTTCATTAGTCCTATAAATGTTACAGTATGTTGTCTAAATATCTACTAAATCATTGGTTACAATGTGAATGTGTGTGAGTGTGCATGCCCAGATTTATTAATATGCCTTTCCCAAAATGTGTTATAAAATGTTCAACACAGTTTCACTAAAGAGGTAAATAAAATTTGCTGTAACTCTGTATGTGTGTGTGCATAAAGCACAGTAATCCAAGGTGGTGGCTTCCTTTTTTTTTTTTTTTAAAAAAAAAGAGAGAAAAGATTATGAAATGTTTTAAACAGAGAACACAGAAACAAAGAATTCAAAATAGAGTATGTACATAAGTACAAACTCTGAACCAATGAGAATGTTCAAACAACTAAACAACTGCCTATTTTGACCTACTGATCGTTCTCAATGTATGATTAAACGAGAAACAACAGTTTGTCTTTAAGTTTATTTCTCGGCTGGCGATGCGTGGGTGAGCGTATTGCATACACGGCTTTGTGTGTGTGCACGTGTACTGTAACGGCTGTGTTGCACGCCTCTGGCTCTATGCGACAACAACAAAGCAAGCTTCCGCTAGACTAAAACCCTGTTGTCCCAGCGCGAAGCTGGCCTGAAACAAAAGCAGTTACCAGGCAACAAGGCCCGGAACCCGCACTGGGAGAGGAAATTGAGATTTCACAACCCCCGTACCTGCCACATGTTCCTAGCAATTACACCTTCGCACGCGTGGACTTGAATGTAAAGGCTTTGAGAGTGTTGGGCGGGTAAAGTGTGTGTGTGTGTGTGTGGGGGGGGGGGGGGGTCGGGGCCAGGCAACAAAGCACGCTTGACTTGCCAGCAGCGACTGCACAATGTATACACGGCAAGCAGAATGCACAATGATAACGTTTTGACAAAAATGTACACAGCAAGCAGATACAGATATTCATGGCCAGAAGGCTGCACAATAGTACTTTCTGACAACTGTACACACGGCAAGCAATAACTGCCCAATACATATATATACAGACTACACAATTTTTATTTTTTTTACAAAGATGTATACAGGGAAAGTAGATTATATATGTATATACGAAAAGCAGTTTATACATGTATACACAAGTGCACAATAAACAGTGATTATGCATGTATACACTACAGCAAATTAATGATAGGTCTATAGTGCCAAACTAATTAATGAAACAGTGAACTAGAAGTCTGATGTTCATAATGAAGAAATAACTAAACCAATAATAATTTTTAAAAAATATATTTGATAAATAAATTAGCACAGCCACTACATATCTAAAAAAATTATAGCAGTTTTAGGTCAATACAGCTTAAAAGCTGAATTAACTGCCCATATCATTTTCAATTATTTTATTGTAATGAAATATATTTAATTTTAAAAATAGAAGTGATAATACTAAATGAAAGTGATTATACTTAATGAAATCACTCAGTAGTCTGTTAATCAATAAGAATCAGATTAAAATTCTATACACTTAATCACTCCAGAAAGAAAATACAATGAGAATGTTCTTGTTTTTTTTTAATTGGCAGTCTCACCTGCTCAAGCTTGCTGTGAAGTATTAACTGGAATAATTCCAGTTTAACTAAGCTATCCAGATTTACTGTCATCACAAAAGCAAACTCTCATTTTTTGTCTTTTCTTGTGGAAAAACTACGATTGCTAGTTCAGTAGTTGCAGGATTTTATATTTTATCATGATAATTATAATAAAGTTTAAACATTAACCACACTTAGAGATGTGTATGTTTTTTTTGTGAAACATTCATTCATCAAAGAAATTTAAAATAATACTGACATAATTATTTTGTTGTGGTGCAGAAACATCTTTTTCACAAGCTAACACTGTAACAGTAACAAATGTTTAGCACAATGCAGAAATATACTTAACACTAGGTCATTAATCAAATCTTTATAATATAATTACATGTTTGGAAACATGTACAAAATAGTGGCAACTGAATATTTAAACTCTGTTATGGCTGTCAGTTTCCCTTTTATCTTTTACTAAAAACTAGTAGTAGTACAATTGTAGTGATGGTCTTTATTCTAAAATGATCTACTCTAAATTTAACATTATAATTTTAGAAGGACTGTAATGTACCTATGAAACATTCTATAATTCATTTGTGTAAACATTGTATGCTTAAAATAAAACATTAAGGTGGAGGAAGTTTTGATTAATGACAAATATACCAGTTACCACCCAAACATTTTGTAATTCAATGACAATTTATTGGTAAATATTGCCTTATCTAGGTGTGTAGCACCAGCAGTATTTATTCAGAAACATCAATTCTGCTGTTAATTACTGTTGTTGTCGGCCGTCATTGGTAAATATGCTTTACCACAAAATCGGGTCACTATTTATAGTTAAACTATACAAAACAACCAATAAGTTACTTTTTAAATTCCTTAACACATTTCTAAACTACAGAGTATTTTGAATTTTTTAAAATCACTTTATAAATAAGTTTTTAAAAAATATTTTACACTGACCCATTCCATTGTCACTAGCGAAAACCTACTGATGGCGAACAGGTTAATTTACATATAATTCATGTGCTGCCCATGTGTCACCATCAACATCTATTGATTACTGTTGTTTATTTACATTTATTTGCACTAATCTGTTGTTCTCAATATCTCTAATTTTTCATTTTCTCATGTAGTCAACTCAAAAACATAAAACAACAACAGAGAAATGACCAAAATAAATTCTGTTGATGTTACTGTAAAGATTAAATCTCAATATATTTCCATTCCCATTTGATTTTGCAAGAAAATATTGATACATACCAAAATCACAATGCAGTGAAACATCCCTAAAATGCAATATTTGGGGTCCATAAAATCAGATAGTGTTAATACCGGGGTTTTGCAATAGAATGCATTAGTAAGATATATATATTTCTGGAGCTATGCCACGACCGCATTAAATCCAAATTTGCATTATCATGGGGTTCCACTTTAGTATAAATCCCCAAAATTATTCACCTATGGTAGACAACCTATGTTAGTACTGTGGTATATAAATTGTGAATTGGTATAGTCCTACTGCATGCAATTTATGATTGGGTGTCAGGAGAGTGGGTCATGTGATTTACATCTATGATTGTCAGAAATCTATATTTTTCAATTCAAAGTCAGTGTTATGGCACCCAACTTGTTATTAAGTGAGATGAGTAAATGCTATGGTATTAAAAATTATTGTGTCTATGATTATCACAGTACTATTATAAAACTTATATCAGTTTGTTGTAAACTTGTGATCAAGTGTCAATATTATGGTATAATAAATGTCAGTACCATGGCACACAAAATGTATGATTAATGGTCAGTATTGCAGCATACAATATGATGTGTCAGTATCTTGGAACACTATATGTGATTAAATGTCAGTATCATGGCACATGATGTGATTAAATTCAGTACCATGGTATGCAATTGCAAGTGATTAAGTACCAGTATCATCAAATAATGTATGATTAAGTGCGATACTATGGTATACAACTTTTGATAACATATAGGCAGTTTGATGCTATCTTTTAACTGTCACTGATAATGATATATATCAAGATTAAAAGTTTTACACACGTCAATATTAAGTGTGTGATGGCAATTGGTATACAACTTATGGTTGTCAGCACAGTGGCACACATTTCAATATTAATCCTCACTACAACATTTAGCATATCATTTTCTTGTGATATGCACAGCTTACGGTTGTCAGTACTATGACACACACCTACTAAGGTACTACTACTAGGGTTAACAGCTTAAAAGCAGCCTGGTTAATGTTCTACCCATAGTTGTCACTACTACAAATGTGTCACACTATGGTGAATGACTTTTATTAATCAAGTGTCAGTAGTGTGATTCACACCTGATTATCAATACCATAAATACATACCTCTGGACTGTAACTGTAAGTGTCGCTCTACCAAACAATTTCTAATCAAATTTGGGAAGCTGTGTGCTGCAAAGTCTTAGACAGCCTTTTGTGCAAGAGACAATGGGGTTCACAGTAGTTAGATTTTTCAACTCACACTAGCCACAGTCACACTTATTACCTGGCTGAGATTGCTGAGCTATCTCCAGTTGTTAACCACTTAGAAAAGTTAATATGATTTGTGAAGCACTAAAGAAAATCTCCATATTTATATAAATAAGTGTTAAGTTTTGGGTTGTTGATTTATGTGTTAAGGACACTGACAAAGGAGCAATTTCCCATTATTTGTATAAGTATATATCTAAAGTAGTACTACTTAATCTTACTTCATGACTTTCATGTTTCAAAGGATTAATTTAAATAATAAACTGAAGATACAGGAAATCTACTATTACAGTATTAGTCATATAACAATTATCACTTTATCACTTTATCAGACACACCATACACATATATGCATGTTACATACACACAGGATGTGGGGGGAAAAGTTCAGAAAGTGGAATTTTATTGTAAAAGATTAATGGTTTTAGTATGTAACTACTTTACTAATTTATGTACTAATTTGTAAATCATTACAACTGTACAAATCTGTATTAGTGTATACCAATAATACTGACCACAATATATAGTATATACCAATTACCATTTCCATTGAACCAATATATGCATCATTACCACTACCACTAATGTACCAATATTTGTGTGAGTATACATGTAGAGGTGCACCAATCTATGTAACATTGCCATTATAATAGTTAATATCAATCTGCCATGTAAAGAACATCATATTTTTTATTGCTTTAATTTATTCCCTGTACATTCTTCAATTTTGTAATAAGAATAAATGTGGAAACATGTAGAGTGCATAGTTATTTATAAAATTCAATCATACAACACAAATATAGTTATATCAAAGATGCCATCATTAGTTTACCAGATGTCTGCCTAAGTTGTCATTGTTGTTTTAAGTCATGAAGTTTAGAAAACTCAAAACAGTTGACTGAATTATTTGGCTACAACAGTACAAGGGTAGAAATTAATTTGTTTCACAATTTCATTTGATCTTGTGGGATATGATCAAGGCTTTCCAAACCAAATGTGCTAACAAGGAAGTTACACAGAACTCCCAGAGGTAAGAACAAATGATTTAGTCAATGCTCTCTTGATTGTATAACTAATGTTTTATATAATGTTTTCTTGTAATTCATATTGTACCCATTGCCACAGCCCTAGTTAAATTTGTACTCATTGTCATTGTGAGAAATTTAGTCTCCACAATTGATTATCTTTAAATAGAGGAAGTAGATAACTATTAATATTTAATACAATAATTAATAGATAATGTTCTGAGAAAGGCTCTAGTTATTGCTTCAGAAGCAAATTCTATTGCCAAGTTCATATTTAAACAGCAAGGCTGCAACAGAAATTATCTAATTAACAAATCTATTCTTTCCTGCATACTGACTCATTTGGCTGCAGATCTGTACTACTGTAGCAAACACCATCAAAGCTCTATTTTTCTCACCTAAACATAAAGCAGGATAAGTAATATTAAGCTGCAAAAATTATATTAAGTAATAAACAAAGTATCTATTTAAATATTTTAATATATTTAATTAACCTAACTCTGATAATTTCTATTCACAGATTTTCCTACCCTTACTAAGGTTTAAAACATACATACACGCATCTATATGAAACTTTAAATGCAAAAGAAAACAAATGGATATGTAAGCAAGCATGTATGATGTTATTGTTAATCAATTTAATTAAAATATATCGAGATTATCAGAAATCTTAGCTGTTTTGAAGCATCAACAATTCTGAAAATGATCCCACCTTCACTGTTGCAACTATGTGATCTGAATGGGAATAGAAAGCTATTTTTCTTATTTGGTACTTAAACTCATCACACCAAGACAAAATGACATGAGAGTTATCTTTCCAGAATATGGTACCTTTGGAAAAAATAAGTAGTTCATGATATTATCATTTTTATTTTAATTATTTTTTAATTCTGTTGTAACATGTTAATTGTTATAGTGATAATAGAGGAAACGAAGTCAAAGTTGTTTTCCTAAAGCTGAATATAATGAATACATTTGAAAAACATTAGTGTATGAATACTTCCACTTCCAGTAAAATAACTAATTAAAAACTGCATGGCGTTTCTGTCTGACATATCAATGTTTGGTAAAAGAATACAACATTACAAGTTTTGGATATGATTTATGTGGAAACTAAGTGTTGCAAAGAATATGCCTTTTAAAAATATTATTTCTTCACAAAATGACCGTTTGCAGATAAAAGGAATACTGAATGTTGCTGTAAATTGTAATGCATTATCAATATCACTTCTAAGAAAACCTTAATATGGTAAGTTTCTTGGATTCTTTATAACAACAATGAAAATTAAAGAAAATGGCTATATCATATATGTATGCAGGTCATAAAAAGGTGCCATTTTTAATTAAAAAATTACTATGTATTATAAATAATTATAAAATAACTAAACACATATTCATGCAACTATCTTATACATCTATCACATCAATTCTAAATTAAATATACAGAATATAAACACATGATGTTTCAATGCTTTATTTTTAAGAGAACATATTTCAAATGGACCCATCCTTTGTGGTACACTTCCCCAGAAAATTAGCCAAATATATCAGTTATAATATAAATTTAAATTAAATAGAAATGATCTTTTCAGTTTAATCCATTCTGGACACTGTTTTGAAAATTGGACTGAATATCTAGATGGAGATTTGGAGAAGAAAAAAAAGCAAAAACCGATCAACTACAAACCACTTAGTACTGTAAGCAAGTAAAAATCTAGAAAGTGTATCTCTTAAATAACATCCACCTCCTTTCAGCCTGTTACAGTGTTAGAAGATTTAGGGAAAGGGAAAATGTTACAGTCTTTCATGATTCTTCACCCTTTCACTACTTTTACATCTTCCAAAAAACTTTCCAGTCTAGGCCCTTTACCATTGTATCAATCTGCCACTACCACTATACCAAAACAGTCTATGCACAGGACCACTGTACCGTTTTGTGAAGCAATACAATGTATCAATTTGTACCATTATAAGTTAATTTAACTGTACCAGTAAATGATTATCACTAAGGCTCTTCATTGTATCACTACAACCATACCAATACATTATTACCACTTTACCAAATGTGTATTATGATCATGATACCAATGCAGGTTCACTATAGTTTACCAATATTGTGTCAGTATGTGTATCACTACCACTGTGCCAGTAAGTGTATCACTTTCAGTTTCACTAAATATATCTGAATCTCACTACCTGTGTTGATAAATACTAAAATAGGCATTTAATAATTTTTTTATCAAGATGTTGAACATGTACCCCTGCATCACATCTGTATTCTATACTAGTATTACTAGAAATGGTATAATAATTACTGATATTTCTGATAATATACTTTTCACTATAACTATATAACTATTAGAGTATTAGTGGTGTACATGTAATGATTGATTTTTACATTACATCTATTGTAATTGTAATGATTACTGACAAATTTTAAACTACAAACTGTGTAATAATTACTGAAATGTTTAAACTACAAATGGTGCAATGATCACTGAAATGATCATGATGTATAATGATATAATTTGAAAGTATAAACTTAGCAAACCATGTGTTTCTTCTATTTTACTATATAGCAGAGGAAGCATTACTGGACATGATATCACATTATGTATCAGTACAGTACTGATATTATTTAATACTCAGTGATTACAAGGTATCTGGTAAATTACATTATATTATTATTAAACAATATAAATTGTAATAATTAAATTTAATATTTAATTGATCCAAATGTATACATAGTTAAATTATTGGTATAACATATAAGACTAAAGTATTACTAACAGTAGTAACACAATAAATAATGGACCAAAGTTTAACTACTTTACTACTTGTATGAAACTATTACCAGATTAACTTGCCTATTTAACAATAAGTGAATGAATTGACAACCTGCAGAAGCAATAAAAATGGACAAAAATACTCATATCACCATTACTAGTAAAGCAGCATTAGATTATAAGTACTTCCAAGCAATAACTGGCCAAGACATAACTTCATGTAATAAAATATTATCAACGAATAATAATGTGTCTGAGAAATATGATCCTGAATATATGTGCAATTTTCTGTCCAGATTTTAAAATTTAAGTCTGTTTAAACTTAAAGTGTTTTGCTCCAAGTCAACAGTTAGATTTGACACAATACTGTCAAAGCAAAAGCTGTTTATTTAAAATAAAATTCATTATTACACATAAAAACATTTTTAAAAAAGTATTTATACATTATTGCAATTACATGTACACACTTTATTTCTCCTTGAATATCCTGTGTATACATGTGTTTTATCACAAACATGCTTTCATCCAAATACTTAATTAACTTGCTCTTGTATTCTTGTAATTGCAAATTATAGTATAGCACATATACATATAAAGATCTATACAAATTGAGTGCACTGAGCTTATCTCCAAAAAACTGCACGACGAATTACAGTGCATAATATAAAATATACTTGTATTAAGGTGAACAAAACAAAAAGCTTGTGTGCAAACAAAGCAGTGGAGCAGCAAGCCATCCCCATTGTTAAAGTCACAGTAAGCAGCGCTGCTGCCGGTCGGCCACAGAAGTGAAAGAGGCCCGATAGTCTGACAATTTGACTGCAGATCGATAGGCAGGCGGGCTATCTGCCTGTCAATCTATCGAACGCATAATCTGGGTCAACTTTCGCCACCACGTGTTGTCTCTGAAGGCTCCTCGGATTGTGGTGTGAAGGAATGAAACATAGGCCTAAGCTCTGAGTTAACAAGAAAAGTTTTGAACTGATTTATCGTTGTTCCCTCTCATAAGGATTTACAAGCAAAAGCCTGGGGTACAAATAAAATCCTTCATATAAAAAGATGTTTTTTTCTAATTGTTTTTCTAATATGATCTAAATCTTTGGAGAGTGCATGTAGTATGTAATGTACTTTAATAACTATTATCATAAAATTCCACTTTCTCGAGAATTTTCACAAATGTTTTTGATGTTTTGCTGAATTTCAAAATGCAATAAAATTTAAAAAATAAAACAATGAACAAATGGAAAAAAGTGGCAGAAAACTGACTGAGCAACACAACTCAAAATCATCAGAGAACTAACTACAACATGCCACAAAACCGCTGATAATGTGCGCAATAAAGTGAGGATGGGATAGAGTGATAATGGAGGTTTCTAATTATAAACACATCCACGACAGCAAAAGACGTTTCGGGACATGAAATTTACCTGCCAATCTCAGCGCTGACATCCTCTGAAACTCTGGCTCCTGTAACCATTTCCACATTCTGCGAAAAGTTTCACGGCCGGACTTAAGTTTGCTCCAAGGTTTCGGATTCCGAAGCAAGTCTGACAAAGTCCCTTGACTGCGACACAGTACTCTTTGTGCAAACACGGCTTGTGGGATACTGTATCGTTTTAGCTCGCTACTAATTCTCTGGGCCAACTCTTTTGTATTAATCTCCTCCACCTCTTGCTGTCCTTTCTGCATGTCCATCGATGTAGACGGACGATCACGTGGACTTTCACTATGTGGAGATGGTGTTGGTGCTACATGGAGACCGTTGATCGGGACCATCATTGGGTTTGGAGAATGGAGCGGCGAGGCTGGGTGGTCAACAGGTAACCGCATAGGTGATGATCCATAAGAATCAAACGTGGGTGAACCCATTTTGTGTTCAGATTTGATGTTTGTAAGTCCATTTTGCGCATACCCATATCCAAGTGGGGCCTGTTGGTAGCCAAGATTGTTGGTAGATATCATAGTCATAGCGGTAGCACCCAGGGTGGGCCCCACATTCATTCCCATGCTGAGTTTGTCTGGGTGGTACCGATGGCCGTAAGCTGTCATGTCCATGATCCCTCCATTGTTTATGTTTTGTTGCATCAGCGCAAAACTGCCACTGACGTTCGAGCCCCCGACATGGTGGCTGAACTTGTCGGACACTGTTGATATTGGCGGCAGTGGCTGTAGTGGTGTCAAGGTGGCATAGTTGTTGGGGCTAGTGCAATAGCCCGGACTCATACGCCCATTTAAAGTGTGATATGTGACGTCGCCCATTTGAGAGCGGAACTCACTCGAGTCGATCATGCTGCTGATACTAACTGGGATGGCTTCCGCGCGGGATATTGTTGGCTCAAGATCGTCGTCTTGTGGGCTCGCGTAATCCGGCTCGGCCGGCGAGTCTGCTCGCTGACTGGTCGTGGAAGCCGACGAATCGCTGATTTGTTGATCGGCAGGGAGCTCGCTCATGTTTTCCATCGTCATTCCTACAATCAACAACGATCGAACAATAAAGAATGATAAACTGTCACTTCTAGTAACCTTTGGTACAGCTTTGCTGGTTGGTTCGTTCGAGCTTAGGGGGCTATTGCGTACACTTGAGGACAGGCAGCCAGCACCCTCGGCAAGCCTCCATGTTTGGACAGCTGTCACCCAACGACGTGCGCAGAACACACTGCGCATCTAAAACTATCATGTGCGCATGCGCGAATAATTTACCTCGAAGACGTAAAGTTTACGCAGTCCGCGGTCTGCATCTGCTTAACGGCCCGTGTGTTAGTTTCGCGCTGATCAGCAAAGAATGCGCTTCCAGTATTTTACCGTTAGAATGGACTTGCTCAGAGATAACAACCCGCTACCCCCGCACTGACATTGCCCTCTACACTACAACGTGTTAATCTCATATTTTCACAAGTTCAATAATATTTATAAATGGTATTAATTCTTTTATATGGGTACTTTTCTCTATGTAAGGGTGATAATAATCAAGATTCTCGAGTATTGATTTCGTATCGAACTCATACACGAGAATTTGACGAGTTTAACAGGTGTGAAAACAGCTGCAATGATTTTCGATTTTGTCAGAAAAATGTTCGATACAAGCCACCAGTATAATAGGACTCAATGCGCAAGATAGCCACAGCAAACCCAATGCGGCCGGGTAGTTGAAACAAGGCAGCAGCGGTCAGATTGCTGTCAGATGTGGTATCTGGACTTAGCAGTTTCGCGGTTTTTGTGTCATTTCACAAGTATGAGTAAAGGGGGATCGGATTTACCGTCACTGAACATTAATTTGAATCAAAGGTGGATTATTTTAATGAATAATTATACTGAATGTGTAACGGTGGCCAACGTGTGTGAAATAGTATTTATTGTGGATGCATAAGTACTCCCAACTATGTTTCAGTTCTACTTTCGCTTTTAAATAACCGGGACAAGAAGGAGGTATGTTCAAATTGACGCCAGTTTTTTTTTCTCTTCAATTGTTTGTTAGAACTGTTTTTCGCTAGATAACTTAAGCAATTAAATTATTAATAGATCAATTTAATTACAGTTTTATTCCAAATCACACTAATCAGTCGCGACAAAACTCAGTGGCGAGTATCATTGTTTGAATTATGAAGGTCTGGGTCACAGAACCTCTTAGGTAACACTTAAAAGCGTGCTACTGACAGTAGCCGGCCCTGCCGAGTTCACTAATCCGAGCTAGGCCATACGCTGCCGAGTTCACTAATCCAACTAGGATCTGCGCTAGATACGAAATGCTGATCCTTGTGCATTACGATTAAATGCAATATCTAAGAACAGAGTTATTGTCAATGGTGATGACCACAATACCTACGAACAATTTTTCATAATACGGTTTATGAGCTAAGTTGAAAAAAAACCCCGGTAAATACAAATGTATAAATAAGTAATTATTAAGACTTTGTTTATATTACTAGCCCCTGGAGGCTATTCCTTCAGTGTGAATAATAAGGTTGCATGTGACAGAAATGCAAACATCATATAAAACGGTTAAGCAAAAGGCTTTATTTAATGTGCTTTTTATGTTTTATGATGACGCACATATACTTCACTTGTTTGTCAATATAAAGTCAAATATTCGTACTTTATATGAATACGTGTGTGTTGTTGCCTACATAAATAAATCACATTGTTGTTATTACGAAGCCCGTTAAAAGTAAAAAACATAATGTATGTGGTTTGCGCAGATAAATAAATGAGTTAGGACCCAGAACATCAATGATATGCGGAAGTATGATGAAAGTATATACATTAAGAAATTGAGTATATGTTAACTGATAAAACTATTACTATATATTTACATAAACAAATAAATGACTCGCCAAACGACATCACTTATTCTTGAGGTAATAAATGTAGTCCCATAATGATTAATACTAGATGTCCGTAGCTCAGATTTTTGTTTGAGTCTTTGTACGTAGTAAGATGCATAAAATGCATTCTAGATGCCTGATCCTTAAAGCATTTCTTGTTTAAGTCTTTGTGCGTAAAAAGATGCATAAATGCATTCTAGATGTCCGATCCTGAAGACATTTCTTGTTTGAATTCATATATGGAGTCATATACATAAATGTACTCTAGATGTCCGACGTCCAAAGAAAATACTTGTTAGAGTCTCTGTAGTCACACACATACATTTACTCTACATATACAGTGTATCACTTGTTTCAGACTGCAATCACATGCATAAATACATTCTCTGGATGTCCGTTCCCCTCCCCCCCCCCAACAAAGTACAAAACATTACTAGTTAGTTTCTCTAGTTACATACATGTCCATCGGTAAAAACTGCTAGCTTCTGACTATAATCATATATATCAGTCGCTAGAAAACATTACGAGTCTTAGACTCTTTAATCATATACTAAAGCAAATTATAGATGCCCAGAAAACATTACTTGCTTCAGACTATAGTCGCATGCTTTAAACACACGAACACAGATGATGTACCTGACATAGATGACTCACATAACGTGGCAGATTTAATACTGTATATCAACGCTTGTTTCATGATCTGAGAGATGTGACAATATATATACGCTTATCTAAAATAATTTCGTGGTCTGAAAAATGTAACAATGCATTAGTTTATTTAAAATAGTTCCTGACTTGAAAGATGTAACAATGTATATGTTTATTTAAAATAGTTCGTGACTTGAAAGATGTAACAATGTATATGTTTATTTAAAATAGTTCGTGACTTGATAGATGTAACAATGTATATGTTTATTTAAAATAGTTCGTGACTTGAGAGATGTAACAATATATATGTTTATTTAAAATAGTTCGTGACTTGATAGATGTAACAATGTATATGTTTATTTAAAATAGTTCGTGACTTGAGAGATGTAACAATATATATGTTTATTTAAAATAGTTTCGTGACCTGACAGGTATGCCAATACCTAGTGTTTATCTAAGTTTTGAGACAAATACAAAAAGATAAAGTAAATTCCAGATTTTAGTGGCGTCTTCAACTCTGAAGTATGTCACAACCCGTCAGACCGATCATTTAATATGCACCAAATGCTTGAAGGTCCACCAACACCAAGAACACACAACTCTTCTCCACCTAGTAAAAAAAAATAATAAAGTTCAAGTTTAAATTATTTTTTGTACTGAATAAAAATCTTATTTAAGAGCAATACAAGAAATGAGCTGAATAAGTTTGATGTATTAAATAATCAAGTATTTTGAATAACATTGTACAGAAAATCTGCACACATTGCGACATCTATATTTGAAAACGTATATAACATATGTTAATTATATTCGTGTAACTCACTAATTAGTCCAGAATAGACAATAATAGATTGTTTATTTATAAATAAGAATAATATAGTGGGGTTTATTTTTTAGATGTTTCTAACAAGTGTTTAAATAAGTCCTATTAGATATTTTAATTGTCAAATAATATGTATTGTGTAGTAAGTATTATGTATAATATGCAAAATTATCATTCACCATAATGCCTCCGATTTCAATTACTATTATTGTGCATATTGCTAAAAACGCGTAGGAGCTCATACTATAATTGGGAAACTCTCTCTAATTTAGGAGGAAAGAGTCCGTATATGTAGCATTTTTTTCAGTTGTCAGCTAGTATTTGCTGCCAGATGAGCGACAGCAGGAGGTAAAAGACTGAGCGAGAATTACGAGAGAAAAATATTTTAATTTAGAAAATTCTGTTATGAACTTATTTCCCCTGCGACTTGGAAAAATGCTTCCATTATTAAATATTAGCAACGGAATTTCGTCCTACATCTAGTTCGAAACTATTATAACAAGTGTTTGAGAACCATGAAACTATAGAGAGTAGATACTCTCCCACTGACTCCTATCTCTAAGGGTCTGTCTAAAAGAACGTCATGCAGTAACAAGGTAAATATGTCATGTTTGGGTCAAAGGATGGCGTGGGGTCCATATATTGAACACCACGCCATTTCTGTTCTGTTTTTGTTTTAATTTTTTGTTGTTTACGTTTATTGATTTTGTTTTTGTTTTTCCAAATGAGCAATAATATTTGCATTTTATAGAATTAAACTGAAAAACATGGGTTTAAAAGTAACCAAAACTACCAATAACAAAAGTAAAGAGCCTTTGACAGGTTTTCATCAGGTTTTCAGCAATAATTTTGCATATTATACATATTATTACATAATATATATTTCTGTTTGAAAATTACAATAGCTAATAGGATTTATTTAAACACTTGTTAGAAACATCTAAAAAATAAACTCACTATATTATTCTTATTTATAAATAAACAATAATATTATTGTCTGTTCTGAACTAGTGTTTATCTAAGTTTTGAGACAAATACAAAAAGATAAAGTAAATTCCAGATTTTAGTGGCGTTTTCAACTCTGAAGTATGTCACAACCCGTCAGACCGATCATTTAATATGCACCAAATGCTTGAAGGTCCACCAACACCAAGAACACACAACTCTTCTCCACCTAGTAAAAAAAATAATAAAGTTCAAGTTTAAATTATTTTTTGTACTGAATAAAAATCTTATTTAAGAGCAATACAAGAAATGAGCTGAATAAGTTTGATGTATTAAATAATCAAGTATCTTGAATAACATTTTACAGAAAATGTGCACACATTTCAGCATCCATGTTTGAAAACTTATATAACATAATATGTAAAAGATGAAAATTTAATGGATGTTTAATAAATTATTAATTTTGTATGGAATTATGCAGTCTTCACATAGTGTTTGTAAAGATAATTCTTTAAGGGAAGTGGACGACATTGTTAAGAGTTGATAATACTTTTGTTTGTGTGCGTGCATGCGTGTCTATGTATGTGTGTAAATGCATGCATATATATAATCTCATTTGAAAAGGAACAACAGAGTGCAACAGCATACATTAATTTTGAGGTTTTTCATTTACAATGTATTAAAGTAAACGAATGGGACATAATAAGTAGACAGCAAACTGTTAAGAAATTTATAAGCTGTATTTGGAAATTCGGTGAAAAAGACAATATAATATTTTACATGCATTTACTTTTACAAACAAAATAACTAGAGTTAATAAAGAGTTGGGTTTTGATTCTAAATAATGCATATATTTTTATTTTTATTTTAGTCCACATTTTGCAGGCTGACACACAAAAGATAATAATGTTAATAAATGTATAAAAAGCAAGTTTCTAAGTTACTTACACATAAGTGCAGTCAGATAAATACTAATAATATACATAAAGCTATATATAGTTTGTAAGTTCAGTCAGATAAATATAACAAATGAATACATATATTACACTTTCCTACTAATCAGATAATTGCTTCCTACAGATACATTAAGCAATGAAGAAAACATAAAATATAAACAATACACGACATCTTGGTGAGTGTGGGTGAGGATTTACAACCCCAGGAAAATCAAAGTCTACTTGATAATAACAGGCTTACATTTTTTCTTAGTAATTCCAAATATAATGTGTTTAGTTAGTTTCTCTTAATCATACATCATATATACATTTATAATGCGACTCACTGAAGAGAAATTTAATTGCTTCACTTACTGTCGTATCATAACGTTTTAATTTATTTGTTCCTGTGCAATTTATTTTTTTCTATTGCACTACATCAGCTCTATTACCGCGCAAGTTTCGTATTTCAACATTTAAAAATAATTTTCTGTTTGGTCCTTCCAGATAATTTACAAGTAAATTTCTCAAGCATAATCAGTGAATGAGATAACATATTTATATTTTACGTATAACGGGTGTTCCTTTAAGAACGCATTGACTTCATGTGTTCCACTAGCTGTATCAGTCTTGGACACTGCATCCATAGTATGTTGTTATTTACATTATAGATCTAGTTATTTCACGCGAAAGATTTCATATCACATAGCCTGCTATTATATGTATTTACTATGGCACCCGAAATGTCACATATTTTGCTGTTATTTACATATACATTTAGTCATATAACCTGAAAGATTTGATGCCATATAATCCGCTATTATTTATATTACGCATTGAGTTAGCACCTCCAAGATGTCTGCGTAATAGCTTGTCTTATTGAGATCGTATACTTTTAATCATACGGCCTGAAAGATGTGTGTGTGTGTGTGTGTGTGTGTGTGTGTGTGTGTGTGTGTGTGTGTGTGTGTGTGTGTGTGTATGTGTGTGCAAGAGAGAGAGTAAGAGAGTTATCTGATCTACAATATGTGACATCGCAAAACATGTTGTGATATAGATACAAATATATGCGGTTCGGTCAATTGAAACATGTACACATGACTATACAGATATGATACCACAGAGCCTACTGTCATTTAGACTATACAAATACCTGTGATTCTGAAACCCGAAAGATGTGACCTCACACACTACTGTCATGTAAACTATACACGTATCTGTGGTTCTGAAACCTGATGTGACATCTCAGAGTCTATTGAGCATTATTGCGACCTGACAGATGTGACAGCTCAGACGATAATTCCTCATGCTATTATACCACACATTTTCTGTACGTGGCAGATGTGATAGTGTGTGCGTGCGTGCATATGTGAGAGTGTATGTGTGCGTACGCACTATCATAGCTTTTTTCACAATTTTGCATGAAGTCTGAGACAAAGTTTCAGTTTGATAATGACAGCCATGAGTTGCGTGAACGTGTACGCATAACTTTATTTTTATTTATTCTAAAATGTTGATTTTCTTAAGGTTTAAAAAAATTATTTGAAACAGTCTGAAGTGCAAGGACAGTTTATTTTATAATATTTTAATTGTATTTATTTGTTTTATCTTTTGCTGTGAAGTACACAAAGTTAATGTATTTCAATACAGGCGATGAGTTCTCAGAAATAAAATTTTCTAAAATTATTGGTGCATTTTAATAAATAGTTTATATGAAATGATTAATTAAAAAAATCCAGAAGCTTTAAACAATTTTTAACAAACTTAGACTGGATTTTATATAAAATTCGATCAGATTCCATTATCATTTCGTTAGAAATTCGCACTTTTAAGTTTTGTTAATAATTCAAACTTTTAAGATAAACTTATAAATATAAACTTATATATTCCATGCAACAACATATTTGGTTGGCACCGTTTCACTTTTATCATAATATCATACGTTTAGAAAAGACCTTGAAACTCTAGTTACATTTTTGTTTTTGAAACAAATAACTAAGTGCGATATTAATTTTATACACTGAAGAATTATATTTCAAATCGGTGACAAAAACATAATTGTATTATACTTTCTATTACTTAAGATAATTTCTTTTCTTTAGCATTTAAAAGTTCCATGTTGCGTATAGTTTGCCCAGCCCATGATTAGTCATTCAGGCGCTCTCAGTTTCCTATGGACAGTAATCTACTAAACCCTGTGCCCAAACCGGCTGTTATAGGATGTCTTATCTGGCGCTTGTAAGTTTAGCTTATTCTGCGTTTTGTAGTTTGTTTAATCATGTGCTTTTAGTTCTTACTTATTCCGTGATTCATCGTCATGTTTCTTTTATCCTGCATATATAAATGTGTCTTGTCAGTATTTGCATGTCTGTCTTATTTTGTTTGTATGTCTGTCTAATTCTGTGTTTGTAGAGCTTTTCTATCCAATGTTTATGGGAAAGTCTTATTCTGTTTGTTTATCTGTTTCTTTGTTTGTAGAACTATCCTATACTGTGTTGTACGTGTATCTTATTTTGACTTTTATGTCTGTTTTATTTTGCTGATCATATGTTTGTAGGTGTGTCTTATTATTTGCTGAAAATTCCCTCTTATTTTGCTGTATGATTTGTAGCATCTTGCTCGTAGGTCTCAATACTATTTGTAGGTCTGTTTTATTCTGTTTGTAGGTGTTTCATCCTGCTTGTAGGTTTGTCTTGTTTTGTGTTTGTAGACCTGATTTATCCTGTGTTGTAGATATCTTATTCTGCTTGTACGTATCTCTAATTTTGCGTCTATAGATGTGTCGTATCTTACGTTTAAAGATATGATTATTTTATGTGTTTATATGCTTGATTTATCCTGTGTTTGTAGGCATGTCATTCATTGTCTGTAGGTTTGATGTATCAGTGTTTGTTGGTCTGATCCTGACAAATTAATGATTAAATTATTTAATTAAGCATGCACTCGCTTCCATAATTATCGTTTTTAAAGAATGAAGAATATGTAGGAACAAGTCAGTTTTAATGCAATACAAAATGTAGGGATCCTTTCACTCCAATGCTAATAGTAATGCAAATTTTATTTTTAACCTGGATTCAGAATTCGAGGTAATGAAACGTATATCGCTACTTACATCTAGAATTAAATTCTCAGCACATATATTCAGCACATGCTAGCAGATATCCTTTTAAAAAAATCAGCTAATCCCCTAAATCAGCGAAATTCTGATTCAATCAAAAGGATACCTAGCATTCTTCAGTTGTCAACTTCCTGTATTACGATGACTTAAGCAGTCTAATCGTCGGTTAAATCCAATTTTGCACTTTAATCGGACACTCTGTCCTTTCTCAAGCAAATGTAATTTCTCAAACTACTGTTTGCTTGTCTTATCCTGCCTCAAGCAACTGTCTTCTTTGTCTTGCCCTGTCTCAAACAACTATCTTTGTCTTGCCCTGTCTCAAACAACTATCTTTGTCTTGCCTCAAGCAAGTGTCTTCTTTGTCTTGTCTTGTCTCAAACAACTAACTTTGTCTTGCCCTGTCTCAAACAACTATCTTTGTCTTGCCTTGTCTCAAACAACTATCTTTGTCTTGTCTTGTCTCAAACAACTATCTTTGTCTTGCCCTGTCTCAAACAACTGTCTTTGTCTTGCCTCAAGCAACTGTCTTCTTGGTCGTGTCCTGTCTCAAACAACTGTCTTCTCCTGGTCTTTGGTAGATAAAGTTATATTTCTTGTATTAATCAGTCTCAGATGGAGTCTCCTAAATATGTCATCTCTACTTGTTCAGTTGATATAAGAGAAATTAGCTACTAAGTTATTAAAAGAAAATTGCTGTTCATTGGTTTTAAACTTTACATCAGAGTAAATCGGGACAGGAGAAGAATTGCAATCTGTCTCATCATACAGCGTGTTAGTCAGCCTTGTGTGTTTAAAGGTTTATCTTATCTTGTGTAGATAAGTCTGTTTTTGGAGGTCTGTCTTATTGGCTTACATGTTTGTCTTAACGTATAGAGCAGATCAGTTTTATTCTGTTCGTATGTCACTCTGACTCTAAGGTGCATGTCAATTTCTTTGATTATAGATCTCTCTTATCTATAATGCAGGTAAGCTTTAGTCTGTGTTTCTAAGTCTATCTAATCCTATAGCGCTGGTCAGTTTTATCCTGTGTTTATATGTCTATCTAATCCTATAGCGCTGGTCAGTTTTACCCTGTGTTTATATGTCTATCTAATCCTATAGCGCTGGTCAGTTTTACCCTGTGTTTATATGTCTATCTAATCCTATAGCGCTGGTCAGTTTTATCCTGTGTTTCTATCTAATCCTATAGCGCTGGTCAGTTTTACCCTGTGTTTATATGTCTATCTAATCCTATAGCGCTGGTCAGTTTTACCCTGTGTTTCTAAGTCTATCTAATCCTATAGCGCTGGTCAGTTTTACCCTGTGTTTATATGTCTATCTAATCCTATAGCGCTGGTCAGTTTTACCCTGTGTTTCTAAGTCTGTCTAATCCTTTAGCGCTGGTCAGTTTTACCTTGTGTTTCTAAATCTATCTAATCCTATAGCGCTGGTCAGTTTTATCCTGTGTTTCTAAGTCTATCTAATCCTATAGCGCTGGTCAGTTTTACCCTGTGTTTATATGTCTATCTAATCCTATAGCGCTGGTCAGTTTTATCCTGTGTTTCTAAGTCTATCTAATCCTATAGCGCTGGTCAGTTTTACCCTGTGTTTATATGTCTATCTAATCCTATAGCGCTGGTTAGTTTTACCCTGTGTTTCTAAGTCTATCTAATCCTTTAGCGCTGGTCAGTTTTACCTTGTGTTTCTATCTAATCCTATAGCGCTGGTCAGTTTTATCCTGTGTTTCTAAGTCTATCTAATCCTATAGCGCTGGTCAGTTTTACCCTGTGTTTCTAAGTCTATCTAATCCTATAGCGCTGGTCAGTTTTATCCTGTGCTTTTAGGTATTGTTGGGATTCATATCAGTCATAGTCTGTGCGAGTAGGTGTGTCTTAGCCTGTGTTTGTAGGTGTTAATTATCAGTAAGTATATATCTTATTCAATATTGTGTGTTTATAAATCTATCTTATCTGTATTAGTAGGACTCTTATAAACTGTCTTATCTTAGACTCTTAGTTTGTCTTATCTTGTTTGGAGCATTTTATACTATAAGTGTAGAGAGATTTTAGCACTTGAAAAGTAATTAGTAGTAAGGTCAATACTTTTCAAGTCTAATTATGTTTATGATACACTCATTTCATTACAAACAACAACAAAAACAAAAACAAATCCTCTCATTTACCGTCAAGATATATTACTTAACACAAATCTGTTATAATTTTTTCATATATTACAATACTCCTATGACATAGTCGCATGATTTAAAAAAAATAAATAAGCAGTTACAACGATCCTTTATAATACAAACTTGGTTGTATTAAAAGTTATTAAAAGTTACTTATTAGTTACTTACCAGTTGAACTGAATCCAATAAGACTATTATTATAAGTTTCTTGATGTTACTGTCACATTTCAGGGTATTATTACATTTCATACTTCTACTATAAGTAATTCGTTATAATCCTCATCATTGTCATAGTTTTTGTTGCTGTTAACAGTAATAAAATAAGGGAGGATTTGTTTGCTATGGTCTCTCACCTCTGTGTATAGCCAGCAGAATCATCAAAATAAACATCGAAAGCAGATTAAAATCACGGCGCAGCACGTTTTGTTCTCCTAAATAGAGTAAAATAGGGAATTAACTAGATATGATATCTATTTTTAAAAAAAATAAAATAATAGATTTTATTTTTTACAGAGCTACTGTAAACAGATTTTAAAGCGTTATTTTTAAAAAATAAAAGAGTAGTTTAGGAGCTAATTTAATAAAAGCAATATTAGAGCGTTAGTGACAAGAAGTAGTTTTAGAGCGCTAATGAAAAGTTAGTTTTGAGAGCATCTGTAAATGTAGTTTTTAGAGTTTGATAGACAAGAAGTAGTTTTAGAACGCTAATGAAAAGTTAGTTTTGAGAGCATCTGTAAATGTAGTTTTTAGAGTTTGATAGACAAGAAGTAGTTTTAGAAAGCTAATGAAAAGTTAGTTTTGAGAGCATCTGTAAATGTAGTTTTTAGAGTGTGACTGGGAAAATAATTCAGAGCGGTACCGAAAAACCCCAAACAAAACAGTGTGAATCTTTGTGTAAGTGTTCATTCACACGATAGCTGAGTGCTCTTTGCCTAGTGGCACTCTGCGGAGTATTTCATTTTATCCATAAAACTTCGTAGTGACATTGACCATTGGATATAATATTCGCACTGTCCATTAGACCCGATAATGATACTGTCAGTTGGACCTGATTTGGCATTGTCCTTAATATTTCATAATACTTTATAGTGACAGCCTGTCGATTGGAAAGTGGCATTGTCGATTGGACTGATACGGCACTGTCCTTAGTTTTTCATAATGATATATCCATAATTCTTTATAATGGCACTGTCCTTTGAACCTAAAAGACCTTGTCAATACTTCACAGTGACACTGTATATAGAAATTGACATTTACGAGTACTAATATTTAACTTATCTGTATTAACCAGTATTCATTAACCAAAATTTTCTTGTGTTTGACTAAAGTTTGCTTCTTACTTCCGGTATTTTCGCGAATGTGTTTTTCCAAGTATGTGGATAAAGGTATGTCATAATGATATTTTGTCAAGAGAACATTTTTAGTAGAAAACAACATGATTTAAATAAAACTTAAATTTTAGAAAATTTTTAATGGAATACCAGTGTGAAAGGCTACTAGAAAATACATTTATAGACTATTAGGACAATTCAAAAGGTTACTATAAGAAAATAGAGTACTAGGATAATAGATTACTGCCAGAAAATACATTTATAGACTACTAGGACAACGAATTGGGCTTCTACCAGCATATACATCATCAGGCAATCCAAGACATGTATATGTATGTGTGTTTGACGCAACCATAACAATATATGTATATGTTTGACGGTGATAACAATAAACGTGTGTATAACGGCAACCAAATACGATACACGTGCTTGTAGGACGCAGTTATAGATAATAAACATTTTTACAACGGCAACCAATAAGATATATGTGCACGAACAAAACGGTAACCTCAATTCATGTGTTAAAATTACAGTAGTCCAGTTGCGTGTTTGCAAAGCAACCAAGACAATATAAATGAATATAACTGCAAGCAAAGACAAAGCATGTGTTTTATGAGTGAATAAGTTTTTCTGATATCTGCCACTCTTCAAATTAGGTCTATGTCACTACTCGGACCCAGTCCCAGTCCTAGTCATCAGCATAGTCCGAACTCACTCCGCACGTCAATGATTGAATGAGTACCCAGCTTGCACTTGCTTTTTACCAAATCACGACGCTTTTCACCGCTTTTATCACCGTAGAGCTAGAAACTTTCTCACGGCTTTTACACTTAGCACTCAGACTTTGATGGGATAACATTTTCTTTGCAAAAATTTCTTACTTTTTAAAAATAGAAAAAAGCAATAATAAAATCATAAAATGAAAGCAATGTATTAATATCAACAAATACAGTGCTTAAAATTCAATCAAATAGTCTAATTAAATAAATAATAATCGCATACACATTTAAAAAATAAACTTAATCAAAAGCACAATAGTAACATATACATTAATAAACCAATCAATGAAGCTAACTCGAGAACAAGTTACATGCATACATAAACCGCTCTTTTTTTTTCTCTCTCTCTCTGCTCTCTTTCTCTCTCATACGCGCGCGCGCGCACGCACGCACGCACGCACGCACGCACGCACGCACGCACGCACGCACGCACGCGCACACACACGCACACACACACACACACACACACACACACACACACACACACACACACATAACTCCCACTGTTCTCGAAATCAACACGACGACTAAAGGTCTCAGTGGGTACATACATACAGACATGCCTGTTCTTGGCACATTTGCAGTTCTGTAAATGTAGCGTTTGGCATTAGTTGTGATAGTATCAGAGAGTAGTGTGTTACGGCATAGTCCATATTCGAGGATTTGATTGCAGAATAACAATGAATGATTTAATGGTTATAAGATAGATAATAGTCTAATAGTTCTAGCCCCCAGCCACCCAACAATCCTAGTTATTTAGATGAAACAATTATGAATAAATAAATTATGTGGTTTTCTAGTGGCAACTATTTATTAATGAATAAACGTTAGCTAAAGTGCGATAATGACTAAGCATGGAAACAAAAATAAAGTTATACCCTTTCTAATCCGAGAGGGTTAATTATTGAGCTCGCCCTTGCAGCACCAAATGCTATTTGGGATTGACAAGTTATGTATCAGTACTCTTGACACTGAAGTCAGAACCTGATTTTATTTTATGTTTTTATAAGGTATTCTTGGATACGTGCTCTAGGTGTGATGATAGATTTCTTAACAAAGCAGTTTCAGTTATTTAAAAAAAAATTGTACAGAAGGTGGTGGATGGAATATGACAAACATGAACTATTTCAGCAGAAGAGTAGTTTTCTGCAACAAGAATGGTTGATATAGTGGTAGAGCACGAACTTCGGTAATAAACCAATGATTAACATTATTGCACCAATTGTATTATTACTAATGGGCGGCAATATAGTATAACCTCAGTGACACTCACTTGAAACACTGAGGCACATTCTTTTTATAAATAACATCAAAGTCGTTAACATTCGCAAACATCGTATTTTAAAAAAAAAAATACTTTTCGTTCTCTCTCTCCCCCCTCTCTGCCTCTTTCCCCCCTTCTTCGTCATTCTATTTCTTTTCTTCTTTGTCAACAAATTTGACACAAGCACAAGAAATTGAAAGCAAAAGCTAAGCGAGTCGGAAGTGACGTACTGACTTAGAGGCAATGCCATGACTATCATAGAGATAATCCATAAGCAAGACATTCATTTATCTATTAACTAGGATACTCACAGCAATGCATTAGCTCCAAGAGAAGTTAAAGAATAGTTAACGGTACAGATTTATCGACAAATAAATCTTGGTTTTAAGCTTGAAAATCTCATCTCTTTAAATACGAAGCAAAATGCAATTATCTTTTATAGAAGTAAACAGAGAATTTTTCAACATTTAAAGTTACAGACTTTCTGTCGTATTAGTTTTAAAGAACATGAAATTATCAAATTCTAATCATTTTGGATCATAATTGTCTAATTTTCATATGCTAATTCAATTTCATATTTATGTAATTTTGACACATGTGCTGCAGATATGTATGATGTTCTTAGACACGCAAAGAGAATGCGGAGCTTTTGCAGCACATTCTGGATGGGGCTATTAGGTACAGCCAGTTCCAAGCTGTGACAAGCATTTTGGAGAATTGTGCAGCATAAATAGGACTCTTAGGTACACCAAGTTCCAGACAACGATGAACACACTCTAAGCACTTTGCACAGCACTGTGTAATGGTTGAAGCTCTCTTTGAACCATAAACCATAATGCTGATTTCTGTTTTTCTACATTCCCCGTTCTTTAAACTGAGTAAACTAAGCAAATGCTTTGTCAGAGGTGCTTCCATATACATATATCGAAATTTGTTGAACGGCCACAAGTGAGGAGAATGCGACAAGCCAAAGCAAATACAGAGCTTCTTGTCACTGGCTGGTCCAGACGTGCTTGTAATGTGAATACCACTGCAATTCGTGATGAATTTATAACTGACGGGGCCAAGCATAGACTTATAAGGTGAATACCACTGCAGTTATTGATGAATTTATACTGACTGAACCAGACATCGGCTTATAATGTGAATACCACTGCAATTATTGATGAATTTATAACTGACGGGGCCAAGCATAGACTTATAAGGTGAATACCACTGCAGTTATTGATGAATTTATACTGACTGAACCAGACATCGGCTTATAATGTGAATACCTAGGAAAGTTTAGGGCAAAATATTGAGAGTTTTTAAATATTCTACAAATCAAATCTTGAATTAGCTATTTAAAGATATAATTTAGCATCGAAACCCTGCAATTACAGGTTTACAGAATCAATACGTTTAAATGATACCATATAGATAAATGTAATCAATAGATGTAGAGAGGTATTAAAAATTTATTTAGTTTAGATCTCGGGTAAATTGTTTGTCTTGGTGATTTTGACATCAACTGATGTCACATTCTATAAGATCAAGTTGATTAAATAGGGTTATGGTAAAGCATCCAACAATGATGAACTTATATTCTCTGAGACAAGAACTGTTAAGTAATCAAAAGGAATTTTAACAATAATAAGATTTACTTATTAGATCTGTCTTCGACTACCTGTGTGTAGTGCTCATTTCAAACTAGACAGTGTATTTTTGAATGAATAATTTAAACTAGACAGTTTGGTTTTTAAGTGCATAATTCAAAATAGAGAGAGAGTCATTAGAATGTGCAATTTAAACTAGACAGTGTAGTTGTGAGTGCTTGATTCAAAGTGGATGGGGTATGCACAACTCAAACTAGCCAGTGGATGGGGTATGTACAACTCAAACTAGCCAGTGGGTGGGGTATGCGCAATTTATACTAGCCAGTGGATGGGGTATGCACAACTCAAACTAGCCAGTGGATGGGGTATGCACAACTCAAACTAGCCAGTGGATGGGGTATGTACAACTCAAACTAGCCAGTGGATGGGGTATGCGCAATTTATACTAGCCAGTGGATGGGGTATGTACAACTCAAACTAGCCAGTGGATGGGGTATGCACAACTCAAACTAGCCAGTGGATGGGGTATGTACAACTCAAACTAGCCAGTGGATGGGGTATGCGCAATTTATACTAGCCAGTGGATGGGGTATGTACAACTCAAACTATCCAGTGGATGGGGTATGCGCAATTTATACTAGCCAGTGGATGGGGTATGCGCAATTTATACTAGCCAGTGGATGGGGAAATCCACACGAGTAGCAAGTACTCTCTTAAATAAAATCACAAAACGTTCACTTCTCAGTGTTAAGTAATTGCTATTATTATATTTAAAGAAACACTCTGTGGTGGAGTAAATTTGCCTATCCCTATTTCTAGACTTAATTGTTATATAAATTGTTAAATAAATTGTCAAAGTAATCTGACGTTGGGCACCCCTTATGATGGTATTTTTGTAAGTGTCGAAGTTGGAATAAACAACTCGAGTTGAGAAAATGCTAGAAATTACTGATGCAATCCATTTTTATTATCCAATGGTTAAGATTTATGAGACTGGCCAATGGGCTGAGATAAAATATTTACATCTGTAGAGAATTCTATTGTCTAATCACTTGAATTTGGAGTGGCAAGAAGTCAGGTCATGAAAGGCGGCCATTAGCTTAATGGGAAGAAGCAACCTTTTCCTTGTTTTATCTGAATCTCCTGGTTTACTGATTATAAACTGCTACGAACCATGGTAGACGAGAGAAGTATCTACTACATTGTGTAAGGAATACACTCCACTCCACAGAAGTATGGTGGCAAGGTATGCTGACTACATCAAGCAATTTCTGGTACAAGAAAGTTACTGGAAATTGATACAATTGTTGTTCTCCTTGAGGGAGCTAATATGATGAAGGAGCACCAAGTTAGCCCTGAGAGAATAGGAGTGAATCAGTGTCCTACAATGTGAGAAGGGAATCACGTGGAATTGACAGTAGTAATGTGAACAATAAACTTGAGGCTTTGTTAAAAAATGCACATGAAAGACTACTGAGGCAGCACCTAAACTGGGTTATGTACAAACTATTATCGCTTATCTCTAATAACTCCATTATTGTTCCCTGATAAGAACTATCCTGTGATTTGTATAGACTCTAAATTTTCGAATTGTGATTTAGGATATAAGACTGTTTAGAATTTAAAATTATTTGGACATGGTTTTCTGGAAATATTGATGTCAAGTAATCTTTTTCATTATATTTGTTATATGTATATTTGATTGTTGATTTAATAAATTTATTGGCCTTCTTACATATAGTGATAACCTTATGTAGGAGAAGAAAATGGGTGGATGGGAGCTCGCTAAATATACATTAAAGGACGGATTTATCTTTTCCTTTAGTAAGAAGTTTTCCACCTATGGAAATATTGTATGACGGTAAATGTTTGTCTTTAATGTTGTGGAAGAGAGAAACATTTACAGCGCCCGCATATCCTCCTTTAAAGAGAGACGCGTATTGTCTTCTGGAGAATTATTAATAACATAAATTAAAATTCCCTTCACTTGTAATTAGTTATGGATGATTAATTAAGAATAATAATCATAACCATTATCTAGGTGGCATTAGGTGACACTCGTAAGCGATTTCATTAAAAACACCACAGAAGTCCTGTATATATGCACAAATACAGTATGGAAGGCATAGTCAGTGAAGTAAATACTGACCCTGTAGCCTCTGCAGTGCTTGAGGGCCTTTCGACAGAAGGGGCCCAATATTTGTTCCTTCAAAAAATATGTACTTGAAATGTGAAAAATATACACATGATCAAGTCTTCGCAGGGCGAACGGCAAGCTGATTATCTGCTATGCAAATTTTAACTGTCGAGACCGTAATTTTTTACAATCATAACCATGTAATTTGTTACATGAGTTCGTGAATGTGAACTCTATAACTTTAATCTAATGGCCAGTCTATTGGGCCCAGTGGAATTTGTGCACACACTCAGCTTAAATGAAAATAATTGTCTTTTCTTCATGTTGACTTCTCATTGTAGTATCAGTACCATTGCAACCATGTTAGGCCTACGGTAATGTTGTAAAGAGATAAAGCAGAACAATAAAGAATACAAATTAAAATGTCCCTGGTGCAATGATGTGATAGATAGATAGATAGTAGGGGTTTTGGTCACGAATTATGTTTGGTTGGACGGAATGTCCCTGACCTAAACCTGATGTGGTTGGGATAGCATTTTGTGTATGTTTGCGTGCTTGCTTGCCTGCGTTGAATGGCAGATTTTTCTCTCATGTCCGATGCAAATCTTGATATCTACTTACTAATACTCATAAGACAGACTAAGTTAAATCAGTAAATTGATACAAATCTGAAGAAAAATTATTTTTCACAAATTTAGTTCTTGTTTGTGGTATTGGGATTAATCTCGCCGGGACAAAGATTGCTGTGCTATTCAATTTGGACAATGACTAAATTCTCATAAATAAATGTTCCTCTAGCTAACAGACTGTACGAAAGCAAGATCTGGTTTTCTTTGAAGTCACATGGTATCACTGTTTCTTTATTATTTCCCTCCCTTCCGCAGTGAATTTAATAGGAAAGTGCAACTTCAGCATTTGTTTGCCATGTGGGGGTCCCGATAGATGGCCAAAAGTGCGTAACACCGAGGACTGTATTGTGGGTTCCAGACAGTAGGTTTCTGCGCGTAACATTGAGGAATGTGTTAAGGGGACCCAGATAGTAGGCTACAATTAGTAACAATGAGGACTGTGTGTGACAGAGTAAATTTGCCTATCCCTATTTTAAAACTGTTGTTAAACTGTCAGAGTAACCCGCTAATGATTGACCCTGATAAAGGCAGGAATGGCATGTAAGTGTAAGAACACACTGCACTCTACTAATGTATGGTAGCAAGATTTAGTGATTGCCCAAACAATTTCTAGTGTAGAGAAATTGTTGGACAACACTACATGTATTGTTCTGTTTGAAGGAGTCGGCATGGCGAAGGGATGGACCCAGGTTAACTCTAAATAGATGAATAGTGTTTTTCACATGCGAGTGACACACTTGGAGCTGACAGAATTGAAGTATAAATTGTGACAATGGGGCAAAGTGCGCGAAGGACTAACACTGAATCAGGTTATGTAAAGACTATTATTACTTATCTCTAATAACTTCATTTCTGTTCTATCATAAGATTACCCTGTGATTTGTATTGACTATATTTTTGAATTGCAATTTACACATAAAACTGTGAATTACAGAAATTATCCGAATGTGGGTTCTGGAAATAGTGATGTCAAGTAATCTATATCATTGTATTCGTCATATGTATATTTGATTGTTGATTTAATAAATTATTGTTAAATTTATTGACCTTTGTGCATATTGATAACCTTATGTTGGATGGGGGCCTGCTAAATATAGATTAAGGTAGGATTTGTCTTCTCCTTTAGTAAGAAGTTTTCCACCTACGGGACATTGTGTGTGAAATATTTATCTTTAAAGTTGTGGAAGAGAAATATTTAGAGCACCCGTATATCCGCCAAAGGAGAGAGAGACGAGTGATGTCTTCTGGAGGATCATATATATGTATATGATAAATTGTGATTCTCATCACTTGTAATTAGTAATGAAAGATTAATTAATTAATAATATAATCATTTTCATTAACTAAGTGGCGTTGGTGTCACCTGTCTTATGAGGTTCAGATAGTGTGCTACAGCACGTAAAATCAAAGACTCTGCTGAGGGGTCCTGATAGTAGGTTATAGCATATAACACTGAGAATTGTGTTGTGGGGTCCCGACAGTAGGCTACTATGCTTAACACTGTTTTGAGGGATCCAGACAGTAGGCTACTGCGTTTAACACTGTTTTGAGGGCTCCAGATAGTAGGCTTCAGTACGTAACACCGAGGACTGTGTTGGGGATTCAGATAGTAAGCTAGAGCGCGTAACACTGAGAGATGTATCACATAAAATATCGACAAATCACACATATACATGCCAAGGCACACAGCAACCAGCTGTTACCATGCACACAAAGTGCGTGCCGGGTTTTAGATATTGCCCAGAACACGGTTGCTAATGAAATCGCCTAGATGGACATGAAGAGCAGTGGGACTCGTGTGAAGCCGAGCAACAGAAAGCGCATGTCCACTTTGCTTTGCTTACGTGTGTGGGTTCTGGGCAATATCTAAAACCCAGTATGCACTTTGCTTACGTGTACGTTTTATAAGCAAAGAAAGATAATTAATTTGTAATATAAAAGTGGCTTGATATAATTTCTTACGACTAATTTGTTGTTCACAGTTTAATCACGGGAAAATGATACACAAAGACTTAGTGGTATAATAATTAAACCATGGCAATTTTTATATAGTGGTTTAGTTATATAATTTCGTGACCATAACTTGATTTGTTGTAATATCGCTTAGTGAACTAATTCACTGACCAGGCTATTTTGTTATTCACTTACTTAATAATGAAATGCCTTGACCAGAGAGAGGTATTTTGTTGTACAGTAGCTTAATTGTCTTAATGACAAAATCTCTTGGCTAAAGAAAGTTATTGTATTGTGCATTGCTTAATTATGCACTTCCTTGACCAGAGAAAGGTATTTTATTGTATTGTGGCTTAATCATTGACAAAAAAAAAAGAAGATAATTTGCTGTGCATTGGTTTAGTAGTGTAGTTTATTAGTTAAGTCATGGATGAAATCTAGTATGCTAGAGTAATACTTATATGGTGCTCATTATTACTATGAGTTTAATGTTTTTATTTACTTATTCGCAGCCGCTGTGTATTGTTCCAGTGGGCGACAATAAATTTAGGGTGCATTAACAGATGGGTCAAAGATCACTTACTGGCTGTATGTTTTTTAACAGCACTGTGCACTGTATTGTATTCAATTTAGTTAGAATATATAAGTTTATTATTATATAATGTTTGATATATACTTAGGAAAGAAATATTGTATTTTTATATGATTACTGATAGTATTGTATTTGTGTATTTAATGATTTAAGAATGTGAGAAAGGTTTACTTATAGGCCGCCAGTACAGTTTTCTATTTATTTTGTACATTATCTTTTAAATTATGCAATAGTGAAGTACTCTGTTTTAAGAATAATTAATGTAGTTTCTTTAGATAGTAAAATCTTCACATAACTCTTTTGCATTTAGCTGTTATTAATATTTGAAAGCACGTAAGAAAACAGAAAAGACATTTAGCGTTAATTTAGTCTGCATTGTTTACGTTGCATGCTGGAGAGTACTTTGATAGCCGTACTTTCAGGATATAATTAGAAAACTCAACCACCCTACTATTCCCTCACACACGTCGAAACGAAAATTAAACATAATATCTTCACTCTCAAGAGCCAAACTGGGAGAGAAGAAAAATGGATAGGAGAAGTATATGAGACACAGTCAATGCTTTTTTTCAGGGCAGAGAAAGCAAGCTGACCCCCTGGAAGACAGCACAAAGCCCCTCCATGCTAGAGACAAAATATACACGAAAGAAAGGATCGAAACAAATTAGATGGATGACAGCAAAATTTAAAGTATTTAAAATAAATTCTAGCATCAAAGAGCAAGAGGAGGATTTTGACGAATTCCTATTCTCAAACTTCGAACAAGAAGAAGATGAGAACCCCCTACCTCTAAAGATGGTCATGAAAGTAAGCCAGATCTGCCAAGAGCACTTCCAAAAGCCCAATAAAACAAAGATAGTCCAAGGAACATAAAAGCATCAGTGACTGCACAAGACAAAGAAGTCATTACCAATATAATTTGCAAAATTCCGCCAATAACCAAGGTAAAACAGCACAAACAGAAAAGAAAATCCAAGCCACTTTGGCGAAAGAAAGAAAACAACAACTAGCTATTACACAAACTATCTGTGTTAAGACATGACAAAATCAGTCAGACCAATCAGGAGATGCTGGAAAAAGCACTCACTGACACAGGCGGAAATCGAAGTTGCATTAAAATACACTCAGGTGTTCGAGGCCTCACCTCTATCAGAGCCTAAGATAACACCTACCATACAAGCAACAGCAGAACAAAAAGCAGAAATAAAGAAAACACAACTAAAGGAAAAGAAAAGAGGAAAAGAACGCCTCTCAACAATAGGTGAGCAAAAAAAAAATCCCGCGGAGATGCCAGTCAATAACACCAGACAGAGAATGAATAAAAGGAAATCAACACCACCACCACCAACAACGACAACGGCAGGAATACAGCCAGCCATAATATCCGCAGTGGCTTTTAAAAAAAAAAAAAACCTCATTGCGGACTTGATACATCTGATACTTGACAGTCTCTACTGACCTCCTGCCCCTTTCTACTCATATCCCAAAGATCAACACCGAGGATAGCGATGACGACAACAACACCTGTGAAGACAGGGGGTTCAACATCTCAATTGTGTACCTACTAAGTATAGATCTGGTGTAGTACTAGCCTGGACTCTGAAAGACACCCCCCATCTCCGCTCCAACAACATCATCAACAACCAGAAGACAGCGTCACCAACAACAAACCATCACTGCAGTAACCCACGGAAAACCGGGCTACTGCATGCTTCTACCAATCAGACAATCAGCGCCACGGACCCACTGGCCACCATTCATTATCAACACTCTTCAACTTTCCGTCAGCCACCATCCACTCTATCTTCATCTAGAATTCTCTCAGCAGCGGCACATCTCATGACAGGCAGTGAAATCTGCCTAGACCGGAAGCTTTCCAACTATTCCCCCAAGAACGTAACCAAAGTCTCATATTCTTAGCACCCATCACATTCCTCATAGATACAAACACCATCAACCTCCTCTAGTCCACGAAGTAAGGGCTTAATAAAAGAAAATATATTTTTTTAAATCACACAACAGATAATTATTCACAGAGCAGCGCACAACTACCAGCATAAATGGCAATAGCAACACCACACCATCTGCCCTCCCTAAATTCCAGAGAACCATTCACGATCGAGAACATCGAATGATGAAAAGTTTACTGCGGCTTCTATGAGGAAAGAAGTCAACGAGAAAAAATGTGCGTAGAAAAACGACAGAAGAGACGCACAACGACAAGAAGAGGATAGCTTGTGAAGGGAAAACCTAAGTCTCTAGGTCTTGGGGCTGGTAGTTAGGGTGGACAATTTAGGTTAAATGAAGTTAGGATAGAGTTGTGGCCAAATAATAATGAAAGTTAGAAGAAGAAAGAGCACGTATAGAGTAGGTGAAGAAGTTTTGCATGATGTATTATTTTTAGTATTTTTTTATTAGTGAAGGACCTGAAGTATGTATACTCTATTGTTGTACATTTTGGATTTTGCCGTTTTGCTTGTATTGTTTGCTGCCGTGGTCCATCACTCCAGAGACGGCGTTTAATAAAAATAAAATTATTGCTAATTTAAAGAATCTGTGTGCTGGTTATCTTTTGATATTGTTGTTTTATTTACCTATCATTCATCACCTCCTGCCTTATCAATTTTTTGCGCTAATGGCATTTCATCTTTAAAAGACCACAACCCATCCCAACTTTACAATTAAAATATTATATTTATGAATAATATCAATTAACTTTTCCTGAAGATTAAACTCTGATAGGTTTTACAAGGAAAGAAACACTAAAAAACCAAGAAACCGAGGACTTTGAAAAGTTATATCTCACTTGTATACCATGTGTCGTTTTACAACTGTTGTTTTTCCATATTACACCCATTCTATCAGTTTACATCTATTAATTATTTCTCTATGCCTGCTGTTACTTTTTCTCTATCACACAATTCTGCAGCAGTTATTTTTTATTCCTTCATTTACAGCTATTATTATTTCTCTAGTCCATCATTTAACAACTGTATTTTTTTATTTCATAATTTTATAGCTGTTGTTTCTGTATCATCTTACAGCTGTTATTTCTCTATTCCATCAAGTTTCATCTATTGCTACACCATTCTATCATTTTACATCTATTTTTACTCTATTCCAGCAGTGGTATTTCTCTAGTTCATAATTTTACAACTTTTATTTCTTTATCGAGAGCAAATCCGATATCACTTTTATAGATGTATTATTTCTGATATTTAAAATTATATTATATTAGTTGCGGGACATTTTTTCTTTCAGATATACCTAATATAATAATTTAAAAGATGGCCTCACTATCACAATTAAGATATCTTGTGCCATGAGTTGTTTATTGCAATCTTTTTGACTAAAAAGAGTCAACTTGTTTTGCCGTGATTTGGTGGTGAAATCCCTTGACCAGTTGACTAGAGACGGGTATTTTGTTGTGCTGACTTGGTTTTGAAAACCTTTGACCAGATTTCATAATTTTGTAGTTAAATCCCTTGACCAGGGAAATGTAATTTGCTGGGCCGTGACTTGATAATAAAATATTTGTATCTTGTAGAGAAACGACGGGGCGTCAAGTGTCTAATAAATCACAACAATACTATTCCACAAAAATCAATATATACATAATAATGTCTTTTATATTATTTTATATACGTAATGACTTTTTCTTTGTCAACAATTTAGCATATTTAAACAAAAGATTTAGTTTGAAACAAACATAATTGTTAATATACTACATGAAAACATACATACCAAGGCCTATCACTGCCCTGTGTTCAGTAACATAAACGTTTGAAATCGTGCATCAAAATCATAGCAAATATAATATATGTGTGTGTGTGTGTGAGAGAGAGAGAGAGAGAGAGAGAGAGAGAGAGAGAGAGAGAGAGAGAGAGAGAGAGAGAGAGAGAGAGAGAGAGAGTATGTGCTTGTATTTGTGTGTGATCTTTGCTCTTAATCTGGTATAATGCATATTGGAAGCAAAAAGTTAATCGCCTAACACAGTGGTGCACAAACTTTTTGAGTTGGGGGCCAAAATCTGACTTGTCGAAACCGTCGGGGGGCCACAAAAAAGTGAAGATCAAAATCGTCCCATACAAGACGGATATTACATCTAAGAACACACAAATGACGATTAAGACTATAATTATGACAAAGAAGTTGTATACTAAGACTCATTCTAAAAATGTTATGATATGTCAACTTTCACAAAGTCAGTGGGATGGATAGTGCTGCATGTCATCTGCAAGCTTCAAAATGTCAGGCTTGATGTTTGATGTTGAAAGATGCAAAATTGCTTCCAGATTATCATCAGTCAGCTGACCGCAGGTGTTGCTTTTGTTCAGTTTCATCTGTGAGAAAGCCTGTTTGCAGCAATATGTGCTGCCAAGTATGCTGGTGTGGACAAGTGCATTATCCAATCATCCTTAAACTGCTGGTTTTCCTTGTCAACTTTTCTTTTAAGATTAGCTGCCATTTTGTCACAAAAATATAATCAAAATAAACAACAGAATGTGGTAGATCAGACACTAAAGCTTAACAGCTACTGACCAACCATATCAAGGAAGGGGCAAGCATGTATGTGTGGGGTTTGCTGCCTATCTTGGTATAGCTTTTTTCTCTTGCCTCTGTGAGTGTTATGTCAGCGGGCAGATTTTCATCTGCACGGAGCGCCTGGAAAAATGGGTCAGGAGGTGCTGCTTTGTTTCAAACCACTCAGTGTATGAGTAAACATTTGACTTTTTCGTTTGACATGGCGGGCCACTCGGCGGCTCTTCGCGGGCCGGAGTTTGTGCACCCCTGCCCTAACATATAAGGTACTGAGCGCAGGGAACGATAACTACTTCCGCTAAAACTTTTTAAAAAGTGGTAAATTTTATTTTTATAAAACTGCTTTAAAAGTATTCAATAACTATTTGTTGCTTTGTTTATAATAAAAAGCAATACATATTTTGAAATAATTATCTACTATATAATGCGCTAGGTCATATATTGGTTCTGAAACAGACATGCACACTGGCTAGGTAGAAAGCGAACACACACATATATCATTGTTCATTCAATATTATTTGAATAATTATTGTTCAGCAGGGTTTTAACCCTTTCTAATAGCAACTCCAGTTGGGGGTGGGTGGGGTGAACCACTCTGAATATATCATTATTCAACCAGTTTTACCCCATTTCTTTGTCAGTTTGATGTGTCTGAATATGTTTAGATTGGAATATATCTCCCTGTATCTGTTTTTAATCATGGTCAATTATAACTGACCAAAAATTAGATAGGGTTCGACGGTCTTGCGATGTTAAAATGAAAATTATTGGCTGATATGAGGAGGGAAAAACTAGTGAATGGGGACGATTTGACATTCACTGAAACGTGGTTTATAAAACAATATTTGCCATTTAAGTACATGAAAAATCTGTGGTTAGACTTGAATTAGATCCATCAAATCTAAAATTAAAATAAAAACACATGCGGCAATTGATCTCATCCAACGACAGCTTTTTTTCATTTTAGTATTGTGATAATTTAATTGTTCGCTTAGAATAATGCTTTAGTTTTATAATATAATGATTGGTTTTGTTATTTTATGAACATTTAGTGACCCCATATGAAGTGATTAAAATGGCAGTTGCTTAGAAGTAAAATCTTGACTGTTGAAAGAGGGGTAATTTGTTGTGCAATGCCTTACTTGGAAGTAAAATCTTTGACTGTTGAAAGAGGGGTAATTTGTTGTGTGTGCCTTGCTTGGAAGTAAAATCTTTGACTGTTGAAAGAGGGGTAATTTGTTGTGCAATGCCTTGCTTAGTAGTAAAATCCTTTGCCCGTTGAGAGAAAGATAATTTGTTGTTGTACAATTGAGTAGTGGCTCCGTAGTAAGTAGCCGTCAATTTGTTGTACAGTAATGGCTTAGTAGTAAAAGCCTTGACCAAATGAAATCGTTAATTCGATGTAGAATAGTGGTTTTTATCTCGGGTTCGATAAAGTGTAAAGTTGTCTGCATTGTCGAGTTTTAATTGACGCTTTGTTAATACAAACTCGACAATGAAGTAAACTTAAACTTATTTGAATAAGATTTATCTATACACATTTGTCAGTTATGATTAAATTATGGCTCAAAGTTAATTTTTATTTAGGGAATAAATGAAGAAAATGAAAAATAAAAATAAATAAGAAAGTATAAATAACTGTTGACAGACAAATGCAGATAAATTATTTGGCGGTAAACATTTGGATAGTTTCTTCATGCTTACTTTAAGTCGGTTTAGTGGAAACCATTCTCATAACAAAAAGTATTCAGTCTCAGGCAGAGAAAATCTAACTTAATAGATTTCTTTATCTCATACAATTTAAATATTTATAATAAATAATTTATGTCCAGCAGAATAATGCAACACACAAAATAATGTCTTACTGATTTACGAATAAAGGCCTTCACAATATGTGTACAGTATAGTATTTTTATAGTTAGTTTGTGTATAATGCTTAATTTATTTTTTAAATTATCTTTCTGGGAAATGAAGAGAGATTATATTATATGTAAAATGCAGATTTTTTCCTAAGATGAACATTAATCTTTTGCCAACAAAACATCTCTGTATCCAAGCATGCGCGCGCACACACAAACTATATGCACAACACACGCACATACATGCACATATGCGCAATATAAAAAGGGCAATATCAGATATCTTATATGGCGTATTGGTGGGTGAACATAATTCTAAATATTGGTATATTGTGTGACATATTCACTTTTCTTGCACCTTGAAGCTTTGAACTAAAACCTGTGATAGTATTGACTGATGCTACAAACAGTGATTATGCTTAGTACACAAGTGCCGATTGATACTTCTAGTACTGAGATGGTGTTACAAATAGAAATTATGCTAAATTATTAGAAATTATGTTAATAGTATAGATTAATGTTACACATAGTGATTAATACTACAAGTATCAGTTCTGTAACACAAGTATGGATGCTATATTACTAACAGATGATACAAGATCTGATTGTCCTATACCAACTGATCACATACACACATATTCACACACACACACACACGTACACACACACACACACACACACACACACACACACACACACACACACACACACACATAAAATAGGTACACATGCAGTCATCGAAAAAAACTATTAATGCATCAACGCGAAAAAGGGGACATAATATATTAATATATATCAGACTATGTGATTACTGAGCTAAAACAATCGAAACATATTTCATTCGTGGGAGTGTGAACATTGCCCTGCTTTACCTATAATCTACTATCTAAAACTGTTGTTTACAACCTCTGGATCGCGAGATGTTATTTTTTTTTTGATGTTTTGCATCTACATGACGTAGAAAGAAATTTATTTTTAATTTGTAAAATTTTTTATTATCTTCTCTTTCTTAATGATGTACATTAGGACGCCAGGCAAAACTATTTGAAAAGTTATAGGTTGCAAACAAAAAAGGTTGGGAAGCATTGATTAAGAATGTGATGCATAAGCCTCTAAAATTACACATGCATGTACAATCACCAAGACCTTTCAAAACGTATCAAATTTACTAATTTCAAGTGAAACTGAAACTACACAAAGATACCTATTAAGACAGAACATTATATTTTAAGAAACCAAAGAAACATAACTTTCACAAAATACGGCAGAGCAGCATAAATAATGTTAATTGCTAAGTGAATCGGCCCTCAGTGACTCATCTATGATTAAATAATGCGTGTCTCCTTCGGGTAGAGCATAAGCAAAGCGTTAATCTAGTCTGGAATCATTCTTAGTTACTCTAACAATACAATAATATTGTAGTCTGAGCCTGTTAAAATGACACATTTATGATGATGGAGTAACATTTAGGCTTATATTTCTTTCTGGTATAGCGATATGAAGAAAGTTCCTAAAATAAAGCTATCATTAAGTGTTGTTTTTTCTCTCTCCATCTTATAGAAAAATGTAATCGACAGCTAAAACGACAATGATTTCTGAGATCAACAATGGCAGAGTGAAACCTGCTGATACCAAGAAATTCTAATTTGAGCATGACATGGTTCACCAATGACCTTACGTCATAAGCCAAAATCATAAACTGGTAATGAATGAAAACAAGTCATTTACTAGAGAATCAGTTTACGTTTCATTACTTATGCAAAGATAATAACCTTTTATCAATCATTATACTACTTAGAAGAAGCGCTCTAGTGATAGTCGGTAAATCTATTTTCCGATTAAATTAAGCTCGTAAGGATCCTTTCATCTTAAGATCTTCTCGGCCCTGAATAACTCTGGAGGGATTTGGTTTCTTTCACTTATGTTAGGGTCATGATCACCATGTGGACTGTTCAGTATCTACCTCCCCCCCCCCAATCAAAAAAACAACAACAAAACAACCCAACACAAATAAAAGAAAAAAAGAAAGGGTGTATCTATCAAGCTAAAGAGTATTAGGGTATCCTATAATATAATGCTGATTTTCCATAGTCTTTATTTGCTTTTTTTTTTTTTTAAAGTTTTCTTGGGATGTGTTTCTCAGACGATGTAGGATTAACTCTGATCTTTTGGGACTGATTTCATCACGAACAAAGACAGAATGTGCTGGTCACATGGTCAGTCGGGTTAAATATCTGGTGAATTATTACAACTTGACTTACTAGGTTGGCCAAGATATATTCCATTTCGAAATAAGGAATTCATAAATATACGAGACCCACATATCTGTTGCTAAAATCGCTGATATATGTGCTCCTATGTTGATTTTATGGCCCAAATTTTGCTGGTAACAAACGATATTTTAATTCGTACCTTTACCATAAGGGAAATGATTCGCTTCGTACTTTATTAGCTTCTGAATATTTAGCGATATTATTAAGATTGAATTTGTTAGTTTCCCCGCTACATTCAATGGTATCGTCAACGAATCAACTTGGTGCCAGACCACAGTATTCTGATAGTGGTAATCCGTCTACCAAAAGTAGCCAATTCGAAGAGTAGTCACTATTGAACCTAAGTGGGTCGGTACTACCTAGAACTATAATTATCAAGACTCTGTCGCATCAGTCATAGTTCACTCTGATTCTTCTCATTTCTTTATGGGAAATTATCATACACCGACTGATTATTACAATCACAGTCTGTTCAATGATTTAAATGATTATCGCGAAACGACTTACTCAAGTCAATCTAGCATTAAGGATATGTTGCATTTGTGTTCGTCAAACGCTGTCTGATTTCAGTACATTTTAAAATATTACGATGTAAACTAAACAGATTGCGTTTATAAAATATATTTTTGTTTCATTAGCTTTAAAAAAATATATTAATGGTAAGCAGATGACAAACAATATACAAAACCCAAACACTTTAGCTGATTTTATTTTCTGACCAATGAAATATCTTGTTACAGACGAAGACCGCCCAAACCTCTAAAAAGAATACTATTTAATAAAATTTTATAGAAGTATAAGAGCTACTATAAATATAAATTTAGAAGAGAGTTTTTAAAGTTGTAAATATGAAATGTGACTGTAATGGCTACTATTGAAACATATTTTCTTTGTTTACAGTATTTGTTACGTAAACGGCCTTTTCATAACAATCATGGCGGCAATTAGAATTCACGACAGCGTGATTGTCCTGATCAGTGGACTATCTGTTGCTGTGGCAAATGTTCGGTAAAAAATTCATTAATAATATCGTATCATCTTAGGTTATAATTTCTATAATTAGAAGTATGAAAAACTGTGTGTTGAATGATAATACGTTGTTTTGGATGAAAATCGAAGGATGACTTGCACACATTTTGTTTCTTAGTCAAGTTTGTGGGAGGCGCTTTTTTCATTGATTTGTGGGCGGTCGCTCATGCCGTTCGTGTTTATTGATCTGAGTCTAATCGATACGTTTTATCAATGGGAACACACTTCAGGGAATCGGTGTGTGTTGGAATTTACTACGGAATACGCACGGTTCGATTTTTTGGCCCCTGGAGGGCCATTTACGAGACCTCTCATGTTGCGTCCAATGCACGGATTTATTCACGTGACAGAATCTTGGAGGGTCTTTAAAGAGCAAAATAGTTGTGGTGACAGGCGATATCTGTCATTTCCTCAATAAAATCTCTTTGAAGTAATCTTCCTTTATTTTTCTGTTTTGTTCTTTGGATTCATAATATTTTAATTTATTTATTCCCCCCCCCCCCCTGCTTTATTGCAAGATTTTAGAGTTATTTAGAAACTATTTGAATAAACAAACGAACATAATTCTGAATTATTACAATAAATTATTTTGCTTTTTCTCAGCAACTACTCTACAGTTACTATAATTAATGACACATTATTTAAACCAAAATCCTGGTTTGAATATTTAATTTTATATATAAAAATATCATATCTGATTTTTTTTTTTATAAACATGTAACTTAGCATGCACCTGGTTTATTAAAACTGAAAATACAAGTTTTGGTTATTAGTTATTAGCCTGTAATTTATTTTCAATCCTATTATTAATGATTATGGCTTCATATAATCTGTTATGAGGCTATAATTGTTTATTAATGAAATAGAACTATCAAGAAATTCTTGAAGAATGTTTATACATGTAATGATATTTTAAAAGTATGCATAAAGTCAAGAGGTGTTTCATTGGATAGTTTATAAAAAGAAAAAAATGTTTTAATTTTAATACAGTCAATAGATAAAAATGAAAAGTTATTACACTTAAACTACAGTTATTTTATTGATGCCATCTGTATCTCTCTCATTTCCCTTTCTTTTTTGTTGTTGAAATATCTTATTATTCATAAAATTATTTTTATTAGATAGATGAATTATGTAATCTTAATTTCTCATATTTTTAATAAAGTGAAACCAAATTAATTAGTTGTTTTTCATTTGTTTTAATTATTTTAATAGCTTATTATGAAATATGAATAAATACATGTATGAAATTAAATTGTCTTGGAAATGTGTATATTTATCTATCATTATTGACATAAATCTATTTAGAAAGTTTTAATTAAATTTATTCTAGTAAATTTCTACATTAAATTTTTAAATAAAAATATTTTATTAACAAGTACATAATAATGAATACAATGCACACACACACACACACACACACATTAGTAAGCACTCTCTTTGTCCAGTAGGTAAATTGGCAATTTTTAACAGTCCCCTTGCTCCATATCATGGTGTATTTTCTTTCATAACCCTTTTCCATCTTGCTTTCCTAACTCCTTCCTGTGTATGCAATGTAATAGGTCCCCAAATATAATATTTTCATATATTTGTTGTGCAGATGTTGTTACAAATTAAGTATAAGTATTTAAATTATTACAGATCATAACTGTACATATCAATGTCCAGTGTCTTCTTTGTGTATCAGTTTCAATTTTCATCCGTCTGTTTACATACTAAGGCCTTAAAGAGATAAGTACCATTTACAGTAATACTCTGTTATACATTTTAGTCAACAACCATCTTTTCAATCAATAGTTTAGTCAATAGATATTTTTCTATTAAAACACTGAAATGATAAATCTTATGTTCATATCACTAGTGGATAGTTCACATGGTTTGATAGTATTTGCAACCTGACTGACCTTTCTCAGCAAAAACCTTTTTACAGTATTGTTCTGGGATTCTGGCAGTGTTTCTCAGACGATGCAGGATTAACTCTGATCTTTTTGGGCTGATTTCATCACGAACAAAGACAGAATGTGCTGGTCACATGGTCAGTTGGGTTAAATATCTGGTGAATTATTACAACTTGACTTACTAGGTTGGCCAAGATTGTATAATATTGCCAGTGCTTGCCAGGCCTTTGAGCAAGAGCTAAGCTAACAGGCAGATGTGAAAAATGAGATTTAAAGTTGGGTCCACTCTACTGAGTCTAAAAGTGTTTTGAAGGCCTGGGAAATTTCAAGCTGAATAAACGTTTGGTGGCTACCCCTTGTACCATCACAGTCACCTATCCATATGTATCACTAAATGGATGGTTCCTAAGGTTGGTACAAGCACTGATATTTTGATAATGAGATGAACACTATATATACATTAAAATATCTATAGATACTTTGTGTGTATATATATTATGTTTTCAGTCTATCACTGTATCAGCATTAAATTCATATATCTTAAGTTTTTTATTCTAATAACATTAACCCCACATGTTGTATGTTTAATTGATTTCACTGTATCATCATTAACTCAATGAATGTTTTTTTGTTTTCTCTCTCTCAGCATTAATTGTAAATAATTTGAATTGTTGTAAATGTAAGTACATGTACATTGTAATAATTTAAAAGTTATTATTTATGTGTTAAATTGAAATCTTGATATTTTTGAAATTATAAAATTGTTTTACTGCAGTTTTGTGCTATTCAGAAAGGTATATGTGTGTGAGGGTGTAATTCTGAACAGTCTTTTTGATGACTAGAGACCACTTTCTGAGAGAAATTATAAATTTTAATGTTAATTTATTAAGCTTGGCCTCTGATGTAATATTTGACATTACAATGGTATAATATTTTGTTTGTAATTGTAGGAAAATTTAAAAACCAAACCTTCAAATGAGTCTCTTTGACTTATTCTTTAATTTGGAATAAAATAATTTTTTCATTTTTACTGACACTAAAATTATATCATTGTTAGTTCTGTAAATGAATAATTTAGCAGTATTTGAGTATATTGATTTCTTTTCAAATGATAAAATGTGAAAATTATCAAAATATTATGATCTAAATATGATCTGTTTATTGATAACTGGTTGTTATTTGGATCATGAATTTTACATTGAATGCTGAAGTTAGAATGAGGTATCAGTAATCAGAACATGTTGAGAGCATATATATATTCTGAGTGCTGCAGCAAGAATAAGTTAACAAGTACTCATTTGGATCATAAGTTATACACTGAATGCTGTAAGGTAGAATGAGATATGGTGAATATATTTGGATCATGATATTGCACTGAGTTCTACAGTTAAAATGAGTTAAATATGATATACATGTATTAATGATATTTGGATCACAAATTTTATATTTGATTTTACCACTATTATATTTGTCATATTTAATATAATTTATGTTATATTGTCAAGGGATTTTCATTTTTGTCAGTTTTAAGAAAGAGTACCTAAGTTGGAAACTTAAGTATTTAAATCATTATTTAGAGATGTATATAATCAAATATTGTTGTCCAGTGATCATACTCTATTGTATTAGATAATATTATGTAATACATTTGCTGTTGTTGAATTGGAGAATGATAGACTATAGTAGCAATAGTACATTATAGTGTGTTATAAATCAGCAGTGTCGTCTTTATTAACTATTCTTGGTATATTGTAATTTTATATAATGAAAATTCAAAATATTATACTACAGTAGTCATGGTCTATTATGTAATGGAAACAAATGACACTAATATACAGCTGTGGTACTGATGCATTATGGTGTGTTTGGAGTTACACACACATGCACACAAACATATGTATGCACATACAAATAGCATATAATAATTTATATATTTATTAATAGTAGCCATAATATAATTGATTCAACATCACAGGTGGATCCTTGATGTACAATATCAATCTGTTCCAGATAGATATGTTGAATCAATCATAAAAAAGGGTTCCACTGTGTATAAATAATAGTTTAATTTAATGGGTTCAGACAAAGTAATAATAGGCATGCAAAATGTTAGTTATATTTTTGTACTATTGTACAAATGTCCCACTGACCAAATGTGAATAGCAGTTTTCTAGCATAAACAACCACCACCATAGTACACATATGCAATATAGCACAACTGTCATGCATTAACCAGCACAAATAATTCATTGATAATGAATAAAAGCAGTACAATAAAATATATGTATAGTAATAACCAAAGTGCAATATATGTGATTCAAACAGCACAATGGATTAATAAAATATAGAATCAAAATTTATTATGATGAAAATGAACCTTACAGTAATAATGACTTGCTATGATAAAAGGGATAAAAATAGCTTAATAATAATTAATATATATATACACACACACCATAAAATAAAATGGTAGTTTTAAACTCATAATGGTAGTCATATCATAATAGTACACTTATCTAATATACATATTCAAAATGCATAACACTGTGTATCTATCTATCTATCTATCTATCTATCTATCTATCTATAGTGTTATAGGCTGATGTCATATAACAGTAAATTAATAATATACTATAGGAATCATGGTACATTATAATCAATAATGTACATAAATATACAAAATCACATAGGCCTATCTTTAGATAACTGTCTGATGATTCCAAACTAATGAAAATTGCACCTGACAGTAAAACTTCCTTCTGAAATAAAAGCCAGATGTTGTTTTAAGATCCTGTATTCAACTATTAATAGTTTTACTTCTTTTCATCTGTAAAGACAATATCTCAGTAACTGAGGCACTGATATTGTGACAATAATTAATATATTTTTATACCCCAGGGGTCTCCAAACTTTTCAGCCCAAGGTCCGCATTAACTATCAAACAGCAGTTCAGGGGCCGACTACACACTTGAGGTCCAAAAAGAATCAAAACATGGATGTTGTTTTTAATTATTTATTTAATATTATTTTATTCAGTTATTATTTAAGAACACATTGATACACTACACATGAACACCTGCATTAGTGGGAATGGTGAAATTGTTTCCTGGATGCCAAAATAGCAGACATTTCTGGCTTTAGATTTGATGTCCCTAACATCAACAGTGACCTGAGATTATCATCAGACAAGTTTATTCTCGAATTGTTCTTCACATATTTCATTCTTGAAAATGTTTGTTCACACAGGTATGTTGTTCCAAAGATTGAAAGGTACCTTGAGGCAAAGGTTTTGACATTAGAAAAGTCTTCCCTGGGCAAAAACTGGTAAAAACCCACCAGTCCTTCTTTGAACTTGTCCCTAAGGAGGTCATTTGCTTGCAACTCAATGACCTCCAGCTGCAGTTCATTTGAGCAACTGGTCACATCTGCTTCAAATGGGTTTTGAAACAGTCTCACTTCTTCTGCCTTTGAATCCAAGTCAGAAAACTGCTCCTGAAACTGCAGCTGGAGGTCTTTGACGACCTCGCATGCAAATGATGTGGGGAACTCAGCTGATGCTTCAGCCATGAAGACCTTGCACTGCTGAAAGTGCATCAAGTTGTTGGCCTGTACTTGTTCCAAAAACAAGACAAGTTTGGATCTGAAGGCCTTTAGGTGGGTGTTTAGATCAGAAACTAGACTTTCCTCTCCTTGTAGTTTTAGATTCAGAAAATTTAAATGACTAGTTAGGTCTGCAGCAAAGACCAATTTCCATACCAACTCTTCATCAGACAGTAATGGCTGTGGCTTGCCTTTACTTTCCAGGAAGTCACCTATTTCCTTTCTTAACTTAAATACTCTGCTCAGAACTTTCTCAAAACTTAGCCATCTTACTGCTGTGTAATATGGTAAATCTGGCGATTCTGTATCTATACCTTTTAACATGTCTCTGAACTGTCTATGGTTGAGCCCAGGTGACCTTATTAAATCCACCATCTTCACCATAGGATTCAGTACACTGCTAATGTCCATATATTTAGCACACAAAGCTTGCTGGTGAATAATATAGTGCAGGAACATTGGTTGTGGAATGTTTTTCTCATTACACATCTGCTTCACTTGTCCAACCACACCTCTCTTTATGCCACTCATATTCTTTCCTCCAAGAGTCAGACAACTGAGGTTAGTCCAGTCAAAGTTATAATCAGCAAATGTTTTTTTTCAACTCATTGAATATATCCTATCTGGTAACAGTGCCATACATGCTATGTGGGGAAGCCAGCTTTTGTGTTATGTTCATGTCTTCATCCACACCTCTAATGAACACAAGCATTGGAGAGGTGGAACAGCTGTCCAGCAATTCATCCATTGCAATAAAAAAATGGTGAAACTTGCTTGCATTTATCACTTTTTGAGTCACAATGTTTTCACCCATGTCTGCAACACAGCGGGCAATGGTATTTGCACCCAAAACTTCATTTTTAAATTGTTTCAACTTTTCTGGGTAAAGTTCCTCAGCCACCTTCAACAAACATTCCTTCACTACTTCACCATCTGTAAACGGTTTGCTACTTTTAGCCAGGACGTAGGCAACTTTATAACTGGTCTTAGTTAAGGATTCATTTTCATTTGAGGATTTACTGAACAATGTCCTTTGAGATGTGAGTTGATTTTGTAATTTAGAAAAAAATTTTGGCATGGACTTTACCCTCCAACTGTGCATATTTCTCCTGATGTTTGCTTTGATGATGACAGCACAGGTTGTATTCTTTCATCGCAGACATGGTTTCGTTGCAAATCACACACAATGCTTTCTTGCCAGATTTGATGAAGAAGTATTTAAAATTCCATTCTTCTTGAAATTGCCGACACTCATCTTCTATTTTTCTTTTCCTCTTCTCAGCCATCACTGGGCACTAAGATAAAGTGAATTCAACATGAATAAATAGTGAGAATGAAAGTATCTTGCACACAATATCGCTCAAAACCCTGATTATGCGAACTAATTTCGTCACAATTATAGCCGCAAATGACCCAAAACAATTTGTGGCAAGGTACTGTCTGTTAATTGCTTAATTATAAATTTATGATATTATATTCATAAATAATACACAAACAATAATTCTTTCTTACAATCAACACACACAGTCACCTGATGTGGTCTTTATCTCTCTATCGATGACGGGAACTATCCTAAAACTTGCACTTGACCATCTTTCTAATATCATTACGTCATTTGGCAATTTACTAGTGGCAATTTAGAACAATTACTAAGAATTTATGGTTAAGCATATAGTCAGTACAGTCTCTAATTTATCTTACAACAATTCTCAAAAAATGTCAATAATCAAAATTAGATACTAATACAGTTTTAGGCAATAAAAGAACTATCCTAAAACTTGCACTTGATCGTCTTTCTAATGTCATTACGTCATGTGGCAGCCCCACCCATCATCTGTGCCAAGTACCTCTCTATCACAGCAATGAGAGTGGATAGTTAAAAGTTAAAAAATTTATTAAAGAAAAATAATAAATAACAATTAAAAGAGTTTTACAATTAAATATCATCAAAATCTCACACAAGGCAATTTCTCAGAGATCACATATCTCTTTACAGCTTATCTTAAATCAAGCTCAAACAATTAGAAGAAAAATGGTTCCTACAAATTCCATAAAACAATTATTAAGAATTTATGGTTAAGCATATAGTCAGTAAAGTCTCAAATTTATCTTACAACATTTCTATAAAAAAAAAATCAATAAACAAAATTAGATACTAATACAGTTTTAGGCAATAAAAGACATTAAGGAAGAATCAGAAAATAGATAAGGAATTTACGAATAATCAGAAAAACGTGTACAGATTACAGTTATTACATGAACAATAATAATAATGGTTCACCTGATGCGGCCTGTGAACCATAATCTTGTTCCTGTATCAAAGATGACTGGCAGGTAAAAGTCTGGTTAAGAGAGTCATACTGGAAACAGTTCTGCATACCATCACAACAAAATGTTCTTGAATAATCCGTAAATGAATACACAACACAGTATAAAATCACAGTTTCGCTTCACAGTCACTGAATCATTTCATGAAGATGAACTGAAGTTATACACATGTTGTTGTAGCGATCACTTCTTTTCCCCACAGGAATTGCGTGGAAACTTTTCATCTTCTTGATGTTCTCAGTTTCTGTAGAGTTCCTGTGGGGCCTTCCTCCTTACTCTGTTCTAGGAGGGTAGTAATGTTTAAAAAAGAAAAAATGTGGAAGATTTATGGAAGTTATGGAATTAGTTTTCCACTTGCCTGTCGTTGTTTACAGTTTACTTACATGCTTTATTAGTGTGTCAGTTATTGTGTGCATTGTTTTTCCTAGGAATTGTGTTAATATATGTATAGAATTTTTTTTAAAAAAAATGTGAGGAAGCTATTTGTAACTTCCTTTAAGTTTGTGGTTTTCTTTATTATTACTTATTGTGTAATGGTGTGTGTGTGGTGGGTTTTATTAATATTTATTTTTATAGTAGGTGAAGTGTGTTTGTGTGAATGAGATATGTGATGATGGCTTGGTGTATATGATTTTGGTGATATTTATTTGGAAAGAGTAGTGTTTGTGTGGTAACTGGTAAATGTAATAGTTCATTGTGTCAGTCAAGCATTTTCTTTCTTCTCTGTATTTGTAACAATGTAGTAGAAAGTGTTCAAACAGAACATTCCGAGTGCAAATAAAGCACACACAATCCACTATTAGACAAATAATTATAATCAATGGCACCCCACAGGGAAGTTCCCTCAGCCCCACCCTCTTCAACATAGCCACACATGACCTAAACAAAATCATCGCAGCCAGTATTATCTGATGTATCGGTTCTCCTTGGTTTTATGTTACTAAGTATATTTGAGAACAATAATAATAATAATAATATGCATATGCTTGTTTTGTTATGTTCCATTCACCAATACACGTTGACAATATTCTGTTTTTCTTTCTTTCACCAGCAAGCCATCAGTGTTAAAGACATTTATGGTTTCACAAGGACAAACTGAATGCACAGATAAGAAAGAAGATGACAGGTATGCTATAAAAGCCATGAACATAATTTTAATAACATTTTCCTGATAGAACTAGAATTTTAGTACATTATTTACAAGAATTATATACCCAGAGTTAAAGAAATTTGTGATCTGCTCTGGCAAAATTAGTCCTAGGATAGATTTTGACTATGGATTAAAATATATAACCTTTGAGCCAGTGGTTCTCAACCTTTTTCACCCATGCAACCTTTTCACCATCTGTAAGAATGTCATTTATCCCTTTCCAAGATTGATTTAAAAGGTGCACTCCAAATAATATACAGTTGAAGTCAGTGATCCCAATTCCTCCATCCCTCTATTTGAGAACCCCTGCTCTAGGCAGTTTTAAATTTGTCATTCATTTCTCTTTAATTTTATAGAATCATTGTTACAAATTGAGGCAGTTAACAAAGAACTTGAAGTTATTATGTGCATCTGAAAAAAATCATTTCAAAAATCATGAAATCTGATAGGTTCTTTTTCTTAATGTCTGAAATCACACTAAGAAAGTTTCACATTGATTGTACCCTTGTTACTCTAGATGAGTCACTCGAAGGGCTTTCCAAAGATTACAACACAATACTTTGATCTTTAGCTTCCTAATGGCACAATTTAAATAAAAGTAGGTAATTTTGTATCAAAAATGCCTGGGGTTAAGTTTATCAGACACATTTTTCATAAACTTAACATTAAAGGTCACACTAAATAAGCTTTACCTTGGCTTATTGCCTAGCTCTTAAGCTGTATCAAAAATGCCTTAGGGTTTAGTTTATCATATACATTTTTCTTGAAATTAACATTAAAATTTAGCAAAAATTGTATATGTATGCATAGATTAATGTTGAAGAAATGAAATTGAATTATATTGAAGATTATCTCTATTTCTAATCTTAATAATTATATATTTGTTGCCAATGTTAACGTGACCCAACCTTGGGCAATGCTTATGATTATATTTTTGTAAGTGTCAAGTTGGAGTAAACAACTCAAAGAATATGCTAGAACTTGCTGATGCAATCCAAACCAGTTCCAAATGGATGAGTATTTTTTCTGACTAATATTCTCACACTTGCTCATAACATCCAATGGGAATGGACCAAAAGTTACTTTGTTGAAGAAGTTTTATATTCTAATCACTTTGATTTTGACGTAACTCATGTCCAGTCACAAAGTTGATCATTAGCCTATAATGGTTAAATTACATAAGCATTCTCCAATTCAAATCATAGATCAATAGCAAGCTTGTACAAAATATTTCTAAGTGCATTCTTTCTTGTTAACTTACCATAAGCTAACAATCGCCTTTATGGCCAGACTCGATTTCCTTTACAACTTAAAATATAGAACTTCTTCAACAAAATAACTTTCAGTCCATCCCCATTGGATGAATTTGTTATGAACAAGTGTGAGACTATTGGTCAGAAAAATCTACTCATCCAGTTGGAACTGGTTTGGATTGTATCTGCAATTTCTAGCACATTCTCCACCTGAGTTGTTTACTTAAAAAATATAATCATCAGCAGTGCCCAAGGTCGGATTGCAACAAAGATACAATTATTGCGTGTATAGATCAGCAAATTTACTCTGCCACAAAGTGTTTAATTTTATAAAAATTGTAAAAATACTTTACAATAATTACACATAAAATTCACAAGGGATTTATATATATTGTACAAGAAACTAAAATTAGTATTTAAAAAACAGAATGAATACACATACCAACCAACAGTCTATAATAATTACTTGCATTTACAATAGAGAAACATAAGTAAAGTGAATTTACAACAAACAAACAAAATGTACAGTAGAATCAGTGACAGAAGAAATAGTGCTATTTTTGCTGATGAAATTAATGCCTCATACTTCATCATAGAGCCCTGTTGAAAATGAACATAGAATCTTTGTATCTGAGTCCAAATGTAGCAAATTTTAGATAGGTGGACTCTAGTAAGTATATGAACAGTAACTGTTTAACTCAGGCTGGTCATATGCAGGAGGGCCATATGCAGCCTACTATTTCAAGGTTTTTGAGATGAAAATAATGAAGAAGAAAAAAATTGAACCTTGAAATAAGCAACTGCAGGAGCTGTATCACTCAATGATTCTTCGATACTAGAGGGAGTGTATTAGCTACCCTGGATGACTTGCTTATCGCTTCTGGTGAAGGCATCTCTTTCTTTCATCATCTATTTTCTCTTGCGCAGGCAATTGTCTTGAATTTGCACAAAAACTGTAGGTATCTCTTCTTTTTTCCCAAATTGTTTTGGTGGCTTGTGAAGTCTAATCATTGTGTCTATTTTTGCATTCATTTTGAAAAGCAAGTGGCAAGAAGGGCATCATGAAGAGGAAAATTGAAGATGAAAATAGAAGTTTTAAGGATATGTGAGAACTGGACTGTTTCATCATAAATAATAATGGCAAGATATAGTGTGTCGTTTATATGCAGGTAATAGCAGTTTGTAAGAGGTATAATATTAAGAGGCACTACACTACATTGCACAAAACACAGTTGATGAAAATGAGGGAGTTACCAGAACTGCAGTTTTCCAAGACTATGAGAAAAACTTTGAACACCAGATGGGTTTGTTTGTCAAGCTCTCATCTCAGCAGACTGCTGCATTAAGTCCTGCAAAATATCATCAGAACTTGCAAAGATCATGAAAGCTTTTAGGGATGGTGAAATTGTTAAAATGTGTGCAATTATCATGGCAGAAGCCTTTGGTGAAAAAAGTTTGTATGAAAAATTACCAACTATTCCCTTTACTCACCAAACAGTCTCTAGAATAGTGCACAATATGAGCAACCAAAGAAAGAATAAAGTTGGAGAGGCAGTAGAAAAATGCACCTACTTTTCGCTGTTTGGACAAAAGTGTTGACTAGACGGACACTAGCCAACTTCTCATTTTCAAATGTATGATCTTTGATGTTCTTTTGACTCAAGAAGAACTGCTTGACTTTTCTCTTCATGGGGGCAGCAGACAATATTTTTAAGCAGTTACCGAAACAGTGCAGATGTATGGTGATTTTAATAAATGTTCTTGTATTGTTTTGATGGTGCACCATCGGAGGAAAAGACTTGCAGGCCTACTCAGGAAAAAATGATGTGAAATGCTCTACTTTTCACTGTATTATTCATCAAGAAGCCCTCTGTTTGAAGTCAGTTAAACAAAGTGATGCAGTGAAAACTTTAGTACTTATCACCAACAAGATACATGGTGGCAATAGGACACAACTGCATTGTAGGTTTGGGGAATTCTTGGATGAGGTGGAAGCTCAATATGGAGATTTACTTCTGCATGCAAATGAATGTTAGTTAAATGCAGGGAAATACCTTAGAATTTTTATGGTTTAAGAAAAGAAACTTCAGTTTTTTGAAAGACAGTTAGATAGACTTTGAGGATATGAATCAAGTGGAAGACCCTGAAGTCCTAAGAGAGCATTCCTTTATGACTGATTTTGATTGAGTACTGAACATGAAACTTCAGGCTAAAGATCAGACTCAGAGCTGATTGGGCATGTCAGTGGGTTTCAAAATGTATTAAAAGTTTTATAATCCAGTTAGCCAAAAATGATCTGGCACATTTCCCATGTTGTCAAGAGTTGTGAGATGAATAGAATAGGATACTTTACTGGCTTCTGTGGGAATGGAAATGGTGAGTGAAGAATTTGGATTAAGGTTTGTGGAATTTGATGGTTTGAAAAATAAATTGCATTTTGACAAAGTTTCAACTTGAGCTGTGTGATCTTCAAGCTAATTCTTTTTTCAAGTCAGAACAGAAAAAGGAAAGAACTTTTACAAGCTTATTACTGGTGACAGGTTCTGACATTTTAGAGATTTTGGTTTGCAGATCACAACTATGTTTCAAAGCATGGATGTGTGTGTGAAAGTGCAATCTACAAGTACAGGAGCTGGTTAAGTAATGGTTCTTTGTTGCATTTATTGAGACTTTCTGCAATGAATATGTGGGTTGGCATTCCTAATTTGGTGAAAAGTCAGAATGCCCACAGTTCTCATTGAGTTTAACTCTAATTTTTGAATGAGCATATTTTTCTTTTATTCCTTTGTAGTGCTAGTATTTATAACAATGATGTTATTTTAAAAAAAGTATGTCTTAAAAGCATTAAGATTTTTTAAATTGCATTTTAACCTTTTTACTGTTGTCATGATCATAATTTTTTTAAATTGAAAATGACTGTAATTGTGGCATATTTGTGGTTTTTAATTAACACGCCTTCTAAAGTAAGTTGATGATTCTAAGAAATAAGTATGTGGCCCCTAGACTTTCCTAGACTTGTCTAGGAAAATCTGGTCCCCAGTGTTTCTGAAGTTGGACCAACCTGGTTTAACTTATACTTTGCTTTCCATATGGTGGGCATGAGTGTCTAGTGATGAGCACATCTTTTCAGTAGTGTCAGATCTGATAGGTACTTAAGTGATGATAGTCTGCTGTGTCTGAGGTATCGAAGAGAAGTGGTATACTGAAATGTTATTGGTACATTGATTCAGTTTGCTAAGAGGTGCAATAATGTCATTGCCATAGCAGTTTGTGGTGCTCACATTCACATATGCAACACAGTGATGACATCATAAAATTATGTAGCACAGTCAAAAAATTATGGTGTGTTAACCAGATGGAAGCAGTACTCAGTTTTTGCCTTTGCAGATTATGAATATTATGACTAGTGATCTGGTATCTGCAAAATAGAAAGTCACACATAATTAATTAATGTTATGCAAATAGATACAATCACAGGACTGTTGCAGCTGTGTGTCTTTTTGCTGTGATTATGCTTAATGCAATGCATAACAATAATAGGGAGGAAAGCAGTCTTTTAATAAATTTTAGTATACAAAAGTATATATTCAGTAAACTTGACTGAAAATAAGCCAGATCACTGATGATCTTGTAAGGGAAATGTTCAATATTTCCTTATAAGCACTATTGTTCTTTGAGTAAGATTATCTTTTTATATGATAATAAGGAGAATCTAAACTGCCACCAGACTATCAATTGGTGAGAATTCACTTACTTAAAATGATCTGACTTTAATTAACTTGGCTCAAACCTTCACCCAAAACTAAGGATCCAACATAAAATAAAATGACTTTGCAGAAGAACAGTAATAGTATTTTATTTAAAGAACATAGATACATACAGTTTAATTGTAGACATGGTGAATAAAACTAGGAAAACCTTTTCATTTCTAAATGGACATAAAATACTAATGCAGTAAGATTTTCTGTATGCATCAAGTAAATAATAAACATGATTAATGTAAAGGTTTCAAACTTTCATAGTTCAGTTGTGATTAAATAGTCATTGCTTTCACACACTAAAGTTCAAGAAAATAATATTATATAAATATATATATATATATATATATATATATATATATATATCTGTATATTGCAATTAGAATGCTACATTGTGACAACCTTTGAAATAGAGAGTAAAATATAATACAATTGACCAGAATAATTCAGATAGCTGAAGTTTGCCTCAGGTCACAGTGGTGGAAGGATGGTTTAAATCAGCATAAACGTTCTTTCAGCAACCAAGAGAATAAAGCACATTTGATCAGAGGCATGCTAAATGCAGTTTGCTTTGTGCTAGTGGCAGAGTGTCCACCTCCAATCCAGATTAGATCACCCACATACTTTCAAGGGGAGATGTATACCATTATGTCCAAGGAACCAGGATCATGCATCACAAAATCCACAAGTTCTGTGAACAAGGGAGGAATCTTGAAAACTCTCTCACCAAACATGGGAGGATGGAACTTGGGCGTTATTGGTGATATCACACTGACAACAAATGTTTGTCCAACTCAGTTCACATTTTACACAGATTACTGTCAGGCAATTCAGGCTTTACATTTGTTTACTAATATTTATCCATCTCACTTCAGATCTTACACTTCTTGTCAAGCAATTCAGGCTTTACTTACATTTGTTTACTAATATTTATCCATCTCACTTCAGATCTTACACTTCTTGTCAAGCAATTCAGGCTTTACTTACATTTGTTTACTAATATTTATCCATCTCACTTCAGATCTTACACTTCTTGTCAAGCAATTCAGGCTTTACTTACATTTGTTTACTAATATTTATCCATCTCATTTAAGCTCTTACACTTCTTTTTGTCAGGCAATTAACGTTTACATTTATTTACTAATATTTGTCCTTCTCACTACAAATCTCACACATCTTATTGTCAGGCAATTCAGGTTAACATTTGTTTATTACTATTTGTTTATTACTATTTGTCAATCTCACTTCAAATTTCACACATCTTACTGTTGCATAATTCAGATATACATTTGGTAGCATAAAAACAATCCTACAGACTTATATTGCATACTTATGGAATCTAAAACACATTATTTAATAAATTCAAAACATAAATTTACAGTCTGAAAGAAAAGTCATTATTTCCATTCATTTTACTAGTTTGCATATCTGTCATTTCTTTCTTGAAATACATTGTTTTTTTATGCCGGTTTTTATGGAAAGGATTAGGAATTGATTTGCAGCTGTCTGAACTTTGCTAGATTAAACATGTTTACCTCCTAAGAAAATCTCTAATTGCCCATTTATCAGACTTCGTATCCAGTGATATGGCACTTTACATTCAAAGTACCCTTTCTTTTATACTTACAATATGATTAGGTTTCCTAGAGATTGACACCTCGGCCGTGCTCTGGTCACTTGTGATCTCTTGACATAATATATCAATGATCTGTCATATGTAACAGTACCTTATAATGATCAATGGATTTATCCCGCTATCAGCTTGATCATTGAATGCCATAGCTAACTGTCGTCAGTCAGTCAGCTACCGTTTACGTTCTAAAGGAACACTGACCGTCCTTAGAAATCCTGCACTCACACAGAGTGCCTACGAACTTCACTGTTAATATCTTAATATTTTTAAACAGTCTGATACTCGGGTATGGTCTGCTGAAAACTCAACAGCAACAAACGAAACTCCGTTTTGTAAATACAGACAGTTATTGTCATTTAAATTCTGTAAATAAACGATAGCCGATTGCAGTACGGTAAATACAACTACCATCAGTTAAATACTGTAATACTCGAATATTCCTGTTAAATACTATAAATACAACTACCATTAGTTCATTACTGTAATACACGAATATTCTTATTAAATACTATAAATACAACTACCATTAGTTCATTACTGTAATACACGAATATTCTTATTAAATACTATAAATACAACTACCATTAGTTCATTACTGTAATACACGAATATTCAGATTATATACTATTAATACAGCTACCGTCGCTTAAAAATTCTGTAAATAAACGAGAATCAATGTTATAAATATGGCTCCATCAGTTCACTACTGTTAATACACGAATATTCAAATGAAATACAGCTTCTATCATTTATATTCGTGAATACTTAAGTGAAATATTTTAAATACAGTTTTATCAGTTAAATACTCTGATGAGCTAGAAGACTCTCTTAATTCATCCCTATAACCCAGCCCTTCAAGGACTGCAGACGAGAAACTCAGTCAAATCTCAGTTCCTAGCTTAGATTAAGAATAACATTCACCTGTCACACTGTTACCGGTTTAAAATCACTTTGCCATTTTTGTGCCTTTATATCGCCCATCTGATTTTGGCCTTCACACATCTCATTATCTTGGCGGGACACTTACTTGATGATATGCTATTGCCTAACTTACACCTTAACAAGATTCCCCGCCAGAATTACATATTAAGTAATAAGTGTTAACAAAATATAAAGAATTTATTTAACAAAAGAAAATAAACAAATTCAATTTAACATACGAATTAGGTTTTCTAACTACGCAAATTCAGGTAGCACAAATAGGTACAAAAATAGTCACAAAGGGAAAAGTTCGTGTGTATACAAATATAGGAACACCCCCCCCCCCCAATTCTGTTAAATATTAAAGCGGTTCAGTTTAATCATTTCGGGCCTGTTTGCACATAGCTTATCATACGAAAATACTCGTTTTCACAGTTAAGTGTTTTTCCAGTTCAAAGGAAATTGACAAAGATACAAAGAGATTTATACAAATGAGTAGGAAATGGAAAGTCAGCATAGAGAGTTTAAGAGAGGTTAAAATTGAATATGTCGTGAATTTTTAGAGGTGACAGAACAGGTTCTTAACGAATTCTTAAGTTCTAAAAAGGTATGTAGGTCGACTTGACCAGCAAAAGTTCTGCCAGCAACCTCGACCAGCGTTATGAATGGCGAAACACGCTTTGTCCTGGTATTCTGAAATGATGAAGTTTCATCTGTTTGCCGAAATTGCGTCACTCTGAAGAAAACCCCAAGTGGATACAGAAGGTAAAGGCTTTGAAGCGCTGATGAAAAAATATGTAGTATGTGTGAATATCACCATACGTGTATACCTCTCGCTCTCAGACATATATACATTTTGTATGTTTGAAGAACAAGCAGGCTTCAGACCCCAAGTGGATACAGAAGGTAAAGACTTTGAAGCGCTGATGAAAAAATATGTAGTATGTGTGAATATCATCATACGTGTATACCTAGGTAAATCTATCCATCCCTCTCGCTCTCAGACATATATACATTTTGTATGTTTGAAGAACAGGCAGGCTTCAGACCAGGAAGAAGCACGACTGAACAGATTTTTAATCTCAGACTGCTCTGTGAGAAGTAGATTCAGCACCAACAAGACTTTTATCATGTCTTTGTAGATTTTAAGAAGGTTTATACAGGGTGGCTTGCAGCACTTTAGTCCACCATGAAGCTGTACAACATCAATGCCACCCTGATCCAAGTCATAGAAAGCCTTTACAGCAAGGCCACCAGCGCAGTCTGCTTCAACCGCCAAATAGGAGATTGGTTCAGGACAACAGTGGGAGTCAGTAAGGCTGCTTACTTTCGCCTTTTCTCTTCAACATCTTCCTTGAAAGAATCATGACAGATGCTCTGGAAGACCATGAAGTAACTGTCAGTATTGGAGGCAGAACAATAACGAACTTACGCTTTGCTGATGCTATCGATGACCTTGCAAGAAATAAGGAGAAGCTAGCTCAATTGTGGAAAACTGGGCAGGACAGCTACTGCTTTTGGTATGGAAATCAGTGCAGAGAAGACCAAATTGATGACCAACAACACCAGTGGCAATGACAATGACATTATGATTGGTGATCAGAAATTGGAAATAGTTAATAAATTCAGCTACTTAGGATCCATCGTGATAGACGAGGGATCAAAACCTGAAATGTTGTCCAGGATTGCGCTGACAATAACAGCAATGGCAAGGCTAAAGACAGTTTGGAAAGACAGAAACATCCCCAGTCAGCTCAAAGATCAGACTGATGCGTTCCTTAGTTGTATCTGTGATTTTATATGCCTGTGAGTCATGGACCCTCACAGCGGATCTTGAAAGGAGGATACAAACTACTGAAATGAGATGCTTTCGAAGGTTGCTTGGCATTTCGTATGGAGATCATGTCACGAATGATGAAATGGGAAACAGAATTAGGCAAGCCATTGGGCCATATGAAGAGCTATTGGCCATTGTGGAAAAACGCAAAATAAAATGGTATGGGCATGTCACACGATCAACAGGGCTTGCCAAGACAATCATGCAAGGTACTGTGCAAAGAGGGTGAAGGAAAGGAAGACAGAGGAAAAGATGGGAGGATAACTTCTCAGAGTGGACAGGACTGAAACTGAGCAATACAGTAAGATTAGCAGAGAACAGAATGGAATGGAGGAAACTGGTTGTCAAGTCATCAGTGGTGCCCAACGATCGACAAGACTAAGGGATACATAGATAGATAGATAGATCCCTCTCGCTCTCAGACATACATACGTATTGTATGTTTGAAACCAACTTGATTGCAACACATTGACTCAATCGTGGTGAAACACATTAAAATTATATATAACCCCATTGTTTCCTTAATACAAAAGCTATGAGTAAAAGGTGGACACCCCCCAAGACATGTTTTCATTGTATTTCCCCTAAATTCAGAATTGTGTAAGAAAGACATTTTTTTTTAATTTAAAGCATTTAAAATTCATCTCTGGCGACCTACAAAGCCGCAGGCGAAATGCATTCACCATAAGTCTCAGAAATTTGGACTAGCCTGAGATTGCACAGATATGGATTAGGTACCAAGAAAGTCTGCATTCAAAATATGTCTATCTAAACGTATTCTGATGCCTTACAAATTTGAACTCTTGGTCAGTCACACTAGATAGATTTGATCGCATAACTTTATTAACACTAATGGACTGATTGTCCCAAGACCCTGAAGCAACTAACATTCCATGTTTTCCTCATTTCTACCCTAGGAAAAGAAGAATAAGAGCACACGAAAGAGATGAAGTTACATTTAATGAAGGAGAAAAATAATTTGTAATTTACGGTTTCATGATATCACAACTACTGTACATGAAACTCCAGTGAAATATTATATAGACATATACCCTCAATTAAATACTGTCAATACACGAAATTCCAATGAAATATTATAAATATAAGTTATTTATTGCACATATTTGAATATCCAATTAAATACTATAAAACAACTATACTCAATTAAATACTATCAATACACGAACCATTCAAATTTAAATTCTGTACATACAAATACCGTTAGTTAATGCTGTAAATACAGATAGCATCGAATGAAATACACGTACTATAAACACGTTTGAGGTAAGCAGCTATAAACAATCAAATCCGCACATGAGACTAACCGTCAGTTAATGCTGTAAATTCACGAAGCATCGAATGAAATACACCTAGTGTAGACACTATTAAATTAAGCAACTCTAGAAAATCAAATCCACACATGAGACAGTAAACGAGAGCACTAGAGTTGTGGTGCCATCATTTCCATTCTCGGGGAGTAGTCTCATCATTTCGAGCTTGTTTTGACGGCAACGTTTACTCTTTCTGATATTTTAGTAAACTGCCAATCCGCGAGCACGGTCTGTAGCACACGAGGGTCCCCATTTATCGTCCCACCAGACAGACTAAATAGGCCTACTAAACCCACTACTTTGAGCTAATAAACGCTTAATGATTAGTCGTTAAGTTTTTTTTTTACTTCAAAATGGGATCGAACCGGGTCATTTCAGCGAGGTGATAATGTCCTATTCTGCGCTAGCGTGTCATTTGGCGCCCATGTTTGGTTTGGCGCGGCGATAATTTGTGAGTAAAGTTTCCAAAAAGCAAACTTAGCTGCCGGTTAATTATTGTTGTGTAGTAAGTATGTTATTTCAGTTTACTTAATGAATCACTGTTTTAAACATATTAAATTAATGTACTAATTGAAAATGGTTATCCATAAACATAATTGCTGACATTTGTGAAGCCAGAACTGATTCTCTCAGAATCGTTCACCTTCGAGGAAATAACTATCATAACTTTTATTGGTATCGCATAGACAAAATCAAGACTGAAATTATAATCTAAAAGGGAACTTTTCATCATCTGAATGTTGACGTATGTTTAACAACAACAACAAAACCCCCGAAAACTCTTTCGGTAAAATTACTTAGATAAAGCATTATTGAGAGATTTTTAAAATATTACAGTAATGGATTAAATGACTGTTCGCGGGCGCACTACGGTTGAGCACTTGGATTGAAAAGATTTCCTTTCCCAGCTTGAAATTGGGTATAGCCCTTAAAAACTATTAATGTCTGTATATAAATATGCAATTTGCTCTAAGTGACTTCATTAAATTAAATAACAACTTGCTGCTCGCACGAAAGTACCAAAAATTGTGAAGATTGTTTAGGAGACGATCCTTATTTGAAATCATTTGGCCATACTGTCAAAAGTGAGGTGTGTGTGTGTTTGTGTGTGTGTGTGTGTGTGTGTGTGTGTGTGTGTGTGTGTGTGTGTGTGTGTGTGTGTGTGTTGTCATGGTGGGTTGCAAGGTTGATCTATAATAATAAATTAATTAAAATTTGTAAAAGACTATGATGTCTTTATTTATCCCATAGATGCCGATGCTGGTGCCTGACAGTAGATTTTACATTTTTGGGAAGTGTTGTAAGATATATCCCGTTAGTGCTTCAAGCGTTTAATCAGATTACAACAATTGACAGCAAATATTAGACAGGGACACATTTAAATTTACGATAATAGACACTACATTACACAATACTAGCTTACAAGCAGATACCAGCAAACAAATACAAATTCCTACTTATCAGTTTAGCTCTTTTACTAGAATCAAGTTATTTCTTAATGTTAAGCGCACACACAGCTCATGTTTGAAATATGTTAATCTGTTTAAATTGCTCTCATTGCGTTTATTTGTATGATCTTGGTGTCTATTTTTTTCATGCACAAAGATATCTTGCTTCATTCCGTTAACTTCTCTTTCTTCTGCTTAGTTTGAAAACTAGTATTTAGTCAGAGATCACGAATCACGCCGACTTTCTCTTCATAAACTGGCCTAATCTTTTTACTTTCTCTTGCATGCTGGCTCACTTGCAAACTTTCCGCTTTTCTCCCTTGTCTCTCTATCCTATCTGACTTTACTGGCTCTTTAACGTTCCAGGACTTATTGTGACTTTCCATCACTCTCCCAGAAAATCAAGTTTATTTTCAATCCATGTTCACTGACTTTGGAAAACAACAATTTGCTCCCTATACACTGCCTTGAGAGACTACTCCCCAGCCTTAGGATGCAATTCTACTTTGACATACGCCGATTCCTATATGTTTTTGCTGACCCCAGCTAATCAAACCGCTGTCCAGGCTAACCAAGACCTCTTCCTGTTCCTGCCCCTTCTTGTCACGACTGTCTGCGTCTGTCCGGTTCCTTTTCCTTGTCACGACTGTGCTTTACCGGCTTTTGCTCTATTCACTCTAGCGTTGCAACTTGTTAACACACACGTGGCCACAATTGTTTTCTTCCGCTCTTATTCGTTAGGCTCAAGTTCTTCAGCTAAACAAGCAGACAAGAAATAACATGTATGCATACTTGCTCTCACCACATAAATCAACACTATTAACATTAAAACGAGCCACTGGAAACATTCTCTTCCTACATCTTTCATTATTTCAGTATTTATAAAAGTAAAATAAAAAGTCAAAATAAAAGTTTCGTCATCATTATAGCAATAAAACAAAATATTTGGTTCCTATCAAAGTCTAGTTCCATGATGTCCGCAATCTTCAGTTTTTAGTGGAATGAGAACTGCAACCTGCAACTGCCTGATCTAGACAGTCACATCGGAAATAGAAGTCGACAGCAATTTTTTCCCAACTACACCTCTGTATTTCTCCAGCATTGTAATCATGTATATCTTTGTCACTCCGTACAGAATTGCGGAAAGGATTTATGCGTTTTACCAGCATTTAAATCGTGTACATCTTTGCTATGTCCATAAACAAACTCAGGAAATGATTTTTATATTTCTAGAAGAAAAACCTATCAAATAAGGGGCTGTCCTTAATGCATGTCACGCAAAGGGGATGGAAAGAGATTTTGTGATAAACGTGATGATGATGATAATCCAAAAATGGTTACAAAACTATATTTTGTTTATTTTCTTAAACGATCTGTCCACCAATCAAGCAGCAATCGTATTTATTTTTTAAAAAATAATTATTTTATAATTTTTCACTTGACTATCTCCCTCAGTAACAATAACAAAAATATATTGCTTATGACATTTGCATGTTTAGTATGCGAATGATTTTCGAATAATAATTTTGCATATTATTACTATTACATATATGGTTATTTCTCTTTGTACTTGAAACCGTTAATACTGTTTTTGTAAACATTTGTGAACAAATTCCTAAAAGTATAAACATTACTTTTATTGCCTCTTGTAAAGTAGCTAGTGAGTTACGTCATTAGAATACAAGTAAAATCTTGAGCGCTTGACTTTATTTACATATGAATCACTGGAAGTTTGTCTCCCGGAAATGTTAGTAATCGCGCCCATTTCAGTCAATACTAAAAATGTGTTCTTCATTCGTTCCGCTCATTTCCTTTATTATTAAAATATTATTACAGTCTTCTTATTATGCGTTTATTATTTTCTTTACTAAAAGGAATTAAAATTTGTATTTGATTAAATTTTTTTGATGGGCATGTTGTAACAAACGTTTGTCTGATTAAAAGTAACACTGAAAACCATAGCATACTGTATGACAACCGCTGAAATAGTCATTAAAAATAATAAAGCGGTTATGTGTGTGCGTCTGTGTATAAGTGACTTTATGCATTGTAATCAAGCAGGATTATTTAATTCATATTTTATAAAATATCGATCTACACGTTACGTTTTATTTTGATTTATGTTACATCTTCATTATTGCAGTGGCCCTGGGTTCATTTTAATTTTGTTTAATTACATTGTTTACTAACGAATTTATTTGTTCATATTTAAATTTGTATTATTTATCTTTTGTGTATATAAATTACTATCCTGTTGCAAGTGTATGCGATTTTGGATGGGGTTTTTTGTTGTTTGTGGTTGTGCTCTTTTTGAATTAAAAAAAAACAGTATTGCTTTTAATTTTTATTTTTTACTTTGTGCTTGCCAGTTTGTTCGAAGCCATGTACGAACATCTGAGCAACATCTTTGTAATGCTCTCAGTAGTTTCTGATCTCTTTATGAGAACGTCGCGGCTCATTTCTTGTCTTGAAAACAATTAATTACTCCACAGCTGTGGACTCGATCAATATTCCGCTATAGAAACATCTTGTAAACATCTGCTGTTAAGAAGACGTTGGGTAGGATAATGGTAGTGGAGAGTAGAGTGGGGTGGAGGGGGGGGGGGGCAGCATTAAGCTTATACCGCTGTCAGCAGCTGAATCATCAGCGGTGGAATGTAAGCTGCCTGACTTAGTGCAGTCATTATTATTATTATTATTATTTAGTTTCATCAATAGCACCACGGCTAGCGAGTTATATGCATGTTATAGGCATAATTAATTATTAAGTGTTAATACACAGCAGTATTCCAGATTTTGCTAAGTTATTAAATGTAAATGTACATTTGCGACAATGGTTTAGATTTTGATCAATCATTGCATTGCATTAAATTTTACATTTCATAAGTAATGTAGATGGCAGCCAGTCATTGCGTATAAATGTACATTTACATAGTATTCTACTTATTGGTCAGTCAGAATTGTGTAAATGACAGTAGTTATAACTTATGGTAAACGTACTCTTAAGAAGACGTTGGGTAGGATGATGATGGTGGGGAGTAGGGCGAGGTGGAGGTAGAATGTAACTTACGTAACAAAATGTAGCCGAATCTAGATAGACTGTAACTTACAAGTAGCCGAATCGTCAGCAGTAGAATGTAACTTACATAACAGAAAGTAGTCGAATCGTCAGCAGTAGAATGTAACTTACATAACAGAAAGTAGCCGAATCGTCAGCAGTAGAATATAAGTTGCCTTTCTTAGTGCAGTCATTGTTAGTAATATTATTTTGTTGCACACTGCCACCAGGATTAGGGGGATATATGAGTGTTATCAGCATCATTAATCTTTATTTTATTGTACAGCAGAATTTCAAGATTTTGCTGCCATTACATGTTATAGTTTTTGCATATTTAAAACCTCAATGATCCAAAGAGCCAATGAGATCCTTGGCAAACATAGACGTTCAAAGAAACCTTGGATTACAGCTGACATCCTTGATCTGTATGACAAGCGTCGAGAGCTAAAGAAGAAGAAGAAATCAGAAGTAGAGGAGCAAAACAATATAGGGAAATGAATCAGATTATCAAGAAAAGCATGTAAAAGGTAAAGGAGACATGGATTGAAGACCAGTGTAAAGATTTAGAAAATAATATAAAGAAAAATAATAGCAAAAAAGCATACCAACTGGTGAAAGACCTGACCAGTGTAAAACAAGGACCGCTTCTCCATCATTCAAGATAGTGGAGGGAATTGTCTTATACAAGACCAAGACATTCTTTAGAGATGGACAGAATACTGCGCAGACCTATACAATCGCAGACATACAGGTGATCCAGACATACTCAACACCTCACCAGTGACCAACACTGACAACTCACCCATCCTCCAAAGAAGTAAAGACTGTAGTGAAATCAATGAAAAAGGGAAAGGCAGGAGGAACAGACAACATCCCTGCAGAATTATTCCAAGGAGGAGAAGTCATGATAAGTGCCCTACTAACAATCTGCAATAAAATCTGGCAGACGGGAATGGCCCACACCATGGACTCAGTCACTTATAATAATGATCCCGAAAAAAGGCAATTTGCAGAAATGTCAGAACTATCATACTGTCACATGTCCAGTTTTCATTTTACGACCCTGTCCTAATTTAGGCATTAAACATAAGTATTAATTTATAGGATAATCCTCAACATTAGCAACAGCTGGACCTGCCTAACTTATCTACCCTTCAATGCCACAATCTCAGCTGATTATTCACGACAATTGGTCAGATAAGTTAGTTGACTTCTTGCCACAATGTTATCTCTCCTTTTATTTACAGATTAGTACATATGGTTCTTTATTCCTCTACTTATGGCTCCGCCCCCAAGTATCAAACTCACGGACGTTATATACACTTATGTAATAACATAGAGAGATGACAGTTTAAGAAATTTAACAATAAAATTTAATAACAATAAAATTAAAATTGAAACAAGAAAATGAACAAATTGATTTCCACGAATACAGAGTATTGCTGCGTGACCCAGAAAATCACTTCACTGAGCACCAAATGAAAAATCTATTTTGATTGTCCTTTTAGACTTAGCTGAATAAACACGTGTTGTTGTCATCCCACTGGCATACGCTGCTTATGTGACCCTTTACAGTCCTCGTTGTTCGACAAGGTGGGATAAGGATCCAGCACAGATGTTTGCTCACTCACTGATGTTTCAGCTCCAGCTTCAATAAGCGTAGACTCCCATCAAATTAGCGTTGAGTGGTCAGATCAGAATTCTGAGGTAAAACTCAGGACTGGCTGTAATATACATGTTATTTATGTTACAGCTTCAAGTATGAAAATGACTTTTATGGGCCTTATGGCAGCAGCAATAATCACTCTTTACAATCTTCACTAACTCACAATTTACATTACATGAAAATTCCAAAATATAAAATCTTTACAATTATATATTTCTTTCATTACTCCAAGGTTGCTCATAATACACTTTAGCTAATGACTACTTAGCGCATGTTAATTCTCCTGTGATGACAATTAATCAATGGTAATAAAATTACGTGCATGTGGCATTTCACCACATCTACAAATGTAATATTGCTGTGCCACATAGCCTCTGTAGAAAAATGTACTATATCAACAGCAATAAAATTCACAAGAATATTCTACATACATTCATAATACAAGATATATAGAATTAATTACAAGAAAGAATTTAGATTTTAGAGAAATCAAGATATTACTACTGTGTTTTCTGATAATCACGGTCCAAAGCGATGGATGGCATTCTCTATTTTTATCCCTGTAAGTCTAGCACTATTTCTGTCTGCACATCTTTAACATGGCCAACCCATTCACATGGTTTTATCAATAAGGTAAAGGTCAGCTCACAACTTAGTGCTTCATCAAGCAAGTGACCATACATGGTTAGTTAGTATCCAATTTTTGGTGTGACCTTCACCTGTGGTCTAACCTACTTTCTTCAAACTTGTAAACAGATATTTTGTCAGTCTCTAAGCTTAATCCTAATGGAAGTTTCTCAATTGATATGCAAGACTGGGGAAAACCTGTGTGTAAGAAAACCAATTAATAATATAAAAAAAGGTTATCAGGATTATATAATTTGTTTAATATAATTTAATATAAATTTAATATATTTCTACACATACGATAAGTCTTATATTCCACCCAAGCAAAGTCATGCTAAAGATCATATTCAATAGACTGAAGCTACAGGCAGAGGAAATCATAGCTGAAGAACAGGCAGGCTTCAGACTAGGGTGAAGCACAACTGAACATATTTTTAATCTTAGACTGCTATGTAAGAAGTACCTTCAGCACCAACAAGACCTTTATCATGTCTTTATAGATTTTAAGAAGGCGTTCGACAGGGTGTGCCATGCAGCCCTTTGGTCACCATGAAACTGTACAAGATTAATGCCAACCTGATCAAAGTCATAGAAAGCTATTACAGCAAGGCCACCAGTGCAATCTGCTTCAACGGCCAAATAGGAGATTGGTTGATGACCACAGTGGGAGTCAGACAAGGCTGCCTACTTTCGCCTATTCTCTTCAACATCTTTGAAAGTAATTAAATAACGAATTTAACACAGAGTGAAGATGATAAATAATTGCACAAAGATGAGTGAAAAAATTAACAAAAATTTATATAAAATTAAATAATGAAAAGAGAATCAAACTACAATCCCCAATTACAATTTCCAATTATTTGTCTGTCTATTCAGAAAGATTTAGCCTCCCTTAAAGTTTGTCTCCCTATCTCCTAATTTTTATCCTAAGGAAAGTTATATCACTTATATAATTTTTCTCCCTGTCAGTTCTTTTATTTTCTTTCCTACTCAAAAGTTTCTTCTTAGAGTTTGTGGTAATAGATTGCACACTCTTTGTTATGTCTTAAAATGTACTTACTTCAATCACTGCCTGGTGAAGTTTAACTTTTTAGTGTTGCTACACATGCAGAATGAATGGCTTATGTTACAATGCATTGGCCACAATTCATATCATAGATTCTTTCATACATATAGATTTCTAGATTTCTAGGCTTTCCCAGTAATTGAAATTCCAAACCAAATGGAATTTAACTGATTGAATGAAGAACCCTGCAATTAACAAATGTGCTACACATAAAACTGATACTGGTTTTGTTTCAAGGCTAAATTCCCTCTGATTACAATTCCACCAAACTGAAAAAGAAACAGATTAAAAATACACATAACATAATATCTGCTTACATAACATAATATATGCTTGCACAAAATCTTTAACTGAAGCTTTCATACACTAACAAAATAGTTGTATCTTTCCATTCTGCAAAACAAAGGACCCAAAGTAACTCTGTATTGAAAGCTCCTGAATTTTTCCACACAAAAATAATTCACTCTTTTTTAAAAAAAATAGATTTTTAGACTCAGCCACACATAATTTTTCATATCTTTTACAATTGATCGGACTGATCTGCACATTGAAACTAAGATTTGTTCTGAGAAAAAGTGATTGATCTGTATATGTCCCTTCAATTTATTGACTCTGTCACATGAAGTTTATGACCCACGGTCAAGGTATCCTTTCGTGCCTACTCGTTCAGAAAATAGTATGCTTTGTTGGTCCCATGCGGCTAAAATCTCTAACCTTCAGTTTTTCCATGGATAACTGACCAAGGTCTGGCCACTACTATGGTCAAGGCCATATTTAGAAATAAAATATATTTTTTTAGTTAACTTCCTTTGGACCTCCACTAAATCTTAATTGGAAAACATCCGTCCACCTCTACTTGTGATTTGAATAATTACGTCAGATATGCATGCACCACTTTTACGTTTCTTTGCCAATGCTCCTTATGCATCTAGAACCAATTCATTATATTATTTTAATGTTTAATTAATTGAGACCAGGCAAAGTTTTATACCCTGATCTCATGGGAGACTGACAACCCCTCTTCAAGACTATCTCTTAGTGAAAATACGTTATGTCTAACAATAACTCTTTGAAAAGTATTCTATCCTCCCTGCATCTCATAAACTCTCAAATTTCCACAGTAATCAAAATATGAGTAATTGCATACCTCAATTTTGAATAAAATATCTACAGAATGAATTTTAAAATAATCATAATAGTTAATAAAAATGTTTATAATTACATAATCATGTTAAACTACAATGGTATAAGTATCTCATTCAAAGCAATGACATAACTTCAGCAGGTCTACTCACAACAAAGTTAATTTACCTAAGATTATCAAAATTTTGCTACACAGTTTCAGCTTGTCAGGTTATCATGAACCTCTCTACTTGTACACAGTTTTCTTCAATGAAAAAGCACAAATTAGATATAATGCTACAAATTTCAAATTACTACCACTACGAAAGAAGATATTTTAAAAGACTGGTATGGCAACAAATTATGTCTCTGCTCAAGAAATGGAGTTATTATTTTTGTGTCCATATGACTCAAATAATCAGTGATTAAGTTTTGTTTGCCCAGGATATATCTGACATTTATGGAGTAATTTTGTAAAAAGATAAGCTCCATTTCATAAGTCACCAACATGTTTGTTTTATCTTAGCCAGGTACATGAACGTTTCATTGTCTGTTTTGAGGATAAACTTCCTCCCATAGAGATATGGTTAGAATTGTGTGATTTTGAATATGATACTGAGACATTCTGTTTTTGAAATGCTATAATTCCTCTGTGCTGCTTATTTTTCTGCTTCCATAAGCTACTGGGAACAAGGTCCCTTCAGTTTCCTGCAAGATGCATGCACCACTGCACTATTGCTTGTATTGTTGAAACTATACAAAGTCTTTAGTTAGATCTGGCAGTTTCACAACTGCATCTGATGTGAGTCTCAATTTTAACATCTTGACTTAGTGCTCGCAATATTGCTCCATTCTACATGAGAGTGTCTTTTGTGCTTTCATTAGATCTGTCAATGGCACTGTTATAGATAATAGTTACATAATCTAGGAATGATCTGATAACAGTCTTTGTCAGCAGTCTACTAGTATTTTGTAACTGCTCAGTCTTGATTCGGCTTTAGATAAAGTAATTTACAGTTGACACTTGTACAAATATTAACTCTGGATTTGGAAGAACTAATACATATGCTTTTGTGATACGGTTTAGTCTGTGATAATTGATAAAATCTGTGTGACCATTCGTGCTTTTGTACTAAAACAATCAGCTATGAATAAGGAGAAACAGCTGGTTCTGTGGCTTTTAATTTTAACATTTCTTTCACCTCAGCCCTGATTACATCTACCTTAGCATGAGGTAAAGGGTACGGTTTCATCTTCACAGGCACGTCATCAGTAAGCTTTAACGAAAACTCTGTTAAATCTGTTTTCTCTGGTTTGCTGCTTGATACTACACTATACTCTGCTAGTATGTCTTTAATCTGTGTCACCTGTTTCTGTGTCAGTTTGTCATCAAGTTCTACATCATTGTCTGTCTCAGTACTTTCCAGCGGATAACTAGGTAATATGCTAGCTTCTTTGATATCTTTGCTAGTCATTTCGTCAGTGACTAGAGCTGCTAGTTTCTCTATGCACTTAGAATAGATTAATGTGAAAGAGTTTTTCTTTCCCGTTCATTAGCACTCTGTAATTTTGGTCACTTTTTTCTGTAATGGGGTAGGGACCCTACCATGTCACTTGTAGTTTGTTACGCTTTTGCGATATTAACAATAAATCTTTGTCATCTCATGGTAAACTGATGGTGTTTTGTCTTACGGTTGTAATACTGGGCTTGTCTCCTCTTTGCTTCTTTAAGGTTCTCTTTAGCTAACTGACATGCTGAGTCACTTTTGTCATAAAGGTTAGTCATGTATTGGTATGTAGTGTGTACTCCTTCCTCTGCTTCTTCGTCATTCCACATTTGTCTCACTATCGATATTGGTCCCCCAACTGTCTGCCTTTATAACAAATTAGTGCTAGACTGTTATGTCTCTGTAGTAGGCAGATAACAGTACTGGTAAATAACGGTCCCAGTCTTGAGGGTGTCCATGACAAAGTTTCTTAATCAGGGTCTTTAATGTCCCATTAAATCTTTCACACATTCTGTTCCCTTGGGGATAATATGGGGTGGTGGTGATAATGACAGATAGATAGCAAATGATGTACTTCCTCCATCACATTGCCAACAAATTGTGTTCCGTTGCCGGACAGCACTTCTTGGGGAATCCCCATATGGGCCCACACTGCAAACAATGCCTCAGCGACTGTCACAGTGTCTCTCTTGCATAGCGCAATGGCCTCGGTATCGCATCGCAAACTCTATGATCGTCAAAATGTAAGTGTCCTCTCATGAACGCAGGTACAATCGGTACTATCAAATCCATGGCTACACAGTTGAATGGTATGTCGATCAAATGCATATCCCCTAATGGTATGGAGTTCTGTGTATTTTTCTTTCTTTGTTATGTGCTGGCAAATGTTGCTTGATTTACAAAATTTATTAATGTCACACGTCATGCTTGGCCAAAAAATCTTTCTTTGATTTTCTTGGTCGTCTTGTCACTCTTCTGTCCTTGTTGAACTATCATGTGCGAGGGTAAGAATTTCTTTTCGTTTCCGTACAACTACGTGTTTACATCAATCACCCCCTTTGTTTCTCTGTACAAAATACCTTTCTTGTACATATTCTACACGCCCAGTAGCACAGTTATAGGAAGTACAGGAAAGCTATACCCAGTGCCTAACAATATAGTACTTTCTGTCTACTAATTTGGCATCAAGAAGTACAGGAAAGCTACACCCAGTGCCTAACAATATAGTCTTTTCTGTCTACTAATTTGGTGTGAAGAAGTAAAGGAAAGCTACACCCAGTGTCTAACAGAAAATTTATTTTTGTCCCCAACAAAACCAGGACTCATGTTAACTAGCAGGTCATCTTGGTCTTTACTTTTTTCTATCGTGCAGACACGTTCAGTACACGGCGGGTACAATCAGGCACTAGATTCCTGGCTAGTTACAATTGTAGCACACTCTAGCCAGGGCTGATCTCTGTCATCTTGTGGCTTACTTTGGGGTCGAGGCTTAATCTCTTCCTTAAAACTTTTCCTTTTCCCAAAATTACTGTTTCGAAATTTTTTTAATTTTTACTAGTGCCCTGTACCGCCCTGCTAATTTTAGTAGAGTGTTTTACTGGATTTATCGTTTTCTGGCTGCTATGTGCTGCGTCATAGCGGTCAGCCCACAAAACTATATCATCAAAATCTTTATGGTCTCTCTCGGCCAAGAATGTGACCAAGTCCGGCCTATATCTCTCTATCACTTTTTCTTTAATACACAGCTCTCTAAGTCCGGCCTAACTCTTCTCTATTTTTGCCATTGTAACCCATTTCTTGAATAAGCTATGCAACTTAGTATGATATTGGTCATGAGTATCGCAGTTTATTTTTTTGTGTGTCCCTGAACAATTTTCGGTATCGCTCGACGGAAATTTTAATCTTATGTGCAGTGCTCTTTTAAGGGCACCATCACCGTCAGTAGAAATGTCACAAGGGCTTCCCAAAGCCATCCTGATCTTTGACCTGGCAGTAGGAAGAGAAAAATAAAAAAGGTTTGTTAATCCCACTGTCTCTACAATTAAAGCCGCTGTCACTGATCCAGTGATATCATCAATGACTGCTCCCGTACATCGATCTTTGCTTCTTGAATACTGTAGTTGACTGACTGGCTGAAACTGACTCAGGGGCTTGAGCACCCAACTGGTCTTGAGCTCCCAACTAGTTGAGAGGCAGCAACAGTATGAGAAAAAATCTGTGATGCAGTTGATACATCTGTAGACAACCCAGTTGTCTTGTGATAGCCATGTGATGAGAAAGTGATAAAAGTGTAACTATTAGCAGCATAATAGCCAGGATGACTGGATGTGTCTGGCTTATTTGCCTGGACAAATGAAGGACTGTGTAGTCCTCAGTGTGTCCTAAGTGATTCAATCAGTGTACTTAAATTGTGGTCAGTTGGAAACACTGGAAACGAAATGAACTCTGAAATTGTACTTCAAGCTCGGCAGGTATTATATATATCTTAGTAGGAAATATCAATGGTCTTGCTGGTGAAGCTTCCATAGTTGAAAGAGATGAAGACTGTTCTTGTACTGATGGGGAAGAAGAACAGATGATTGCCCTGAGACATCTAAAGAAGGTTTAGTTGTCTTACTCAAGTGATTGGTTATCGCAGAACTTGTTGGTGGAGAACTTGGATAAGAAACTTTAGCACTATTATTATCACCACCACCAAAATCAAAATCAAACTGGGGTTATATTCTGAAATCGAATCCAAATTGGACATCTAATAGGGAATCACGTACAGGGCATTTCTACTACTGATGTAGGAATCTTTGATGGAGGAGGATGCTTAAAACATTGTGGACGATTTCCTTTGCCACCATACCCCCTACTCACGACACCATGTCCCCCCAGAAACTTGGTCTCGTTACCAATTCCAGTGAGATACATTGACTCCTTAAGTGGTGCTCCAAGAGAGCCACCCAATACATGTGCAGTTCTTGAGCGAGTAGTACCCCCTGCTGTACGGATAGTAGCTTTCTCCCCAGACATTGAAACCATGACCTGATCATTAACCACGGGTTCAATCCTAATACCTGGGTAATACCTTGGCGCCATATCTAATGTGAAGAAATATGTATCTTGTGAGGTATGTTTTAGAGAAATTGACACACTTGGTTATGCTTGGAGACGTGTAGAGATTGAGAACTATTTATCTCTTGATGTACATTTAATGATTAAGCGTTCTTGTGTGTGTTTGACAGACATGTAGAAATTGAGAAGTATTTATCTTGTGAAGTACATTTGTAGGAAAAATGTGTATCGACATGTGTGACAGACCTGTTGAGATTGAAAAGTGTAATTCATATCACTACGTATCTGTCATTGATATACAGTGCAGTTGAGTATGTCAATGTAGTACATTGCATTAGGCTAGAAATATGTTCAGTGCAATACAATGCATTAGGGCAGAAATATGTCAGTGCAGTAAAAGGCATTAGGGTATAAACATCAGTGCAGTTTAGTACAAAACATTAAGTAGAAATATATCAATGTAGTGCCTTAGGATAGGCTGGAGAAGTGAAATAGAACTATGAAAACGACATCCAGATTTCTGAGTGACTGATTAAATTTATTAGATGTATACCTCATTAGTAAGAAACATCTACCATCTTTGTGTAAGTAAATTCGTGACTTTCTCTTATACAAGGAAATAGCAAATTATCTCTGTAACCTTTGATTGCAAAACGAAACACAAGTTATCTTTGTTACTTTTGATTGCAGAGAACTATTTAAACATCTTTGTGGCTTGTTTGCAAAATTGAAATATGTATCTAACTTTGTGACTTTTGATAGAAAAAAAGAAATATCGTAACATATTTGTGGCTTTTTATGAAGAAAGATATCTATCTAACCAACTTTGTGACGTTTTTCGCACAAAGAAATTTCTCGTCAGGACAGTGTTATGAAAGATGGATTTTCTCGGAATACTAGCTTGGAAAAGATCGCCGTTGTTAGTTCCATACCGTTTTTTGTTTTGCCTCCATCTCCAGAGCTGCCTGGCACAAGGGTGGGGGAGGTGCGTCACGAGGACCGCTACTCAATTAACTCGTGTCATCTAGCGGGGAAACATCAACGGTCCCCACCCCCGGGCCGTGTTTGATTTTCATTTAGGAGGCTGTCTCCCAGCAGGTTTCGAAACGCTGGGAACACAACAGAAAAATATGAATTTGCATGGAAACAGTCAAAGAGAGGACTGATAGATGACAAACTATTTTTAAAATTTAATTAAAATATATTTAATTTAAATTTATTTATTTTAAGTTTGGAAAAAAAAAGATAGAATAAAGAAAATGTTAGATAACCATTTGCCACTTATTGGAATATTGTTTAGGAACTGTGGTGACTAAGAGTAAAAGGACGTCATTAACAGAAATATAACGGGTTCCCTACCCAAGTCTGTAGTTTGTAAGATTACTTGATAGCAAACATTAAGAGATAGCAACGAAACAACTATTTAAGAATTAAAAACATTATGAGTGACTTAAAACCATTACTCCCGTTTTTCGTTTTTATTTTCTGTAATGATCATTTTATAATTGTACAAAATTTCTCGGCTTATCATTGTGTGGTGGAAAAATGCAAATTAATGCACTTAATTAATTAAATTAATTAATATTTAATTAATTCTTCATTTTTATAAATTTTAAATTTCAATTTATGCCATTCAAATCTCAGTGTGATGAGTTTTGAAACAAACAACTCTGACCTATATCCTGAATATGGGGAGTGATTGTTAGAGTTCAGTGATTCTTGCATTACTCAGATTAATTTTAGCAACGAGTTCACCCTACTTTGCAGTCAATCGTGACTATTCAGACAAAGCCGTAGGAACAACTCAGTTCTAGCCCGAAGGCTGATAAATTCTAGAACCTTCCACACGATTCCTAGGAGCCTATATAATGGCAGGCTCTAGATTGAACTCTCACGGTGACATCACCACACTTTCACTTGAATCACCATTTTTCGCTTCAGACCACCGACGAACGCACTCCATCCATCGGAACGCCAGGAGGAGAGTCATGTCAAAGCACCACAAGAGACAAGCCAGCACCAAGCCTCAGCCCTTTTCAGGGCTGGCAAAAACGCCACTACTGCCCACTCCACCAAGTGACATTTTACACGATTCGGAGCCAGTCACAGAAGATGCGGTCGGCCCTTTCTGTTTCACAAACGAGCGCATAGCCCAGCTGAGACAGGTACGGCAAAAGAGGCTTGAAGAGGTGCAAACATTAAGAAGTACACAAGGTGAAGACTGGACAAAATACTGCTGTGAAATCAGCTTACCAAACGAAAATGGGGTCATACGAAAAGTTACCCCCTTCACCTTCACACTAGAAACTGAAAACGTTGAACTAAAAAATGCGTTTACTAATTTGCTGTTGACCCTCTTCGACACAAAAACGGAAGATGAACTTACCACTAGAGAACAAGCCATCTTAACTGCAATTGGTCTCCACAAGTTTTTAAACAAGCTCCTGACAAGACAACCGGATAAAACTACATCAACAGACTGTGAAACACAGACAGAAATCATCTGGAAACTGCTGCCGACAACAAAAAAACGCTCTACACAGACGGACAAAGAAGAAACAAGACAGGCTTTTTCCCAAACCCTGACCACCACCGTGGAAAACAAGAAGACCCAAACTTCCACCACCACTTCAGGAAGCAAGGAGACACAAACTACAAATGACGTCGACGACAACAAACCAAAAAAAAACGCCAGACAAGCAAAAAATGAAGACAGACAAAAAGGAAAGGAGCACTAAATCAGCTGACCCTCCTAAAGAAGACAGACCAACGGAACTCGCAGTGGCCATCGTCGAACTAACTAACACACGAGTGGCTCCTGCACTCTCACCACTACTAGAGACACCTCCAAGGGCAGCTACAACAACCACATCGACCACGATGACAACAGACCAAAGCAACCACACAGAACAAAGCCACAAACCAAAATGACTGCGCCCACCACCAGGCATCAGACGACAGCAACCACACGACAAACAGGAACCGCAACAACAACAACGCCACCACAACAGCCACCGCAGACAACATCGACAACAATGGCAAAGGCGCAGTGAGCATCAGTACATGCAGTGGGGTTTTTACAACCACCCCATTGCAGACATGATCCAACTCATACTAGACCATCTATACACAACCCTACGGACATCGGGGACAACAACATCAGAGCCGACAACAACAACAGCAACAACAACAGCACCCAAACCACTAAGCAGAAATGGAGGGTGAACATCCTGGGCGCATATACACGCTGAGTACAGACTTGGTGTGTTTCTAGCCTGGGCTCTGTAACCCCCCCCCCGCCACCACAACAACAATGGTGACAACTATAATGGCGACTTAGTCAACGGACCTCCGGACTAGAGCCTTCCTCCACCACTCACACACGTCAACATGCAGTACAGTGATCAACACCAAGATACGCACCGACTCACACACAACCACCACCACCCGCCTTCTCCAGAAACAAGTGAGGAGAGGAAGTTTTCTCCAGAGGCCCTCCAAAGCTGAGAATATCTCTGATAAAAGGCTTACTGCATCCTCTGGAGAAAAGTCAGCGGGAAAAAAAATTGAACTCTCACCCTTCACCCACACACTTTGCATCGGGCCATCGATGAACGCACTCCATCCAACGCGGCCACCACAGAGAACAAGGAAACGCAAACTCTCACCACCACTCCAGAAAGCAGAGAGACACAAACTACGAACAACGACTACGACAAACCAAAAAGCACAGGAAAACACCCAAACACGAAAAAGACGAAGAAAGACAAAACGGAAAGGAATACCAAATCAGCTGACCCTCCTAAAGAAGACAGACAGACAGAACTCACAATAGCCATCGCCGAACCAACAAACACACGAGTGGCTCCTGCACTCTCACCACTACTAGAGACACCACTAAGGGCTGCTACAACAACCACACCAACGATGATGACAACAGACCTAAACAACCACACAGAACAAAGCCACAAAACAAACAATGGCGCTCACCACCAGGCATCAGACAACAACAGCCACAGTTCCTACAGGAACCACCACAACATCAACATCAACACCACCACAACAGCCACCCCAACAACATAGACAGCAATGGCAAAGGTGCAGTGAGAATCAGTACATGCAATGGGTTTTTTTCTACCACCCCATAGCAGACATGATCCAACTCATACTAGACCATCTATACTGGCCACCAACAAGCATCTATACACAATCCTATGGACGCCAAGGACAACAATAACATAAGCGCCGACAACAACAACAACACTGACAACACCCGAACCACTAGCAGGAAAGGGGGGTGAACATCCCGGGCACACATGCACGCTTGGTACAGACTTGGTGTGTTTCTAGCCTGGGCTCTGTAAAACACCCCTTCCCAACACAACAACGGTGACAACCATGACGGCGACTTAGTCAATGGACCTCCGGACTAAAGCCTACCTTCACTGACCAGACACGCCAACATGCAGCACAGCGATCATCACCAGCGACACGCACCAACACACACACTACATCTACTCAACACACCTAGCCCCTGCCCTCTCCAGAAACAAGTGAGGAGAGGAAGTTTTTTCCAGAGGACCACCAAAGCTGAGAATATCACTGATAAAAAGCTTACTGCATCCTCTGGAGAAAAGTCAGCAAAAAAAAAAAAGAATTGAACTCTCACTCTTGTTTCAATCAACGAGTCCCGTTTGCGGCTTTGCAGTTAGTGCCCAACAGAAAGTTAGCAAACTGTTTGTCTTCCACTCCATTTTTGCTTTGCTGAGATGCAAGATTCAAGTTCTACTTGCAAGCAAGCCATTTTGTTTCTGCTGATGTGCAAGTGTTGGTAAACTTCATCCCTTACTGCCATCAAACTTCATCTGTCTCGACACTGGTTATGTCAACATTCGTATGAGTCGATGGTTGAAGATTTAAGTTTTACTTCGAAGTTGACAACTGTAACTGCCATTGGATTCTGCTGAAGGTGTTAATGGTCCATGTGCAGGGGAATTCTTGTGAGGACTCTAGGTAATATTCTAAGTGAAGTGTGGGCGCTGCATGTGTGCTATGACGTACCTGGAGAGTATGACGAACTGTATCTTCTAACTGGAAGAAGATTCATAGACAACCAGTTGTACTTGCTTGAAGAATTGGGTCCACTCAAGAAAGCTGAGTTACTGTGGGGAGCTGCTGCGAGGAGTATAAGTTGGACTCTGCCAAGTAACTGTTGGAACTGCAAGCCTAATAAAAGGGCCAGGTGTTGGAATCTAGAACTGTGTAAACTTTATCCACGTTATTTCATTCAAGGACAGTGGTAAAGACTGAGTTTTGAGCATTGTACAAATTCGGATAAGAAACCGATTTGTGTTTATGCTGTGTAATTTGTATCGGACAAGAATTGTGACTAAGTGCTTGTATTGTACATTCTGTGCGGATTATTCAAACATTCATGTGCTGGTATGCAGAACTGTTATCAGGCAAGGCCATTATCACAAGACTTTTTACCTGCCAGCCAACTCTGAAGTAGAAACGAGACTACCGCTCACAGGCCGCAATCAGGTGAACCATAAATATGAATTATCTGTGTAATCTGTACATGTTTCTATGATTTCACATAAATTCCTTTTCTATTTCTGATTTTACTTTGTAATATCTTACATTGACTTGTATTATTTATTATTACATTGTATTATTTATCTAGTTGGCTTATTGACATTGAGGATTTGTGTAAGCTTAACTAACTTGTGAAGATATTTCTTTGATGTAAAATTCCTGGTAATTGTTCTGTGGAATTGACATGATATATTTTTTCTTGATTAATTTGAATTTTATGTGCTTGATGAGATCGTGATTCTGATAAATTGCCTTGTGTGTAATTTTGACGACATTTAATTGTAAAACTATTTTTAACTGTTACTAGGTAGCAGCACCAAAAAATAAATAATAAAATCAAGCATTTAGTTTTGTAATTTTCATTTAAAACTTTTTTAAAACATGAAAAATAAAAAAAAATTGTGAAGCTATCTCAATTGGTTCCAGAGATGCTATTTTTAAGTTTCAAAAAATGGCGTCAGGGACAAAAATGGTTATTTCGTCCATATTTTGACTTGCTAAAAACTAACTAAAATCTAACATGCAGTTATGAAAGTTTGATATTTTATTCCTTTCTACTTGCAGATAACAAAATGCAAAGTTGTAACTTTATATATGATGAAATAACAAAATGCCTAGCTGCAGAATTTAATTAAAAAAATCATCATCAAGATAGAAATAAGGCGATTGATGAAGTTTGATACAGCATATCTAATTCATTAATTGAAATATATCATTGAAACTGTTCACATATATTCATATGTATATAAAGAATATGCCCAATCTTTTCCAGGATGTTATTTTCATTAGATTCATGTACAGGTTGGCCCAAACTTTGTAAAATCATCAAAATGACTGACGATGGCACTTTTACACATTTTTTGCACAAAACTGGCCATAACATTTGAACCATTTGCATGATCATCGTAAAATTTTGCAGTGTGATAAATATTACTTTGCTCATTATGTATAAAAAAAAAATTTCAACACCTTTTATGCACTAACAGTAAATTTATGCATTAAAAATGCATTTAAAAATTGCACAATTACACAAAAATAGTAAACACTTTTTCATATCAAGTCAAAAGTATGAGTTCTTATCTCTTTGTTTGCTCTATACCAAACAAAATTAGTTATTGTCATGTTTCACTTAATCATAAAAATGTTAAGATATTAATTACTAGATAGCAGCACAGTAGTAAGCCAGCAATAATCAATGTATAAAAGTGCAAATTTTCATTACTTTTCATTCACTGATTTCTTAACATCCAAAGCATTTTTTAATTCAAACAAACATTCAAAATCAAGTTTAATGTTTCTATTTCTTATGATTGTAAATTTGTATATCTTGCTTGTAAGTTGTATGTGGAAAGTACATGGATTGAATAAAGTTGATAATTATTCACCTGTGTCCTGTTTTATCCAGCAGATTTACAAGACAGAATGTGTGTTTTGGCATACAGTGTTTTTTACCTTGGCTTCTGTCAATGTGTGCCACATTACACAATCAAAGTGTGAGTGATATAAATACAAGCTTGAATAATCAATCATCAATTTTGTACATGTAATACTTTTTAAGATTGATTATTCAAGCTTGTATTTATGACGTACAATAGTTTGTCATGATTAATCTTACAATTACATAATGATGTAAACAGTGTGATTCATTTAAGGAGTATTACATTTACGGTATTTGAATGAAATATAACCTTAGTATTACCTAATTTAAGCTGTAGTTCAGTTTAGTTTGCGGTATTTCTCTTTCAACCGTAACTTCAGTTTTAAAGCAGTGGTTACGTTTGTAGATTCTGATTCGCTTTTCTGCGCCCTTGCTTTTTCTGAAAAAAGGAAAGAACTTAGGTTCCGCTGTACACTGATGTCATATTATTGTCAGGTTTAGCCTAATTCTCGCGTCAGAAATGTCCAAACTTCCAACTATTCTTTAGCGCCTGCAATATATGAGCTTTAGACGAGGTGTAAGTTATTATTTACACTATTACTAACTACTACTACTGATGATGATGATGATTGTTTTGCCTCTGTTCTTTTAGTGTTCCCTGACTGAAATAGGCGTAGACTTGAGAATGTCATTTAAAATATTTTCGTGTAATTGATTAATCACTGGTCTATTAAAAAAGAGTCTTCAATAATTAGACAATAGTCTTCAATATTACTTTGCCCGTTCGCGAAACCAGAAAGCATTTTAACTGAATACCATAAGTCGTAAATCTGTGTCGGAGAAAGGCTTAACGCGACCAATATTGATATATATTTTAGTATCCTGTAGGCCACGTGGCGTTCGCAATCACTCAGTTAAAATCTGAGTGAGTTTTCATATAAAAGACCTTTACCTGAGCAATGAAGGGATGTTGGATTTATTTCAACATGTGTTTTTACAAAATTGTCTTGCATTGAATTTCCTTGAAGTTAAGCCGTACATGTCCATGTATTATTGTTTGGGCGATTATACGGCCGCTTACCAATACAGACCTTTACGTGTACAAATTAATTCTTGCCCTTCAATAAGATTTCAAATCATTGTGACGTAACACATTTTCAGACTTTCATTCATTCTTTATTTACTTTTCTTTGTTTACTAAAATGCATCTTTCTTATTAATTCATTTTAAATTCCCGCCTCGTGATCCATATTATTTCATAAAATAGTCCTAGAGAGAATTTCTTGGTTGAACCAAGCTATGAAATGTCAGAGAGAACTGGAGATGAGAAAGTTGGAGATAAGAGTTTATTGTGCTTTGCATGATTAGTTTGTAACATTAAGTTTAGGTATTTTTCTAATGGCCTACACTTGGGCCCACACTTACGGCCGGCCCGTCAATTTTGTGTTGAAAAAGTATTGACTTGGACCTCCTCGTTGACTCCACTAACGAGATAAGCAAGGTCCCCGAGCGAACAGTTTGTCTTTGCCGTGGGTATTGAGTCAATGAATGGATCCATAGAAGTGGTGGTGGTGGTGGTGGACTAGTCAACACACGTTTTGTTGTTGGCGCACACACAAGTCAATTTTATCGATGCCTCCAAAGGCTGTTTTGCTCAACTTCATACCGTTTTGCTTCCAGTTCGTGTGGAGCTTCTGCGAATAACAACAATCGGATCTTGGCATCTGCATTCTCTGGACGTGGACGCTATTTCGTTGTCTGCGATGACCGGAAGTTCCTTCATGTTTATAGCACGGAGAACGAAGATTGGAACCTAGTCAATTCACAGTAAGTACTTGTATATGTTTTTATTCGTTGTTATTCTAGATTCACACTTTGTCCCCACCCTTTAAATGTATGCACAGTACACAAACTATTATACTGTTGGTTTCTTTTTTTAACATAAAACATTTTTTATAATAAATATATTGTTGTCTTTTTTCCACTTTTCTGATGACTTAGCACAAAAGGCCCGAACTAAAGTTATACAGGAAAAGAAAAGAAAACAAAGATCAGCGAAATAAATAAAATCGCAAAAGAAAAAAATCTTGCCACCCTATTGCACGGTATAGTGTTCCAGTGGCATTAATTGTTCTCTTGTACCCTAGTTGTTCCAGTGGCATTAATTGTTCTCTTGTACCCTAGTAACTGAAATTTATTCCTTCTTGTTATACTATTTAACAAAAGTATCATTAATTGTGCTCTAGTAATTGAAATTCATTCTGTCACATTTGCGTATTTTATCTAATAAAAGTATCATTAATTGTGCTTTAGTCACATTTACATATACTATTTAACAAAAACAGCATTAATTGTGTTTTAATCATGGTTGTCAATAGATCAGCTAGTTTGTTGACAGCTGTTTGTTACAATATATTGGTGTTACAATAAATTAGTGTGTAATAAATAACTGTAAAATTATGAACTATTTTAAAAATCAAATATAGTTTTTTGCGCACATCGTATTCCTTTATATCGTTGTTTCTTTGCTTAGTTTTTCTCTTTAATCTGTTTCATAGCATTATTAGTTGTAACATTTTGGAATTTGTGCTTCTTTGTTTATTTTTACTTTTTAACATTTAGAAACGCATTTATTTGCTTATTTTTCTTGTCTTAACTGCTATATAGCTTTATTATTTAACACTTTTTCAAATCAGTTTTTTCTTTTAATGTTCTGTACTTATTTCATTGTTTTAGTATTTTATAGTTAGGATTTGTTTACTTTCCATTAATTGTATTTTATTTCATTTATAGCCTACTGATCAGGATTAATGTTCTGTTTTTACTCCATTGTATTGATCTTGCTCTAATCTCCTCTTGGATATCACTCTGTACACTACTTCCTAAAACTATTACATTACCCTCGAACTATTTTATAACGTATTGCATGTAATTGTCATATTTTTTTTGGTTTTAATTATCATTATATTTTATTTATACACTGGACATTTTCTTCTTGATTTTCTTTGCAGTTTTGTAAGTTAGACAAAATGTCAGTTTTATATTTTGTTGCTTTTATGAATTGAATTTGTTTAATTTTGTAAATTAATCTGAAGTATTTTGTCACACCTATACCACACTAGTTAATGGTTATTAATCATCCATAACTAATTATAAGTGATGAGAATCTTAATTTATGTTATAATAACTCTCCAGAAGACACCAATCGTCTCTCTCACTTGGCGGATATACGGGTGCTGTAAACGTTTTTCTCTTCCACAACATTAAAGACAAACATTCATTGTCACACAATATTTCTGTATGTGAAAAACTTCTTACCAAGGAAGAAGATAAGTCCATCTTTAATCGGTATTTAGCGAGCCTCCGTCCACCCACTATTTTTTCGAACATATGGTTATCAACATGTGTAAGAAGATCAATAAATTTAACAATAAATTTATTGTCAACAATCAAATATACATATAGCACATGTAGCAAATACAATGAAAAGTTTACTTGAAATCAATATTTCCACGAACCATATTCAAATAATTTTAATGCGTATACAGTCTTAGATCCTAACACGTAATTAAACAGACAAGTGTCAATATAAATCACAGGTTCTTATCAGAGAACAGAAATAGAGTTATAGAGAGATAAGCGATAATAGTTTTTACTATTACTAACTTTATTATTACTAACCTTATCTAGACAATGCCTCAATAGTCTTTTGCATGCTTTCATAACAAAGTCATACATTTATTGTTCACATTACTATTGTCAATTTCACGTATTTCTCTTGCATGTTGTAGAATACTGATGAGCCACTATTCTCTCGAGCCTTACCTAGACACTCCTTCACCGTATTAGTTCCCCTCCATGCAGAGCAACAATATAGCAATTTCCAGTCTTTTTTGTACCAGAAATTCCACGATGTAGTTGTGCATACTTTGCCACAATACATCAACAGAGTGCAGTTTATCCTTACACACTGGGGATAGATACCTCTCATCTACCAAGGTCATAGCTGTTTAGAAATCAGTAAACCGAGAGATCTAGTAAAACCAAATAATTTGTTTCTTCCCTGTAAAATATGATCAGGGAACAAATGCTAAGTTTCTGTTTTATTCATATCTAACTCCATTCTTTCTTACATTCAAGTCTCAACTTACAGCTACCTGCAACAGTATTTATTAGCCTGATTGTACGTGTCCAGTATTTATTTATACACCCTGTTTCAGAATTTAGAATTTATGTTAATTAAATTCGTTCTCCTATTCTGAAAACAGACTGGCTGCTCAAATTCACCCTTCAGTCTGATCAAATTTAATGCTTGTAGTTTAAGCCAACAAATTTATTGACAGGCAAACTTGTGTACAAAGCACGGACTGGGAAACGTTAAACAATTATAGTTAATTATGCATTCAAACTCCTTTTTCTCGACTCATTCGCCCCCACCCAATCCTATCGGTCTATTTGCATAAATAACCAACTACAATAATTGATTAACAAGGTAAAAATGATTTTAATAAAATTTAACAAATAACAAAAGATATTCAAGACTCAGATGACATTAAGTCTCCTAATACTATGCTATTTGTCTAACACATGAAGTGTTCAAATAGATTGCAGATGGAGTTTATTTAGTTCAAGTACACCAGTCCTTTGCACTTAGCTGGTTATCCAAATAGTGACGATAAATGAAGCACGTAGTCCCCAACGAAATTCCTGTTGGATTACCAGACTCAATGGCCTAGTTATCACCAACTTGGTCAACAGTCTTTCATTAATTACACCCCTCTTCTGAATCGCACAGGAGTTCAGACTCAGCCAATTGCTAGACACCAATCAAAGCAATATACAGGCCGGTTCACTGGGTGGTGAATTTTACTACGTTGAAGAAAGACCAAGACGTCAGACGGAATACGTCAGACAAAGACCGAGATCGAGAGACCAAGAAACCTGCTAGTTCTCATGGTTTTGCAATCCAATACACGTGGTTGACAGTAGCATAGCTTATTCCTCGACCATTTTAGTACCTTTACATTAATATTTAAATATATAATAAAAGATACAATGCGGTCACGCATGTGCGTTTTTTTTTTTTTTTTTACAATTAACGTACGTATGAGACTTATGAATATCAAGGAAGCATTGCATTTTACAAATGAAATTCAATAAGAAGAAAATAAAAAATACAATTTAAAAATCATGCATATGCGCTTTACAATTACAACAATATAATACACGCAAAATGAATTTAAATTGTTAACAAGAAATTCTACAAAACATGCACAGATGTTCTGTGATACAATTCAGTTATTTTTTAGTGTATAAAATTATTGTTTCTCAATTTAACAATTAATTTAAAGGATGTAACATTTCAACTTAGCCACTCTTTTATCAAGCCACGTGTTTTGGAGAAAATTGCAATAATACAACTCCTGTACCAATAAAATGCATAAATTCGCACAACGATAACTTAAATGGAAATACAAACAATATTTTAAGAAATCAATGTGTTACTTTGTTCTATACAACAGTCGCTTTCGTTTAAATTCATTATTTTCCTTGTTTGGATGCAGTTCTTTGTAAGAGTGACGTAATCGTCGTGCGCTGATACACACGCCTTATTCATAGGGAGAGAGATAACTCACTCCAGTTATGTAACATTTAAGACAATGGCCGATTGTAGGTCGAACCAAGTGTTATCACGTGACATAATTCATGCCATAAATTCCTTTAAATACTCTGATCACGCTATAGACCCGCATTCACGAGGAAAAGGACAGACCGATGCGAGCGTCTAAGTCATCTGAAATTCCGTGAATCACGCGAGGGCCCGCTGCTGTCAAGTATAATTTGTCTTGACTCTGCTACACCGATACATGCACACAGAATAATAAATATAACTTAATATTCTACGAACAGGTTCACTAGAAACAATGTCAAGCATTTAGCATACCACATTCAGGCATCATAGTTCACAATTAATAGAAATAATAGTCTACTCACATAGCACACCTCTACATGCAACACAAGTATAATATATCAATAGCAAAATGCATGAACTATTATAAAGTCCATTCTCTCTCAATCAGTCGCTTAACTCACCATTAAGCTAATGGCCACCTTTCAAGACCGGACTCTTGTCACACCAAATTCGAGGTGTTTAGAAAATACATTCCTTTTTAACAGCACGTAAACTTTTGATCTCAGTTCCTTGGTTGGTCTGATTCTTGTAAATCTTAACCATTGGACAATAAAAACTACTCATCCACCTAAAACGAATTTAGATTACATCAGGTCGTCGAACACATTCTTTACCTGCGATGTTTACTTCCAACTTGGACACTTAAAAATATCAGCACAAGCAGTGCCCAAGGTCGGGTCACTTTGACATTTAACAATTAAATTTAGAAATAGGGAGAGGCAAATTTACTCTGCCACTTATTCATTCTTGTTCTGATTTTCTGTAACATGGCACGCAAGAATAAAGTTAACACTTCCAATGACTGAAAACAACTGATATTGAGATTAAACAATTTTTTGAAGCCTATATTCTGTTCTCTGAAATCACATTTCCAAAGAATATGTTTAGCAATACAGTTTTATGGATTCTCACAGGGTGTACATATTGGACCAAGATAAACAAAAATCCTGATAATTGTTTTCCTTAGTAGTACACTCTGATGAACAAAAGTTATGCCAAGTGTGTTGTTTTTGTGTCTCTTGTTTACTGACTGCTTTTGTTTCCCTTGTACACATAGAAGAAGAAAAATATATGCCGTTTGCTTTTGTTTCCTTTAAGTGTACACTCAGAAGAACAAAAAGAATCTATGTTTGCTGTTGTTTTCGTCTAATCGTACAGTTAGAAAAACAAAAAGTAGTCCAAATCTTAGTGAGACATGTAAAAGTAAAACGTGTTTCAATCCCCCCCCCACACACACACACACTATTAATGGTACAAATTAACTGGTTTCTCTTAGGTAAACACAAACTCTAGTTGTAATACTGGTCATCTTTGGGTCTGTGTCGTGCGATAATTTGTATGTCCGACTCTTCGTCTTCAGATGACATAAGACAGGGCGGAACTTTTCTCCGAAAGGCTACATCGTGGACATGCACAAGGGTGGGGAAGCTAAGTAATGCTATCATTCACAACATACTTTTCACATTCTTCAGACAGCATAAGAGTTCAGTCCCTTTAATCATAATCATAGAAAGTGTATGTAGCGCTATCAATAGGAGTACTCTAACACGCGCACGCACACACATGAGTACACTAGCAGTGTTGTCAGTCAAAGGCCGTTCGTAAAATACCAGTAGATGATAAGAAAAACATAACTTTTAAAACAGTAATATACACGTAAGATAATTTTAATAATGAATAAGTACTGATGATATGAATTCAATTGTGTGACTAATTTATGATTTACAAAAAAATGTCAAAGGCAGACATTCTCGTACATAACAGTATACAAACATATACTTAGTCATCATTTATTCTAAAACATAAAAATGACTGCATCTGTTTCACATCTTAACGTTTAGCATTTATTGAAGTTACCCAGAAGTGAAGCGAACATGTAAACATGTATTATATGCAATTATATGTTTAGGAACTTGCCATTAGAGAAATGTATGATCCAACCATAAGCTATGACCAAACACAATCATTTAAACACCACTATTTACAAAACTTCAGTATTCAAACACCGCTTTTTACACACAGTTTGTTACACATCATTATTTACACATATCATGAATTAATCATTACTATTTACTCACTGCTATTTACAAATCACTATTTATTGACCTTTATTTACACACATACCTTTACACATATCACGAATTAATCGTCACTATATCTGTCTGTCTGTCTGTCTATCTATCTATCTATCTATCTATCTATCTATCTATCTATCTATCTATCTATCTATCTATCTATCTATCCCTTAGACTATTCGACTGTTGGGGCACCACTGATGACCTGACAACCAATTTCCTCCATTCCACTCTGTTCTCTGCTAATCTTACTGTATTGCTCGGTGTCAGTCCTGTCCACTCTGAAATGTTATCCTCCCGTCTTTTTCTCTATCTTCCTCTCCTTCGCCCTCCTTGCACAGAACCTTGCATGATTGTCCTGGCAAGCTCTGTTGATCGTGTGACATGCTATACATTTCATTTTGCGTTTTTTTCACAATGGCCAATAGCTCTTCATAGGGCCCAATGGCTTGCCTAATTCTGTTTCCCATTTCCTCATTCGTGACATGATCTCCATACGAAATGCCAAGCAACCTTCGAAGCATTTCATTTCGGTAGCTTGTATCCTCCTTTCAAGATCGTCTGTGAGGGTCCATGCCTCAGAGGCATATAAAAACACAGATACAACCAAGGTGTGCATCAGTCTTATCTTTGAGCGGACTAAGATGTTTCTGTCTTTCCAAACTGTCTTCAGCCTTGCCATTGCTGTTATTGTCAGTGCAATCCTGGACAATATTTCTGGTTTTGATCCCTCGTCTGTCACAATGGCTCCTAATTACTTGAATTTATTAACTATTTCCAGTTTCTGATCACCAATCATTGCCAATGCCACCGGTGTTGGTCATTAATTTGGTCTTTGCACTGATTTCCATACCAAAGCAGTAGCTGTCTTGTCCAGTTTTTCTACCAACTGAGCTAGCTCCTCCTCATTTTGCAAGGCCATCAATGTCATCGGCAAAGCGTAAGTTCGTTATTGTTCTGCCTCTGATACTGACACAGTTCCTTCATCGTCTTCCAGAGCATATGTCATGATTCTTTCAAGGAAGATGTTGAAGGTAAAGGCGAAAGTAGGCAGCCTTGTCTGACTCCCACTGTTGTCCTGAACCAATCTCCTATTTGGCCTTTGAAGCAAACTGCACTGGTGGCCTTGCTGTAAAGGCTTTCTATGACTTTGATCAGGTTGGCATTGCTGTTGTACAGCTTCATGGTGGACCAAGGGCTGCATGCCACACCCTGTCGTTCGCCTTTTTAAAATCTACAAAGACATGATAAAAGTCTTGTTGGTGCTGAAGTACTTCTCACATAGCAGTCTCATATTAAAAATCTGTTTAGTTGTGCTTCTCCCTGGTCTGAAGCCTACCTGTTCTTCAGCTATGATTTCCTCTGCCTGCAGCTTCAGTCTGTTTAATATGATCTTTAGCATGACTTTGCTTGGTTGGCATATAAGACTTATCATACGATAGTTCTGACATAGATGCAAAGTGCCTTTTTTTTTTGAGAGTTATTTTGAATGACTGAATCCATGGTGTTGGCCATTCCCTTATCTGCCAGATCTTATTGCAGATTTTTAGTAGGATGCTTATCATGGCTTCTCCTTCTTGGACTAGTTCTGCAGAGATGTCTGTTCTTGCTGCCTTCCCTTTTCAATGATTTCACTGCAGTCTCTACTTCTTTTCGGAGGATGGGGTAGTTGTCAGTGTTGGTCACTGGCGGGGTGTTGAGTATGTCTGGGTTCCCTGTAGGTCTAGTTGTATAAGTCTGAGCAATATTCTGTCCATCTCGTAAGAATGTCTTGATCTTCTGTAAGCAATTCCCTCTACTATCTTGAACGGTGGAGGAGCGTCCTTGTTTTACACTGGTCAGGTTTTTCACCAGTTGGTATGCTTTTTTGCTATTATTTTTCTTTAGATTATTTTCTATATCTCTACACTGGTTTTCAATCCATCCTTTACCATTTACCCACTGCTATTTACACACCACTATTTACATACCATTATTTACACATATAACTGTTTGCACATATCACGAATTAATCGTTACTATTTACTCACTGCTATTTACACATCACCATTTATACATCTTTGTTTACACACATCACTATTTACACATATCACAAATTAATCGTTACTATTTACTTACTGTTATTTACTCATTACGAATTAATCATTATTATTTACTCACTATTATTTGCATACCACTATTTACACATATAAATATATTAATCGTTAGTATTTACTCACTGTTATTTACACATCACTATTCACGTCTTAAGTATTGAAACACTACTATTTACGCATCACAACTTGCACATATAAAAAGTAAATTGAGACAACATATAAGAATTAATTATTGATTTATAAAATAAAACCAATGGAAATTAACATCGGGTGAGATATGGTATTATTACACTATAGCAAACAATAAAGCCCTTCTACACGAGGTCTTTAGCTTAGCACTACAGCAAAACAGTTTAGATGAAATAAAGTGCTGGTGATAAAGGAGTTCCTCCTAGCTTAGCTAAACAGCAGTTTATTTTATCTCCGAAAACAATCGTATTTCATATTGATAAAAGAGTCTTTAGATTAGCTAAAGGGGAAAAACATTTGGAAAGTGATATCTGTAATGCTACTCGAATAAAACTTTATAGCTTGATAAAATATATCAGATTTGAGAGTATAGGTACTGATTAAAAAATTATTTAGATTAATATATGAAAAAGAGCAATACATTTTGTTCTCGAAACTTACCAAGCGATTTTTTAAACTCTTAGCTCTGTATCAGCAACGAATAGTCTATTTTAAAAATGCATAATCTAACCAAAATTATCATTTGCTATTAGAACAGTGAAGTCTGTTCAACGCATTCATTGTTGTCAAATTTACACCATCATTATTTATTTCGTAAAAGCAACAGGTAGCTAAACTAAAACACCGCCCATCCCTGCTAAATTGTAAAGTTCACTATCTTTAGATGCTAATAGAAGAAACTCTACATCTTCGCCATGGTTGAGTCGGTATTTAGTGTCAATCAATCAATCATGGCTGCTAAGCTGCCACACTCACGTCCATACACAAGCATACATTATTACACACACCAACTTACATACGCAGGTCCATACACGAGCGTGCACCAACCTCCACAAATCATATCTGACTGACTGAACATGTTATTGTTAAGGTAATTTTGAGAAGCACTTGGGAATCGTCTGGAAAAAGATGTATTTTGTTGACATTCTCACAAGTCTATTCTAGGCCTGACAAGATGGTTTTGGTGGATGAGAATGCACTGAAGCTGCACTGGAAATCAATCCATGAGCGCAGATGTTACCTGCGTGTTTGATGTGTGCAGACGTATTTGCAGCAGCACTCTATGCTAATAAATTACCAAGCTCGAGCAGGGCGGGGTGCGGGTATGTTGGGTAGATGTGGTTAGGAGTACTAGAGACTAGTGATTTTGAACTTGGCGTATCCGGAGTGTACACAGACAGCTTTATTGTATTCTATCTTGCAATGAGCGTTTATAAACACGTTTTTATGCTTGCCTATATTTTAAGTTAACAGGTTTTATTTACGCTGTGTACTATTATAATTGATATATGTAACTGTCTAAAGGTACGCTTTTACAGCTGGAAAAATGTTTTATAGGCTACTGTCTTAAAGTAGGCAATTTTTTAGTTGAATATGCGTTGTATAGATTTTGGACTTAATGTATGCATATTAGAAATGAGTATATTTGTTGTTTAAATAAATGTCTTCAGTTGCATGTGTTATATCAGTTAATTGTCATAAAGGTAAACTTCGTCAAGTTGAACATACATGTTGCAGAGATAACTGTTTGAAGGTACAAACACTTTTAAGAGTTGAATATATGTTCCTTAAGTTGCGTAAATGCAGCTTTTTATTTAAATAAATTGTGGTAGAGTAAATTTGCCTGTCACTATTTCTAAACTTAATTGTTATATAAATTGTTAAATTGGCAAAGTGATCCAACCTTGGCCACTCCTTATGATAGTATTTTTATAAATGTCAGAGTTGGAGGAAAGAACGCAAGTTGAGAATATGCTAGAAATTGCTGATGCAATCCAAACCAGTTCCAACTGGATGAGTAGTTTTTATTATCCAATGGTTAAGATGGAGTAGGAGACCAGCCAATGGGCTGAGGTCAAAAGTTTATATTCTGTAGAGAATTCTATTGTCTAATCACTTGAATTTGGTGTGGCAAGAAGTCTGGTCATGAACGACGGCCATTAGCTTAATGGTGAGTTAACTGACTGATTGAGAGAGAATGGACTTTAAAAAAAATATTTCATGCATTTTTGCTATTGATATTTTATACTTGCATTTTATGTTGAGATGTATTATGTGAGTTGACTATTATTTTTACATATTTTGTGAAAAGATGCTCTTGTGTTGTATGCTAAACACTTGACATTGTTTCTAGTGAACCATTTCATAAACTGTCACGCTGTATTTATCATGCTGTATAAGTACTGTTGCAGGAAACTGTAAGCTGAGTCTTGAATGTAAGAAAGAATAGAATTAAAAAGAAATAAACTGGAAACTTAACGTTTACTCCCTGGTGAACCACTACAATCATGGTAGATGCACGAAGTATCTACTGCAGTGTGTAAATGTAAAGAATACACTACACTCCAGTGATGTATAGTGGCAAGATATGCTGACTACATTGAGTAATTTCTGGTACAAGGAAATTACTGGAAATTACTACAAATGTTCTGCTTGAGGCAGCTGGTACAGTGAAGGAGCAACCAGGTAGCCTCAAGAGATCAGCAGTGAATCACTGTTCTACAGTGTATGGAGGAAATCGTGTGGAATTGACAGTAATAACTAAACAATAAATTTGTGGCATTTTTACAAAAAAATAACGTGAAAGTCTATTGAGACAGTGCACAATTCAGGTTATGTAGAAACTGTTATTGCTTATCTCTAATAACTCCACTTATGTTCTCTGATAAGAACTATCCTGTAATTTGTAGTGACACTAAATTGTTGAATTGTGATTTAAGATATAAGATTATAGATATTAAAATTATTCAAAGGTGGTTTTGTGGAAATATTGATGTCAAGTAATCTTTTTTCATTGTATTTGTTAAATGTATATTTGATTGTTGATTTAATAAATTTATTGTTTAAATTTATTGACCTTTTATATACATATTGATAAACTTATGTTGGAGAATGGATGGGTGGATGGGGGCTCACTAAATATAGATTAAAGGGAGAATGAAAATTTGACAAAGAGACAGGGGATCGGGGGTGGGAGTGGGGAGAAATTAGTGGGGAGTGGGGAGAAATGATAGATGCTATTAAGGGAAAATAGAGAATGTGATAGTGGGGGGGTGGTGGAGAGAGAGATAAAGAGAGAAGATGCTATATAAGATGCTGATAAAAGGTGAGCGAGAGAAGGAATTATAGAAAAAAATGTGGTATGCATCACAAAATATAAGCTAACCAAACAGCATGATGCAATCCACCAAAATCCAAATTACAGTATTTACTACCACCAAACTTATACCCAGAATGAGAAACACAATCTGAATGAAAGAAGTATCGTCTGCTGTGCACAGAGATCACAGCAATGTATTAGCCAAGGCTTGCACATATACGCTTTACTTTGAATGGAAAATTTTCCGGTTTTAGGGCTATGGGCAAGCTCCCTTATGAGATAGTGTCAAGTTATTTAGCCTCTCCTGATTGATTGTAGGGCACTAGGGTATACAACAGAAAAGTCCAATCAAAATCTGTCCAGTACTTTTTTACTTAAGCCTGCACAAAGCCCTTAACCATAACATTTTTATGTATAGATGCTGTCTTTATGTTAGTTTACATTTTTAACTTCACCACTCTCTCTAAGTAACAGATGTGGTCTATTCTATCTTTAACAGCTTGTCATGTATCCGGCTATGTTTAACAACTCTGTCCTATTTTAGATTCCCAAATATCAATATTGGTTATTGATTAACTTCTAATAATAGCAACAGCCTGACTTTATCTTCTACAAGTATGCCAGAGATTCAGGCTAGTATGCAATGACAAACCGCCAGATAAATCAGTTGATGTGCCCAAGCTAGCAAAGTTATCTTCCCCTTTATTTATTAATTAAGAATTATGATTCTGTTATTCCGAATCACCCCCAGCTAGCTTCCTCAGTCGTTGTTACACTAATTATGCAACAATTGGTAAAGATAACAAATGAAATTTAATAACAAATTGTAATAAAAAGAACATTGTTTAATATGCGGAAAATTAAGAGTTCATCTATTCCACCTAGCCCGATTGCTATGTATATGTACAAGGATCTGTTCAGTTCATTGATCATTTTGAACACACTTAACTAGAGTCTTTCAAAGAGTTGCCCTTGTTCATTCAACCACACAGTCTTTATGTCACGCGGCAGTTGTCTTCCGTTTATGGTCAACCCAAGTTTGGATAGAGCTCCGGGCGTCATCCTCAGAAGACCTTCCGTTCTTTTGGGGTGAATTCCGAGACCGGCTATAAGGAATAACATAATTTTCTATAGTATTCTATTACAGAGAACAATCATGTGGCAGCGATAGATTTACTATTTACAAACCTCTATTAGTTAGCTACACGCTAACTTAACAGTTCAGATCAATAGAATATTTACAAATGGATAAACTGATTTCCTTTTAGAATTGTATTGTTTCTCAATATAATATAGTTAGCAAGCGGTTCTCAGTGATGCTTATTAAACAATCATTTATCTTTCTATTAGTGCCACCGGCTACAAATGGTTTTAACAAGCATGAACATAGCAAGTACACATGCTTATGTTATCTCAATCATTTCTTCAAAAATGCATCATTCGCTAACTCCACTTAGCTTTTGTGAGAAAAATATATTAATCACACAATCATTTAACAATCACATAAATATTTTACATAGCATTCTACAAATGAGAAGTACAATAATTTAGAGAAGTCAACTTATATTTACCACTTTGTACTATTAGTGCGCAGTCAAAATGGATGTGATCATCTGCCCTTGGTGTGGGTACTGTGAAAATGTGTGCATCTGAGGAATTCATTAACGAGTATATATGAATGGAGTCTGGGTCAGCTAGCGGATTAACACTACATCATGACACAGAATGCAAGTGACCAAATATGGGCATCTTGTATTCAGTTAATGGCCTTTCCTTCACCTTTTGAGTCACCTATATACTACTAACTCATAAACAACTATTGTACCATCAAGCACAAGTCGACTAGCAGAAATATAAATTAAATAAAGACAGTTAATGAACATTTAATAAAATTTAAAAAATGTTTCATAAACTCGGCTTAATTTTCCTAGACTCTCCTGACACTGGTATACTCAAACGTTTAGTTTCACAGTTCATCTTCATATTAGTAATATTTTATCCACGCTAGCATGTATCTGCTGTGTAGATTAATTTCAGGTTAAATACGCTTTAAATAAAACTTTATTTATTAATAAACCTACACTTGTCAGTACATTTATTTTGCCTTGGAATCTTTGTTTCAAACCACATTCACTTAGTGTAACTGCAGTTTAACAAACACTCGTTGTACATTATATTTTCAGTCACACACACACACACACACACACACACGCTATTTGATATTACAATGCCATGAGAAAGAGAGAAACAATCTGAAACAATCCAGAGAGGGTAAAAAGAAACAATCCATTTATTGCTAGATACCGAGACAAAATCCGTTTACCACTATAGGTAGAGGAAGAACAGAAATAATCCATTTATTACCTCAGACGAAAATCTATTTTTTTTTTTAGAAAAAAACAACTCAGGTAAAAAAAACAACAACCCATATTAACGAAGTTGGCTTTATATATAATGGGAATATTTATCAGACGAAAGACTGAAAAGAAAACTTACTGATGGACACAGTTTTAAAACTAATGGGAATATTTGTCAGAAGAAAGGTTGAGTGGCTTACTAACCTAAGGTGACACCAAGGACTGTAGCACAGCTGTACGTGAGAGTTATCTGCTCGAGAAGGAGGACCTCTTTTGTGCTGGAGTGCACAGCCGCATCCTGCAAGGCCATAAGTGTAAGATGTAGTAATTAAAACGCCATGTCTACTGGGGCGCGCTACTTTTATTACTAGACCTGCTGCCGACCAGCCCGGATTTAAACCCTCTCCCGCGAGACAGCCGGTTTGTCAGCTGTATCATGTTTCTTGCGTCAAGGCGATATAGTGCAAGTTTAAAGTATCTCAAGTTTTTAAAAATTAAGTAGTAAGAAGATTTAACCCAAGTTTGAAGTATCTCAGGTTTTTAAAAATAAAGTAGTAAGACGATTTAACCCAAGTTTAAAATATCTCAGGTTTTTAAAATAAGTAATAATGCGATATATAGTGCAAGTTTAAAGTATCTCAAGATTTAAAAAAAAAACAACAACAGTTCAATCCCAAGTTTAAAGCGAATCAAGCTTTTGAAAATACATTATAATACAATTTAACCAAAATATTACAGTGTCTCATTTTATAAAGGTAAAATAATAAGGCGATTTAACAAATGTATCTCAAGATTTAAGATAAACTAAAGCATTAAGGTGATTTTGCTTAAGTTTAAAATATCTATCAAAACCTTAAAAAATAAAAAAAGTGGTCATATTTTTAAAATGCTTCTCAAGACTTAATATAAAGAAATGAATTGATTTAGCTCAAGTATAAAATATGTCCCAGAACATTTTAAATAAAGTAATTAAGCAATTTTGCTCAGACTGAATGTGTATCTGAGATATATATGTAAGAGACTTTTGTGTATACTCGTCATATCGTAAGATAAATAGATTTTTGTGTATACTCGTCAATGAATATTGTTATTGTTATTAAAAAAAATTAGATATTTTACTAAATTTTGATTTGTACTGAGATAACTGTCAGCAACAGATTCAGTATTTGTATTTGGTAGAATTATAGTTATTGTTGTAAAGTATTTCACCGTATGCAATATTATTATCATCAAAAATTACGCAGCCTATGAAGTACACATACCATAATGAAATAAGTTTCAAACAATCGTTTTACATATAAATACCGTTACTGTTAAAACAGATTTCAGTGTCATAAATATAACCCCCAATATCAGATTTGTTAAGAAATGCAATCTTAGATAAAGTCTTTTTAAAAATGAGAATTAGTAATATATATATATTATAAGATATATATTACTATTTATAAACTGTTCTAAATCAGTTTAGACATAACACTAAAACATATCTGTATGCAGGTCTTCAGTTTGCAAATACAGAACAGAGTGCCATTTAAAGTTAAAAATAAAGTTATTAATGGTGTTCTTTGTATTCAGTATGTAAAATCAATTAATTCATTCCAATTTCCATTCATTTTCTGTAATATTCTCAAATGAGTTTATTGTTTTCAAGCAATGAAGAAAGCTATTTGAACTTTATTTTTTCATTTACTGAGATAGAATTGTTCCTCATGCATGTCATACTTTTAGTTTTACAATGGGTTGACATAGGACCTACTTTATGGACAGCCTCAAATGTACAAACATGCTTGAAATAAAGTGATGTGCAGCAGAGGTTGAGTTTTATAAACTTCCAAACTCATCAAACTTTTTTTTCAATTAATAAATCAGTCATACTGTTGCAGGTAACAAAAATCATTAATGTTCATGTCAATTAAAAACTGATATATAGTAGTGTTTATAATGATTACTCGTGAAATTAATGTTCATTTGTTTTTACATGCTTTATAAAAGTAATATTTGTTAAATTTTTGTTTAGACAAAGGCAAAAAGAATTTTTCTAATCTACAGAAGTCAGTAGACAGTAACCTACACAGATTTGTTTCTATCCAGGAAAAGAATAAAATGATAACTAAGGAACATGTGTCAACTTTAGTTGAATATTCTCTAAAAATCACATTTACTCATATTTATAGTACATGTGTAAATGGTAATTACAAGTTATTTCATACTAAGTCATGCCTTAGTCATGCATTCCCTAGATAATGAAGTTTCTTCATGTTAGCAATATGTGTACTTGAAAGTTTGTAAGCATTTGTTAAATTTCCTGCCAGTAAAATACATACTGACTGTAGATAGATATGAAAGTAAATGAAATATGTGTCTGTTGATAGAGTGTACACTACTGTAAATTATAGAACAATAAGATAATTAATGACCATTCTTCACATATCAGACACTAATAAACTAATTAGCATATTGAGATTTTTCATTATGCTAATTTCATTGCATTATGTAAGTATTATGAAATATTGACTATAGAAATTACAATTTACATACAGCATGCCTTTATTTATTATTTAATAAATCTTTAATTTGTAAAACACACTGATTAATGGTTTTCTATCAAATATTTACAGAAGTATGGGTGTTAAACTTGTTAATAATATTGTTACTGAGGCAGAGTAAATTTGCCTACACCCTATTTCTATATTTAATAATTATATCTTTGTTGCCATTGTTAACTTGACCCGACCTTGGGCACTCCTTGTGATGATATTTTTGTCAGAGTTGAAAGTAAACAACTCGTGTGGAGAACATGCTATATTCTTCCCTGCTGTTATTGCAGGTATTAAAAAAATCTTTTCTCTTAATGTAATGTAAGTCTAGATGTTGCAACTAAAATAATATTTTATTTAATTTTGTTTTGTGTTATAAAAAACAAATAATTTTTATAAGAAGTTTGAATTAAATCTATAGTATTAGTAAAATAAAGACAAGCATTTTTAAGTATCTGTTTCAAATTAAGCTAGAAATATATCTGAAAAATTATAGGATATTTATTTAAGCATTCTTTCCTGCTTTTTATTTGTAGCTACAATATTTCTTATTCATTCCTACTTTTATCATTTCTTAAAATATTTCTTATTCTTTCAGAACTTATATCTGTAGGCAAAATATTTTTCATTCTTTCCTATTTTCATCAGTAGGCAAAATATTTCTGATTCTTTCCTTTTTTTATCAGTAGGCAAAATATTTCATTTTCTTCCCTTATGTATATCTGTAGGCAAAATATTTCTTATTATTTAGTTCTTTTGTTTGTAAGCAAAATGTTTCTTATTCTTTCTCTACTGTTATCTTTTGGCAAACTATCTTTTATTCTTTCCTCACGTTTATCTGTAGTCAAAATATTTCTTTCTTTTTATTTTTTTTTTACTTTCCTCTTAATGCATTCTTACCAACTTTTATTTGGGGATAAATTGTTTTATGCTCCGTTAATCTTAAGGCATTTTCTTGCTTTTATTTGTAATTAAAATATTGTTTCTCGTTAGATATTTTTAAAAAATCTTTTATTTTGTACAAAGTATACCTTATTTTACTCTTCTTAAAATATTTCCTGCTTTATTTATTCACTCTTATTTTGTTCCACTTCAGATATTCATTCTTTTTTAATTTATGCACAAAGTATTACTTATTCTATTCCTTTTAATATACTTGTTCCTTTTTTTCTCATTTTTTTGTTTGGTTTTTTTTTTTTTTTTGTTTGGGAGGGGGGGGGGGGGGGCGGTGAGGGAGTTGCAGACACATTACTTTTAATTACTTTTATTTTTCTTAAAGTACTTTTCTTTGCTTCATTCCCGTACTAGACTCCATAATAAAAATACGATTATTTACACTTACTGAATCAACACTTTATATTATATTATATTATATCAGACGTTAATTGCTAGCATTGTATATTATTATTCCATAGTTGCACTTTGGAAAATATTCTTAGAGATTGTTGAGTATCATCACTATTAAAACACACCGACTGTTTAGTATAATGCTATTGTCTCATCAGTATCAAAACATTAGCTTGCATTCCACTACATATCTCTGCTCTGTTCTGTTGTGTATTCAAGCATGATAGTAATAGCTAATAGTATGAATAATATCAGAGATATACATTCAACGTTTACACTATCTATTTTAGAGAATCACTTTAATAATAGATATTTCATGTTTTGACAGTCATTCAGTACAAACATACAAACAAAAACTTCGATATATAAACACTATCTACAACATACTCGTATTCATGCACAGTATATTCTTGATTTAGATTTTGTGCAATTCTTGTATATTGTGCATTAGATCACTTTACGATTGACAGCGTTTTAGGATTGACGGAGATTTTGGTTGCTTTAAGATTGGCGGAATATATATCTATAATTCTGCATACAATGCACGTGCACGCAGTTTGTATTAGACTTGTCATCACGAATTACACTGAAATGTAACTCTTGCTTCACTTTTCCGAATGACAACATTTAAATTCCAAATGTAATAATAGTAAAAAAAACAAAAAAAACTCAACAATTCAACAAGTCCCTTATCCCGTGGTAGACCAAGCATTTCGTACAAGCGCATTAGCGAGCGTTTAAACTGCTCGGCACTAGCATCTCAAGTCCCAGAACGTCCCTGTAACGAGGCAAATCAATAAAATTGTTTGCTTCCTCGTTTTTAAAATGCCAGTAATTGATTCAGCTACTGAAAAGCTTTCCAAAATTGTCTTCAAGAAAACGCACTAGCAGTTCCCAAAGCTGGGTGTGGTCCAATTGAGAGAAAGATGCATGTATTCCTTGTACAGTACATTGTTATGGTTTTGGGATTTGTTGTTCTGCTTCTGAAGTTTTTATTTGCTATTAGTGTTCGCGTAATATTGGGATTTTTGTTGTTCTTGTTTAGGGGGGTTCGTTTCTATTCCTGTTTGAGGTTTGGTCTATGTTCTTGTTTCCGTTGTTATTTAGAGGTTTGTTTTCGTGTTTTCTTTGGGATTTTTTTGGTTGGGTTTTTGTTGCTTTATTTTCGTTAACAAGAATTGCACACAAAAGAAACCGTGACCATGAAACGGATGTGTGATTGTAACATTTGTTATGAAAAGAGTTTACATTTATCATAATCGTTGCTTTTAAAAAAATTGTTCGTGTGCCAAACTGTCAATATCGAAAGTTTCAAAATTGTTTGCTCTCCGGTATACCCAGTGGACTGTTCTAAGACATAGCCACACCTATTTTCGTCTTCAACTTTAATACTGCTATTGTGATTGATGCAGAGCAGGGTACGCAACTCTCGATCGTGTTCTCAATGCAGTGTTTTAATAGGAAGTCTGTTGAAAAAAAATACTTTCACTTGAATTCATGTACGAAATGTTTTATGTGAATTTGCGCCGAGTGACCTATATTAGTAAGTATTTCGCAATAAATCGCTAGTAATTAGAGTGGCTTAAACACAAACTCATTACACACTTAACAAGAGCTGTAATAACTAATGGACTAATTGTGGTCTGAATACACGCATTCATCACACCATATGAGGGCACACTAATGGATTCAATGTAGCCTAAATACACGCACCAATCACATACTTTATGAAGGCACACAAATTCAATGCGAACTATATACACGTACTAATCACACACTTAACGAGAGCTTTAATAAATAATGGATTCAATTTGGACCCCATACAAATGCCTTCCATACAATTACTAATAAGTTTTAATGTGGTATTGTCACACACGATACATGATAGCACTTTCAAATAAAAGTAATAAATCATTGTGATCATATCTCAACATTCCAAAGCATTAATCACATTTTAAATTATCGACTAACTAAATGGTGGTAACCAATTATTACCAGTACTGTAAAACTCAATCACTAGTATATACACTGAAGTGCTGACGGTCACATCATTGAGTAGTTCATGGTTAAAGATAACTGGCATTGCGGGTAGAGATTACTTCTAGAAATTATGGCTCTGATGATGTAGTCGGCTTATTTCAGTGTATATTTAGGCGTATTTCCTTCGAGATGGTTCCCCGCAGAAATTGTACTTAACGGATGGGTGAACTCGTGCAACCTATCTCTACTTTTGCATTCAAAACAGAATTTTCAAAAAATACATTCACTGCTTATATTGGTTTGTTTTTTCCCGTGACATATATGTACTTATAAAGTCATAAGTTTTCTACGTTTTAGCGTGAAACCATATTGATTGTAATGTTCTAGTGCTTGTGTAATATTATTACCTGTAGAAGTGGCATATTTGGGACATTGTGGCTACAAAATAAAAAGAAAACATGTATTTTAATACTTATTCCTACTGGAATATTCATGAAGTGGAGAGTGTGAATAACATATCTTGAGTGCAATGCCATTGCTTACGACCACATCGGTACGCTATTTAGTTTGTGTCATGTAGTTGGGTACATAACACATAGTACGCTGTTTAGTTTGTGTCATGTAGTTGGGTACATAACACATAGTACGCTGTTTAGTTTGTGTCATGTAGTTGGGTACATAACACATAGTACGCTGTTTAGTTTGTGTCATGTAGTTGGGTACATAACACATAGTACGCTGTTTAGTTTGTGTCATGTAGTTGGGTACATAACACATTGTACGCTGTTTAGCTTGTGTCGGGTAATTCCGTACTAACCACAAAGTACGCTCTTTTCTTGTGTCAGGTACCATTGTACCTAACCATACAGTACGCTGTTTGATTTGTATCCGGTAGTTTGTACCCAGTCACACAGTACGCTCTTTGATTTATGTCAGGTAGTTCTATACATAACCAAACTGTAGGCCGTTTGATTTGTATAAGATAGTTCTATACTAACCAATGAGCAAGCTGTTTGATTTGTGTCCGGTAGTTCTGTACCTAACCAATGAGCACGCTGTTTGATTTGTGTCCGGTAGTTCTCTACTTAACCAATGAGCACGCTGTTTGATTTGTGTCCGGTAGTTCTGTACCTAACCATACAGCACGCTGTTTGATTTGTGTCCGGTAGTTCTGTACCTAACCAATGAGCACGCTGTTTGATTTGTGACAGAAAAGGTCTTTACCTAACTATCCACCACGCTGTTTATATTTTTGTCAGTTAGTTTTGTACCTAACCACACAGTATACTATTTTGTTCATATCGTTTTTGTTCTCAGAACATGTTTCGGTTTATGTCTTGTTTTTGCACATGATCATCCCTCCTCAATTTTTCTTTGTGCAATGCAGTTCCACACTTATTTCACCTCTAATACCGTTTTGTTTTATTCTGTCTTGTAATTCTACACGACCACCTTGGTACATTGTTTATTTCATGTATTTTCCACGAGGCCTCCCTGATGCATTTTTTGGTTTATGTCATTAATTTTGCCCATGACCACTTCAATGTATTTGTTTGGCTAATGTCATGTCAAATAAAAATAATGAGACGAATTCGCACCTGGAAAAACATGTTTGAGCACTGAGCGAAGAATTGCTAATTCCGCTTTGCACTTGCTGAATAAGACAGAGTGTAGATCTTAAAGTCAACTGAAACACTTCTAATTATACCTTTTTTTAACTTTACGGTTGTTGCGAAGATATATAAGAGTTTGGTCTTCCTCTATATCCCAAAAGGAGAAGGAGAAGGAGAAGAAGAAAAGAGGGAAACATTAATTGTGAAAATGAACAGGTATGAGGTTTGACGAGTTTTAGCACTGACACTGATCGCCTGTGTTGTATGTCGATTGAATTTGTTAAAGTAAAAACAAATTGCATTCATAATTTATAGCTTTAAGTAATTTCACTGACTTATTTGTCTAGAGAACTAAGTCGACTGAGACGAGATTTATATTTAACCACGAAAGAAACGTAGTCTGATCTGATGGATATAAAGTAAGTTTGCAAAAATTGCAAAACATAAGTTTTTAAAAGTCATTAAATTTTCATATTCAATTTAAGTGAATATTATGTATACACTTTTGAGGGCGAAAGAACATTAAAGTATTGCAGAATGAGTTAATTCATGTTTGTACACCTGTAACCTAGCGACGTAACAGTCGTACATATTGATTATGATATATGCTAAAAATAATTTGTCATTGATAAAATAAAGGCACCGCTAATAATGATATTAATTATATTCACCATCGGCATTGAATAAAAATTAATTTCAAGACTCCTGGCTTGTGAAATCTTTTGAAAATAATTGGTTCGATAATAAATAGGCTGAGCGTGTTATTATAAGTAAAGATCATAAATAAAAGAAATTTAAAATAGCAAATACTGAAACTGACTTTGTCTTTGACTGTGTGCTTATGAGACAGACATTTTAAACATGGCGCATCAATCGTTGTCCATCCTTCTATCTACCTGAATGTCTACTTTATTCGTCTCTCTTCCTGTTCGTCTATTTAACCTGGATGTATATCTATTTCTTTATCTACCTTATTTGTAACTGCCTATACGTCTATCCACCTATTTGTGTGTATGCATGTGACCATGCATGGCATTTCAGGACTAAAGTCGTTTTGCACAGTTCTGGGATAGTGACATGACAGTGAGAGTAGAAATATTCACTTTTAATATTAGTGCATAGTTTTAATATATACTTCGCGTTTATTTTCTGCTTCATTTGAAAGTTTTGTTCTGTAATTAGAACTGTATATTTCTTAATGTATATTTTTTTTAAAGTTTACGCACGCCCATTTCTTCAGTGGAAAAGGTGGCTGATTGCTGTGTATTGGCATTTGTAATATGTATACATTTTGTACTCATTTTGGTTCTTTATTTATAGGAGTTTATATCATCGTTTATAGACGTGAAAAGACAAAACATTACTAGCAAGAGATAAATAAAATAAAAAAAACAATCTAACAAATCGAGCATTAAAGAATCGTAACAAAACAATGTTAAGAGATGCACAAACATCGAAATATGTTTACCGCATTTCGTAAATGACCAGACTCACTATTATAATTTTATATAAGATTGTTTAATTTTTTTATGGATAAGTCCCGAATGCCATCTTGGTCTATCCTTCCTCCTCCTCTCTCTTACACACGCACAAGTACGCATGCACGCACGTCCTTAAACTATAGTCTGGGGCTATATTGTTCACACAGCTTCTGACTGACTAAGAACAATATTTATCTGTTTAGTCTATCTCTTGTGAGTCGTCCTACCTATTATCTTGGCTATAAATATATACTTTTGGTTATTTTGTCATATAATTAGTACATGTAAAATGTCAGAAAATTTCTGTAATAAATATGTACTAAAGCACAAACAACGCCTCCCCATTTGTGTTATATGTCAAGCACTTTTCGAATATCGTCGGAATAATCATTCTTCGTCGCTTCGCGCGCTCCTACAAGAAGTCGATCCATCTAATTATTAATCTCTTTTAATGTAATTGTGCATATGACCTCCTCAGTACACTTTTGACTTGTATCTGCACTTCTGTATCTGACAACCCCAGTACACTTTCGTTTGTATCTTAGTTTGACACAGAAGTCTCAGCACACTATGGTTTGTATCTACAGGTCTACATCTGATAACCCAGTACACTTTAGTTTCTACCTGTACTTTTTAGACAGAATCAGCACACTATGATTTGTATCTGCAGGTCTACATCTGATAACCCAGTACACTTTAGTTTCTACCTGTACTTTTACACTAGACAAAATCAGCACACTATAGTTTGTATGTGCAGTTCTACATCAGACAACCTCAGTACACTATAGTTTGTAATTGCAATTTCACACCTGACAACTTAGTACACTTTCGTCTGTATCTGTTCTGCCACTTTCTGTGTGTTTTCTGCAGGAAAAGTGTCGCTTTTATAGATATCCTGAACTGTGCTTGGTTTGCAAGAATTAATATTAGCTGCAATGTGGCTCTAATAACAAAGCTCCTTTTACACATATTTCATGAGAAACAAATGTTCCCCTCCTTGTATCAACAGTACATATTTTGCAGTAATCATGTATACCATATAAACTGTAAGTTGTGAACTGTTATTTGTACTTTGCATACATTATAGAGAAAAGAAGTATAAACTATTTGATTATATATGTATATGTCACAGGGATGGAGGGACCCATAATTAATATTTTATATCACTTAAATCACGTACGTACCGTGCACGCAAAACACGAACTAAAGGAGGTAATTCGCAGTCAAGGACGTATTTTTATAGCGCCTCACACCCTAACGCATAGATAACTTTTATTTTCTAAACACAAGTTCATTCACTAATCTCATCTAAATAAGACAGACTGTATGTAGACATAGTATGTGTATATTATTTCATGCATATGTATATATATATAAGAAGAGTTTTTATATGTATATATTAAATGAATTGTATTCATAGATGAGTGTGTGCATTCATACTTGTTTATGAGCATTAGCTAACTGCACATTAGATTTTGCCTAGCTAGTCATGCTGCACGCTTTTTAAAAGCATGCAGTTTGTGAAAAATCAGTCACAAGACTAATTCCTTCTAGAAGGTTATACAGTTCTCAAAATTGTATAAATATGGAGGACTGAAGGCTAAATACGCGAAAGCGGCGGAAGCCGGAAGCGTTCCCCACATTAACAACAACTAAATCTGAGATAGAACCATATCACAGAGAGCAAATACCATCTGACAGAGAATTATTTTAACAACTATGGGAACACTTTGAGATACGTGCCCACTGTATGACCTCATGTCATGCGGTGTGGCTTTCAACCTACGACAAAGAAGCATTTCTCTCCATGTAACATCAAGCTTTTATAACAGCAACTTTGTCCAAGAATGCAGTCTATTGCTAGAAGGAAGAAGAAGATTCTCTATTTGTTTGATGAACATGGGAAACATATAATTGAAGCTATTAATTTCAATTATGTAGTAAATTCTCGTATACGGAGATTTACTGCGGAGAGTTGGAAAAATCTCTCTCCACCTGTCTTTCACCTTGTCAACCGCCTTGTATTAAGCATCGAGGTAACTTGCTTACATACTACCTGGTGGGGTGATCAGTTCATTCTTCTAGACAGCTCAAGTATGCAATGGGGTTGCATGCGTTAATGATACGAGAGGCCATTTTTTGTGTCTCTCCCCACCCCCCCCTCGTCTGAGCTTCGTCTGAATTCTCTATCCTGCTTTGAGGGGGTGGCACCTATGTTTTCCTCACAGGACATGAGGATTTTTACACTATAGGACGCGATGACACACTTCACTAGACGAATCATCTGGTAATGTTAAACGTCGTTGGTTTTTTCCATCGTCATGACAACCAAGAAGTAAGAAACAATTACCAAGTTGGCATCAGCCAAAGCACCCATCTACCTACCTATGGAGATCTAAGACAGCCCCTTGATCTGCAGTCATCTCTGTAAAGACACTAAAAGGCGTCTACATCTGGACAAAAGCATCCAAATGAGTGATGCGTCATCTCTTTGGAGCACCTCTATGTGCGACACAACAGATAAAGTCACCCCTCTTCAGAGCATTCTTATGAACAATGCTGTGAGGCACCATTTTTCATCACATCTTCTCAAGCAACCCTTATGAGTGATGAGACAGATTACGTCACCTCTCTTGAGCCAGGCTACGATGCATCATCTTCTCTCCAAAACATCTCTATGAGTGATGTCACCTCTCTTTGAAGCATCCCTTAGGAGTGACACGCAAGTTTACGTCACTGACCTTCGAACTTTGACAGCACTGTGAGTAGTTAAAAATAGAAGGCAAAAAATAAAAGCACACCTAGAACTGTTAGGTAAAAGAACATTCAAAATCTTAGCGCTTCTAGAACTGTTTGGAATAGGAACTTTAAATCATATTTTTTGATCGATCAGGAATTTATTATTATTGTTATTGTTATCATTTTCATGTAATATGAATCATTGTTGATGATCCTTTACCGCAAATTAATTGTGTATCAACTTTTATTTTTATTTTTGAATATTATCATTTTCATCACTCCCGTTAATTCCTACAGAGTGTAAGACATTGGAAAGTTGAATGTAATCACTGTGTGAAAGAGTAGTGCCCCGAATTAGATAAACTATCTAATTCTTCACCCCTAAACACTTTTGTTATTTATAGTCTTTTTTGAGAGGGGCGAAAGGATTTGTATTTGTATTGTTTTGTTCGTTCATCTGTTCATCTATTTATTCACTTTCATGATACTTGCTCATCTGCATATACAGCCATTAAAACGTTCCTTTGCATGACATAATAAAACAGGTCCCACCCAAACATCAATGGTGTATGTCATGTGTGTCTATGTAACAACTTGATACGATGTATTACTGGCACAGATCACAACGAGCTTTTCTTGGATATACAGCGGAACAAGCCAAACCCGACTTAACTCCTTCCTGTGTGTCTCTACACATTAGCCTGTTCACGACGTCTACTACAGATGACCGTGTTTATGACAGTATACTATTTTTCATACATATGCTCCCATAAACAATATTATGCCTTGTATTTGCCAGAGTTTCAGTTTTGAAAACAAACCATCAAGTGTACCTTTAGGCTGCTATTTTTGAAACGGAATAATTTTAGCTTTCTGGATTTTACTTTTGGAGTATGGCGTTTATCATCTATGTATGCTTACTTAGTCCTTTCTGTGATGCATACCTCTGAAGAATGTTTCTGACTGTTTGTAATTGTCCTTACTGGTAAAGCTTTCTCAGCTTCACAGCTTCTTCAGGGCAAGAGAGGATACTCGTGTTTAGTTTGGTTAGAACTTTCATCTGTCTAGTATAAGGGAGGAACGAATCTTTCCAGTCTAGAAATATTCGTATGTATCCAAACAGAACCGTACAACATCTTTGTATACTTTAATTGAAGTTTCATAACCACTGGAGGGCCAAGAACATTTATATATTAATTTAAACTAGAAATTTCACAAACTCTTCAGAAGTTTTGCCTATGATATTTAAAGACCAAGTGAAATGGAATTTAGGTCAGCCACAGATAAGAATACATCCATATGAAATGGATAATTCCCATTCTTAGAATCAAGACTGCAAAATTTAAACTTTCAGAGATATGTATAAATGCATTTATTGTGATATTGAAAGTCAATATTTCTGAAAGAAATCAGAGCTCTCGTTCATTTGCGAGACTGACTTCTCACCATAGCAACATAACATTTGCGTCACGACGTGTGCTGTTCGACATATTGTCTTGCGTTAAATGCGTTGTTTGAAAAAATAATACATGTTTAAATATTGCAGTGCATATGGCTGCACAAACAGCGGACAGGCTAAAAGTATTCATTTCGTTTACATTTCCCAAAGATAACAATTTATGAAAGAAGTGGATTAAAAGCTGAAAAGAGAAACTTTCAACGGACAGCACAAATGGTAGAAAGCACTTCCACGAAGAAGACTATGAAATGTAAATCAGACAGTCTTTTCGGGACAGTTTAGCAATGACAGTAATATAAAATCTTCTTTAAAGTATTAAACTTGTTTCATCAAGAAAAGTATTTAATTATGGGGATATTATTTATATTATTTGAAGCAATGATATAACATGCATTGTAGGGACAACGTATCTGTATGTGTAAATATTGGGTCCAGAATTTGCAAACAAATTAATGCACAAATAATTTTACAAACTTTTTATTTCTATATTTTAAAAAAAAAACAGTTACAGAATAAATCAGTATTATTGTAACAAAACTTTGCAGTTGTAATCAGATATCTGGCTCCATCTTGACACATACGAATGTTTCTCTTGATCTCAATTTTAAGACAAGGGGATATGTCTGTGCTTCCTGTTTTTATTTTTTAATTAAAACATGTTAAACCAAAATTTCAAACATGGTACAATACTCAACTGCTAATTCTTTTTTAAATCTTAATTATGATATTTAATTGTAATTGGTTTGCAAAATTGGCTTTCAAAATAAGACTTTGTAACCCAGCTGTCATGTATTTTTACCTGATATTAAATTTTGATCACTATGTTTTGCTACATATATACATAGTTAATTAATTAATCAGTTGTTGTTAATTATTCTGCAATATCTGATTTAATTTAAACAAATCTGCTGAATAAGATGCTTCATCTATTAAATTTATTTTCATCAAACCCCTATCATCATCTTTTTATCTGAATATGTATGAATATGTATGAATGCTTGTGTGTTAATTGCATCATAATATTTTATTTTATATACTGTAACATTACGTTTAACACCATTCATAACATAAATGTATATGACAAATTTTCTTGAAGAGATAACCTTATTACTCTAGCCAGTACCGATCAAAAACTGAAGTCTTCATTTTCTGCTATTAACTTTAGTTGGTAAATCCTTTAGAAATTGATCATGATTATTATGCATCTGCCAAAACTACTTGTGTACAAATGAATAACTGAACTAACCCGATCATAATTAAATATTTTCCTATCTATCTATCTATCTATCTATCTATCTATCTATCTATCTATCTATCTATCTATCTATCTATCTGTCTGTCTGTCTGTCTGTCTGTCTGTCTGTCTGTCTGTCTGTCTGACTGACTGACTGACTATCTATCTGTGTCTGTCTGTCTGTTCTCCGGTTAGTGCCTTAGGTTACGTTTCTAGACCGTGGAGCGCTAATGGAAACAACGCTAAATGGGAATGTTGTAATATTATACATATAGTGTATTAGATAGGTTAAAATACAAATACAGTAATTAGAACAAGAGTACACTTTTATGGAACGATTTAAAAAATAAAAATCACTAATTACATTTCATTTCTTTGCCTTTCCCATTACTATCAGTTGGCTTAAGGGCACGTTCCATTGCGTGTGATCACCCATCCAAATCCTAAACCTTCTTTTATTTCTTCAAGCAAATTGCTTCTTGAACGAATTACCCTTGTTTCTGACAATTCAAGGCCATGATTTGCAAGATCTTGTCGGCATTTTTATAATTATTCTTAATCGTGGACGTTTCCAAGTTGAAAGAAAATCCACATCAACGTGTTACTTACCAGCTTCTAAACTCCTTTGTCTTGTAGTGTCACATTCAAGCAAATGCTTTTCATTTGCATCTTAGATGCACTAACATCGCTTCAGATGTGATGAGTGAAAATAGCCGTTCTCGGGATTTACCGGGCATGATTATATATATGGTAAAATGAGAAACTTCAAAAACTCTTCACGGTTTTAAATGAGCACTTTGTTTTTATTAAACTTAATCCTGTAATATAACTTCTGACTGTAGATGAGTAACAGTTATAATTAAGTTAGAAGATTCACAACCTCTTAAACAATAACTTTCTAAGTACGTCAGGATAAGGAAGAAATAGTTCTTCATACTTTCTTTAGGGCAAAATATAGCTAAATTGGAACTTTCATAACTTCTTTAGGTTTAGGGATGAACTCCTGTGTATAGTTAAACTAGAACCATAACACCTTCTTCAGAGCAACAGTCAAACTAAAACCTATTAACCACATCAGATCAAAGAACACTAGTTAAAGTAGAACACTCAACCACTTTAGGGCAAACAGTGAAAACCCTTATGTAGTTAAACTATAACTTTAACAACCTATTCAGGTCAAATGATATCTTTATATGTTTAAATTTGAAACTGAACAACTTCAGGTGCACAGGAAGAGCACTCATGTATAGTACAACTAAAACCTTCACAACCTCCTCGGGGCAAGGGATGTTCTAAAGATACATAAACATTCGCAACGATTTTCGGGACAAGGTTATTATTATTATTATTATTATTATTATTATTATTATTATTATGCCTCTTTCCACGACTTCTGTTTGACTGTCGGTTGTGATCCGAGGTTTCGGAATCTTACCAAGATTCTGGGAGATCCAAAGTTTTACGGAGTATGTGGGCACTTCCGAGGAGTGCTGCTTTGAGTAGTGGAGCGAGTCTGTGGTTTCCAGGGAGTTTATTCAGGTAGACTTCCAATTCAGATGTTATGTTCCCCAAGGCTCCTATCACTATAGGTATCACTTCTGCTTTTACATTCCACAGGTCTTGGTATTTTTCTATTTTTTCTCTTTCTTTTGTTTTTATGTTTCTATCACCTGGAACAGCGACATCAATGATTGTTACTGTTCTGTTGGACTTTTTGAGAACTACAATGTCTGGTCTTCGTGCAGGAATCACCCGATCTGTTCTTATCTCGAAGTCCCATAGTATTTTGACTTCTTCTGTTTCGGTGACTGCTTCTGGTTGGTGCATCCATGCTCTTTCTGGGGTTTTTATGCCATAGTTCTCACACAGATTTCTATGTATGTGTTTTGCCATCTCATTGTGTCGTTTGGTATATTCTGCTCCAGCCAGAACCTGACATCCAGATAGTATGTGCTCTGTTGTCTCATCCATGGATTTGCAGAGTCTACATTTAAAATCATTTGAAATTTTCATGATTTTCGTTTTGTGTGATTTGGTGTTGAGTGCTTGATCTTGTGCAGCTGTTATGAGTGCTTCTGTTTCTGCTTTCAATCCTGCCTCTTTCAACCATTTGTACGTTGATTGCTTTGTTGATATTTCGTCGGACATACTGGCCATGCAGAGGTTTCTGGCTCCAGGTATGTGCTGGTTCTTGCTTCCATTGTTTTCTTCCATGTTTCTTTGTCTGTTTCCGGGGGTTGGAATAGTCCACTCATCTTTTCTGCTTCTATCAGTGGATCATCTTTCTTGTTATTCCAGATGTAGTCCACAAAGCCAATATTTTCTCCTTCAATGACATGTTTGATTTTCTTGAGACCTCGGCCTCCCATTTTTCGAGATACAGAGAGCCTGTCTACATCTGCTTTGAGGTGTAAGGCTTTATGTATTGTGAGTAGTTTTCTTGTTTTTCTGTCCAGTTCATTTATTTCATTTGCTGTCCAATCTATGATACCTTCAGTAAAGCTTACTATAGGTATTGCGTATGCATTAAGGGCTTGCATTTTGTTCGCCCCATTTAGCTTGGACTTCAGGACTTGTCTAACACGTTTTTCATATTCTTTCTTAACTTTGGACTTCACTTCTCTCTGCATATTTTCTTGATGCTGTAGCATCCCAAGATACTTATATCCCTTTTCCATTGAAACATCGTTGATTTTTCCGATGTCGAATTGCAGGCTTTGTTTTGACCTTGCCTTTCTGGATGACAATTCGTCCACATTTTGTCAAGGCCGAATTTCATGTTAATGTCATTATTATTATTATTAATAATAATTTACGAATGAAAAGTTTTGTACTTTAAAAGGCAGCGCAAAGGAAATGCTGACAGGCATCAAGAACGCGCTCCTCGGAATGGATAATTATAAAGAAAGAGTGACAAATGGCTTCGTAAGTGAAAACAACGCTTGAGTAATGTTAAATATTTTCATTTATCATCACAAACGTTATAGAATGAGTTTTCTCTTTTAAGTCAGTCAAATGACATTTTCGAATTTGACCTGTGTCATGATTTGTTGGTGAATTAACAGCTTGCTTAGAAGCATTTTACTTCTTTTTAAAATTTAAATGTTTTTGAAGTAATTAATTTTGTGTTGATCATTTATTTATCAACTGAAAGTTGTTTTGCTGTTTCTCTTGCTTTCATTTGAAGACATTTCATTGCAACCATCACCGCCGCTCTAACCTCACCATCCATATAATCACCCATAAGTGACCCCAGAGTTGCGTCTTTATCTTTCTTTATTACTTATATATGCTGTGTATAATTTACCGTTTTTAAATGTACTTAACCACAATTTTTTTCTTGTCCTATCTAACCTCATGAAAATATTGTGTACATTTGTGTGTCTCTCGACTCCCCTTAGGCTAATTTAGCTCATGCCATGATCGATTAAATAAAGTAAACAATAAGCACATCAATATCCAAGTGCGTAATCAATGTTTCTTTCTCTGAACTCCTCAGCCTGACGTAGTCTTTAAAGTAAACGATATCACAGTGTTTCCGTTTTACTCGCCAAGAGTTATTTTCAGCCTACGGACAGTTCATTCCCCGTCTGTTCCTGACTGAGGATTTCATAGAGAAAATGCTGTTTTGTCTGGAAGAGAAATGAGAGTGGGGGTTATTTAGCAAGTTGGAAGTAATTAGTTAATTACTTCAGACTGGCAGAGAAAGAGTGGCGCTGATCTGAGGATAAAGCCTGAAATCCAGCAAATAGTTTAAAGTCTGACTTTTATCTGTCTTTTCATTTGCATCGGGCGTTAACTCTTGCTCTTTGAGTGAATTTAGTTTGTAGTCGCATTACTATGCGTATTTCTAGGATCCTCACTTTTTTCTCTAGCGACATTCACTTTTACTTCAATTTTACTTATCATTTACTTCTTCACTTGCATTTTTACTTCTCTTTTATTTCACTCACACTTTTACCACTTTTTTACTTCTCCACTCACACTTTTACTTCTCCAGTCATTTATTTCTCTTTTATTCACTCACACTTTTGTTTCTCTTTTACTTCTCCAGTCTTACTTTTATTTCTCTTTTACTTCACTCACACTTTTACTTCTCCACTCACACTTTCACTTTTACTTCTCCACTCACACTTTCACTTTTACTTCTCCACTCACATTTTTACTTCTCTTTTACTTCACTCACACTTTCACTTTTACTTCTCCACTCACATTTTTACTTCTTTTACTTCACTCTCACTTTTACTTCTCCATTCACACTTTTACTTCTCCACTCGCACTTTTACTTCTCTTTTACTTCTCCACTCGTACTTTTACTTCTCTTTTACTTCTCCACTCGCACTTTTACTTCTCTTTTACTTCTCCACTCACACTTTTACTTTTCCACTCGCACTTTTAATTCTCTTTTACTTCTCCACTCACACTTCTACTTTTCCACTCGCACTTTTAATTCTCTTTTACTTCTCCACTCACACTTTTACTTCTCCACTCGCACTTTTACTTCTCCACTCGCATTTTTACTTCTCTTTTACTTCTCCACTCACACTTTTACTTCTCCACTCGCACTTTTACTTCACCCAGACATTTACCACAAATTCACTTTTACCACTCCACACATTTACTTGTACTAACCACTCTTACATTCACTTTTACCTTTCATATTTTCACTGTAGGCACCTTCACAATCACTTTATCACTCAATTTTTACTATTATGTCTTACATATTTACTTTACAAGACATACATCCATTTTTCCTAACCATTTACGCATTCACTTTTTCCTCCTAATACTTCATTTTTACCATACTCACAAATTCACTTTCACTAACCACTCACACATTCACTTATACTTGCATAAACGTCCACTTCTGCTAACCACTTGCACATTCATGTTTACCTAGCACATATGACTTTTACCACTCACTCATTCACTTTTACCTCTTTCATATTCAACTTTACCTCTGACACATCCACTTTTCCGTATCACACATTCACTTTATTCTCCTCACAAACATAACATTTACTAATCACTTACACATTTATCTTTACCTCTTACATCTTCGTTTTTGCCACTCGCATATTCACTTGTACCTCACGCACATCACTTTTACCTCACATATTCTCCACTCGCACGTTAGTTTTACCTCACACATTCTTTAATCACACAATTACTTTTTTTGTTTTGTTTTACCTCTCATATATTCTTCATCTCACACATTTATTTCACTTGTTCACTCACACATCCTCTCTTCTCAAAGTTCTATTTACTTCCCCATTCTCATTTCTTGTATTGCACTGTCATTTTTATTTCTATACTGGCAGTCACAATCACATGTTCTTTTTCTCTGTTACATTTGTTTCTTATCTTAATTTTTTTCTCTTAGTTGTCAGTCTCGTCAATTATTGTAGAGTTTGTATGTTTTGAAGAGTATTCATAGTAATTTCAAATTGTGTTATTTCATTTTTTCTATGAATGAATTTGTTTTCTCCCTTTCTTTTCTCATTTGATAATTCATCTTTTCTTGTCTTTAAATGCCACTTTTTCAGTTTTTATTCTTTTCTTTATAAAAAAAAAATTATTTTAACTCTATCAATTACATAACATAAAGCCCGCGAGTAATTCCTAGTTCGCTGGTGATTATTTATTTTGTAAAGTACTTTTATTTTTTGGTTTGACGTGTTTTCTGTCTTAATGTTTGTGATATTCATGTGCAGATGTATATTCATGTGAATGTTTGGGTTTTTCTTTGTTTTCTAATTGTCGCCGGAATTTGTACGCTTATTTAAAACAGGTACTTAAAAACCTCACTTTTTCACTCTCGTCTCATTCTCTCACGCGCACTCTCTATGTCACACACACATTTCCTCTCTCACTTTCTTGTCTCATTCCCTAGCGCGCACTCTCTCATACGTACATACACACACAGTCTCTCTCTCTCACTCGTTTGTCTCATTCTCTCACGCGCACTGTCACACATACACATTCCCTCTCTCTCTCACTCTCTTGTATCATTCCCTCACGCGCGCTCTCTCAGTCACACACACATACTTACACATACACATTCCCTCTCTCTCACTCTCTGGTCTCATTCCCTCACGCGCACTCTTTGACAAACATTCCCTCTCACTCGTTTGTCTCATTCTCTCTCACTCTCTTGTCTCATTCTCTCACGCGCCCTCTCTCTCTCTCTCTCTCACTCGTTTGTCTCATTCTCTCACGCGCACTGTCACACATACACATTCCCTCTCTCTCTCACTCTCTTGTATCATTCCCTCACGCGCGCTCTCTCAGTCACACACACATACTTACACATACACATTCCCTCTCTCTCACTCTCTGGTCTCATTCCCTCACGCGCACTCTTTGACAAACATTCCCTCTCACTCGTTTGTCTCATTCTCTCTCACTCTCTTGTCTCATTCTCTCACGCGCCCTCTCTCTCTCTCTCTCTCTCTCTCTCACACACACACACACACATCCCCTCTCTCTCACTCGTTTCACGCTCTTTTCGCGTTGTTGATTCACTGAGTCACGCAGACCAGTTGTCAAAGAGCTGACCGATTCCCAGACTGTTTTTGAAAGCATCGCTGTAATGCAACAACTCCTGTGTTGGTGGCCTTTGGGTACTGCGTTTATCGTGTGCTTCGTTTCCAGTTTATTTTTCACTCGGAGTCAGTGACAGAATATATAAATGCTTCGTGAGAGTATAGTTGAGATTGTTATATATATATATATATTTAGAGAATGATAAAAAACATTTGATGATGCATTAACTGCGTTGAAAACGAAGGACTGGCAATCGTACATCATTCTTAAGTTAACATTTCAAGTAATTTGGTTAGGTGTATTACATGCACATAGTTATGCAAGAAACTTGCAATTTATTCGTACATCATTCGTAAGTTACATTTCAAGTCACCTGGTTAGGTACAGTATTATTAACACCGTTATGCATGGGACTAGCAATCGTACGTCACTCGTAAGTTGACATTTCAAGTTACTTGGTAAAAGGTAATAATAATGCAAATACAGAGTAATTCTTTTGAAAGAACATTCATTTCACAAGATTTTATTATTATTTTCATTTCTGTAATATATAATCCACGTCGCATTTTCAAATTACCTGAAAGAGTCTTTCGCAAATTGAAATGTGTACCGTTGCTATTAGTTCATCTCATATGGTAAAGTTTAATTAAGTTAAAAGACTAGGTTTCAACAGTTTCTATTATACCCTTAATTTAGTCTCTCTCTCTCTCTCTTTCTCTCTCTCTTTCTCTCTCTCTTCCTCCTTTCCATATCTATCCCTTCGCCTTTCTCCCTCTACAAAAAAAATATTTATTTGTTGTTGTTGTTGTTGTTGTTTGTTTTTTTTTGGGGGGGTGTTAGAACGTAACCATATTGGGAGACACGGTTGTTGGAAATAATGTATATGTAGTAAATAGATAGAAAGGAATTAGATGAACCAAAAAATAGTTATATATAGTGTAGTGTGTTAAGAAACAACAAGCTGAAGAGTTTTATAGGTGTGCACTGTGCAGGTAAAACAAATAAAAACAGTGGAGTTGTTTATAAATGTATACTTTTCTCGAAAACAGAATTGATCCAAGTTTTTTTATGTACGCGTAGTCTGTTGTCGCAAGCATAGATCCAATAAATAGTTGTAGAAATGCAAGTACTTTGTTTTCCAACAAATAGAACCAATAAAGAGTTGTAGAGATACATATAATTTGTTAGGAAACAACATAGAACCAATAAAGAGTTGTACATACATGTAGTGATAGGGGAATAGTGTAGTGCTGGAAAACAGCATGGAACCAAGAGTTGTATGTATTTATAGTATGGTGGAATGCAGCATAGAACCAATAAAGAGTAGTGTGTATACATATATGTAGCGGGTTGAAAACAACGTAGAATAAATAAAGAGTTGAAAACAACATAGAACCAATAAAGCGTATTATATACATGTAGTGTGTTGAAAAAACAACGCAGAACCAATAAAGAGTTGTATAATCATAGAGTGTTTTGAAGAAAGAACGCAAAACCAATTGAGTTGTATACACATAGAGAGTGCTAATAATAACACAGAACCAATAAAGAGTTGTATACACATAGAAAGTGCTGAATAATAACACAGAAGCGATAAAGAGTTATACATAAGTGTAGTGTTTGGGAAAGTAACATGCAGCCAGTAAAAACTGAATTGTATACACGTGAAAGTAGCATGAGGAGGGTAGTGTAGAAAGTAGAGCACTCTAGAAATTGTCATCTTTTCACTTCTTTCGAACCCACTCTCTCATTTCACGCGCGTGGCTTTCAATTGATAGGAAAAATAACAAACTGTGTTGATACTAGCAGAGACCCAGGATCATAGCTTAGGGCTTCCACGTCAGACTTCATAGTCTCCGACCTTTAAATGTCTGTACATCCGGACTATATAATAAATAGCTTCCGACCTGTAAGTGTAAACTTCTGAGCATTCAGACTATATAATATAGTCTCCGCCCTATAAGTGTAAACCTCAGTACATTTAGATTATCTAATTGTCTCTGGTCCCTGTAAATGTCTCTGTATCTAGATTATAATCCCTGCGTTCAGTGAACTTTCAGACAATATAATAGTTTTGTCCCTGTAAACGTCTTTGGATACGCAAATAGTCTCTATCCTTTTGCCAGCGCCAGTACATTCCACATATTTAATACTCTCCCTCCTTTGAAACATCTGTTCAAATAGGTGATCTAATTGCCACCATCCCAGTGTCAACATGTGTACATTCAAATCTCTAATAGTGTCTATCCCTATAAATGTCTGTTCATGCAGATTATCAAATAGTGTCCATCCTGTAAATATCTGTGCATTAAAAAAAAAGATCTAATAATCTCCATCCCTATAAAATACTATACTTTTAGACTTTCTAATCGTCTCCATCCCTGTCAGCATCTTTACAATCAAACGATCCAATAGTCTCCATCCCTATAAACATATTTGCATTCAGACTATCTAATCGTCTCAATCCGTGTAAACACTGTACATTCAAACTATCTAATTGTCTCCTCCCTGTCAACATCTGTACAGTCAAACAATACAATAGCCTCCATCCCTGTAAATATCTATACAAACTATCTAATATTCTCCATCTCTGTAAACATCTGTACATACTGTCTTAATAGTCTCTGTCCCCGTAAACAACTATACATCAAACCTATATAATCTTCTCCATCCCTGTCACATATCTGTTCATTAAAACTCTCCAGTCGCCTTCATCCCTGTTAACACCTGTACATTCAAACTATCTAATAGCCTATGTCCATCCTGTAGGCGTCTGTGCATACAACTATCAAATAATTGTCATTTTTATTAGATTATTTGAACTTTCTGAAAAGGGTAGTGTGATGAACCACATGGAACAAAGTTGTAGTAATTGTCATGACATTGCTAACGAATGTAAGATTTCTTTTGGATTTGATTAAGAGAAGATTGCAAGTAGAACTTATTGATCTCTGCTCTAGGTCTCCTTATGGATATCTATGGTTAATATACAAAGATAATAAATCTGTTTAATTAATTACAATTTATTTCAAATTATAATTATGAATTGTGATCTTCATCAATTCACAATAAATCAAAGAAGGAACATTTAAAGCAAAATGTGCCCAAAGCAAGGCCCCTAATTTAAATGAAATGAGATTGTACCTAGTCCATGCAAAAGTTGCTTGACAGTAAGTTTTAAAAAAGTGTTTTATCTTCTGAAAATGTTAACAAAACATTCTGTCTAAATAAAGTACATGTACACATTTGTAATGTGATGACTCTGTATCTAATAACCATTCAAAGGCATCAATATAGACTTATTTTCGATTACTAATGTAAATCACTTCAGCACATACTAATCTAATACTTTATACAAATTTGAAAAGTTTTTCTATAATCTGATTTCCACCTGTATTAATGTATGTTATATTGAAATACAAAAGTAATTATGATATTAATGATGCTTTATGTTTGCACTAACAAAGTTAGATGAACATGCTAAATTTAAGAGAAAAGTGAAATACGGGGAAATTGTGTTTAGTACATTTATTTTTAGTAAATTTTTATGCACACACAATGTCTCACATATGTATTTTACCTTGAGAAAAATATACTCTGTATAATTTCTATAAATATTTTTGCTTGTGTGTGTGTGTGTGTGTGTGTGTGTGTGTGTGTGTGTGTGTGTGTGTTGTGTGTGTTGTGTGTGTGTGTAGGAATAGTTTGTTAAATTGAACGCTTTCCAGCACATTGTCTGCAGCACTGGTTTCAACTTTTGTTTTTTTCCCAAAATGACTGCACTAAAACTTCACTAGCGACTTAGAGGTAACGCCTTTTTTTCTCTCGAACTCACTCACTCACTCTCTCGCTCACTCCCTGCCTATCCATCCATCTATCTGTGACACCTCTCTGGGCACCCTTCACTCGTTATTATTATTATTTATTAATAAACAATACATAACTAATTACAAGTGATCGAGAATCTTAATTTATACTTATAAATAATTCTCCCGCAAGACCAACATGTCTCTCACTTGGCGGATTATAAGGGTGTCGTAAAATTCTACTCTTTACACAATAATAAGAGAGTCATTTTACTATCATAATGTTCTGCAGGTGAAAACTTCTTACTGAAGGAGTAATAAAAATCCATCTTTTATTATATTTAATGAACCCCATTCACCCACCATTACTCCAGCATAAAGTTTTAATATATGTGCAAGACGGTTAATAAATTTAACAATACATTTATTAAATCAACAATCAAATATACTACAGTGTTATGATTCAATGTTAGACACTCAACCTAGCATAGACATCAGCAGTCAAATTCACACACACACACACACACACACACACACACACACACACACACACACACACACTCACTCAAGTTCATAGATATAATTCATCATAGAAATGAGAGTGGAGTATCAGATAATTATTGTCATTGTACATAATCTTTTCAATGATGGCAGCTGTCACTGGCATATGTTAACAATCACGTGGTTTGCAACAAGTCACTGGTTTTTTTTTTATTTAGCTGATGGCCCAACATACCCCTTCTAGGCACATTACACAACTGTTCCAGAATCTCCTATGTGCTCACAAAGCACACAGTGGAGAATCATCCAGAACTTCTCATGTACTGACAAAGCACATCACGCAGAATGTTCTAGGATCTTCATGTGTGCTACTCAAGCACACAACAAGGAATATCCAAAATAATCTTTTTGAATTTATTAAGACCAAACTCAGGCCTCAATTTTCACCTTATTGGCTCTCAGATGAAATTCACAGGAACACACATTCTCATAGAGGACTAGAACACAATGTCCATTTATGTAAGCATTAAAACGTGGTATGCCACTTGGTTCTATGACATTTATGTTAACTGGGCAATGACGTTTAATATGGTCTGGTTTGCCACAGCTAAAGCACACTAGTGGTTCATTCTTAGCTCCTTTGTCTTTACTGTTGGGGTGAGATGTTGTACTCTAACTTTTGTCTTTTTAAATGAAGGAGACAATGAAGCAATGTGTATATCTTTTCTTTTGCATCCATTTTGGTAAATGCCAGTTTTCGTTCAATCTTCAATCTCTTATCACTTTCTTCTTTTTCAATCTGTAGTTTTTTTCTGTTCACGTTTATCTTTCATTTCTATTTCCTTCTTTATTATGTTCAGTTCTTCTTTTTCACATTCCTTTCTTATTTCTAGTTTTTCTCTTTCTATAGTTTATAGCATAATGTATATCCTCATGTCCTGAAAGATCCAAGTCACTGGCTTCCTCATTCCCCACCTCTATCCACATCTTTCTGTCGACCATAGAATCTTCCATTTTAAATTGCAAAATAACTCTACCATGGTCATGTAAAAACTAGCTGACTGGAGAGCTATCTGACTGATTTTACATGGTGCTTTTTAACTGCCTTTCTTTTATAATCAGGATATAACTCTGGTATAGGATTGTCAATGGTAGGATGTTTATCAGCACACAAACACTCACTGGGGGGGATTTTTCAGGCGCAAAGAGGACAACCATTGTCTTTTGATATCTGTCTCCAATGGCATTTGATAGAAAGCGAAGGGTACATCAAATTGACAGTCACATCATTTGATTGGAAAATAATTAAAACAAAATTGATTTAGTGTGTTTTAAAAATGTTCCCCCCAAAATACGCGGCAGTATTTGTGCGCCACTCTCCCCAAAATAGGTTGTGTGACGGTGTGCGTCAACACCCCCCCCCCCAACAAAAAAAAAAAAAAGGAAAAAAAAAAGAAAAATAGTAACACTCATCACAAGGAATGTGCAAATGAATGTGTGCTAGCGCTAATAGTGTCTCTCTGTGAACAGGTTGCGTAAAAACATAAGGTGCCACTTAACAAAAAAATGGCACCGAAAAGAGTCTTGACAAAGGAGGAGAGATTCATTAACTAATTGCACAATCAAACTTTTTAAAAAATTGGATTTTTTTCCCCATGGATCTGTTTTCAACCATGGACATTTACAAGTAGCTCTGTCAAGAGTACGCCGTTTTGAGGACATGAAAATTAAAATTATTGATGGTGATAATTAGTTCAAGGCAATAATACCATGTTTACAAAAAATGATGTTTATAGATAAATATTCTCCAAATGATTTGTTATCAAATAAACAAACAAAAGAAAATTCTTATTACCTTAATTTATGTATTACGCACTTCCCGTTGAATGAAAGGCCTATTTAATTATTTTTTTTATGTAAATTGATAATTTGTGCATTTTACTGCAAGATTTGTCGTACTTTTCAAAATGAGCGAGAAATATAACCAAAAATCTCTCCAATAGTTACATCTATAATTACCAAGAATCTAAAATCAAATCGGTCCCACGTTTTATTACATTCCTATCAAAATCTCACATTTCATAAATAAATCTATATCATCAGTAGTCCTTAAGAACAATCCATTCCTCGCGCTTTATTAAGTTTCTATAACCAATAGTCCTTATAAAGTCCGAAGCTTGTGCTATATTAAATCCATATCACAAATAGTCCTTCCTTATAAACAGTCCAAACCACGCGCTTTATTACGTCCCTATCACCAGTAGTCCTTCCTTTGTACAGAAATCGCGCTTTATTACACCAGTCACCAATAGTCATTCCTTAAAAAAGTCGAAACAATGCGCTTTATTACACCCGTCACCAATAGACATTCCTTAAAAACAGTCGAAACATTGCGCTTTATTACACTCGTCATCAATAGTCATCCCTTAAATGCAGTCGAAACTTCGCGCAGTCTCCAAAAGCAGTTAATCTCTATCAGTATGCTGCGATATTAATTCCTTCATCCCTACAGAGGGGTCAGATGAACCTTTTATTCTCAATGTTTCCATACGTTGCACCTGAAATCAATCAACCCACCTTATCGTGCGTATTCTCATCACTGAATCTTTCTACATTCTCATCTGATAACATAATACAAACGTACTCTCACTAATTATTGATCGCTTAACACGATACCGACATGCTCTTAATAAAAGTCTGTTTGTATTTTATTAGCAACCAAGAGAATACCTACATGCTCTCACTAAACAGTCTCCTGAATTAACTGCCAAAAGATTACCGATGTACTCTCAATTTTTGAACAGCTATTCTACTACCACCATACTACACCATCCTTCTGGAGAAGAAGAGTGAGCGAATGCATAGTCCCACCGCATAAGTTTTCAATGGAAACAGCAAGCGAAATATCTTTCCATACATGTTTTCTTAGAAACAGTCAATGGAATTACATACTCTCCATACAAAGTTTTCTTAGAAACAGTCTATGGAATAACATACTCTCCATACAAATCTCTCTTAGAAACAGTCAACGGAATAACATACTCTCCATACAAAGTTTTCTTAGAAACAGTCAACGGAATAACATACTCTCCATACAAAGTTTTCTTAGAAACAGTCAACGGAATAACATACTCTCCATACAAAGTTTTCTTAGAAACAGTCAATGGAATTACATACTCTCCAAACCAAGTTATCTTAGAAACAGTCAACGGAATAGCATACCCTCCATACAAAGTTTTCTTAGAAACAATCTATGTAATTACATACTCTCCATACAAAGTTTTCTTAGAAACAGTCAACGGAATAACATACTCTCCATACAAAGTTTTCTTAGAAACAGTCTGTGGAATTACATACCATCCATACAAAGTTCTCTTAGTCAACGGAATAGCATACCCTCCATACAAAGTTTTCTTAGAAACAGTCTATATAATTACATACTCACCATACAAAAGTTTTCTTAGAAACAGTCAACGGAATAACATACTCTCCATACAAAGTTTTCTTAGAAACAGTCTATGGAATTACATACTCTCCATACAAACTCTTAGAAACAGTCAACGGAATAACATACTCTCCATACAAAGTTTTCTTAGAAACAGTCTATGGAATTACATACTCTCCATACAAACTCTTAGAAACAGTCAACGAATAGCATACTCTCAGTAATTCTCAAATTTTTTTAGAATCGGTCAACCTAATATATACATACTCTTTACACTGCGTCACTTCTTCTTTATAAGAGAAAGAGACAGATAGAAAGAATATTAAAAATTAAATTAAATTACAGACGCAGACATTAGAAGTGCAGGAGAGCAAAGTAGTATCTGAAGTCATCCTGAGTCAGATTTTTTGGAACAAGACGGGAGTGGAAAATCAGCCATGCAGGATAAGAACATTACTCTTATATGCTTAAAATGCTTCCGTTGCATGGCTCAGGAGTTTTACTGCTAAAAGCTTTAATACTTGCATAGGTCAAAAGTGTTGTTGCTGTAAGCTTATAATTCTTTCATAGGTTCAGAGCTTAATTGTTCTATGTTGAAAACATTTGCATAAATTAAAAGTTTTAAAAGGACTTTTTTTCTTTTTCTTTTTAATAAATGTTACAAGTAAATGCCTCAGTTAGTTTAGAATGAAACTTATATTTACGTACATTGATCATGCCTAAGTGTGCTCATTCGGTTTCTGTTAATTCGTTAATCTTAAAATTTTATTTCAGTTTGAAATCTTAAAAATAGTTATTTACTTAGTAATCATTCTTATTTAATTGTCACAAACTATTTCAGCATATCACTAATTTACTTCGTGGTATCTCTTACAATAAAACCATCTTTTACTGACTTTTAGGCCGGGAAAAAAGGTTCTTAAAATTTTTTTGGAGGGAAATGTTCTCAAACTCTGAACATGGACGTTATGAATATAAAATAGTGTACTGCTGCAAAACCCACACTCGTTTGTAAGAAGAGAACAGGTTCAAAACCCCACTCTTTTGTAAGAAGAGATCAGGTTCACAGTCCACACTCTTTTGTAAGAAGAGATCAGGTTCACAGTCCACACTCTTTTGTAAGAAGAGATCAAGTTCAAAGCCCACAATCTCTTGTAAGGAGAAACCAGATTCAAAGTCCATAATTTCATGTTACAAGAGATCAGTTTCGAAGATTACAATCTCTTCTAAGCCGAGATCAGGTTCAAAGTTCAAATCTCTTGTAAGAACAGATCGAGTTCAATGTCCGCATTATAGTTAAGAAGTAACCAAGTTCAAAATCCAGTCTTGTAAGAAGTAACCAAGTTCAAAATCCACAGACTTGTAAGAAGAGATCAAATTTCAAGGGGGAATTTGCCTCTCAATGAAGTCATCTGTCAGAGTCAAACTACGTGTCAACATTATCTGTAGCACTAACCTCTCCTTTACTGATTAAAGCAGTGAAAAAGTACTAAGGATACAATTACACATCTTCTGTTTAGTTGTATATAATATGTACTACAGCAGTATGTTAATACATGTATAGTAATCAGTGATCTGTAGTGATCCTAACTTTTAGATAGTTGGTAATTTGCAAGTAAAATATAAAATGCTTTTTAAAATCGCTTCCTATTGAACACCTTTGTTCACACGCATGCACGCACGCACACATACACATCAGTTCTAAAATATAATTTTAGCATAATTACCGGGATATATTTTTTATTGAAATGAATCAGCCTTTTCGAAATGAAAACAAAATATTTCTGATTCACTTTCCTGTAGAGTGTAGGAAGTTTATACTTCACCCCAGTCAACGGCCTTTGGAATTTTTCCAATCCGGACACTTCTAATTGATGGGGAAGAAAATGTCCACTCATCTTTTTGTTTGTTTGTGTCCGTTCGTTGGCATTGTAAGGGGTGAACTACATTATAATTTATACATGAATACAGTCATTCATAGCGATGAACACGCACACATATACTCTATACATACAGCGACATTCAAATCGGAATGTGAGTAAATGACGTTTTTATGTTGTTTGGTGGAATGGCTGCAACGACTGGACACGGCACCAATGCCTTTGTCGCCTTGCGCTTTGTGCAGGCGTGTTGTTGCCGCGCCACGCGACCGCTGCATAAAGCGGTATCCGACTTTAGTTGTCGCTGAACCGATAATAATTTGACGGCGTGATTTCATCACCAAATGCAGTTTGATATCAACTTGAAGATCAGTAGTGCGTGTGCGGAGGTGTGTCTTAACTGGGAAATCGGAACTGGGGAAGAGATGGCGGGTGAAGGAGACGAATAAAGAGAGAAGAAAAATAGAGCAAAGATAAAAATATATATTTCTTTTGGGTTTTAATTATATAACATTGCAAATATATATTAAATTTTGGTAATAACAGTGTAAATGTATTTTCATCTAGGTTTTAATGATATATTACAACATTGCTGTAGTTAGTTTTACTTGAAATATTGATAATCACATTTACATATTGCAATTGCAGTGTTTTGAGTGATTTTTATTCGCGTCGTATTTGGAAATATATTTCCATTATATACTTCCAGTGTTTAAAATTATAAGAGTTTATAAGTGTATTATTAGTTCTAAAAAGAAAAGGTTTTTTGATTTTCATTCATATAGTGTTTGATGATAGGTGTTTGGTATTTATATTTTTAATATTAAAGAATAGTAACCTGCATGGTTATATTCACATTTATTCGTGTTGGAGAAAATGTCAGCATCTCGTTTAACGTGTACATAGAACTTTAGGAAAAATATAAATAAACATATTTAATAACATGTATTTTTTTGTATCGTTTAAGTGTACACAGTAATGTTTGTCACAGTACAGTAGGTATTGACTTTGTGAGTGCTTCCATTTATTGACCTGCATATCAACGATTAATATTAGTCTGTGTTTGTATTTTCTTTCTTGTAATACATACTTTATGATAAATATACTTGTTTATCGGACTTGCACTAAGGTACTATGAATTTACTGCACGATTATTGACCGGATGTCTGATTTATTAATAAACTCTCTTATATCTATAAAATTCCTGTGCTTCTGTGATTATACAAATTATTAGCAAATTATTAGCAAATTATGTTTACTAGTAGTCTACTATGAATAGCTTGATTAAATATTTCATTTTATACTGTTTAGATTAATATGTATATAACAGTATATAATTAACATATTTCTGTTTAGCTATCAGTCTCTTGATTCTCTATTTTATCTGCACAAAAGAAGCAGGCACTACTTCCTGTAGCATGTTTATGCATAATTCTAAAGATCTTTCGTTCAGTATAACTTGATTATAAAATGGCTATATATAGTTTATTTGAGAGCACTTGCTGCTGTTGAGGTTACCGTGAAATTGGAAACGCCAGGTGTTGGTAGTTGATATGACTACACGTAATTACCTGCGTTCTGCTTGATGTGCGCACTTAATGCGTTGTGTCGTACACACGCATAGCACCTCGACTCCACTGAACAGTTTATCGGGCTCAGAATTGCTCTTAGTCATGGCCGCAATCGCATGAGCAGTGGTCGGCGATAAGTTTAGTGTTTCAGTGGAATATATTGTTGAAAAGGCGCAGAAAGCTTTTGTCTCGTTCATTAATTGAGAAGTATTATACATTGTACTGGATGGAATGAAAATAACTGTCTGCTTATTGAAAATTGGATTTTTTAAAAAATATGTAGTGATATGTTTGTCAGGTCATTCGTGCTGGCAATATATATATACGGTCAGATTACCATACGTAATAATATACAGTCAAATCAGTCGTAATGGTAATATTTGCATACAGTCAGGTGACTCTTGCAGATAATGTATATAGTAAGGTCAATCCGTCTGGTAAAATATATGCCAGGTCAGTCGAGCATGTAATGAAAATAAGAGGTTAATCATGCTTGTGATGTATTAGTCAAGTCAAGTGTGCTTATGGTTGACGTATGCAGTCAAGTCAGTTCTGCTGTTAACTGTGTATGTCAGATCAATCGTGCTTGCAATATGTATGGCAAGTCAGTCGTGTTGGTAGTGTGTATGTCAGATCAATCTTGCTTGTATTATGTATGACAAGTCAGTCGTGTTTGTAGTGTGTATGTCAGATCAATCTTGCTTATAATATGTATGGCAGGTCAGTCGTGTTTGTAGTGTGTGTCGGGAAAGTTATGCTGAGGTCATAGGTCTTGACGAATACATTTGGAATATCAGCACAAACGATACGCTAATAGAAGCAATAAAACTCAATGGTTATGCCACCTACCTAGAACAAAGAAACATGGGAGAAGACACAGACATCTGCAGACAAGGAGTCAGCAACACTTCCTTGGTCAATGTGCAGCATGCCATCACCCCTTTCTCTGTTAAACACTATTGTCAGTAGCTTGAATGTCCCTATGACACAGACTGTCCCTATGAAACAGACTGTAAACTAAATGCTATCATAAGGAAATATTGAGTAAAATCTGATGATTTGACAGATCGATCGCATTTAACTACTAAACTGATCAACCTCAAACACAAACCTGTCAACGTAAAAACTAGTTATGTGCAAGGGATCATAGCAGCCACAGTTATGGACTGGATGCTTTTCTGTCACTATGTGGTTTGGAGAAACAGTGTCTATGGTTCAACTGCAGATAACTCACAAGTAGAGTCTCAAGAGCCTAATGTTAACCAGCAACCAGAATTGATTCTAAGGCTACTAGGGATGATCTCTCTTGAATTGGCATAGAAAGGTCAAGTTAGCGGTCAGCACAAAGACGCCACTTTCGGCTTCTGTATCCGCAGTCCCACTGGAATGATGATAAAATTGGTGGTATGTATCCCGTATCCCCGTCAGATACTGAGTATGGCCTCCTCATCAGTTTACACTGATCACATGGAGATGACTGTGACACAAACCGGCATCACCCAATATTATTATTGGCCTAGAATGTCAGCCGACATGTGGAGTAAAAGAGCTATTGATAAGTGTGTGTCAAGTCAGTCGTTTTGATGTATGTGTTAAAGTAGTCGTTTTGATTTGTGTGTATTGGATCAATCACTTGGATAAGTGTGTGTGTCAGATCAGTCGCTTTGATAAATGTGTATCAGATCAACCGTTAGGTTTTATGCATTCATATATTGTTTGTCAGTCACTATTGTACACGCTATTTTGATTGAGTGTAGTCTAGCTGCATCTTGGAAACTTCACTTTCTCTTCTTGGAATGACGTCGGCAAGCCAACAGGATTTTGTGAAGCGATAGAACACTGACATTTATATATTCACAGTGAATTGTGTTCGGCAAGACAACAGGATTTTGTGAAGCGATAGAACACTAACATTTATATATTCACAGTGAATTGTGTTCTCTTCTTTAATCTTAGCATGCATTACGCTTATATAACTCTTTTTCCTCCGCTACTTATTGTAGTCTTATGTAACTTTATGTTTTTCCTCCTTCACTATGTCTTGTGCAACTCCATGCTTTTGTTCCATCCCTGATTGTAATCTTATGTAATTCCATGTTTTTGTTCCTTTATTATTTGTAGTCTTACACTCCGTGTGTTTTTTCCTTCACTAAATTGTAGTCTTATGTGTCTCTGTGAGGTTTATTGTTGTTGGTTTGTTTGGTTTTATTTCACTTTGCAAACTGTAGTCTTATGCAAGTCAATTTTTTTCTTCCTTGACTAATTTAATATCTCGAACTTGCAATAACATAGTGTGTAAGTTAAAGCCACTCTCACATTTTGACTAAGACTGCATGGATTGTGCGCTACCGTCCAAAGAATGGGACATAATGCTGAATCACTTTTGTACCTTTTATTTAATAATTATGTTTGCAGAGTTCTACAACAAGCAATAAATCTTTATATTCATTATCTTGGTACATGCAACTATTATAACTAGTATATTAAACTTTAATATAGCTTGTGCATCGAAACTTTATTTTAATTAGTATATTAGATCTTTGACTTTATTATGTTAAATTTTAATTTGTTTGCATATTTATGAAGTACATTCATATCAGCGGATAAATCACTGTCGTGAGAAAAGAAAGACACTGTTTTGTTTATTTTGTGTGGGGGTTTTGTTTTTTATGTTTTATTGTGGGGGTTTATGTCTAATAACCGTAAGCAGTTTTGATGAGCGAGAGGGAGAGGGGAGCTGCTCACTAAGAAGTTTATGATGATATGCTCTGGCAGTCAAGGGGTGTACAGTCTGTTTTAACCACTGTCATCCGGCTTTGACTGGCGCGTCTTCATAGGGTGCAGTCGCTTGTGAAATTACCAATTCATCTTGTAGCAATCCGTATAAACTGCCCTGAGACTTACAATAAAAAATAGTTAGTTATCTTTCGTTTATTAGTTTTCAGATATTTAGATATATTATGTTCCCAGACATCCCAAAACGTCAAACATACAATTCAGTTAATGTTCATTAGCTCAGGCTGTGTTAATATTGTTTCCTTAATTGCTTTTTTCCACATTTGCAGTCTTCGTTGTACTTTTACGTCACTTACAATAAAGATTGAATGACCCTGATATTGTTCAGATGAGGATAGATGTTTTTTTTGTCAAAATGTAAACTGTAATGAGTAAATGAGCCTGGTATTATTCAGGTAGTGCAAGAGACTTTGACTCAGTAGCAGGAACTCATCAAAAAATGTACTAATGTGTGGAAGATTGTTCAGTTGATCAAATCATGACTCAAAAACGTGTATGTGTATTTCTTAGCCCATTACATTTAATTTCTTTTGATAGTTATTTTCAACACAAAAACTACAGTGATAGATCAAGTTAGCCACTTTTCAAATGTTTCATTTAGCACCAACATATTCATATATTACAGATGTGTGATTCAGTCTTAAAGTTAACCACTTTTCATCCGTTTCACAGATATATTTATTTATTTGTTACAGATAAGTATGAAAGTTAGCTTCTTTTCAAATGTTTCATGTAGTACAAATATATTTATTTATTACACTTGTGTAGTTCATTTTTAATGTTAGTCGCTTTTAAAATGTTTCATGTAGTACAAATTTAATTATTTCTTATAGATGTGTAATTAAGAGCAAAATTATCCGCTCATGACAATTTTAGTTGTTGAAAGACCTATCTATAGTTGTGTATTGCTTTTTCCTCTTTGCTTTACTGATTACCTGTAGTTATGGCTTGTAGGTGCTGACTCTTCGCTACGAACATATTGAAATAGCAAATGAGGTGAAAGATTAATTATTTTATAGTGATATCACTGCCTTAAATTTTCTTTTATATCATGTTCAGAGTTGATCCCTCAACGCTGATGTAACCCAGCGACCAGATTGAGACATAGTGATACATCCTTCTCAGTTAAGCAGTAACGGTTATGACGGTTAGTTGAGGACCAGTTTGCTGTTTTGCAGGACTAAGTTTTGAAAACTTTGAAAACTAGTACTTTTGTATACGATTTAATTTCGAATCAGTAATTCAGATCATTTACTGTAATTTAATTGATTTTCGCATTTTTAAGGGTGTGTAATTCATTTTCAATGTTCTCTGTTCCACAGAGCTTATTTTATCGTTTAATTGTTTGTCGGATTTTTATTGTTTAAATAGATAGTTTATTTTTAAAATTAATGTTACCGCTTTTCATACATTCAGTCTGTACTGTCATATTTTCTCTGCCCTTCTTCTTCATCATTTTCGTTATTTTTTTTTTAAAGGTGTCAATTTTGGACTATCCTAAGTGATCATATTAAAATTATTTTTATGTCATATTATCTTTTGATGGATATTTAATTCGGTATTAAAACAACTTTCCGCAAAACCTCAGTTTTAAAGTTGTAGCAGTGTTTGCATTTTCTCATTATATTGACCGTCCTTAAGAAGTATATTATTGTTTGAATTTTTTCCTATCACTTCTAGATGTGTAATTCGGTAGTAAAGTTGGCGGAACATTTTTAGATTTTTTCTATTCCAACAAGTGAGGTAAGTGTTTCATCCATAAAGTAAATATCGACACAAGAAGTTCACATTCCTTTTGACCGACCGTGCACACTCTTCACGCATTTAATGACGGAAAGAGCCACAGAGAGTCTGATGGACCATTGGTGCAAGACACAGGCAGCCTACCTAGATCTCATGGACTAATAGTACATAACACAATAGTTCTACCTAGATTTAATCTAATTATTAGTCCAATGACCTGGTGGACCAAGATGCAGGACAAAACCAACCTATCTAGATCTCATCTAAATAATACATCATGGACCAGCAGATAGGACACCAGTCATCCTATTGAGATCTTATCTAAATATTAGGTCACTGAACTGACCAACAGAAATTGACAAAATTCATATTTCTTGCTTTCTTTTTTTATGTTGAACCGATTTTTCAGAATTTAGACTTTGCAGAAAGTGCTGACTTATTAAATATTCATTTCAACTCCAGATGTTTTGAGCTATATGGTGAAAAGTAGAATCATTAAACAAAAAAAAAAACAAAAACATCATCAGTAGAAAAGGAGAAACTTTTCGCCAACTTATTCCCTATGAAGTATCAGATGTTCAATGTAGAATACTTCAGACTGGACGCACTACTACACGTAAGTCCTGCACCGAACTCATGAGAAAAATATTCAATAAAATAATAGTTTTAATACAACGTCATATTAGTTAATGTTACTATAACTTTCTTCACACTTGTTCATCTTGAACGCTACCTGCATTAGAAAAATAGACAATAGACAAAGACATCACTGCTGATCAACAATAAATAAATTCGATTATAAATTAATTGTTATTATCGTCATTAAAATTTTCTTGTATAGTAATAACATACGATTTTGTCTTGTGAAGTAATAAAAAAGGTATTTTTTGTGTATGTAAAATAATAGTTTAACCTATGTTTAACTGCGGCTACTGAGCATGAAAAGAAGCCTGCTTCTAATGTCACTGCATACTGGAGCAATATGGCGACTATATTAGATCGCCCAGTTCATGGTTCTCTGGATACTTCTTGCCACACTATATTTTTAAAACTCAGATAAACTAGCATAGCAGATATATTGGTAAACACTAGGGCTACGTCAAACGATATAATAGTAGATACATGTATTCGCTTTCGAAATTATCGTACATAATCTGTATAATCGAACTAAATGTACTTAAACTGAGAATACAAAACATACGGACTATCACTAGACAATAAATGACAGATATATGCCGACACGGTATTTTATACACTCATCCACCGAGATACACACATACAGAAATAGGTACAGATACAGACGCTCGCAAACACGCATGCACATATATGCATACTCGACAGGAACTCATGCTTATCAATAATAACACTAAAAATGTATGGCTTAAAAGTGATAATATTGATTTAATAAAGGAAAAGATGTTAGCTGAGAGGGAAGTATTTTGTGGTATTTTAAGCCGAGTTCATTGAGACGAAAGTGAAAAGGGCTCTATATTTACTCTGCAAACAAAAGAGTTTGGGCCTTCCTCAGCCCGCAGTAATTCTTTTATTTTTATTTTATTTTATTTTTTACCATTTTCATTTTGTCTTCCTCTTTATTCTTCATTTCGCTGTTTTTAAATGAAATTGAGATGAGTGTCTATTTGTTGATGCATCTAATGTTGAGCAAAGTTTGGACCTAAGATTCTGAAAGCAAAAAGAATTCTGAATCGATATTTTGCATCAGAAAATTATTCGCAAACAATGAAAATATCTTAAATGGACTTTGATATTAGGACAAGGAGAATATTGAGGTACCGCTTACGTATAAATTTAAACAAGAAATATTTTATCAGTCGCTTCTAATGAGAGTAAGCACTAACTTAATTGTATGTAAAAATGAGTAAGTGGCATAGATAGAGGAAGAGAAAGAGAGGAGAAAGAGATTTTTCAGCAATAAAGTTACTTCTTTATATTATGAGAAAAGTAATTAAATTCTATACTTTTGATTAGTGTTAGTAATAAAACAGCATAATATATATTAGAATAATCAGTAAATTCCCTTCCTCCCTTATCAACTCTTTAACAAAAATTTTTACAGTTTGATTGTATTTTTGATATTTATTATACTGATAACAAATGGGTACCCCAATGTTGTCTTTTGACAATTTTAAGAAAACTATTAAAAGCAGAAAACTTTACAACAAACAGTAAGCTGACAGAGTCTGACATAGTTATGTATATGAAATATCCACTATGAAAGGAAGTGACAGGTACATATGTGAAGTACATAGAGTGAAAGGATGTGACAATGTGTTATGTAAGTTAAAATCCAATGTAAAAGGACATAGCAGTTATATATGTGAAGTACCCATTGTGAAAGAGTGTGAAGCACGCATTTATAGTTTGTCAGGTTTTAGAATTAAAGTATGGATTTAATTTAACAGGTAGTCAAATTCTTTCTTTATGCTCCCAGAGCATAAAGAAACACGTGCGACTGTACGTATGTTCATTACATAAGTCAAAGGCTAGGAATAGAATGTAAAATATATTTGACTAAATGAACGTATATCTCGAAAGCTAGAAAGTTAATGGTAAACTTCATGAAAGTGTGGATAGGAAGAAAATATAAAATGGATTCGACTAAATGAATGTATAACTCGAAAGTTAAAAAGTTAATGGTAAACTCCATGATTGTACAATAAGGCTGAGAAGAGAATGTAAAATGGATTTAACTAATGAACATATATCTCGAAAACTAGAAAGTTAACGGTAAACTTCTTGAATGTACATTAAAGCTAACAAGAGAATGTAAAATGGATTTGACTAAATGAACATATATCTCAAATGCTAGAAAGTTAATGGTAAACTTCATGAATGTACATTAAGGCTATGGAGAAAATGTAAAATGGATTCAACTAAATGAACGTTTGTCTCGAAAGCTTGAAAGTTAATGTAAACTTCATGAGTGCACATCAAAGCTAGGAAGATAATGTAAAATGGATGGGGGCTCACTAAATATAGATTAAAGTCGGATTTGTCTTCTCCTTTAGTAAGAAGTTTTCCGCCTGGGAAAAGATTATGTGACTGTAAATGTTGTTTTAAGTTGTAGAAGAGAGAAAACGTTTAAAGCGCCCGCATATCCGCCAAGTGTTAGACGAGTGGTGTCTGTTGGAGGATCATTAATAAAATAAATTAAGATTCTCATCACTTGTAATTGGTTTTGAAAGATTAATGATTAATAATAAATTAATAATAATTTTCATTAACGGCATGCGTATCACATAAAGTGGCTAGGAAGGGAATGTATATTACTATTAATTAGCTCGAAGGATAGAAAGTGAATCTATCTTAATAGTGTTCGATTGTACAGTAACTATGACGAAGGCTAGGAAGAGAATGTAAACAGTGTACGACTAAATGAACGTATATTATTAACTTGATGAAAGACGAGGATGAGAATGTAAACAGTGTACGACTAAATGAACGTATATAATTAACTAGGTGGAAGGCTAGGAAGAACTAGATAGCTAAAAAGAATTTAAATTTTGAGCGACTAGATAGAAGGACAGAAATGGTCTAAATTATAAGACTCCAGGGCATATGTACTTTAACGAGTTCCATAAATAGAAAGAGAATATAGACAATGTACGACTGCATAGGGAATGTACATTATCTAGTTAGATGACTAGAAAGAGAATTTAAACTATATACGGCGACAGGGGGAACGTACATTATCTAGTTAGAAATGACTAAAAGAGAATTTAAACTGTGTACGATATTTTAGATTATTACGCTCTTCTTGGAAAGAAAATGTCATCCCTATTGTTAAAATAGATAATTTAAAGATTGGAAAAAGAAAAAAAGTACCATTAATAATGTCATGGTAAAAATATGGGGGTTTTGTTCTTTTATTTTTATGAAAATTGTGACAAATACAGCTGACTTCATTTCTACTTTGATAAAGAGAAAAGGTTTCAGCTTTGCTATATTTTAGGACAATACACGCCCTATTTCTTTCACTTTTCTTTTCTAAGTTACTTCAGAGCTCAAGAAGCAATCATGAATCGAGTATATAACTTAATCATCAATGTTTTGTTCTCTGGCAGATGTGAAAGACAAAAAAATCGTTTTCAGAGGGACAGGGTGTGTGTGTGTGTGTGTGTGTGTGTGTGTGTGTGTGTGTGTGTGTGTGTGTGTGTGTGTGTGTGTGTGTGAGCTCGCAATATAGACATTTTAATGTCCATGGAGAGATGGTTGAAGCCTACCTTAATTTTAGTAATTTTATAAGTATATTTATATATAGAATTTCATGTGATATATTTTAATTAGACTTTAATAGTATGAAGATTAGTTGTTACTACTACGAATCCAATCGTAACTTTAATTAATAATGTTATGGGGTTTGGGGTTTATTTCATTAACTTAAAGATCCACGCGCCACCTATTTTTGTAGTGAATCTTGTAGCTCCTTTTCCTGTAGAACAGTCTTTCCTGAAAGCCTTGACAGTTTTAATTTCATTATATTTGTGGAATTGAAGTAATATATTTTGAATGAATAATGGATTGTTATATATATGTTAAGATGCGCGAAAGGGGCAGAGAGAGTGTTTTGTGTATGTTAAATGTATTAATGTGAATTTGTCCTTGTGTTTTTATGTATGTGCGTGTGTGATTATATTTTAATGTTGATTTACAGTGTATACTTTTTTCTCTTGTTTGAAGTGTTCAGTATTGGTTAGCTTCAGTTTAAAAGATTCATGCATGCAATCCAATAACTTGGTGATGTCTTCGCCAGGTCTAGTTCTTATGTTGTACATCTCGATTTCAGATAAATAGATTTTAAAAAATAAATTTGATTTTTTGCATTGATTATAGTTTTCTTTTTGATTCAGAACAATAGAATGCTTTCTAACTAAGTGGATAAATCAAAGCCGAGCGCAGTTGATATTTTCTTCAGATAGGTTCTGATTAAGTAATATTTTTAAAAAAAATAATTATAATTTGCACTCTTGAAACTGCTAATATTGTATCTACAACACAGTCATAATATCTAATGCTTCACTTTTTTCTTTTAATTTTATTTTCCTTTATTCTTTTTTTTTAACTGTGTAGCACAAGCCTGGCTTTTGCACAAGTCTTAATTTTGTGCCAGAATTTACAGTGTAGACCGGATCACAGCGTAACCTGTGTTCGACTCTTGCTAACTATGTTCGGCTTCGCTTTCCCCATCCCATCAGCGTCAGGGTCCGCGTCGGAAATAGATCATTAGCCACAACACCTTCAGGAAATTGAATTTTATTTGGATTTGGAAATAAGGGCGAGTTGAGTTTATTTAATAAATGGCGGCAGATTCCTCGCTGCACAGTATTGTTGGTGCGGAAGGCGACAGTTGCAAAGGGTTCGGTTTGCAAGGTTGCCTCTTTGGCGGAAATGTGGCACTAGGGGACGCTAGTTGTGAGTTATCTTGTGTTCCTAGAGGCTAGTGCGCATGCGCTAATATTGCACCAGAAGGCGCATGTTAAGTACAATTGTCGCCTGTAGTATGTAAATACGCAAGGCACAAGACCTGTACAAACTTTGGGTTTGGCAATGCTTTAAAATGAAAGACATAAAGAGCCCACATGGCTCACTGACGAAATGGCTGATATTACTGTTATTATTCGTCATTAACCATGCATATGTTAACCACTTCAGAAATTAGGTAATGAGTGATTTTGCTAAAATATTGGTCAGAACTGACAAACTACCAAACCGTAGTTTGTTTTCTATTCTAGATTTATCCGTTGAAAGAGTGATGATGCACAAGGAGATAAAATAAAGTAGCATCATTCTTGGAAGCACTAGAGCTTACCCGTCATAAGAAAACAATCCTTATATATTTCTCTATTCTAGCTTTGACTGTCACTAGAATTGTTTTGTGGATATTTACTGACACGTATTAGACTGATATTTATTCATACTTGTAGTTGACTCGATATTTATGAATCGTGTTGTATTCAGGATATGTATTGATGCACGTAGCAGAATGGATGTTTACTGATACATTTAGTAGATTGGATATTTAGTGGTGCATATAGCGGTCTGGTTATATTTATATATAGCAGTCTGGATATTTACTGATATATATATGTAGCGGAGAGAAAACTGATGCATGTTGTAGTCTGGATATTTACTGACGCATTTAACATACTGAGAGGAAAGAAAGAGTTGTGCTGCAAGCAAGATGCTGAAATGATGATCCCGACTCTTTATTCAAGAGTATGCAGTAAACGGACAACATGCACCCGTTTGGCATAAATTAATTAGGTATGTTACAGCTAAAGGTATTGGTGTAAAATTAAGTGTTTGTAGATAAATTAACGGAATAAAATTAAGTCTATGAAAGTCAACATAAGTATTGTGAAATTAAGTATATGAATATAAACAAACGTGATGTAAAAATCATTGTTCACAGGTAAATTTAGTGCTGTTAAATTAAATATATGAAGATAAACATAAATAGTGTAAAAATGAATGTACAAAATTAAACATAATTCGTAACAATGAAGATAAAATTGGTGATGTTAATTATCTTAAGGTAAATATAGGTGGCGTATATAAGAATGTAATAATTAGTGGTGTAAAATTATGTCTGAAAGTAAACATAATGGTGTAAAATTGAGTGTTAGAAGGTAAGTATTAGTGATGTAAAATGTGTTTGAAGATAAATATGTATTATTAGTGGCGTAAAGTTATATGTATGACTGTAAATGTTAATGTAAAAATAAACGCATTACTATTAACATTAGTGGTGTTAATTTCGGAAGATAGACATTAGAGATATAGAACTGTGTATATGGAAAATTTAATATTAAAATATAAAGATAGAAAATTATGTGTATAAAGGGATCATTACACATTAGAGGTAACGAGTTAGGTACTTTTAGAGAAACAGTTGATGACGACACCTATGTGTTTAAAAATTAACTTTATTATAAATTAAAATTTAAAGATAGAAAATTATGTGTGGAAGAAACTTAGTGGTAGAAAATTTTGTTTGAAGAGAAACAGACTACAAAGATATAAATTAGGAGTCTAAACAGACAACAAAAGTACAAAATATAGTGTTTGAAGGGAAGCATTAAAGATAGAGAATAAGTGTTTAAAAGGCAACATTAGATTTCTGAGGGAGAGAACTGGGATTTGACAAGAAACATTAGATGCAAAATCTTATGTGTTCGCTAATTGAAGTAAAATTAGGTGTGTTACACGTAACTGACAGAAACCACGGTGAAGAAATCGCACGCAAGCATGACCAGTACCGAATATTTACATCACTAGAGAGTCTTACAGTCTTAAGATTTTACGAATGCTTTCATCAATAATCCGACTTTTAATGAAATGGACTTTTCCATGACTCATAGTTTTAAGCTTTCACAAATACAAACTTCTAATGGACTGGACTTTTCCATGGTTTGAGTTTTCATAAGCGTTTACGTCAAATACAATGAGTTTTAAGCTTTCATAAACGTTTACATCAAATACATACTTTTAATAGTATGGTCTTGTCCATGACTCAGTCTTAAGTCTTCATAAACGTTTACGTCAGACTTGTATTGAACTGAACTTTTCTATAATTAGACAGTCTTAAGCTTTCGCTAAGGTTATTGGACATTTTGGTGAACTGAGAAAATGTTTAGAGCAGTACTAAAGTAGAAGAAATCATGGAGAGAAAGCTCTCTTCCACCACCCCACCCCCTCTCCCTTCTCTGTCCCTCCATACAGTCTTTCGTCACCGCAAGTAAAACGATTGAACTATCGTCATTCAAGTGTGTCAATCGAGTTTGTTATGAATTCTGCACGTCCGTCAGTCTTTTATGCAGCGGGTTTGATCGTCTTTGATGCTTCTGTCCGCCTGAAGTACCGAGATGGAACTATAGACAGGAAGGAAAGGTCTCCAGGGAACAGCAGACGATATCGAGAGAGAAGTGCAAACAACCAAACGAAGAAGAAAAGTGGGAAAACAAAAGGAGAAAAAATACTGAGTGCGGATTTATTTTTTAATGGAGGAACTGGTTAGATGAGTTGGACGGTAGGAGGACAAAAGACAGTTTGGCACATGAATATTTAGAGTAATGTTTTTCATAACCACAAAACCTGTTATTGCCATTAACAGTGGGTTTTAGGTAGTAGACATTTTATAACCACAATATATCTTCTCCAAGTAGAAGCTTGAGGTAGTAGTCATTTTATAACCAGAAAACTTTCTTGTCTCAAGTAGAGGGTTGAGGTTGCTGAAATTGTATAATCATAAAGTCTTGTATACAGTAGAATTAAGGTAATAAACATTTTTTAACAAGAAATTCTGTTGTGAAAAACGGGTGTTTTGTTGTTTTTTTTAGGTAACCATAGAAACTGTTCTTCTGTCAAGCAGTGGTATTGAGATAAAATTGGAAGTATTGTTTATAATCACAAATTATTTTCTCATTGTCTTGATGTCTTGATTTTTTTATTTTTTCTTAGTAGAATATTCTGTTTGCTCTCGCCAGAATCGCAACTCTTGCGTACTTCCTATTTATGTCATGATCTTATGTTGAGTGGAAGATAAACGGTCAACTGGACAAGGTCACTGCTATTGCCTAATAGCCACTTTTGGCTCAGATAAGTTTCTGCTCTTAACATATTAACAGCCTATTTCATTAGGAAGTTGTTGATTTTTAAAAGTAAAACCCATTTATCTTATGAAATGTACTATATCAAATGTCTCATTCAGCTTATCATGTCACCACTACTTATAATGTTTCTTAAATTTACAAATGATACCCTCGCTTATCAAATATATCATTTAGCTTGCTATATAGAACTTTTAATTTGTCAAATTATACTTTCTCTGTTATCTAGCTAAATTATTTTAACAAGCTAAAAGATACAGTAGATTGCTGAATCCTTTAAGTTTTACTTTTAAAAATCAACAACTTACTAATGGGCCAGAGTGGATGAGTATTCCTTAAATCTGGGCCAGAATAGTTGAGTGTTGTTGGTACATGCTGGGCCAGAGTGGATGAGTGTTCTCTCCTGGCTGGGCCATATTGGGTGAGTGTTCTCCCATAACTGGGCCAGAGTGGGTGAATGTTTCTACAGGCTGAACTGTTGTGGGTGAGTGTTCTCCCATAACTGGGCCAGAGTGGATGAGTGTTTCTACAGGCTAAACTGTTGTGGGTGAGTGTTTGTACAGGCCGGACTATTATGTATGAGTATTCTTTCATGGCTGGATCAGAGTGGGTTAGACTTCCTACAGGACTGGTCCTGATGTTTATGGAGTTAGTTTTTACATTGCTTTTTTGACACGGAGTATTCTTTCAAATGGTGTAGTGTACTCATCAACTCTTTTTATTCTAGTGCTTTAATATTTCGTGTTTTACACTATTTAGTTTCATGATCCCCACATTGTTTGGGTGATTGATGAACTTTTATTATTTTGTTTTTTACATTATATAGTTTTTTGTTTTCCAAGTTGTTTTATTGATTGACGAAGTTTTATTATTTAGTGTTTTAAATAGTTTTCTGTTTTCCAAGTTGTTTTAATGACTGACAATTTTTTTTTGTTCTATTTTTTTTTACCCCCCGAATGTGTGTAATTATGAGGAGTTAACCCGATAAACATTTTGTCCTTAGTCTGATATACGGTTATGTATATATAGATATAGATATAGATATAGTACTGGTTAACAAAATATCATGCTTCTTATACTATTTATTTGTTATCGCAGTGGTTACACTTACTTAAGCAGTGGATCATGCTGGTTATGCTTGTAATTATATAATGGGTCATGCGTTTTTGTTTTAAGTCTCTTTAAATGCTGGGAAATATTTATATAAATAGTTTGTATATTCTCTACTATACAGAGGAATGAATAATCTTACCCAGAGTTAATTTATACAATGCCAACATGATTGTATATGTTGTGTTTTCTTATCACAAGGAGAAAAGAAATAATGTTAAATATTTTTGCATATGATTTGCTTTGTGTTCCTTAAGTGTAGAGTCATTGAATTGTGTTGTAATTTCGAGTGTGGAGACATAAACAGGTCATGTCCCAACTTATAATGAGAGAATTAATATGATGTTTGATATTTTATTTTATTTCAATTTTCAGTGATTATTGAGGCATATAAAATTATATTATCTTTGTTTCTAAAATGTGTTGAATTAATTATGTGTATGTCTTAAAACCAACAAATATTTTTTGGTCTTGTGAATATTTATGCTTATGTCTTAGAAATTTTGTCTAGTGAATAGTTATTCTTTTCGTATCATGTTGGAAGGTTCACCGGTAATATCTTGAAATTTGCTCCTAGTAGAGCAGATGTTAACACGATGGTCAGCATCTCAAAGAGAAAAAAATGTGTGTGTGTGTGTGGGGGGGGGAGTAAATTTGCCTATCCCTATTTCTAACTTTAATTGTTATATAAATTGTTAAATGTCAATGTGACCCGAATTAGGAACTGTTTATGAAGGTATATTTTGTGTCAGAATTGAAGTAAACAACTAAGGTAAAGAGTGTAATAGAATTTGCTGATGTAATCTAAACCAGTTTCAAATGGATGAGTAGATTCATTATCTAATGGTTAAGATTTACAAGAACATGACCAGCCAATGGGTTGAGATCAAAGTTTACCTTCTAAAATAATTCTATTTTCTTATCACTTTGAATTTGATGTGGCAGAAGTCCAGTCATGAAATTCAGACATTAGCTTAATTGGAGGAAGCAGTTTTTTGAAATTCTAGAATCTTTGGAATTTCAAGAATTTCTCAATTTATTGATTTTTAAACCACTATGACCATGGTAGATTCGAGGTCTTTACTCCAGTGTGTAAGCGTAAATGTACACTGCACTCTGTTAAGGTATCGTGGCAAGGAATGCTCGACTACATCGTAGAATTTCTGATATAAGGAAGTTTCAGGAAATTGCTACATTGTTGTTCTGTTTGAGGGACCTAATACCGTGATGGATCACCTGGATTAGTCTCGAGAGAACAGCGGCTCATGGAACATTCTACAGCATGCTAGAGAAACACATGAAGAATTGACAATTATGTTGTGAACAATAAACTTGTGACATTGCTATGAAAGCACATGGAAGACTATTGTGGCATCGTCTAGACAAGGTTATGTACAAACTATTATTGCTTATCTCTCTATAACTCCATTTCTTTTCTCTGAAAATGGAAATGGTGGACAATTAATATGTACTGTATATTACTGGAAATGGTTGACAATTAATAAGTACTAAACATTCCTAGAAATCAATGGTTCTTAACCTTTTTTAAGAGTCACAGACCCCTTTGAAAATTTTCTTTTAGTCATGGTCCCCTGTGGAAATCTGTCAAAAGCTCTGGACCCTTCCCTGAAAAATGTACGTATGCAGAATATACAATATAGTGAATATTTTACTTTATTTTACTGAAGCCCGTCCTTGGACCCCTTAGAGGTCCGTGGACCCCAGGTTAAGAACCCCTGTACTAACTATTTCTAAAAATGGATGACTATTAATAAATATTAGATATTGCTAAAAAATAATGACTATCAATAAGTATTAGACATTACTGGAAATGGATGAATGTTATTAAGTACTAGATATTACTAAAAATGAATGACTTAATAAGAACTAGATATTACTGGAAATGCATGACGATTAATATTTCCCTAATACGTACTTTAAAATGAATAAAATTAAAATGTTATTGCTGCAAAATTGAAAATTGATAATCATTCATGATTCATAGATATGTTTCACAAATGCACATTTGCTAGATATGTATGTTCTGGTAGGATGAATAAGATTTACTGGATGCATACGGAAGTTGATTGTAGAGAAGAACTTTAGTCAGTTAAGAAATTCTAGATGCACATGAAAACGCGTATCTGTATCTTGTCAGTTTAAACAATTTTTCACTTAATTGTATCGCCTACATGTAGATACCGATAAGTAATGTATAATTCAGCTACGTTAAAGAAATGTATATCAATTATTTTTTACTAAACGCGTATATCGAAAGGGTTATAAAATACTAATTTTGAGATTTAAAAATTTCTTATTAATGTTATTTTGGTTGCTGTTACGTCTTATTCAGGAACGAAGCTCATTGAATGTAGTACTAAAGAATACACACTGTTGTCATGATTACAGAACCTCGCGTCTTGCTGAGTGAAGTTTGCTAAGCAGTTATAGGCAGGCTAATGGGTGAGGTTTCCTTTCCACATACGCACTGTCACAAATGTACAGCAAATATGCGCTAATGGACAATGCAAGGCTTTGATTGTTAATACTGACTAGAGCAAATTGTTATCACATCTCATTTATTAATACAGATACATTTATTTTAAATTCAAGGCGTAAAAGGGCGTGGTGTGTGTGAAATTGCTGTCTTGTTAAGTATATGCATCTCTATTGCTTCATGCCTTAACTATGACAGTACAAGGTCACATGCCAGTTCTTACCAAAAATAAATGTTGAATTAATTAAAATTAAATTTATAGTACGTATTATAGGTACCACGAGGGTAAAGAATTTTGTCGACTTATGGCTAAGTTAATATAGACCTCATCTGCATGTCGAGATTTTACCTAACTCGTAAAACCCACTTGGTTTAAACACTTAAAAATCTTTTACATAATTGCTCGAATCGATAATTTGTCCGTAATACAGATATAGATTGTACTTATAACCCAGCGAAGCTATTCCTTGAAGCCATATGAATGCATTAACTTTGACTTGTATCAAGACTATTCTTCAAACTCGTTTCGAGACTGGTCTTCTAACTCGTCGTGACTGTTCCATCTAACTCGTATCAAGATAACCTCTAACTGATATCGAGATTGTTCTTCTAAATCATTGTGACTCATCTTGTTCTTCTAACTTAGCGAGACTTCCTCATATTTCGTATCGAAATTATTTTTCTAATTCGTGTCGATTGTGTCCCTTTTTTTAATTGGAGCATTTCTCTAACTTGTCATTGCTATTCCTTTAAATTGTCAATAGTATTCTTTTCACTTACTGAGAGTATTTCTGTAACTTGTCAAAACTATTCCTCTAACAGCCGTTCTCAACCTTTCTATCCCGGAGAAACCCTTGAAATAAATTTCAGGCCTCAGGGAAACCCTGTATAAAAATTACCATATCTACGATGCTTATATTTTTCAATCACGATCTCTTGGGAAAACCTAGCGACCTCTCGCGGAACCCCGGTTGAGAAAACCTGCTTTAACTTGTCGAAACTTTTTCTCTAACTTGTTAAAATTGTTATTCTAATAATAAAGCGACATAAAATTAATTAAAATGTTAATAAAATAATAATATATAAACAAAACAGTAAACACACATTACCTATAAAAATTGATGATGACGATTATGATGATGTTGATGTGGAGTAAATCAACACAAAATAAAGTAAATCTAAAAAAATCATAATAAGACCATTAGAAAAAAATATAGATAAACATTAAATAAATAATAATATATAAACAAAACAGTAAACACACACCTATAAAAATTGATGATGACGATTATGATGATGTTGATGTGGAGTAAATCAACACAAAATAAAGTAAATCTAAAAAAATCATAATAAGACCATTAGAAAAAATATAGATAAACATTAAATAAGCAAATGTTTAATAACGGACATAAAGAAACAACTTACTACCCGCTCATCATAGAGAAGAGTTTTTACTTTAACTTTTTAAATGACAAGCTTTAGTGTATAATACAATACCAGATATGTCTACTAATTAAATTAATTATTTTTAAAATTATTTATAATCAGCGCTGAAAATAATTATTGTTGGACTTATTACTAATGTTTTGTGTTTACACTTGGTAGACTGAATTTAATCATTAGTCCATATGTACCTTTGGTACTATATATTATACATCACACAAATATCATTGTTTTAATAAAAATGTTTTACTCCTAAACAGTCTTAGTGTTAATAAATGCTCTTTATGTACTCAATCATTGTGTTATTAAGTGTGCGTTACATACATAAACAGTTATTATATGAGTTGGAGGATCAGTCTCGATACGAGTTAGAGGACAGGTCTCTATAGGAGTTAGAAGAACAACTTCGATAATTAGAGGAACATATTGATACAAGTTAAGAGGGCCAGTCTCTATATGAGCTAGATGCAAAGCTTTTGGTATGTATAGGATAAAGTCCAGGTATAAATCAAGAACAACCTTGATAAGAGATAGAAATAACGTCACTGTGAATAGTTAAAAATCTTATAAGAGGCAAAAGAAATTACGTTAACAGCTCTAAGTCAGGTAGGAGACAAAAGAAATTATGATAAGAGTTAATGATCTGATAGGAGACAAGGAAAATATTATTTAACAGATAAAAGTCTAATAGGAGACAAAGGAAACAATGGATAATACAGTAGGATTAGGATCTAATGCTCAAGTTAGCAGGGTTTGATTCCAGCTCTGGGATAAAGGAATGGAGATGATCACTTACGCACGTTTTAACCAATACGCATTATCCACACCAACAGGCATTGTGTTAATAAATATGCATCGTTCATGGGCAGTCAGCTTGGTATCTTGCTGCTGGTGCATATTACATCCGCTAAAGACTACTTGTTATGCATTTTTAGTACGACACCAGTCTTTTCAATATACCTTAGTATAACACTTTTGTGGTATCTTGACTCCATTAATGTTGCTGTACACCAAAATGAAATAATAAAAACTACTAGAATCCGGACTTCGTCACGTGATGCACGCCTGATTTTAAGCAACTGCACCTCCGCAGCGCTGTGGGCTGTTCCACTCTGAAATCACGAACTTAACGCTTTGGACGTTGACGATTAACGTTTTCATTCAAACGAAGAAGCTCACTGTTCAAATTTTTTATTATTTATTTTGTTTCTTGATTTGTTTAATTTATTTTAAATCATTCATGCAATGTAAATTATGTATTCTTCAGTAGAATTTAACGCTTTTCGAGTCAGTGATTACCAGAGCTAGTAATATTGTCAGATTATACTATTTGGCTCTAGCTAAGATTTATTATTAAAGACATCTGATAAGTACCGATTATTTTACATTCAGCTATGTGACTGCCTTAGCTATCCTTCTAGAATCTAGATGAAATGAGTGAAATTTCTCGCAAATCACTCACTGTACTTAAATTCCACTTCATTTTTAGTTTATTCGCTTTAAGGAAAATAAAACCTTAAGTTTTAGGAACTTCACATTTTCTTCAATTAAAATAACCCACCATTTAAAACAATCAGTTATTCTATATTATCTGTTTTCATTTATGTGAAAGACTAATAAATAAAAACTACTATTTAGGCCTGTATGGCAGCCAGTACATGGTATCTGTTGACAGAACGTGAAACTGAGAATGAATACAGATGAACTTTTCTTGCCGTCAGTAGCAGAGATTTATTGGATTAAATTAGTGCATAATGAAATAATGTGGTGGCGCAGGGGTTTGTGTCGTGGGATTTGATGTAGTGTGTATATGTGCGCGTGCACGCATGTATTCATGCATGAAAAATGCATAAACAACACACAGGCTAAAATTTGCTAATTAAAAATTAAGATTTCTATTTCAGAAGTAAATGGGTCTGTCTCCCCCCCCCCTCTACCATCTGATTTTACTTTTGGTTCTGAGAGTTGATGTTTTCATAAACAATATTGTACATACTATGTGATACAAGGCATACTAAACATGAAATCCACTAGTTTTACAACTTGAATATTTATCATTTGCCATCTACAGAAAATCAAATTATATTTTCCTTCAGTTTCAAAGAATTTTTGTTAAAAGGATTTTCTTTTAGTACGAACGCAAGATTCATTCATTTTCGTTGAAGTGTCGTTGATGTATTATTTTTCATTTCTTTTTGAAGTTAGATGATAGATTTATATATTTGCAGTAAGAAAGCACACACACACACACACACACACACACACACACACACACACACACACACACACACACACCACACACCACACACACACCACACACCACACACACAGATAGATAGATAGGGTGTGTGTGTGTGTGTGTGCTCTACTTTATACTCGATTGATACAGAAGTTTTTTTTGTATTATTGTTTTAAGATTTATATGCCATTTAATTGTATTTTGTTCATTGTTATGTATCGTTTATGAGTACAAGTATTTTTAATTTGCCGTTTCTTCTGTGTTAGCTCTTGTTTATGTAGTCCCTTTGATCAGTATTCCTAGAAGTGGACTGGACGTCTTTATGGGAAAAAATTGAGAAAAACTGAAAGTAGTCTAGTTAATAGATAGTATGGCGCTAAATCCATATTGACATCTACAGCGCATACATGCACAACTCTTCCAGCGCACTTGACTCCAGTATTTTTGTACTACGCGTAATTGCAACTAATTTTTTTCAATCCTGCGCATAATACAAATTAAAATTCAAAAGTCACATCAAAACTATTGTCTTATTGAATTTATTGATTTATTTACTTATTTATTTGGTTTAGTTATCTGTCCTGAAAATGAACATCATACTTGATGGTATATATCGGCACATTGTGTATTGAAGACAATGCACTGATCTGGAAGTCGGGGGGTTTAATGAGCGTTGGAAAAATATTTGCTTCCACCCACACGGCTCTGTGTATGGCACTATTGGCAGAGACGAACGGGATTAATCTTTGCTGGCAGGTAATTAAACTGTGGAGGGCCCCTGATTTATTCAGCTGTGCATGGCCGCGCGTCCTAACGAACGTGTAATCTACTTGACAATTTTCTGCAGCAACACTTTGCATCATCCGGTTGCACGTCCCTCTGACCGTGTGCTTAGGTGGGGATGGTAGTGTTCTTGGGAGAGGAGGGGGATGGTATGGGAGGGCCTTGTCTTTGACACTTGTGGTTATGGGGATGGCAGTATTCTTGGGGCGGAATTGTTTGGTGGTATTTGTATCTAAATCGTATAGTATGGTGAATGGTAATGCGAAGGTGGGTGGGGTGGAATGTTGGTGTTTTTGCAAGAGGTTCTATTAATTGAATTAAATTATGTAAATGGAAAATCCTAAAAGTATAAACCAAACCAAACCTTAGAACATGAACGTTAAAATACAAACGTGTGGAGTGTATGCGTTTATCTTTCTCAATTGTGAGTTTTGTTCATTCCGATCGGCATTGGGTAACGTGCGTCCACTGAGAGCAGACAGAACGCTTTCTTTTTAAAAGTCTTTGAGTTCAAGGCACACAGAGTATCTGATAGAGATCTAAAACACAATTCAGCTCTGTGATATCACAGCACAAAATTAGAAGTGTTTCATATATTACTGAAACTTGATTCAACTCTATGGGTTGACGGCACTAAGCAGGAAGTCTCATACGGAGCTGAAACACATTTCAACACCGGAATTATCTCTTGCATTTCGGAAAGATCTGATACAAGACTAAGGGAACTGGCTTAAAATTTACCAATGCTTAACCTTTGTAAGTGTCTGAGTCTGAATGGAACGACAATTTTGGAAAGACGTACAAGGAGAACTGCAATACGAGTGGAAATTCAATGTATATGACTAGAAGACACTTAATAAAACCAGGAAAACATACCAGACTGGAAAAAATACAAGATTGGAAATATATAGTACTAGAAAAAAAATTATGCAAGAACCTGAAAGACTTTCGAAACTGGGGAAATACTATGCACTATTGGTTATACAAGTTTAGAATACATCATAAAAGACCGGAAAGACATTGTGCAGGACTAGAATGAAAACATACGTGATTGGAAATAAATTATTCCTTACTAAAAATTCATTGTACTCAAGACTGGAGGAAAACATACGTGATTGGCAATATGCATTACTAGACAACCAGTGTTCGAGTTAGGAAAGATATTCTTTTGGACTTGAAACAAGACTGGAAAAGCATCATACATCACTGGGGAAAAACATAAGCGACTGTAAATATTAAAAGAGTACATCATTGGAAAAATAAAATATTAGAAAGATATCATTCAAGGCTAGAGAGATATATTACAAGAATGAAAACGTACTATGCGTGTTGGAAATACAAGACGAGCGAAAACTTACATAGTTTGGAAATAAATTAAACAAGACTAGAAAATTATTCAGACTAGAAAGATAGTATACAAGACTAGAAATACAACTAGAATAATATGCAAGACTGCAAGGACATTATAAAAGACTAAAAAGAAATTAAAATTATGAGAAATATGCAATACTAGAAATGCTTTACACAAAGACTTGAAATATTTTATAGAAAACATTAAAAACAGGAGATACACATTAAACAAGCTTTGAAAGATGTTATATAGGATTACAAGAACGTGAAACAAAATTTAAAATGTATTAGGCAAGACTAGATATGTAAGACTTGAAAGTAATCCACCAAGAATAGAAAGATCATATACAACTTAGTCATAGTCATGATGCAAAATGAGTTCGTTCTGATATCAGACGTGATGACTTGAAGCCATATGTGGGTTTTGTAAAGGATCTGATTGGCATGCGTGAATCAGATAACAGATTGGGTAGATCTGATTTGGGACTGGATGGATTATGTAGACTGAGAAAGAATGGGTGAATCCAGTATTACTTGGGATGGGACCAATATAAGTATAGGTGAATCTGATCTAAGAGTGGTGGATCCGATTCAATACTGGGTAGAAGAATTACAAAATGGGTGAATGATTATAAAACGTATGTATCTTATGTGTATCTTATGTAAGTTTGGCTGAATCCGGCACATAAATGGTTAATTTAACACAATAGTGGTTGATCTCGTGAATTTGTTACGAAACTAATCGGAAAATAAAACTAAGTCATACAGTATATTACCGACTCGTCCCGAAACATTCCGGTTATTTTTTGTTTATTATTAACATATATTCTGTAGTTTTGCAACCTAATTAAGTTTAAGCAGAGTATCAAGCAATCATCATTGCTTTCTTCTTCCATTCTGTTATGAATATTCGGATAAAACGGATATAATACAAGATTTACATGTTCTTATTTGGATGGATTTAATCATTAAAAGAATTCATTAATAAGATTAGAAAGATTTTTTAAAATTTAAGATATGAAAGATCTTATTACAGTTAGTTAAAATTAATTTAATATTACAAGTGCTCACTAAAAATTTGATTTAAAAGGATTTTTTCACAGAACTAGAAGGATTTAACCCTAGACTTTAATACAACACGCAGCTTAGCAATATATTCGTGATTAAAGTTAGAAGTTGTGACATTCTGAACATATTTCTCTTAGTAGTGAATAAGTGATTAAAGTTAACAACTCTGACGGTCTGGACCTCCCACTATGAAAGCAGTACTCTTTATAAAATGGATGAAAATGGAATACATGCTATAACGTTTATGTATATTTTAATTATAAACTGTCATGAAATGTCTTTAAATAAAATGAAAACTTAGACACGCAAGCAAACTATTACACACGAAGACAGACAGACCTCCAGGCATGCAGAAATCGCGCCAAAAGACTGACATACTCTTTGACAACCTGGCTATAAGATTAAACAAGATTTCTCGAAGCACTCCTGTGCAAGCGAAAATTTCGTAAAACGAATGTCATGCATGGAAATGACTGATTAAAAACGTAAACGCATGAATGACTAAGTTGTAATAGCAGACCCACGCTTTTATATTCTTCTGGCATGACTCAAGAGTCATAATTCACTTTAATCAGGAGCTGATTTATTTCGTTATGATTGAACTGAAATAACATTAAAATGAGAACCTCTTTTCATTTACGTTTTATTGTGTTTGTGTATATATATATATCAATTACTAAAATAATGATTTATGACATAAATTTATCGATTAATGTATTTTAAATCCTACCTCCATTCTTTAAATATCAATCCAGATATCTATTATATGTAAGGTCAAGAGTGGTGATCTGTCACTACAAGCGTAGTTGACCATTACATCATGATTATACATTTTGGTTCTGAAGATATCATGGTAATATAGCTTGGTTCTGGAAGACAACTATTTAAATAACTCAGTATGTACCATTGGCAATTTGAAAAAAAAAAATTTCTTAGAATTGTTTTTAAATGTAAATATAAAACTAGCAACACATAATAATTGATTTGTTCGCCACTGATTTATAATGGCAGTTTAGTCTTTTTCCGTAACTATATTAGATAGTACCAAAGGTATTGTGATTCTTCAGTTATGATTTTCCTAATCAGTAACTCTCCTAACGGATATAGAATTATGAAGTTTTGATGATGGCTAAATAGTTTTGACAGTATTGACAGCGGCGTCATCCGTAGACAAGCGCATGGCAAACATATTGTACAGAAGCAAGACGTTATTATTCACCCAACCTCTCTTTCTGCTGCCCTTTGATTGAATCTGTTCTTTTCTCTCCACGCAGACTGGAACTCAGTGGCTTCCGGTCTAATGAAAGGTGTACCAGAGCACCATTGTCTGGCTTGTTTTAATGAGTTGTGCTTATTGCGTTCATGTTGATAGTTCGCATAGAGCTGACACAAATGGATCGGATAAAATGACAAGTGACAAATGGAGTAAAATGGTTATAGGAAGGCATATTGGTATAAGATGGGGCTGGTCAGATAAGGTGTGTTAAGTGTGTGAGGTCAAATACGATGTACAAGATGAGTTAAAAAGAGAAATATTGAGATTGAACGAAAAGTTTTATTTGCAGTATATAAGGCTGCAAAAATTAAAAATTCGGGGGACGACCGGTCTTCTATTGGCGAGCTGTAAATGTTGAGGTCAAGTCATTCAGGGAGGACTGGTGTCGATATAAACAAGCAGTAACTGTTGAGTCAAATCAAGCAGTTAGGGATGGCTGGTGTCGGTAGAGATAAGCAGTAACTGTTGAGTCAAGTCAAGCAGTCAGGGAGGGCTGGTGTCGGTATAGACGAGCAGTAAATGTAGAAGTCTAGTCAATCAATCGGGAGGGCTCGCGTTGATTTAGACGAGCAGTAAATGTGCAGGTCAAGTCAGGCATTCAAAGAGGGCTGGTGTCGGTATAGGCGAGAAGTAACTGTTAGTCAAGTTAGTCATTCAGGGAAGGTTGATGTCGGTAGCGCAGTAAATGTAGAGGTCAGGTTAGTCATTCGGGAAGAGCTGATGTCTGTATGGGCGACTATAAAAGTCGTCAGGCATTCAGAGAAGGCTGGTGTCCATATAGATAACAGTAGATGTAATCATTCATTCAGGGATGGCTGGTGTCGGTATACAGTAACTGTTGAGATCAAGTCAGTCATTCAGGGATGGCTGGTGTCGGTATACAGTAACTGTTGAGATCAAGTCAGTCATTCAGGGAGGGTTGATGTCAATATAGACGAGCAATAAATGTTTAGGTGAGATGAGGCAAGCAGTCCCCCTCCCCGTACACAGGTTGCCAATATACGGTAATTTGTTTTATAGTGGACGATTATTGCAGATTTATTATAAGAGTGCACACAGTTTTAGTAATCTGTTGTTATTCTTTAACAAATGTCTTTGTATATCATTTATCATGTAATTTGTATGCACACACGAAAAATAGTTGGACACATTGATAATGCTCAACAGCACGAAGTATGATTTTATGATCACTTTGCACTATAGCCTGAGGTTATATTTAAATCCACTCTGCATCATCCTCTTATACTCCAAAATCGTAATACTTTTATACCCACTCTGCATCAGCTTCTTATACGTCAAAATCATAGTATCATGATACTTTTATATCCAATCTGCATCAGCCTCTTATACTATGATGCTTCCAGAATTATGATACTTTTAGATTCATTGTATATCAGTATCTTGCAAGATACAACCAAATTCATGAGGATTCTTTTAGGTATCACGTGCATCTATTTTTAATAAGATACCTCAAGATGTGAGCATACCTTTATAGCTATTATGCATCAGCTTAATAATATATAAGTAATGAGGATATCTTTAATCCACTATGCAGTAAACTCATCATATAAGATGCCTCCAAAATCATGATAATGCTTTTAGATTCACTGCAGATTTACTGTACATAAGACTCATAATTCAAGATGCCTAAATTAATAATACTTTTAGATAAACTGTGCATCAGAATATCAGATGACTCATGTTACAGGGATGGAGGGACCCAGAATTAATATTTTATTTCACTTAAATCACGTACGTACCGCTAACACAAAACACGAACTAAGGGAGGTAAATCGCGGTCAAGGACATGGTTTTGATAGCAACATACACCCTAACGCATAGATAACTTTTAATTTCTAAACACAAGAATGTTTACAAATCTCATCTAGATAAGACAGACTGTATGTAGACATAGTATGTATATATTAAATGAATTGGTTGTATTCAAAATTGCATGTGTGCATTCATACTTGTTTTCAAGTCAAAATCGAAAATTAGCTAACTGCGCATTAGATTTTGCCTAGCTAGTCATGCTGCACGCTTTTTAAAAGCATGCAATATGTGACAAATCAGTCACAAGACCAAAACCTTCTAGAGGGTTCTACAGATCTCAAAATACTATAAATGTGGAGGACTGAAGGCTAAATCTTGGAGAGAAAATAACACCAGAGAGTAAATACCATCAGTGAGAGTTTTCACATCAGCCAAGAAACCAACATACTATGGGAACACTTTGAGACACATGCCCACCGTATGACCTCATGTCATGCAGTGTGGCTTTCAACCTACGACAAAGGAGCATTTCTCTCCATGTAAAATCAAACTTTTGTAACAGCAACGTTGTCTAAGAATACAGTCTTTTTGCTAGAAGGAGAAGATTCTATTTGTTTGATGAACATGGGAAACATATATTTGAAGCTATTATCTTCAATTATGGGGTAAATTCTCGTATACGGAGATTTACTGAGGAGATTTAGAAAAATCTCTCCACCCGTCATTCATCTTGTCAACCGCCTTGTATTAAGCATCGAGGTAACTTGCTTACATACTACCTGGCAGGGTGATCAGTTCAGTCTTCTAGACAACTCAAGTATGTATTAAATTGATACGAGAGGCCATTTTTGTCCCTCCCCCCTCCCTGTCGGAGCTTTGTCTGAATTCTCTATCCCACGGTTGAGGGTATAGCACCTACGTTTTCCTTAAGGACTCGAGGATTTCTACACGGACATGATGACACACTTCACTAGACGAATCATCTGGCAATGTTAAACGTCGTTGGGTTTTCCGTCTACATGGCAACCAAGCAGTAATGACAATTACCGAGGTTGACGACCTGTCAACACAGCACAAATTTTCTTAGCCCCTAGTGGCTGAATCTGAGATGGTGCCTAGACACCTGCAGGTCTTCACTGTCAGGTGACATAGCCATTGCATCATATCTTCTGGGAAAAGCATCCATCAGGCGATGTGGTCATCTTCAGAGCACCTCTGACACAACAGTGAATGTCACCCCTCTTCAGAGCATTCTTATGAACGATGCTATGAGGCGCCATCTTCCATCTTTTCTCAAGTAACCCTTATGAGTGACACAACAGATTACGTCACCTCTTATCGAAGCATCTCGTGAGCCACACTACAACGTATCATTTTCTCTTCAAAACACCCTTAATGAGTAACGTTACGATGTTCCATCTTCTCTTCAAAACATCCCTTATGAGTGACGTGAGATTACGTCACTGACCTTCGAACTTTGACACTACTGTGAGTAGTTAAAATTAGAAGGCAAAAGTGCACTTAGAACTGTTAGGTATAAGAAGAACATTTAAAATGTTAGCACATATAATTTTTAATTACATGTATTTCAGGTTTATCTTTAAGCGACATTATTTTACAAAGTATTTCAGGTTTGTCATATACATCAACACTCCTTTATAAATACTTCAGGTATGTCAAGTATCAACACTCCTTTACAAATACTTCAGGTCAGTCATGAAACACTATCCTTTTATATATACTTTAAGACTGTCCTGTTGTGACACTTCTTCTGAGTACTTGTTGCCTGTCATGTAGTGACTCTTCTTTAGGAGCATTTCAGGTTTGTCATTCTTTTAAGAGTACTTAAAGTTAGTCTTTAGGAGTATTTTTAAGATCACTCATATAGCAACACTCCTTTAGATGTGCTTCTTTCATGTTAGCTTTGCAAAATTATATGCATCAATGGCAACCATCATGCTTGCTCTTAGCAAAACATAATGAAACTTCATTCAGCTAATGCCATTCAACTAACTCAAATATATAACAGTATATGCCATGTAAATTAAATCAAATATATAACAGTAAATATCAATAAACTAAATCAGAACATAGCATGCCTTGTCAGCATCAAGTCTTTTTCACAAAATATGCCATGCAGAGAAAACTGTTGTACAGAATATGTCATGGTGACTAAGTTCATTGCATAACAACATCCCACTGGGATACTTGTATTGTAAAGAGTAAAACTGAAAGTATTTAGCGATTTAGCATGTGTATTGTATTCCAGTCCAATGCATAAAAAGACAAGTAAACTATTCTGGTCCATTGCACAACAAGACAGGTAGACTATCCAGATCTATTGCATAACAGGTTAGGTGATCTGTAACCAGATCCATTGCAAAACAAGGCTTATATACTTTAACCACTTCCACTGCACAATGAGACAGGTAATCTAATCAGGTTCATTGTTTAACAAAGATAATCTGTCACCAGGACAATTGCATAACAAGACATATAGGCTCTGTATCCAGGTAAATTGCATAAAATGACAGGTAGGGTATATCCAGGTCCACTGCATAACAGGACAGGAATTCAGTAACCAGGTCCTTTGCATAACAAGACATATATACTGTTAGCTGGTACATTGCATAACAAGATAGTAGTCTATAACCAGGTCTTTTGCATAATGTACAGGTTCATTGTTTAATATACTGTAACCAGTTTCATCACATAAATGAGGCAGGTAGCCTCTAACCAGTCTCATTGTTTAACAAGACAAGTAGACTGAAACCATGTCTGTTACATAACAAGAGAGGTAATTATAGTTAGTTCCATTGCATAACAACTATCAGTATGAACAACTTGGAATCAAGTTCACTGTAAAAGCAACAGTATCTAAAATTTTAGTCAATTTCATGTCTTTATCAAAAAATATTACAAGTATTTTACTCAATTTTGCATCTTTTACAAGCCACTTTATCAGTATTTTACACTGCACTTAGAGCATATATTGTCAGGTTAATTTATATTTTAACAAACACACAACACATATTAGTAATATTATGCATATTGTGCATTATTTATATGTATTTATTTCATATTTTAATTTAGACCAGATTTAGCATTATGCCCATTTATTTTACTTTCATATAGCTTTGTTCTTAGAAGTTTAGCTGTTTCTACATACACAATAAATCCTTTTCTCATAAAGACATAGTGTTTTGTTGTATATTTTTACTGTTTATGGCACATTTTATTGGAGACTCATCTTTTATTTATATTACTACCATGTTTGAAGCATTCTGCTATCATTTTATTTTTATTTTATTTGTTGTGCATGAATGTAAGTTATTTATTATGTGAATAGCAATCTATTCACCAGCAGTGAATATTACCATACAATCATACATCAATGCATTTGATGTATTTTATCAGTGTAAATGATGTATATTGAATGTCATCATCAATTTTGATGAATATTACTCATGGCACTTTATTTGTTTATATTAAGGTAGTCAGTATCTGCATAGAATATTACCTAAACTGTAGTCACTTCATCAGGTTGTATTATGTAGTCAATTCAAGCAGGTGCTATATAAAAACAAGTTACTAATTCAATTTTTTAAAAATATTAAATAAATTGATATACAGAGGATAAAGAGACTGTTAAACTTTGTAAACGATATATTAAAGACCCAAAGCAGAAATAGACAAAATTATAACACAAGTTTAGTCTTTGCATGTGAAAGGCAAGATGTTTGAAAGTAGATGATATAATAAAAATATAATGATGACACAAAAGTAGATTTGACATTAAACACTAAATGATGACCAGAAGTAAGTAACATATTCAAGACAAAATGATAACACAAAAATAGGCTTGATATGTTAAAGGCAGCATGAAAACAACACAAAATTAGATTATATATTAAAGACAGAAATGAAAGTAGACTTATTGTATTAAAGAAAATGACAACATGAAAGTAATGATGTATTAAAGAAAAAATGATGGCATGAAAGTAGATTTAACATATTAATGGCACAAAACAGACTTAGTAGAATAAATGAGAATGATGACACAAAAGTAGACTTTACAAACATTAAAGACAAAATGATGACACAAAGTAGATTTGACATATTAAGGCAAAATGACAACACATGAGTAGACTATATATTAAAGACAAAATTACAATATGGAAAGTACATAGACTTGACATGTTAGTGAGAAAATGTTGAAAGTTGACTTGACATATTAAAGACAAAATTGCAACACATAAGTGAACCTACTTTTTGTATCATTATTTTGATTCTGGCTAGACAGTAGAATGATTTTTTAAATGCAATAAACAGATTGAAGGAGAGTGATATAGCAAAGAAAGTAGAAATGATTGACTAAAGGCAAAACGACAGAATATTTTATACACAGCAACGTAGTTTATGAAAATGAATTAGTTCAACCTATCTGATTATTCGCTCTGACAAGGAAAATTACCAGAACTGGTTCATCTTTCCCCTGGGTGAACTAAATAGAGATTTTTTTTTTTTTATCTTTATAGAAGCAAATTATGCTTCTATAGAAACAATGCGGTCAATTAGTTCTTTTTTATTTTAAGAAACAGTTTTAGTTATCATTGCTTTTCAGCACTCTTCATTTTAATTCGATTTGGATTATATAGTCCTGGTATAATTTTGTGTTTTGAGGCAAGTATATTTCTTTCTTACTAAAGCCTGTTATAAATGGAAGCCTAAATTGCATACCTCCTTTGTGCCCACAGTCTGTTTCCAGTCTTTCTTTCTTTCCTGTTTTGTTTTTTCTCTCACTCTCTTTAAATATGAATTGTTGAGTTTCATCTGGCAAGGCCATGCCACAATCGTCGCAAGATTTGCAAGCCTTTTCACCTGTCAGGCTTGAACCATAACCAGAAAAAATGGGTACGTTCTTATTTAAATCTTTGCTAGTATTTTAGCCGTTAAGGGCTTATAAGAGAGCAAAGAAGTATCCCAGTTGTTTAATTTAACCAAGAAATTATTTTTAGCGAGCTTGCAGTATTTAGTCACGCTGCAGACTCGTGCGTGATTACATTATCATCACTCTTGGAAGAGAAGAAGGGAGAAAGGGGAAGAGAGAGAGTTACATTATCATAATAATGGGAAGAGAAAGGAATGGAATGGGAGGGGGGGGATGAGAGAGGTTTGAGAGAAAAGTTACACTTTAAACTGTTGAAGGAAGAGAGAGAACAGCTGCACAGTCACTGAAGAAAGAGAGAGAGAGAACAGTTGCACAATCACACTGAAGGAAGAGAGAGAACAGTTGTACATTCACACTGAAGGAAACGTGAGAGAGAGAGAGAGCAATTTCATATTCACACTTAAAGAAAGAGAGCAATTGCACAATCACACCGAAGGAAAAGAGATAATTGCACAATCACACGGAAGGAAAAGAGAGCAATTGCACATTTACACTAAAGAAACAGAGAGAGAGCAATTACACTGAAGAAAGAGAAAGCAATTGCACATCACACTGAAGGAAGAGAGAGCAATAGCACAATCACATTAAGGAAGAGACCACTTGTACAATCACACTGCAGGGAGGAGAGAAGAGAGAGACCAATTGTACAATCACATTAAGGAAGAAGAGAGAGGGAGAAGAACAATTGCATAATCACACTGAAGAAAGGAGAGACCAATTGCTCAATCACACTGAAGGAAGGAGAGAGAGGGAGAGAAAACAACTGTACAATCACAATGAAAAAATAAGAGAAGATAGAGACCATTTGTACAGTCATATTGAAAGAAGAAGAGAGAGGGAACAATTGCACAATCACACTGCAGGAAAGAAGGAGAGAAGAGACCGGTTGCAAAATCACACAGTAAGGAGAGAAGAAAGAGACGAGCGAGAGCATTTGCATAGGAGAGAGGGATAGAGGCAAAAGTTGCATTATCATACTGATGGGAGGGGGAAATAGCACTATTACTGATTGAGAGAGAGTCATTGCATAGTCACTGATCGGACAGAGTGAGCACTTGTTATATTAATCATTGAAATAGAGAGATAGAACATTTGTACTGTCACTCTCTGGATAGAGAGAGCGCTTTTACTATCAGTCATTGGTCATGCTATCGCGCATTTGAAATAGAGAACACTTACACTGTCACTCATTGAACAGAGAAAGAGAGAACACTTGCTCTGTCATTTATACACACAGAGAAAGCGAATACTTGTACTATCAATCACTGGAAATAGAAAAAAAGAGAACACTTGCACTGTCACTCATTGGACAGAGGGGGGGGGGGGAGAGGAACAGAAAAAACGTGTACTATCACTTATTGGTGGGGGGGGGAGAGAAACACTTTGTACTATCAATCATTGGAGAGAGAAAACACTTGTACATTTACTCATTGGAAATAGAGACAGAGAGAGCACTTACACTTTCAGCGATTTGGTGATATGTACGCTTTGAAGAGCAACATAGAAGCGATTTATAAAGAGCGAGAAGAGAATGTAATTCTATATGCCTCACAGGAATCCACCAAAAACCGAGAACATCGTCAAGATGAAAAGTTTTAACGCAATTCCTGTGGGGCAAGGAAGCCATCGGTACTACTACTACTACTAATGTAATTCTAATAATGAATGGGTAAATGGGCAATGGAAAGAAAGACGAATTTATGAGTATTTCATTTCTTGACACTATAGGTAAGAGGCAGGAAGGCGAGAGCTAGGTGGAAGAACTTTCCACTTGTGGATTTGAACTAAGTCGGCAACTTTGCCACATATACCCTGCAGTGTTTAAAGATTGATTCATTAAAATTCATTTATCAATGCGTTTTCTTGTTTTATTGTTTGATGTTAGTGTTTGATGAGGACTGAGATGCTTCATCAATAGGCTGAGGTACTCATCTGCAGTTGTGTCCCAAGGTCTAATAAACTGATTGCATGTAAAAAAAAAACAAAAAAAAAACATGGGTGGAAAGGAGGGGCTATGACTTGTGTATAAAGAGATGGGTGGGGAGGAGGAAGAGGCTGGGAATGGTGTATAAAGAGACGGGTGGGATTTTGAGATAAGGGGAGGAGGCGAACAAAGCGTGTGTCTACTTGAAGACAAGAGATTAAACGGATAAGGCAATAGGAACAAACACTCCCGCAGAGAGTTTGTTGTTAATAATTAAACAGTCATAGATAAACACGTGGACTGCAATCTTGTGTGTTCGCTTTCAACAGTAGGGAGGGCCACGGACTAGGGTAGGAAGAGGAGGGAGGGATCTGGTGTCAAGTCCTTGGCAGTTTGCAAAAGGAAAATGTCATTTTAGGATGGATTAGAAGAAATAAATAATTTATTTATGAAATGAAACAATAAAAGCCTTAATTTGAGTTTGCAAAATTTATGTCTGCTAGGTGCTTGTACTTGTGTAACTTAACAGAATGCATTTTGTGGCGCCTGATAAATGAATATTTAGATAATATTAAATACAATGTCAACTGTGCATTTTCGCTAAGTACAGTTTTCGAATTGCTTCATTTATTTACAAAACATCTTTGTATTATTTCGCCAGCAGCCATGTTGTTAAACAATCGGCATTGATTTATTATAAAGTTTTTGATGAAAACAACCAGACAAAACCATTAATTGTTTAATAAGTTTACATGTTGAAAACAGTCACACTGAAACTGCAGTTTAGTTTATTATAAGTTTATGAGATTGCAACTGTCACTCTAAAAATACAGTTTACTTTATTGTAAATTTATATTATGAAAAAAATCGCATCTATATACAAATTGTTATAGTTTTAGCTTGAAAATAATCAATCTAAACATAAACTTAGTAATTGCAATTACTGTACACTCGTTGATATGTGTGTTTGCTATTACAGTGAATAGCACAGGCACACTTGTATGTATGTTTACTATTACAATGATACATTCTTGTTAATGTTGTATGTGTGTATACTCTTGCAGTTGATGGCACACTTGATACATGTGTGTTTACTATTATTACAGTATTACAAGTACATGTTATATGTGTGTTTACTATTACAATGAGTGGTAAAGGAACACTTTATGTTGTATGTGTAATTACTATTACAGTGAGTGGTACAGGAACACTTTATTTTGTATGTGTAATTACTATTACAGTGAGGGGTACAGGCACACTTGTATGTGTGTTTACCATTCAAGTAAGTAGTAAAGGCACACTTGTATGTGTGTTTACCAATACAGTAATTGATACATAAAGTGTTAACTATTACAGTAAATGGTACAAGTACATTTGTTGATGTTGTATGTGTTTTAGTGAGTGGTACAGGCATACTTGATGTTGTAGGTGTGTGTACTATTACATTGAATGGCATGCAACCAGCGTAGACGATCTCATTCATCGACTTCAGTTTGTCATTAGGTACATATCTTGTATGTCCATGTGTATTCTATTATTAAATCTCTAGCTATAAAAAAAATCTTAGATTGTAGCCATAAAAGTGTTTAACCTGTACTTTTAAAAATGTAAAATCTCTAGCTATAAAAGTGTTTAACCTGTTCTTATAAAAATGTAAAATCTATAGCTATAAAAGTGTTTAACCTGTTCTTATAAAAATGTAAAATCTATAGCTATAAAAGTGTAAAATCTCTAATTAAAAAATGTAAATATGTACCTATAAAAATGTAAAATATGTAGCTACAAAATGTGCAGTCTGTTGCTGTAAAAAATATAACATCTGTACCTATAAAATTAAAAAAAATCTAGCTTTAAATCTAAAATCTCTGGCTATAAAAATGTGAACTCTCTGTTCAAGTCTTCTTTGTGTATGGAAGATATGCAACTCATTCTTACTTTGGTTGGAATTCTCTGCTGCCTTTACAATTTAAACATATGTCTTTTTTTTAAGATTGAATTTTGCGATTTGGGGGAGAAGATAAAAATGCTAACAGAAGAAAATTACAAAAAACAAACAATCTAACAAACATAAAACAGAGTTGGGAAACAATGATTTGAAGCCGATGCTTGCCCGGTAAGGCCTGGTTTGGCCTGCCGGAAATTGCCTGAGTAAACCAGCGTTTAGTTTCAGGCGTGACCTGCACTCAGTCGCCATGGACATGACTATACACAAAAAGGATTGCGATAACAGAGTATACTAGGATCACAATAGAGTGTATTGTAATTACTTGTGTGAGAATTTGTAAGTTATTTTTTGGGCCACATTGCATGCTTGCGAAAGTATGTATCTACCTATGCATAAGAGACTACATATTTGAAAGTTTATATATATATATATGTTTGTGTGTGCGTGTGTGCCTTATTGAATGTATGAAATATTTTTATACCTATGGATGATGGATGGATGGATAGATAGACAGACAGATAGATAGATACCATATTGATTTGCTAATAAGTGTATGGTGTGCATTTCATAATGGAATGCATGAAAATGCATATGTTTTTCTATCCATAAGTCGTATTGATTATCTGAAAATAATATATAGGTCTGAAAATGTATATACATCTGCTGTCTCAAAGTAGTATTGAATGTAGGAAAATGTATATATCTGCCTATCCAAAATTCCCTGTTAGCCAGTTTTTGTACAGTTTAGTTCGAGCATATTAAATAATATATATCCAAGTGTGAGAATTTCTATTTCTGTGCCTATCCGACCACTCGTACATATAATTGAATTTAAGCATTAATCTATACATATAACAGTCCGATACATGTAGATAAACTATTATAGCCATATAACAGTCAGATGGGTGTAGATGGACTATTATACCCGTTCATAAAGATTAAAATACCTGTAGATGAACTATTAAAGCCATATAACAGTAAGATACGTGTATTTGAACTTATTATATTCATGTTTAAATGTAAACACATGTAGGTGAACTATTAGACATATATTACATAAAGAAACTTGTAAGTGAACTATTATATCCATGCATAAAGGTTAGATATGCATGAGTGAACTATTGTAGCGATATAACAATAAGAACGTGTATGCCAAACTAACAGGCTTCATTCAAACTACAAAAACAAACCAGACAACACTAAATATCTTATAGTTACAGACTTCCTTCCGGCTGCGAAAGCTCTAGAAAAACACACAGCGATAGACCAGTCGTTAGACCAACTGCAAAACTAACTTAGAGGGAATGAAGTTAAGCTCATGGATTCCTGCCCACATTAACATACCAGGCAATAAAAAAAAAAAGCAGATAAGCTGGCTTAAAAGAGTCTGACAGAAGATAAAGAACTAAAAGTTATTACCACAGCACATAAAAAAAAAACTTCAACATCTTGAAGAAACAAACTGACAAAATTTGGAAAATCCAATATTTAAAACTATGAAAGTGACGGAAGACCCTGTATAGATAAAACAAATAATATACCAACATTCTATAATGGCACTATAAGAGAACAATCAAGAAATTCTAAATTCAGACTTGAAAGTGAAATAACAAGCAATAGGGTAATATTAAGTGCAGTTGTAGTGAGCAACTGACAATAGAACACTGCAGACTAATACGATTAGAAGATCACTGACAGAATATTTAATAGCAAATGACAGAATGGCGTGAGTGCATATTCAGATTGAATAGAATTATAGAGAGTCGTCAACTACATCAACTATTGTAAATATAAAATTCCCAAATTAATATCTATCTATCCCTTAGTCTTGTCGAACGTTGGGGCACCACTGATGACCTGACAACCAATTTCCTCCATTCCATTCTGTTCTCTCCTAATCTTACCGTATTGCTCGGTTTCAGTCCTGTCTACTCAAATGTTATCCTCCCATCTTTTCCTCTGTCTTCCTCTCATTCGTCCTCCTTGCACAGTACCTTGCATGATTGTCTTTGCAAGCCATGTTAACCGTGTGACATGCCCATATTTCATTTTGCGTTTTTTCACAGTAGCTCTTCCTAGGGCCCAATGGCTTGCTTAATTTTGTTTCCCATTTCCTCATTCGTGACATGATCTCTATACGAAATGCCAAGCAACCTTCGAAAGCATTTCATTTCAGTAGTTTGTATTCTCCTTTCGAGATTCACTGTGAGAGTCCATGACTCACAGGCATATAAAAGCACATATAGCTCCAAGATCAGTCTGATCTTTGAGCTGACTGAGATGTTTCTGTCTTTCCAAACTGTCTTAAGCCTTGCCATTGTTGTTATTGTCATCACAATCCTGGACACTATTTCAGGTTTTGGTCCCTCGTCTGTCATGATGGTTTCTAAATATTTGAATTTATTAACTATTTCCAATTTCTGATCACCAATCATGATGTCATTGCCAATGCCATTGGAGCTGTTAGTCATCAATTTGGTCTACTCTGCACTATTTTCCATACCAAAAGCAGTAGCTGCCCTTTCCTGCAAGGCCATCGATGTCATCAACAAAGCGTAAGTTCGTTATTGTTCTGCCTCCAATACTGACAGTTCCTTCATGGTCTTCCAGAGCATCTGCCATGATTCTTTCAAGGAAGATGTTGAAGAGAAAAGGCGAAAGTAAACAGCCTTGTCTGATTCCCACTGCAGTCCTGAATCAGTCTCCTGGCCATTGAAGCAGATTGCACTGGTGGCCTTGCTGTAAAGGATTTCTATGACTGATTTCTATGACTATGGCATTGATGTTGTACAGCTTCATGGTGAACCAAAGGGCTGCATGCCAAACCCTGTCGAACACCTTCTTAAAATCTATAAAGACATGATAAAGGTCTTGTTGGTGCTGAAGGTACTTCTCACATAGCAGATTAAAAATCTGTTCAGTTGTGCTTCGCCCTGATCTGAAGCCTGCTTATTCTTCATCTATGATTTACTCTGCCTGAAGCTTCAATCTATTTAATATGATCTTTAGTATGACTTTGGTTCGGTGACATATAAGACTTATCAATGATAGTTCTGACATTGCTGCAAATTAACTTTTTTCGGGTTATTATGAGTGACTGAGTCCATGGAGTGTCTGTCAGATTTTATTGCAGATTGTTAGTAAGGCACTTATCATGGCTTCTCCCCCTTCTTGGACTAATTCTACAGGGATGTTGTTTATTCCTGCTGCCTTTCCCTTTTCATTGATTTCCCTGCAGTCTCTACTTCTTCTCGAAGGATGGGGTAGTTGTCAGTGTGGTCCCTGGTGGGGTGTTGAGTATGTCTGGATCTTCTGTATGTCTGCCATTATATAGGTCTGAGCAGTATTCTGTCCATCTCTTCTTTAGAATGTCTTGGTCTTCTGTAGACAATTCCCTCCACTATCATGAATGATGGAGGAGTGTCTTTGTTTTACACTGGTCAAGTCTTTCACCAGTTGGTATGCTTCTTTGCTATTATATTTCTTTAGATTATTTTCTAAATCTTTACACTGGTCTTCAATCCATGTCTCCTTTGCTTTTTCATGCTTTTCTTGATAATCTGATTAATTTCCGTGTATTGTTTTGCTCCTTCTACTTCTGATTTATTCTTCTTTAGCTTTCTACGCTTGTCACACAGAACAAGGATGTCAGCTGTAACCCAAGGTTTCTTTGATCGTCTATGTTTGCTAAGGATCGCATTGGCTGTTTGGATCATGGAGGTGCTAAATATGTCAATCAATATGTCTGTGTATATGTTCTCTGCTCTAAGAAGTAACAGTGGTGCAAATTTTCCTTCTATTGTTGCTTGAAAGGCTTCCGATACCTCTGGGTCTTTTAGCTTGTCAAGTTTTAACTTGATTCTTGTGGGGCCTTGCTTGTTGACTTTCATAGATGTAGTCGGAGGGTCATCATCACTAAGTCATGGCCACTTCCAATGTCTGCTACTGGGAAGCTTCTTGTCTTTGGCAATGTTTACACTGGTAAGGAAAAACCTCTTCACCATATTATAATCAATCTGTTTATGGTCTTCTTCATTCGAGCTATCCACGACAATCTTCTGGATGCTTTATGTGGATCAAACACGTTATCAGCTTCAGATCTTAAAGCTGGAATATTCCAGGAGCCTGAAGTTTCTGTCAATTGTCTCTGTATTGCAGTAGTGTCCATATGTGCCTTTCCAGTTTTCAGTGGCATCCTCTTCCATTTTAGTATTCCAGTCTCCTGGCACCACAAGAATGTCTTTCTTTGTGGTCTGGTTCAGAACTTCTTGCAGTTGGTCATAGAAGTCCTCTGTTTCTTCATCATCATGGTCTGTAGTGCGGTTGCCCTCAAGCATATGGTGATAAGCCTGCTGGAGACTGGCCGACAATTCTTGACAGTGTTCATGATGTTTTTGTGGACAAGAAATCCGACACCATGTTCATGTTTATCATCTCTGCCAGAGTAGTATAGTTTATGGCCATCCCAAAGTTCTTCCATTGTACTTCGCACAGTCCCAGGATAGTCCAATGGTATCTGTTTCCAGGCATTCTTAAAGTTCTGAAATTCCACTTACCAATGCTGATGTTGTTTCTGGCACGGAGTTTTGATGGTGATGGTGCACCAGTAGCACACTTAACACCTCTGCCCTGGTGCAAGACAGAAGGTGCTGTCTTGTTCCGGGCAACGACCAGTCTGGTATGGTTTGAGGTAAAGTTATTTCATGTGGTGTGTCTTGGGTAAATGAACCTGGCAGAGCCCATCCTTTTCCAGGCTGTTGACCACAGCTGAAACTCCACATTACTAATGGCTCACCTTGGTCTGGACAAATGGCCATTGAGTCCTTTTTGAGACTCCTCCACCCTGGGCGTTGACCTCAATGAGGAAGTTCATATGCCCAACCAGGTACTCTGTCAGCACCCTAGCCTTTGGTTGTCTAAAACCTAACCTGAAGGGCAGCAGAGGGCTCATGGAGGGTGGGGTCGTCTATATCCCGTGCAGATGTGAACATCTGCCCACTGCCCACCTGGACACATGGCCGTTGAGTCCTTCTTGGGACTCCTCCGTCCTGGGCAGTGACCTCAGTGAGGAAGTTCATACGCCCAATCAGGTACTGTGTCAGCACCCTAGCCTTTGGTTATCCAAAACCTAACCTGCAAGGCAACAGGGGACTCATGGAGGGCGGAGTCATCTATATCCCTGCAAATGCCCCTAATGCATTTGAATCCTTAAACAAAAATGTATGTGGGTGTCAATGTGTAGAGTGCATCCATATGATTTTTTTTCTTCTTTAAATAAGAATATATGTGTGTGAAAATGTTTAAAGTGAATATATGCATACAAAATGTATTCCTTGATGATGAGTAAATGAATAGGTAACCAAAAAGGGGGCTTGTTTACCTGAACTATTTTTGCATAATGAAAAAACCATCTCAGCTGACAAGGAATTTAATTCACTGATTTCATGTTCCAATATTATTTTTTAAATAGAAACAGTAAACATGATTTGTTTAAATCTATCCATTCATCCACCCATCCTTCCCCCATCCCTCCTTCCATAAAAAAAACCTTATCTTTTGTTTTCTTCTTTTATATAGCTTTTGAATGCTCTTCTTTATTCTTGTTTTTATTGATGACGGGCAAACATGTGAAAGGAGCTGGCAGTCTTGATGACGACAAATGTGTAAATATTCGCGTATTCTTATGATGTCGAAAGATATAGGAAGCAGTCTTTATGTCGAAGAAAAATATAAACATATCAACTGTTTTGATGCTATTAACACACCACATGAACATTATCCCTCTTGATAATGTCCCAAAATCCAAAAATCAACAAGGGCAGTCCAGACGACATTAAAATATCTCAAATCAAAATAAATCTTTACGAAGTAAAGCTATTCGTATACACAGTTGCAGACTTGATGACAATAGAGCATCCCACTGTAAAAAGTCAATCTTGCTGATTCTGAAATAGCTAAATGTACCAATAACGATGTTGTCCTATCCATCGTGTGACAACATCAACCTGACCTATATAAATACAGAGCTGCATGAAAGCCCTATCCATACCACTCAATTATCCACATGTGTAACGGCAATAACACTATTGCTAGATGTGCAAAGGAAATATTGGCGACATCCACATATCCCTATGTACAAATCTTGAATCCTTAAAATATCCAGTTGGTAAACTATTTTATAATTTAATTTAACCTAATATGGTTTTTATTTATTTAACATATTTGTATATTTTGAAGTTTATTGCTATTTTCACTTTTATAAAGTAAAACTATGTGGACTTAGATCTATGATTAACCGTTTACCTCACGTTGAACCCAGTTTTGTTTGTAAATCTGTTGTTTGTCCCTTGCAGCACTTCGGTGGAGTAAAATTTCAGAGAACTAGCTTGATGAAACGGCTGCTAACGTGGAATATGTATCCAAACATGAACACACAACACACAACTGAGCTGTATATACGTTAAACATTTTCAAGCATATGAATGTGATGTACTGATCCAATCACTAGCTTTCCACCACTAGTCATCTAATTTATGATGGGGCGCTCCTAACTACCAGATATTTGACAGTGGATATATTAATTTGTTAATATTATTGTATTGTTCAAAATGGCGGACGTTTGGTATCAGTGTATGTGCCCTTAAGGACTAGACACCTAAGTAATGATTAGGAGGACCACCTAAATATCAAAACTTTAACCAATTAAAGTAAAATAATACAGATACATTTATAAACAAAATTACCCATCCAACAACCATATGAATCACATCAAAATACAATAGCTAAAAGTAATAGGTACATAAAAAAATAAAATAAGAAAAATAAACAAATAACATTATACACAACTACATGAGATAGAACAAACAGCATAGAGTAGTCCCCCACAAAGCTCCCAAACACCTCTCATAACCTGTGTCCAACGCGAAATCGGACTAGGCCAGAAGCGCTCCAAGTAAATTAAGTTACATGTATGTGAAGTATCATACCCAAACATAAGAGTAAGATGATCCATTGATTAAGATGAATTGTGGTGAATTCTTATCGCTCAGTCATGAGTTTTCCTCATCACTTCGTCAATAAGTTGAGATTAGGCAGAGATACTAGATCTCTTTCATGCTGACACTGTTCCCATCCTTCATCAATAGTTTGAGATTAGGCTGCAGTACTAGATCTCTTTTATATCAACATTTTCTGTACTTCGACGTTTCGAGATACAATGTGTACCTCGCAACATTCGTTTCACTGACATTCTACATGCTATTTTTGTATGAAATTGAGATGTCAGTATATTCTCTAGGGATATTAAGATTGTTTGTCCCTGCATGGCTTGTCAGGACAGTATGATAGACGGCAATATCTTGTATATATTAAGATGAAGATTGCCCTGCATAGTTTGTAAGGATATTCTTGTAGACAGCAATATATAGATTATTCCTGTACACTTGTCTGGATAAATTTAGAAACGGCAATATATTTTTGCTTACCACTGCATCACTTTCAAGGTTAAATAAGGGGTTGTTGAGTTATTATTCAAGATTTTATAATTTTACAAATTTTATTGTATCACTAATTCAAACTCTTAATTTTATATAACAAACTCAACCTATTCTTATTAGTTTATTTTAGGATTTTATAAATTCAAAATATGATATCAGAAATGTATTTCTATGTTGGACTGCTGACATTTTTATTTTTATTTACGATTTTATTTGATATAGTTATTTCATAGAAGAAAATTATATGAATTATGTAGGTAACATTATAAAAACATAAAAACGGTCACTCACAAGGACAGTCTTATGAGATTTCAAAAACTTGATTATCCCTACATAGTTCGTCAGGATAGTCTTATGATGTGTACAGACCTCGTTTATCCCTAATAACGTTAATCAAGATAGTTTCCTAAAAGGTTACACAAATAAACTACAATTATAAATACATTCTCAGCTCACCCTAGAATAACAAGTAAATACCCTTTAGAGCACTTTTAATCTCAGTATGAGAACGCAATTAACGCCACCGATGAGATTATATTGTGGTGTTTAACACTATAGACAAATTACGCTCAATTACATAATGTTCCAGCATGAAAAATTGTTGCAATGGACAGTTAATTTCACTGCATCAATAGTTCAGTATGATACTTAGCACAAATGGTATTTAATTTAATTATGCTATGAAATTAATTCTGTAAAGTAAATATCTCGTATTGAACTGTCATGGTTATAATTAGAGAAGAAGAAGCAATGTAAGGACACTTCTGTATCATAATGTTTTGATATATTGCACAATATAAGCACACATGCTTATATCATACTAGTTTGATGTATTGCACAATGTAAGCACTCGTGTGAAATAGTCATATCTCATGTCTATGACCTAAGCATGTAAAATATCTAATATCTCAATATTTTTCTTAATTTGCTTCAGTAAGAATCAGTAAGAGGAACAGATTCTCCATCTTATCTCCATGTCTTGAAGAACAGGATATAGAAGAAATATAGCTGTAATGTGATAAAAGGGTCAAATTCTTGAGTCCGCTTAATGCTTATTTGCCGTTCCGCTGTGTTTGCTCTCCAGAAATGCAACGTTCTTGAACGCGGGTTAGCGACACGCTTGATAGATGCTTTTCATTTTTTTTTCTTCTCAGTAAAAATCGATGTTGGTCTGCGTCTGGCCGCGCGTGTGATTGTGTGTGTGTCTCCGTGCCCTGGTTAATTGTGTGTGTGTTTCTTAATAGTGTAGGACCCATTAACTCTGTTCTCTTGTTTTTATTGTACTGTACGAAATCGATAGATGTGCCTGTGAACTGCTACTTGCATTTGTGTGCTAGCGTGTGCTCTCACATTGAGTGTTTCTTGCAGATGTATTTAGACTTCACTAAAGATGTCTGTATGTAGCGCATTTGGTTTTCATGCACGGAATGTCACGTGAATCAATGTTTACATCTTTAATTTTTAGCGTCAGAATTTTAAATAAGGATACTTTGTAAAACGGTATGTTTTGTAAGGAATTAAAATAGATTAATTTCTTAAACAAGTTACAAGTATTTATGTAACTATTATTGTCTTCCATGGATTTTTTTTTTTTAAGCCATGAGTTTAATAATAGCCAACTTTACTTAGTTCTTCAATTAAAACGAAATTAACAAACATAGTGGGGGGGGGGGCGTGTAAATCTGTTAGAGTGTTTGCAAGTGAGAGAGAGAAAAAGAAGTAGAGAGAGGGATGCTATAACCCTGCATTATTCGACAACACCTCAGCAACGACCCACAAAAGTAGTCGTCTGCTACAAGCGTTTTCCATTTGCCCAGCATGGCAGTACCTTCGCCGTTTCCGTGGCAGGCCGCATTGTTCTGCGCTGCCCGAGCTTTCACTAGCTGCCTCCTTTCCTGGGTAGGTCGGGTGGCTGGGTGCAACAGTACAAAGAACCGGGATTCGTTGGGATGTAAGATTGGATGGAGCAGTAACTTGATGCTTTCTGCCTGGCCACTTGCCTGTGAACGCTCCGCAAAATAGGGATTTTCTTTTTTTATTTATTTTAAACTTGTATTTATTTCTTTTTTAATCCAAATGTTTGTGCGACACGAACAACCTCTTTTCCAATTATGTTCCTTCCAAACGTGCAAATATTACGAACACATTTATTCTCTCTCTCACTCCTCTCTCCCCCATCAGTATTATGGACACATTTATTCTCCCCACCCCACCCCCAGTAGTATGGACACATTTACTCTCCCCACCCCAACCCCAGTATTATGGACACATTTACTCCCCTCCCCATTATTATGGACACATTTACTCCCCCCCCCCATTATTATGGACACGTTTACTCTCTCTCCTCTCTCCCCCCTCCTTATTATGGACACATTTACTCTCCCCCACCCCCATTATTATGGACACATTTACTCTCCTCTCCCCCCTCTTTATGGAGACATTTACTCTCTCTCTCTCCTCTCCCCCTTCTTTATGGAGACATTTATTCTCTCTCTCTCTTTATTATGGGCACATTTACTCTCTCTCTCTCTCTCTCTCTCTCTCCTCTCCCCCTTCTTTATGGAGACATTTATTCTCTCTCTCTTTATTATGGGCACATTTACTCTCTCTCTCTCTCTCTCTCTCTCTCTCTCTCTCTCCTCTCCCCCCTCTATGGAGACATTTATTCTCTCTCTCTCTCCTCTTCATTACGAACGCAGTTTCTATCTCTCTTTTCTCTATTACGAACACAATTATTCTCCTTCTCTATTACGAACACGTTTACTCACTCTACACACAAACACGCACGCTCTTTTTGTTAGTTCTTCAGTGCAGTGTGTTTTGTTTTGCTGTCGTGTTCGTCTACTCAGGAGTTGTTTTCCTTCTTTCTTTCTTACTGGCCCACTCCATGGCTTCGTGTATATGCCTTTTTGCTCGTTAAGTTTGAATTATTACATGTAGTTTGTGTTCTCCTCCCTTCTAAGTATCCATTATGTATTTTATGTATAGTCTTGCTCACTAAATATTCTTATATTTTATTGTTTTGCTCCTTAAGTGTCCATTATATATTCTGTGTGCACTTTTGCTCCCTAAACTTTCATGGTATATTTGTTGATGTTTTCCTCCCTAAGTATTAATGATATATTTTGAATGCAGTCTTATTTTAGCATCTTTGTTATATTGTTAAGTGCAGTCCTGTTTTCTTAGTATCCATGATATTTTTGTGTACAGTCCTGTTCTCTTAGTATTCTTATTTATGTGTACAGTCCTGTTCTCTTAGCTCCATAATATTTGTGTGCAGTCTTGTTCTCTTAATATCTATAATATTTTTGTATGGAGTCTTGTTCTCTTAATATCTATAATATTTTTGTATGGAGTCCTGTTTTCTTAGTATCCATGATATTTTTGTGTGCAGTCTTGTTCTCTTAGCTCCATAATATTTGTGTGCAGTCTTGCTCTGTTAGTTCCATAATATTTTTGTGTGTAATTCTGTTTCTATCAGTATCTATAGTATTTTTGTGTGCAGTCCTGTTCTCTTAGTATTCTTATTTTTGTGTACAGTCCTGTTCTCTTAGCTCCATAATATTTTTGTGTGTAGTCTTGTTCTCTTAATATCTATAATATTTTTGTATGGAGTCCTGTTTACTTAGTATCCATGATATTATTTTTGTGTGCAGTCCTGTTCTCTTAGTTCCATAATATGTTTGTGTGCAGTCATTTTCTCTTATTTCCATGAAGATTTTATATGTAGTCTGTTCTGTTAATTCCTTGATCGTTTTGTTTGCAGTCCTTCTTTCTTAGTGTCCTTATTTTGCACACTGTTCTCTTATTTCCATGACCTTTTTGTTTACATTCCTGCTCTCTTTCCATGGTATTTTTATGTACAGTCCTGTTCTGCTGATATACATATTATTTGTTTGCACTCCTATGCTACCCTAAAAGCATGTTCTACTATGGGATTTTGTAACGTAACAATAAAGTGTTGTCTTCTTCACTAATTCCATCTAACTGGCAACCACGCCGTTAATTCAATTTCTCATTATTTCTCTTCGCACTCTTTACATCCGTCGTCTTAGCATTTATTGGATATAGGGACCTACCCCAGCCACAAGCTTGTAGGCCACTCTAATTGATTTTATATTGGTCTCATAACGTTCTTTTGGCTCCGAAATTGATTGTAGGTAGGTTTCGGAACGTTTTTGTGGCATCCGAATTGATTGTAGGTAGGTTTCGTAACGTTTTTGTGGCACCGGAATTGACTGTAGGTAGGTTTCATAACGTTCTTTTGGCACCGGAATTGACTGTATGTAGATTTCGTGAAGTTTTTGTGGCGCACACACAGCAAAAATGATCTCATCAGGAGGTCATTTTCACTTTGACTGTCACCACTCTTCATGCGAAAGACAGAATATAGGCTCAGAAACGTACTCTTGACAAAAGAAATGGAAAGCACTAATAGAACAGGGTATATTGTCAGATATCACTGTTCGTCTAAAACGCTGATACAGCATGGTATATTTTCAAACATATTTTTAGATACAACTGTCAGTCTAAAAAGCTGATAGAGAATATTGTCACAAATTCCAGTTTTAACACGCTTTTTATTGTATTAACTATTTTGTAGTTATACATTACTATTATTCATTTTTGTATTGCCTAGGCTTAGTTTATTGAGCATGACGATGTGTTTGGTTGTTTTGGGGTTTTTTTGTTATATGTGTTAAATATTACATTGTTCATTTTTTTTGCTTTTTATGTGTTCCGCATAATTAAAGCAGATTTAAAATAAAATAGTCATTCGTTTCGTCAAATGATAATCGAAGGTGACATTACTGTTTGAAATGAATCTTGGATGTGTCACTCTTGATATTGCTTCATCCCAATGTTGTTGAGTCTCAGTATTCAACATGCATAACAAGACAGCTCAAACGTATTAACACGAACAAGAGAATGACAAGTCAGTAAAAAGTAAACGTTTCATACATATCTCGACCGACTGTTTGTATGTCTATCTATCTATCAACCTATCCATCTTTTTCTCTGTTTGAATTTTCTGGAAATTTTTACATTTACTTTAAGTGATCATTTATTTATTTTTTATTTATTTAAGGAATACTTAATAATATTCCATTAAGCAACATACCATATATTGAATTTCTTTTAAAAAATATATAATAGATCATTCTGGTATCTCTTTGCTTTCCTTTTCTGTTAGCAGTTTTCAGAACCGATAATTAAATGCCCCGAGCAGTCACAACTAGTGAGCAAATGTTCAGTATGAAGTTTGTCAGTTTGTATCCCTGGTATTTCATTAAAATATTGTGCAGATATCTATGTAAACTGACGTTTGATGTTTCTGTAAAGTAGTTCTGAAAAATAGTGCAAATATTCATTGTGAAACTGACATTTTTTGGAAAACATTCTCTCTCTCTTTCTCTCTCCCTCACACACATAACACTAAAAAGTGTCCTTTGTTCAGTCTTCGGTCAATTAAATACTTATCCTTGTTTCTTAAACTTTCCCTCGCTTTAAATATTGGTTAACCTCTGACTTTTCCAAATGTGTTTTTTTTTTAACCACGAGACAGTAATCATTTATTCTGCCCAGAGCTAAAAGTATCCCCACCATCTTCGTGCCTCCTGTAGTACTGCAATTTCTCTTGAACTCCACTCCTTCCATGGCGCTTATGCCCATATGCAAAACCAGCAGAAGGTGGAATAGACATGAAACAAGCCAATCAATTATCAATGCTAAATATTAAGCACGAAATAAGTCAAAACTAAGCTTGTCTGCCCCTATACAAAGTTTTCAATGGCACACATTTAAAAATCAAACTGAGGGAAAGGGGGACAGCGGTATGGCACTGCAGCCTCTCGTTCGAGAGACAGTGGTCGAGGTCACCAGAGAACAAACTTAGACATGTGTGTCAGAATGGTGGATTTCTTAGAGGAAGGAACGATAAAAGGGGTCCCTTGTGCTACAGGCTTCTGCATGCTAAAGATCTTTTGGCATTTAAATATTAGCAAATGTAGTCCAAATTCTGCTACCTGGGAAACATTGTACAGAAATATTCCACTTCAAACTCCCCTCATCTTAACCTCCCGTTCAGTGGTACTAGATCTTTTTTAAAAGCTTTAATATATCCCCACACAAGACACTAGATGTTTCCCTTTAAAACTTGTAAAAATTATTTCCCTACCCATATCAGTAGTTAAAATATCTTCTTTTCAAAACAATAGTTCTCTCTTTTTTAAAACTGCATTCTCTCTATACCCAGTGCATTAGATCTCTCCTTTCAAAGCCGTTTTCTTCCCTACTTAAAACACTCTCTCATTTTCAAAACTGTATTCTCTCCCTCTTCAAGGCACTAGATATCTCCATTTCAGAACTCTAGTCCCTTCACTGGCAGTAAAACTATGTGAATCATCGAGTGGTGACACTATAATCGAGCCAGCCCCACATTGTACTCAAAACGTGCTGCGATAATCAAACAAGAAAGAAACAGTTAATAAACTGTCTCTTGGTTTTTATGATGTAAAATTATTTTATAATATTTTTTAAACATGAGATAGCAATGGTGTTGAAATTAAAATTTGTCACTTTGGGCTTTACTCTGGTCGCTCTGGTTTAAAGTATGCATTATAATTATTTAAACGGGTATATCCTGGGAGTGGGGCAGGTGCTCCCCAGGCTTATGTACTTTTGTTAATAGCATGGTAAATGGCCATGTCCTTGTCCTCGGGGTCGGTTAGGCATGCCTGTTAAACATTGCGCGTGCTCCACGGAAGAATTTTGAAAAAGCGTTTTCTGTGAGCAAATATTTTTTTTTAAAATAAGTTTTCATGTGCTTTGTTCTGGCATTGTGAAATGGTGGGTGGGTGGTATTTTGTTTGATATCTGGGATTATGACTGAAGAGAATATTAACTAAAAGAGTTGTTGAAGATTTAGCTAAGTGGGGAAATAAGTTAGAGGGCTGATTTCTCTTTGTGTGCTACGTATCGTACAGGTGAGTTTGAGGGAAAAGAACTGTTTAATTGTTACATACCTAAAGGTGAGTTTGAGGGAAAAGAACTGTTAAAGTGTTACATATCTAAAGGTGAGTTTGAGGGAAAAGAACTGTTTAAATGTTACATACCTAAAGGTGAGTTTGAGAAAAAACAACTGCTAATAAAAGGTGAGCATGAGTGAAAATGTGTTGTTGCATATCCAAAGATGAGTTTGAGTGAAAAAGACTAAGTGCTTTTCTTATCAAAAGGTGAGTTTGAGTGAAAACAGTTTTGTGTTGCATATAAAAAAGTGAAAAGAACTCTTCCAAACCTAAAAGTGAAATATGAGTAAAAACAAGGGTTTTTTTAACATCTGATGACAAATTATCATAACCATCGTAAGGTGTTTGATGACATTGTTTGCAAGATGCCAACGCCACTTAGTTAATGATTAAGATTATTATTAGTAATTAATCTTTCATAACTAATTATAAGTGATGAGAAATTTCATATATGTTATTAATAATTCTCCATCAGACACCACTCCTCTCTCTCACTTAGAGGATATGCAGGCGCTGTAAATGTTCTCTCTCTTCCACCACAATAAAGACATTTTCTGTCACACACTATTCTGTAGGTGGAAAACTTCTTGCTAAAGGAGACGACAAATCTGTCCTTAATCTATATTTAGCGAGCCCCCATCCATCCACTTTCTTCTCCAACATAAGGTAATCAATATGTGTAAGAAGGTCAATAAATTTAACAATAAATTTATTAAATCATATATACATATAACAAATACAATGAAATAGATTACTTGACATCAATTATCTCCATGAAATTACATTCAAATAATTGTGTCAACACAGTCTATATCCTAAAATATAATTTAACAATAGTGTCAATACACATCCCAGGATAGTTCTTATCAGAGAACAGAAATGGAGTTATTAAAGATAAACTACTACTTAACCTTGTAGAGATAAAGCTGCAATTGTCTTTTTTTGTGTGCACTTTTTCTTATCAAATTTGCAAGTTCATTGTCCACAACATTTCCCATGTCTTTTCTCTCCCCATGCTGAAAACATGAATCTGCACTTATTCCCTTGAAGCCAACCTGGGAGCTTTTTCTGCAGTACCAGCTTCCTTAGGCAGAATAACATAGCAATTTCTAGCAACTTCCTTGTACTAGAATTGCTCAATGTGGTCAGTATACATTGCCACCATACCTCAAAAGAGTGTAGTGTATTCCTTTACTCTTACACACACTGCAGCAGATGATTCCTGTGTCTACCTGGTCATAGCAGTTTACAATCAGTAAACCAGAAGTATTACACAATGAAAGAAAGGCTGCTTTACCCTGAAAAATCAGGGGGGGGGGGTCACACACTAAGTTTCCTGTTTATCGCTTTATAAATCCATTCTTTCTTACATTCCAGTCTCAATTTACAGTTTCCTGCAATGGTATTTATTAGCCCAATACATGCACACAGCATAATAAATACAGCATATCAAAACAATGTCAAGTGTTAGCACACTACATAAAAGCATCATAGTTCAAACATTTGTAGAAATATTAGTCTACTCACATAATACCTCCCTATGTAAAATACAAGTATAACACATGCTAAAATGCATGAAATATTTCTAAGTCCATTTTCACTCAGTCAGTTAATTCACCATTAAGCTAACGGCTGCCTTTCAAGACTGGACTTCTTTACCACACCAAATTCAAGTGATCAGACAATATAATTTTCATCAGCAGGTAAACTTTTGTATCTCAGCCCATTGGCTGGTCTCATTCTCATAAACATTAACCATTGGATAATAAAAACTACTTAGCCAATTGGAATTAGTTTGCATTACATCAGCAATTTCTAGCATATTCTCATCTTGGGTGTTTACTTCAACTCACACATAAAAGTACCATCCGAAGGAGTGCCCAAGTCAGGTCACTCTGACAATCCAACAAATTTATTCCACCACAGTTTAACTGACAGTTAACACCAGACCTTTATTGGATATAGTCAGTCACAACCTTTTGTCAGAAATGATTTGTTGTCACTACGCTGCTATATGGAATGCCCCCTCCCCTCCTCCCTTGTGGTTACTGGTTTTACAGAGAGTCAGTATGGAGAATATTGTTGTCACTGTAGGCAATATACCTTGCCCAGCATATACTCTATGGATTTTTTTCACTTTAGGCAATATATCTTGCCCAGCGGGTCTTTAAAGGATTTTGTTTTTCACTTCAGGCAGTACGCCTTTGACACTGCATCTCCAGGAATGACTTTGTGGAATTTCGTTGTCACTCATAACGTTTGGGCGTACATTTTATTAGTGCACGCATTCTCCAGGAATAATTATAGCCTATATGTGGGATTTTTATGTCATTATAGGCAATACACATTTGTCACTGTAAGTGTGTTCGTCACCGAATGGCTATGTGGGATTTTGTTGTCACTCTAGGCAAAGAAAAGCAAATAACCTCTTTCATCCTTTAACCCCTGCTTTCTCATCACGACGCCCTCAAGTAGAGACACCATCTTTTATTTCTTCTTGTTTCACTTCTTCATAGTCATTCTCCCATGGAGTGGTAGAATAGAATGCGATGTCAAGCGCATGGGATTCACTCCCTTTGCTTCTAAGGATTTCGTTCCCCTTTTCCGGCGCGACGAAGATGAGTCTCTTTTCATTACGGCCGCGAAGCATGTGACAGCATCACGGTAAATAGAGGATAACTGTTCTGAGGAGAAATCGGCTTAATTCTGATACTTATCTGAGCCTGGTCCAAAATGGGTCCTCAGCCGAGACGGCTCACCGAGACTGATTGATCTGCCGTTTGAGTATTGTCCATTATGGAGGCTTCGCTTGCTCCAGCGGTTCTCATGTTACAGTTAGAAAGAGTAGTGTGCAGTAAGTCTTAGAGAAAGTCTTTCAGATGAAGAACTGCAAGCTGTTCTTGGGGTGGGGGTGGGGTAATCCTTGGAAGTGCTTAAAGTTTGACAGTAGCTTGGACAGTGGGTAGAATGTTAGGTTTTGATGCACGGGTGTGTTTACTTGAGTGTGCGTTATTTTGGCTGCAATAGAGGTATGTTGAATTTGGTTGCATCATTGTCTGTGTTGACTACAGTAAAGACTGCTGCATGTCGTAGATGCATATGTTGTGTTTGTGATTGCTTCATTGTTTGTGTTAGCTGTAGTATAGAGTGCTGTGTGTGTGTTTAATTTGGGATTACCTCAGTACGTGTGTTAACTATAGTATATAGTGATGTGTATGTTTAGTTTGGGATTGCTTTAGTGTGTGTGTTAACTATAGTATATAGTGCTGTGTTTGTTTAGTTTGAGATTGCCTCATTGTTGTTGTTGACTTTAGTGTGGAGTGCGTTTTCTTTTTCAGTGTTTCATTGAGATTGCATCATATTCAGTTTGACGTTAATATGGAATGGTGTGATTCAGTGCCAGCATATATGTTTATGTTTTCAGACTACAGTTGTTTTATTACTTGTGCAAACAGCATCCCTTGCAATAAAAATTCATTCATTATACGTTATAATAAAAATTATCTTATCACTAGATATTTTTCAGTCATGATTTTTTTTCTACTAAAATCTACTTCGTACTAGGCAGATTTATGACTAGCTTTAGTTCTGAGAGAAGAAATTAAGATGAAAAAGGACAACAACACTGGTAGCTTAAATGAAAAGAAAGAACAGTATAGGTTCAGATAATAAAAAAAGAAGAAAGACAACACTACTAGTTATGCTGTAAAAAGAGAAACAATACTACTAGTTATTATACCAGAACAAAAAATAACTGCTACTTTTTATGAAAAAGAAAACATCAGTGCTAATTCCGATTTTTTTTTAAAAAGAAAAATAACTATATTTACACAATTTAAAAAAAAAAAACACTGCTATTTCTGATTTTAAAAAGGATGGAGGTAAGGAAGCAACACTACTATGAAAATAGAAAAAAATAACACTTCTAGTTGTGATATAGAAAGAAAACCAGCACTACAAAGTACAAGTTCTGTTTTTAAAAGAAAGAAAAGGCAACAATTAAAGCTATGGTAAAATAAAATAAAAACAACTCTGTAGTCCTGATAAAAGAAAAAAACACTAGTTCAGATGAAAAAGGAAAACAACAATATATGTTTTAATTTTTGAAAAAGAAAAAAGTAATGCTGTAGTTCTATATTTTTTTTAAATAAAACACAACATAATTAGGGTTTAAAAAATACATTACTAAAAAAATAAGCAGTACTAATTAAGGTGAAAAAACGCTGCTATAATTATGATGAAAAAGGAAATCGAAATTAATTCTGATTTTTGAAAAAAATAGCTAGTTGTTGAAACTAAAAAAATAATATGCTAATATGCTAATTATGATGAAATAGGAAAACAACACTACTACAGTCATAATGAAAAAGAAACAATGCTTTAATTTTTTAAAGCATTAAAGAATAACAGTAATATGGTTATGATGAAGAAAAAAACAATACTTCTATAGATATGATGATAAAAGATAACGACACTACTAGTTCTGATGAAAAGGGTGATCTGATATATAAGGAGAACAATATTGATAGTTTTATGAAAAGTGAGAGCAACACTTCTAGTTCTGATATGAAGGAAAGCAACTATACTAGTTCTGATGGATACAATAAATGTAGAACTGATTGTTTAAAAAATGGAAAACACCACTAGTTCTGATTTTCACTCCTTATTCTGATGACGAACTCCTTGAAAAAATATGAACTTTTATTACAGCTTTCAAAGTAAAAGAAGGAAATAACAATTTATGTGTCCTCATGAAATTTTGCATTCTAATTTTCAGCTATTAAAATGTTTTGCATTTAAATATTTCATTTCATATGATGTCAAATGTCTTGAAACTTTCTAATTACTTCTGATGATGTGCCAAACTTAGTAGCAGTACACATGTCGCTTGCAAAACTCCGCATCAGGGCCATCAGTGCATTGGGGCCCTCACCTACACAACCACTCACAAGGAATAAAAATGCAAATGGTCGATAAATAGAATAGTATGGGGCCTCTATGCTCGTGAGGTCGCAGACAACTGCCCAGCGTGCCCATGCGTTAAGACGACACTTCTCCGGATAGTATTTTACTGCAGTGGTTTTTAACTTTTTTACACCTGCGGACCGAAAATTAGGAGAAATATTTCACAGACCGCTAAGGCATAAACAAAAAACATTATTTATATAGTATTTTGTGTATTAGTTTTTAAATCTAATATTATAAAATGAAAACTCTACAGTTACCAAGCAATAAACAAAAATGCTAATAATAGAACGTTTAAACTTTTGAGAAAGCAATATTTAATTCAAATAAAGTTAGTGCAAAATCTGCTGCTCCTTCGTTGCTAGAATATTTGATAACCGTGGCTGCAGCATTGTTTCTGAGAGACGAAGCACTGCATTGACATCCATTCGATTTCTCAGTTTTTATGACTGACAAGGCTGAAAAAGTCTTCTCAAACAAATAGGTAGTCGAAAATACGACCAACAATTTAATAGTTCTTTAGCTGAAAGATGGATATTCTTTTTTCCAGTGATACCCAGAATTGACACAATGGTTGCATTTTATGTTTGGACACCAGAGTGACATCAGAAGACGGTCAGGTTTTCTTTTGTCACGAGGATTAAGTGCACACGAGTTGACATCTTCCATGAAGGGATTATTAATCCAGAGGTTACCTTTACAAGGGTCGTCATTGTCAGGGAAATAATGATTAAAGTTTCGAGCTAACGCCTTCAAATGTTGACATTATATTGAATATGACTTTTCGGTTGACGTCAGCAGCAATAAAATATTCTTGCAAAAGTGGAAACATTTATATATCTTCGCGATATATATACGCGACTATCCTTTTGAGTCAGCATCCATCTTATTTCTCAATGTAAACATATTAGTGAGATGAAATTAGCCTGAAATTTAGAGCTACCTTAATTTGACTTTTTACAGAGCAGAGCAAATCATTTTGGGTTGTCACTTCATGCTGCAGTAATTACTGTGCTCTACTAGATTACGTTGGTGTGTGGATCCAGTGTTGTTGTCAACTTATCAGTAAAACGTGTTGCTGTAAGTTGATTCCTGTGAATTCTGTTCGAATGCTAATATGGTAGAAATTGTGGGTTGAGTTTGATCTTGAGAATTCACGAAGGTTATTTTGAATGTTCCTCATGGTGTGTTGAGTAAACGCATATGGAAAGTCAAGAACATTCTTTGTGCTTGATAGCGCATGTGAAATTCAGGACGATTATCTACGGCATGATTTGGAGAGCGTGTCAAATATTTTGGAACAGTTGTGTATCATTTCTAGAAGAGACACCTGGACTCGCGCCTAAATATGAAAAGCAGTGAATTGTTGTGAACTGTTTGATTGTGAAACACGTGTCAGCGACAGCCGCCATCTTTGAACAGGATATGTGTATTAACTTTATTTCTCTGAAACTCTACTCTCATTTCAATGATGATATCCATGTACTAGTTTATATATTTTTGTTAATTGATTGCTTATGTCTATGCTAGGATAAACTGAATGATTGTCCAATTGAACGTTGTTGTGAAGTGATGTAAATGTCACTGCTCTTTGATTATATGTTATATATTTGATTCTTGATTTAATACATTTATTGCAAATATACCATGTTGCTGTTTAATTATTACATCAGTCTGTCAACTAGATCAGTCTGAAATTGTCAGTACTGAGACCAAAGTAGGTGACATAATACTATTCTAGATCTTTATATAATCCTGGCCACTAGTGACTAGCAGTCACAGCCTTTCTGACCTTACAGTGACGTGTCCTTCATCCATGGCATCTAATACTGGTCTTTTGGAACGATTCTGTAATCTTACAATGTTGCCGATTTTCGTCTGTCAACAGAGAATTCCCTGAGAGGTCATGTTTATTTGTCTGTCCTTCTGAGCCAGGTTTTATTTTTTAAAATGTGTATGCAATGTGGGGTTCTGTCGCTGAAGTCTGATAATGTCGAGTGCCATTACAGTGCCATTGAGACAGCAGGCGGCGATTGTGATCTTGAGTGTGGGTGACTTAATCCTGTCCGGGCGCAGTAAATATGTGGTGGCGACCAGGGCTCTTGGTTCCGCTAACATTACTTACCTATAAGTATATTTAATTGCTTTTTTATCATTGAGTGAAAGATATCAACCACATTTCAGAATAGTTTTATAATCACAGTAGTTCACATACATTCTTAGCCATCACTCTATCATTTGTGTCATGTTGACACGGTAAAAATAAATGGTGCTACTTTTGCTGAATCCATCTAAAGGCAGCCTGTCCTTTCTCTTTCCTTTGTCAGAGTTTGTATTCTGTGGTCCAAGATAGCTAAGGCACTCTGACAAATTTGTATTCTTTGTACCTAAATTGCTAAATCATTCTCACAAAATTGTATTCAGTGGACCTAAAAAGTTAAATCACTCTCAGAGTTTTTTTTTTTTTTTATTCCACATAGCTAAGGCACCCTCATAAGTTTGTATTCAATGGGCCTAGAGAGCTAAGGCAATCACAAATTTGTATTCCGTGGGCTAGAGTGCTAAGACACTCTTAACGTGGGCCTAAGATACCTAAGTCACACTCACAAGTTTATATTCCGTGTTCCGGAATTTTAAAGAAGTCACACTCACAAGTTTCTGTTTAACATGTTCCTAGATGGCTAAGTCACTCTCACAAGTTTTTTTAACGTGGTGCTAGATAGCATAGTCACTCTCATAAGTCCGTTTAATGTGTTTCTAGATAGCTGTGACTCTCACAAGTTTGTTTAATGTGTTTCTAGATAGCTGTGACTCTCACAAGTTTGTTTAATGTGGTTCTAGATAGCTGTGACTCTCACAAGTTTGTTTAACATGATCCTAGATAACTGTGACTCTCATAAGTTTGTTTAATGTGGTTCTAGATAGCTGTCACTCTTACAAGTTTGTTTAATATGATCCTAGATAGCTCTGACTCTCACAAGTTTGTTTAACATGATCCTAGATAGCTCTGACTCTCACAAGTTTGTTTAACATGATCCTAGATAACTGTGACTCTCACAAGTTTGTTTAATGTGGTTCTAGATAGCTGTCACTCTCACAAATATGTTCAACGTGGTCCTAGATAGCGGGAAAAAAATCACGGTGGAAACTCATCTTCCAGTGTGCCTGACTATTACGAGGGCATTTTATCTTAAGTATTTCTGTCTATGGGAACTGTATCTCATTTTTCAATACGTCAGACTATGATGACTGCGCTTCTTCCAATACGTCTGACTATAAGGACCCGCGTCTCATCTTCTACTATGAAATGCAGTCTTCATAAACAGACATACTGACATACTGAAATAGGAGATGCAGTCCTCTTAGTGTAACATACTGGAAGATGAGATGCAATCTTCATAGTCAGACATACTGGAAGATAAGATGCAATCCTCATAGTGTAACATGTTACTGGAAGATGAGATGTAGTCCTCAATAGTCATACATAATCAGACACACTTGAAGATGAGTTGAAGTCCTCATGATGTAATGTACTGAAAAACGGGATGCAATTCTCATAGTCTGTCGCCTGGTAGATAAAATGCCCAATTGTTGATATATAATATACAGATATATTATGGTATATTGGATTAGTTAAATGTAGGTATACTTTGGTGTTAAAACAAGAAAAGAAAGATTAGATACAAAAATAATGGATTTTAGTTAATTACAACCGCCTAAGTTCTTATATTATCTGCAAACCTTCTTTATAAGTTTGTAAGTACTAATATTATGTTTGCATACTTTGTTCACAAGTCATAAACACTAATATTATCTTCATATATTCTTGTTCAATTTCATAAGTATTAATATTACTGTTCGCATACCTTATTTACAAATCATGATCACTAAGGGTTTCTGTAAATTTCGTTTAGGAACTGATAATCACTAAAACTGTTATTAGTTCTTGTCAGCAGAGATATTTTATTTCAAGAACTATTTTTGTACACAAAACTCATACTGCACTAATGCAGTATGTAGATACCGTAAACAGAGCTCATTAACGCTGATGCTTTCTGGACGTCTGATTCTAAAATTCACAATCACACTCGCTGTACATGTTGTAGATCTTGTTAATGCATTGATGCATGTAAATCTTACTTTTTTGTGTCTGTGCATTTCATAATCACTAGTGATATATGTATATTTTGTTTCTTTGAATTCATAATCGCTAATGCAACGTGTTCATCTTTTGTTAAAATTCATAATAGCTAGTTCTATATAAATATTGTTAATATTATTTATCATTGTGCTGTTTATAAGAACATATCAAATTTTAACAGAATTCATAAAATTCTTTAAATTATTAACATAGTCATGAAAATTATAAGCAGGTCTTAACATCTCTCACAGTCACTAGTGTTCTTTGAGGATCATGTATATAAAACTTATACAATCATTTCAGATAATTTTTTACACTCATTCAGATTCAGATTACATTCAGATAATTCTTTACTCCAGTTTTGTACTGCATGGTTATAACTGAGTATCTTTTAATTATTAACTTCTGTGTGTATTTCATGACCTTGACGGAGATATCCTATTAATTACTAACTAATGTTTGTGTTTCTTGACCTTAATAGAGATTTCGTATTAATGACAAATTTTAGTTTGTACTTTATAACCTTTGCAGATATTTTATTAAGCTTTCGGAAGCTCTATGTTGACGCTAATTACTTGAAAACTTTTATTTTATTAAACATTAATTAACGAAACACTTTTCGTTTACAGATATAATACTAAACTAACTTAAGGCTAATGTCAGACGTTCGTAAATTTTCTGTTTTCGGGACAAGATGAGCTCCACTTAGATACAAAGTCGTTAAGTTGTAGGCAATTATTTATTTGTTACGTCCTAAAGGCAATATATATTTTGTTTAAGTCCAATAAATGAAATATTTATTTCAGCCATGTAGGCGCATATTTATTAAGCTTTTGGTGATTAATATTGTCTACATCTATAGTTGCCATATTTTTCTTATATTCTATATTATATTAACTTAGTGAAAATACTATTTCTAAGTGTATTGACGTGTTCAGTTTGCATGTAAACGTCATTTTGGGTTGTTAAGCTATGTAAACGTCATATTTATTTAAGTAATGTTAACGTCATATTTATTTGTTAAGGTATGGAGTCCGTACATTTCTTTGTTAAGTCCTGCAAACATCGTTAAACCCTGCAAATATTATATTTGTGTTAAATCGTTGTAAAAATAATATCTATGACATTTCAGAAGTACGATGTTCATTTATTCATATCTATTCATCGCATTTCTCAAACTTTGAAGGAGCCTTATTTGTTAAACTATGCAAGTCGTATTGAATTTAGTTTAAGGTACATTCATTTGATAGCACTTTAAAATTCATTATCGGGTTTGTAAAATCTGAATTGATTTTTATCCTCCAGTTAAAACGAATATCACCTGCTTGATTACATCATAATTAATTTTATTTCCCCGTTTAATCATTTTCCATTCCCCCCTCGGTGTGTGAGAAATACATCTGTCCGACACGAGTAAAATTAATTTGTGAAATTATGACTACTATGACCACCTGCGAAGGTAAAAATATTTGTGACAGTGTAAACTGAATAACATGGAGATAGCAGTAAGTTATTTTGAACGCCATGGCGCCAGTGCTTGTGTGATGACATGAAGAACGCACTCCGGTATGCTCTTTCATGCCTGAGAATGCAATAAACTGATTTACTTCATATTGTCCCTCGCTCATATGAGAGAGAATTGGGTAGGGTTTGTGCTTTTCTTGTTTGCAAGAAAGTTTTTTTATTTTAATTTTTTTTTTTTTTTTAGATGTGGGTGGGTGAAGAATGTTTTGTTTATGTTAGAAGCTGCTGATATTGTGGTCTAAAAGCTTAAAATCTCGGACAGTCGATAGCTGAATCGAGCAGGTAAATAATCTGTTTTCTATCTGTCGGATGAAATGGTTAAAAAAAACAAAGATGAATTGTTACACAGCTTCCATTTTCTCCAAATGATATCAGATTGATATGAAGGAGTTTGATGAAAAGGTCACGTGTAATGATTGTTAAGTGTGACCATAATTCTGTCATGGCATTCTGTAGAACACAAAAAAAAGTGTGAATGTGTACGTTTGTGTGTGGAGGAATGGTGAGAGGGGTTTCATGTTGATGTTTTCCCCGGGATGTGGTAATTGGCGATGTGGGGTGATATCTCTGGTACGATTGATAACTTGATATACATGTGCATTACATTATACACGTGTATATTTTGACGATTTTAAAAAAATTGTAAATTGTAGCCAGTGTACACTAATGCTTTTTTCCCCTTTCAATATAGATTGTTTTGGTTGCTTACATATTAAGTGCTAAGACTAGAATCAGTCCTGTTGGGAAAAGCATTAGGTCAAGGCCTCGACGTGTCTTCTTAGAATGACAGGGTCAGAGCATGTTGTTAATGAGTCGACATGGAAGTCGACTTTGGCGCCGCCACTGGCACGTAGCATGTAGAATGCGACTGTCAGGGTGTAAGTCGCGATTGCTGAAGCAGAGAATCGTGGGAAAATGAGATTTTCCAATACGGATTCGCTAGATTGGGAGTTATCAGCTGATTCGTCTTGTGCTCCATTAGCCTGCGCAAGGAACAGACGCACGCTAGTGGGCAAATTACATTACGTACGCGCTGCGTCCTGTTCGGTGTGCCGGGCAATTTGTCTCAACGTTGCAATACGTCGGGGCCATGCCCTGCGCCGCAACGTCCTAATTAATCATGTGCCTGTCATTCTGCGTCGTTAAGCTGCTTGTGGGAAGGCTCTGCTTGGAAGTGGGTGAGTTGCAAGAATGGTTGTTGTCTTGTTGGTTGTTGCGGTGTTAAGCAACAAATGCTTCTTGAGCGAGTTAATAGGTTATTCTTTTAAGTTTTTAACTATAACTAAAATTACTATTATAACTACTAGGCCTATGATGTTAAGACAACTGGTCAGGTTTTAGTATGCAAGACACTGGTTAGATCTTCTATAATAAAGGCACTAGTCAGGTTTGTGATGATAGAGTATTAGTATTATTTTTCTCTTGAATAGTGGAGAGATGGTCAAATTTTTAGTACTGAACTGTTTTTCTCATTAGTAGTAGGGTAGACTTTTAGTACCTGTTTTCTATTTATTAGTGGCTTTTAATAAAATAACAACTAGTTTTCTTTAGTAATGAGACTTTGGCATTATAACAAGAATTATGTATATATCTATTACTAATCCCCTCCAACTTCAAACAGAAGAAGTTTCATCTAGATATACTCGGTATAAATAAAGATCTAAGGGACAAGCGATACAATAAATACCTCCAGAACAGCTTTCCCTCCCCTCCTCTCTCAGAACAACATTCCCTTCCCTCCCCCCCCCCCATCTCTCTCTTCCAGAACAGCCCTCCTTCCTCTCTCTCCCAGAACAAAATTCCCTTTTCTCTCAAAACATTCCCTTCCCTCCCCTCTCTCTCTCTCTCTCCCAGAACAGCCCTCCCTCCCTCCTCACTTCCAGAAATGTTTATCCTCTTTCCTCTTTCTCACTATCAGTACAGATCTCTCTCTCTCTTTCCCTACTAGAACAGTTCTCCTTCCTCCAAAATAGTTCGCTCTCCTTTCAAAACAACTTTCTTTCCCCCTCTTAAATAACCTCTCTCTCTCTCTCTCTCTCTCTCTCTCTCTCTCTCTCTCTCTCTCTCTCTCTCTCTCTCTCTCTCCTTACAGAACAGTTCTATTTCTCTCTTCCTTCAACAACAGCTCTCTTCATTACAGAACTGTTGACGTTGAGCTGGAAGATAGGCGAGATGTTAATTCCCCATCATCACAGGCAGCTGGTAACCTCAGGCTAATCCCCAAAACACCTTGTGGCTGGTTGCACATTTAAAAAGATGAATGATAAATAATGTAGAAGAGTGATAGTTCTATTAGATAGATCGAGCCCCCTGATACATACAGCCAGGATAGTAAATAAATGCAGGTGACAGACTCACTACAACTTGTAACATATAAGTGAGTCAAATTAACACAAGTGCTCTAAGTATCAACAAGAAATGTATTCAGCAATAAATAACATAAGTCAGCAGGATTACATATAGCAAATAGTTCAACAGGTACAATTAGAGTTTATAAATGTTCATAGTTCATAATCACAATCTTGTGATGTCCTAAGAAAATGTTCATTTTGAGTCCTATGGCACTGTAGTAGTTATTTGGTTCATTCTTATGAGCAAACTATAAATGAGTTTTTAAGAGAATACTGAATGTTCTGAGTGAACTCTAAAAGTACTTTGATTAAATTTCAATTGAATTTGAATGAATCTTGACTGAAGCTATTCAGTTGTTGACTTTATGATTACATAACTTATGATCAATCACCTGACATGTCATCTAGGGTTCCAGTGAATGTCATTAGCAGATGCACATGTGGTCCATTGAACCAGTCTTTGGGCATTCTGCCCCGGTGCTGCTTTTTGGTTCAGTACTCATCAAAATCAATATCCAAGATAAAGAGGTTCCATTTTGGCATTGTTTCACTCTCAGATAAAGTGCTGATATGCCAGTAAAATACACATTGGCTAAGAATTCTTTCTCATGTGTTCTCTGACAGAAAACTATTACTTACCTGGTCCTCATACATTTTAATATCATAAGCAAATTATAACAATATAAAATATAGTTAACATCAAGAGATAAACATGAATATAATATTAGTCAGGCAAGCAAAACCACATACCTTTGGCACTAATATATAAAGAGGATGGTTTCCTGCTGCATTTATAAGCAGCAATAAGGTCTAGTAATATAATTCTAACTTATTAAGGCTGGGAGCCAAAATGTGTGTTGCCTCATTGGTCACCTTCATTTGACTAACAAAACTGGGTGTGTTTCTAGTATGTTTATTGCATGTGGTTGAGCAGCACTCCAATTGGTTTGTTAGAGTGAGTGTCTGGAACATTCAGGTATGTTTCCAGCCCAGGGATAACAGTCAGCCTTTCTAGGCAGTAGGTTTGCATGTAGTCTATTTTTGGAGTAAGGGTGGGTGTGGGTTACTTAAGCCATTGTGTGACACACCTAAGAATAAAATTGGGGTTCTAAGTTTATTAAATTCCACATTAGCAGTGACGGTAAAAATAGTTACTCATAAATGGTTAGCAATGTATAATACGTTAGGTTCATTAATTCAATAGAAGAGATACTATAGGTATTCACCATAATATCTATTTGTCAATTTAATATGAAGTTACAATAGAATTAAAATATGCTTCAAAATGTGAAATAGTAATGATAACAATGAACTCAATTAAATAGGCAATTTCACTATAATGGCATACAATTCTTATGTACATTCCTCTCACATATGAGGTGAGTTAAATTATTTTTTTTAGAAAATAATATATATATATATGGTGTACACACACACACACACACACACACACACACACACACACACACACAAATACTGTTTCTGTACATAAAGCAACAAACAAAGCATATAGCTTCAAAGTCAAATAATTAAAAGATATCTATGGGGTTAGTGAATAATTGACACCTAGGCAACAATACAGTCACATTGCAAAATTGAAGTGTTGACCTCATGAACTGACTAAATGTAGGGGATTCACATGCCAGTGTGCATGCATCCCTGTTTCCTTTAGCGGCCATTGTTTTTTCCTGGAATGTATTCTACTCTCACTGCTACTCCGACAAGATGGGGTATGTCTGTCCTATCAGTGCTCATAATAATGCTTGAGCAGATTAATATGACACTTGATTTTACCTCTTATTTTAATAGTATAGTTGTGGCTGATAATTTTTCAGTATTGGGCCTTGCCAAGCAACTTCCAGTTTATTAGTTGAGTGGGGAGAAGTAGCAAAACTTTATCCCTTTCTTCTAGTATTCTTTCATGGGCCCTTTTATTGTAGTACTTGGCCTGTTTTGTCTGGCTTTGCACAAGTTTGCTTGTGCTATGTCCCTGACCATTTGTAAATTGTCCTTTAGTTCGTTTACAAATTGAGAAACTGCTTTTTGTTCTGGGGTAGTCTGTTCCTTGGTCCGCAACTGGCATAATATTTCCAATGGGCCTCGGACATCTCAGCCATACAAAAGCCGAAAAGGTGAGTATCTGAGCAAACTGTGCAGAAGTTCACAGTATGCAAAAAAAGGCTGCTGATAAATATTGGTCCCAATTTGTGGGGTTACCATCCACTAGACATTTCAGCATTTCCAGAAGCATGCCCTTAAGTTTTTCCATCATCCCATTACACATCCCTTTGGGATTGGTAGGGAGTTGTGGTGAGGTGTGTAATGGATAGAAGTTTCAATACTTTGGTCATTAGTGTTCCTGTGAACTGCGAACCATTATCCGATAACAACTGTTCGAGAAATCCCACACGTGAAAACATGGTAAGTAGTGGTGCCAACGGGTGCCCGGGTACCCATTGACATGCTAATACCCAGGTAGTAAAATTGAGAACAGGTACCTGTGGTAATGCGGCCATTATGCCTATACACAATTTAGTGCACTCCCCTCTGGTTACACTCACATCCCGGCCGTGGGTTGGCTTACGCGCTGAACAGCCGCTGTACCTAGATCTAATTATTTACGACATAGATCAGCAATCACCAAAGTTCGCGCCCTTTCTTTTTGTTTGTGGTAGTTGTGCTCTTAACAAGTGTAGCATGTTATTGATATTAATAAAACTTCAGTAAACAAACTTGTGGTTGTTGTGCTCGTTAACAAGTGTAGAATGTTATTGATGTTAAAAAGACTTAAGTAAACAAACTTGTCAATAAATTATTTAACATAATATTTTTAATATGGGAAAGACTTCGTCTGTGGGAGTCACTCCAAGCGATTGGATAGTGACACAAAGAAATGCAATCTGTGTGATGAAATTCTATCATTGAATGGCGATTGAACTTGATGTCCTATTTTTAAATACGTTATTGTTGTTGACATTTTATTTAGTTTTAGTTTAGCTTATGTAATGATTGATAATATTAAAAATAAAAGTTTGCGTTGTACATATAAAGATCATAACTAATAGTGAGTCACCTGATGCATACCTTTGGCTACTGTGTGGAATAGAGCGCATGCTTAATGGTTAAGTAGCTTTGTGTAGAGATTGTGAGTTGCAATGGAGATTATGCTAATTTTCGAACGGTTACTCGTTCAAAATTTGGACTGGTACCCAGGTATTTTAGAAAAAATGGTAAGTTGAGCATCCACTAAACAGTGACTATTGAAAGTAGGGAGGGCTACCACTTCTGGGTATCTCATCACATAATCTATTATTGTCAGAATGTGTGCATTCCTTTTCTTCAAACATGGTATTGGTCCGATTATGTCCACTGTCACATGTTGGAAGAGGGCATTCATGATTGGAGTTTCACTCAGAGGTACTGGCAGGATGTGACCTATAGATGTCAGCACTCATTCGGCCAGTAATAGTGCTGTTTAATACGCACATATGTGTTGCCTATTCCTGCTTGCACACTAAGCAGGTTGGCATGACCTGTTTCCATTACCTGGTTCTGAAAAGCAGCGGAGACAAAAAGTTACACACGCACGTCTTTGTTGATCTCTGTGTTATGATAGAGAATGCCATTTTTATAAGAATAGAAAGGTCTCTTCTGATCCGTTGTGTCGCTTACAGCATCCACTCAACAGTTAGCTAAACTGTTGTCGTTTGCTTGTGTATTAGAAAATTTGGCTAGAAGAGCATTTCATTAGTCACAAATGGTTCAATAATTGGTTCCATAACAGTTTCATATTTTTTCGTCATACTCTGCCTGTGTACAACATTTACTTACATTCAACCTGAAGTTTTTCAAATTCCAGTTCTCTCTGTTTTTTGCTTTCTCTGTCGAGTCTAACTTTAATATCTTTTTCATGCTTTCATCTCTCTCTTGTGTGCTCTTTCTTTCTCTCTTCTTTCCTAGTCTCTCTTCTTTTTTTTTTCTCTCTCTCTAGTCTCTTATTATCATGCACTCTTTCCATCTCTTTTCTTCCACTTCTCTTCCTCCTCTCTAATGAATGCAAACAGCTCCAGCCCTTTTAAGCCTGCTTCTTCCCCTAACTTCTTTAGTTTTGCTTTTGAAGATATCATGGGAATACCACTTAAGTTTAACTTTACATAATTTGCTTTTAATGTTAATGGTAACACCTTGTTCAAAATAGATACAGTCAGTAGCTCTATGCTATATTGCTGCAGTAGTGGTTTTGCTTTTACAGTTATTACTAGTCAAGCAAATCACAATAGTACATACAACTGTTACATAAAATATAGTGTAGCACTTTCATTCCATGGCATACAATGGCTATAAGTCATGACAATGAATAATGGGTTAACGTTAATAAAATGTAATATAAAAAGTCAGTACAACTAACAGCTACAGTGCTACACTCAGATATTTGTACTGTCTATTAATATTTCCTATGTTTTAATGGAAAATTGTCTATAAGTTTCTCTTGTACAGAAAATATGAATAAGGTCTATGGTGTGTAATTGTATAATTAAAAGTTTAATCTCAATCGAAATTCCCAAATATATTCTAAGTCATATATTATCTTTTTGTTTTTTTGTTTCAGTCTTTTGCCTCGAAGAGCCACTAGTGTAACCTTCACCCTTGATGAATCAGTTGTGCTTGTGGCAGACAAGTCTGGAGATGTCTATTCTTATGCTATTGCTGTTCCAGAGGCTAGAGACTGTGGGGAAGCTCGGCTACTTCTTGGTCATCTCTCTATGCTCCTAGATATGGTATGCATAATGCTTGAGTACATATAATTTGATGATGCTTGTGTAATTGATTGATTTATTGATTGGTTGATTGATTGTTTGATTGATATATTTATGCTTAGCATCCACTTTCAGCAGTCATAAACAAATGCAAAACATTTAAAGATGATGAATTGTGTTGATTGCTTGTTGTTGTTGAGAAGTTTTTGTGTTGTGTTCATTTCAATTGGTATTTATTTAACCTGTAGCAAAGGATTATTATTTGCTAGGAAGATTTCATCAACTAACTATGAATATTTCGTTTTTGCCATTCAATTTATCACATTTAATGAACAAAATAGTTCTATGGATGTTTGAAAATGGAAATATTTGTCATGTTGGTTATATATATTTGTATTTAGCTCTCTCTCTCTTTCTCTCTTATACCCTTGCACAAATGCATTGTATTATTATCATATTAATTACTATCATTGGTATATTTCCCATTATTATCATTGGAATTATCACTAGTATAATTTCTGTTATTATATAATCAGTAATAATTAGTGTCATTACTATTATTAGTTCCATACTATCATTAGTAGCAGTTTGAGTACATATTAGTATACTGTACTGCATAAGCCAGTAAAGCAATGTCTTTCAGTTGTATCATCCTTTAACTTGAACAGTAATATGTATGGAAAGATGTGGATGAGGTGGATGGTAGATCAGTCCTTGGCTTTATCATCATTGGTTTAAGGTTAATAGAACTATCAGAGGGTTTTCTCTACCATTAGTCTAAGGTTAGTATGCTCACAAAACAAAAGATTTTACTATTTGAGCATTTAAGAGTTTGCTTTTGTCCTATATTTATTTTGTTGAAAACTTAGACAAAATGTACAATATATTTAATTTTATACTTCATTCAAGCCTAATCTATTGATAAAATTATGTTATATGCAATAATTCCTTTTACATCAAAATTAACAAAATGATGGTTTAATAAATCACTTAATCTAAGAAGGTCTAAGCACTGTACAGTTCATGTTAAAATTATATTTTCAAAATATAAACATAATCAGAAATCTAAATCATATGAGATTTTTTTAGAATTAAAACAATTTAAACCAAGAGACTGAGAAACAGAGATAGGGCTGACAGCAAATGACTTGACGCTTAGAGCCTGTTCAGTTCTGAAATTGATAATTATTAATATAATGACACACATACACATGACCGCAATTACTAATAAACTATAGTGTAAAGTTCATCCCAGTAAATTAAGAAATGTTGTACTTTTAGTGTTATTATATATAAACATTGTATCATTTAAATTCAATAGATACTATCATTCTCTCATTTTTCACTCTTAAGATACAGGTAAATCATTCAAAATATATATTTCATAGCAATCCTGCCTCTTTGTCACCTATTCTTTTTCATCATCTTGGTCATGTTTATGTTCCACACATAGTAGGTCAACTTTAACATTTACATTAGTTATGTTGCAAGTTATATGTCCCATACATAGTAGGTCAACTTAACTAGTACATCAATTTGGTTGCAAGTTACATGTCCCTTATGTAGCAGGTCAACTTAACTATTACATTAATTTGTTTGCAAGTTATATATCCCTTATATAGTAGGTCAACTTAATAATAACACCAGATTAGTCACCCACACATAGTAGGTCAATTTAACTAGGTCAGTCATTACTTTCCACCAGGTCCTCAACTTGATCATGTGTTTATATATTCCACTAAGACTGTCAGTTTGGGTTTTCTTTTGCTCTTTTATATGTTACATGTTACAGTCTTAGTTGGTCAGCTCATTTGTTTTGTCACCTCTCTCTTTTATTACATATTACAGTCTTAGTTAATTAGCTCATTTGTTTGTCAACTCTCATGTTACATATTATGTTTGAAGTTAATGTGCATATAATTAAATTAACAAATGTGTAATTCAGTTATGTATCTTAGAATCTAAATGGAAACACATTTCTCTGAAGTATTAGAGTATACTGTGTTAAGTTTTTCAGGAGTGTTGCAATAGGCTATATTAAAAGAAATATTAATTACTTGAATCATATTAATAGGATAAATGTAATGTTTTCAATGCTAGCTCATAATAATGATGCTTTAACAACACTGAATTGATAAACTGGTATGAAGTTAATGTGTAGCACTGCTACATCATATTATTGATGATTTAACAACTACTCTCTAGCATTGCAAGATTATCATGATGATGATTTACAATCACTTAATTTATGAACTAGTTTTAAAGCAGTGTGTTTCTCTGCTTAGGTTATAATAATAATGGTAATGTTGCAACTCATAATTTACAAACTAGGTTCCTGCTGACAATATTTAACTTAAAAATAAAAGTGATGATTAAAATTAAAATCAAATATGAGAAATTGTATGAAAAATATGAATTGTATGAAAACTATAATGAAAGTATATACTGCTACATAGATGTGCAAAAATTCAATTAGTACAGATGTAAGAAATTTCAGTTGTTGGAGGTAATCAGAAATTTCAGAAGTGCAGGTGCAAGAAATTTCATTTGTTAGAGATTTATCAAATTTCAGTTGGTTCCGGTGTAAGAAATTTCAGCTGGTGCGGTTTAGGAAAATTACTTTTCCAAACACTCCAGACTGAGTGGAGTATCCTTACATTCATGAACACCAGTATAGGGATATCACCAAACTGTATTAATTCCAATTACTGCTGTATGCTTTAAGTCACTAAAAAATTACACTGTCACTGCACAGTAGAAACAATCTCATTTATCTGTTTCCTCAACCCCAATTCTTTACTAAGCCATTATTTTATAAATCCAACTTTTCTAAGTTGTTTGATTAATTTGTACATTTATTGACTACAGTATTTTGTTTTTATGACAACTGTATGAAAATAGTCTGTTTCTCTTTACTGTCATGGCACTTCTATGTAAATTATTTTCACTCTCTATTCTTTAAATAAGTCTGCTTTAACACTACAATCAAGTCTTTTCTTTAAATTTGTTGTTTCTATTATTTAAAAGAAATATGAAATTTCCTTTCATATTATTAATCTTGAAATCATATTATTTGTTTAAGTGTCTAGCAGACAATGATAAATACATTGTAACCTGTGACCGTGATGAAAAAATTCGCATCAGCTGCTATCCCAATGCATACAACATCCATGCCTATTGTCTGGGACACAAAGAGTAAGCTTACATCTTTGTTTACAGTGACTCATTGTAAACTCACATCTTTTGTTTTACTCTGATTCACAATAAGTGCTCACATGGTGGTTTTATAGTGACTCACAGTAAGCTCACACCTTTCTTTTCAATACCTCACAGTAAGCTCACTTATTTGTTTAATTTAAAATGACTCACAGTAAGCTCACATCTTTATTTTACAGTGACTGACAATAAACTCACAGTTTAAGATGATTCACAGTATGCTCAGAGTTGTACTTTAATAGATTAAAATAACATGTATTTTTTAATGACTTGTTGAATGCCCCACTTAAATTTTATAATAATTAAAGAACTCAGTGAAAATCATTTTTTTGTGCGCTTTTACAAGCATATGTTCACGCATATGATTTTCAGTTATAACAAACAACCCTCAGAATTTTCAACTGTAAGCTCGCAATTTGTGAGTGGAAAAATGTCATTTGCATGCTCAGAAAATAATAAACTGGTAGTCAGGAAGCGATAATTTTTCACATAAGTCGTGATTTTCTATCTACTTTTAAAAGAAAATAATTTAATTACTGCATATTTGTCATATAGATACCCATACCTTTCGGCGTATTATTGTCAACTGCACATCTATACCGAAGTAAGAGCAATTTTCGGATCAGTTCAGATTTAGAAGCAGGTCTATGGAATCAGTGGAGTCGGAGTTGGTAAAAATGTCCAAATGAGGTGACTCCAAATTTTACGAGATTTTAGACTAAGGCATGAACGTGAGGGGGATAAAAATACGAAAAGGCAACGAAAGTAAAAAGTAATTTGTGAAGTTATTGAAATAATGAGGTAAAAAAGAAATTTGTTACATCAGTTAGAAGTTCGTACGAAAGGTATACAAGAGGAAGATGAGACGATAGCCTCGCCGCTATATGACGTCATTAATAATTTCATCTACATCAACAAAAAAACCATGAAGATGAAGATTTTGAAAAATATCTAGACATACAGGATTGATCAAACGTTGGCGCTTAAACTTGAAAAATATCTATTCAAAATATTTTTTACCAAGCACTGAAAGGATTCGAGAGTCGGAATTCTAAAATTTCAGGAGTCGGAATCGGAATTTTTTGACCGACTCCAAAGCTCTGTTCAGAAGAGACGATTGCGTCAGCGGCAAATATCTGTCCCTGTCAGACATCACGTCACCGACTTGGGTATGACGTGTCGTATGTCAGTTTCCGCGGGCTGTGTTTTAGGTTCATTCTTTTTCATTTTGTGTTCGTTTAAATCTTCTGTGTCTATAATTAGAATTATAATTCGTCACCCATTTCTGTAGCTACTTACAAAATATCTAAGTAATTAAAACCTTTAACATATAAGTGACAGTGAAGCAGCCAAATATATTTTCGTTTTTTTTTTTAAAGTGATACTGAAACCAATTGCATGGAACAAATCATTGACCAGCACATCGCAGCGAATCAGCGAATCTTTAGAAACAGACGAATATCTTGTACCGGATGGAGTAAATAAGTGTTGCACAGAAATTAACTTTCAAATGTAAATTTTCAAAAAGGCATGGTGACAGTGGCTGATTTATGGGTTAGGTAAAATATTTTATAAAATCTGCAATTATTAAGGGTTTTTTTTTTTTAAAGAAGTAATAAAACCGAAGAATTTCTTGTTATTACTAAGTTAAAAATAGTCAGATATTTTCGTTTACCTGAATCTATTATAAATTTGATGTTAGCAGTTGTCATTGTCTCTCTCATGCCCCCCCCCTCTCCACAACCACTGCCGTTATTGGTATTCTTTTGCTAGCAAGTGTCATAACAAATTGTCAGCTAATCATGGTTACAATTTTAAAGGGTTGATAGCACAATGTTAGATAGATAGATAGATAGATAGGATAGATAGATAGATAGATAGATAGATAGATAGATAGATAGATAGATAGATAGATAGATAGATAGATAGATAGATAGATAGATAGATAGATAGATAGATAGATAGATAGACAGACAGACAGACAGACAGACAGATAGCAGACGGATGGATGGATGGATAGAATAGGTAGATAGGTCGGTAGATAGATAGACAGACAGACAGATAAAGGTATGTATGTTGTATATTATTGTAAATTTGCTTTCTCAACCAGGGTTCTGTGGAACCCTATGACTTCACAAGAGGTCGTTAGGAATTCTCCAAGAGATTGTTATTAACAAAAATAAGCATAGCAGTTACAGTAATTTTTATGCAAGGGTTTCCTGAGACCTGAAAATTATTTACAGGGTTGGATAAAAAGAGACGGACGACTGCTTTAAACAGTAACGTGATATATTCTGTGAAATTTTAACTATTGACTTAATAACATACATATCATTTATTTTTAATTGTTTATTAAGCTAGATTGTTGGTTTTTATTTAAAATAAAAAAAACATATTGCATATTGTTTTATTATTAAATTAATTTTATCTGTGTGGTACTCATTCATAGAGTATCAAGTTGTTACATTTTTGTTTAATATTGTAGACATTTGAAGCTAATGCTATTTGTGTGATAATCATCAATTATGATAACATTTTATCAGTTATTATCACATTTGTTAATAGTCACAAATTAAAATATATTTTTAATTTTTAAATATTATTTTGCATAAAGTGATGATTTTTTTGTTATTATTGCAGGTTTGTTAGCAGTCTTGTTTGCGTTGATGATTTTAAAATAATAGTGTCAGGTTCTGGGGTAGGTTTTTATTCAGTATAATGCACCCAAATCACAAACAATATAAGGATTTTCTTTCTTTTGCACTTTCTTTCTGAATTTCTTTCTTTTTTCTTTATTTCTTTCTTTCTAAATTTCTTACTTTCTTTCTTTCATTCTTTCTTTCATTCATTCTTTCTTTCTTTTGCACTTCCTTTCTAAATTTCTTTCTAAATTTCTTTCTTTTGCACTTTCTAAATATTTTCTTTATTTCTAAATTTATTTATTTATTTATTTATTTCTAAACTTTTTTCTTTCTTTCTACATTTCTTTCTTTCTAAGTTTATTTCTTTTTTTCTTTCTTTCTTTCTAAATTTCTTTCTTTATTTCTAAATTTCTTTGTTTCTAAAATTTCTGAATTTCTTTCTTTACCTTTTCAACTAAATTAAACATTATTATTTCACTATGCTTCACAGCTATACCATAAATTCTGCATATTAAAACTCCAAGATCAAAGTCACACCAGGCCTCCAAGCTACACTACATCATATTACCACACCAAGCCTTCTAGATACACTGCATCACATAACCACTTGTCACAAAATGCCAGTGTTAAGCTGGCTCGAGCTGAAGTTAGAAATTCAAGGGGTAAAGTCTGTTTTTGGCTTGCTCCGGTGTATCTCCAAGAAAAGCCTGTGTGACATGTGCCAGTAATACGTCATGTCAGATTGTTACATAGACACACAATGACATACACCATTGATGTTTGGGTGGGGCCCAGTTTTATTATGTCATGCAAAGGAACGTTTTATTGGCTGTGTATGCTGTGAGCGAGTATCATAAAAGAGAATAAATGGACAAACAGACAAATGGTACAAAACAATATAAATACAAATTCTTTTGCCCCTCTCAAAAACTATGAATAACAAGATAGTTGAGGATAGTTAAATCAGGTTGTTTATTCCCTGATTTAAAAGGGGGCACTACTCTTTCGCACAGTGATTAGTCAAACATTCAACTTTCCAATGTCATACACTCTGTGGGAATTTAAGGGGAGATGAAAATGATGAAATTCAAAATGTAAAATAAAGGTTAACTACACAATTTTTATGCAGCAAATGGGGCCGCTTCAACAATAGTTCACATATAAAATAGATATGAATTTTAACATTAGTCTAAAGTTCATATTTCACAAATGATACAATAGAAATGGATATAAACAGAATAGATTCAGTAATCCTAAGATTTAAATGTTCTTAATCTCAAAAGTTCTAGATGCATGTTTGCCTGCTAATTATTACTCACTTAGTAATGTCAGAGTTCCAAAAAGATGATGTAATCTCACATGTCACTCATAAGGGGTACTTCGAAAAAAGATATGACGCAATGGCTGTGTGGCATAGCAGTGTAGATCTGCAGGAATCTAGGCACCACTTTCAGATTATTGCAAGGGAAAAATCTGATACTCAGTTGACCATTGCCAACCTTGATAATTGTCGTTATTTGCTGGTTGCCATGTCAATGGAAGAACCTAACGACGTTGAACATTATTGGATGAATCGTCCAATGGGATGTGTCATCGCATTCTATCAAGTGTAGAAATCCTCGTGTCCTATAGGAAACGTAGGTGCTAGCCCCTAGCGGAATATGAAGTCAAACAAGCTCAGACAGGGGAGAACAAAAGTGGCCTCTTGTGTCGTTAACTGCATACAACCAACATCGCGTGCATACTTGTCTTAACAGCGAACCTTCCCATTCCGCCAAAAAAATATACTGGTAATTTTGCCTCGTTACTCAATATTTGGCAGCCAAACGGATGGAAAGAAGTATTTTCAGGTTTCCTTTATGAAATCTCTGTACATGAGATATTCATACAAATTCATGCATACGAAGTGAGATGTCTTCACATGAATCCACGTTTCCAGCATGAGTGTAAAAACCTTCCTTTCCTCCTTATATAGCCTCCCTAAAAGCTTTCAAGAACTTCCAGAAGCTTTATGCCTCGTGACATGATTTGTCCTTGAATGTCTATTTTCGTCGCGCTGCACGCTCTCCTTTGTCAATTCAATTACGCATTAGCTTTCTTCTTTGTAAACAACATGTGATCATTCATGTGTAATTACCCTAATTATATTATTATTATACTCTAAAATATATATTTTCAACATGATATGATAACACACACTGTGTCTACAACGTCTGTCTAGCTAAAGAGATCTTAGGTGACTGTTACTGGAGTTACATAATACATATAGGCATAATAACAAAACTCTGGTTACTTCCCCTTGTTTCGTTAGTGGTTTTTATTTGTGAAATAAAATATAATTTTTGTTCATCCATTCCTGTGACACCACTCCAGATTTCAAATTTTAATAATGGTGATTATTTGTAAGCAAACCGGCAATGTTAATAAAAATAATAGATAGTAATAATAATGTAATAATAGCTAATTAATTCCAGCCAGTCCATCTATCATTCCATAGTTCCTTTATTGTACATTGCACAGGACTGTAGCCTGTGTATGTGGGATATGCAAGGGAAATTACTGTGTAAAGCTGAGTGCCTGCCTTTACAAGCAAGCAATTCTGTAACCAGACTGGGCAAATCTTCACCAGGCTGTGAAAACAGTAATGGAGATTGGAATGCAGCACTTACTTCAGATATACAACACAGGCCTGCTATTCAGTGCATATCTTATTGTAGGCAGTGTCAGTTACTTGCTGTGTCATTTCATGGGTTTGTTTATTGTCTTTATTTTCTTATCACTAATGCATGTATGCAAGCACAAACTTACACAAGACAGGCCTGCCAATTCAAAACAGTTTTATTTAATAATGTCATTTATTTACCAAATCATTGGTATGTTTTTTGCTCCTTAGTCTAATGCTGTATCCTAAACACACATGAATACACACAGACACACACACACACACACACACACACACACACACACACACACACACACACACACACACACACACACACACCCATGCCAATTCAATATTTTATTGTTGACATTATTGCACTGTCCCTTCATTGCTCTGTCATTTCATTGGTCTGTTTATTCTTTAACTCATTATCTCAGACTAACAGAAATGTACAAATGCAGCATATGAAATTATGTCTTTGTCAAATGTAAAGAGGATACCTCTTTTCAATGCTAAAATTGCCTTTTGTCATGTAAAATAGAATATATCTTTTCAATTCTAAATTTGCCTTTTTGTCTTAGATGTAAAAGTAAGATACATTTTTAATCTTTCAATATTTCAATACTAAAATTGCCTTAAAAGATGTTCCCTGTAAGACACTTAGATGTTAAACAGGGAACATCTTTTAATACTAAAAGCTCCCCTTTGTGTTAGATTTATAGTAGGGTACATCTTTTAATGCCAAAAGTGCCTTTTGACACAGGCTTGGAGTAAACAGCTTACTTTCATGACAGCAAACCACAATCACATAAGTTTGAAATTTGGCAATCATTGATTGAAAATGCTAGCACATTGTTACTTGCAAGATATACAATCACTATTCAAAAATAATTGCTGTTGAAAGGATAGCACATAGTGTTTACTGCTTTTATGACAATCACCAGGATTTAGAAATAATTTCTGGTTGAAAAGGTCATCACATCATGCTTACTACATATATAGCATTCATTATATATGGAAATCATTACTGGTTGAAGAGGTCAGCACAAAAATTTGGATGTACACATAACACTCATCAATAAGCATTGGAAACTTAAAAATGTGTCTTCCTAAAATAAAATCATAAGCTGTGTTATTGCAGCGTTTGTTTAATTTTGTTTTAACTTTTTGTCAGTTTGTTACAGATTTTTAATAGAGGTTTTGTTGTCATTATATTTTGATAGCTTTAGTTCCAATTTTCTATACATTGCTATTTTCATCTATTCTCATTACAATAAAATAAGTAACATATAAGCAGTAATATTATAATTATATTAATGTTTATTTCACCATTGGAATTTCTAGACTTAAACATCTCTTTTTGTACCATCATGAATTGAAAAAGAATAAAATCAATATTCTCCATGAATTATAATTCAAGAAAGTTAATTTTAACTTAGCTGTAGTCTGAAAACTGTTCAGTACAAGTACTATTTGTCAAAATTGTAAGGGAACAAATATATATGACTGGAAAAATTCTAACTGCATGTACACATTTCTGCTAATCTGGAAAAGAGATTAAACTTAATTTTGTTATGGTGAGCCAGCAGTCAGCATTGTTTACAAAACACTGTCAGTTCCAATTGAAATTACTTTTTCTTTTTGTTTCTTTTGCTGGTCTGACTATTTCTAACTATGATCTGTTTTAGAACTATATTTTCTTACTTAAAACTGTTACATGGAGGTTAAAATACACTACAGTTTTACTTGTTTTCTTTTCTTCATTTTTGTAAAATAATCAGATGAATTTGAAAATAAGCAACTTAACTTTTCTTCTCTTTAAGGAAGTAACACAGTTTTATGTTCATAATTAGTTTATCATTATGTCCTTTATGTTCACACTTACTGTTTGGTATTATGTCCTTATGTTCACACATGTTTGGTATTGTGTCTTTTATGGTCATGCTTACAGTTTTTCAAAACTGATGATATACCACCTAACAACTGAAAATGATGATGTGGCCATGACCTTAATACAAACACTAGAGCTAAATGTTGACCCATGGGATATTAAGTTTGATGAGCAGAAAAATCTGTGGGTACTACTACCTGTAGAAGGATCACCTCTCTGTGTTTACCAGGTGGATGAAGATTTGACAGACCAGATCCAGGTACTGATAATAATATGAAATCATTTTAATTAACAACTGTCCAAAATTAGTATTCACTTACTTGTTTACATTTTAATTAACAACTTTCCTGAGACCCTTTTCAGGTCCAAAATTAGTATTCACATACTTGTTTACATTTTAATTAACAACTGTTCTGAGACCTCTTCATGTCCAAAATTAGTAAACATATACTTGTTTACATTTGGTGTATATCTGTTATATACATTAATGTGTTGTTATTGCCTGGGCAGAAGAGTAATGTAGTGCTGTGAAGTATGCTATGGAAAACTTTGGGGATTTTTAAACACTTTTAGAATCATAACTATGCTGTGCCCTAGTTGAACACTCTTATAATCATAAATATGTTATTTGTAAATATAATTCACCATAGTTTTAACTTTATAATCATAACCTTGCACTGTGTAAAGAAACTGATTATCTAAAATTTTATACTCTCATAATTGTTATAATTGTGTAATTATTATAATCAGTTGTTCACTCATTGTCCCAACTTTTACCTGTTTGTGATAACTATGATGTTTGTAATAATACTAATAACTGTTTTGTATATAATTATATTCATTACTGTGTTTGTATATATAATTATTCTCATAACTTAGGTGTTTTGAAATTAAACTTACAACTCTTCAGCTTATTATTATACTCATAACTGATAGCTATGATTTTTAATAGTTTTACATACGTTTGAAAATGAATGTGTTGTTTTTAATTATATTCTGAACTGTGTTGTGTGTAATTATTCTCATATTATTATTACATTTATAGTCTTATAACTGTGTTGTGTGTAATTATTCTCATAATATCATTATTTTTTACTCTTACAATCATAATTGTGTTGTATGTAATTATTCTCATAGTGTCATTACTTTTATACTCTTACAATCATAATTGTGTTGTGTAATTATTCTCATATTGTCATTACTTTTATACTCTTACAATCATAATTGTGTTGTGCATAATTATTCTCATATTGTCATTACTTTTATACTCTTACAATCATAATTGTGTTGTGCATAATTATTCTCATATTGTCATTACTTTTATACTCTTACAATCATAATTGTGTTGTATGTAATTATTCTCATATTGTCATTAGTTTTATACTTTTACAATCGTAACTGTGCTGTGTGTAATTATTCTCATATTATCATTACATTTATACTCTTATAATCATGAATGTGATATATGTAATTAAGCTATGATTCTGCTTACTTATATACTATTATAATCTTAAATGTTCAGTGTGTAATATAATATGACTGTCCCTACCTTTACACTTGCATGACCACATCTGCAATTTGTATCAGTCTGTGATTGTCACCAACTTCTCTTGTTGGCATAATGGTGCATTGATTGTCCATAGTTTTACACTCTTGTTCATAACTGTTATGTGAGCAATTATGCTGTCATTGTCAATAGTTTTACATCATTTCAGTGCTAAGAGTAACATGTTATGATTGCATTTGTCTATAGTTGTATCAATGAGGTTTATAACTCAGTGATTGTCAGTAGTGTGTATAGTGGGGTTTTTTAATTATTCATATCTGTGCTGCCAGTAACTATGCACTGATCATCAGTATTTTTTTTTACCTTTAGAATCAAAATGGGATGAGTATCAGTATAGTGATTATAAGAACTGTTATATTAAAAATATTTCTCAGATACTAATACTGTATTGTCAGCATTCTTATAACATGATTCTAATAGATATATTTTAATATTTAGAAATTACATGACTGTGATAAGTGTGAGATAGGATAATTTAAATTAGGTAAGCATTATATTATTAAAACAATATTGTTTTGAAGATTAACTTTGGACAAGTTTATTCTAGTCATTTTAACATGCTGAGTTCCATATTGCAGTTGCGGAAATGTGTGGATGACATTAGCAACATAACAAAGTTGATAGAGACTGTTAACTCCAAATGGGATTTCTTTAAAGGTATTACAAAATAATTCCTCAATTTTATTTGTAAAATTTATTTTAAATAATAAAATTTTTTCTTCAAAATTAGCATAACCCTCCATGACACATCACAAGCTCCACTTAATACAATATTTAGTGTTTTTAAGGGTTATATTATCAGCACCAGCTTGACTGTGCTTTAGTCTTATCTGACAGTGTGTTCCTTATTCTTTTATCTTGTACTGAAGCCAAACTCTTTATTGATGTAAGAAGGCTTGCAAGTCATTTTGTTTGCTCAGGCTGTTTGTTATCCCTGATATATGTCTTCAGCTTTCAGCTGTCACACATAACCAGCTGTTGGATTCCAATACACATCTTTCCTGACACCTTTGCAAGAACCACCCTGTTGCTGTCAAGTTCAGCTGCTTATGGTTTATAGGTGTAACTTAGCTAGGCATGCAGCTAACTGTCATTCTCTGTTCATTGCAATGTTTAAGCAAACAGATTAGTATATTATCAAGTTTAATTAAACATATGGCCACATTTTAATGCTTAATAAAAAACAAATTACATGCAGTAATGTTTACTTAGACAATAAACACTACAGTGTAAAAAGGAGATTAACACATTTAATTATTTAATAAAATAGACTGGCATGCTTTAACATGTAATGATGTATAGATATTGGCACACTGTATTGAGACAAATTGGATAAGTGTAATGTTTAATAAGAGAGACTGGCAAAATGTATGGCTTAATGAAAATTATAATACATGTAATTATATTGATTTTTGAGACAGATTGGCACTGTTTATTGAAGCAGATTGGCACACTTTTTAATGTTTAATGAAGCAGACTGGCACGCTGTAACAATGTGCTTATCTATTCTCTTGGATTATATGAGTATGTGATTCATCAAGGAAATTTTAATACAGGTTTGCTAACTTTGGGCTGAAATCTTTGTTCCATAATGACAATTGTATGGATAAATTTTAACTCAGAATAACAGTGAAAATTGAATGGATAATGTTGAGATAAACATAACTCAGTGAAAGTTGTAGTGACAATTTTTAGCTAAGTAGAACAATGGTGAAAATAGTATGGACTACGTTTAACAGAAGAATAACATTGAGAAGGTATGGATGTTTAGCTAAGGAAGAAAGGCAGTGAAGTTGAATGGATAACATTTAGCTAAGGAAGAAAGGCAGTGAAGTTGAATGGATAACATTTAGCTAAGGAAAAGTAGAGGTGAGGTTGTATGGATGACGTTTAGATAAGGAGGAATAGCAGTGATGTTTTATGGATGACGTTTAGATAAGGAAGAATAGCAGTGATGTTGTATGGATAACATTTAGCCAAGGAAAAATTGAGGTGAGGTTCTATGGATGGTGTTTAGCTAAGGAAGAATAGCAGTGAGGTTTTATGGATGACGTTTAGATAAGGAAGAATAGCAGTGAGGTTGTATGGATGTCGTTTAGATAAGGAAGAATAGCAGTGATGTTTTATGGATAACATTTAGCCAAGGAAAAATAGAGGTGAGGTTCTATGGATGGTGTTTAGCTAAGGAAGAATAGCAGTGAGGTTTTATGGATGACGTTTAGATAAGAAAGAATAACAGAGAAAGTTATTGGGATAAGGTTTAGCGAAGGACAAAAGCGAACTTTGGATGAACAAGTTTTGGCTAAGAAAAAGAAAGTCTTTATTTTAAATATTTATTTTCAGAATATTTGAACCAGTTTCTCATTGCTATAATAATGTAGTTTGTTATTGGTCGGTTGGTTTTTTTTGTGTGTGTTATGTTATTTTTATTTTATAGGACGGGGTTGTTCTTTGGTTATTGTGTCAGATATATTTCAAGAATATTTATTTTCTGTATTATTTTCACTTTTGTTTTATCTTTTGAAGGAATGGCAGCTATTTATATCCACAACAGCTTGTAGCAAGGGATAGTCCTATCAAGTAGATCTGAGGTGACAATTGATCGGCGTTAAGTTAGACGGTAATGGAATATCGTGTAGTGTGTACAGCTGGTAGCTGGATGACTTGATCAGTTCGAGATGCCTTTGGTGACGTCACTGAAATGTGTCGGCAGTTTTGTTGAGTACAGCTGCCAGGACAGGATTAGTCTGTCGCGGTGTTTTGACTATTAAAAAAGAAAAAGAATATAATGGGTTAAAACGAATTTTAAGAAGTAAATTAGAATGTGAGAATTTTAATAAATAATATGTATATAAAATTACGAATTTTACATCAAGTGCACAATGTGATAAGGAAAGCTATCAATGTTATTACATTTAATGTATTTGGTAGATAAATCATGATTTCGTTTATATGTTTGGTGATATAATGTTGATGTCATGGCTTGACAATGTTTCCTTTCATTGATATCTTTCTCTTCCCTCAATAACAATAATATAACAATGCAAATAATATGGCTATAGACTTAATAATCTCCTACTGTTCTATTTCTTTCCACTCTTCGGAATAACTATTGTTGTTACCTAATATTTAGTGAATTCATCAGTAAATGTATATGGTTTTACAGTACAGTGCAGTTTTACTGCTCAATAAAATAGGAACAGAGAACTGGAAGATGTTTGAAAATTATGCTAGTTTCAAAAGACTTCGGCAAGTGGAAATCAGTAAGGAAAGAGGAACACAAAGACTTGAATAATTGGGAATCATTAAGTCACACTACAGGGAACAATACAAAGTATACTGTGTGCAATAATTAAATGGACACATTGTGATTATGGGTGTTGCGTAGTGTAACACTAACACTAAAACAACTAATTCGAGACATCGGGCGTATGAAAGACCCAGACTGTGTTCAGTTTATACTAACACTAAAAGAACTAAGTCAATAAAATGGAACGGCATGGGTGGATGGAGAGGGAGACTGGTTGATATGTTTTATTCTAAAATTTGTGATGACTTTCTTACATCCATTTTTACCTATTACTCAAGAGGTCAAACATTTGTAATGCCGTTAGTCCTGGGAGTTGAGTTTGATATCTGATTTCTTGGCACCAATCACTTCTTGGAGAAAACCGCATTGTTTGCACCGATGATTTCTATTTTCTTTCTAATCTGTCAAACTGTCTGCATTGGTCTTCAGACCGTAGAATTATTTTCATGCATGAATGACCATTACGGACTAATTAATTACAAGTTAGCGTCAGTACAAATCTTACTTTCATTCAACAAATTTTCGCTGTCTATAAGACCGTGCGTGTGAGTGTGCAAGCAGTTTTCAGATACATCATCTTTAAAAATCTCATACTTGTATGCATACAGTAATGGTCGTACAAATGTACGCACACTTTCAGATTGAAAGTCTCATACTTGTATGCATACAGTAATGGTCGTACAAATCTACACACAGTTTCAGATTGAAAGTCTCATACTTGTATGCATACAGTAATACTAGATTCAAATGTTCATACAAATCTACACACAGTTTCAGATTGAAAGTCTCATACTTGTATGCATACAGTAATACTAGATTCAAATGTTCATACAAATGTACACACACTTTCAGATTGAAAGTCTCATACTTGTATGCATACAGTAATACTAGATTCAAATGTTCATACAAATGTACACACAGTTTCAGATTGAAAGTCTCATACTTGTATGCATACAGTAATACTAGATTCAAATGTTCATACAAATGTACACACAGTTTCAGCACAAAACAACTGGGTCTGCGTTTTCTTTGAATAAAATATATTACGAACATATCTTGATAATTCATTGACGACAACATAACCTACCAATGCACTCATGGGTCCGGTGTTCTTCAGTGGTTCGGCATTCTTCATTGATGTGTAGTTGTAACTTAACTTCTTTCCTGTACTCTTCGTAGTTCTGATTTCCAAACATGGAATGAATTACAACCCAAATTAACCAGTCTGTCAGTGTTCTCATTACCAACCATGGAATTAATTTACAGCCTAAATTAACGAGTCTCTCAGCGTTCTCATTAACAGCCATGGAATTAGCTACAGAAGGAAGCAGATGTTCAGGCAAGATTGATTATTAATCAGCGGAGTTTTTTTTAATTAGTAGAAATACATCAGTGATATTTATTTACTAGTGTTGATGAATTCGCTTAAAATGCTTGATATTTCATCGCATTCCGTTTCTTGATGGTAAGAAAACTTAATTAAAAACTCTGCTGTTACTTCTGTTATTCCAGATTCTCTGGCCGTGCAAAGTGTTGTGCCAAAATTGTGGAAAATCTGCTCCCAAGAAAACGTCAGTGAATATCAGCAACGCAAAAAACAACGCATTGGATGGCAGAAGGGAAAAAATGGTGAGAAAGAGGTCGCAGAATCGCAGTCACAGTCGGCTGCGGTCACTGGTGCGGAACGGGAAAATAGTCCTACAGGGAAAATGCCTCGGTTATCATAATTAATTCATCTCAACCTCGACGTTATAGCTTGTTCATCTCCACGTCAAAGTTTATTACCTAAACATCATAATCTGTTTAACTGGACGTCATAGCTTGCTTAACTCAACGTCTTAGCTTATTCATCTCGACGTCATTTCTAGTTTAATTTGAAGTCATAGCTTGTAGACCTTTATAAGACATATGTATGATTCTTCCTTACTGTCTGCACTACAAGCGGGCTGAGATAGTGAAATATCTGTGCACTTTTCCTAGTTGTTAACTTGATGTAGTGAATGCAATATGTGTATGTACAGTTAGACAGATATAGTTATGTTTTGTTGTTCAGTCACAATCATGCATTTGTCGTAATAAATCAGACAAGATGTTTACATAAAATGGAGGTGTTCTTTCTCTTCACTTTTTTGGGGTTGAAAGAGACAAAGACTGCAATCGTGCTCGGAGACGGGTTATGGGTGACTAAGATTTACTAACTTAGTTATCAAAACTCAAGACTACTATTTTCTCTATGAACTCTAATGAAATTGGTAGAAGAAGAAAATGAAAATGCAATCCCAGGGTAACATTGCAAACGGCACTTTAATAGCACCCTGTCGAAAATGTACGATGCTGCTCTAAAATTCAAAAACAAAAATCACCTACTGAAATAGACGAAATCAATAGTGTGCACGATGATTGGCTGACAAAGTGCGCTCGCACCCGCTTATGCACCGCGTGCCCGTTGCAGATTACACGGGTGCGCTGGGGCCCTGTCAGGGCAGCTCGTCATTATTGATAGAAATCACAGGCAATTAGTGGTTCTTATCACGGGACTAATGTGCCTTGCACTACACCATAATGCCTCTTAATTTGATTCACCCCTTCTTCCAGAACTCAAGCCGCTGTGCTCCAAGCGTAGCGCGCGCAACACTTTTCCACGCCTTAATGTCGTGTTCTCCAGTCTGTCCGATGTTAAGAGGCCTCTGTTTTTGTCCTAACAAGCCAATTTCCTCATTTTTCTTGCCTCACTTGTAAACCAGAACAAAAATATTCAAGAATGAAGTTAATTTCATTGTGATTACATGGAAAAGGTAAGGACCCGGGTGGTGATAAAGCAAAGCAATGTGGTACGAGGATTGCCAGGTAGATAGTGTTGAATAGAAAGTTGAACAAGTTTCAATAAGAGCATATGAAGCTACAGGAAGGTGACCGTCGGTGTTTTTCTCTTGAAAAAAAATGTTTAACTAGCGCTTGATTATTGCAAAGCGTATCTTTTTTCTAATAATGGCCGTGTTTCAGTCGTTATCACAGGCAGATGTCAACTGAGTGCACATTAACGTTTGTGTATAATAATGTTTGTGTAAAAGACTGTCATAAAGGGCTGTCTGTTCATATGTTAAAGGACTGTCTGTTCAAGTCTTAAAAACTGTCTTCAATGCTCATGTCTTCAATAACTGACTGACTAAAAACCGCAAAAAAACGGTTTCTTTGTGTCTTAAGGGGTTTTCCTTTAAAGACATCTGAAATTGTTGTATGTTCATTTCTTAAAGAGACATCTGTTCATATCTTAAAGGGACTGTCTTTAAAAATTGTCTATTCATCCTAATGACTGACTTTTTTTTTTTAATGCCTTATATATTTGTCTTAACGACTATTTTAAAGGGACTGTCTTTAAAAATTGTCTATTCATGCCTAATGACTGACTTTTTTTTTTTAATGCCTTATATATTTGTCTTAACGACTATTTTAAAGGACTGCCTTAGTGGCTGTCCTAAAGAGCTGGTTGTCATGACTTCTAGAGCTATCCTAAATGTCTTTTTTTTTCCTTTAAAGACTGTCATTAATGCCTTAATTTTCGTCTTTTCAATGCGACTGGTGACCTAAGAAATTGATCCTATACAAGGAGCACGGCAATGGAGGAGGGGGGGGGGAACATGTTATATGGATAATATATTGCTGATATAGAGATGGAATATGTGTTGTTGATAAAGAGATGGATAATGTATTGTTGCTGGAGATATATATATATTGTTGGTAAAGATGTGTATTGATAGATGGATAATGTACTGCTGGAATATATATATATATTTATATATCTTATTGATAGAGATATGTTGTATGTTGTTGGTAAAGAGATGGATAATGTATTGTTTGGTTGAGAGAGAGAGAGAGATATTGTTAGTAGAGATAGGTGTATTGTTGATAGATATATAATATGTTAGTAAGTATATGTATATTGGTGATATCGAGATATCTAATGCTGGTAGAAAATCGTATGTTGTTGATAGAGAGATATCTAGTATAACGTTGATATTGTATTTTTGATGGAGAGATGTGTATTGTTGATATAAGATGGACAAAGTGTTGTTGGTGGAGAGATGTATAATATATTGTTGATGACGAGAGATATGGTATATTTTTGATAGAGATTGATGATATAGAGATAGATAAAATATTGTTGGAGAGATATAAAGTATATTGTTTGTAGAGATTGTGTATTTGCTGATACAGAAATGGATAATGTATTATTATTGGAGTGATATATAGTATATTGTTGGCAGATATATATAGTATATTGGTAGAGATACGTATATTGCTGATAGGAAATGTAAATATTAACAGTATGCACTGTAGTTTCTCAACCTAGTGTAACTTTTATTTCCATCACAAAATATTTCAAACAACAAGCAGCTGCTGCTTTGACCTTGGGCCCCAAAAGAATAGCACAACTATCTCTTGAAACTGTTCTGAAGAACTGGTTATGAATATTATTATTATTAATCAACCATAACTAATTACAAGTGATGAAGAAATCTTAATTTATGTTTATTAATAATTCTCCCAGGAGAACCATTCATCTCTCACTTGGAGGATTATATGGTGTAGTAAGTCTTCTCTCTTCCACAACAATAAGACAGGCATTTTACTGCCACACAGCAATTTCGTAGGAGTCTTTAATTTTATTTAATGAGCCCCCCATCCACCCACTGTCACACCAACATATAGTTTATTAATATATGTAAGAAGATTAATTAATTTAACAATAAATTTATTAAATCAACAATCAAATATACATTTGACAAATACAATGAGAAGAGGTTATTTGACATCAATATGCCATGAAACAATGTTCAAGTAATTCCAATACTTATTCAGTCTTATATCCTAACACATGCTTATGTAGTTAGATTAGTATCAAAAATAAACACAAGACTATAGCTAGAAGCAGCTGACAGAAGAAATATGGGATGTGTTAATCTGACAACTAGGCATAACTTTGAACCATATAGACATGTTAGCAAACAAGTGAAGCCTAAACAACAGAGTGGCAAGCCAGATAATAAATCTAACATGGGGTCCTCTCTTGCACCTTTCATTTAGTAAGACAAAAGTTAGAGTACCCACACCTCACCCCAACAATCTCATTGGAGAATTTGTGCCCTCATTGGGTTGAGGCACAGGTGGATTCTCACCATCATTGATTATGCTATGCACTACCCTGAGGCACTTACTCTTAGTTCTATTAGTAAAGTGTTGGTAGCAAATATCTGTTCACTATTTTCTCACATGTAGGATTTCTAGAGGAAATCTTGTCCAATAGGGGGACTCAATTCATGAGCAAGTTGATGAAAGAGATTAATTAACTATTGAGAATAAAGCAGTTTAGAACTACTCCGTACCATCTTTTGTGTAACTGTTTAGTCAAAAATCTGAATGCTACTCTTACCAAGTCATTGAGAAAACTGCAAGGAAAGACCACATAAATGGGATATTATTTTATCAGCACTTTTGTTTGCATTGAATGAAGTACCACAAGATTTGGCTTATTTTTCACTCTTCAAACTCTTATACAGTAGGACCTTTAGGGGACCCTTTTCTATATTACAGGAATATTGGATATAGAGCGGTCAGCGAATCTGTAAAAAGTACATATCAATACGTGATCAAACTTGCAAACCATAATTGATACTTCAAGTCAGATAGCAGCTGAGAATGTACACAAAAGCAAAGCTAGACAAGCATATCTCTACAACCATAAATGAAAGCATGTAATACTGAAGTTGGTATGCGGATGCTGTTGTTACCTCTGCACCAAAACAAATTAGATGTATCATATCAAGGACCCTATGAAGTTGTTCAGAAATAGAGTGGGTGCAATTTCCAAATTCAGATCAGATCTAAAGCAAAAATGTTTCATGCTAATCTGATAAAAGCATATAAAGAACACCCAGATAACATGTTCACTACTATTGTAATAGAGGACAATGCTACATCTGTACCATGCCTAGGTTTAACAGATGTTGAAACTGTTCATGACATTATTTTAAATCTGAATTTTCAGACTGATGCTCAATGGTTATGGAGAATGATAAAATAAACTTGCACGTTTTTACTGATAAACCTGGAAAAACAAATCTGTGCGAATTGGTTGCACTATGAGATTACATGTTTTACCTTGTACTAAATGTGATGCTGTAAAAAAAAATCGACCCTATGTTAGGCTTCGGTGTGATTGAGAAGGTGTAGTCCCCATGTAACTCTCCTATAGATCTATTTTAAAAAGGGCAGCATGCACCAATTTTGCATGGACTGCAGACAACTGAACAAGTTGATTGTTTTTTCAAATGAACTGATGCCTGGACCAGAGCACCTTTTCGCTTGGCTCACTGGAGCAAAATATTTTTCAACACAATCACATCTTAAATAAAATACAATAGTATTTAAGGAAATCGATGTGTTACCTTGCTCAGTAACGACTTTACTGACTCAACAGCAGGCCTGGTGATTCACGACAATATCGCAGATGACTAGACGCTTGCAATCGGTCCGTCGGTTCCCTCGTGAATAACGCATTGGCTGCAGCATTTGGTATATAAAGACTCGTGTGAATCTAAGGCGCAAAAACGCGAAAGCGGCGGAAGCCGGAAGCGTTCCCCACATTCAAGTCAATAAGGCGCAAACCTATTAATCACGTGATGTTTGTGGGTATGACTTACAATCAGCTATTGTCCAGACTATTACATAACGGGGTGAGTTCTCTCTCCATTCAGAGTATGACGATTACATCACTCGTAAGAGCTGTGTCCATGAAACAAAAATAACGAATTTTAAGTGAATGCTGGTTAGGAGGTCAAGTATAATTTGATTCCTGTTACATCTGGTTACTATAGAAAATTCATTCCCACATTCAGTGCCATTGCCAAAACACTCATTGATTTGATGAAGAAAGACAAACCTGAGATAGTGATATGGAGCAAGGAGTGTGAAGCCAGTTTTGCTAGTTTGAAGGACAGCCTGTCAAGAGCTCCTGTCCTCCATTTGCCTGATTTCAATGAGGAATTCATACTCAGAACAAATGCTAGTAATGCAGGACTAGATGCTGTACTGATGCAGAAGCATGGTGATATTCTGTAGACAGTAGCTTACTCCATTCATACTTTAAATGTGGCTGAACTAAAATTATTTGACTTCAGAGAAAGAATGTCTTGGAATTGTCCAGAAATTCCAGCCTATCTATATGGTAAGCATTTCGTTATTCAGAAATCTCATCAACCTCTCACGTACTAAGCTCACTTGACTAAGGCAAATGGGCATTTGACCAGGTGGTCATTACTACTACAACAATGTAGATATACTATGGAAGTCACTTAAGCACATAACACAACTCAATCTTAAAGGACACATATTACTGTAACACAACTCGATCTTAAATGACACATATTACTGTAAAACAACTCAATCTTAAAGGACACATATTACTGTAACACAACCCAATCTTAAAGGACACATATTACTGTAACACAACTCAATCTTAAAGGACACATATTACTGTAACACAACTCAATCTTAAAGGACCCATATTACTGTAACACAACTCAATCTTGAAGGACACATATTACTGTAACACAACTCAATCTTGAAGGACACATATTACTGTAACACAACTCAATTTTAAAGGACACATATTACTGTAACATAACTCAATCTTAAAGGACACATATTACTGTAACACAACTCAATCTTAAAGGACACATATTACTGTAACACAACTCAATCTTAAAGGACACATATTACTGCAACACAGCACAGTCTTGAAGGATACATATTACTGTATCACAACTCAATCTTGAAGGACACATATTACTGTAACACAACACAGTCTTGAAGGACACATATTACTGTTACACAACACAGTCTTGAAGGACACATTACTCTAACACAACACAGTCTTGAAGGACACATATTATTGTAACACAACTCAGTCTTGAAGGAACATACATTTTACTGTAACACAAGTCAGTCTTGAAGGATATACTGTATCACAACTCAGCTTTGAATGACACACACATAATACTGTAGCACAACTCAATCTTGAAGGACAAATAACACTGTTCGACAACTTCAGTCTTGAAGGACAATTAACACTGTAGGACAATTTCACTCTTGAAGGACAAAAATTCTGAAGCACAGCTTGGACACGTTGGTCTGTTTTAACAGCTTTGACACGTTGGTTTAATGAACAGCTTGGACGTTGGTCTGTTGAACCGCTTGGACACGTTATTCTGTTGAACAGCTTGGATACGTTGGTCTGTTGAACAGTTTTGACATGTTAGTCAGTTGAACAGCTTGGACACTTTAGTCTCTTGAATAGCTGGGACACGTAATTCTGTTGAACAGCTTGGACAGATTAGTCTTTTGAATAGCTTTGCCCTGAAGGTAACATAAGACCATTGTAAGAAAGATCTAGCAAAATACAACTTTGGTATAGTAATTTAGTAAACTTATTTGTTACTTGTAAATTATACATTTCTGCATAGCAAGACAATCCTACGAGAAAAATATACTCTCTTAAAAACTACAAAATGTTGCCTAGAAAGACAAACCTTAGTCAAAAATATATGCTTATTGTCAAATACAAAGTGAAGAAAAAATGTTTGTGGAAGGTAGTCAACATCGATTAAATCTAAATTTAAACCTCAGCATAGCAAAGATAATTGAAAACAGCTGAGCATTGCTAAATTGAAAACTCAGCTAAATATAAAGCTAAATTTAAAACAACTAAACATAAAACCAATTCTGAAGCAGCTAAATAAAACTATATTGAAAACACAAAGCTAAATTGGCAAACAAACAAAGCTAAAGTGAGAACATTTTACGCAAAGCTAAACATAAAGCATCCTTGACAACAGCGAAACACAGATACAATGAAAACAGTTAAGCATTGAAAATGCACAATTAAACAAAAACCTATATTGAAAACGCCGCCAAACAAAAAGCTACATTAAAAATTGAACAAAAATGTCTACATTGAAAGCACAGCTAAATATAAACTATAATGCTATATGGAACACACTAAACATAAAGTATATGGTACACAGCTAAACATAAACTATATGGAACACACTAAACATAAAGCTATATGGTACACACTAAACATAAAACTATATGGAACACACCAAACATAAAGTATATGGTACACAGCTAAACATAAAACTATATGGAACACCTAAACATAAAGCTATATGGTACACAGCTAAACATAAAACTATATGGAACACACTAAACATAAAGCTATATGGTACACAGGTAAACATAAAGCTATATGGAACACCTAAACATAAAGCTATATGATACACACTAAACGTAGAGCTATATGATACACAACTAAATATATATAGTTATATGGCACACAGCGAACTTAAAGCTACATGATAAAAAATCGTCGTCATAAATTTCAGTTCAGCACACTACATCTTATTTTACATTTGCCTCATATTGGAAAAGTGATGATGTCATACGAAATCGAAAATCACCTTTTCCAACTAACTGTTCTAACCTCTGGCCACTAAAACCCAAAGTAGAAATTGTCTGCGTTAACGAATATTAGGGGAAAGCTTTTTAAAGTTTTAATTTCAAGCGCAATATTTAAAAATATATTTTGTTATCATTAAGTTCCGTACTATCGGTTCAGATTTACTGCGAAGAAATGTGCGGTTTTGTTTTAAGAGATTTAATGAGAAGAAAGACTGGTGTTTGTTTAAGAGATTTAATGAAAAGAAAGACTGGTGTTATTTAAAGAGATTTAATGAGAAGAAAGACTGGTGTTTGTTTAAGAGATTTAATGAGAAGAAAGACTGGTGTTTGTTTAAGAGATTTAATGAGAAGAAAGACTGGTGTTTGTTTAAAAGATTTAATGAGAAGAAAGACTGGTGTTTGTTTAAGAGATTTAATGAGAAGAAATGTGGGGTTTGTTTTAAGAGATTTAATGAAAAGAAAGACTGGTGTTATTTAAAGAGATTTAATGAGAAGAAAGACTGGTGTTTGTTTTAAGAAATTTAATGAGAAGAAAAACTGGTGTTTGTTTTAAGAGATTTAATGAGAAGAAAAACTGGTGTTTGTTTTAAGAGATTTAATGATAAGAAAGACTGGTGTTTGTTTGAGAGTTTTAATGAGAAGAAATGTGGGGTTTGTTTTAAGAGATTTAATGAGAAGAAAGACTGGTGTTGTTTGAGAGATTTAATGAGAAGAAAGACTAGTGTTTATTTGGGGAGATTTATTAATGAGGAGAAAGATTGGTGATTGTTATGAAAAATGTAATGAGAAGAAGGGCGGGTAATTGTTATGAGAAAATCGGAACAGTTATGCAAACTAACAAAAATAATAGAAAACGTAATCATGGGAATAGTGGATCACCTTTCTGCATTAAAAACAGATCATCCGAGTGATGCAGTGAAGTTGGTCACCGGACAGCTGTTATACTTTGTTGACTATCCAAAGGAAATTCGATGCTATAACATTTGTCGATCGCTTCGCTAGACTCCAACCTACTGACTACATTTTATGAAATTAAGCTGTGAAATTTGGATTGCTCCGTTTGTTAATAGAGTAACAGATGTCGCTCCGTGCTGATGCGACAGGCAGACGGCTATCACTTGTAGAGCAAACTGTTGTTCAGGAAGACGCAGGCAGAGAACAAATGAAGAATACATTTGCTAGGAACGCAAATTAAAACAGGGCAAAAAACACTTGTAGAACATAACATACTGTTAAGAATTCTTACTAAGACGCAGGCAAAGAACACTTGTAGAACATAACATACTGTTAAGAGTTCTTACTAAGACGCAGGCAAAGAACACTTTTGGAACAAAGACTGTTAGGAGTTCACACTAAGACAAAGAACACTTTTAGAACAAAGATTGTTAGGAGTTCACACTAAAACAAAAGAACTCTTGTAGAACAAAGACTGCTATGAGTTAACACTTAGAAAAAGAACACTTGTAGAACAAAGACTGCTATGAGTTCACACTAAGACAAAGAACACTTGTAGAACAAAGACTATTAGGAGTTCACACTAAGACAAAGAACACTTGCAGAAGAAAGACTGTTAGGAGTTCACACTAAGACAAAGAACACTTTTAGAACAAAGATTGCTAGGAGTTCACACTAAGACAAAGAACACTTTTAGAACAAAGACTGTTAGGAGTTCAACTAAGGCAAAGAACTCTTGTAGGACAAAGACTGCTAGGAGTTAACAGTAAGACAAAGAACACTTGTAGAACAAAGACTATTAGGAGTTAACACTAAGACAAAGAACGCTTTTAGAACAAAGATTGCTAGGAGTTCACACTAAGACAAAGAACACTTTTAGAACAAAGACTGTTAGGAGTTCACACTAAGACAAAGAACTCTTGTAGAACAAAGACTGTTAGGAGTTCACACTAAGACAAAGAACACTTTTAGAACAAAGACTGTTAGGAGTTCAACTAAGGCAAAGAACTCTTGTAGGACAAAGACTGCTAGGAGTTAACAGTAAGACAAAGAACACTTGTAGAACAAAGACTATTAGGAGTTAACACTAAGACAAAGAACGCTTTTAGAACAAAGATTGCTAGGAGTTCACACTAAGACAAAGAACACTTGTGGCATACATTTAGCTACGAGTCTACCGCGTGTAGACGACTTTCTTTCATTTTTATCTGATAGAGCTGCGATTAAAGAAAGTGTCACTAACAAAGGAAAGTAATCAAATTACTAATACTTTATTAAAGAAAATGCATTATCTACTCAATCTATATATTTGTATAAAGCACATTCAAAATGAATTATATATAAGTACATGAACTTATGCGTGCACACATTTTAGAATTTAGCGCGTAATACATTTAATATATTTACACACAAAATACTTATTAAAAAAAAAAAATTCAAGAAATCACAAACGCTAACTTCTATCAATCAAAAAACTCACCCTATCTTCTACTGTCCTGCTCACAAAAACCAAAGGCAAAAACAAACCACTACTACGGCTACTTCAAAAAAAAAAAATCCAACTTATCGGGAAATAGGCTGTAGTCTGCAACTATTAAAAAAAATTAAACAAAAATAATAAAAAGAATAGACCAGCAACATTCGCAACAAAATAAAGAACAGAAGCAAGAAAAAACCTAACTAAAGCTCCAGAACTACCCTCCCTGAATACAAGAAAAGGGAGGAAGGCTCCACGGGAATCATTCAAAAACTGAGAACATCAAGAAGATGAAAGGGTTTCACGCAATTCCTGTGGAGCAAAGAAGTTATCGAAACAACAACAAAAACAATTTAATATATTTACACAAATGCGTACTAACCGGAGAAGCATAAATGTTATTTAAAACATTAAAGTGTACTTTTGTGGGCTTCGATAGTGTTCACAGCAACAAAGGTAGCATCGACAGTAAATTAAAACTGTATTTAAAGAGAAATGTTGTATGTCGCTTACATATCGAGCATTTGTGAGAAAGGGAGAAAAAAGAATGGACATTTTTACATGTCTGTAAGCACAGCATCACCATCTTCAACTTCTTGAACTCATCAGCACTTACTTTTTTCACAGACATCTGCTGTATATTAATTTTTAATCTTATCATCTCTAATAGGCCGAGTGGCTTAAACCCTTAAAGACAAATCCAAGCTGACAGTCACTGATGTTAGAAGGGCCTTTTGTTAGATCGACAGTCCGGTTATTGTTTACCACCAATGTTTCTTCATGTCAACTGGTGTGTTGTGATGTGTGTGTGTGTGTGTGTGTGTGTGTGTGTGTGTGTGTGTGTGTGTGTGTGTGTGTGTGTGTGTGTGTGTGTGTGTGTGTGTGTGTGTAAACGTAGGTGGGTACGGGGCGGTGTATGAGTGTGGGAGAATGTTGTGGGTATAATAAGGTGTGGGTGTGGGAGAATGTTGTGGGTATAATAAGGTGTGGGTGTGGGAGAATGCTGTGGGTCGGAGAGGGTGTTGTGAGCAGAGGGAGTGAGTTGTAAGTTTGAGGTGTTGTGGATGTGGAAGGGTGTTGTAGTTCTTGATGTTGGGATATGGGTTCGGGGTGTGGAATGACGTTGTAGGGTGGATAGGTGTCAGGAATGTAGGAGAACGCTGTGAGAAAATGTGGTGGGTTTGTAAAGTGATGGGGTGGTTTTATAGAGTGATGGGGTGGGTTGGGAAGACGTGGATGTTTGTTGTAGGTGTGGGAAGATTATACTTAGGAACTGTATAGTTGTAGTTAACATTTCAGATTTATAAAAACAAAATAAAAATTATCTCTTCTGTAATTTACAACAAAATGTTAAGGTGAAACATTAAGAGAAATTTTTTTAGAATTTTTAATACATATTTCAATTTAGTTTTCATTATGAACAAAATGTTTCTCAAGATTTTATTCTTATTACTATTATATTAATCATCCAATTTTCTGCAGGCGAGAACCTTGGTTAATTTAAAATCCTTTTTCCAGATCTAATTATTCTTGATTTTGAATTTAACTACTCTAAACTAGAGTTTATAAAAATAAGAAAAATGTCATCCAGGGCACAAAATTTACAATCCTACCATGAACTCACTGGTAAATATTCACTAAAAACATAAATGACTATCACAATCATTCACAACAACTATAAACTCACTGAAATTCACTTATTTAATAAACAACTATCCTCATTTATACAATAAACAACTGTAATTACTTATATTTCATTCACTTCACTTTTTAATAAATAACTCTCGTTTTAGCAGGTAGTTTCTAATAAATCAAAATAGTTTAAGTTCACAATATACAATATGTCAAAGGAAGTGTTTACACTACAACTACATCTTAATTAATAATTCTAATTACCTTTGTTAAGCTTACTGACTCAGAGTTTTCACATTTGTCCTCATAATGATCTAACAAAATCTACAATAAATACAAGTTGTCTCAGCTGATACTGAAACCAGATTGAAGGCTTACCTAGGTCTCTATAAATAGAACTACAAAAGCACTCTTCATTGGTTATGAACAATGCAGTGTACTTAAATATGTTAAGATATTTCTTTGAAATGTCACAACATATTAAATAAAAGCGACGACCTATTAAATGGAAGCCACGTCATGCATCGAGTGAGATGAAATGGAAGAAGTTCGTGATTAGAATTGAGTAACGTAGCCTTGGTTTCTTATCTTAAAGTAACTTCTTTCGGCAGGTCTCATCCCTTGACTAGAGATGTTTGAATACATTCCTCGTGTATACAAATGAATCATTACATTCCTCGTGTATACAAATGCATCATTACATTCCTCATGTATACAAATGCATCATTACATTCCTCGTGTATACAAATGCATCATTACATTCCTCATGTATACAAATGCATCATTACATTCCTCGTGTATAGGCTACAAATGCATCATTACATTCCTCATGTATACAAATGCATCATTACATTCCTCGTGTATACAAATGCATCATTACATTCCTCATGTACACAAACGCATCATTATATTCCACATGTACACAAACGAATCATTACATTCCGGATGATTTGCTCCTGAGAGTTGTGATGTCACCATAGCACAAGCACTCATTCATCTACTCAGTACCGTACCTTTCATGTTATCTCCTCAGTATCATATAGATCACGTCATCTCCTCGGCACCAAACCACGCATGTCCATCTCAGTACCATACCATTCATGTCATCTCTTCAGTATCATACAACTCATGTCAACTATTCAGTACCATATAACTCACGTCATCTCCTCAGTACCATACCATTCATGTATCATACAACTCATGTCACATCTTCAGTATATTAATACCCATGTTTCTTCACTATCATACGACTCATGTCATTTTTGCAGTATCACACCACTAATGTAATGTCATCAGTACTATACCACTCTTGTCATCTCTTTAGTATCACACCACTCACGTCCATCGCCTCAATATCATACTATTCATGTCATCTCATCTGTACCATACCACTCATCATCTCTTCAGTATCATACAACTCATGTCCATCTCCAAAGTATCATACTACTCAGGTTATCTCATCATATCATACAATTCATGTCATCTCATTGGTACATACACCTCATCATCTCTTCAATATTAAATCACACACATCATCTCTTCAGTATCACGCCAGTCAGGTCATCTCATTTGTATCATACCACTCTTGTCGATCTCCTCAATATCATAATACTCATGTCATCTCTTCAGTATTATTTCACTCATGTCCAACTCCTCAGTATCATACCGCTCATTTAATCTCTTCAGCATCAATCCATTCATCTCTTCAGTATCAAACCACTCTTGTCATCTCTTCAGTATCATACCGCGTATGTTTATCTATTCAGTATAATACTATTCATATCATCTCTTTAGTATCATACAACTCATGTCATCTGTTCAGTATCACACCATTCATGTCATCTCTTAAGTATCATATCACTCATGTCCATCACCTCAGTATCATACCACTCATACAAGCTCTTCAGTATTATACCACTCATGTCATCTCTTCAGTATCATACCACTCACGTCATCTCCTCTATATCATTCTACTCATGTTAACTCTTCAATATCGAGTCACTTATGTCATCTCCTCAATATCATACCACTCATGTCATATCTTCAATGCCACTCATGTCATCTCTTCAGTCTCATACCACACATGTCCATCTACTCAGTATCATACGACTCATGTTATCTCTTAAATGTCATACTGATCATGTGTCTTCAGTATCATATCTCTCATGTCACCTCTTCAATATAAAACTGCTCATGTCATCTCTTCAGCATCAAACCACTAATGTCCATCTCCTCAGTATCATACAACTCATGTCATCTTTTTAGTATTATACCACTTAGTTAATGGATATCATTATTTAATTAATTAATCATCCAAAACTAATTACAAGTGATGTGAATCATAATTAATTTTATTAATGATCCTCCAGCAGACACCACTCGTCTCTCTCACTTGGCGGATATGCGGGCGCCGTAAACGTTTTCTCTCTTCCACAACATTAAAGATAAACATTTAGGTGGAAAACTTCTTACTAAAGGAGAAGACAAATCTGTCTTTAATCTATATTTAGCGAGCCCCCATCCTTCTACTTCCTTTTCCAACATAAGGTTATCAATATGTGTAAGAAGGTCAATAAATTTAACAATAAATTTATTACACTTATAATCAAAAATACATATGACAAATATATTGAAATAGATTACATGACATCAATATACATGAAATGAAACCACATTCAAATAATTTCTATGACAGTATTATCCTAAATGCAAATCACAGGGTAGTTCTTATCAGAGAATAGAAATGGAGTTATTAAAGATAAGCAATATTAGTCTTTACATAACCTGTTTTAAAAAAGCAACAATTGTCTTTTTCTTTTTTGCGCCTTTACATATCAAAGTCAAAAGTTATTTGTCCAAGTCAATTTTCACATTTCCCTTTGCACATGTTGAAAAAACACTGATGCACTGTTTTTCTATCGAAGCCAACCTGGGCGCCCTCTTTTACTGTGTCAGTTTCTTCAAGTAAAATAACAATTACAGCAGATCTAGTACTTTCGTATACCAGTAATTGCTCATGTAGTCAATATATCTTGCTGCCATACATCAAATGAAGTGTATTTCCACACTTACACTCTGCTTCCCGTTTCTATCAAAGTCGGTCATAGAAGATTACAATCTTCAAACCAGGAGGTTTAAATCATACATGTAGAAAATGAAAATGTTGCTTCACCCTTAAACTTACAGCCACCTTTCAAGACCAGACTTATTTGCCACTTTATAGTCAAGTGATGAGAGAATAGAATTTTCTGCAGCAGATAAACAATGGCTGGTCTTGTTCTCGTAAATCATAACCATTGGATAATAAAACTACTCACACAGTTGGAATTAGTTTGCATTACATCAGCAATTTCTAGCATATTCTCAATGCAAGTGTTCACTTAAGACACTTACAAAAATACAGATCAATCTGACAATTCAACAAATTAAATAACAATTAAAATTTAAAATAGGGAAATGGAAATTTAATCTGCCATCATGTCATTTTCTCAGTATCATACCACTCATGTCTTCTCATTATTATACACACATTCCATCATTTCACTATCATACCACTATTGTACATCTCCTCAGTATCATTCCACTCATATCATCTCTTCAGTATCATACCACTCATGTCATTTCTTCACTATCATACCACTCATGTCATCTCTTCACTATCATACCACTCATGTTATCTCCTCTGCATCATCATATTGCTGCTCGTGTCATCTCCTCAATATCAAACTGCTCATGTCATCTCCACAGTATGACACAGCTTATGTCATCTCTGCTTATGCCATCTATATCAAGCCACTCAAGTCTATCTCCTGAGTATCATAACACTCATGTCATCTCTTCAGTATTATACCACTCAGGTAATCTCTTCAGTATCATTCCACACATATCCAGCTAATTAGTATCAAACTCTTCATGTCATCTCTTTAGCATCATACAACTCATGTCCATCTCCTCAGCATCATTCTACTCATATCATCTCTTCATTGTCATACCACACATGTCTATGTCCTCACTATATTACCATTCATGTTATCTCTTCAGTATTTATACCACACATGTTATATCTTCAGTATTATACAAGTCATATCATGTCTTCAGTATCATAACACTCATTTCCATGTCCTCAGTATGATATCAGTATACGAATCATGTCCTTCTACTTAGTAAACCATATCTATTAAGCAGTCATTTATTGTACACCGTGTCTATCAAGCCGTCATTTATTGTACACCATGTCTACCAAGCCGTCATTTATTGTACACCATGTCTACCAAGCCGTCATGTATTGTACACCATGTCTACCAAGCCGTCATGTATTGTACACCATGTCTACCAAGCCGTCATTTATTGTACACCGTGTCTATCAAGCTGTCATTTATTGGATACCATTTCTATCAAGCAGTCATTTATTGGATACCATTTCTATCAAGCAGTCATTTATTGTACACCATAATAAAACATCCTTCATTATTTAAGTTTTAATTCCTTTTAACTTTCCTGATCTGATAGGTCTTCACATTCATAATTATTCCTTTGATTTAAAACCAGGTCCACTAATACTAATTATCAATTTGTCTAACACGATGTCCACACATCCCTAATTGTTCTTTTGTTTTTTAATATCACACTGTTCAATAATCTTTCATTTCTGTGATCTCACATCAAATCCACTAACTCTCATTATCATTTTCTCAGATTTAATACTATATCCACAAATCCTTGATTATGTCTATTTCTCTGATCAAAGACCAAGCCTCCAAATCCCTCATTATTAGTTTCTCAGATCTTACACTATGTCCACACATCTTTATTAGGACTATTTCTTTCATCAACAACCAAGTTCATCAGCCCTCATTATCAGTTTCCCAGATGTAACACCAAGTCCACAAATAATTCATTACGACTATTAATTTTCTTTCATTTAACACCAAGTCCACTAACCCTCATTATTTCTCTCATTCTGATTGGAGCAAATACTTCCTTAGTTTTGTACTACAAAACAGACCGTTTTGAGCGTTCAGTTAGCCTACATGCTTAACAGCTGGGCCACCAGAAATAGAGACTAGAATCTTTCAGCCAGAAAGAGTTCTGGAATCCACTTGACCCTTATGGGTTCTTTGATAGGCTGTAAGGGATTTAATCGTGCCGCGGCTCTGTCATCTGGGCGCTAATTTGGCGATTAAAGCAGCTAAATACGCACAGCTGCCAGCCGAACGCGGTGCCGGGTAGTGTGAAAATCTATGCCGGCAATCGACCTGGAACGCACCTTGTCCCTCGCTGTGAGTTTGTGCCGTACTCCGCTCTAATAGGAAATATCCAAAGCTTCCGCGTGGCCTTCGATTCTTAGCTCTTGGTCGGTAAATGCACACGGCTCTAATTTGCCAAGGAGGTGTATCCGAAATCAATGAATTTTAAACGTGAGACGATGGGATCTTAGTCAGACCGAACTCAACCCAAATCTCTGTCTCAGCAGCTTTCTACGTTCCAATCTCAATCTCCTTATTATTTTTTTTTTAAATGTCTTTCGACACTCCCTACTTTTTTCTCTCTCTCTCAGTTTAGTCCTCACTCTCTCTTTCCTCCCAATTTCAACCATCATCTTGTCTCCCGTTCTTATCCTCCCTCTCTCGATTTCTCCCTCCTTCCCTATCTTTCACTCTCTCTCAGATACGTTTTCTTTTCTTTCTCCCTGTCTTCCTTCCTCTCCCCCTCTCTCTTTCCCACCTCTTAAACATCATGTTTTTACCATATCTCCTAGTATCTATTCTTTCCAGATTTTCTCTCTTAGTTTTCGAAGTTTTCCTTTTGACTTATGATTCTTATAGATCCGCTTTTTTTTTAAAAAAACAACAAAAAAAACTACATTGAAAGATTTTCCTCAAGTACCAAGAGGTTTTTTACGGGAAATCTTTAGTTTCTCTCTTTCTTCTTTATCTCCTCTGTCTCATCACATCTCTCTCTCTCTCTCTCTCTGGTTATCTCCCCCTGTCTCATATCTTTCTCTATTTTCTACTTTCGCCACTTTCTCTCTTCCTCTTGTGCTCTCTCTCTCTCTCTCTCTAGTTATCTCCCCTGTTTTCTACATTATCTCTAACTATAGGAGTTATGAGCTAGCATTTGTTTTTGGACATGTTGTCCATTATCTGTGTGTGTGTGTGTGTGTGTGTGTGTGTGTGTGTGGTGTGAGTGAGTGTGTGTGTGTGTGTGTGTGTGTGTGTGTGTGTGTGTGTGTGTGTCTAGTTATCTCCCTTGTTTTCTACCTGATCTCTAGCTATAGGAGTTATGAGTTTCCATTTGTTTTTGTTGTCCATCATCTGTCTATCTGAGTGTGTGTCTCTCTTAGTTACCTTGATTCGTTTCTATTCTATCCAATCTCTTTTGTTTTTTCTGTGGGTTGTCTCCCGTTTTATTCACTGAAATCCCTTCCTCTCTACTTTAACTTAAATGTGCTGTCTCTCTATATCGTAACACCATCTGGCTATCTTTACTGTTTTATCTCGCTCTGAATTCTCGCCCTCTGACCTCTCTCTGCTTCTCTCCATGATGTTTCTTTCTCTTCCCGTTTCTCTCTCTGTCTTCTCTCCTCCCCCCCCCCTCTCTCTTGTCTTCTCTCTTCTCCCCATTTCTCTCTCTCTCTCTGTCTTCTCTCCCCTCTCTCTCAGTTTCTCACTCTCTCTCTCTCTGTCTTCTTTCCCTGTTTCTCTCTTTCTGTGTCTTCCTTTCTCTCCCCATTTCTCTCTGTCTCTGTTTTTTATGTGTCTTCTCTTCGTGATTTCTGTTTTTATTTTTAATAAAAATTTACATCTTTATCACTCTTTATTTCTGGCGCCCTCTTTCACATTTAATTATTCCTGTAACTATCCTTCTAACCTTCTTCTATTGTTTCCATACCTTTCTATTTCCTGATTTCAATTTATCTGACTCCGTTTCAGTGTGTCTGTAAATGTTAAGAAAATCAACAAAATAGTAAATACATGACACGAGGAAAAGTTTAAGTTGAAATTTAAAATCGTGAGTTATGCATACCTCTTAATTAGAATATGTTAGCATGCGTTTATTAACTTAGATTTATGTAAATTTAAATGTATGCACACTGACAACAGAATTGGGGTAGGTCTGCAATCAAAGCCTGGCCAGCTAAGAGTGGGAGCTAATGAACAAGGGGAAAAATAAAGAGAAGGCTGATGGAGAGAGAGATGTAAGCGAATGAACAAAAACAGTAAAGTTAAAAAACAATTGCGATGCAGACGATAATTGAGCGCTTTTTATTATTTCAAATGCTCGAATCGCTTTACAATATTTATACTTAAAAACACACAACACTTAAAGCACACAAGTCCCTCACACAAACTTAAAGACACACAAGTCCCTCACACAAACTTAAAGACACACAAGTCCCTCACACAAACTTAAAGACACACAAGTCCCTCACACAAACTTTAAAACATACAAGATCCTCATGCAACATTTAAAAACACACAAGTTCCTATTGTTAACTACTTCAGACAAAAGAAAACCAAAGATGTTAATTATTACAAAATAAAAAAGAAATATCTATAGGAAACAAATAAACATATATAACAAGTTAATGTATTTAATCAAATAAACGTGCATGAAATAAACTTTTAAATGTATCGTTAAAAACACATTGACACAGAATAAACTACTTGAAGCTGTAAAATAGTGTGTTCAAAGAACCATCTCCAAAAGGACCATGGTCTCTTTGTATTTCAGTAAACGGCAGCACATTCCAGAGGGACATGAACGTTGTCTGTCATACGCCTTCAGTTTCCACAGAATGTGGACAGAATGTATGAAGAGCGCAGTAGTGGATACATTTGTGAGATCACATAGGTATTTCGGGATACAGCCAAACAGTAAAGCATAACAAAGAGAAGGGATCTTGCGCTGTTTTCTGCTCCAAACAGGCAGCTAGTGAAAGAGAGAGTGGGTGGGCGCTGTTTTCTGCTCCAAACAGACAGCTAGTGAAAGAGAGAGTGGATGGGCGCTGTTTTCTGCTCCAAACAGGCAGCTAGTGAAAGAGAGAGTGGGTGGGCGCTGTTTTCTGCTCCAAACAGACAGCTAGTGAAAGAGAGAGTGGGTGGGCGCTGTTTTCTGCTCCAAACAGACAGCTAGTGAAAGAGAGAGTGGGTGGGCGCTGTTTTCTGCTCCAAACAGGCAGCTAGTGAAAGAGAGAGTGGGTGGGCGCTGTTTTCTGCTCCAAACAGGCAGCTAGTGAAAGAGAGAGTGGGTGGGCGCTGATGAAAAAAATAAAGAAAAGATGACTGGTGAACAGAATGAAGAAGACAGAGATTGCTGGTGAGCAGAATGAAGAAGAGAGAGATGACTGGTAAGCAGAATGAAGAAGACAGATATTACTGGTGAGTAAAATGAAGAAGAAAGATATGACTGGTGAGTAGAATGAAGAAGACAGAGATGACTAAACAGAATGAAGAGGAGAGAGATGACTGGTCAACAGAATGACGAAGAGAGAGATGACTGGTCAACATAATGCAAAAGGAAGAAATGCGTAGTGAACAGAATAAAGAGGGAGATAACTGGTGAACAAAAAGACGGGGGAGGGAATATGAAACGAAACAAAAGAGCGAAAACAAAAAGAACAAAAAAGAGTGAGAGAGGCCGGTAAATAGAAATGAAAATAGACAATCTGAAGAACAGACATAAAGAGAGTAGAGGGGATTAATAAACGGAAAGAACGAAAAAGAAAGTGCTGATAAAAGAAAGTAAGAAGACTTAAGAACAGAAATGAAACAAGTTAAGAGGACCTAAGAATAGAAATAAAAATTAAGAGTACTGACGAACAGAAATGAAAAATATAAGAAGAGTGGTAAAGGAAAAGATTCGTAATTGCGAAAAGTGCCTTTGTAAACTCGAGGAAGGGTTTTGTTTTCTCTAAATTCAAAGTTTACAGCGGTCTCTTTTTAAATAATAAAAAAGCCAAATAAAATTTATTTTGTCACTTTTATACAATTTCTATAAAGAGTTTGTTGAATAATTCATTTCCTTATTAGTTTTAAAATATCTTCTTTATTTCAGACACTTTTATAAAATATCACATTTTTGTAAAGAGTTGGTAAATCATTCTTTTTCTTGTAAAATATAAAACAAATAACAAATACATGCCGCTAAAATAAAGAGAATTAAGAGAGAAGAAAAGATTTCCATCTTCCTTGTTCGAAAATAATTTAGTTTCTGTTTCTATTGTATTGACTGATTTTCTTGATGTCAATCCAGAAGTCCTTACCATAATTTTTGTCAAGTCTCAACGGAAGTCTCGCTCGACAGGGTGTGGCTTAAACGGGTATAGTCTGTAGATTCCTGTCAATATCATTGATTATAAAAAAAATATATTGATTATTTTAAGATACTGTAGCAAAAAATGTATTGATTCTATAAGGTGTACAAAAGTATATAGATTTTGTGAGATATTGTACAAAAATTACTAACTTGTCGGGTTTTGTTCAACAGTGTACTTCGAAACCCGTTCGACTGTATGATATAGAATGCGTTGAACGTTAAATACTAGTCTCTGATTCTATACTATGTTAATATTTCAGTTTTTCCTTTGCATTCCATCCTTTCTTTTGGGAAACATTCTAACGCTGCCATTTGAATTGCAACAAATCGAGTGCTGCCCCCCTTGGAGCTACAACAAATCGAGTGTTGCCCCTTGGAACTGCGTACAGATTTATTTGTTCCCAGCCATCCCACCTCTGCTAATGATGCTTCTGGTTGACGCGCCAACGGAAGTAGTCCACAATTTACATTTCCCGAAAGCCTATTAAGACTTCCGTTTTACCGCCTTGTTCTGCCTTTGGTTCTTTATTCGATCTGGAAATTTTCACAGTCTTCAATGTCGAAGCCAGGCATTAATAGCAACTAATAATTCGTCCCTGGCTCTTGTTTTGTGCGCACGATGACAGCCGAACTTTCATCGCTTGCTTCCCCTCAGACACAGAGTGGACACGTGACTTTGACATCATTGATGATGGCCAGAAAGTATGCTTTAATATCTACAATCACAGACGTATACAAAACAAAAGTCATGAACTGTGTCATAAATCATGTAAAAGATAAAACTGGACTAAAATTAATGCATGAGTATTATTACATAATTAGCATCATTATTGAATTGGTTTCATTACTTAATTAGCATCATTGCTAACGTATCGTGGATGAGACTTGAAAGAATACTGCATCCCTACTATAATTTATAGAGACATTCATGCTAAAATGTCTTGCACTAACAGCAACAATCATATCGTCTGTGGCTTTATTTCTGGTAAGAATCTCTGGCCTGACATAATGAAAATCAGCTAAATAGGCATTGCATGCAAATCTTTTCGTTAATCATTGACAAGAAATTATATTATCATTAATCACACAAGATCCCAGGACAGAAAGTCCTGTTTAGACGTCATTAATCATCAGGCATAAAGCCTAAAGCAATCATGTGTTGGTGTCAATGACCACACAAGGACTTAGGAAAGGTCATCTGTTGACGTCATTACTCATCTAGGCATGCCGCAATATATTCTGCATTGACATAATTATTGACATATAACATCAAATCCTATGTTGCTGTCAGTGATATTTAGGGAGACACAAGAAATTTTCCATTGATTTCAAGGATATCTGCGTACGTTCCATTCATATCATATTAAAATTTGGACTGACTCATATGATCATTATTAAAAATTAGAGAATGACAGGTGGAAAATTAAAACAAATGAATTGCTAGAAACATAAATGAATTTGTATATTGGAAGGCTTGATTACAAGTCACATTGCGAGTGAAAATTCGAGCATCATTTAGCAAATTACCTTGATCATTGGCTTTTTTTTAATGAGTACTTTGGTGTCAGTTTCGTGAACGCGACAATGCAACACAAAGCTGGTCATGTGAAAATACCGGCTCACTCAAAAAATCACGTGCTCGAAGGTCAAGGACGCTTTGATGGATACATAGAATTGGAAAAAAACTACTGCATGCTTGAAGGGTCAAGGACGCTTTAGCGTCGCTCCAAAAACTCCCACGTGCTCGAAGATGCTTTAGCGTTCGCCACAGACGGATAGAACTGGAATAATATATATATATATGATATTTTCTGAATGTAAATATATAATATCTCTTTCTACTCTTTGATATGGATTATACAACTGCTCCTCGCTCTCTCTTCTCTTATAGATTATATTATGTAATCTATTTGAGACAGAGAGTGGAGAAACAGAGATCTATATCTAATAGTTAAAATACTGAACTGTCTTTATGTGTGTGCATGTAGTTCTTTGTATAATGAATGTGTGTGTTTGTGTATTATAATGAAACTCTTGCTTGGAATTATGCCTCTTTAATTGAAAATGACCTAACTTCCTTATTTATATTTAAGTGAGAATGCATGTGTGTGTGTGTGTGTGTGTAGATAGTAAATAGTACAGAGAGAAAGACTGTATGAGAGTGTGATGCCAAAAAATGCAAAATCATCCTATAAATAAATTTAATTTATTATTGTTTAATAAATAAATATAAATTCACTGACTAAAGTTAAGCAGTTTAAAGAATATAATTCTGCATTTATACATGAAAAGCAAGCACTCTCTGTTTTGAACTTCTATGTAAGAGACCACAAGTAGTGTCGGTCATCCACTTTTACGTAATCAAGGCACTAATGAACTAACCCGACGTGTTCTGACATATGCCAACAGGACATGGGGGGGGGGGGAGGGCCTTGCTCACTAAATCGGCGAGCCGATCAATGGGACTCTACGTAAAAACATACCTTTAAGTTTCCAAAGCAGAGTGCATGATAGGAAACTAAAGACAATGAATTTTGATGAACTAAACAGATTGCTACAAGTACCCCCAAATAACTTAACATACCCGCTGGTCTGATGCCGAGTCATCATGGATAATGCCTTATTGTTCTGCCTGTCATCGAGAAAAGCAAACCTGAGAAGTATATATAGTCAGTCTGGACTGTAATGCATCACGTGCAGAGAATAAGTCCCAAATTTTGCTGGTTTGTTTTGGTCAAGAGCAGAAAGGTATGTCTGTAAAAGTATTAACTTGTGCAAACTAAATTCTTATTGTGAAAAGAATGCTTAAAATACTTTCCATGTAAATCTAATTGTAACATTTTGTACACTTCATTTTTTTTTCTTCTTAAAGAGAAACACGTTGAATGTAAATATATTTTTCTCTTATGTAAGCTTCTCATTAAGTGAGACAATAATTTCTTCGACTGTTGGAGTCAGAAAATGTATAACTGAAATGAAATGAAAAAATAAAATGTATAATTAAAAGTATGAGAAGAATAAAAGCAAGTTAGAATTAAAGCATATTGTTAGAGAGCTGACACATGTGCTGATTATTCTTTCGGTGTTACAAACCAGCCTCAGAGCTCAGGAACTGGAGCTGCAGAGTCTCAGAGTTACAGAACTTTTCCTCAGAGTCAGCCCAATTTTCAGCCTCACAATTAGAGTGTGGAATCCAAAGTCTAGAGTCTGCTGGTGGAAGTTTAGAGTTTGCAGTCTGATGGTTGATGCCTGCAACTCTAAGAAATTCTTGAGTCCCAACGATAAGGAGAACGGAGCATAAGGCTGTGTCATCTTGCCTGCTACCCTTCCTTGTTCCCCTGTGTGGAAAGTTCATGACTCTAGTGTGACACTCTTGTGAACAGTGAGAGCCACTTTTGGACTTGCACCTATGTGGTGAACTGAACTATTCATTCAGTGTGTGAGTGTTTGAACTGAGTCTGTGCATCACCTTGTATTCGGACCGGTGCCAGATCAGTGCACCACGATCAAAATCTCTATGCTTCTTTGGCCGCATGAATAATCAGGTGAATTCATGTCCTGCTCTTAGTGTCATTGTCTGTACTGTTTTTCTTTGATTATAACTGGTTGATTTCTAATTCATAACCTATTGTCAAGTTATTTTCAATGTATGAACTTATATCAGAGACTATTCACATTATGAACAATAATTAGCGAAGGTCTATGAACTGTTGGTCTAAATGACTTGGTAGAAGTATTGAATGATATTAGCTAATTTTGAAACTAAACTTGTATTTGATGCCTTGTGATATCTTATGTAAGTTTCATGTATATAATTTTATTGATTGCTTTCTTTATATATTACATTAATAAAATTGATTGATTTTCATCTTTCCACTTTTGACTAATTAATTAAAAGGAAGTAGTATGTGGGGGCAGATTATAACTTACAAGATTAAAGTCAGTCACGCATACTTTGGGAAAGATCCTCTTAAGCTAGATATGGAGAATGTGTGAGTGGGGTGAGAGAGAATTCCAAGAACCTAGCATTATCAATAATTGCAGGAGGATAATTTGCTCTGTACGAGTAACACTTAGAAACAGGATAATTAGTGAATTATTGGTTTCTAGGGCTTGACTTAGTCTCTCTGGCTGCAAGGGACAAGACCCTGTTGACAGGTGAATTAAATAGATCATAAAATAAGAGCTATCGTTAATCCACCCATTGGTAAAAGAACGTATCACTTTCACAGAGAGAAAAGGAGGTCTATTATTTGTAATATTCATGAGAGAGGCATACATTAAAAAAATTAGAGAGATTATACACACATCCTACTGTATAAGGTGCTAGGTCGCTCACTGGTTCTTCAACCAATATGCATGGACATTGTTCAACATTTTTTTCAAACGGGTTTACCCCATTTCTAATTGCAACTTAAGGGGCACCACTCTGATTACATCAATTATCAACCGGGTTTACCCACTAATCACGCATTCTTAGGTCAGTTTGACATTTCCAGATATATGTTTAATGGACAGTCTATTCAAAGTTGGAATATATCTCCCTAAATCTGTTTATAGACCTGGTCAATTATATGTCGCCTTATCAAGGGTTCGACAGCCTTGCGATGTCACAATTAAAATTTCTTGGAAAACTGTTGAGTGGTAATGATTTAACATTCACTAAAATGTGGTTTACAAAGAAATATTTTCCATGTAAGTACATAAGAAAGCTAATATGATTGGGATGTATTGATCCTGTCAAACGACACTTTTCTTTCTAGTATATACATAAAATAGAAACACATTGATCCCGTCAGACGAAATGTTTCTTTCTAGTACATATATAACATAAAATCATGTCCAATAGCTTAGTCATTGCAGATATATAAATCTGTTTTAATCTCAGTTAATAAAAAGTACATTTTCAGTTCAAGATAAATCCACCAATAAAATGCAATTTTAGTATATGCATTTTAAGTATTTAGTTTATTAAACAATTATATGCTGCAAACTTAACATGCACACATTTCATTTTTTGCCGCGTGTTAGATTCGAGATTACATGTTTGCAACGCAAACAAAAAATAAAGTATTGCGCATGACCAGGCAAGAGAAACGGAATATGAAGGGTTTACATTACTGAATACCTTTGCCAGTACATAAGATTTCTCCGGGTATTTGTAAGGTGTAAAGCGTGACTTGGCAACTTTTTGCATGTTCGAAAACCGGAACTTGCCCAAGGCATTCTGACCTCTAAAAAGTCTGTAGTGATATTTAAATACACATATTTATAGATTATAAACATAATTATTTATATATCACGACCGTTTGTTATAGTCTGAATAACTATACACACATGTATTATAACTGTTGGGCTTTATATATTTATTACATCCATTTGCATAGCTAAATATTTATACGTTACATCCATTCATAATTGGTAATTTGGTGTATAATCCTTGAAGTTCCTGGAATCAGTTGAAATTAGCAGGCAAATCGGGTCATACTTGCTCGGTTTATAATTATCCTTGTCTTTGTGACAGAGAGCCGTCCTATCGGCGATGTTTTCCTATCATCATTAGCAGTAACAGGCATGTTGCAAAAGCGAGCAGAAGCAGTGGCTTTCACTGCACTGGGGGTCGGTAGGTGTGGAGCGAGTTCCAGCGGTTGTCTGACTTTGTTGCGTTACCCATTGTGCTTTCCTTCATTTTGTGGCGCGACCTGTCTCACTCTTGTCGTGCTTTCTTTCTTTTTTTCTATTTTACCTTATTGTTTATTCACCTCAGATGAACGTCATTTGCATTTTCCTAGCGAAACGTTGCCCTCGTTATAGTCAGTGCTGTGAACAGTCATGGAAGAAAAAAAATTTACCGTGTTGATGGCGGAAGTAGTTTATCATGCCGCCGACTTCGTTCAAAGCCAGCATGCCACTCAGGCATACTGTCTGCTGTTCTTTTAGTGACTATTAACATGAATCCAAGAGTTATCTTTTCCTTGATTACTGTTAACATGGGTTCCAGGGTTCTTTTCTAAGAGTACTTCTAGAGTTCTCTTTTTTTTTATGATAATAGCACGAGTTCTCTTTCCCATGAATTCAAGAGTGTTCTTTCCACAAATAGGTTTCTTCTCATGAAAACTGTTAGCATGTGTTTAAGAGTTTTATTTCTATGATTACTAATATTTACATGACAATTCTTTCATTTATAGGATTCTATATGCACTAGACATATTTCTTACTGTTAGCATTATGTTTACTGAGAATTCTTAATGTTTATATATATGTATAAATGACTTTCTTGAACAAATAAGTCAAATAGCATGCGCATAACCATAGCTGTTATAAAAATAGATTTTTGTGGCCAAGTTCCGGCTTTCATAGCTCAGGCTATAATCTTACAACAGATTGCTCGAATTTAATATCGGTTTCTTAAGCTAAAATCCATAAATAGAAACATTGGAGCACACTGTGTAGTGCGTGGGTGTACATACATTTGGAGAAACTTTTTAAATCTTGTTTTAACATTTTTCTAATCAAATGATGTGACTGTCAATGTGATGTACCCATCGCTTTCTATCAAATGCCATTGGAGACAGACCTTAAAAGATAGTGGTTGTATGCTTTGTGGCTAAAAAAAATCATCCATAGATGTTTATGTATACTGATAAATGTCCTACCATTGACATCCCTGTACCAAAGTTATATCTTGATTATAAAAGAAAGTCAGCTACAATTGACAACCATAGAGATAAATCTTGATTATAAAAGCAAGGTGGTTACCATTGACAACATGTGATGCCAACACCACCTAGTTAATGGTTATTGTTATTATTATTAATTAATTAATTGTCCGTAACTAATTACAAGTGAAGAGATTCTTAATTTATTATTAATAATTTTCCAGCAGAGCATAGTCAATGACAGTGAGTTTCCATCTATGGCCTTGACCCAATGAAGGCACACATTCCCCAATGAGATCGATGGCTACATACCTAAAACGAACGTCAATCATTGGGGTTTTACCTAGCAGAATTGAGCATTCCGTCTTTCTATTCATTCGCTGACAGATATCAGATATCTGGCAGTACCGAATGATGTTCTCCATCATACCTGGCCAATAAAACTCAGTTTCCACATGAGCAAACATATTTGCTTGGTTCTAAATGACTGGCAATGGGTGGGTTGTGAGGCAAATGCAACAAGATCACTCAATAGCTCAGGAATACCACCAGCTGACTACTATCAGTTCATTCATGTTTACAAATCAAACAACCATCCTTCCAGCAAAACTCAATAGCTTTGCCAGAAGATTTAGACATGTATATATGATCTCGAGAGTTTGGTCTTCTCTCAACATTTCTCTAGAGAATTGTTTGTCAGTTGTGTGCTCTGAGCAGGGCTTTTCCCCTTCAGGTTCAGTCTGACAGTCAACAGTTGTGTTCTTTAAATCTGAACCATTGGATAATAAAACTACTCATCCAGTGGGAAATGGTTTGGATTGCATCATCAATTTCTAGCATATTCTCATGTGTTTACTCCATGTCTAACACTTATAAAAATGTCATTATAAGCAGTGCCCAAGGTTGATCCACTTCGACAATTTAACAATTTGATATAACAATTAAAATTAGGGACAGGCAAATTTACTCCACCACATAACCCTATACCAGAGTTATATCTTGGTTATAAAAGAAAGGCAGTTAAAAAACACCAAGTTACTGATAGGTACCCAGTGACAATGTTGTCTGCTTCAAATACATATGCCTAAGTAAACCAGTCAAAGTAGAAAGTCAATGCAGCAATTCTAACCCATCTGATCATCTCACTAGCATATCTTTTTGATAATCCAACCTTACTTTCAAAGTATTCATGTTTATGTGAGATTCTAAAAATGACTAACATCTAATAAATGGTTCAAAACAAATATACTTTCTCAGTAACAAATTTACAAAGTCGGCAATTGACCACAGTAGCCTTGAGGATTTACAAACATTACCAACTTTAAGTAAGATCGGGAAAGTTGTGGATAACGAATCATGACCGTATATTAAATTGAGTTCAAGAGTTCTTTTTCCCATGACTTTGGTATATTCTGAGTTCAAGAGTTCTTTTCCCCATGACTTCAGTATTTTCTGAGTTCAAGAGTTCTTTTCCCCATGACTTTATATTCTGAGTTCAAGAGTTCGATCAATACCAATATACCTACTTTTTATACTAATTCAAAAGTTTTTTCACTTGCATGGCAATTGCTAGCACCAGTTCAATAATGCTCTTTTTCGCCCAAGACTATTCTTAAACTACTTCAGTAGTTTCAGTAGTTTCAGTCCTCTGAGACTATCCAAACTAGTTCCAACATTCTTTCACTTCATATCTACAACCAATACTAGTTAAAGAGTTTTACATCCTCTCACAAAAACTACTATTGACACCGGCCTTTCGCTTCCTTGATCACTGCTAATACATACACTAGTTCAAGGCTTTCCTCACAGCACTAGTTCAAGGCTTTCCTCACTCACTTGTAAAGCTACTATAAGCACTAGTTCAAGGCTTTCCTCATGACTTGTAAAGCTACTATAAGCACTAGTTCAAGGCTTTCCTCACTCACTTGTAAAGCTACTATAAGCACTAGTTCAAGGCTTTCCTCATCACTTGTAAAGCTACTATAAGCACTAGTTCAAGGCTTTCCTCACTCACTTGTAAGGCTCAAACGCCGTTTTTTTCGTACTGCCATTACAATTTTTAATGCTAGTTAATGATTTTGTTCACTCACATGCAAGACCACTATTGACACTTATCAAGAGGCTTTTCATCTTCCAGTCTTGTCTTAAAACGCGACTTCAAAATCTAGAGTGTGCACTTTTCCCAGATAAACGTTGTATGAATGGAGTCTGAGTGATATGAATTGGAGTCTAAGTGATGTGAATTGGAGTTTAAGTGATATGAATTAGAGTCTGATTGATGTTAACTGGAGTAAGTGATATGAATTGGAGTTTGAATGATATGAATTGGAGTCCTGGTAGATGTGAACTGGAGTTTGAGTACTGTGAATTGAAGTATGAGTGATATGAATTAGAGCATGAGTTATATAAACTGGTGTTTGAGTGATATAAACTGGAATTTGAGTGATATGAATTGGAGTATGCGTGATATGAAATAGAGTATGAGTGACATAAACTGGTGTTTGAGTGAAATAAAATGTGGTCTGAGTGATATGAACTGGATTTTGAGTGATTTGAATTTGGAGTTTGAATTATGTGAAATGGAGTCTGAGTGATATGAATTGGATTTTGAGTGATGTGAAATGGAGTTGAGTGATATTACTTTGCGTTTGAGTGATATGAACTGGACTGTGAATGGTGTGAACTGAAGTTCGAGTGATATAAACTGGAGTTTGAGTGATGTGAACTGGAATTTGAGTGATATTAACTGGAGTGAGTGATATGAATAGAGTTTGAGTGATGGGAACTGAAGTTTGAGCTGTCGTGTTTATATGCGTGGATCCATGACTGCTGTTAACGTGAATTAAGCGCTCTCTCATTTCGTGTGTTTTAATTTCTTTTAAAAATATTCATTCGTGCCTAAGTGAACTCAAGTGTTCGTGGGATTTTTCCCTAATTTTTGTTGCACTCAGATTGACGTTAGACCAAAGTACTGACATATGTTTAACCTCTGTCAGTCATTGCCACTGTACCTTTGTACTCAGTAGTAGTCACTATTCCACTTATCCAATTCCATTTCATTATGTCAATTATTATGAGTCACAGGCCATGATATTTTTAAAACTCTATATAATCCTAAAAGGCACCGACAATGTAGGGGTCAACTATTTGTACAGAGCAGTAGAAATGGAAGCGTAAAAGTCCAGTACATAGGTCTTTGTAAATGCTGCCAAAATCTTTATAAATATTTTGTATCTTCTCTACGGTAGAGAGGAAGGAATAATCTTAACCAGATTTCATTTATATGATGTTAACATGATTGAGTATGTTGTATTTTCCTATGACAAAGAAATTATGATAATGAAATAAATTAATAAAATAATAATAAATAATAAATAAATAAAAGAAATTATGATATTGAATTTTGCATATGATTTACCTTTGTATTCCTTAAGTATAGAAACATTACGGGTCTTGTCTCTAACTTATAACAAGGAAAATTTTTCGTGATAAATTGTCCTTATATCTCTTTAAGTGTGTAGACATAGCAGGTCATGTCCCATCTTATAATGGGTTCACCGACAAATGCGCGCCGACAAAAACGCGATGGACAAAAGCGCGACGATGCGTTCTGTCCCTAACCCTAACTCTAACCCTAACTCTAACTCTAATCCTAACCCTAACTCTAACCTAACTCTAACCCTAACCCTAACCCTATCGCGCATTTGTCGGGTCGTGCTTATAATGAGATAAATTAATATGATATTTTAATGTTCAATGATTACGGAGGCATGTAAGATTATATTGTCTTTGTTTCTAAACATGTTGAATTTTTACTTAGGTTTATACAATAAAACTGACATAGATATTTTTGTCTTATGAATATGCGTATGTATTAAAACCGACATAGAATTTTGGTCTTGTGAATAGATATTCGTTTCGTATTATGGTGGAAGCTTCATTGTAATGTTTGAAATTTACTCCTAATAGAGTAGATATTAACAGGATGGTTAATATCTCAAAAGGGGGGGGGGGGGGTTGGTGGGGTAAAATTGCTTATCTCTACTTTTAGACTTGGTTGTTATATAAATGGTTAAAATGATGAAGTGACCCAACCCTGGGCACTCCTTATAATGGATTTTTGTGTCAGAGTTGAGGTAAACAACTCGAGTTGAGAATAAGCTAGAAATTGCTGATGCAATCCAAACCAGTTCCAACTGGATGAGTAGTTTTTATTATCCAATGGTTAAGATTTATGAGAATGTGACCAGTCAAAAGTTTACCTGCTGTAATGTAGTGTAATGGCGCACATCAGGATCATGTTTTAAATTTCTGCAATCTGTACTTTTATTTTCGTTTCTCATTATAATTCCTTTTAACAATTAATTTATCTGATTCTTTATTTAAACGAAAATAAAAGCATCATAGTTTAAACTTGTTATAATATTTACAAGAAACATAATTCAACATATTCAAAAAGTAAATGTTAAAAATCAGTTACAACGCAATCGGACATACCTTTCTTCCAGTTCTAACCATGAGCCGTGCATGGGACCCCAAAGATGTGTAAAAGAGTGTAGAGAAGTAGTAGTAGTAGTCACGTTAACTTCCCTCCTGGTTGAGCGTGGTTTTAAGGCTTTCATCAGAGATGTTCTCACCTTTGGAGGCGCTCCACCAGGGCATCGCATCCTTCACTTTTTTTCCAGGGTGCGGGCATGTCGTCGTGTTCGTCATTGTTATGCTTTGGGTGATTCTTAGACGTTTGTGCGATGTAATTTTTTTTTTTTTAAAAATAGAAGTTAAATAGAGTTAGTCACTCCAGCACTGTTGGTGTTATTTCGGAGGCGCTGGAAAGAGAAAAAAAAAAAATCCAGTAATTGCCGGTGTATGTCCGTGGCTGACTGATCCGTGTGTACTTCTACAGAGCACAAGGGACCTCTCATCGAGTTTCAGACTCTGGCGATTTCTTCCCCCGTGATGTAGTCGTACTCCGGAAAGAAAAAAAGAAAGAAAAAAAAATACTGAAAACTATATTCAATACCGTGTCCCTCTGTGGTGCGTTGGTTCGTTGTACTTAGTCCGCCATCGGTTTCCGTTCTGGGGACGTCCAGGATGCCTTGGCAGCTGGTGTAGTTGGTTGTAGGTGTTGAACAGCCACCATATGTAGAGAATGTTGTTGTTGTTGTCACGTTTTCTTTGCTCCTGGTTGAGCGTGGATGAAGGTTTTCATCAGCGATGTTCTCACCTTTGGAGGCGCTCTACCAAGGCTCCGCATCCTTCACTTTGTCCAGGGTGCGGGAGGGGCCGACTCGCGTTGGTCGTCTCGTCGGGTGGGGAGAGGAATTTTTGTTGTTGTTGTTGTTTTTTGTTTTGTTTTTTTTTTGTTTTTTTTCTTTTCATTTTTTCATTTTTTTGTTTTTTTTTGTTTTTCCTCTTGACTTCTTTGCGGAGCCACTCTCCTCTTGGTACTATTATTGTATGGGTAGTGCTGTGTTGAATTTCGGGTCTGGGTTTGCATTTGGTTATGTGAAGTTTGTTATATGGAGCTTATGGTGTTTGTATCAGTTAGGTATTTTTCCAGTGCTTTGTGTATTGTTTTTTGGTGTTTTGCTGGAGGATATAGGATCGTGTGTTCCGTGTAGGGTAACTCTAGGTTTGTAATCACCTGTTTCAGTTTTTTCCTTTCCTCTGCGTATTGTATGCAGCTTGTGAGGAAATGGGTGATCGTGTTGTCAGTGTGACATGTATAGCATCTTTTCGTTTGGGAATTAGGGTGGCGTGAGAGTCTTGTTGTTTTTAGTCTTAGCCTACTGATTGCTTGGTATGCCAGCTTATTCTTCGTTGCCGGTGGGAGGGGTGTGTTGGGCTTTTTAAAAATCTTATTAATCGCCGCTTGGATTTCCGTTGTATATATTGGTGTTGAGATGTTTTTTCCTTCTGTAGTGCCCCTCTTCGCCCCTTTATCAGCTGTTTTATGTAGAGAATTTTGAGTCTGCTCTTTTATGTGTTTTCAGAGGTCATGGAAGTTTCTAGAATTTCTTAGCCTCTGGCTAGGACTTGTTTTTCTTCCTGTGCCTATTGACTTCATAGTTATGGCTGAATGCACGCACATAATAGACTGAGTGTGTGAGGTGCCAGAAGTATGCCCATGTTATGTAAGAATTAGTGACCTATAATCCTAACTCCCTTCATTTGTGGATGTGGGTCAGCGTTGTTTACGTCAAACCAATTCCACTCAAATCAAAATTTGATTTAAGAATTTGAAAAATTAGCAAAATTAATTAATATTAATTTAATTAATTACGTAATTAGCATTTTTCCGTCACACACTAAATAAAACAACTAATGTAAATACACTAAATAAAACAACTAATGTAAATACACTAAATATATTATTTTGATACTTTTTTTCACTTCATTAAAAAATAATTTATATGTTTTATCACTAGAATTAATTTTAAAATTTGCCATCGTTATGCATATAAACCACTAAACAATCAAAATATGAACAGATCTGTGAAAATAACTTTGGAGATATACATACAGGCAAACATCACGCAAAATTTCACAACAATAGTTACATTTATTACGGAGTTGATTCCGTTTCAGTGGGACAACGCAACATAAAATCTCAATTTTGAGAAAAACGACAAGAAAGGGAAATATGTCCTTATTTGAGAAGTTCATGTCTATATTTTGGAAACAGAATAAAGTCATAAAAACTAAGATTTGTGTAAACGGGATGAGTTAATGATCAGACTTCAGAGAAAATCAACAACAATCTAAACTTTAATCTGGTATTCGATTTTTTGCTGTTAATGCACTGTAGTACACCCCCCCCCCTCCCACCCACCCCACCCCCCGTAGTACACACAGAGAGAAATGTAGTTTGTTTTTTTTACAATAATAGAAAATGTAGTTTATTATAGTAACAGAAAAATGTACTTATACAATAATAAATGTCCTTAATTACAATAACAGAAAATGTAGTTTATTATAATAACAGAAATACAATTAAAAAATGTTCTTAATTACAATCACATGTAAAATGAGTTAATTTCAATAGGAGAAAAATATCGTTAAAACTGAAAATTCCAATTTATACCAAAATGTGCCCAAATATACTAAACCGCATACGCTGACCAGTCACATTCCCAAAGATGGAAATTGCCAAAATTCATGTCATAGAAAATGGTGAGTAAAATTATGCTTACCATTCGCCCCCTCTATGTTTACTAACCGTCTCGTGGACACTTTGCCAAAATTATAAACTGGTACCAAGTGAACCATTGAACAAAGCTGCCTAAAGAATAATGTCACTCTTAGAAAACAGTGATATATATCCTTGTGGTCTGACCTGATCTATAACTGTCGTACTCAAACCATTACAGTCAGGTAATAAAAATTACAATTCTCTTGCATTATTATGATCAGACTCCAGTTTAGGTTAACTTCAGATTAATTGTGGTCAGTTATTCAGACATTCCAGTTTGTTCGCAGTGATCTTCAGAGGTTAATGGTGGTTAGTTATTGACACATCTGTTTCTTTGCAGTGGTCTTTTGATCTTCAGGGGTTAGTGGTGGTTAGTTATTGACACATCTGTTTCTTTGCAGTGGTCTTTAGGTTAATGGTGGTCAGTCAATAGTGGTGGTCAGTCATTGAGACACTCCTCTTTGTTCGCAGTGATCTTCAGGTTAATGGTGGTCAGTCAAGAGTTGTATAGTTCACATGAAGTCAATCAATCATGCCATCTTCAACAGACAAAGGGAGATAAACTTGGTCATTTCGTTCCTCTGTTTAAACATTTCAACAGCTAGTTCACTTCAGTGCAGAAAAAATGTATACAACTAACTCAGCGTTAAATTGTTAGTTCACTTTAATGCACAATGTTGCCCTCTTTCAACTAACACAGCTTTAATTTGCTAGTTCACTTCCATACACAATGTTGCCTTTTCGGCGTTAAACTACTAGTTCACTTCAATACACAAAGAAAGTTGCCGTCTTTCGGCTAACCACAGACTCAAGTGCTTAGTGAGTGGCACTTGCGGTTGTATTCGGTTAGATTGTCACCTGGAGTGAAGTTTTGATACACAATAAAAAAAATAATATCCGTCCATCAAAAACAAATAGACTCATACATACAGATACATTATATTATATGGTGGATGAATTTGATTTCTATCCATCTCGTCTTTAAAGACTTGTGACAAAACTTTGTTTAAAGCAATAACAACAATATTCATCCTCATTATTTTCTAAGTTTATTTCGAATAAATATACCGAACCTATTCTTTGACAATCAAAGGTTTATAAGAGATCAAATTCCAACAAAACAGTATTATTCAAAGTGTTCACGAATGCATACATAAACAAAATAATAAATCAGTAAATTAAATATAAATCCAGTACTCCAGAAAGCAGTTTGGATTGAAAAGCAACAACAACAATAAGAAATAACCCCGCCTGTTCTGAACTCCGATCTAATGAGACCAGCTGCTATTGGAAAATGACTCCATATAATGTTTGGTAAAAAGTCAGTAGAAATTTGGAAAGACATTAAGAGAACACATTTTATTGGAAAATTAGTATATATTCCAAACTTTAAGAATTAGCTAAAATATTTCTAGTATAAATAGTAGGACCCAATGTTTAACAATACCTTTATTTCTTAATTATTACAGTGGGAGAGATTTTAATAAGAACAAAATAATAACAATGCAACAGGCAGTTTAAAAAATAAAAATTTACCCATTATTAATGTGAATATATTCTGTGGTTTACATTGAGCGCGCGCGCGTGTGTGTGAACTGAGAATCTTCACAGGCATTTAAAATATAAATAGATGAAGATTCATCGCTTGGGGGGTGGGTGGGGGGAACCGTATGCCGTCATTGCTTTAAAGCTTGCTGCCAGATGGCGTCAATCGGAGTGTGCTAGCACGTGCAAGCGCATGCGCACAGTGGGCGATTATTTTTTTTCAAGGAACAAATGAAGGCGGCATCAGGATAAAATTGACGTGAGGGAGGGGTGGAGAGACTCAGAAGGACGGGAAAATTAATTGCTAACTGAATACCTTAATTAAATTTAATGAATGGTCGTTTCTAAACAGGTGACACTGACAGACACACAAACGCACACTCTCACACACGCAGATAAACATGCATACAAATAGATATACACTAAACAATTCAAATACGAAAAGCACACACACGCACATTATATACGCATTCATAATGTCAATTTGAAGTTTAAACCAACCATTATTTTTCATAAAATCAACATAAACTTGAATCGCCAGGTTAATTTTAGCAAAAGTTAAAATAAAGAATGTGTAGGCTTATATAGCCATTTTCTAACATTCGAATAAACATTTCAGAATAAATGTACTATTATTTCAATTAAAGAAACAACAACAACAACAATGGTAATAATAATAATGGTGGCTTATAAGAGTGTTTATCTTTAATATAACAAATCTCATTCGCATTAATATGGCGTTGTGTGTGGGTCATTTGCACAAGTTATCTGCCTTATGTCCTGGAGTGCCCAAACTGTGGCAAGATACTGTGTCTCACTCAAAATAGTCTATGAGAATATATGTAAAAAATAAAATGACAGAAAAGACGAGAATGGCTAATTAAGGAGCCCCCAAAGAGTTATGACCCCTTACTCATACAACACTACATGAAATTACAGGGAAAGTCAATAAAGTTATTTAATCTGTTGCATTAATATGAAAAAGTTAGGGAAAAATTAAGTAAAAGGTGGCCGGTTGGAGAAAAGTACTATACTAATCATGAGGTAATTAACTATCTCCTGGTGGAAGAGAGAGTTCTTTGGCTGCTGATTTAAACTTATCTGGCTATTTTGATGAAGCTGGTTGGTGACGTGAGTCTTGTAGGACCTTTGAGTGGCTGGCACTACATATAGGTCTGTCCGTACAGCTTAGCTCATCTGCAGCTTGCCTGGATGCTGATAGCTTGGTAGTGCAAAGCTCGTTAGAAGCTTGGCGAATATGAGTCACGGAGTCTCAGTGTTCTGAAGTCTTAGAGAGCACTTGTAGTCACAGAATTCCAATCTGTAATAGTCGGTTACTCTTATCAAGTATACAGACCTAATTGGTTTCCAGCCAGAGAGATAGATAACTTTGTTATCTTCAGTCACAAAAGCATTCCTATGATATATATCTTCTCTCTTGTGTACGTGTTAGTTATAATTTATCGATGCAATTCAAAACATTATAAACCAAACTCAACGCACCATTTAGGAGTCGAACTGTTGTATCTTATGTATCATTCTTTCGTTTGTATCACTTCAACCTATTGTCTACGCCATTATATTTTGCGTCATCATATTTTGTGTCATCTTGTTTTCGAGATTGATACTTGTTGTCTGTACCATTGCACCCTGTTGTCTGTGTTAGTACATTCTTTCTGTTTGTCATTGCATTCTGTTTTATGAATATTTACGTGGTTTTTTTTAGTGTCATTACATTCTGTTGTATGAATATTTACATATTTTTTCAGTGTCATTACTTTCTGTTGTATGAGTATTCACGCATTTTTTCAGTGTCATTACTTTCTGTTGTATGAGTATTTACATATTTTCAGGGTCATTACTTTCTGTTGTATGAGTATTTACGCATTTTTCAGTGTCATTACATTCTGTTCTCTGTATCCTCACCATCAGTATCTTTATAATTCTTCTGAGTGTCTTCATCTTTTTATTTTCTATAAATCGTTACATTTAGTTGAATGTTGTTTATATTTTATTGTCTGTTTACTTACTTACAGTCTGTTGCATTTTATTGCTGGTTGTCATTATTTTTATTGTCAGGTGCATTACATCCTATTGTCTTGTACCATCCTCTATTGTCCGTGTTAACTGTAAGACTACATTCTGTTATTTGTATTATAACATTCTGTTTTTCGTCTGTGTAATTACATTCTGTTGCCTGCGTCATCATCTTTTGTTTTCTGTATCGTTATGTTCTGCTCTCTGTTGTCACCTTTATTGTCGCCTTCAATTTTTGTGTCGTTATATATTAAATGTTGCTGACATTATCTCTCTTTGACTTGGCTTTTTTCGAGTGTTATTTTGCTATATTTTTAGCATTGCAGTTTGTGATGAGAGGAGATAGGAGTTGTTGCTAAGTAAAAAAAATCATTAATTTACTATCCTAACGTGGCAGACCACACGTCTCGCCATACATTCAATCTGTAAGTAGGGTGGGGTTTTAAAGAATTTAATTGACTAGTAATTTGGCTTCTGAATCTCCAGTCCTAATTGTGGTGATAGATAAATGATAATGGCAATAAATAAATGATAACGGCAATAAATGATGAAGGAAACTAACGCTGTCAACCGCGAATCGACATTTTTTTGTCCGACATTGAACAAGATTACATCTAGCTCGCCATAACCTGTCCAAGATTACATTGTTACTCGCCATAACCTGTCCAAGATTACATTGTTACTCGCCATAACCTGTCCAAGATTACATCTAGCTCGCCACAACCTGTCCAAGATTACATTGTTACTCGCCACAACCTGTCCAAGATTACATTGTTACTCGCCACAACCTGTCCAAGATTACATTGTTACTCGCCATAACCTGTCCAAGATTACATTGTAGCTCGCCATAACCTGTCCAAGATTACATTGTTACTCGCCACAACCTGTCCAAGATTACATTGTTACTCGCCACAACCTGTCCAAGATTACATTGTAGCTCGCCATAACCTGTCCAAGATTACATCTAGCTTGCCATAACCTGTCCAAGATTACATTGTTACTCGCCACAACCTGTCCAAGATTACATTGTAGCTCGCCATAACCTGTCCAAGATTACATCTAGCTTGCCATATCCAATATTGTAAAAGATTACATCTAGTTCGCTATAACAGTCCAAGACTGCATCTATCTCGCCATAACCTGTCCGACATTGTACAAGATTACATCTAGTTCGCTATAACTTATCCAAGATTATATCTAATTCGCCATAACCTGTCCGACATTGAACAAGATTGAATCTTATTTGCCACAGCCTTCCTTGTAGTAGGCCTATATAAGATTATGAATAACTTTTCACAATCTCTCTAACATTGTACAAGATTTTGAAATGTCACAATCTGTTCGACAGTATACTAGATTAGATCTACTTCCCACACAACCTGCCCCACACTAAAATCTGAAGCAAACCACTAAAATAAACTTCATTAAATTCATTCCTAAAACATCAGGCTGCACCTGACTCTTTTGTACGTCGGAAATTTGTTATATCAGTCCTGTCATCTAGAACTATACAATGCGTGCACGAAATATATCAACAAAATAAAATTATAGATGAGGATTATTCATAAACTACGATTGCTCAAGGGACATAAGTATGAAACTTGTATATTTTTTCAGCACAAAGTTATTTCTCTTAGAAAGTATCACTAATGGCACCGAATTATATTACTTATTAGTGCCAGATCCAAGCATTCATGCAAAGAGAGGTCTACCACGAGAACTTAAAACAGTACTTCTAAACTTAGAAAACGTACTTGCACTTTACAATGTCTAGTTAGCAATTATGGACAACTAGAAAACGTATTTGCGCTTTACATTTGATTAGTAATTAAGACAACTTGACAACGTATTTGAGCTCTCAATATTTGATTAGCAATTACGGACAACTAGAAAAAGTACTTTCGCTTTCCAATTTTTGATTAGCAATTACAGACAACTGGAAAGCGTTAATCCAAACTTGATACTGGGAACAAACCTTGATAACATAATTACAAACTTCACTTGAAACATACCTCAGTTTGTTTCATTTAAAATTCAGCTCCCTTCAGACTTTCCCTATGTATTTAGATTTACGTACAGGAAAATACACTTTACTTCCTGAAGTATATTTCTTGTTCATTCTCAAGGAAATGATTAGGTTGTTTAAAAAAAAAAAGAAGATTCATTTGTTTTAAAAACAGAAAAAGTACATGTAAGTCAAATTAACTGTGTCCTTTAATAATACCCAAATATTGTGTCCATGAACAATCCTGATGACTCACCTTAAAAACAATCTTCAACAAGAGTTTATTAATCATTAAGATGGATTTTATATTATATCTGTGTTCATATTTAAAATGTTAAAAACGTTTATGCATATACCAGAAAATTCTAATGCAAGCACACAATGAATTTGTTAGCAAGGTGTTTATTTAACTAATGAAATGTGGTGGTATTGTAACGTTTTATTTAAATTTTATATTTGGAGCACCAAGAATGTCCACTCATGTAAACAAATGTTCAGTATATCAAAATGACATTAAAACACTGGTGCCATAAGAGTAAGGCCAAACAAGAAATCCAATATATATCTTTGTGAAGTTTTTTTTAAAATTATCAGTAGCAAAGCAATGGCTTTATTTTGTTGTTTTATATTTTGGCTAGTGATTGATGCCTTGTACTACGACAGTATTTAACTAATTAATTCATTGTGTATGTCAAAGAATTTTGCATTGTTAAAGTGTTAAATTTGTGTGTATTCTGCTGCTAATTCTTTGTAAGAAGTAGATTTTCTCACTAATAAGGCATTAATTCACTACATTATCACATGTATAATTAAATTTTTTTTAAAAATAACTGAAAGTGCTTGCATTAAGAAATCTATCACGCTTCACGTACATATCCCAATATGGCAGAAATCAAAATTGAAACTCAAGTTCTGACCTCACTGTCAAGCTATATATTGATGTGCTACCCTCAATCTTAAGTTAGTGATACTCTGAAATTGTACTGAATGGGTGAGTTCAGTAATTAAATCTCGGGTTAGAAGGGATATAACTTTTCTTGTTTCCATGCATTGTCAATGGGCTGAAAATTGTGGTTTTAAGAATAAAATCTCCTTTCTAGCTTTTCCCAGCACTATTTAAAAACTGTGTGTACACCACACTTGGCAGATATTTCCACTGTTCCCATTGTTTGAGAACAGATTGTCTTCCTTGGCTAATTAATAATTCTGCCAAGGTAAAATCCTAATGGATTAATTAAATCTGCTATATCAAGGTGAGAAAATATATTTCACCATGCATTGCAGGAATTACAAATTATATTTTAAACATATTATTTCATTCTTAGTAATTGAAGATATGTTAAACTCTTTTGTTCCAGCAATTTTAGACCAATGTTATTACTGGTTTCATTGTGTGATTAATTTAATCATTCAATTGCCCTACTGATAATTGTAAAGTAACACACAATGATTATCTTTTATAAATACATGTTGAGTGTGTTTGAAATATGTACACATGTTTAAGTACTGTACATTTAATTAACTACAATAATGACTGGCAGGAATGTCATGTGTTAACTAATGTCTTATCACATTCTTTCATGTAACCCTGCTAAATAACTGTGTATTAACCAGTAGTTATCATGTATATTGTCATTTCTGAGAGAGAGACAGAGATCTGTAGTCATTTGTGGCTAGAATGAACTCATAGTAAAAGTAACCCCTATACCTCAGATAGCAGCATGCAACAGTTGTTTTGAAACTACAGCTATACGCTCCAGTATATTACGCAGAAAGAATTGATCCCTGGACCAGCACCACTGCCAAGTGTACCACATCGATTGTATATGCTGTCAAAAGGAAGCTGAAGAGGAGGCTTGATCTTTATTACAACTAAGATGTTGACAACCTAGCTGTTGTCACTGACTATTTTAGAACTTTTTTAGTTCTGTGCCAGGTCATCTCGATGATGAATAGAAAAAGTGACATTCTAGCATCTTAATTATATTACCAGTTATTATCACACTTTTAGCTAATATTTATTTATTAATAAATAGTTGCCACTAGAAAACCACAGAGTAGAATATTTTATTCACATCTTCTAAATAACCAGGATTGTTAGGTGGCTGGGGTCTAGAGCTGTTAGACATAAGAGAAACAATAATAATCTGACCATGTATTATTGATAGTTACTCAGCGCTCCAATCTTGGGATATGGACTCTACCTGTAATTTTTATTAATGCATTGAGGGGAGGGGTACATACATACTACCATTTATCGTGACCACCAACTCCACTAGACATCATCACACAAAATTTTATTGTATACATTATATTAATTGACAATAAACACATTATAGGAATACGACAAAACTAAAAATCCAAACATTGCTTTAAAAAAAATGTAGATATTTATATAGTGAAAGATAGCCGGTTTTTGGTAGGCTAAACTACCTAGATCTACATTCCAGGTATTTGCTAAGCAGTCAGAGAGGCTAATTGTGGTTGTCCCTGGACTACATCAATCAATTGTCGGCCTCCAAAGAAATTGACTTACAACCTGTGTTGTCAAAGTGTCTGAATATATTCTGAAGAATCACTTTCACTTTTGTTTCATCAGACTAAAATTGATAAAGAGCTAATCCTCTAGTTTTATAATAGATTCAAGATATCTCAGCATTATCATTTTTACCTTCATCTTACACATGCTGCTTGTCACGACTTTGCTGCCATTCATTTGATGGTGCGAGCTATGCATTTCCATAGATGCCCGAAACCTTGTGTTTGGCAAAGTACAAAAAGGAAAATATGTTTTAATTCACAAAGTGCATTTATTGTTCATTCACAACAAAATGACTAGGTTTTATCGAAATAATTTTTGTTTTAAACATTTAGGAAAAAATGTTTAGAAGCAATACTAATCCTTTAATAAGTCAAAATACAACCAGTTTCAGGCAAATGGACATCTGCAAATAATTTTTTTTTTTTTCTGAGGCACAAAGCTGTAGTTTCTGAAGATCTTGCCAAAGTTTTGAGGGGTTCATTGCAGAAACTAAGACAAATGAATCTGTAGCCTAAACGAGGTCTGCTACATTAAAAAAATTACTTGCTGGACAGGTGCTTTGTCTTTATTGTTGGTTACCATGTCTTTGTTTCTGGTTGTCATATTTTATTACTGCTGGTCACTACATATCTTTATTGCTGGTTGCCACATTGTTTTTAACTGATGGTTGCCAAATTTTAATTTTAAAATATTTTGGTCACTGTTTGTTATTTGTAATTGAAATGTGGCCATTTTAGTCAATATGTGGAGGATTGTTCATCCCATCTATCAAACCAAGTGATTTGTCAGCAAGCCACTGTTTGATGCTTAAAAGTAGGTAGGTTTTAAAAAGAAAACTAGAATTACTTTACTACTATGTGCTTTGTTGAAATGACATTGGGTACGAAAAAGAAGCTTACAATTATACAGTTAAACACCCAATTCCTAACAGTATGCAACATTCCCTTGCCATTTGCTTTTAAGATCAAAGTGTGATTTCAGAAAAGTACTTTATAGCACAGCTCCTTTATTCATTAAAAATTTCATCCTTTAGCATTAATAGTAGCTGCTAGAATGTTATATTTGTTAATGTAGTGATTTGTTTTAGGAATTCCCCAACCCCATGTGATATAATGCATCCAGCATGTCTTTTGAGCCCTTCCAATTAAAAACAAAGAGGGAATGCACAGACAGGTGGAAAACAAGGTTTTGATCTTGCTACAGCCAAAGAAAAAAATTGTAAAGTCATTTTCCTTCTTGGTTTTTTTTCCTTTCTCTGTTGGTAATCTAGGTCCCTCAAACTTGTAAGTAAACAACCCTTTCATTGTACATACACCTAATCCCTGACCCACATGTGTACTTCTTGTTTTCATGTAGAAAATACCAATCAACCTAACTACAATGCAGAAATCATGCCCAATTCTCGAATTTCTTTTAATATATAAACCCCTCTCTTTACTTGCTGCTGCTATTTTCTGAAGAGGGCTGCATAAAGATATTTGGTTTATGAAAACAGGATCCCTTGTCTATCAACAGTCTCAAGTTATATCTATCTATCTATCTATCTATCTATATATATACTGTTTACTACATCTATGATTGAGGCATGAAAATTATTGTCTAGATTATTTCATTGTTTATAATTTTACTTGATAAAATGTGGAGCTAATCATAGTATCAATTCACCGCTTCCCCATACAGCTGTTCCTTCCTTTTAAATTTATGCTGGAGTCAATATCCCACTACTTTGGTGCTACAATGAATCTAGCCATTTCAACCTGTCCATCACCACCATCACACCTCACCTGCACATACCTTTGCCATCTCTCTTAACTGTCAGTACCAGGAAATAACAAGTCTGACCTAGTTTCTACCCTGGAACAGTCAGAGAAATGAATTGGCTTTTATACAATAAAACAAACACAAAAATTCAACCTGAGCTCAAATAGTTTATAAAATTACCAAAGTTTATTTAGGATAAATGACACAATAAATTATAAATAAATGTGATGGTTTAGTTTCAACAAAATTAAGAATTTATTGCAAAGTGCAATACATAGTCGTCACATATTTGTTTTCCTTTTTTTAAACAAATTTATTTGCAATAAATCAAATTGTGATACAACAAACCTACATTTTATATGACTTTATTATATAAATGGAGAAGCATTTTATTCCTCTGGAAAGGATTTCAAATCAAGATATGACACAATCACTTACCAAAGTTTCTATTAGGTTAAGTTTGTCAAATAGAGAATTTTAAGTTTATATGCTAATGTTGTAATCACACCATACATTTTCTTGTGTGGATTTTTACATAAAGAACATTATAGTATTCCTCATTAAGCTGCTATGTAAAACTGAATGAAGATAAGAGTTGGAGACACACAATTTTCAAGAAATTTTTGTGCCTACTGTGACATACTTTCTATACTTTAACTTAACTTTAAGAAAACTTTTTATCTGTGCACTCCAGAAACTCTCTTATCATTTGGTTGACGACCTCTGGCTGGTCCATTGGGGTCCAGTGGCTTGAGTTTTCTATGTATTTCACAGTGACTTCTCCTGAAACAGATTCTGCTGAAAGGGCTGCAAGTTCCCTGTCCAGAGCACCATCTTGGCAGCCCCAAATAATGAGAGTTGGACAAGAAACTTTCAGATCAGGGTGTGTGAGGTGTGAAAAGGCAAAATCTGGATACTGACACAGTGCACGATAATAGTTAATAGGTGCAGTAAATCCATTCCCTGAAAAATTGACAATTAATCATTCTGATACAAAATTATTAAGTGCTTTCATTAATACACAACATAAAAAATCAAAGATATATCATTAATAGTCAATTATTAGAAGCATAGTTAACTGCAATTCTGACAGTATATGAATGTAAATTGAATATGTCACCAAAGTAATAATTTTAAATTTCAAAATGCATAGTTAAAACACACATTCCATGGATAATACTGAATTCATATTTATCTTAGTTTTCAATCTGTACAATCAACTGACATAAAAAAAATGGGTTTCCAAATCAAGTTAACATATAAATGGATATTTAGCATACACTCCTGACCAAGTCAAAATTCACATTTGATAATAACTGACTGAATGATTAAATACTGTTGTTACCTTTTTTTTTATACTGGTTTCTTTAAAACTTAAACTACACACAAAGAAATATAAAATATAACTTGGTTTAAGAAGAAAACTTTTCAAGTCTGCCCATGGATCTACTTTCTTTGAAATTGGTCCAAGAGCTATCTAGCTATGCACCTAAAAGCGCTAATGCAGGCTGTGCATGTTTAACCTTGCTTATGAATGGACTGCTGCATGTATAATACTTCAAGGTAGTCAATACAGAGCTAGATATAAATTGTTTATATTTGTTTGATGAGGTATGAATGTCCTCTCCTCTAGTGAACTGTCATAATTAAATCTTGTATAAAAATGTATTTTTATTACATTTTATACTAAACTGGTTCTCTAGCTACAAACAACAACCCTGAAGCACAAATAAATCACCCAGGAAATCAGATTTCATCAAGTTATATCAAACAATTATACTTAACATGATTATTTATAAATAATAAAGACAGTGATTTTAAATAAATTATTACTGTGAGAGTAAAGTAATATTTTTTAATACCCCTTACTCAATAATGTCAATAACAATTGTCAATGTCAGTAGGTCTGTTCACAGCAGACTTATTTTTTTTAATTCTTACTGCGCCACTTATGTGATAAAAATTAGAAAAGTAATAATCAAAAAAGCAATAATAAAAGCCGCAAATGAAGCATTCCCATTAATAAAAACAAACACAAATACAACCCACCCCATGGCGGGATCAAAAACTATAAAGAACAACAACAACAAAATAAGAAAATGGATATTAAGAAAACAGAACACAGACAATGAATGCAACATTAAAAATTACATCCCTGTAGCGGAGTAAATTTACCTATTCCTATTTCTAAACTAAATTGTTAAATTGTCAGAGTGACCCGACCTTGGGCGCTGCTTATGATGATATTTTTGAAGTAAACAATTCAGGTGGAGAATGTACTAGAAACTTGCAGGTGTAATCTACACCAGATCCAACCAGATGAGTAGTTTTTCTGACTAATACTTAATAGTCTCACACTTGTTCATATCAAATTCATCTAATGGGGATGGACCGAAGTTATTTTGTTGAAGAAAGTCTATATTCTAATCACTCTGAATTCGATTGAACTCGAGTCCAGTCTTAAAGGCAATTGTTAGCTTATGGTAAATTAACTGACTGATAAAGAAAGAATGGACTTAGAAATATTTCGTACATGTTTGCTATCGATCTGAATTGGAGAATGCATATGTAACTGAACCATTATTTCTATGTTCACTAATTTGATTTACATTATACTTGTGAATTTTGATCAATGCTATATTTATTATGCTGTGTGTGTGTGTCAAGTTAACAATATTGTTGCAGGCTTTGCAAGCTGAAAATGTTTGTAAGAGAGAAAGGAGCTATAGAGCTGAAATATGCCTGAAATTTAGTGCTACCTTAATTTGACTTTTGCAGAGAAAAGCATGCCTTTTTTTATTCACTTCAGGCTACAATGATTACTGTACTCTACCTCATAATGTTGGTGCATGCATCTTGCATTATCATCGAACTTATCAGTAACGTGTTGCTGTAAGGTGAATCCTGTTCTAAAGCCAATACAGCAAAAATTGTGGCTTAAGTTTTGATCTTGAGTATTCACGAAGATTATTTTGAACATTCCTCCTGATTTGCTTGATAGTGCAAAGGAAATTCAGGATGATTCTCCCTATGCTTGGAGAGCACATTGAAGATTCTGGAACTGTTGTCTAACATGCCTTGAAGGGGTACATGGGACTGTCGTTTAAATAAAAAAGGCAGTGACTTGTTGCAAATCATGGGTCATCTTTGGAAAGGTTATGTACATTGACTATTTTTCCACATCTTATATTATTTTTTTGTATTGTGTTTTTTAATTTTTGGTATTGTGACACAACACCAGCCAAGTTATTGGTTATGATTATTATTAATCATCCACAACTAATTACAAGTGATGAGAATCTTAATTTATGTTATTAATAATTCTCCAGAAGACACCACTTATCTCTCTCACTTGACATATATGCAGGTTTTCTCTCTTCCACAACATTAAAGACAAATATTCATTATCACACAATATTTCCATTTTAGAAAACTTCTTACCAAAAGAGAAGATAAATCCATCTTTTAATCTATATTTAGTGAGCCCCCATCCACCCACTATCTCTCCAATATATGGTTATCAATATGTAATATGTGTAAGAAGGTCAATAAATTTAATAAATCAACAATCAAATATACATATAACAAATACAATCAAAAAAGTGTTGACATTTACATCACTTCACAACAATGTTCGATTAATGCTAGACAATCATTCAATTTATCCTAGAATAGACATCAGCAGTCAAATGATCATATATATATATATATAAAATCAAATTCATAGGCATAATTTATCATAGATATGAGAGTGGAGTTTTAGAGCACTCTCACAAGAAAGAAACGGGTAAAAAAAAAACTATTAAAAAAAATTAACCAAATCATGGTAAAAAATATTACAAAACCGTAAATACCACCATTAACAATAATGAAGCTCTAGTAATTTCAGACTTAGAAAAAATGGCAGAACCAGCAAATCATTTCTAACACATTACTAACTACATTAACCCAAACAAATCTTCAAGAAAAAACTAAAAATATTAGAACAGAAAACAATAAACAATTACAAAGTAAATTAACTCACCAATTACAATAGAAGAAGTTAAATACATTCAAAAAAACCCAAAAAGAACACATCACTGGGAGCAGAAAAAATATCATATCAAATGCTACAAAGACTTCTTGACAACATCTTAATCATCACAATATTATTATATATATTTAACAAAATATGGAAAAAGGGAACAATACCATTAATCTGGAAACAAGCTCCTGTAAATCCACTTCCAAAACCAGTAAAAGAGGAAATCAGCCCAAACTCATATAGACCAATATCACTATTACCAAAGCTAGCAAAAACATTAGAAACATTTACAAGAGACTGACTTACCCCTTAAAGACAAATTCACTTTTATCACCAAACCAAAAATGGATTCAGACTAAAGAGTTCAGTAACAGATGCTACCAATAGATTCATAGATAGCACAATGACTAGGAAAATATCCCTCTTGACATCTTAAAAGTTTATGACATTAAATGGCATGAAACAATACTAATCAAGCATTACATCTTGGAATAACAAAAAACATACAATTACAATAAAATTCCTTTCAGACAGGTCATTCAAAGTTAAACTAAATAACACAATCTAACAACAAAAACTATAATAAAAGGCATGAAACAGCTGACAAAGGGGCAAAATATTGTAAAAAAACAGGACAGACAATTACATACTCCCAAGAACAATTTAGAAATGCACACACAAATTAAACAGAAATGATGAAAAATATGCCAAGACCTCCCAACTTACCCAACAAAGCCATTTTCAGATTAAGACTAAATTCAACACTTCTAACACACAAGACCTCAGGTCAAACAAAAACATACAATCACAGTAGAACTGAAAGCACTATACAACACTTCCTATTGCACTGCCCACTAGATAAAAATTACAATGGAGAAAGGAAAACAGTCACTGACACTACACATCTAAGTCCCACTCTCCACACAACCACTGCTTTATCCACAGCCACATACAGAAAAAATAATCCAAAAAACAATCATCACTTTGATTGCAGAAACAAACACTACACCTTCTCTAAAACACTTTAAAAAAAATAAAATAAAATAAACTAGCAAAAACAAAAGAAATGCAGCCACCACCAGTGCTACTAGGAAAAACTATCTCTATTTGCACTAAAACAAGCAGAATGCCCTTTTCAGAATAAAGTGGGAAGAGGAATTCCTCACAGGAGCAAACCAAGACCAAGAACATCAAAAGATATTGTGGTTCTTGTGAGGAAAGAAGTTGTTGAAAAAAAGACAAGAAAGAACCACTTATGTGCATATATGAAGTCCTCATTGTAAAATACATAAGAATGATTTAACAATGATAGCTTTCTAAAATTTAGAAATATAAATATATTTATGAAAAGGCAAGTAACATACTTTGAAATGTATACACATATGCCTCCAAATCTTCCTCAGACATCTTGCCTGATCTGACTCCCATGCTACTGCCTAGAAAAGCATGTCGCAGGGCTTTGAATTCTCCAAGGTGCATATTCATCTCAGGTATATAAGGCACTTGAAACATACATATGTACCTAAAAACAAATAATATCATCTGAAACAAAAATATATATCTAAAAACAATTAATAAATTTATCAATTATCAATATTTATAATTGATAATTATAAATATTATCACCTGAAACAGATGTACCTAAAAATATATAATATTATCTCCTAAAACAGATGTACCTAAAAACATATAATATTATCTCCTAAAACAAATATATGTATCTATAAAATGAATAATATAATCAGTTGAAACATATTTCGAAAAGAAAAATAACAAATTACATCCACACCAAACCAATTTGTTGAAGAGCCAAAAACAAAGAGCTCTATCTTCAACTAAGAAATCAGAAAGATTCACAAAATTAATAACCAATGGTATTGTTTAGGTGTCTGAAATCACTGAAGACAAGACTAATAACATATGTAATATTAAAATAAAACTGAAGACAAGATTGATAACCTGAGTATTCTTTGAATGTTTGGGAATGTTCAAATAATTGGTGACAAGATTGATAACCAATGTATTCATCAGATGTCTGTTTCTGAGAATATTCAAATCATTGAAGACAAGTAACAGGAAACATGCAAGATTAATAACCAATGGTATTCTTTAGATGTCTGAGAATATTAAAATCACTGAAGACAAAATTAATTACCTATAAGCCTTCTTTAAATGTCTGAGAATATTAAAATAATTCAAAGGCAATATTAAGCTATTTAATTCTATGAATGTAACCTTTACAATCTCCAAACAAATGTATAGACAACATATGGAAATAATATTCATGGGGATAGAAGTTGTTAGGGATTATAACTTGTTAGAACTTGTTTAATATCATTTCTTCAGTTATTTTCATCAGACCATTATGATGATAGGAAAGTAGAAAAACACTGAGAGAGAAAGGGAATACACATTTTAAAAAAGGTTTAAAAGGTTAAAAGAGAAAAAAAGATTAATACTCCTGCTATTCTGTACATTGTTAGAGAGAATTTTAATGATAATACGTGTTACTACTTGCAAAAAGCAGGCTAAAGTGAAAATAATTCAAAATTGTTTATTCTAATTTATTAAATTCAGAATTTCATGTCTATTTTAAAAAAAATTATAATTTATATCAAGTAGTTTTTTCACTATACCTTCTATTTTAAGGTTATACCACTGGACTATTAAAGTGGAGCAATCATACCAACAAAAATTATGATATTTATGTACTTATTATACAAAAACTAAAATTTTCTGTGGGACAGACTGGTGTTCAAAATTGTTTGAATTACATTCTCAAAGAATGAAAAATTAAAAGAAAATTTTCATTTTCCTACAAATTTTATCATACAAGATATACTATACATGAAAATTTTCCGATTGTAGGTATATTACTATATATAACATGAAGTGGTCCATGTCAATCCAATCAAATATTATCCTACAAAAAGTATTATAAAGAGGTTTTAACCCAAGGAAAAAAAAATAATCGCTAACACTATTGTAACATAATACACTTTGAACTTTAAATTTTATATTAGTTTACATTTTTTTTCAATTTCAATTTTGCTAAGGTGGAAATTCATGCTTATGTAATTTACAGATCAACATAGAAATAAATTAATACGAGTTAAACCAGTAGCTTTAATAAGCTTTTATGATTTACAAAAAAAGTAGCCTTAAAAAGCCATCTATTGGTTAACAAATGGTTAAAATTTGAATGTTGCATCTTAGTGAAAAAGAAGCATGTAGTCTGCTTATATATTTTACTATTATTTCATAATCATTTTCAGTTATTTTAAATAAATCAGTATATATATGTGACACATTTATTAACTAAAAACAACTCTATTAACTTTAACAAAACCTGTATTAACTACTAAAAAACTGATTTGTTCACATTGACTAACTTCTCCATAATTATGGGTCATAGTTAACTCTTGTCCAAAATGTTTTAATCTTCGACAATAAATCATAGCAAAACTTTTAAAAACAATTATCAATTCTAAACTAAAATTATTAATATTTAAAAATAAATACCATGATTTTTTCAACTGGCTTAAGTGAGATGAAGCATGTTTGATATATGCACTCATGGAAGGAACATTCATCACAATAAATCGGTCCACCATTTCTGGATTTGTTTGAGCTAAAGCCCAACAAATAAGACCACCCCAGTCATGTCCAACTAGCACACACTTCTTGTAACCTGTACATGAGAGAAAGAAAATTCATTTGGTCTATCATTTCTAGACCATTAAACAAGGCTGCCTAAGTTAAATTTTAAATTTGAGAATCAGACAGGTTTTTAAAAAAATATATATAGTGTTAACATTTAATAAGTACTATTTCTAACCAGAATATAATTTCACAAAAGCATAATAAATATTGCAACAAAAATATTATATTACTAAGGCACTGTTATTTCCTTAATGTTTTTATTAAGAGAAATGCCTATATCTTTCACCTTGGAGGAGTGATCATTTGTTTTACTTCAAAACACTATTTCTTTTACCTCAAAATTCTTTTTCATCTCAAAACATTATTTTTTAAACCTCAAATCATGATTTAATTTAGCTGCTTGAGATCATTCAATCTACCAACTCTTATTTTATGAAAGATTAGCTCAGGGTTCCTGTCACAAGATTAACCCATATCGTATTTGCAGTACAGTTTTAAGTGACCCATTCAATAATCGCTTAGCAGCAAAAACAACCTGACCATATGATACTGGGTTACGCTTTTCAACCCGACGGCATATGGGTTAAAATGATTTTTCAGACTTTTCCCAGATCTTTTCCAGACCAACATTTTTAAAATTCCAGACCTATACTGTGAACAGTGATTAACAATGCACTAACTACTGAGGAAAAAAATTATAACTGAGATTCTGATGATATAATTAATAATTAATTTTTTAAATGACATTTAAAAGTAATTTTTAAAAATAATTACCTGCAAAATCTGAACACGAACTTTCTTCAGACTGATAGCACCCAAATTAAAAATATTAAAAGCACAAATTAAAATCACACCTGATAATGTATTTAAAAATTTACAATAAAACTAAGATCACACAAAGGTATACCATGTACAAATTCAAAATTCAATGAAAATGAATCAGTTGACAAGCATAAAAATTGTAAATTCTAGTAGTCTGAAAGCTGAACTTAAAAATATTTTTAAACACAAACTTTGAAATCATGCTCCATGCATATGATTATTTATTTGTTCAATGGGCCATGTATAATATTGCCATGATTTTAAAAAAGTTTGACTTTGTATATTTTTTCATTTTGGGAGGCAAAAATATGGAAATGGATGACCCTGATTAATTAACCTCATCTAGTGTGTACAATTTTAATGCTACAATTTTGCTTTAAGTGTTGGAAGATCAAAATTGATTTTTTTTTTTAAAAAGAGAGTGACAATACAATGTACAATAATATGTGAGTGATGTCACTGAAAATGGGTCACAGAAAATGATTGATTTTTGTGCTAATGAAACTAATTATCTTTGGAAGTAATGATAGAATACGTATCAAATAATTACAGTTTGTAGAGGTTGTGTATGCATACAACATATCTAAAATTTAATTACAATCAGACCAACAATTCCAAAGTTATGATGTACATTTGAAAATGTTCTCATCCTGATTTTGGGGGTGGAGGTTGGCTAAAATATCTCCAGAATTATCAAGGACATTTGAAATGTATCTTTCATTTCTGTTTTAGAATATATTCAGTTTGAGGTGTGCCAATTTTGAATGCTTTCTGATGTGTAGATATTTAAATACAAATTAATGGTAAAAATAGTATATTTCACTCATTGTTAAGTGTGTGAATATATCCAAATTTGGTTAGAATTGGATAAATGGTTCCCATGTTATGATGCAGTATATGCGTGAAAATTGCACCACCTCAATTTTGGGGGTAGGAGTGGAGGATGCAAATATCTCTGGAAGTACTGTAAGATATTTGAATTTTGTTTTGTTTGTTTCTTATTCAGGATAGATTTTTCTTGTTTCTGCAAAATGTGTTGTATTTCTGACAAGCAGTATCGAAAAAAGGTTGTTTATTGTGAAAACTGGAGGGTCAGTTTTGTGAGTTATGAAGTTGATTTTAAAAATAGGAAATTATGGGAATATTGATATGAAACAAAAATTAATCAAAAGATAATGAAAAAGGTCACCCAAAATAGTTATTTTCAAAGAAATAGACTTGTAAATATTGGGGTTAATCAAATAAAGACTTATGGATCACATTATTTCATAGCCAAATCAATCGGCAAGTCCAAAGTTGTTGACATATACACATCATATTTTGATCTTAGGTGCATGGCAATGTTTCTATCGACTGCAATTAGTTTCAGCTCAATATCTCTAATAGTCTTTTAATGAAATTATTCCATGTAATCCAACATCTCCAGTCAGTTCAATAGAACCCTGTAGCTGCTTAAGATCATTCAATTTATGAACTCTTACCAAGAGCATCGATTAGCTGCTTGAGATCATTCACTAAAATCTGAATGGTGTAGTTGGAAACTCCACCTGGCTTGTCTGAATCCCCATACCCTCTTAGGTCCACAGCAACCACTCTAGAAAATAAACAGTGAGTACAATCTGTTTCCTTGATTACATTAGATAGATATATATAGAGATAGATAGATAGATAGATAGTGAAACCTCACTATAACGAGACAATTGGGGTCCATAAAATCGGACTGCATTAATAGAGGGGACGCGTTAATGAATGGTTTTACAATATTTTACTTTTTTCCAAGAAGATATATGTGTATTCAGGTCTAATGTAAAAAATCAGGTTATTAACAGACGAATATTAAATGGAATGAATTATTAAGATACATTCAAAATAATAATAATTTATAGGTTATTACTTTGCGTTAAATGGTTTTCCTAATTTTTTTTTGTTTATATGATAATACACATTGACCAATAATACCCTGACTGACGTTATATCATGAATAGTGTATCGTCACATGTCCAGTTTTCATTTTATGACCCTGTCCTAATTTAGGCGCTAATTATCAATATTACTTTATAGGATAATCCCTAACATTAGTGACAGCCGGACTTGTCTAACTTATCTCCCTTTCAAATGCCACAATCTCAGCTTGATTGTTCACGACACTTAAGTCGGATAAGTTAGCTGACTTCTTTGCCAACAATGTTATCTCCCCTTGATTTATAGATTAATAAGTATAATTCTTTATTCCTCTATTCACGGCTCGGCCCCCAGTTGGCCTCATCTTCGATTACATGTACTTATGTAATAACATAGAGAGATAACAGTTAAGAGAATTAACAATAAAATTTAATAACAATAAAATTAAATTTGAAACAAGAAAATGAACAATTTGATTTCCGCGAGTAATAAGGTGATATCGTGCGACCCAATAAGTCAATTTTACTGTCCACACCTTCAGAGTCTTTTCCTGATAGTTCTTTAAGTTAACTTTCAATTACTTGTCCAACGGGACACAGTATTGTTGCATTTCCATTGATGCACGCCGACATCACGTGACAACCTTGGCAGAACCTTGCGGTTCAACAAGGCCATGATAAAGATTCAGCACAGATGCTCGCTTGCTCAATGATGTGTTTGGGCTCCTGCTTCAATAAGCCTGGATTTCCATCAAAATAGCGTTTAGCAGTCAAGATCTGAGTTATGAGGTAAAACTCAGGACCGGCTGAAAATATATGATTATTTATATATTACAGCTTCGTGTGTGTGATAATTACTTTATGGGCTCTATGGCAGCAGTGATAATCACTCTTTACAATCTCACTAATTCATAGTTTACATTATATGGAATTTCAAATATATAAAATCTTTACAATATATATTTCCTTCATGACTCTATAGTTGCTCATAATACAATTTAGCTAATGACCACACAGTGTGTGTTAACTCTCCCATGATAACAATTAATCAGCGGTAACACAATTACATACACGTGGTGATTCTCTCCACTATTGCAAATGTAATATTGCTATGCCATTTAGCTTCTGTAGGAAAATGTATTAACATTAGCAGCATTAAATTCACAAGAATATTCTACACATTTACAATACAAAATACATGTACATAGAATCAATTCAACAAGAAAGAATTTCACTTTGGAGAAATCAAGGTATTACCACTATGTGTTTTCTTAGGCTCGGTCGTAATGGACGCAGCTCATCACCCCTGGCATGTGGGCACTATCTCTGCTCGTCTGACACAGCCAACCCATTAACTGGTTTTGTCAATGAAATGAAGGTCAAATAACATCTTAGTGTTACGACATTGCCTAGTACACAAATGACCTTACATGAGTAGTTAGTATTTGGTTTTTGGTGTGACCTTCACCTGTGATCTAACTTACTTTCCCTTAATGCGTAAACAAGTCTTTTCATGGCCTTTAAGCTTTAATCCTCAATGGAAGTTTCTCAATGGATACACAAGGTTGTGGAAAAACCCGTATGAAAGAAACAGTTAATAATATGGAGAAAAAAAAATATCAGAAATACATAATTTGTTTTAATACATCTTCACATGTATCAACACCATATAGTGCCATTGTGCCATGCAAGTTCATTCATAATGCATGTAATTCCATTGAAAAATCACACAGAGATGAAAAATATTCAATAATTTTGTCACAGATCAATTTTGATCACAGTCAACATCTAATTTCAAATTTCAGGAACCACACCACGAACATATTACAATTTGGTATATTCAAATTCATATGTGATCTCATCCCCAAAATGAAGTTAAATATTTTTTATACTCTTTTTCGTGTACTTTGAAAAAAATTTCATGTGTGAATGAATATACAAAATTTTGTGAGCCATACCATGACCATGTTATATATGAATTCACATTATCCCGGGATTCCACTGTATAAAAGTGTATTATATATATATATTGGTAGCTCCAACAAATTTTTTCAAATTTGGTTCAGAATAAAACAAAATAATGAGTTTACATAATAGTATTAGATGATAAAAGATTGCATGCAAAATTCTAAGAGAAAACCTAGTTTATGAAATATCATAATTTGAATATACAAATTAGTCGTCATCACTTTACGAGATGAATAAATGCTCATTTTGGATACACAATAATAAAAAATAACCCTCAGTTAAAAAATGGAAAAATTAAAAATATAATAACAGTATATATTCTAAATGATAAGAATGCAAAAGGTTCTTTCCAGAGAATGTATTGTATTTTACAAAACTGTGTAGAAACATAACTCTTCATTACATAAACATGCTCATAATATATTATAAAGTGCATATTCAAGACAATATTCAAAGAAGTGGTGGCTTAAAATTATTCTTTTGGTATTTAAAACAATAAAATACTAAGGTGTTTTAGCCCATCTTTTTCAAGAGACTAATATACGAGCCAAGGATATATTAGTTCTCAAACATTATCAAACAAGCTAATTTAACACATTTGGACTAAAGATGAAAAAACATTACAACACAAATGGTAAAATCTCTGGAATTATATTTATATACCTAACATATCTGATTCTAATAAGTAATATTAAAAGAATAGAGGAATTTATATATATGTGAAACAATTATTTTATGCTATCTGTTGCTCAGTGTTGTTATAAACAATTTTTACAAAATTATGTAAATATTTTGAAATTGATAGAACTTGTAGCATTGCAATTTTACTTTATCTTTTTTTGTATGTATGCTTATTTCATATATAATTACACATATGTCTACAGTTTAGAAAACAGTTTAAAGCTATTTTTATAGTTTGTTGTGAATAAAATATCAAATAATTTATAACTCAACATATATGGCATCAACACATGTGACTGTTTTGTGTGTTTATAATATACATATATTATTATAATTAAGGTGATATACTAAAGAAAATGAGCATATACAGACATTTTTCAATCCTAGCAGGAAAGGTTCCAGTAGTAAATGGTTTGGTGCAGATAACAGAAACGAACTATAATATAATTCAGTTATTTCATAATTTTGGAACAGTTCTCCAAACAGATATGCAGATGGGAATGTGTGCTGTAGAAAAACAACAAAGTAAAACATGCAGATTGTAGTGAATACAAAATATGAAGATTGTTCTACAGTAAAAATAAAACTAACCTATATTCAATTATATAAATCCATAATTTATAAGATGCTGATGAAATTAATAATAATAGCAGTGACAATATACCTCGAAAATAAAATTAGAATTACCGGTATTTCAATTTTTGGTCTTTTATTTCTAAGGGATTAATTTAAACCTGCTGTTAGTGCCTTGGATGTTCCATTGGTCATTCATTAAAAGTAATAGATGTTGAGACATCTCTACCAAACTTATTAGATATAATTTTGTTTAGTTGTTCCCCTTCCAATGAGGTCTTACAACCAATGGGGAAATATTTTAAAATATTTAAAAAGATCAGCTAAAAATGAAGAATATGAGTTTCAACACAAAGACTGTAGTGAGTCCAACATGGACTGAAATAAGTTCTTTATGACTGAAATAAGTTCTTTATGAACACTTTAGTAAGAACATGAAGACTAAATGTAATGAGTACTACTTGAAGTTTATAATGTGTACATAAAAATGTAACATGAAGATTGTATATGAAGACAGTAATGAGTATGAGTACTATGACATGAAGACTACATTGAATGAGAACAGTATAAAAATTGTATGAGAACATGAAGGATAAAGTGAGTACCACATGATGACTCTAGTGAGTACAACATCAAGACTATAACAGTATAAGTATAATGAGGCGACTTACAGTTTAATGAGTACAACTTAAATGTTTGAGAACATGAAGATTAATGAGTACAACCATGATGACTGTAAAGTGTAATGAATACAACATGATGATAGATTTTAACAAAATGATGATTATAGTGACAACATGAAGACTCATAAAGAATACAACACGATTACAGAATGGGTAACAACAAGAAGACTATAATATGTACAATTTGAAGAATTTTGAAGAATATAATGGTACAACTTGAAACTGTATAAAAACTTGAAGATTATAGCTTAAAATTACAAACTAATTACTACCCCAGAAAAGATTGTAATAAGGACTCCATGAAGACTGTGCTGAGTATAACATTAAGACTTCAGTGTATACAACCTAAAGACTATACTGATGCAACAGGAGCAAAACTAGTTATACAAAAAAGTAGATTAATGTGTACTTTTATGTGTGTAAAGCAAAACTGAATAAGAATACATAAGTATAACAAATAAGAAATGTGTATTTTATAAATTGTGGAAAATATGCCAATTAAGTCATTTTCTTTTCAAGATAGAAGTAAAGAAATGGTTCCATAATTCCTCATGGAGCTTAATATGCAGTTTACCTGAAATCATTCCTAAATTCTCGTAGTTGGTGGCGCCATGAATACCAGAACTCTGGAAAGCCATGAATGAGAAGCATCAATGGCTTGCCCTCTGTTCCTGCACTGACATAATGCACACGAACATCCTGTGAAAGAAGCATGAGAAATCAGGACAGATGTTTATAGCTATTTAATATAAGATTTATTGAATAAGACATGCACAAGGAATTAGGAAAACTCATTACAGAGAATTTCTGAGGAACAACTAATTCTACTAAATAAAATGCTAGATCCTCCAGTGGGTCTGAAGCCAATGTGCACTGACTTAGTAACTGGTCTGAAGCCGACATTGAAGACATCATTGTTCAATGAATTGACTCAAGCAGCACCATCTGAATACATCAGTGTTCAACTGGGTTTACCTCATATCTAATGGAGACCTTGACCAACTCATATTTTTCTTCTGTCAGTTTGATGTTTCCAAATATCTTAATATGTTTAGTGAAAAATGAAGGTTATTTTGAACCATGATCAATTATTAAGGGTTCAACAGTCTTGCGATGCCAAATGAGTGAATAGTACTTAATGATTTAACATTCACCTAAAATGTTGTTTACTAGAAATATCTGCTATGTAAGTACACGAGAAAGCTAATGTGACTTACTGACTAGGATTTAATTAAATCCAGTAAATCTAAAATTAAAATAAAAACACGTGGCAACTGATCCTATCAAACAATGATCTTTTTTCTAGTTTAGTAGTACTCCATATTGTTAATCATATCAATATTCAGTGAAAAGGTTAGTCAAAATGAATATAATCATAATCTATATAATCTCATAATATAGTGATAACAATTCTGCATACATATAGCTCATTCTCTGGGCAAGTGTACCCATTTCGGCATTTGTGACATGAAGTGCAAAAAATAAAGTGGATTAAATCTATTTATTTTACATGTTCAAGTCTACAATAGGGCCTAATGCTCACATAAAAATTATTAAAATGTTGAGGTTATAGGAGTTTGAAATACATAAAAAGCACGTGTTTCTGATAAAAACTTAGAAAGTAAGGGTAAGACGTATTTTACCAGAAAAAAAAAATTAAAATAAGCAATATAATTATCTCATTGCTATGAATATATTTTCTTTATTAACCTAAACTATTAACTTAATCTAAATACATTTAACCTAAAACTATAACTTCGTAATGTGGAAACCATATTAACAAAATTATCAGCCACCATAAAAGAATCTCTATTTTTCTCAACTAAACAATAAAAAGGGAAAAAGTTATTATGTTGCAAAAGATAATATTAAATAATAAACAACAAACAGGTCAGTTTCCTCATATCTCCAACATCATTAGAAATGGTATGCAAACTACTATCAGATGAACTTTCATTGTCATCAGCATGAATTGAATAAAACGATTAAAATTCATACATTGTAGTATACCAGAGAAAATTACAAAAAAGTCTGAAGAAAACAAGTATTTTGCTCGTGCAAGTTGCAAAGTAGCACATATCGAGACATTCCGTATCACACAGATGTCAGGTGGCTGAGTCAAGGAAAGGTATTAAAACGGTTTGTTGAGTTGCGAACGGAAATTTGTGAATTCCTTACTGTCAAAGGCAAAGACACGGCTGTGTTTACTGACAAACAGTGGTTGGCAGACTTGGCATTTCTGACAGACATGGCAGATCACTTGAATAGATTCAACCAGCGTCTCCAAGGCAAAGATCACTTTATCTTTGATATGTACAAGGAACTGCAGTCTTTCACGTTGAAGTTGAGGCTCTTCTGTTCGAATCTGCAAGCTGAAAATCTTTGTCATTTTCCGATTTGTTCAGCTTTTCAGAAGGAGTACCAATGTAACTTCAGCAGATACCATTGCAATTGTGAAACATTGCTGAAGGAATTTACTGAACGCTTTGATGCCTTCAAGGAGCACAAGGACTTATTCAACTTCATTCGCGATCTTTTCTCATGTAGTGTAGAGTCCGTGCCTGATCACTGTCAACTGGAGGTCATTGATCTTCAATGTTCACCTGAACTGAAGTCATCATTTCAGCAGAACAACATTTTAACATTTTATGGAAGTCTCAGCTCGAGCACAATCAGAAATGTCAAGGACTTGGCTTGCAAGTTGTTGTCAGAATTCGGCAGCACATACTTGTGTGAACAAACGTTTTCAGTAATGAACATGAACAAGAACAAGCTGAGATCGAATTTGACCGACAACAATCTCTGTTCGATTTTGAGGCTGGCGACTACAAAACTTGAACCAAATATTGACAAAGTTGTTAACATCATTCAGGCTCACCCTTCTCACTAATAAAGACTAAATCTATTCTATGTTAATAAGGCAAAAACGAATGTAAAGACATTATTTCATTATTTGTGTTGTTCTTTTTTTACTGAGCCATCCATGTGCAATCTGACTTGTGGCCCTCCATGCACTATCAATTGGAAATGTGGCCCTCTGGCCTAAAAAGTTTGTGCACCCCTGGCCTAGGGCATAGGCCATACGGGGAAGGAGATAGGGTAGGACGTGGTGTGTTGTGATAAAAAGATGTCCCTTTACCTAATGTATTATTATTACATATAGTACTAGTTTCGCAGTTGTAAGATATGTCAATGCATTGAATTAAGTAAATTTGATGTTTGAATTTTGAATGGGAATCTAGTATCACAACCTAACCTCACCTTCAATGGCTTCGTTTATGGCTTTTTTTTTTTTACTATCACGATTGGCATGTTGTACACTGTCCCATTTAAATTGAGTGATAGTAACTAATTTTTAAAATAAAATAATTGATATTTTTTATAATTATAAAATTAATGAAGTCAATGATGTGAAAAACTTTTGTCGAGATCACTAGTTCATGTGCTTCTTCTACTTGTAGGTTGAAATGTGAAATGTACAGAATGAATTGTACCTTAATTTTACGTCCGTACCTCTAAGTGAGCAAATCCGTGAACACCAAGGTCTTTTTCTTGCATGCAATCTGGAGGCTTAGGTCGCTTTTTCACATTGAAGACTTTCTTGGGGCCATGCTGGATTATGGCTATTATAATCCGCAATACAACAAGGCTTGCCAAGAAACACCCCACTAATAAAGTGATAGCACGAATAGCAACAAGTGACAGATATGACATCTTGGGTGGAATGACACTGATCAAATACCAGACACCCTGTTCTGATTTGTCATTCAGTTTTTCACTTGACCGAAGTCAAATCTACACATCATTGGCCAAAGTCCATCTGCTGAGCATTTACTGTACTACAAATCAAGATTATGGTAGGGCTTATATAAGTTCAACACTTCATTAGAAGTTACACGTTTCTAGAATTACGGTGCGCATTATAGAAATTCTAACATTGCTTGCCTGTTCCGGAATATCTTTCGTCCGAAGCTGCGATTAGAGACGCTTACTTAAATATTTCCTCCACAAACAGCAGGAACACACAAGCCAGTTTAGACTTATTAAAAACCTGTCGATCCCTGGCTGGTCGTTCCATCAATGTCTCTCATACTATCTGTCTTATGTCATAAACAGAAGATATAATAGTTTTTTTTAATGGCTTTTGTTTGAATTAACTTAAATTTAATTATTAAACACATTTTAAAACACGCATTTTCCGGGACACAAATTTTTCTACCTCCTCTTGCATACCAACGGAAGTAAACATAGTCGAAAGGCAAGAAGAGTTAGTTTCTTTATATTTTATGAAAAACAAAACAAAATCTAAGATGTGATAATAAAGTAAGGGTCATACAAAAATTTGTTTCATGCCAATGAGATGAAATTATATTTTTTCTCGCTATAAATACTCAATCTCTATCTATCCCTTAGTCTGTCGACCGTTGTGGCACCACTGATGACCTGACAACCAGTTTCCTACATTCTATTCTGTTCTCTGCTAATCTTACCGTATTGCTCAGTTTGCTATATATACAGTTTCAATTTAATTATGATTACAATGATTATGTATAGGCATATTGTCTTAGTTATAGGCCTATAGATGTATGTTAAATGTGTCAATGAAAGTCTATTTATAATGGGTTAATAAAACTGTTTATTATTATTAGGCCTAATTATTATCACTCATAAATGTAATTTTAGTGTTATTTTAAAACATTATCAATCATTCCTGTAATTTATATTGACAATTACACGGACGTAATACATACATGATAAAAAACATGGTATATGTGTGATCAAGTATCGCGATGTCAATGCACCTTTATTATATTAAAATCTTAAAGTTTATGCACACTTAAATACCAGAGTATAAACAGTGTAATACTAAAACTGTATTAAAATACATACATCACTGCCAGACAGAAATCAATTCAGTGAATATTATGACCTTAGTTAAATCAATGATTTTAAAAAACTATTTATATATGAAGACAATGTATTTAATGTTATAATAATATTAGGGCCTATATGTTAATGTTGTTGTGTTCCTGATTATAACAGTAGAGCATTAATTTATAAAGAAAATATGTATTTTGGTACAAATACTGGCACCTGTTATGCAAGTGCTACATCCCATTTCACAAAAAAGTAGCACTTTATATATTATTATTTTGATTACTAGTGATAACCACTGCTTTGCAAACAAATTAGATTAGCATTTGGAATGCTTGGAACAGTTCAACCCAGACCTCTCTTCTCTCACACTATATAAATCTAAGATTAATTGAAGAGATATTAATTATTATTATAATTGTTTCAATCAGATTTTGTCATAAATTATTCAACATTAAGCAATAATATGTAAGCTGCACTCTGGAGCTCATTGGTCATGGTTTAATGTATATCAAAATTAAAATGCACACTAAAATACTGTTTGCAGTTAAAAATAGTTAGAGACAAGATAATAAATAAGATTAGGTTCATATTTTGTTTCTAAATAAAATGTTAACGTCTTATCTGTCCAATAAGAATGGTGTGTGCAAAGAGTTGAATTATTCATTTCTCTCTTTAGTATATGTTTAAAAATGAATTCATTTAAATGCAAATGGTATTTATAAAATTTACAGATTGCATATAATATACTTTGTAAAATGTTTACCTTGAACAGATTGTACAATGAGCTAGTCCCGACAAGTTTAATTTTTGTTCTTCTGTTACAAAACTTTATTGTCAGTATAAGGATTATCATCATTCCAATAGCTATTTGAATATATTGTTTTTGCTGATGATGATCCTCCTAGAATTGGAACAGTTCTGCCTTGAACTTTATATCCTGCTTATGATAATATATATGCAAAAATATTAATGTTATGGTGACCATTATATTTTTTTACTATTATTTTCTTGTTCATATATTCAACAATAACATTATATCATGTTTACTGTTATGTTCCAACTCAAAAATATTTATCAACATTATCATGTTTACAATGATATTCCCCTTTTATAATATTCAACAGTAACATTACACATTATCTTGTTCATATTATGTTTCTACTCAGAAGCTTCAACAGTAACATTATACAGAACTTAATATCAGGTTCACTATTGTCTCACTCAAAATAACTATAATTTTACCTAAAACTTTATATCATATTCACTATTTATTATGTTTCTACTCAGAACATACCATGACATAGCATGAAAGGAACAAGGAAAGTAATATATGGTAGAAAGGTGGGGCTCTGATAAAATGCCTTTTATATGTGGTACTTTAATAATACCATACTTTAGAACTTAACTGGTATATGAAAATTGCTTTAATAAAAATAATTGGCCTAATTTGGGGTAATATGACATTGTGTCTTAGGATTTGTAGAAGAAACAGCATTCTCTTTCTTTTGCTCTTAAATGTCAAAACTAATGTGCTAGCAGTTTAAAAACTCACCAGAACTGTTTTTAAGTACATGTACTATAATATTATTTTTGTGTCTTACATTTTCATTAATTTAAAATTTGTTTCATTCACTTAAAATTTGTTTAAGCTATATTTACTGAATAAGTACATACCAGTCTGCCAAACTTTAACAAAGGCCAGGTTAGTTTTTGTTTGATCATAAGTTGTGTGGCAATTTTAGCAAAAGCCAGTTTAATATTGAACATAAGTAATCTGGAACTTTAACAAACACCAGGTTAATAATGATTATCTAAACAAATAGTTAGGCAAGCCTTAACAAAGACCAGGTTAGTATTGATTGTTGAATATAAACATTTTGCAATGCTTATAGTAGATATGGATAATCTTGAATGTTTAGCATATTATAATACTTAACAGTTGAAAATATCATATTTCGTGTAACTTTTTAAAATAAAGCTTTTAATTAATTGTTGCTGCTATTAACTTTGAATTTATACTTACTTTTCCCCATCTCTCTTCTTAACAAACAATTTGTTATTTCTTTTCATAGCACAATGCATCATACTAACCTAGTAGGTATCCTAGAAACTGAAATGGATGAAGATGAAGTCATAGAAATTGAAATTCAGCAGGAACTGGATAGATTACATCTGGAAAGTGATGAACTTGCCACCATAGACCTAAATGATAATGGACATGAGGATGACAAGAATGACACCTTATCTTCATATAGTAATTCTGGAGAAATTGTCGAACAAGTAAATTACAAATTATAAGTAATTATAATATAGTAATTCTGGATGAATCAGTGAGACTTAAACACATTTAGTAAATAATACATATATATTTCTGGAGAATGTGCCCTGTATCTAACTCATATGCAAAACTAATTACTTAATGGTTTCATTAAAGTGATTCTCATTGCTAAACATGAATGGTATTTTTCTTTAATAACTACATATAAACATGTTATAATATATTTATTAAATAAATAATTTTGTGTAGATATTCATATATGTTCAAGAGCTACATAAAGAGAAAATGTAGTTTTGTAAAATTTGAATTTAATTTAAATAATTAATATTAAAAGTTTTAGTTTAATAAATCTCTTATTTAGAAATGAAGCATTCTATTTGTAGTATAGTACATTATTTCTTTAAACTGTAGACATTTTTATATTTACTTATAGGAATTGCTACTTATAAAAATCAAAATATTATAAGCATCATTTAGTTTCTCTCTCTCTCTCTCTCTCTCTCTCTCTCTCTCTCTCTCTCTCTCTCTCTCTCTCTCTCCATCCCCCACTCCCTGCCTTTAAAAAATTTTGTGATTATCCCAATAATTAATATTTTTATATGAATATTTGAGTGTCTTTAACTGTATTTTCCTATATTTTTTCTTGTCTATTTTTCTTTAAGACTCCAGTATATATCTTAATCACTGTGATGAATTAATAAATAATATTCATTCAGGAACACAATCCTCTGACCCACATACTAGCATTTAGAAAATAATGCTTTTGTGTAATGAGAATGGTATATAACAGAATTGTCCATGATTTATTTCCCACAACTATTACATCAATAATTAAGTGGTGGTGTTGGTTATAATTATTATTACTAGAAACTATTGAGATAAGAAATAATTAAGTTCTTGATTAGATCTGTTAGTTGACTTTTAATTCATCTTCTCATAAGTGTGAACTCTTTCTTTTCTATCATTCAACTTGAATATCCTTCAGTGTGCTTTTTTTTTTTAGTGTTTTCCAGGCCTGGTCCTGAATATATTTGAGTTTTACTTTTAGGGTACAAGCAACATTATCCTTGATTGTACTTGAATTTTATTCAATAAAAATGGAATTTTATTTGAAGGAAAAAAAATTCAATACAGAGAAAAGTAAAGGGATACTTTTATTTGAAGGAAATTTTCATTAGAGAGAAAAGTAAAGGATAATTTTATTTGAAGGAAAATTTCAATAGAGAGAAAAGTAAAGGATAATTTTATTTGAAGAAAAATTACAGTAGAGGGAAGGCTAATATTACTTAATCTCATTACATGACAGATGTCACCTTCCTTTTTTTCCTTCATCATCATTATTATTATTACTACCATTTTTATTATTACAGGACATACCAGAAGAGTTGTTGAATTACATTCATTTAATGCAGAAGCAGCGACTTGTCTTCGAAAATGAACTTGCAGAGTGTGACTCTCTTCTAACAGGAAAATTAAACATCATAAGTAAGTTTAGTCAATCCTCACAATATCAAATGTCTGTAATATATCATTCATATTGTTTATTAGATATCAGGGTTTTGTTTCAGTGATATAAATCATTTACTAGCTCGGATATGAGAAAGTATTTATATTTTTATTCAGCATTTGTATTTCAAAAAGTCCCTGGGAAAGATGTAATTGGAGCTAGTTATGTGAAGGTAATTGGGGCATGTAGTGAAGTGCAAGAGGGCATGAGTTCAAGACCCATTTTGAGAGAACAACAGGACATTTGATACTCAGTTTACACAGGGACCTAACCAATATCGGTAATATCAATGTTTCCATAGATAGTAATGGGTCTTTTGGAGCACTCTGAATTACACACATATACATTAAACAACAGATAACAGTGAAATTCATGGTTTCAGTAAATATTAATGGGACTTATGGAACACCCTGAATTCTCACGTACATAAAACAGCTGATAACAAAATCCATGTTTTCCAGGGGTAATAGAAGTTTTTGGAACACCTTGTATTGAGGACTTTCTTTGATTGAAGTTGAGTGTTGTTTAGTTGGTTACTTGTATAATATTATTTTATTATGCTTTTATTTTAATGATTGAATGTTGAAATCAATCAATTAAAATAATTTGACCTAATTCTGCTGATTCCAGACTAAAAATAGTCTAATAAACTTCATATAAATTAATTTGATCAAATTAATCAAAGATAGTCTTGTACATATAATTATTAAATTAATAGTCCTATTTCATTTAGCTGAGTTAGGTATATATAGCTTTAAAGTTATTTTTTTCTAATTTAGGTAAGCTTGCATAGTGAATTATAACATATGCTTAAATTAATATGATATGATTCAGCTGAGCCCAAAGTTAGAATTAAATTAAAAATAGTTGATCTAAATCATTTAGTTCAAATTAGTATTATACCTTATAATATTTAAATTTATTTTGTTTAATTCACTTTAGCCCCAAAATAGTTTTTTACCAGATGATTTTTAAATTCATTTCATCTAATTCATCTGAACCCAAAGAAAGATTTGTATAATAGAATATCTAAATTAATTTTATAATTCAGATGAGCCTGTAAATAGTCTTGTACAATATGGCATTTAAATTAATTTGATCTAATTCAAATTCAAAAAGAGATTGAAGATAGTCTTTTATCTTAGTTTTTTTATCATAGTCTTTTATCATATTATATCTAAATTAATTGTCTTTTACCAAATGATAGCTAAATTAATTTGACCTAATTAATCAGAAACCTAAAGAAAATCTTGTACTATATGACATCTAAAGTAATTTGATTGCATTCAGCAAAACCCGAAGAAAATCTTGTACCTTATGATGACTGGAAGGAGCTGGAAGAAGCTGCAAGACAGGAAGGCCTTAGTGTGGAAGAGTATAAACAAAAAGTATGCATCATTAATTTTCACTTCAAGTAGAAATGCAGACCTACTTCACAAAGTATATTTTATCATATTGTTCAATCATATTTTGAAATTATAATATTGATTAGTAACAATTTTATGCAGCTATATATAATCCTATTGATCAGTCTCTTTACTTTGTGCTAGGTCAGCTGATTGAAACCATTATCAAAATAATATATGCATTACATTTAGAGATGAAAGCATGCAATAAAATTGTGGTTTGTGTTAAGAAGACAAAATTGTAGGCTAAATCATTTTAAATGAACATATAATTTTCATTTTGTCATTTTATAATTGTGATTTCTAAAGAAGACATAGAAAACTTTGATATTTAATAGACTTTTTATTTAGTCAGGGTAGTCATGGTTTTTAAAGAAGACATAGAAAACTTTTATATTTAATAGACTTTTTATTTAGTCAGTGTAGTCATGGTTTTTAAAGACAGCTTAGTTGTTGGACTCATACTTTAAAGATAAAATGAAGGTGAAGAATCTGTCAGTTGTGAAAATATCTAAATCAGTTGTTTTCAGTGTTTTAATCATATAACAACTTTAGGCATTATAGTCAGTAAATATTTAAGTATAAGCATTTGAAAAAGCCTTTTTGTGACAAATTTGAATTTATCAGTGCATACAAACAAGGATGATAATATAATATATATTGATATTTGAAGGTATGTCATGATAAAACAAACATCAGTTACACAAGTGTTTCAGTATATTGCAGATCTCCTGTGCAAGTGAAATGAGTTACAAATGAGTTTGCAATAGTAACATCATATACAGAAACACTCTATAAGTTGTTGCTTGTTTAACTTTGCCCAAAACATTTTATAAAATATACATGTATTATTTGGATTCCTTTACACCAGGTCTTGAAAGTCAATTTCACTATTGCAGGCTAGTGATTAAAGTAATTGATATTTTCTTACAGGATAAAATCATTTAAGCAATCTAAATTTATTTCAGGAAAATGTATTTCAGTGATTGCAACTGTTAAATAAAAGTCTTTCTCATATACTGCAGCTCTTGCAAGAGATTGAAAATGATTCCTTTGAGCTAGAGGAAATACCAGTTTATGATGACAGTACATATAGTAGCCAATGCAAGGAAGACATACTTCTCATAGAAGATTCTAAGGATAATAACTTGGTGAATTCTAATACAGACTTAACTGTGTCTTCATCTGACCATGGATCAAATATAAACCTTCCTATTAAAGGTTCGTTGTTTTAATTTTTCTATTTTAGAAAATTTTCATGGTCATTTATTTGTTGGCACTTTACTTGCTTGAATTATAAATAAATTTGCTCTTCATAAATGACATCACTTCAGTAAATAAATTTGCTCTTTATAGCTGACAGCTGTTTAGAAATAAATTTACTCTTTATAGTTGACAACAGTTCAGAAATAAATTTACTGTCTATAGTTGCCAATAGTTCAGTAAATAAATTTGCTCTTTATAGTTGACACTAGTTTGGTAAACAAATTTGCTTCTTTTAGCCAACATCAATACAGTAAATAAATTTGTTTCTTTTAACCAACAAATGTTAAGTAAATAAATTTGCTTTTTACATTTGGCAACTGTTCAGTAAATAAATTTGCTTTTTACTGTTATAACAGTCATAAACCCTCTAATTCCCAAATAGTCATAAACCCTGAAATTCCATCTATACTGAACCAACTAGATAAAAACAACCCTTTAAGCTCCTAATCATATTTTTGCCATAAAACTTGAGAAGCAGTGTCAAATTCCAGTGCTGCTTACTAAACTTACAGCACCTCAGCTGAAATGAAAAAATACTTTTCAGCACCTCTGCATTAATAGTTGAGAAGCAGTGTCAGAACTCTAAAGCTGCTTCATAAACTTGTAGCTCACTGGTAGCTAGCTGTTAAACTCCATTGCTGCTTTGTAAACTTACACCACCACCCTTGTTAACAAACTCCAGTGCTGCTTTGTAAACTTGCACTCCACAATTGTTAACAAACTCCAGTGCTGCTTTGTAAACTTGCACTCCACAATTGTTAACAAACTCCAGTGCTGCTTTGTGAACTTGCACTCCACAATTGTTAACAAACTCCAGTGCTGCTTTGTAAACTTACATCACCACCATTTGTAACAATGCTACTTTGTAAACTTACACCACCACTATTGTTAACAAACTCTAGTGCTGCTTTGTAAACTCACACCTCTACAATTGTTAACAAATCTACTTTATAAACTTATATCTTCACAAGTGTTAACATAAATAAAATCTTTCAGATTTCTTTCGTTTTCCAAACTATTCCACTATTACAGTTGTTTCCTTTTATTTTAGCTAGCATTTAATTAAATGACATAAACACACTTTACACATAACATATTCCATGTAATGTTATATAATTTAGCTCAAACAATCTTCCGAAATGGACATGTTTTAACAGTATAATACTTATCAGTGCATATCATTTCTAATATGTAAACAGTTTTAAGTACAATGAAGTTCTGTACAGAAATGTATCACTTTTAATATCAAAACTATGGCTATTTTTTTACAAATCTGAGATATAAATAAATAAGTCATATAAAGAACAATAAATACTGTCTGTATTTTATTTTTATTTTTTGTATGAAAGTTATTCTCTTTTAACCTCATCAGAACAAATGTCCTTTTGTTCGGATGTCTTTATTTTCATCTTAGATGCTGGCGATCATACTGTTGTACTTCTGCATGTAAATGGTGTCATTTGCACTACTTATGTACACACACTGTATTAGCTATATTATTTCTCTGCAGTCTCTTAGAGCATAGTTTTACATTGAAGAAATCACTGTGTACTATTCTGGCAGATTTTTCCTTAAATATGACTACACTCCCAATATTGAATTTAAACAAGGTATTAGATATTTTTAGCAGCATTGACTCATTTAACTTTCATTTAGATTTCCTATAATCAGTAATATTTTTTACTACAATATGTGTTTATACTCCTACTAATGTAAAGTTCTTATTATGGTTTATGAATTCATTCAAAAATAATAATTTGTGCAAAGAAAGACATGGTAACATTCACTATTGTTTGAAGAAAAGTTCCCTGTCAGTTATCATTTACTTATTTAAACATTTAAATTTCCCTGATTATATTAAAATGTATGAAACATGATGTGTTTTTTAAAGAGATGAAACAATATAGCAATTTCTTAAAGTGGAATCCTTGCTTTAAACAGTATTTAATTGAAGAACTGTTTGTGTTCATACATAGTAGGTATTATTGTTGCTTTGTTAAATGCCAGTCTTGTATCTTGTGCGCATTTGGTTTTGTTATATAGGTGTAATTTTGTAAGCCTTAATTGTATGGATGTCAGTAGTATTGCTTTTAAACTATAGACAGTAAAGTAAAGATGTATAAGACGTATGTTAAGATATTAACATTAATATACATGTACATGCTTGTATGGCATATGACAGAATCTTGTACTTTTGTTTAAGCTGTAGGCATTTGTATATTTGGTTTTTATGTCAGATGATATTGGTAACTGACCTAGAAACTTTGTAGTGTGTTGTAATTTTTTGTTGTTGAACTTTTGACAGAGGAAAATACAAATTGAACATGGTGTTATGCATATTTGTCAGCTGTTGTGTGTGTGTGTGTGTGTGTGTGTGTGTGTGCGTGCGTGCGTGCGTGTGTGTGTGTTGACAGACTTTGTTTTATAATGGCTGTAGATGTATATTTCATTTACAATGATTTATATACTTTTATGACAGATGGTACTAATATATGAATTTAATACACCAGTAACTTGATTTTGATACACCATGTGAGCCTTTATGACAGAGGGTAGCAGTACATTTGATTTTGATATACAAATTATTATGTGCATTTTTCTTTTTACACAGTTTAACAAAACAAAAGATATTTGCTTTCTGTAGATGATTGTTATGTTGCAAACAAACTGGCTGTAGTGCATACTAACCCTCTGGCAGAGTTTGGGTACTTTCTCAAAGAACAGATGCAACTGACAGAGGAGTCTTTTAAACGAAGAGAATTTAACCTAAAGCAGGTAAGTTGCTTCTTTGTGTTTGCAATTTACAAGCAGTACACATCTGATGTGCCTAGACTAGCCAAACAAATGTACATAAAGGTGTTTCAATATATAGTTTTTTATAGTTTCAAAAGTAATTTCACATTGCAGAAATATTTTGGTTATATAAAGATTCATAAACTCAAAATATTACATCAAATTATATGAAAATCAAAATTATGAAATTGATTTTCTTTTCTATTGGCATAAAATTTGGTTTATAAAATTGTTTACTATAAAATTCTGAATAGTGATACATTTACGACACATTGAAGTCTGCCAGGGTGATTTCTGAGATCACTTCAAATTTGAGGAGTTTAAAAAATATATGTGATTGTAATGGAGTCAAGCTTCCTAATACTCCCACTTCAAATACAGAATCACAATAAAGCTACAGTTTCTTAACACTCTAAATCATGTACCATTGCCTATATTGACATAACTCTTTTTCTCAGCTAGATGAGAAATCAGAAATAAAACTATAAAATCTAACTAAATGCAAGTTATAAGGATCAGAAATCAGAATAAAACAGTAAAATCTAAATAATGCAAATTATAATGATTGAATATTTAAGCCCAGAAAAACCTGTGACTTGTAAGTGTTGTAGCCACAGAAAAGATATACCCATAAATATATGTATTTGTTTTAAATATCATTAACTTCACATAATTTCTCCTTCAAAACAATTTCAAAGAAATAGTAAAATATAATACACCATGCAGTTGAAGAAAATGGAAAGGAATTTAACAAATAAGAAAATAAGTGAGAAGAACTATACAAAATTAGTTTGAGATTGTTATTTGAATAAATCATTTCATTTTGATTCCGATTCTAGTCTTACATACATTAAGGAATGGTGGGACTTTACATATTAACTAATAAGAAAGGCACTCAAAGACCAAGTGAACAGGAATCCACTTTAAAAAATATGTATTTATAAAAACCAGATATTTCAGGAATGTCAACATTTCTAAACTTCCTGGCTAAGTTTCAGTAGACAGCAACTTTTATAAATATTATTTTAGTCTTAAATATGGAATAGAAACTAAAACTCTTGTTCATGCTGAGACTGCAACATGATGACAAAGTTTATCTTCTTTGTAAGCTTTTGTGAGTCTCTTTGGTCTTGGTTTGTATTTAACTATGGAATGTTATGATATTCTTAAGGTATGCATAACTGATTGCTAAATGGACACATCAATAATTATATTTATGTTTACTTTCACAATCAGGAGTTAGAATCACAGCGTGCTTTGGCAGAAAAGATGATGTTATTGACAGAAGAACAGCAATTTCATATCCAGCAAACCCTGGCAAAAGAAGAACAGATTCTGGCTGCTCGGAAACAGGTACAAAGAATGTTAATCAACATCATTCTGTCCAAACATTTCTTATATCTTCAGTATATTATGTAACATAAAGAAAATATTTCATCCTTCTTATGCTACTGTACTATATTCTAAAATCCAGGATATGTTGAAAAGTTTCTTTTTAAACTATTTTTTTGTATAGATTTAACATTAGTGGTGATGTAAAAATAATATGAGGATTTTAAAAAATAACTTAATACTTATGAAAGATGTTTACAAATGTATAGTTTTAAAACTAATGTCTAAACAAGAGCTGAGTTTAACTGATTGAGATTTATTTAATCTAGCAGTTATCAATTCAGAAAATAACATGAAATTGGTTATAATAAAGATGCAAAGGTAATGACACAAATCAGATACAATATCTGAAGATTTAAAATTATATATCCAGTTGTCTGTCACTATATCATCTGTTATTATTACTATTCAGTCTTTTTTCATGTTTCTATTAATTGTTGTTGTGAACCAAGGTCTTGGAATCTTACCAAGATTCTGGGAGATCCAAGGTTTTATGGAGGATGTGGGCATTTCAGCGGACACTACTTTTAATAGTGGGGCAAGCCTTTGGTTTCTAGGTAGTTTATTCACAGATAGCCTTCTGACTCAGATGTTTTGTTCCCCAAGGCTTCACTACAGGTAACCCTTCTGACTCAGATGTTTTGTTCCCCAAGGCTTCACTACAGGTAACCTTTCTGACTCAGATGTTTTGTTCCCCAAGGCTTCACTACAGGTAACCCTTCTGCTGTTAAATTCCATTGTCTCAGGATTTCTAATCTGAAATTCTGGTATTTATTTTCTTTCATTTGTTTCTTTGTTGTTTCTTTTGGAATAGTAACATTGATAATTGCACTGCTCTGGTAGATTTATTGAGAAGTACAGTGTCTGGTCTGCATGCATAAATCACTTGATCTGTTCTTATCTTGAAGTCCCAGAGTATTTTGACTTCTGTGAGAGTGACTTGCATCTGGTTGGTGCATCCTTGCTCTTTCTGGGGTTGTTACTCCATAATTCTCACATAGGTTTCTATATATGATTTTTGCCACTTTGTTGTGTCTTTTGGTATATTTCTACTCCAGTCAGAAAGTGATATCCAGATGGTGTATATATTTGTTGTTTTATCTATATTTTTTGCAGAGTCTGCATTTGGTATCATTGAGATTTTCATAATTTGTGTTTTGTGTGACTGTTTAGTGCTGAATCTTGCACTGCTTTCTGCCTCTTTCAGCCATCTGTATATTGATTGTTTTGTTACTGTTTCATCAGCTTGTTGTACATACTGTCTATGGAGAGGTGCCTATGCCTATTTTGTTGTTTTCTTCCATGATTCTTGGTCTGTTTGTGGGGATTGATATAATTAACTCATCTTTACTGCTTCTATCCGAGGCTCATCTTTGTTGTTATTCTAGATATAGATGACAAGGCCAATAACTTCTCCTTCAGTGACATCTTTGATTTTCTTGAGTCTTCTGCCAATCAGTTTCCAAGATATGTAGGGTCTGTCTACATCTATTTTTGGGTGTAGGGCTTTACAAGTCCAATCTATGGCTCCTCCAGTGTAGCTAATTATGGGTATTGTGTATATTAATGGTTTGTATTATGTTAGCCCCAATTTAACTTTGACTTGAAAACTTTTCTAACTCATTTTTCATACTTTCTCTTAACTTTGGACTTCACTCTTCATATTTTCTTGATGTTGCAATATCTCCAGATTTATATCCTTTTTCCATTGAAACATTTTTCCTATGCCAAATTGTAGACCTTCTGTTGTTTTGATCATGCTTTTCTAGATGATAATTCTTTCTCATTTTTCAATGCCAAACTTCATGTTAATGTCTCACTGCAAATCTTGACAGTATTCAGTGAATTGATGTCATGTTCATTTTACTCTACAGCTTTAGATGGTCCATATAAAGTAAATGACTGATAAACTGTGTCTAGCAGACCTTGTTAATCCTGGAAAAGTCTGATCCGGTATAGACATATTGGTCTTGTGGGAGAATTATTAATAACTATAAATTAAGATTGTGACAGAGTCTGACTAATTCTTGGCCCAATTGCTGATTCAAAAATCAAATTTTGAGTTGAGTTCTTTGTTAAAGCTTTCCCGTGTTGCATCAGTATCGAGAAGCTTCTAGCAAGGAGGTCAGATTTGTTGCATAACTTTAGGCTATTGTCCAGCACCTTCGAAATCAACAACATACCACGTGAGCAGTCACGTGATGCGTTCAATGCAGTTTAATAAATACGATAACGCGCGCGAAATCAGTACTCGCTTCCCAGAATCGGCCGACGCACAAGCCAGCTGAATTAGCTCTGTCCCGCCGCATATCGAGTCGAGAGAAAGAACCCGTCTTGAGCAGTAAATCTACTTTTAAGAGGTAACACGTCTACTTCTTATAAATATTATTGCATTTGTTGATTGTATTTTGTAATTGAATTGATGTATGTATTTTGTGCAGCTTATCTCTATCTTAGCCAAAGCACCTGTTTCGCTATAAAAGGACAAATCTAAAAGTTATTGTATATAAATTATTGTAACTCTTTCTTATCTTTAATTTATATAAATCTTAAATTCCCTAGTGCCGCCAGAATGTCTGTGCACGTTGTGAATTTTTCTTTGTAATTCAAATTGTTCTTGCGTATAATTTTTCATGTAAAATTGTAAAGCATTAATGCTTCATTTTGAATTAATCCTTTGTGTGAATTCCAATTTTAATGCTGTAAATATTTGGGAATTCATACGTTCGTGTAATGTTACATGTAACACACATGTGAACCACAATGTATATTTAAATATAACCATATTTGAATTGTAAACGACACGATAGTCAAAGATTCTAAATTCAGAACCTTTAAACAAAGAAACACATGCTTGGGTTTTGCGAATATAGACGCAAATAGTTACAGAGCCCAAATCCTTTGTTTCAGACGGGTTCTTATTTTATTCCTCTCTACCTTCGTACTTCTTGAGTCGCACGCCGACTCGGGTATCTTCATGACCCATACGTATACTACGTAGAAGTACATCGTGTTAACTACGGTTAATGATCGTCGCAAGTACATTAGCGATGCAGTAATTGAGCGGACGATTGACTGTTAATGCTATGAGCAGTACCGGCGATGAGCCAAAGTGATGTGGACCAGTTCTAACCAGTTTGGAAACCACGTGGCATCAGGAGTGTAGATAAGTACATTTTCTACGCTCCGGGATCAAGTGAATATTTGGCAGATCACAATTCTCTATAAAGACAATTGACTCTGATGATTGAGCAGGAAATTACAATTATTTTGAATCTAGACTTTGTGCTTGTAATTAATTGTTACTGTTGTTAAATATTAAATTCATTTTTCATCTTGTTAAGAACCTCGTTCGTAGTAATTTGTATGCATATAGACCTAAAATGTGGTTTGGATGGGGGCTGTTTGAGCTAAATGAATGACGTAATGAATGCATATGAATCTAAGGGAGTTTTTAACTATCTCCAAACCAGCTATTGTACGCAAGTGGTCTGTGGTCTAGACTACAAAGACGCATTTTTTATTTAGTCGAATGATAATTTGAGCAACCAGTCTGTTTAGGTTAAATGAGAGGGAATTAATTTAATCAGTAAATTAAAGCTTCCATAATTTCTTAAGCAGGGTCTCTAAATAAATACTGGAAACGTAACAAAGATTCTCAATCACTTGTAATTAGTTATGTGTTATTAATTAATAAATAATAATCATAATGAGTGAAGGGTGCCCATAGGTGTCACACAAGGTTTTGCTGAGGATGCGAGCACTTCCATGGAGCACTGCTTTTAGCAGTGGGGCAATTTTATTTTATTTTGTTTTTATTTCTAATCTCAGATCCTGGTATTTCTCTGTTTTGTTCTCTTTTTTATTTTTATGTTTCTGTCACTTGGGACAGCAACATTGATGATTATTGCTATTATGCTAGTATTATTGAGAACTACAATGTCTGATCTTCATGCAGGAATCACTCGATCCATCCTTATTTCAAAGTCTTACAATATTTTGACTTCTGTCTTGGTGACTGTTTAACAAATGCCAGTATTTTACATTTGATTAGTTTTTCTACAATTTATTCAGTCATGCAATTTGCAGGTGACTTCCAAATATATATTATTATTATTAGGAAATGAATGCCAAGTTGGAGCAAGAGATAGAAGACCAACAGAAAATTCTGGAACTTGAACTTAAACGGCATGAGGTACTTGCAGTTTTTTTAATTCTAGATTATCATTTTTGTCTGCAAGCTTAAATCATTTAATGAATGCCAGTATTTTACATTTGATTGTTTTTCTACAGTTTATGTCTGTTGTGCAATTTCAGGTTAATCCAGATTTTTTATTGATTTTACCTCAGTGCAATTTTTAACATTATGATGTGTCTCCAGTGAAAATCTCTTCTTTTTACAATCACAGAAATTTGATTTATATAGTTATTACAGAGGTTAATTATATTCTCGTATTATCAAAATAATAAGACAATATTTGCAATCTAGTATCCTTGCTATTACAGATGTTAATTATACATTAACAGTATTTTCTAAACCAGGCATATGCAGATCCATCTTATTAGATGGTTTCATCTGGCCAAAGTAAGATACTCAAAATATAATAAAATCAGGTCTGCAAAACATTTTATCACCATCCTTTAGATTCATGTTTTTTACTCTACATTTTACACTTAAGGAATAATGGTACCCATAGTGATTTAATTACTTTTTGTCTTGCATTGGCTAGCACAGAATGTCTGTTATGGCGATCCCTTTGTGACAGTTGCATTGTTAGAGTGGAGATTTATATAGTTGAGTGTGATGAAAATGTTGGTCACTATCTTACAACCCAATGTTTTTAATTTACAACCTAAAATAAGCAGAACCCAAGACATGCCTTGGGACCCACAGCAGATGCACACACACACACACACTGACCATTCCTTTTCCCCCATCCTTCTACCTCCAAAATATGGTCAACAGATGGGAAATAGGAGAAAGGATGAGAATGGAACTTTAGGGTGATAGGGAGTTTGTAGTTAGTTAGATTTAGGGCAGTGCTGCCCAACGTCCAGCCCATGGGCCAGATCCAGCCCACAAAGCCTTAGAATCTGGCCCATGAGTCAGTCTTAAGCTTACTCCTTAATATGAATACACAGAAAATATTGTGCTCTGTTCTGCAGCCCTATTACTGTTATCTTTCTTCAATTAGTCAGTGGTGATTGGCTGCCAGTAAACACTACCCACCCTGCTCACAACTCTGTACTCTGTGCGCTGCATGCTTTGTATGTGTGTGTACAGCTGTCACACAATTGGCATGCAGTGACTCAAAAAGGTCACCACTGTTTTTCTTAGAAATGATCTCGTCAGTCCTCATGGTATGCCATATTCTCTATGTATTGACGTGTATAGAACTCGGTGGAAGCGAAGCATTGTCTATGTGCTTACGTCAGAGGGTTTCAATGAGTTGACTGAGATTGTCCTCCTGTTTGAAATGTAATGGAAATTTCTGTGACTCATAATTAAGCCATTTCATTGGATTAAACTGCTGAAAACAGCCAGCTTTTGAGAGCTAGCCCTCAAGTGTGAACACTAAATTCTGCATCACTTGTTCCTGTGGCTGCGTGCATGCCATAATAAAGCAGGCATTTAAGGTGATTTAAGGATTTCAATCCTGCATGATCATCGACTATTGATACAAAAGCCTTCTGATACCAATCAAGCAAATTAGTTTCTTTTTCACAATCAAATTTTGTTCATCCATGGCATCGGCTGGAAAAATTAGAAAGGTAGACAAGGAGAAGCACAAGCTTAACGAGGCATGAACAAATTTGTATTTCTTTGTGGAGTCAAACACAAAATGTCTCAGTCTGATTTGTGGTGAAACAAGTGCAGGTTTAACAAGGCATGAACAAATTTGTATTTCTTTGTGGAGTCAAACACAAAATGTCTCAGTCTGATTTGTGGTAAAACAAGTGCAGGTTTAACAAGGCATGGACAAATTTGTATTTCTTTGTTTAGAAATGGAGAAATAGTTATTAATGGCAGAATAAATTGTTTATAAATTCATGAAGAATAAACTGTTTATTTATACATTATGAATCCATTGTTTAGAAATCTAGAAGTATTCACTAATGGCAGATTAAACTCTTTATAGATTAATTTTTGCTTGAAAAATTTAACTTATTATATGTTAATGCTCAGTGTATTGAATGTATTTAGGAAGAAATCAGCTTACTAACTGAACAACTTGAAGAAGATCGCTATTGTTTGGAAGTTTCACGTAAAGCAGCAGAAGAAAGACATAAACAAGCATTCAACTTGGCTGCAATTTGTATACAGCGATACTATCGAGGATATAGGTACCATTTAGATAATTTATGTTTAAAAGTCAATTTGTAATGTAGGCAAATGATCTTGAGCAGATATATTTACCATAAACTGTTCTGTATTGTATTATGATTTGCAGTATTTGTGAAGATGTTCTGTGGTTTGTAAAAAGGCCATAATTCATGGGGGAAAATGGGATTATATTTATGGCATGATAAAACAGGAATTGAAGCTATGTTAAATGTCTACAATCTTTAAGGAGCTTCTTTGACACAAACTACACGATTCCAACTATTATTATTAAATATTACACAATGAGCTGCTAGAGACATTACATATCTTTCTGTCTTAAACTGGGATTTCTTTCTTAGATAACTAAATTCAGATTATTCATGGCTCATTTGAGTCAGTGGTGATTTCATATGGAGGTTTTAGTTTATTACTGAGGTTACCTCATTCAAAGTTTATTTGAGGTTTTACTGTTAGGAGTTACCCCATTCATGTTTCATTTGAGGTACTGCAGATTACTACTGGAATTTACTGCATTCAAGAATACTGTTGGAATTTATCCCATTCAAGGTTCATTCAAGGTTAACACTAGAGATTGCTATCATTCAAACTTCATTTGCAGTTACATTGGTGTTACCCCATTCAGAGTTCATTCAAGTTACCATATGAGATATATGCATTCGGATTTGACAGGTAAAAAACCTGCAGTTTGGGGAGTGGGAAAAAATATTCAACAGTAGTGGGATGTGTAGTAAATACAGGCTGTAGCAGCCTTTATCAACCTTTTTACACTTGAAGAACCCTTGAAATAATTTTCAGATCTCAGAAACCCAAAAATTACTGCATCTACAGTATTAAGTTTTTTAAAATCATGATCTCTCAGGGAGCCTCCAGTAAACTCTTCACTTGAAATGCCCTGGGCTATAGCATTATTTTAGTATTTGGCAGAGAAAGAAAATGGAAAGCAGATTTGTATGACCTGATCAGATTATGTTGCATTTCAAGGACCACATGACTATTCACTAAGGCTCCATCTTTGAATGAAGGAGAAGTTGAGAAATTAGCTTAATGAACTGATGGAAAACCTCTATTAATAGTAAAGTTAGACTATACATCATTTAATACCATTTAATAGAAGTGGATAATGAACTGAATCATTACTTGCCATTTAGAGTAAGGTAGAACACTTACCCTCTAGTTTCATTATATTTTAAATTTAATTTTATTGTTGCTAGAATAATGTTGACTTGAACCAGGCTGCTTGTAATATAGAATTTATATTAAATTTTACTGCTATTTTCTTAACCATTTTGAGTCCATTTGTTAATCATAACTCTACTGTAGTATGTGTGGCCCATAATGTATTGTTAATTGTTTCATCTTTATTGTTGGTGATTATCTTATCTGGGGCTCTAAAACATGCCATTATGGTAAGAGACCAAGAATAATTACTAAATAACTGTGTAAGACATAGATAATATGTGAAGATATAGCACTAACATAAGAGGTTAATATAATAGAACTTATTAACTGTTTCTATTACTCTTTTGACAGGATAAGATGAATAAAAACAAAGGAACAGACACTATGATAAAATAAGCATGAAAAATTGTTGAAAATTCAGCACCAGTTGTATAGGTACTCTGTGCAATGACTGTAACATGGAATTGTCAGCACAGTTCAAACACCTAAAGCAGTTTTATCAGTTATAAGAAATTTACCAACTTGTCAGTACCTAATATTATTTCATGCTGTAAACTAATAAATTAGTCAAACTAAAGTGATGATGACACCTAAACTGGTCTTTAGTTTTTTCTTTGTCTTTTCTAAAATATACAATTAAGTCAAATCCTACACATTCCTAAACTTTTTAGTTCACACACTCACACATCAAAAGCTTCCATTTATACTGTTATAATATGCTCTCTCTTTCTCCCTGTCACAAACACACACACACACACACACACATACACAGAAACACATACAGACATCCAGACTAAAAAACAAAAAAAGTTTAGTATGTTTCATTTGATCAACTACTTCCTTTCTTACTGCATATAATATGCTCACTCACTCATGCACACACCACACACATGTCACACAGACACACACACAGACACACACACACACACACACACACACACACACACACACACACACACACACACACACACACACACACACACACACACAAACACACAAACACACCTTTTCTCATATTCAATTATCATTAATTGTTTGAAGTTCAGACATGTAAATAAAAAATAGTCAGTTGTACTATCCAAACTTTTAATATTGGGGAAAAGAACTGGAGTTTTTCTAATCAGTAAGCAGCAGTATTTAAAGAATATATTGTAGAGAGTTGAGAATGGGCCAATGACTTCTGCAAGTTGGAGATTTGATAGGTATTTAAAGATGTCTCAAACCTTCAAAATAACCTCTGTATAACCAGCATTTTGCTAAAATAAAATATACAGCCATCTGAAGTACATCCTTTACTAACTTTATATATTTTATTTTCAATAGTAGAATACTCAAGCTGAATGGATGAATGATCTTTGATGATAGCAGGATCAGTGATTGATACATTAGTTGTTGATTGGTAAATGTTCTGCTTTCTTGATTGCATACTTTTATCCAGAAGTATTATTTTGAAGTGTTAATGCTGTGATAATGGACATGAAGTCTGAGAATAAAATAGTGGGAATGGAGAGTAAGATTTTATCCGAATGCATCTCAATAGCAAAATTATGAATACATAAGACCATAGGGTCATGAATGTTAAAAATGTATACAATAGATAAATCAGAAATATGAGGCCAATCTAGTAAAAATGTACAAATCATGAACCTGTGAAGACAAGTGGTCTCCAGATGTTGTAAAATTGTACAGTAGAAAATAGATAAATCACAAATAGTTGTGGCCAAGATCTCACAAATATAAAAATGTACAATAGCTAAATCATCATTAGTTGAGGTTAAGGTGCCTTAATAAAAAATGTACAATAGCTAAATCATCATTAGTTGAGGTTAAGGTGCCTTAATAAAAAATGTACAATAGATAAATAATGAATAGTCCAAGTTAAGGTCTCACTAATATAAAAACATACAATAGATAAATCATAAATAGTTGAAGTTAAGGTGTCACTAATAAAAAATACACAGTAGTTGAATAATGAATAGTTTAGGTCAAAAGTGGTCACCAACATAATAAAAATGTACAGTAGATAAATCATGAATAATTGAGGTCAAGGATCATAAATTTAGAGAACTACACAATAGATAAGTCACAAATAAATGAGGCCAATGGTTGCAAATGTAGAAAAATATACAATAGATAAATCAAATAAATTGGTTGCAAATATAGAAAAGTAAATTATGAATATGAACTCATAATTGTTGAACATTTACTGCATTCTAGTTGTAAGAAAATTATTTCCCTTTGAAAAGAATTACTTGGTGTGATTTACTATATTTATTTATTTATAATTATTGTAATTTGTATGTATACAGAATTCGGCATCTTCATCAGTCAGAATGTAGGATTATGGTAGAGAAACGAGAACAGAGAAAGTTATATAAAGAGGAACAGAGAATTGCTGAAGTTGAAAGAGAAATACAAGAAAAGAAAGAAAAGCAGAGAAGGTATAATGTGAACAGTATTTTTCTATTTCTCAAATTTGTTTAACGACTCATTTTTCTTTTCACTGCCCAGCATGTACATTATGGCGTCATTCAAATTTATGGTTTGGATTAACAGATCACATTCATGAAGAGAAAACTCTGCCAAACTACTTCATATAATTTTCCTCAATTACTTCTCCTTGTCACTTCATTCTTCTTTTGCACATGCTCAGCTCACTTTATATATATATATCAAAAGTGTGTTTAACTGCAATAATTAAAATATGTATGTTTGAATTTGGGTTCGCTTACAACAAGCATAGAACATTAAATAGAGTTGATATATGTTCAAATGTGCACTATTGGAACTCACACACATGGAATGTTGAGTGTACTTGAAAGTAAATGCAGCTTGAAATTGATATTATTCATAGGGATAAGATATCAACACTTTAACAGTACTATAAATATTGTTCAAACTAACCAGTTTGTATATTTTTATTAATGAGTAAGCATGATTATACTTTACTGTTATTTAATTGTAGATTGTTATAAAATATATTTAATAAATAAATAATTTTCTGTCTTTAATTCTGTATTTTTTTGTGTGTGTGCAGAATTGAAGAGGAGAGACTTAAAAAGGAAGAAGCAGAAAGAATACAGAAAGAAGAAGAAGAAAGAAAAAGAAAAGAAGAAAAAAGAAAAATGAAAGAAGAAGAAGATAGAAAAAGAAAAGAAGTAGAAAGAAAATTGAAAGAAGAAGAAGATAGAAAAAGAAAAGCAGAGGAAGAGCAAAGGAAAGAAGAGTTAAGAAAACAGAGAGAAAAGGAAGAGAAAATAATGGAACAAAAAAGGCAAGAAGAGGAAGAAAGAAAGAATAAAGAAGAGGAAGAAAAAAAAAGAAAAGAAGAGGAAGAGAAAAAAGAAAGAGAAGAAGAGAGGAAAAGAAAAGAAGAAAAAGAAAAAGAGAAAAAAAGAAGAGAGGAGGAGAGAAAGAAAAAGGAAGATGAAGAAAAAGAGATAAAGAGAAGAGAAGAGGAAAAGAGAAAACAAATAGAAGAGAAAATTAAATATGAGGAAGAACAAGCAGAAGAAAAAAGAAAGAAAGAAGAGGATCAGAGAAGGAAAGAAAATGAGAATAAGCACAAAGAAAAGGAAGAAGAGATCCAAAAAGAAGAAGAAAGAAAGTTTGCAGAATTTAAAGAAACTGAGAAAATAGAGGAAGAAAGGAAAATGCAAGAAAAAGAAATGCAACTGACCACAGAAAAGAATGAGGATGAGAAAATAGAGAAAAGAAAAAATTATGAAGAAAAGAAAGTGCATACTATAAAGGAAGGTTTGAAGAATGAAACTGAAATCAAACCACTGGAAAATATTCCTGAATCCATAGAATGTGTTGTGATACCACAACAACCCAGACCAGTAGATAATCTTACAGGATCTGGAATCAGTGTAGAGTAAGTAAATATTCCATTAATATGTGCCTAGAATTGGTTTATTGAATAAATGTTATTTTATTATTTCTTTTGGTGCCATTTATTTCTTATGACAGCATCTCCATATATTAAAGAACATTTCAGTGGGAAACTTCATTCTAAGTATAGAAATTAATAATTGACAATTGCTGTATGTCTAAAGAGTGACTTTTAAACTATGTTTATTACTTTAATCCTAATTCAAAAGATAGGTGTGTATGGTCCTGACATGGTTTTTCATGAATCTAGTAATTGCCAGTTCAGCTCATCAATACCTCCAGTAACTAATTCAACTGCAAACAATTAACAATGAGATACAAAGATGAATTTACAATTGCATCAATAACTAGATAGATTATTCTGTAACAGGCTAAAATGATTAACAAAGAAAATAACTGCAATATTTAAGTAAACATCAAAAGAATTAAAGATACATACTGCAAAAGATTGATTTCATTACTATCTTCATCAAGGCATAATTCTTAGCAATATGTGCACGTGGAAATTTACAATCAGGCCTACTTCATTCTCCTTTTGACCTTAAACTAACTTATTTACTTGTATATCAGTTCATATTAGTCTTCACTATTATGAAGAGCACTGTTTTGTTTGAAATATTATTAATGTCCATAACTGTCTGATTAATTTCTGTGCAGAAATTTAAAACATTTGACAGATTCTATGATATAAGTCACTGAATAGAAATGTAAATTATTTGATAGACCATCTGATTAAGTCACTAAGTAGAATTGTAAAGCAAATGACAGACTGGCTGATTATGATGGAGTAAAGTGAATTTAGCTGTGGGTTCGAATGTATTATTTACAGTTTTTTAATATCTCTCTCTCTCTCTCTCTCTCTCTCTCTCTCTCTTTATATATATATATATATATATATATATATATATATGTGAGACAGGGCTCTGTGGAGTCCCCAGAGCACATTATTTGTGTTCTTTTCTTCTACTGAGCCATCCATGTGCAACCTGACTTGTGGACCTCCACACACTATTAATTGGAAATTTGGCCCTCTGGCCTAAGACGTTTGTGCACCCCTGCTCTCTCTCTCTCTCTCTCTCTCTCTCTCTCTAAGATTTGTGACTTTTACTATTTGTTGAAAATGTCCGTTGAGCAATCAATAATCATATTTATTTAATATTTAGGTGTTATGAACCTTCATCTCTTTATGCAACATCACACCCTGTCATTTCTAATACTTTGCCACATGTGCTGGAAACTCGACGCCTGGAATGGATGAAGACTTGCATACCATGGAGGTACAGTGGGATTGTTATGGGTTAGTTTAGACTCTTCATGGGTTTAGTTTAGATTGTTATGGGTTAGTTTAGACTGTTCATGAGTTTAGCTTAGACTGTTCATGGGATTACCATAGTCTCTTCATACTGGAATTTTCTTGGGTTTAGTTTAGAATGTGCATTCTGGACATTTTGGAATTAGATTGTTCGTAGTGGACTGTTATGGGATTAGCCTAAACTGTTCATTGTGGACTGTCATGGGATAAGTTAGAATGTGCATAGTGGACTGTTAATGGGATTAGTTTAAAATGTGCAAAGTGGATTGTATGAAATTAGCTTAGACTGTTCACAGTGGACCATTATGAGATTAGCTTAGATTGTTCAAAGTGGACAGTTATGGGATTAGCTTAGAATGTGCACTGTGGGCTGTTATCAGATTAGCTTAGACTGTTCATAGTAAATTGTTATTGGATTAGCTTAGTTTTTTTTTATAGTGGACTGTTCATGGGATTAATTAATATGTATGTACCTAGTGGACTGATTTTGGGGAATTTAGCTTGGAATGTACTCATTGGGTTTTTTCAAGAGATATTCATGAAATGTATTTTGAATGTATAGGAATAGACAGTATCTTGGGATTTAGTTTAGAATGCATACATGATAGGATTTATTGTTTACACAAAATAGGCCTGTTGATAGAATTTAGTACACAAAATTAGATTGATATAATTTAGTGTACAAAATCAGGCTATTGATGGGATTCTAGAGAGTACAAAAATGGGACTGATGGAATATATAGAGTGCACATGATGGGACAGAGGGTACAAAATAAACAATTGATAGAATATTGAGAATTGATGGGAATGTTGATGAGATTTAATGAGTACAGTATTAAACTATGGGTAGAATTTAAATTGTACAAAAGGTAACTGTTGATGGGACTCTGCAAACAAAATTAGCCTGTTCATAGATATAGTTTTAAATATATTTAGTTATATTATAATTTTTATAGGATTTCATTTAAAGAGAATTTAGTTTAGTAGTTTAGAATGTACACAATGGGGCATTATGAGATTTAGCTTAGCATGTACATACTAGTGATCATAAGATTTCATTTTGAATGTACACAAGTGTGACTGTTCCATGGAATTTAGTTTACAGTATACCTCAGAATGCTTAAGAGTGTGTATAGTGGGACTATGTGGAGATCAGTGAGCACCGTAGAACCTTACATGATTTAGTTGATAGTGTTAATTATGGGATTTTGTTAGATTTAGTTTAGAGTGTATACAGTGGGTCTTTGTGGAGTTTAGAGTGTGCACAGTGGGATTTTGGGGGGTTTAGAGTGTACAAATGGAACTTTGTTGGATTTAGGGGACCTCGTGGTGTTTACTTAAGAGTGTATACTTGGTAGGGTTTGGTTTAGGATGTAAATATTTGGCAGCAAATCCATGTTAATGCTGTCTGGAACTGTCCTCAAAAAAAAGTTAAAAGCACATTTTTCCAGGCACCCAAAACCCAAATAAACACAAACTAATCATTGCATCATTGTGTGAATTAACCAACACCTTAGGCCCAGATCAACACAAACAGTGTCAGTGTGTGAATTAACCAACACCTTAGGCCCAGATCAACACAAACAGTGTCAGTGTGTGAATTAACCAACACCTTAGGCCCAGATCAACACAAACAAACTGTGTCAGTGTGTAAATTAACCAACACCTTAGGCCCAGATCAACACAAACAAACTGTGTCAGTGTGTAAATTAACCAACACCTTAGGCCCAGATCTACACAAACAAACTGAGTCAGTGTGTGAATAATCACTGGACCATTGGCTATACATGTTTTGATAATTTATTTCTGAAAATTCATTTTCCTTAGTGCTGTATATATTTCTAATAATTTTTTAATATATTTCATCTGACTATAAAATATTGTATACTTTACAAAAATTGTTTGAAAGAATACACACTTTGTCCTTAAAACCTGACAGTAAAGTGAGCAATGAGCCATGGAAGTTGAAATCTAGAAGTAAGACGGTGCCACGAAGACCATCATCTGCCAAGAAATTGCCTCCCTTACCTGAGGATGTTGTTTTGACTGGTGCTCATGCTTCCACTTTAAAACAGGTAACATTTTCAGGACAGTTACCTTACTAAAACAGATGGAACTTTCAGGACTGATTAACAATTACTTTACTGAAACAAGAAAAACTTTCAGGACTCTTTAACTGTACTTTACTAAAACAGATAAAACTTTCAGGTCTGTTTAACAGTTATATTTATTTTTTTACCCTAATCTAACTGCGCTAACACAATTGGTAGGAGTTTTTTCACTTTGGGCACTGTTGAAAAAAATACTGACACACTAAGGACACTGAGAACCGAGAAGTTTGGGAACCACTGATCTACTATACAGAATGGAAAGTGTGAGGAAGATCGTCTGGAAAGTATTCAGGAAAAAAAAAGGACAAAATTGGACTTGACATTTTTACACTTGTGTATTAAGAATGGTGTATCTTAGGGTAAATCTTCTGAGAATGCATATAAATGTTTGTGTGTGAATGTTTTAGTTATTAATGTTTAAAAATATTAGTCAGAATAAAAAGCACTTTATAATAATAGGACTTTGAGAGAAAGAAGACATAATGGGAACTGAGAACATGTAATAATTTACAGACTTACTGTTTTTCAGGGAAAGACAACCACAAATGTAAAGAAACCATAACTCATTTAAAGAGATAAGAAAAATAATGTCTTACTCTATTATCTGTCAAAGGTAACTACTGTGGAACTTCATGACTTACCTGCATATTCTCTTTCTACACTGAGCATATGTTTGAATCTTAAGCATCTCAAACTGACCCATTGTGGACTCAAAGCTTTGGAAAACCTATCACAGTGTCGGCATCTACAGTGTGTGGATGTTCAGGTTAGTAGAATTTATTTACAGATTTATTCATCAGGTAATATACTATTTTCTAATGGAGTGTCACAAAATATACTGGCTGGTGATGAGCCGACTACGGAGCTGATGTTAGAGATACAAGGGGTGAGGCCTGTTTTCGACAAAAGCCCATGTGACATGTACCAGTAATACGTCGTGTCAGGTTGTTACATAGACACACATGACATACACCATTGATGATTGGGTGGGGCCCAGTTTTATTATGTCATGCCAAGGAACGTTTTATTGGCTGTGTATGTTGTGAGCGAGTATCATGAAAGTGAATAAATGGACGAACGGTACAAAACAATACAAATACAAATTCTTTCGCCCCTCTCAAAACTATGTATAACAGGAGAGTTGAAAAATGGTTAAATCAGGTTATTTATTTCCCGATTTAAAAGGGGCACTACTCTTTCGCACAGTGATTAGTCATACATTCAACTTTCCAATGTCATACACTCTGTGGGAAATAAGGGGAGATGAAAATGATAATATAAAATAAATGTCAAATAAAAGTTAATTATATCATCAACAATTCGTATACAAAAATAGGCCTACATTAGCCATCATATTAAATTCATATTGTATACAAATATCCAAAATCAAGAGTGAATTTCTATTCACAAAAATGATAGCAATAATAATACATTTCTGATCGATCAAACGTACAATTTAAAGTTTCTATTTCCTAACATTTTTAGGTGAGCTAAGCTTTTAAATGTTCTCATTCCTATCAGTTCTAGGTGCGCGTTTGCCTTCTAATTTTATTACTACTCACAGTACTGTCAAAGTTCGAAGGTCGGTGACATAATCTCATGTGTCACTTATAAGGGATGTTTTGAAGAGGTGACGTCACTCATAGAGATGTTTTGGAGAAAAGATGGTGCATTGTAGCCTGGCTCAAGAGAGGTGACGTAATCTGCCAAGTGAGAGAGGCAAATGGTGACATCTGGAGAATTATTAATAACCTAAATTAAGATTCTCATAACTTGTAATTAGTTATGGGTGACTGAATAATAATATTAATCACAATCATTAACTAGGTGGTGTTGGCATCACAAGTTGTAAATTTTCATGAGTTACATCAGTGATGTTCAAGAGTACATTGAAGTATGAAATATTAGAAAAGAGAGAAACATTTATTCTCACTCTCAATTTACTAGTTTCAAAACACTTTTGTTTTGTTTTCATGAAAAATGTGAAATCCCATATGTAAATCCTCTACAGTAATAAGTGATGCAGTTTGGTTTTACAAAATTATTTGTTGAGTGAAATGTGAAATGTGAAATTCTCTTACAGGAAAATTTCATAGAGTACCTGGACTTGAAAGACCTGAGCAGTCTGCATGTTTTGAATTTGTCTCACAACAAACTAACAACATTGCATGGCATGAGTGGCTGTTCAAACCTACGATGGCTTGATATCTCTTACAATCGACTGACACAACTTGGTTGGTTTTCCTTATCCCTTTTCTACTTATTGTGTATATAATCTTTATTTAACTCACACTTTAAAAAGAAGTGGAAAGAAGAGATAAGTACACAATATGTCTATCAGATGCTAAAATTGACATCTGTTAAAATTCTCATAACTTGTAATTAGAATTCCTATGGATGATTAATTAATAATAATCAAAATAATCAAAATCATTAACTCGGTGGCATCTGCGTCACACTGTCTATCTTTCTATCTTTGGCGGAAAAATACAAATTAATGCTCTTAATTAATTAATTAAATTAATATTTTAATTAATTCTTCATTCTTGTAATTTTAAATTTCAATTTACGCCATTCAAATCTCAAGAGTGATGAGTTTTGAAACAAACAATGCTGACCCATATCCAGAATAAAGGGGAGTTATTGTTAAAGGTCAGTGATTCTTGCATGATTCTTGCATAACTTGTATAATCTAATTTTACTAACAAGTTCACCCTGCCTTTAGTGTTTGCGCAGTCAACCGTATCTATTCAGACAAAGCCGTTGGAACAACTGTTCTAGCCCGAAGGGTGATAAATTCTAGAATCTTCCACTCGACCCCTAGAATCACATATAAGGGCAGATTCGAAATTGAACCCTCACTCTTGTTAAAATCATCGGAGTCCCGTGTGTGCAGCTTCATGGTTAGTCCTGAACTGAAAGCAAGCTGTTCCGTTTGTTTTCCACTCCATTTTTACTTTGCTGAGATGCAAGATTCAAGTTCTACTTGCAAGCAAGCTGTTTTGTTTCTGCTGATGTGCAAGCATTGGCAAACTTCATCCCTTGCTGCCATCAAGCTTCACTTATCTCAACATTGCTTATGTCAACATTCATATGAGTCCGACGGTTGAAGTTCGAAGTTTTACTTCCACGTTGATGACTGTTAACTGCCATCAGATTTTCTGAAGGTGCTGAGATCCATGAGCAGGAGAAATTCTTGTGGGGACTCTAGGTAATATTCTAAGTGAAGTGTGGGACACTGCATGTGTGCTATGACGTACCCGGAGAGTACGACGAACTGTATCTTCTAACTGGAAGAAGATTCATAGACAACCAGTTGCACTTGCTTGAAGAATTGGGTCCACTCAAGAAAGCTGAGTTATTGTGGGGAGCTGCTGCGGGGGTATAAGTCGGACTCTGCCAAGTAACTGTTGGAACTGTAAGAGCCTAATAAAAGGGCCAGGTGTTGGAAACTATATGTCAAAGCAAAGTCTTGTCCGTTTTATTGTTCACTTATCTGTGCTGTTTGTAGTTTAATCATAATGGCATTTACATGCTTTGATTCTTCTTACTGAAATTAGGTTATTCAGTATTTCCTTTTATTAACAAATTATTATCTTTACTTTCTGGCAATAGCTCCTGCACTTTTGTCTAATGCCAAAGTCCCACACTATCATTATTGTATGTATCACCTTTAGAACCGTTTGGTTCTCAAAGATATAGAAATCATTGACTTGTTTATAGGAATGCTAATAATTTTTTAAATATGTTTTCAGATTGCTAATTTTAATTGATCTTAACATTAGAAGCAACAATTAATTTTAAAATGCTTATACACATTTATGTATAAAAATACTGAAAATATGCTGTGATTTCTTTTCATACAGTAGATGATTCATTTTTAATTTTTGCTTATTATAATCATCATTTAATTTTTAAATTCTTATACTCTTTTCTACATATATATTAAAATGCATTATTTTACAGTGCTGTATTATTTTTTCACCCTTAAGATGCTTTTCTAATCATTTTTGATTATTAGAATCATCAGTTAATTTTAAAGTGTTTATACAAACTTGTGCATGTAAATATAATAAGCACAATGTATTTCTTTTCACCCTTTAGATGCTGTTCTTAAAAATGTGTTTATTAAATCACCACTTAGTAAATCAAATAATGAAAGGTAAAATGTGAACACACTAAACACTATCTGCCATATTTATTATGCATATGAGTTTACTTATTTAATTTATTTACAGTCAGATCTTAATTATCCAGAATAATGGAGGGAGGGGTAATCCCAAAACATGTATAATACAAAGTTTAAAAGAAAACTTTATTTCTAGATTTTAATTTTTAGATGGCTTAGGATATAATAAAATTAATTATTGACATTATTTCAAACTTGACAATTGAACATTATGTAGGCATACAGAAAATATCCTTTCAGGGTTGATAATGATTCAAAGATTTGGCATTTTAGAATCAAGAAGAAATGATACATCATGAACCTAATATCTCAAAATATTACTAAGAACATAGAAATTATCAAAGCAACCTTTCAAAGTAGGTAATGAAGCAAAGATTTAGCACTTAACTTCAAAAATAAAAATGATGCATTCATGAAGCCACTATCACATTGCATAAATTTGAAACATATACAATTTAACTATATAAAAAAAAAATTGTCACAATGGAGTGTCTGCTAATCCTTTCTCACTTTGGCTTCATTCATTTATATAATGTTGATTTAGTTCTTAAATTACATAGCATATGCTTCTGGTATTATAGAATCATGTTATTCCTTGGATGACTTGTATTATTATTATGCATAGAAAGTATGCATAGGCTTTTACACATTCTTGGCAAAAGCAATCTGCAAACTAAATAATTGAAAGTTGACTTATTTATTTACAGAACTCTTAATTGTTCTCTTTCTTGTTTAGATATGCATTAACTGCAAGGACTTAAAAAGTATTATTTATAGTGTAAATTTTGTTGCTGAAGTTCTTACTAAATATCTTCATCACTAAGAAGTACTGTACCATGATACTATCCAAGCCAGTAGCCTACTCTCTGTATCCATACTAACTTCCAAGGGGAGATATCAAAATAAAATATCAAAAGTGGAAATGATCTGCATTATTACCTAGCCCACTAGCTTTGCTCAGTCTGCCTACTTGCCTAGTTTATACTTTCTCACTGAGTATGCAGGAGACTATATATATATATGAATATGTTTTCTAGAAATACTACTCATGCAGTTGTGTGTCTTCAGCACTATGAGTTACAGAGTTCAAGTAATGAGTGTCTGATCAGCTTTGGTTTGAATATGACCCAAGTAAGATAAATCCTAGTGATGTGAGCACTTTATTGCATTATAAAAAAAATAACATTGTCAATAGCAGTGAAATATCAGTGTTCCACTTGTAATATATTTTCTTGCTTGCTTAATTGCTTAGGTGACTTAGCACCATTGCACCGTCTTCATACACTGCTTGCTTCCAACAACCAGCTTGTGAGTACTTCTGGCCTGGAGCAGTGTCCATCCATACAGCACTTGGATGTGTCTGTCAACTACTTAACCACAATACAAGGACTTGGTAATCTGGGCCTCTTGATTGTACTTGATGCATCTTCAAACAGTTTGACAGAGGTAGTTAGCAATTGTGTGAATTTTGAAGAGTTGATATGGTCACTTTAACACTTCTTTTTGATTTAAGTCAAGTACCTAGAGAAAACTTTGCTTGAACTGTCATTAAAGTATCTCATTCTGTAGAATAATTTTATATTTGTTTCTGTACTTAATTTTTTAATTTATTTTAATTTTTTCCCCTTTTTTTTTGGGGGGGGTGCAAGTTTGCTTTGGTATCTTTGCATAAATAGTTTAACTCTTTATTTTAGCTTTATAGAGTCCAAGAACCTAAGTTTTCATTTAAGTCACATAGAACACTACACACAATATGACTCCTTTTTCAATAATGGCACTGGAATAATGGTTTTTACTCAAATAAGAAAAGTTTCAACTTTCATTGTATTCAGAAAGGAGAAGAAAAGAAAAAATTTGGTGGACATACTAATTGTGAAAATCAACACTGACTAACCTCAAAGAAACAAACCTGTTAACAGTTTATTATATTAATCACCCCACCCCCCACTCCTGTTCAATGTCAAGAACTCTTTGATATCTTTAGAACACTCCTTAAATAAGTACACTGGCTTACCCCATTTAAAAGCTACCAGGTTATTAATTCATTTAATTATTTATTTGTCATGTTTATGTTGCGCAAGTAAGACCTGTCTAACTAGATGACAAAGAAATGTCTATTTGATCTGCCCTATTGCTGATTGCTGGATGCAAGTCTGGAGTTGTCTGAGAGAATCATATTATCCTTCATTCCTTGTTTAATTCATTCCCTGATGGCCACTATTTATAGAGCAGCTTTCTCAATAACACTCATTTAGATCAAAGCAGCTTTCTATTGACCTGTCAATTTGCTTAGATCTGACACCCTACATATGGTGGAGTTTTATGAAGTGAGAACAAAAAGTGAGTTTTCATGTTTGAACTGTTTGTTTCATCCACAAAAGAGTCCTAATCAATTTAATAGTAATAAAAGTTACTTTAAAATTATTTTATCATTCAAAAATCTATTAAAAAAATATCCTGATTCAATGAAATAATTAAAAAACCAATGATACATATTTTTGTTTAAATCTAAAAATTGATAATAAGAAATAAAAATATATTTTTTAAAGTAAAAACAGAATAAAAGATATTTGGAAAATTGTGTACTCACCCCAAAAATGGTTAAGATTCCACACTTTGATGGCAGAACTAATTAATAATTAACTTTACACATTCAAGAACAAACATACATGCAAATACAACACAAACAATCTAGATGGGCATGGCTGTTGAAAATAAAATAAAAAACAGAAACATTTATTTACTCTTAATTTGGATTTAAGCTATAAATAAATAAACAGATGTTTGTATTTTCTTCTTGTTGCATTGATTACTTAAAATGCTATAAATGTAATTGTTATAATCTTGTGACTGCTTGTAAAGCAAACAAATGCTTGCAAAACAAACAAAACATCTTTACTTTCTGGGTGGGTACATGGGATTGCTATCTGTTAGTGTACTAACACTTTGCAATTTATTGGTTGTATGGGGATTGACATTCCTTGCATAAATTTATGCTACAAACAAAAATCATATCCTTGTGGACTTGTTGCTTGTGATGATGACAGTAGCAGTTTCTCTTGGGCCTCTTGATGTTGACATGACCTCACACATTTTCATCATTGCAGGCCAGCACTCTCACAACTTGATGTCATCATTTGCTGGCACTGATCCAGCAATGAGTTGAGTTGCAACTTCATAACAAAAATGAAGATGAGAAAAATGTTTGCATTGGGTGGACTACAGTTGAAGTCTGGTCATAAAGTATGAAAGTGTTTGTGATGGCAGAATTTACTAGATATCAAAAAATGTATTTCCACGCCTTCTTGGAATTCTGCCTAGTCATACTTCATTTTCTTCTGGTCACGAATGTCCATCCCATTCATGTAAGCATTGAGTCAAAGAGGGCTTGTGGCTGGAGAACAGGTTGATGAACACCATTAGGTCCAATATGTTAGTAGTTTGTTGCATGGAGGTTGGGTATCTGAAGGTTGACAGGACAGCCACTTGTTTTTTTAAACTGCCACACCCCTGTGATCAGATTACTGTTTCCCTTCCTCAGAATTTTGCTTTCACCTCATTGTAGATTTGGCACCCATTTCAGCTCTTATAGAAAACCTTCTCTCTATCATCTTAAGTTCCACAGACATACATCCCTCTCTCAAGCAAATCTTCCATAAGTCTGGGAGATGTAAAAAACTTTTGAAATAATATCTCTGTGAAATCTAAATCTGCTGGCAGCTTTGTGACAACACATTGACCAAGTTCATTAGACATTGGCTGGGGATTTTCATTGTCAACTTGCACAAATATGCAGTGTAACACTGTCACACTTTGATACCATGCTTGGCTGGTTTTGATGACATGTCTGTAGATACACAAGACACCTGGTAAAATGAATCATTGATTTGTCTATTGCTAAATGATGTCCAGGTATGAATATAGCAGCAAATATAATTGCCAGAGTATCCATCACTCCTTTCACTTTATATAAGTAGTGAAAGTTTGGATCTCCTCTGGTTTGACTGCCCATCAGTCACTGACATGAAGGTATGCAGTCAGGCTGATAAAACGATTTCTGGCAAAGATTGATTTTATGCCAGCATTGCCTGTCAGAATATATTTAGCAAATTATGTATTTTTAATTACACACACCATCTGAACTTAGCTGAATTAAATTCATTGGCAATAAATGGTGTATGAAGATGTGCAGTCCATTCATTGTCAATTTGAATCAGCGGGTCTGGATCTCTGGATCTACTTCCATGTTGGAGTCTAACTGGCTACTATCACTATCTTGATTTAAAACAATATCACATTGTCACTATCAAATTCAAATCATGATCTGCCTGCATCTGAAACCCATAAAATGATCCTTTACCACTGTTTTGAAGGAAAATCTGTGAGACTGAATAGTTAACATCACTTGATTGAGAACTGCTCCAACATATGGCTGCCATTTTCTGATTAGCACTTTGAGGCCAACGTGGGTAACGACATTATTTAATTTTTTTTTTTTAATATGCAGTGCAGGTTGACTGGTCATAACTGATTTGAAAATGAACAAAGTTCTGATTGGCTGCAAAATCAGCCTCATTTGGTGTTGTGTAAAAAAAAAACATCTGCTTTTGAAAATAGATGTGCTCAGGTTAGCTTATGTCATAGAGAATGCAACACACAAAATCACGTTTATGAAATCTACGAAAATCTATGAAAATCTATGAAAACCAATGCAGAAAAATGCACTTCTGTTAAGGAATGGGTTAATACCTCTTTTCCCATTCCTGAGGACATAGAACAATGCCAGAATCTCCCAACTATTTATGTGCAAAGCCTTCTCTTGCAAAGACAAGTGTCATGAAACAGTACCCTCAACACATACATGCATGCAAGCAAGCACAAACACACCCGAAGGACTTGCATCTGTACTCACTTAAATGGATGGTGCTTAAATATTGGTATGATTTTGTTTTAATTAATAAATCCATTATCAATCATATAAATAATTATTCCTGTTGCATTTGAATATTATTTTATTTTTCTGTTTGTGAAATTGTAATTGTGAAGATGTTTGCATTCAGGTCCCAAAACTTCAAAACCAGGTGCTACTGCAGATGTTGAGTCTTCGAGAAAACAGTATTGGACCACTTGTTGACCTCTCTGATGCATGGCTGCCTCTTCTCAGCTACCTTGACCTCAGTCAAAATATGTAAGAATATTATGTCAAATCAACTTGTACACACACACACACACACACACACACACACACACACACGCACACGCACACACGTGCATGTACATAATCTTAACATAACTGTGTGTATATACTAAAGGCTAATTAATTTTTTTAAAATTATTTCTTTGTAGATGCCTCATATTACATTTAGTGCTAGCTTATAGTTTAGTATAATATGCAAACTGATACACATATTCACAAATCATATTGCTATTTACTCATATTGTGTGCTGTGATGGTGTTGAGGTAGTGATGAGTAATGTTTAAGAGCCAGTATTTATAAACTCAAACACCACTCACTTAGTGGTAGTTAAACCCCAACATCTCCAAGCTAGGGGTAGGTAAACAAAACATCAAATCCAGCTAGTAGAAGTTCAACAAATAATTACCCAGCTTAAATCCATGTTTTAAATTTGAGCCTGTCTTTAGAATCAAATAATACAATAACTGCACAATCCATAGATCACAGTACACACAAATATAAAATCAGTAATAATAAGAGTTTCGAAGATTCTATTGGACACCACTGTAGTAAAAATCGAAATACATCCAAGTTCACTTTCTAATCATAAAATAATAATCATATAATTTATCATCATCATCATCATCATCATCATCATCATCATCAACCACCACCACCACCATCATCTCATTATTGAAAAGTTTAGTGGTTGAGAGGTCAGTATACTAGTTTTACATGCAGCAGGTTATGTGTTTTATCCCAACATTGGTTATTTTATTTTTTCATTTGATCCTTACCCACTCTCTTGCTCACAAATAGACATGATTGTAAGTGATCTAAGCTGTTTAGAGAATTACTGCAAATAAATGCTCTTCATCATCATCATCATCACGACTGTCACTGCTGCCACTACCACCACCACCATTATCACCACCACCACCACCACCATCATCATCATCATCATCATCATCATCATCATCATCATCATCATCATCATCATCATTATTCAGCCCTTTTTATGACTTCAGATTTGAACCAAGATCTCAGAATCTAACCAAGGTTCTTAGAGATCTAAAGTTTTATGTGGTACCAGATAGAACCACTAAAAGCAGTGCTCCTCAGAAGTGCCCACATCATATCCTGGTACCAGATAGAACTTACCTTTCTTATCTTCTTGAAATCTTTCTTGGTGATTGTAATGTTGCATTGTTGAGGTGTCTTTATGCTCTTCTTTCAGTTCCGTAATCCTCTGGCTTATGTATTATGCATATTTGGATTGCTCCAAATGTTTTCCCAGAAGGTCTTGATGTCCAGAATATTTCACATTTGTTGTTCTATTCTTGAATTTCCTTTTAATTCTTGGAATAGTCTTCTTGGGTCAGTTTTGAATATTTTGTTCTGTTGGAATTGCTGATGTCTTGGAGTGTATCTCTTCAGACAGTGACTGAGTCCTAGTAGCCACTGCTTTGCGTCTTCTATTGTGGTCTTAATATTTCTGTAATAGAGATGGTGTTTGTTGATTAATGTTTCTTTCAGTTTTCCTTTATCATACAGGGTGGCCCAAAAGTAGGTTTACAGTTATCACGTAGACTATTTATTTGAAAATTCAACACTAGAACATTGGGAAATTTGTTATACCTGTTAACAAAAACTCTGAGGAATGTTTTATATTGGTATACTTAGCAAGGAATGTTTTATATTGGTATACTTAGCAAGGAATGTTTTATATTGGTATTAATAAGCAAGTAACTTCAACCATATAAAAGTTAGTTTAATAACTGTAAACCTACTTTTGGGCCACCCTGTATATTGCTGCTGTCATTAGGCTTATTTCTTTCTCAGTGCACTCTATTTTCTTTTCTATTCTGCTATTTATTATTATTAATTATTATTATTATTATTATTATTATTATTCAGCCTCTTTCCACAACTTTCTGTTCGACTGTCAATTGTGATCCAAGGTCTCGGAATCTTACCAAGATTCTGGGAGATCCAAGGTTTTACGGAGGATGTGGGCACTTCCGAGGAGCGTTGCTTTGAGTAGTGGCGAGTCTGTGATTTCCAGGGAGTTTATTCAGGTAGCCTTCCAATTCAGATGTTATGTTCCCCAAGGCTCCTATCACTATAGGTATCACTTCTGCTTTTACATTCCACAGTCTCTGAATTTCTAGTCTGAGGTCTTGGTATTTTTCTATTTTTCCTCTTTCTTTTGTTTTTATGTTTCTAATTGTTGTTATTATTATTCGGCCTCATTCCACGACTTCTGTTTTGACTGTCGGTTGTGATCCAAGGTCTCAGAATATTACCAAGATTCTGGGAGATCCAAGGTTTTACGGAGGATGTGGGCACTTCTGAGGAGTGCTGCTTTGAGTAGTGGAGCGAGTCTGTGGTTTCCAGGGAGTTTATTCAGGTAGCCTTCCAATTCAGATGTTATGTTCCCCAAGGCTCCTATCACTATAGGTATCACTTCTGCTTTTACATTCCATAGTCTCTGAATTTCTAATCTGAGGTCTTGGTATTTTTCAATTTTTTCTCTTTCTTTTGTTTTTATGTTTCTATCACTTGGAACAATAATTGTTACTGTTCTGTTGGACTTAATTGAGAACTACAATGTCTGGTCTTCATGCAGGAATCACCCGATCTGTTCTTATCTTGAAGTCCCACAGTATTTTGACTTCTTCTGTTTCTGTAACTGCTTCTGGTTGGTGCATCCATGCTCTTTCTGGAGTTTTTATGCCATAGTTCTCACACAGATTTCTATGTATGTGTTTTGCCACTTCGTTATGTCGCTTGGTGTATTCTATTCCAGCCAGAACTTGACATCCAGATAGTATGTGCTCTGTTGTCTCATCCATGGATTTGCAGTCTACATTTGGAATAGTCTACATTATTATTATTATTATCCAGTCTCTTTCCACGACTTCTGTTTGACTGTCGGCTGTGATCCAAGATCTCGGAATCTTACCAAGATTCTGGGAGATCCAAGGTTTTACGGAGGATGTGGGCACTTCCGAGGAGCGCTGCTTTGAGTAGTGGAGCGATTCTGTGGTTTCCAGGGAGTTTATTCAGGTAGCCTTCCAATTCTGATGTTATGTTCCCCAAGGCTCCTATCACTATTGGTATCACTTCTGCTTTTACATTCCACAGTCTCTGGATTTCTAATCTGAGGTCTTGGTATTTTTCTATTTTTTCTCTTTCTTTTGTTTTTATGTTTCTATCACTTGGAACAGCGACATCAATAATTGTTACTGTTCTGTTGGACTTATTGAGAACTACAATGTCTGGTCGTCTTGCAGGAATCACCCGGTCTGTTCTTATCTCGAAGTCCCATAGTATTTTGACTTCTTCTGTTTCGGTGACTGCTTCTGGTTGATGCATCCATGCTCTTTCTGGGGTTTTTATGCCATAGTTCTCACACAGATTTCTATGTATGTGTTTTGCCACTTCATTGTGTCGTTTGGTGTATTCTGTTCCAGCCAGAACCTGACATCCAGATAGTATGTGTTCTGTTGTCTCATCCATGGATTTGCAAAGTCTACATTTGGAATCATTTGAAATTTTCATGATTTTCGTTTTGTGTGCTTTGGTGTTGAGTGCTTGATCTTGTGCAGCTGTTATGAGTGCTTCTGTTTCTGCTTTCAATCCTGCCTCTTTCAACCATTTGTATGTTGATTGCTTTGTTGATATTTCGTCTGCTTGTCGTACATATTGGTCATGTAGAGGTTTCTATTATTATTATTATTATTATTATTATTATTTAATCAACAATTCATTTTAAATCATTTTAATTTTTTAATATTTAATGCTAGAAAAAGTTCCTAAAAGTAAAACTATTTACTTTAAATTTTGTTTGCATATTTATTTAATCTCCTATAGATTTATTATATTTGAAATTACAGTACATAGTAGTCATTAAATTTTATGTGTATCAATTACTTGATGCTATGCTGAGAATTAGATGTAATGAAGCAATAGTGACATTTATTAAAGCAATAAGTTAAAGTTACCAGTCCACTATTCAGTAATACTTTTGCATTATGTAATAATTTTAAAGGGGCAGTATAACAGTGAAATAGAGGATATATTGGTATACAGCTTTTGGTGTATCTTGTGTGTTAAGGTAGTATGTTATGATACTGTCACAATTATGGAGTAAGTTATGATATGATTGTATTAGTGTTAAAGTAGTTTGGTTATGATGGTATCAATGTTAAGGTAGTAAGTTATGATGGTATCAGTAAGTCTGTAGGGATGGTATCAGTGTTAAAGTAGTTTAGTTATGATGGTATCAAGGTTAAGGTAGCAGATTATGCATTACATCAATGTAAAGGTAGTAGATTATGAAGGTATCAGTGTTAAGGCAGTAAGTTAAGCTGATATTAGATTTAAGGTAGTAGTTTATGATGGTATCAGTGTTAAGATAATAGTAAGTTATGAGAGTATTAGTGTTAAGGTTGTAGGTTATGATGGTATCAGTAGATTATAGTAGCCTCAGGATTGTGGTAGTAAGTTATGGTGGTGATTTTACAGTCATAGTTTCTGGTAATGATGCTATTTGGTGATATCAAAGTAGCAATTAATGATAATGTAAATCTTGTCCTCATTTTAGCATGAATATTATTTCTTTTTGTTTCAGCATTGAGAATTTAAGCTGTTCTAATGGAGGATTATTAATATTAAAGCGACTTGACTTGGCTGTCAATCAGATTATAGGTAGGCATTTGCATCATGCAGTTTTCTATAATTAATATTAAATATTTTAATTTTAAAATGCTTATTTGATTTTGTTTATCTGCATATAAATAGTTTTAATATTTTATGTATGTGTGAGTTTTAATAAGCATTCACAAGGCCAAGAAAAGTGTGCATATGTTATATTAATGAAGTTTATGTTTATGTTTGTATTATATTTATGAGCTTATTATGTTTTTGTCATAATAGATTTTCAGATAGTTAATTTCACTTTTGTTTACTATTTTAATTTTTCATTAAGTGTTTTACATCACCTTTAGTTTTCTAGAGTGTTTTTTTTTAATTGCAATATTAAAGTTTTGCTTTACTGTGTGCATGATTATTGTATTTTAGTGTTTTACTAATTTTACAGTGGCTAGTTGTCATGATTATACTTACTCTAAATGGTGGTTTTGAGTCTTCTTATTACATTTTGTTCAGAGTGACTAGTTGTCACGAATATGCTTGTACAGTGTGATTATTTTGTAGCCTTCATATTATATATTGTTTTATGATTACACTTTCTCTCTCTGTCTATTTTATAGCCATCTTGTTCAAAGTGGTTATTTTTAAGACAGTTTTATATAGAGTTTTTCTAACCTTTATGTGAATTTTCACACTCTTTTACAGAAACATTTTTACCTATTCACTCTTAAAGACTTATATGTGTTTTCCATTTGCTGGAAAGTATTACAAGTCATTTATGATTTAATATAATGAATGGAAAATGTTTTATTTCATTTTAAATATTTATCAACTTATAATTTTTAAATCACATAACAAATCACATACTAATAAATATGGATTTAAAAAAATTTTTTATTTATTTAATTACTAGTTTCTTTTATAGACTCATATTAATAAATAGATTTTTTAAAAATCATTTTATAAAGAGGTATTTGCACATCATAAGGGTTTAGGGTTAGAGTATTGAGGAGGGTTAAGAATGCTTGCTATTGTGCTGAATATTCTTTGAAAATGATTTTACAATATAATATATTAAAATATAAAATAAAATATAATTAAAATATAATTTGCATTTTTCTGTTCGTTTGAATCTGCGAAGATTTTTCTTGTTTTCCCTCAGAAAGTCCAAGTTTTTTGTCAGCAGTTTCAAATTGTAAAAGACTGGAAGACTTAAGTCTGCAAGGCAATGCTGTTGTGGATGAAGAAAATCTCAGGTATAAATTACTGTAAAGTATTTATTTGAGTATTTTAAAATTTAAATTGTTTTCTGTGTGAAAGCTATAAAAATAAAGATACATAGAACAGTATACATTTTTTTTAATGGATGAAGTTTAATATTCTTATATATGTTAAATAATGTAAATGTTTTACATAATCTAGTAATATTTATATACCCATTAAAATTTTATAGTTTATTTTCACATTTTCAAAAGTGCTAACAACTATATTGGAAGAATGCAAAAACTTTGTTGATTAAAAAAAATATTGGTAAATATTGCTTCAATGAATGGTAAGTATTTTTCTCTCAGTGATTAGTAAATATTGTTATTTCAGTCATCGGTAAGTATTGTTGTCTTTGTGATTGGTAAGTATTATTGCCTCAATGAATGTTAAGTATTGTTGCCTAAATAAAAGATATTTGGAAAATTGTGTACTCACTCCTAATATGGTGAAGATTGTACACTTTGATGATGAAACTAATTAATAATTAACTTTACACATTCAAGAACAAACATACATGCAAATATCAAACATAAACAATCTAGATGGGCATGGCTGTTGAATAAAGAAAATAAAAAACAGAAACACATACTTACACTTAATTTGGATCTAAGCTATAAATAAATAAACAAATATTTACATTTTCTTGTTGTTGTATTTGACAACTTATGCTGCTGTAAATGTAATTATTATAATCTTGTGATTGCTTGTAAAGCAAACAAATTCTTGCAAAACAATTTATTCTTTATAGAGTTGTGAACAATTTATTAAATTTGAACAAGCATTTTTCAAAACATATTTTATATACATACTGACGTAACTTTGCAGAGATAAAATTAAAGATGTCATTCCTTCTCTCCTGTGCCTGAATGGTGAGACATTGAGACTTCCAACCAAGAATTCTCAGTCCAGTGACTGTTTGACGAGCTTTGAGGTCATGTGTCTTAGTCAAATTCAGATGCATGGAAGCTTGAGGTGCACACTTGACAAGGAATGCAGGTACATCCCATCATTTGCTATTACACTTAATACTTCTAATTTATTAGTTTGCATTGCACTAATGTATCATTTGTAATTACAGCTATTACATCTCATTCACTAGTTCATATTGTACATAATACATCATTTTCTTTTTCATGTAATACCAGTGATACACTAGTTCTTATTATGGTGTCAGAAGGCAAAACCTTTAATTGTGGGAACTGCCAGACTTTAGACTTCAAACAACCAGATATAAAAATAAGCTAAATCTGAAATATTAAAGATGACTTCCTTTTCATTGCTGACTGATATCATCATCATCATCATCATCATTAAGAATGGTAAAATCCATGTTAGAATATTTATTTTAAAAGAAAGAACATATACCTGATAATGTCAGTAACAATACTGACTTAGT